>OY720223.1:7071072-8370799 GCA_963082605.1 Rhodophaea formosa
TCTTTTATATAGAAGTCCTTGCTATCAGGATATAATTCGTTTGGTTTTACCAAAAAAGAGAGGAAGAGGTAAGCCTAAGAAGGTTTATATTTTTTTTGTATTATTTGTTCTTGCTTCTAGTATAACTGAATTTTAAGGAATTAAACAGTTGGAGAAGTTTGGAAGTCATTCCACCGCCAAGAACCTAGCTCTGAAATAAAGATATGTATGGCCACAGTTTATCTAATAAATGAGTCAATGAAGAGGTTCATTAATTAAGTAATTGCTTTCATCTATAAACTAATAGAATACACACTAATACTAGTATTAGTACAATACCCTGCCATACTGAGCCAATAGACAGTCCACTTTGTATAGCACTCAAGTAAGTTACTATTAATATAGATAATAACAAGACATATTAACTAACTACACAACGTATTTCTAGTAGCCTTTCATCGATCTATTTTATCAGTTTCTTCCACAATTTTTACGGCGTTTGCTTGTATAAAAAACCATAATTTCGGTACTCAATAATACATTATTAACTTAATGTTTAAATTATAATATCCTGACAATGACCTAGGCGTATCTAGGACTTCTAACCATTTACATCTACCTAATATCTAGATCTTACAAGTATGACTAATGTCTACATCTACAAAGGCAGATACTTTACCACCCGTAACAATAGGTCGTTATAACGACTAATATAGTGTTGTACCAATTATTACTAACTTCTACAGTAACTGACTATACCTACTTTACTTCTGAATATTTAACACAATGCCATTAACACGAGCTGTCATGTATACATATCTACAAGTCAAATGTTAATATTATATACATTATACATCATCGTCATCATCATTATCATCATCAGGTCCTTGTAGTCTCCACTGCAGGAGCACGACCCTCTCTGTACTACCAGAGACATATACTAGCCTGATTAGTCAGAGGATTTGGCCTACACTCTCCACGCTGGCGAGACGGGTTGGAGAGGTCTCTTTGATGTTAATAAGCTTTGTTTAGCTTGTGTTTCCTTAGTCGCCTTATATGTAACATTATACATAGTACCTATAAACTTACTAAATGTTACTATCTTCTACTTCAACCTATGAAAAAAACTTATTGTTCTCTGCTTGCCCCCTATATTTTTACCTGACTGACCCAGCCGTAATGAGAATAATGTTTTTCGCGCGTACCTATGTATATTTTTCATGTATGTAACGTAAGTATGTTTGTTATTGTTGCCACCTGTAGCCTAAACAAATTGACTGATTTTGAAGGTAAGTTGTCATTAGATTCGTATTCCTCCCCGTCAGCAAAAAATCAATACGGACGTAAACTTTTTAAAATACTTGTTATTTTTTAGTACGTAACGTTTTTTAGTGCGTACGGAACCCTAAAAAGTAATAAAATTCTCAAAATCATATAGCAGCCTTGTTGAGGCTTTGCGAAAACAGATAATTCTAATGTTTTGTAAAGCTTAGACACAAAGCCTCTTAAAAGTCTTAACCTCGTCCTTGACTTAACTGCGTGATTGAAATATTCAAACTTAATAAAAGTATTATTTCCTTACAGTAATAGAAGGAAAGGCATTTTGACAAATTAGGACAGACTACACTAATGATGTCATCTTCGTCTTCAAGGCTATCACTTATGGCCAAATTGTATGCCAGGATATTTCCTTATTGAGCCTTATTATATTTTATTGGCTACAACCATACTACAGCTAACATTACGAAAGCTACTTTGGTGCAATTGTTACAAACAACAAGTTTTATACTGTTGGGTGCAAAGAAAGAAAATATTTCCTGTGTACAAATAATAAGTACTTAGTCAAACTAATAAGTAAGTTTTACGATGAAAGTTATCCATAGCCGATCCCAATTTATTTACATTTTGTTCCATGATTTCTTTTCCAAAATGTATTTTCTTTAGGGTTCCGTACAAAAGTTGAAAAACGGAACCCTTATAGGATCACTCGAGCGTCTGTCTGTCCGTCCGTCCGTCTGTCACAGCCGATTTTCTCCGAATCTACTGACGCTCCTCAAAATGACCCTTTGGTTAAATTAGATGAAATTTGGTAAGATAGTCTAATCCTATGACCCAAACACGGATGTGCAAAGTAAATAAAGATTTTTTTAAAATAAGGGTCATTTTTAGGGGCCCAATTACAAAATTTTAAAAGAAAGTTTTGCAAACCTTACTGTGTCATATTACATATATCAAATGAAAGGGCTCATTATGAGGATCTCAAAAATATTTTTTCACTAAAACACCACTAGATGGCGCTAGTCAATTGATTAAACATTTTTTGCACATTGTGTGTGTGTTCACGAAGCATATTGTACGGAACCCTCATTGCGCGAGTTTGACTCACACTTGGCCGGTTTTTATTATCGTAAGCCCGAATAAATCCTTCCTTACTAATATTTATTAATGCGTAAGAGTTCGTTATTTGTTAAATATTGTTTAGCCTTAAATACTGAACCGGCGATGATCCTTAAATTTTACATAAATGATGTCCTATGTGAAGGACATCATTTATCCGTACGTAAGAATACAGATATCCTCTCCGTACGTAAAAATATAGATATTCTTCTCGTACGGAGACAGACATCATGTAGGTAAAATCGCCAGTTCCGTATTTAAGACTAAACAATATTTAACAAATAAGCTTCTTTTTATTCCGGTAAAAGTTTTTTTCTCAAACATGCTCGGAAATGTAGGCATTACTGTAGTAAAAAGAAGACCGGAAGTTTGTAATTCTTGGCTCATTCATCGCATTGCCGGCCTAGGCCAGGAAATAAGTATGAAAATTACTTCCCGGCCGCTGCTCAAAACTTTTTAATTAATCTATGTAACGTAAATTATGTCACTTGTCATACAGCCAGTTTACTACCACTGCATTTTTAAAAAATGCATATAATACGTGAATATAACTACAATTTCATTAAAATATCGATATGTGATCATACGAAAATATGCTTAATTTTCGTTGCGAGAGAAGAAAACAATAATCTATGATCTATTAAATTTTTTGTGAAAAATATGACTGGGCTCTATGGGCATTGTTTCCTTTGCTGGAATTGACAACTGAAAATAAAAAAATTAAAAACTCGGGAGATCTGTTATTTTCACTATACCCGTAGTGATTAACGCCACTGCCGAAAAACTGCCTTTACGGATTTTAGGGCATAGAACACACGTCAATTGACTTTGAATTTATGGCCCCCATAGAAACTCAAAAGGAATTGTATGGCATTTTTTTCATTTTCACCCTCACTCCATTATTTGTCTATGATCCTTATTGCCTAGAGAAAACATATGGCAGTCGGTCGTCTGATACTAGTAATAGTATCTTCTTCGTAGTTTGTGATTAACGCTTTGCAGTAATTGATTGACATTGATTGTTTTCGGTAAATATGTGCAAAGTTGGTTATTTATTCGAAATGAAACGGTTCAAAATGAGTTTTAGTGATGAAAGCAACACTGCAATGGATTTTAAGTACCTACTTCGCCTAATTTGAAACTTGAAAGTGGAAAAATTACTACCGGCAAATACCTAGTAAGGGGAAATATTTAAGGCATGTAAGTTTATGTGTAACTTTAAGTTAAATTTCCTCACATTTATTGAGAAAATCTCTATACTTTCCTCGGCGGGAAAGGGATTGCCGGACTCGTAACTATTGTCAAGGCCTCGCTGACGCTCGGCCTTGAAAACTATACTCGTCCGGCAATCCCTTACTTCCCGGCCTCTGCAGTAATGTACTATTTTATGAACAATTTGAGTGCGTTTATTCTTGCCTGATGAGAAGCAACGATGGCGTCTAGTGTGGTACACGTAAACTCAAATATTGCCTATTCACTCTTGCCTTAAAAATCCCTTGATTTTTGAATCGGGAACAGCGACGCAGGGAGAGAATTCCATTCCTTTGCGGTACGTATAATGGAGGAGACGAATCTAGAGATACGATAAGCGGAAATATCGACCATGTAATCTCTGCCCAAGCAGTGTCGTCCGAAAATAAATGGTGTAGGGGGAATTAAATCTTGCACTTCCTGTACACACTCCCGGAAATGCAGCCTGTAAAAGACACACAGACTTGTTGCTAATCGGCGGTGTTTGAAGCTCTGATGCCTACTCTGCGACTCATCCATCATCAACGAGTCTCCTGACACGTCTGTCTATGGCTTCCAGAGCTTCGAGCTGATAGGGGCGCATCCATCCTACAGATAGGAACAATACTCCATATGTTAACATTTCATTGATTTATAGTAGAAATTGCCATAAGGCTGAATGTGTTTAGATGCTTTTATCAATATTTTTGTAAGTTGGCAATACAGCTTTTTTGACATTGACATTACTGCTTTGGCGCTGAACGGAAAGTGAAGGCGTCGCAATTAAGACTTTTGTTTTTAATGGATTTATAAGATAAACTGTGGCTAAGATTGAATTGTGAGCACGGTGATATAATTATCCAAGTAATAAATAGCTGGCATTAATATGTGGGTTTCTATTAGTTCAGAAGTGCGAAAGTAACCACGTTCACTTTCGGCCAGTAGGTAGTAAGTTTTACTTTTGATGACTTGAAGAAATCTGGTAAGTTAAAACTCATCTGTTGTGGTCTAAGGTACGTGATTATTTCAAAAGACTTTAGAAGTATGCATTGCATACGAGTGCAGACTGCAATTATATGCCGTTGGTTTCACACAAGATGCAACCATATTGCATTCTCTTGAATTAGCTTAGTAAAGTTAGTGCAAGACTTCTTTGCTGTGGGAATGTGTAATGCTACATGCAGGAACAGTTTTACTTCTACTTAATGCACTGGTGTACAAGGCGAAGGATAGTATCAATATGCGATCTTGTGATCATATTTTCCTCTATTTATTTATAGCATAATACCTCCTTTGATTAATGTTAATGATAGATGTAAATAGTGTACCAGCAACTGAGTACCTACCTTTTATTTGTGTTCAAAGTTGTCTTTGGTTCAAAAGTGAGTTAAAAGTAAAAATCATGTTTCAGCGTCATGTGTTCTTATTTATGTTATGTTCAATTAATTATTAAATTACTTCAAGGTTCAAGTGGAGAGCGTCAGATTGACAATTAATCCTGTCCTATTAAGAAAGGCCAACCCGTCTGGACAGCATGGAGAGTGGGTCCTCTGACTGCCCTGGCTAATGTGTGGATCTGGTGGTTTTGGGAGGGTTGTGCTCCTGCAGTGAGATTGAGAAGGACCTGATGATAACGATGATTAAGAAAGGAATGATGATATGTAATGAAAATAGTATTGATATAGGATAGTCTAGATAAACAATAAGTTTGTGATGTCTTGTAAAGCATGGGTTCGACTCCTAGATTAGATATGATGGTATATAGCATTGGTTTTCACGAACATCAATTATAAAATATCAGAGGTCTTGAATATGTAGTGTCATATCAAGTCAATGATCAAAGCCTTTTCAATTCATCTAGATACATAAAATATGCAGTTGTATTAGCTATTGGCTGTTACATCTGATTTTACAGATATTTGGTGAAGAAGAAGAAGATTACATTTTGTATATCATTGGGTTTGTGTATTAAAATTTAGTGATCTAGTAAAAATCATGATGATTTATTGTGCGATTGTTGTATCTATACAGTGTGTTAAGAGGAAGTTGTTTAAACAAATGTGTAATATTGTTTTTTGTTTTGTAGCTCATCATGGATTGGCTCTGCTCTCTCATGTACCTTTTACTCATCATTTAAAATATATTAGTTAGTACAGAATTAAAGTTTTAAATTGTTGAAATGTTATAGAGTATTGCAAATAGATAAATACATCATATCTTAATTAATTTATGAAAGTATATTTGGAGGGTAAAGTGTTAACATATATTCAGAGGGTTTATTAGTGAGTGTATCAGTATTAGATTATACAAGATAGCTAGTGGTAGTATCTTAGACTCATCGGTGACCCCAAGAGTTTTTCACATAAAATAAACTCAGCTATGCATAGTAAAAGAATGTACCATTGAGTGGACGCAGTGTTGACACTAGTGAACAAAGGAGCACAAAACACACCCATTATTCTAAGAGGAATAATTGGCTAAAAAATGTTAATGTGCTAAATGTATGAAGTGAACATAATTTTATAAAAAAAGGGGTTAAATAAAATCATTAATTTGCACATATCATATGAGTGGTAATAGCAGCAGCCAATTTTATAAAGGCTTCGTAAGTTAAGACCACACTTAGCACCACGTTAGCCGACCATCTGTGAAGATTGCTCTTAGGTCTGTGGTAGCCGACCCCAGTCTGGTTGCTTCACCTAACTCAGCATAACATCCAAAATCGCTACAGCTACATGATGTTGTTCTAATAGTATGCTTGATTCATGGGACTTAGTCATTATTGCTTTGCCATAACCATCAATGTCTTATTAAATAAAATCCATAGTGATAGATTCAGTGCGACTTAATAAATGTAAGATGTCATAGGTATGGACATTAAAAAAAAAACAGCTGCACAGCACAACACAGAACCAGTTCTGCACTATTACAGACTATAAATATTTCTACAACAGCATATATAGTTCTTAGCAGTCGGTGAATTGAACATATAGCTATTGTAGTGTAACATACTTGATAAGTGGTATTTGCTAAAGGTCTGGTAGTCACAAATAGGCGCATTAGTGATTGTTTAAAGCTGAAGCAGGTTCCTGTCTGATGAATATGTACTGAGATCTACATGAACCACAAGCTCTTATGAAAAATTGACAAGGAGTACATGGTTATACATGGTGCTTTAACTTACATATAGGGGTTGAATAAATTTTAGCCATAATTCTTAGTATTGAATACTAGGTAGTAGATTAACTTTGCCTGAGGGTATATTATGGGCGAGACCCAAAGGGGAAATTGATTTCTAAGAAATGAGTTAATATCACATGAGTACTAAAAGTTAGAATCTAAATGCATCATGTTATAAATATATTATTAATACATAACTAGTAGCCTTCCCCGGCTGCGACTGTGTATGTGTTTTACATATAAACCTCCCTCATGAATCACCCTATCTATTGGTCAAAAGTACATGAAAATCCGTTTAGTAGTTTTTGAGTTTATCGCAACAGACAGACAGACGCAGTGGACGAATTTGTTTATAATAGGTAGTGCTAATTATGTATAGTTATGCAATTTAATACCTATGTGTGCTGCTCTTCTTTCCAAAAACATTTTCATTAAGAATTCGTAGTAATATGTAACTGATCCTCTGCGTAAAGCCGGTCGAGGGAATGGGCAAAATCTTAGGAATCATGTCAATCGGCTAGCAATCAATAACTTTAAGATTCCAGTTTATCACTTATACACGGAAATTAACAGAAAAATGAAAGTTGATTACCAGCTACAAACGAACGTTAAAACTTAAATACAATTATACTCGTACATAAGCGACATTCCAGCTACAATGCCTAGGTAATGGACGCTCGACCAAGGCTGATACATTAAAATTAGTCTTGATATGATAAACGAGGCGCATTTAAATCTGGCGAAATGTGTTCTATCTTAATTTCGTTTATTATATAAGTATCTTGTTTTTGAAGTTTGGCAGATTGGGTAAAGCACAGAACTATTACTGGGTAAAGTGAGGATTTAAAAAAAAGAGGTAGAAGCAATCGCGACAGCCCACCAATGTCCGAAAAGTTAGCAAGTTATCTGTTTGGCCAGCTTCTTTTGACGTTTCGTTTCCGGCTTTGTAGATTATTTAAAGGGTTTGGCGTGGAGAACAAGACTTTACCGCTCTAAAGAAGGATTACTGACTAAATCAGTTTTAGCGAAACAGGTATAATGCGGATTGTGAGACGGTACTACACATGTGCTGTGTGACTACACATAGATGCAATTGCACAAGTTAAATTACTTGGTAATATTAAGACTCCAGCGGTATTTTGCTAGAAACATTTTATTCATATAAACTGGCAACAATCGCGGTGGTGACCTCATTAAAAACGGTTTTGGGTCTACTGGAAGTCAAACATGAGGTTTTAATTTTAATTGATTGCAACGATTTACGTATGTTAAGTAAACAAGATATCAAAATTAAGTTCTCTTGTAAATGTTCGCCAAATAAGCAAAGTTCACGTAGATTCTTTAGTCTCTGACTTTGAGATACAGCATTATCATTCATGGGCAATATATATTTAGTCAAGGCTAGGACTAGGTTGAAAAGGTCAGGAAGGAAAATATGTATTTAACAACTATGTATGAAAGATAATAAGTACTAAACATATTTCGTGATGTAGATAGTGGATACATACATACTATCACGTTTTCTTCCCTCGCGGGGTAGACAGAGCCCGGGTCTGTAAAACCTTAAGGTAGATAGTGGATGAATAAAATAGATGCCAAGTAATATTGGGGTTCGTGCTAAAGATGCACGATATAAATTAGTAGTGTCACAATGAGATTGAGCATATTTAGTTTGTTTGACAGGCTATAAAAAAAAGAGCATGAAAGAAATTGATTTCCTACAATATTCTAACACAATTGAGAAAATGTAAGCTTGTATCCCTTATGCTAACGCCAAGGCATAAGACTCCCATCTCAGTTTTTAAATATATTTTAGCCTGTTTTGAATACCCTTATGTTGTTTTAGAATTGAAGAATCGAAAGAACGAATAAAAAGACGGATATAAAAAAATATACAGGTATAATTACATATATAAATTATAAAGGGTATGTAGTTACGATTGTTATAAATTAAACCTGGTTATGGGCAAGAAGAATCTGGGTGAATGTAAGAAGTGAGTACTCATGAATGAATGAATGAATGAATGAATGAACGCTTTATTGCACCAACACTTAACAGTAAATAATACAAGAAATTAATATAAACAAAGGAACTAGGTAATTAGTACAAAAGGCGGGCTTATCGCATAACGCAATCTCTTCCAGCCAACCTTTGGGTAGAAGATATTGAAATAGAGGCAGGGTTGGCGCAGTATTTAATTAAACCATATTATTATGAATACATATATACATACACACATTCAGCTTAAGGATACAAATTATAACAAAAAAAAAAGAAAATACATATATCACGAGTCAGGAGGAGAAAAGTAATACGACACAACTAGATTTTTAAATTTCGATATCGTCTGAGCCTTCTGGATGTCTAACGGCAAAGCATTCCAGAGTTTAACAGCCTGCACGGTGAAAGAATTAGAATAATAGGATTTGGAATGAGAAGGATATCTAAGGCGTTGGGAAACTGAATCACGAGACCTAGGATCACCCACCTCACGCAGAAAGGAAAAGCGTTCTTTAAGGTAATAAGGAGTAGCAGGATTAAACAAGATGGAGTAAAGTAAAGAAAGGATATGGACATTGCGACGTTGCCTTATAGGGAGCCACTTGAGCATGCCACCTTTTAGTGGTCTATTCTATATAGAGTCGCACACAGCTGTATTCAACTACCACCACTATGAAATAAGTAATGTTAAAGAATATTCTAAAAAGAAATATAAAATGCGTTTAAGGTTGAAAATGTGAAACCTTGGGTGAAACCGATAGTCTGATACTAGGAGCTCATCTATAAGTGAGAAGGGTAAATATAAGGTATATAAAGTAATAGGATAATAATTATTAAAAGGGTTTCAAATGTTTTATGAGTAAGACAGATAGCTATTCATTATAATATCCCCATTTTGTTATGAGAGAGCAAGACATAAATGAGAAATGCTGAGGGTGGCCGTGACACCAAGAGGGTGTGAGCGGTGCCAGCCAAGTTAAGACTGATAAGTGAGATGACGACACATGGAGAGTACGAACAATGGCAGCCAAGTGGATATTGCTGAGTGAGGCCGAGACACCTGGAGGGTGTGAGCGGTTCCAGCCAAGTAGAGAATGCTGAGTGAGGCCGAGACACTTGTTAAGTGTGAGCGGTGCCAGCCAAGTTGAGATTGTTGGGTGAGGCCGAGACACTTGTTGGGTGTGAGCGGTAGAGCCCAGGGAAGTTGAGAATGCTGAGTGAGGCCGAGACACCTGGAGGGTGTGAGCGGTGCCAGCCAAGTTGAGAATGCTGAGTGAGGCCGAGACACTTGTTGGGTGTGAGCGGTGCCAGCCAAGTTGAGATGTTGGGTGAGGCCGAGACACTTGTTGGGTGTGAGCGGTAGAGCCCAGGGAAGTTGAGAATGCTGAGTGAGGCCGAGACACTTGTTGGGTGTGAGCGGTGCCAGCCAAGTTGAGATTGCTGGGTGAGGCTGAGACACTTGTTGGGTGTGAGCGGTAGAGCCCAGCCAAAATTTGTAAGTACTTTTATTATATTAGTCATTTGAGGCGTTGTGAACATTGTCATGGTCAAAGCTGTTGAGAGCAGAGTAATATAGATAATAACTTTACATAGCTAAAATAAGTATTGAAAGTAATTCAGTATTGGAACTGTTGCGAGTATGTTGGGACGCCGGATGGATCATATAAACCAACCTTAGAAGTTTCTTACAATAATCAATAACTAAATAGCAAGTTACAGAAAGTAGTGGTGAAATGGTTTTGGACAATTGGTTCTAGAGTGCCGTAATTGGTACTTAAATTATATTAGTCATATGAGTGTTGTGATCATCTTCATGGTCAAACAGAGCTGTTCACAGCAGAGTTGTATATATAATAATATAACAATTGTTCCTATATGTTTTCAGAAACGATGTCAGTTATAAAAGAAAGTAAGTAAGTAATACAGTAAGAAGTGGTTGCGAGAATGTTGGGGCGCCGGCTAGATCATGAAAACCAACCTTAGAGGTTCTTACAGTATTTAATAACTAAACGGCAGAATGCAAAAATTTTGAGTTAAAATGGTACATTTGGCTCTAGAATGCCGTATTGAAGTGAAGGGATTTCCGACATAGTGGATGATACAAATTTAATCGACTGTATTGACTTTGACAATTTGAGCAATTCACCCTCGGATGTCAGATAGCGAAAATATAACAAGACTATGCCAATATGGTTCTGTGAAGCAAACAGATAAAACGTGGATAAAATTAATTGATGTTATATTAGACTGCTGAATATTTTGTACCCAGAAATGCAATTAGTGCAGTGCGCGGCTTCGCCCGCGTAATATAGCCTATGTCCTTTTCGGTACCCTAATCTATGTGTATGCAAAATTTCATGATGATCGGTTCAGTAGATACGGCGTGAAAGCGTAACAAACAAACAAACTCACTTTCACATTTATAATATTAGTTGGGAAGTTGGGATTCCTGTAATAATATGCCTGTGGAAAAATAATGGCAGATATATATTTAAGTTTTAAATATTTGTACCAATACAAATGAAAATGTTTCCAACATGTAGACGAGCTCCGTGGCGCAGCTGTCGACGCGCCCGCTTGCGACACGAACGGTCCCGGGTTTGATCCCCGGTCGATTAGGATGAGGGGTGATCTTTTCGGATTGACCTGGATCTTGGATGTTTATCTATATACTTATTTTAAATATAGTTTGGTATCGTTGAGTTGGTATCTTATGACGCAACTTTCGAACTTACTTTGGGGCTAGCTCAGTCTGTGTGATTTGTCCGTATATATTTATTTATTTACATATTTCGAGCGTACTGAACTACGTTGCTCAATATTAAGCTCCATTTTAGGGTAAAATATGTACCGTAAACTACTGTAAAGTACGGCAGTAAGTAAGCAGGTGGCACCATTTGTTTTCGATACCTATGTATATTGACGGTTTATCCTTTTCCTCTGCCCAGGTGTTAATGTCAATGATGTTTAAAAGGTGTATAAAGACGTCTTAGCGAGAGACAAGCAGCAGAAATAATTGTTTAATATTAGTCACCCTAAGTAGTATGAAGTCAAGTCGACCGCATAGGTGAGAAGTGTTATAATGAAAATCCATAAGACTAATTTTTTCTTTGTTTCTCCTTAGTATGGACTATGAATAGTCGCGATGATGCGATGTTGGTGCCATACAATGAAAAGGGAGAGGCAGATACTGCGATGACGAAATTGGAGGTCGGGACGGGACTTGTCAAGTGAGGACACCTTGAGCGTCAGTATGGCCGAGAATAGAAGGAAGATAACAGCTTTTTTGGAGGGTTATTGGTATTGTGTATATTTCAAATGTTTAACAAGGTTACGGGCTAATACTTTTTTGAACAAGCTAGTTGTTAGTTTTTCATCTATATACATTTATTTAAGTTTCTGGTTGTGTAAAAAAAAAAATTGTGACATTGAGTGCCATCTATGTGCATCTAAAAAAAAGAAGAATTGTACAATTTAGAGGTTGGGACCACAAAAGTACCAATTTATTTTTTTATCATATATATTTTGGTGGTATTAAGCTGTAGGTACTGGGGAAGGAAATAACATTTGCAATTTGATACTTAAAGTAGTCCAGGAAAATCAAACAATTGTAAAACAATACAAAGCATCCCTATTTATTTTGTTAATCATAATTTTCCATCGTTCTTGAAGTTTTGACATTATTCACTTGTTTCTTTTGTCTATGAAATGCAAATACCGGTACTGTAATATTATGTATTAACTCGAAAGTATATAATTAAATGTATTGTAAATGTGACGAACACAAGTGAGTATAAATTAAAAGATTGCAAACTAAAATTGAAATTCTTCGACCTGACAATTTGGTGTAATTTAAAAGCTTAGTGAAAGAATAGTCTCAACTTGTATTGTTAACCTTCAACATGTAATATTGCATAATTGTACATGTCATTGGTCAAAAAAGTAAATTTAAAAATGACTACTAGCTGTGTGTCTGGGACAGACACTTGTTCAGGATGGCCGACTGTTAACATTTCATTGATTTATAGTAGAAATTGCCATAAGGCTGAATGTGTTTAGATGCTTTTATCAATATTTTTGTAAGTTGGCAATACAGCTTTTTTGACATTGACATTACTGCTTTGGCGCTGAACGGAAAGTGAAGGCGTCGCAATTAAGACTTTTGTTTTTAATGGATTTATAAGATAAACTGTGGCTAAGATTGAATTGTGAGCACGGTGATATAATTATCCAAGTAATAAATAGCTGGCATTAATATGTGGGTTTCTATTACATACAGGACTGGACTTGAGCTATGTAAAGGTTCAACAGCTGGCTTGGAGTTAAATACCGAAGAAACCTTGGAGAGGGCCAGTTTTTTCAAAGCAGTCTTTGCTCTGGACCAAATATAGATTAAACGAAAATTGTCACTAACGCGTAGTTAATAAAAACTAGTCGGCGTTAAGATTGTTTTCTTATTAGTCTGCCAGGCTTCAAAGCGGATAGTAGGAACCTCCTTACCTTACAATAGCAATTTACATAGGCCATTGTTCATAGAACCGCGGAAAATGGACTACTGTGTCTACAAATAGACTTATAGACAGACAATAGACATATATTAGATATTTTAATAATGAATATGCAAAAGTATTTCTACATACACTATATATTCCTAAACTTTGTACATGTATTTTAGAATTTCCACATGTCCAATAGCAAAAGTTGTACGAATTCAAAATGTTTTTTTAATAAAGGTTTAAGAAACCTATATTAAAAAAACTTTTTGAATTCGATTCGTTCGACCACTTATTAATTGTCATACATACATTATAGTTCATATTGACTGACTGAGTCGCAATAAGGGCTTTATCAACATATTAATACACGTTTTATTAAAGTGAATATGCATTATATGAGTTTGCGTGTGAAAGAGGTCAATCACACTCAAATTATTCGTAAATAATAAATATATAAGTTTAAAAAACTAAAAAACACGCTTTCGTTTCTTAGCATCATCATCATCATTTCGTGTCGATGACACGGTCAGTCGACCATGCACACCCTGGTGTCAGAGTTCTTCGGAACCGCCTCTCGGCCTCTGACGTGGTTCCTTTAACGACTACCAGATGGCACCCGGGAGCACCGGCTTTACGTGCCTTCCGAAGCACGGAATCATCTTTCTTATCAGACAATCAGGTGATTCATGCCTGCAATATCCTAACCAAACTGGAAACAACTTAACAAAGTATGCTCAACAAGGCAAACGCCTTAACCACTGGACCACGGAGGCAGTTGTCATGTATTGTCATCAGAACTCACGAGCGTGTGCAAAATTTCATCGTAATCGAAGACCGGGAAGTGGGCCAAATTAAGATTCCAAGATTGACATACATATATTATAGGTTACAAGTGAAGCTAATAAAAGCGTGTTAAAAACTAAAAATATAAGAAGATGTATAGCAAATAGGCTAGGAATGTCGCACCGCCGAGTCTAAATCATTATTGACATCGCGATGATTAAACAATCATAGTGAAGTGACCGATTCTAAGTGTTGTTACGATACTCGTATATATTCCGATTGATGGCTCAATTTGAACTAGTTATCATATTCTTTGTGTAAAATTACATTAAAAAATGTAAGAAAACTGTTCTAACTACTGAAACATTTTACCTCTTAGGGCTGATAAATTATCTTATAATAAATGCGAATATGTGCAAAAAACAATGGAAGTTATATATTATGAAAATGTCTACAAATAGACAGACTAAGAATGGCACGGCGTCCATTCTAAATCATTATTTGACATCGCGATGATGGTATTGAATGATTGTGTTGTGTGGGAGGGATCTAATTTATTATGAGACTTTGCTGCCAGCCTATTCCGTGAAATACAGTAACATACATACAGGTAAAGTAAGAACAGTTTATTTAAATACAGGGCGTTTAAAAAAAATACTATCTCCCGTGCGAAAAAAATAAAGGCAATGTTACCCGGGGTTATGCAAAATTTCAACTGTTTGTTTGTTTTTCGTGTGTGTAAGTGGCCAACACTGGTGTCAGATTTTTCAAGCTACCTAAAAGCATCTGACATAGCTTAACGACTGCCATCAATGATGACAGCCAAGACCAACGGCTTAACGTGCTTTCCGAAGCACGGAGGAGCTCGAGATCACACAAAGTTACGGATCAGTTGGGTGAATTTTTATGGTGTGGTATATATATATAATTTTTTATCATTTTTTACAGTTTTTTCCTGAATCCATTATACCCACACAGTGTGAGCAATACCGCATGCCGTTTATCACATTCACACGATTTTTAGTGTTCACAATTAGGTAGGACTATATATATATGATAAAATAACTATGAACTCATCACTGTAACAACGAATGATGTTCAGTCATTATGCTGAAAAATAGATCAGATTGCTCTGAAATGCATCATTGTCACATCACTCGTTATTCTGACCCCGATGATTCACTTCAAGCACATCTTTAAACTGTTCATTATGTTTTCGCGTTTCATATAACTAATTCTCTTTTAGTTTCATCCATAACCTTAAAAGCCTATTGTAATTCTCTTTTTATGGACATTTGCGCTGTGGTCTGGTGTGTTCCTTATTTATGTCATAGTTATCTCTAGGCAATGGCAAACATATTGTTATTTTCATCAAGATGGTTTGTCTTGCTTTAAATAAATAAATATATTGGGACAATTCACACAATTGAGCTAGCCCCACAGTCCAGTCAGTTGTGAACTTGTGTCGTAGGATACTAACTTAACGATACTATAATTTTTAATAGATATGTACCTACTAAATATAGACAAACATCTAAGACCCAGGCCAATCTGAAAAAGATCGTTTTCCATCATGACCTGACCGGGTCGAACCCGGGACCACTCTTGTCGCAGACAGGCGTGTTAACCGCTGCGCCACGGAGTTCATCTAGAAAAGATGGGCAGCACGCAGGTGAAGAGAGAACACGAAGTGACTACGACACATACACCAAATTCATTCAGGGAAAAAGTACAATGCAACGGTGAAAGAATTTTTGACATCGGTCCAGTAGTTCCCGATATTAGCGCGTTCAACCAAACAAACTCTTCAGTTTTATAATATTAACTAGCAGTTCACCCCGGCTTCGCCCGTGGTACAACTTAGCCTTGGAACTCAGGAATATGATAAAATGTTTTTAAATCGGTCTACCTAGTAGTTCCCGTTAGCGCGTTCAAGCAAACAAACAAACTCTTCGTCTTTATAATATTAGCATAGAAATATAGATAGTAGCTTACACCATTTTACAAAAGTAACCTCATCCTCGGAAATAAATGTCATTGAACCACTGAATACAGTGTACGTGGATGACTGAATGACAAGCTCCAATATCGAGTCTACGCAAGTTTTTACCCCTCATAAGGACTTTGGGTCACATCATCAACCAGCCGACCTATTTACTAACTCGGATGACAGGTGTCGATGCCTATCAATCAAGAATTTAATGTTACAATGCGGTTTTTGACAGGGGGGGCAGGTCTTTGTTAGTCTCCACTGCAGGAGCACAACCCGCCCTGTACTACTAGACCCATATAATTAGCCAAAGCAGTCAAATAATTTTTGGGTCACATGCATGACACATCCATAATGACCCCACAAACATGTCGTATTCTAAAAATGTAATCTCACCCTTTTTAATGTTTTTGAGCCGTTTGGGGTAGAGACACTGGGTCCGTGGGGTCCATCGACTCATAAACTTTTCAAGCTTATAAGCAAAAGGCTGATCGAGGTGACCAATGACCAGAGGGCTGGTAGCTATTTCACACAAAGAATAAGCATAGCTATTCAGCGTGGCAATGCTGCCAGCCAGTCTTCTAGCTACATTACCGCAGGGCAATGACCTGCGGGTCATTTTTTATTAATAGGTAGGTTTTTGTTTTTAGGTAAGATTTGTTTTAGATTGCAATAATGTTTTTCTTTTTAGGTTAATTTAGTTTTAATTAATTATATTTAAGTTGTTAATATTTTTGTTGTAATAAATTAAACGAATAAAAGACTTGAAATAAAAAGAAAACTCACCCTTTAAATGGCAACATTTGAGACGTGACACGAATTTTCCTCACTCGTGACGACAGCATCCACGTCAGATTTGTTCGAAACATTGCCAATGTCAAGGCCTCTCATTACTCCTGACCTTGTTAAAAATGTTTAAATACGTGATTGAATGCAAGTGCTAATGTACATGTGACATACATACGTGTACACACACTAATAATATGCTATTTAATTTTTATTTGGATGGCTAAAATATGCAAACAGGCAAACAGAGACTTGTAGACTAGGGTGGTAAGTGGGAACATGTTTTTAGACCTAACGGTACATTTGATGGAAACTGAGAGGAATGGTTTCTGCAAGGATGGCCGATTGATTGAAGAGATGCAATTATTTTAACTAAAACTTTTGCAACAACGACAATATTTTATGTTCAAGTACAATGAGAAAAAAGATTTTCTCATGTTGGTCTGTGAGAAAACAAGAAACGTAGATAGAGTGTACCAGCTGCTTCTCTGCCCGCACAGATCGTAAGAACGGGCAAAAATGCGGTTATCAAACCATCACTATTTTGATACCGTCATAGTCACTTAGACGGCCATCCACATGTTAAACGTGGCCTTTAGGTCCTACAGACCTGGGCTCAGTCTAACCCGCAAAAGAACAAGAACTGATAATATAAAAGTAAGTGGAAAAAATAAATAAGCAAATACTTAAATACGATACGAGACAACAAGTATCGGATGCTGTTAAAATTTTCCATCACTAACTACCGAGTAACAAGACAAGAACTATCCACAGACGTCCGTAAAACAATATTTTATGTGACAACTATTAATTAAAGACATTGTCTAGTTCGACTCTCGTTGCTGTGGCGCTCATCTCTTATTTTTGTTAAACGAATCAAGCAATATAGAATTCCATGAAACATTCCATATTTCGATCATATGGGGAGGAGATAAAATTTCAAACGAGGAATCTCCGAAGATCTTTATGTAGAAACAAAGTTTTTAATGTAATGTTAGTATAACTATAATAATACTAATCTTGCAAGTAGATATCACGAGCCATCTGCGTGGTACCGAGGACTTCGCAACGTATACGTTTAAAACTACCATTATTTCCGATGACGATCCCAAATAGGGAAAAGATACGAGGTAGAAATATAGTATTATGGCTCTGGTAGTACAGAGAGGGTCGTGCTCCTGCAGTGGAGACTGGGAAGACCTGATGATGATGATGATGAGAAGTATCGACTCTGTCAATATTTGTTAAGGAATATTATGCCACGTGAACACCTTAAAATTATAATAATCAGATAGGTAATCATATAATTCTTAGCCACTTCAGTCAGTCAGGTTTTACTTTAGGAGAGAGTGTCAGGCAGGCGTAAAATGTAATATGCCAAATCAAATTGCAGCATCAATGGCTGTCGCAGCGTAGATGCAAACGGAAAACACTCAGAAAAGAAAGAGAGAGTTTGTGTCTCTAGCTAGGTATGGCAGAATCATTATCAATTAGCCACCCACAAAAAGAAGAAAACAGTCAAAAATAGAAAACCAACTAACACAAACAAAACATACAAAACAAAGTTGAATTGAAATTGGACAGCGAATAACTACTAATAGCCGTACATAGCTTCCGAGAGCAGATTATTGACCGCGAAATACAGTCCACACACGTGACCGCTCATCTAACAATAGTGATCATATACAAGTACCTATAAATACTCATGCAAGTATTGAGACTGTGAGACGATGCTCGTACTGCCAAAGAATTAATCAAGTAATCGAAGTCGCGTGCCAAGAGCTGTTTACGTTTTTCAAAATCGGCCACGTATACAAACAGAGATCGCCGTTTCTTCCTTGTTTTGCATTTTGATATCAAGGGATAACAATGTTCGCCTTTCGATCTGACCACTACAAACCCCTGCCTCGGCCAACATTTTAATTTCCTGTGTCATATTTAAAAGTTGTGTCGTGTAGTTTCCGACAGAGTAGAATAGGACCCAAGTCTTCCGTGGACGTCGTAGAAGGCGACTTAGGATTAGGAAACTCAAACTAAACAAAGCTTATAAACATCAAAGAGACATCTCCAACACGTCTGGCCAGAGTGGAGAGTGTAGGCCGAGCCAGGGGACTTGGCCTACACTCTCCACCAGAGCCATATAGTAGCCAAAGCAGTCAGGGGACTGCTCTGGCTAATATATGGCTCTGGTAGAACAGAGAGGGTCATGCTCCTGCAGTGGAGACTAAAAAGACCTAAAAATGATAACGATGATTTAAAAGTTGGACTTTGGTCGCCGTCAACGTGTTGAAAGAAACGCACACATACGACTATTTCTGATCGGCCATTGCTTTCACCATTTCACACACTCCCAAATAAGAGTAAATCGATGGAGCATGGAACAATAAAGTTACATCGATTGAGCATGGAACCCATATTATTTAAATGGGCTATTTACATGTAAACTTATTGTTGCATTTATTGTCATCCTGCACATTAGTCGCAAAAACATCTGTATAATTAATTTTCTCAACTATCATATCTAAGTAATTTAAAATCACATTATGAAAAAAAGGAAAATAAAAAAAAAATACATGCGGTTATCATAATACAAATTAAATATAGCATAAGAAAGCAATTTAGCACAAGTCTAAAACGGGAAAACTTTCGCTTGTCATCCAAATGAAGTTGCAAACTAATTAAAACCACTCATGTTAAATAAAAGCTAAAAACACAGACTGACGAAATATCAATCAGTTTCTATGATTAAGAAGACAAAAGCCACAACTATCAAAATGCTAAAGCATTCTAAACCCCGCCGCATACGTACGAATTTCGAAGGTGTCATTCAGATTCGGAAATCGGAAGGTATCAATTCCATAACAATGTGTGTACTTACTAATGTAAGACGTTATTGGTACTGATGCCTTCCGTTCGATTTCATTTCGTGCGGAAAAAATCTTGACGCATGGATAATTAATCAAAAATGTGATAACCGTACAAGCGGTTCCGCACTACAAAAATTCTGTTTAAATCAAGTTTAAAGCAGTATAGCTATTTGCAAGAAACAACACACACTGGGTCCGAGCTTTAGTTATATTTCTTCGGATACAGTGCGGTGTCGTTCTAACAAATTTGATATGATTTTCTCCAATTCTGATATCGTGCGCTGAATCGCTAACGTGCGGGGTTTCGTCTACAACACGGCAAACTCACAAACTTTGATCCAGCGCATCTAGAATGCTTGGATACGGCAAGGAGAATGTCAAAAATGATGTTACCTACTTTTGTTGTGGCCGTGGACCGACGACCTCACCACTGCAAATAATACAACACCGTTATAGAAAGTAGTTAGACATAAAAATATTTGTTAATCGATTTATTCTTGTTAGGTTTAAATGGAATTACTAAATCAATATTTTAATGCTGGTTATTTAAGATGTGATGGCGTATGAAAATAATCAAAATGACACAATATAACATACTGAATAAAGTATCAATCAGTAATTTCTAGTTGGCATTTTTTAAGAATCTTCGTTAAGTTTGTATTTTTTTTAAATACCGACAGTTAAGTCAAACAGAGCGCCATACATAATTTATCAGCTTGAGGCGTCCCTATTTATCTTCAAGAAAACTAAATCATACCACACAGCAACGTAAAGTTATTGTAAAATTATTTTATTGTATCATATGCGACAAACAGTAAACAGGAGTGTCTGTACCATCAGCATTAATAGAAATTTGAATGTGTAAATTTATTTTCTACCATGTGTTCATGATAGCTAGCTATCATGATAAACAATTCATTTATGCGGCTAATCAACATATGGACTACTTTACAAGTATCCATTGACAGCCCGATGAATAAGTCAATTGGATATCAATGAGCGACTGAGTATCTCACACAAACGAAAACCTATCGTAGCCATATGTTTTCTTTTGCCGCTGTTCATGTAGGAAATTATATTAGTAGTCCGGTCAAATTACATAAAAAAAATAGGAGACAGTAACAAAAATTCGCACCCAGCTGAAAATTGGTAGGATTGTACAAAATACCAAATTGTAATGTGAGATGTCCTCATCGATCCGATTATACGTATTTGGCGGGTTAGGGCGTTAGGCGTCGGCGACGTTGGCCACTGCCGACAGGGCGCGCCTATAGGGCCTCAAGCCTGTAGGGCCTTGCACCTACAGGGCCTCGCACCTGTAGAGACTAATGCTTATGTACTCTATTCCTAGCGCAATGGAATAGAGTAAATAAGCAGGGAGTCAATTTTTCAACCAAGAGAATCGATCCGCTACTCGTTGTCAAGTTTCCGCATGGTGAATCTTAATTGGCTCTATTTTTGAAACTTTATTCTAATGGTTTTTCCGAATGGTCACACGAGAGCACTCGGATCGGACTACGCGTGCAAAATGTCAAATTTGACTTTGACCAAATTTTTTAATTTTTTTCTTAAATTCTTTTCCTTAGATCCTAGCGTTTTTGCCACAACTGTCTACAAAAAGTGGGAATATACGTCCGAAATGCTTCCGATCCGATTGCAGCGTTGCCTTTAAAAAATAAGAAATTCCTTACACCTCCATGAAAAAAAATAAGATTTTAAAAGAAATTGCAATAAAAACCTCCCTAGATGTGCCTAAGTCACTGCGTTAATAAAATCAAAAAACATAATTAAGAAATAAGAAGGCTTTTGTACAATTCGTAATTTTATTTTTATTACGCCATTTACTGAGAAGACTTCGTCTTTCGTATCATCTTGTTCATATTTAACTGGTTTTTCTACGAAAGAAGATTACGAAAAACAATTGCCTAAAGACAATCAAATTCCCCTAGAATTAAAAACACTGTACCTAAAATGGCAACACCGTCCGATTAGCGGATTGAAAATCGGACGTGTATTCCCAGCTTAAGCAACTAGTTTTGCTGTGCATTAAATTATTCTGGCAACCGTAAAATTTTTTTTTGCTGGCAACTCTAAGCAATAGAACCATTCGCACGGTTCAAAAATACGTAAAAACAGGCCCGCTCGTTGATTTTATTCACATGTGAATACGAACCGAGTGCTGACGTCACAACGAGTGGTGGATTAATTCTATTAGTTCAAAAATTGACTCCCAGGGCTGTCTTCGCATGCGTCGTGCCGACGCCCAATTTAGGTCTTGCGGCGCCACTAGTTATTCTCTAACAATTATTTTATACATGAAGGCATATAATCAGGGGAAAAGATCAAAGTGTATTGAACCATGTTGACTCATGAATGACACTTGTATACGCAGAAGTCCGCAGATAGAACGCAAGAATAAAAAGTGTAAGCGTAAGAAAATGTCGAAATACCATCACCAATGCCTCTTTGGTATCCTCTTCTTAGCGAGGGCAAAAAATACACCTATGTGATGGATGAGTTGACGTTTTCTGTGGGAATGACAAAGGAATATAATAATAGGTGAAATTGCTGTACGCAGGCGCACCCATTCTACAAACACCATATTAACAGACTATATTCAGAAAGAGAATAGGCGTGGCGTAAAAGGCGACTACACATTGATTTTGAAGCAACCCGATTCAGAATTGTCCCATTCACTTAATATCATTTCAAGCTCAATCCTTTGTGGTCTCTTGATTTAAGCAGTTCTGCAAGAGAAACAGCCGCTCCCCTAAAGATTACATCTATGGTCGTTCTGAACAGTCTAGTAGATATTGATATGCAGATGAATAAGGCAATTGGATATCAATGAGCCACTGATAGATAGCACGTCACACGAACGTAAACCTATCGTGTGTGTATGTTTAGTTGTTTACATTACTGCACAAGACTGCATGTCTGTTACATGTATATTTCAGGGTGTTCCAGTGGGACGTTATTTTAGGAAGTTTATGTAATGCTGTCTGACAGCTGTCTAGTTACGTGAAGGTAAAGTATGCCGACAACAACAAGGTGTATTGGAATCTTAGTTTGAAGGGTCTTTTGGATTACTTTATCTTTATTTAAATACTTAGCTGTGATTTTTGTGAGATAAAAGTTGTGAGTGTTAGATTCAATATTTAAAAAAGTATTGTTGTTGTTTTTTCGTATGTGTAAGTGGCTTAGTCTGTTGTCAGATTTTTTAGCTGCCTAGAGGCATCTGACAAAGTATTGCTTCCGATGGAAACATTTTTACCTTTTTAGCAGATCGTCTAAATAAAGTCTCGTAAAATCGAGCAGAACTAAACAATTGAGTGGCGGATAAAAGCCAGCCGGTGAGAAATCACATTAAAATTATTGAATTCTCAAATTTGTCCTACTTTATTCTCCGTACATGCATTCTCAGAATGTTTGGGAAAATTTAAGAAAATTTGCATAGAATTGTGCGAAGTCTTGCGAGCAGGTTTATAGAACACGACTTCTTCTGAATTATGGTTGGAAAGCCACTTATAGAATGATTTCAAAACGTAGGTTGTAATCGGCGTCTTCGAAATAAAAAAAAAATCAAAATCAAGCGACATGACAAGAGATCATACATCGATGGATATCAATCATTGAAATCGGAGTCTTCGAAAAAAAAAACAAAATGATGCGATATGAAACGAGATCATACATCGATGGATATCAATCAAACTACAATCAAACGACAGCGGCCTGCTCTGGCGTTCACACTTGCAAAGTGCACACTATCTGGCTCTAAAATAAAACGGTGGCGCGACTAAGATTGTGGTGCTTTTCCACTGCAAATGCGGGACGAAAATTCAAATTGCGGCTTTCCTTTGAACGTAAACAATATTCGAAACCTTGCAAATGTGAGACTAATTTGTTTGCTTAGAGCAGGTAACGCAATCTTGTTGATTGATTACATAGCTGTTGAACAAATTAGCGATTTTTACAGTGATATTAAGTATATATCTGGCTTAAAGAATTAACCAGCCGATTCCAAAGAATCTTAAATAATGACATTACTTAGTCTCGTACTGTCTGCCTTGCAAGTTAATTGTATTTATACGATTTTAGTATTTAAAGATGCTCTTGAGTCAATCGTTAATGGCTTAGCCAAACTGATTCGTCTAATTATCCAGAAACCGAGGCGCGTCGCTTGTCTTTTGTCATTTACATAAATGTAGGATCTTCGCCTCGTCTCGCCGCGCCGGTGGGAACGCACCTTTACCATCGTCTGCTAGACGAATCACAGTGACTCATTACCGTCTGCTGTAAACCGTTAACTGTAAGGGATTGAAGCTATTTGCGACCTTAATGTTAGCACGAAAAAGACTAATGTTATTTTAGACGAGCTCCGTGGTGCAGCGGTCATCACGCCTGCCTGCGACACGGATGGTCCCGGGTTCGATCCCCGGTCAGGTCAAGATGGAAAATGATCTTTTTCAGATTGACCTGGGTCTTGGATGTTTATCTATATATGTATTTGTTATAAAATATAGTATCGTTGAGTTAGTATCCCATAACACAAGTCTTTCATTAGAACTTACTTTGGGGCTAGCTCAATCTGTGTGATTTGTCCGTATATATTTATTTATTTATTTATTTTTATGAACTCCAGCTGTCTGGTGAATTGTGTTCTATCGAGTGTAGACTTCTCTTAAAACAGTGTTAATAGAGAATTAATTAGTAGAACAATTAGAAATAACTTAACGGTCCGTTAAGAAGCCTTGGGAAAAAAATATTTTTATAGCCATCAAATAATATGATCAGAAAAATTGTGAAATATAATATTTATTTAGGCTGCAGCGAATTTCTATACATAACTATTGAGAAAAGGTTTTTGATCAATATGAAACAAGTAACACTAAACTTTTTTGGTTTGGCATTGTTGCCATTTCCCACCCAAGTGATTTTCTCAATCTTTTCCTCACCGGAAATAGCAATGAGATTCAAGGTTGGCGATTACCCACCGAAGTTATGCTAAGTAGGAAAATCCGAGGAAAGATAATAATAATATTGGCGAAGGAGGAAAATTAAATCTATGTAAGTGTTTTTCCTTAGCTTAGGTATAGATTTGGTGTGTAACTAGCCCAAGGTAATTACGGTCTCAGTTGTAGCGCCTAAGGAAAGCATTGTATTGACATTAGTTATTTAAATTTTATTAATTAAATGTATGTCGTGTCCTACACGAGAGCATGTATCCGTACATAAAATATAAATTTATTTTCCTGCTAAGTAATTCATCATCGTCTTTTTTAGTCTCCACTGCAGACGCACGACCCTCTCTGTACCAGAGCCAATATTAGTCAGAGCAATCGGAGGATAAAGATGGTTGTCCAGACGGGTGGAGAGGTCTCTTTGACGTTTATAAGCTTTGTTTAGCTTGTGTTTCCTAAGTCGCCTTCTACGACATCCACGGGAAGATTTGGAGTGGTCCTATTCTGCTCTGCCCGGAACCACACGTAGGTTCAGTAATTCGTTATCATCAAAATCCTACGAGTAAGTCAATATACAGCGAAATTACGAAAAAATGCGCAGATCAAAATTTTCTGGGCCTATTCTTCTCGTGTACTTCTTAAACGTAATGTAAAAGGGTGCGTCTCTACCGGCCGGGACCAAAATTGAATACGTACGTCTGGACGGTGCGGGACACATTCGACGGTTTAGACAGGTTAGTAGCTTTGTGACTGCATCTCAATAAGGTAGTCAATTAGACTAGATACAACTACACAAGATTCAATTTGTCATTCAACAGCTGGATGAACCTATTCAACCGAGCAAGACACCCTTACAACTTCTCTTCTTCTGATAGGTCTGTCTTGCTCAGTTTTTATTTGCGAAATTTATTCGTGTGCAGGACCCTTAATATTTTAAGACTACGTATTATCTTAAATTACTACCATTCCGGAGTAAGTAAGGTATTTACAATATTATGTCTTCTACAAAAGGCGTCAATGACAGGGAACGGGGTGCAAATCAACCGGCCGGGATTAGAATTTACGGCTGGACGATGCGGGACGCATTCGACGGTTTGCCGCCTACACAAGATTCAATTTGTCATTCAACAGGTGGATGAAACTATTCAACCGGACAAGACACTCTTACAACTTCTCTTCTTCTGATAGAGACCTATCAGAGGAAGAGAAGGTTTTGCTCTGTTGATTTGACAAATTGAATCGTGTGTAGGACATTAAATTTTTGTGTTGCAAATGCCTATCTTCCTTCTTCTTGTCTGTCATTCTCAGTTCGATCCTCAGCTCATGCTTCGGAAGACCGTGGTCTGCGTATTAAATAACTACTAATTAGACACAATTGTATCAAGAACTTGTAATATGCTTGGTGTCAGAGCGTGAATAAGATCTATCAATACAACCAGAACGAATCGGTCTGGAAATACCACAATATTTTCGTGAAAATGACGAAGTGTGTACGTATTAATAACTGCACATTCATTCCGATGTCAACGCACTTACGAAATGAAAGGTTGTTTACAATATACAATATTATCACCAATTCTGTTGCACAGTCGTATTCGTATGGGTCTGTATCACCGACGCCAAGGTCATTAGGCAACGCAACGCGATGATAAGGCGTTTGGTTTTTGTACAGAAAAGACGTAGTTAGGTTCGTTTTCAAGCAATTTCAAAAGAATTATTGTCGTTGATATTACGCTTGCTTTAGCTGTTCGAGCATTAGTATACATATATGCACTTTGAGTTAAAATTATTTTGTGTGCTTCCGCCACCATTTAGTTCATGCAAACTTTTGCTGGCCAGCGCCCACCTACTACTGTTAGTCCCGTCATGCCCTGAAGATGCCTCGTGTAGAGGCGAAACACGTGTCGCGAGCACGACGGCCGATGCTGCTGCATCCTCAACAGATGCAGCAACATCGGACAGGTTCCCATGCATTAACTATTGGTGGCAGGCATGACGGGATTAACAGTAGTGGGTGGGCGCTGACCAGCAACAGTTTGCATGAACTAATTGGTGGCGGAAGCACACAAAATAATTTAACTCAAAGTGCTTTGACTTCCGCAAAGTAACGCCTGAATCAATTCGATAGCATTTAGAATACTCTAGTAGGGTTGGAATTAGCCAGGGAGTCAGTCGTAAAATCTTTAACAGCATGAATATTGCTTTCCAATCTTAAACAGGGATGCCGTGTGGTTCCCGGCAGAGTAGAATAGGACCACTCCAAGTCTTTACATGGATGTCGTAGAAGGCGTCTTAGGAAGCTAAACAAAGCTTAATAACATCAAAGAGTACTCTCCAATCCGTCTGGCTAGCGTGGAGACTGTAGACCAAATCCTCTGACCGCTCTGGCTAATACATATATCACTCTGGTAGTACGTATAAGGTCATGCTCTTGCAATGGAGACTAACAAAGATGATGATTATTCAGGGTTCACCAATTCACCATTTCATTTCATTTGGGATCTATTTTTAAATACCAAAATGTACCTACCTTCAATTTTACAGTCAACTCTTTACAGCGGGGTTTATAATTTTAATTAATGAATGTAGGTGTACTAAATGTATGAATCTGCTGATTACTTAATTCTACTGTAAAGACGGTAGGTTCTTTAAATTTGTATTTAATTTTTTTATGTTTTTATACATATGTAACATGACATTTTTCTGCAGATTAACAAATAATGAAATTATTAAATTCTGTAAATTGAAATTATTATGTTAATTCTCAAACCTAAAGATTACAATAGATTCTTAGCAAAGTGGTCCACAAAAATGCATTACGAGTAGATTGTGGGGATAGTGTTCTCATTTCACTCAGTTTGATTATTTCAAAGGAAACAGAGATGTCATTTTATCTGTTGTGAAAAATTTTCCACATCAAGGCATTATGTGAGACTCCATCAAAAATATTATTGCGAAAAGTGATGTTTATTTTAAATAACAGCAGCACTGGTGTGTGGCCTTAAGAGCAGACCAAAGGTTCCAAAGCACCACACCTGAGGTTGCAATCAGTAATACGCTCAAATAAGAATCTGAACAGATTCTTATGTTGCAAGTCGCAGCTCAGTAGGTAATGCAGCTGGCAAAGAAAAATAAGGCAATGACTAACTTCCAAAAATTTTTTGACTTTTCTAGTCTCACATAATGATAATGTGTCTTGGATATTATGACAGTTGTAACAAAAACAAGATGATATTCAATAAATCTAATTGATAGGATGCAATATTTTTATATCCTACAATTTAAGCAAGGTATTAAAAATCCGTCCATATATTTCACTAGGCATATGATGCTCACACTGCAAATTTTAAAGTCCAAAAAAGTCAAGGAATATTTTTACAGTCTGTAAAGTGAGAGCATAATCAGTAGGCAGGTTGTTCGGAAACAAATGTGTCCTTAAAGTCTTCAACTTTGCCCCACGTCTCTTGGATAGAGAATGACAATTCCCTCTATGGAATGGACATTGCATTAACCTTTGGTGTGAGATCTAGGATTGTATGAAGGACAGAAACAAAGAAACTGCCATGTTTCAGCCCCTTTTATTCTATGACGTGATTGAAAAGTTATTGTAACATGTAGACAATATTTTCCTGAATTCCAGAAAAAATACTGTGACAGACATTATCAAAACTGTCTAACTGGTTGTCTTCTAATTTACTTAGGTACTTTATCATACAAGATTAGAAGTAAGTGAACTTTCTCAATTGTTTGTGTAACTTTTTATACAAAATGTTATCTTTATTGAAGAGCATATATTTTTAAATTAAATAAAAATACATTCTCCTATTTAATTTACAACAGGAAGACTGTATTGACTGTTAATTTTTTCCCTCCTAATACCATTTGGTAATTTACAGTTATTAACATAACATTTCTCTTCACTTATTACCTACTAGCTGTTACTCGCGGCTTCGCCTGCGTAATATATTGCCATGTCTTTCTCGGTACCCTAACATATGTGTATGCAAAATTTCATGATGATCTGTTCAGTAAATATGGTGTGAAAGCATAACAAACAATCAAACTCACTTTCGCATTTATAATATTAGTTGGGATTTATTTAGATAAGGTATTAGGTACTCTTTCAAAATCAATAATATGGATTTGCTTGATAATAAAAAATTAGATGTGAAAGTTTTACATTAATTAATATGAATCCTAAAGATACTTACTAGGTAAGTAAGTAATGTAGTAAAAAAATATCAATCCTATTCTCACTTTATTCTAATCACAATGAAAAATATTCACAAAATACTCAAACTGTTATCAGATGCCAGTTACAAAATAAACCAACACACACCATGAAAAGATAACATAGTGAGCCTGTTCTAGCTAGATATTTCAGACTGAAACCATAATCAGTAATAGAATTTTTCCAATGTGCTGTAATCTACCCAGCTATATGGCCATTGTTAAACACTTTTCATTATATTTATCCTGTGTGCCAATAAAACTAACTTGTTTAACATCTTGTGTACATCTGGACACTGTTTATGTGTAATAAATGTAACCAGATACAAACCTTAATCCATAATGAATAGAGCTTAAAATTCTAGAATACATGTTGTAAGTAACTTAACTGCTTTGGAACCACTTTTTAATGTTCTATTGTGATTTCAAGATTAATAATGTGTGTAAATCTACTTCATATATATCAAGTTGAATTTGTTTTGAGCAGTGTTATTTTATGCAGTTTTAATAAATAGTTATGCAGAATTTTGTGGATTTAATATTCAAAGAGGTAAACAAAGTAATAGCAATATGAGAGTATTTTCATTTAATCATATCAGCTGGTTTCAAAAATTCAATATCTTCCTTAGATTGAAATCAGAACAAGGCAAATAAAAAGCCTTTTTTAATTCAGGGTTAAGAGGCCAATATCAACCAGAATGAAAATTCTTGTATTGCCATTTATGGGAAACAGATGTTTTATAGTTGGGTTTTTAGTCCCTAGCCATAATTATAAAATGATCGAGATATCGAAAAGGTGTGGTAAGGGACACTATAAATAAACCCGGTAATTAGCAGTCCGACTTCAGTGAATGATGCAAACAGGTGTCATTGGAAGCGAATAAAAATGAAGTTCAAAACTCACTCTGCTCATTGGATGTTGAGAGTACATTGTCGCCCGTAAATGAACTGCTTCTCACTACAGGGCCCCACTGCTGCCTTCTTCCACCGTCCCTAGACTCTGTCCTCTCCACATCATCTGCTCTGCTTGCATGAAGAGCAAATACGCACCAATAAAACACAAAACCGATACGCATCGTGATCTCTCAATGACACTAATGCATTAAACACACGCGAAAATACAACTCCACTGCCGCTATGTTACACACTATACACATTATAAAAACAAACTTATCAAAGGGTCTGCTGTTTTTAAGGCCACATCGCAAACTCACGTAAAAAATACTAACTACCAATTTATATCACAGAAAGAAAAATCTAGCGAGGTCCGAGGTCGAAAAATTTTGACGTTGCTTTTTTTTATCATTTGACGTACGTGACACTGACATGACAGAGTTGTCTATGGTAAGACAAGCACTGTAGCCAACATTATTAAAAAAGTTTAGTGGATGCATACACGATCAAATAATCTGAATCGATAAATCTAATCGATATCGATTATATAAAATTATAAAATTTACAACAGCCAAAACAAAAAAATCACCGCGAGTGAACGCATCCGACTTATTTACCAAAATATGTCAAATGACCTTGCCAGTTTGTAAACAATACCTTGAAGTAATACAAATTATCTAATTTCCTTGTTGACTATCTGGTTTTTTCATATTATTTTGGTGTTTGTGACTGTTAAAACGAAAATCAAAAGAGAAAAAATGAATATTGACTTCGAAGCAATGGCTGTTTTGGAGGAAGAGTCTCAAAATGTAAGTTCATATTTTCTTTGTTTTTCTTGGTTTTGTTCCCTGTTTTACAGTCTTGCATTAATAACATGCGTTTAGACGCTGATTAGCTGGTCTCCAGGAAGCAATAGCTTTTGACTATGTGGTGACAATAATAACTGTCCCTATGTATGTACTTCCTAGATCCTAGTCTATTTTAATCATGGCACCATTTCCTTGAGTCATTGATTCTAATTTCAATGCGTGTATTCATTGCACAATGAGATGACGGATTTCATCAGATCGCAAGACGATTCATTAGACCAAAAATGAATATCATTTGATTAAAAGACCAGAAAAAGGACTTCAATCTTAATGTTGATGAAAAACATGTGTTCATTGTTATTGTGATAGCATAACAAAATGTTGATAACATTCAAGTACTTCCTTAAATCTTTACATGTATTTTTTTTTTATCATGGCTATAAATAACTACTTCGTTTGATTTTATTTTAGTAGTAGTATTAGCTCTATATTTTGAATATAAAATATCACATATGTACCTGTAATATAAGAATTTTCACTGAAGCTCCAATTTGGAAGGTTTATGATAAGTTCTTGTTGAGCTCGCTAGCCTCTCCTCCTTAATTATAGTATTGTTTTTAGTCATTGGTAATAAGTGTTTGACAAAATCCAGGTTATGTGCTATATCAAAAATAGATAGGTACAGTATGAAATATAGAACACAAAGCAATAATGGATGTTTCAATAGTTAACTATTTAAAATTAAGAATAATAATTAAAATAAGACTAACTTTAGTATAATAGCAATTAATTAATGAATTAGATTCTGGAATATTTAATTCTGAATCTTATTGTAAGTGTGTTCAAAATATTAACTGCACAAAACATAAGAAAAAGTATAAAAAAATATTCCAAGAAGATTGATACCAAAGGGAATTGAAATCAACTAGTTGAACAAAGGGGGTATTTTTTCAAATTCTTGGAATGATGTTGCTTGACTTATCTATAGTATACATAGTAGAAAACTGAAGAGTTTGTTTTTGTTTGGTTGGTTGAACGCGCTTATCACAGGAACTATTGGGCCGATTTTAATAATTCTTTCACTCTTGGATAGGAATGTAATCTCTGAGTGCCATAGGCTAGGTATTTACTACAGGCGAAGACGTGGCGGACTGCTAGTACTAGATAAATCTCTCAAAGTTATGTCTACTCTAAAATGGATAAAAATAATCCCAATCCCAACTAATATTATAAATGCGAAAGTGAGTTTGTTTGTTTATTTGTTTGTTTGTTTGTTACGCTTTCACGCCGTATCTACTGAACCGATCATCATGAAATTTTGCATACACATAGGTTAGGGTACGGAGAGGACATAGGCTATATATTACGCGGGCGAAGCTGCGGGTAACAGCTAGTTTTCTATAAATTTCTACTGAGTCTTAAACCTCTTGTACAAAGAACCTATTATTATAATAATATAATTTTTTGTACAAATACAACTAGCTTGTTTCAATCCCTAGTACTATAATGTCTCAATAAAAATCAAGATATTGATATTGATGAACATGGTTAGTATACATCCATAGTTTTGATGTAGGTTCTATTGAAAATAGAATGTATTTAGTTTCCAGTTGCTTCCTATCGAGGGAATGGGCGATAATCTTAGGAATCATGGCTAATGGCGATGCGGCTAGTAAACCATCACTATTTGGATTGCGTTTTTCACCTAGCCTACCAACATGCTAAACGTGGCCTTTAGGCCCTATATAACTAGGCCCAACCTATACCGCAAAAAAAGTCTTGAAAAATATTTTTTCATGACAATAAATTCCATGCAATATAATGTGTCTCACGTAGCGCCATCTAGTTTAGTATTGAGTAATTGCGAGTGTGACGTGTTTTGGTTTCTCATGTCGACATAGATGGCGCGAGTCACATGTAAAGAAACTTCTAAAAATACATTGGAAGCCACTCGGATGAACATTCCCTCATCTCGAAATATTCCATCAGAATTATCAATTTGTAAGAATCTTGCTATAGGTTGATATTCACATTCAATAACTATAGGTAGGTACCTACTTAGTATCTTATGCCTGGGAAGGCAGGAACGTTGTAAGCGGTTTTTTTTTATTTACTCTGCTTGACGATAGTGAAGTCGCAGGCAGTTCCACGCTGCGCAACGCACACACATCACGCATCGAAAAAGCCGATCGAGGGAATGGGCGTCAGGAATTATGTCAATAGACAATGCAGCTAGCAAGCCATCACTATTTTGATTCCGTTCTTACCTACAAGCCCACCAATATGCTAAAGTAAGGTTTTACAGGCGGCTCTGTCTAGCCCGCAGGGGGGAAAAGACGTGATAGTATGTATGTATGTAAGCAGCCAAAAAGTTTAATTAGCCATTTAATTATGTAAGTGCCTAGCAATTAAACTATACGGCGCCGTACAATTTATGCCCTGAATGATGTTCAGCCCTTAAATTTAAGGGGGAACAGTAGGCACAGTAGCGACGCCAATCATTTTATTCCTAATACTTTACAAATAGAAAGGAATTCAAGAATATAAACAATACAAGCCTTAGTAAATAACCTGAAGTATTTTTTGAATCATGTTTATTACTATCGGAATCAGTGAGAATTATGAGAATCTGATTACCGCCAAAAACGGCCGTTTTTGGCGGTTATCACTTTTTCTCTCAATGACTGATTCTCATAATATCAAAACATGATTCCAAAAATACTTCAGGTTATTTACTAAGACTTGTATTGTTTATATTCTTGAATTTCTTTCTATTTGTAAAGTATTAGGAATAAAATGATTGGCGTCGCTACTGTGCCTACTGTTCCCCCTTAACAACTAGGCAAATAACTTGGATAATGCCTATTTTCTGTCACCTGGCGCTCAGTATCGCGAATTCATAGATGAGCCTTTTTTAGCGTTCCGTAGCCGAATAGCAAAAAAACGGAACCCTTATAGATTCGTCAACTAACGAAACTATTAAACTAACAACTTACTGTGGGGTGTCTTTACTTTTACTTAATGTCCCTATATATATATATATTTATTATTCAGACTACACAGTTGAAACCTTGGTAGGTAGGTAAATGTTTTCTGTGAACCGCTTAACAATGCTTATACAAAAATCAAAAAATATCCCCATACATGAAATTGAAACAATTTTTTTCTTCTTCAAACCTGTACATGCGTGGTGTCTCTAGATAGGTCTTAAATGACATTGAGGTTTCTAAAACCATTTTTAGGGTTCTGTAGTAAACAAGGAACCCTTATAGTTTCGCCATGTCTGTCTGTCTGTCCGTCCGCGGTTTTACGCAGAGACTATAAGTATTAGAAAGCTGTAAATTGGTATGGGTATGTATATTAATCATGGCAAAAAAGTGGTAGAAGAAAAACTTGAAAAAAAAATTTTTTAGGGTAGCTCCCATCCAAGTAAAGTGGGGGAGTAATTTTTTTTTCTCTATTTACCCATCGTGTGAGGTATCGTTAAATAGGTCTTTCAAAAATATTGTAAAGTTGAGAACACCATTTTTCGATTTAGGGATCCGTTTCCGAAATATTTGGTTTTAAAGTGTGAATTTTTGTAAGAGGTAAGTGTCCCCCCCCCTCTATCTGCTAAACGGTTATATATAGATACGTGAAAAAAATTACAGCAGTAGTATATATACTGAAGTTTAAAGGAAAACTATCAGAGCTGAGTATTAAGTACAAACTAAAAAGTTATAGGCAACCAACTTATAAACTGTAAAATTTCATACTATTTTCATTGTTAGACGTTTTTGGTCGTTAAACTGTAAGGTGCGAGTGTGAATAGTGTGAACTCAAAGTTGTCATTCGCAACTACGGAACCCTACACTGCGCGTGGCCCGACACGCACTTGGCCGGTTTTTTTTTTATATGAAATATCCTCTTCACTTCTAAGATAGTGAAAAAATAAAAAATATATGTATATACCAGCCTATGCTATGTAGATTTCAATAAACACTTTCAACGAAAATTGGTTTAAACCTTAGGTTTAAACGATATACGATAAGTAGTTTTTTAAATATACCGCTTTTTCATAAACCGCAAATATATAACTTTGTCATTCATAGTAAACACTATAAAAAACAAAGCTATCTTTGCTGGCGAAAAATTGACGAATAGCTTTAACTACTCGCACTTAACCAATTCTTATTGGTCTGGGAAGCCAATTATTTAATTTATTATTACTAAATTAAACCTAATTGAAGAAAAAAAAATACTTTCGGTAATAAATTACTTGTACATAAGCAGTTATTGTTGGTTTGGTTTTACTTTTATCAATATCATCATTACAAATTAGCGAAACCGCCACAAGTGACGGTAATGAGTAGCATTACCGTCACTTGTGGCGGTTTCGCTAATCTGAGCCAATTTTTTTAAAGATTCAATTTGAACGGAAGTTCAACTTGAGTTAACAAATCTGGGAGCACGGCAGTGCCCCCGCCAAGTCGAGCAAAAAAAGCGGCTCGGCCGTACCATTCTTTTCTCGGAGCACTTTAGGCCGTTTTCGACCCACTATAACTTCGTTGTGAATAAAACTACAAGTCTAAATTTTCAAAAATTTAGACTAAAGCAAGCATTGCATAAACTCAGTATATTTTAAATTTCATCCAATTTGAACCACTAGTTTAAGAATAATAACTAGTCAAAGTTCTTAATTTTGTCACTCACTGACTGTACGATCATCAAAACTCTAAGGCACTTCTGCCAGGTGTAGAAGCTTTAAATTCAGAAAACAATTAGGTTATAGTGTAGAAATAAAGGAAAAACTAAAATATTTAGCATTATACCTTTATACTACTAGCGCAGCCGGGGAAGGCTGTTTAGTTTTTCTAACAGCCCTCCCCGGCTGCGCTCGGGCATTTATTATACCCGTAATCAGGGGTTGAAAACGGTAAAGGTATAATACCGGGGTATATATACAGGGTATGGTACCGGTATAAAATTACGATACACCTTAGATTTAAAGGTAGAACCAAATCGGTTGACAATTACGGTTGTGAATACAGCTAAATATAAATAATGGTTATAACCTTTATAATTACTGGTACCTTAAGTAAAATATTTTCAGTATACCGAAAAAATGATGCGACGAAAAACATTGAGGCGAATCCTCGGCGGTAAAATTCAATGAAAACCTTTATTTCATAATTCCAATATCGAAAACAATAACGATACCGCATATTACAATACCAAAATCGTACAGGTACCGTTTATTTATGGTATGGTAATTTGAAGGTACCATTATTCTAAGGTATCGAAATATAAAGGTATGACGTCATACCGCTTACCGATTTAACCGTATTTTCGGTTATTCAATCCCTGCCCGTAATAGTATTCATACAAAACAAATTTGAAGTCGGATGAAAAAGGATCACTTTACTTACTACGCTTACGATTAACGCTCACGATTATGTGACAGTGTTATCCTTTGATAAGGATAAGAGTGACGTGAAACTGATAAACATAGAATTTACTGCAGTTGACGTCTTTTAGAGAGTCTTTGTTGTCCAATCATTTAGGAGTAAAAGAATAAAATGATGGCGCTAATTTCGCTTGTGTAAGCCTCTTAACAACAGCCTTCAACGATGACAGACCGGAAGCAACGGCTTAACGTGACTTCCGAAGCACGGAGGAGCTCGAGATATCTTATGCCACTTGTGGTCACCCATCCGAGTAGGGACTTAATACTGCTTACGGGTATATTGGGTTCCTCAGAAGTCTTTCAGGCAACTTTAATAGGGTCAAATGTGTGCTGTATTGTAGTGTAAGTATTGGTTATCTGGTGCTCTTACAGTAATCGGTGCAGAAGATAATCACAATTAGTGGTGTAATGGATATTTTTAACTGACTTAAAAAAATGAGGTTATCTTATTGGACTCGTATGTAATGTTAATGAAATTAAAAAAAAAATTAGTAAATTTTAGGGCGAAAGTCATTCAAGCGTCTTGTCGGTTGCGTCTTCAAGGTGATGCGTCGAAAGTTCGAAACCCCGGATATACCTTTAAGGGCGGCCAACCCGTCTATCTTTTCATACAAACGCTCGTACGTGATTATGGCGATATAACAAATCTTTCTTTAAAGATTTTCCACTAATATGTATCTTGTGCACTATATCTATGTTTCTATCAAAACGAAAAATCAAAAAAACAACTTCAGTGTTAGCCTCCAAAAATCCGCTTTTTTGCACAAATTTTATGTGAACTTTGGGCGTTTATAATGTACTCATTAAGTGTAACAGTAAAGAAAATATTTATTTAGAAACCTTGCAAATGTAATAGAGATTCTAGATGTACAAGATTTTTTTCATAAACTTGTAAGGCTTACCAATAAACACGTATTTCTTGAAACAAGTTTAATGAAACTTCCGCACACTATTTTTCGTTCAATGTCTTCGCGTACTCACTAGCTTGTTTCCATGTGGCAGTAAGAGGTGTGTGGGAGACGAGGGCAAGGGGCTCTTTTCGCTTTGCCTCTTCATCTGACATTGCGCTGGACGGAACAAACTTTTCGACCATGCTCGCGTTGACGATAGTCGGTCGGGGAAGGGCCACCTTAAGATATGTATCTTTAATAGACTAATATTATAAAGAGCAAAGATTTGATTTGAAGATTGTTAGTAGGTAATACGGTAGTTGCCTAATGTTAAGATTATATAAAATTTGTTTCTAATGAGACTAATTTCTATCTAAAAACACTATAAAGAACACTTTTAATTTGATATCGATTCGTTAAGTGATCTTAAAGCTTCTTTAAAGTTGGGTAAATAGGACCATTTTTTAAAGTATGAAAATCTTTAATTACAATTATACTGTATTTTAGTCTGCAAAATGTATAGCAACTTTTATATATGAAACCATTACCATAAACGAAATATTTCGTATAGCTACCAAACAAAGTTCTCACGCCATCCATACAAAATACAAGCTTGTGACGTCACAAATATGTAGGCATTTCAGCGGCGCGTTTTCACGTCTAAAAATTTACGTCTAAAAACATGTGTCTTTAAAACTTTTATAACTGAAAGAGATTTTTGTTTAGAAATGTATTTCTGTCATTATTGTGTTTATTTTTGGCAGGTCTTTACATAGCAACATGAAAAAAATTTTAGTCAACATGCCCATTGTGTCTAATGGTTGATACTTCAAGACCGATTTTAAAATTATTTTATACACGTATTATGTCTTATTTTTGTATATGTCTGTTGCCGCTATAACAACAAATACTAATAGGTAACAGAATAGAGTAAATATTTAAGGGTAACACAACAACCGTAATATTTCTGCCGTTTTTTGCTCGATATTAATATAAATCAGTATAAAATAAATAATTAACGGGGCTTCCCTACAACAAACATTATTTTTTGCCCCTTTTGGTCGATAATCAAATGGTGTATAGATAACTAGCTTTCGCTCGCGGCTTCGCCCGCGTTAGTACTTTTCTCCGGGATGAAAGGCATGTCCTTCTCCGCACTCCAGACAACGTGTATGAAAAATTTCATGATGACCGGTTCAGTAGATAGGGCTTGAAAGCGTAACAAACAAACAAACAAATAAACGAACAAACAAACTCACTTCCGCATTTATAATAATTGTAATATAAGTTGGGATGGAGGGCCTTCGTGCGCGAGTCCGACTCGCACTTGGCCAATTTTTTTATACACCGTGTAAATTTACTGAACAACTTTCCTCAAAGAACTTAGGTCAAAAACTGAAAAAGAAGAAAATTGGATTTAACCTACTAAATCGATTGAGCTGATAAGCGGTTTTGTAAAGGGAACTATTTTTTTTTTTCATATTAACTCCTTTGTACCTTGAGAAAGTTATTCAGTATCATGAGGTACTTGTTACGTTCTGGAATATGACAAGGTTACAGGTTTACACGGTGTATAAGGATGGGACTAGTAGGATGTATTCTAATCTGGTCATAGTAGATATTGGTCCTATAATTCTATGAGAGTTATATGACCAGATTAGACTCTCAATTATAGTTTATGTGATATGAAACTATAATTATTTATCTTGCCTCTCGTAACGATTCTGTCAATGTAATGTAGTCAAAAAGTGACAAATACAACCCTTAGGTGACAATAGTCTATTGAGATTTCCTGCTGAGCTTTCTGTATGAGCTAAGCTAAGTAGCCAACTTATGAAGCATAAATCAATTAGTATTTTGTATAATGTATCGTCAGTACTCCATCAGTTTTTGGAATTTTTAGACAAGTATGTCATGTAAATTTTTATAAATTTTAACTAAGTTCAATATTAACAAGTTCTATATTATTTCTACTACTCTCTTGTTGCTCTATAATATTTTCAAATAAGTTATTAGTTCCGAGCCTTAAGTTACCTCCATGATAAGATTGCGCGTATGTATTTCCGCATTATATATTTGTCTTGTTTCTACGCCTTAAAACCTAAACCCTAAGGGCAAGAAGTCCTTCGCAATGACAGACTTTTTGCCCTGACGTAACCTGACGTAATTTACAGTCATAACGTGTTCATTACTTATTATACACGCCTGAAAGCAGCTTGAAGAATCAAAGCGTTAATTGAGGTATATTTTATTACTATACTACATATTAGATAAATTAAATTTAAAATCAATAGAACTAGAATAAATAGAACTCGTCGGAAAGTGTGAACCTTCTTCTTCTGGGCTAGGCATAGATAGCCCAGACAAGGGCGGGCCTTGACCTTCTTGTATCTGCGCGTGAAGTCTCAAGTCCTTGAAACTTTTTTCACACCGGTCCAAGCAGGCAATTAGTCGCAATGCGCATCGTCACAGAATAAATATAAGCATGTAGTGACCTAGGGCAGTGAGTGCGCCGTTACCTGAATGAGTGCATACAATTCTACTACGCAATAAACATCCGCCAAACGTTCTCCCCACAAGCGATCTGTTAGCTGCAGACACTGTTGGAAATATGCTGCCTGTAACAAATGTCTGATTTCTTTGAACCTATAACATAATGCAGAAAATGCAATTATTATCTTTAAAATTAATATTTCATCCGATTATGCAATTACATTTCTAGATCTTTCTTAGTTTCTTCTTCGAGACACATATTGTTTGTTTTATGTGTCTTAATAATGTAATTTTTTAATGTATAGCAATTGATACGTATGACTCTGAAGTCTGCTATTTAACGCTCTATTGACTTAGTATAAAGCCGTCATCGTGCTAACCTACAATATCAACCGGCATTTAAATACTATCGTTAATGTTATGGTAAAGACGTTAAAATTCCTCACTATGGTGACTGCTTGCTACATATAGTTATATCCATAAGTGCGTGTTGTATAGTGCATTCGTTGTTACCAAGTGCAGCCAAACGATAAGGTCACTTTGTCCAAGGTGGGGGAACAATGAGTACGTTTGTAATCATTGCAACACCAGTCGTGCGTTGGTAGCATTCGCCGTAGCCTATCTGCAGTCCCCTTGCATCATCATTCGCCGTCGCCGGCAATTTTAAAAAGTTGTTTTTAAAAAAAGAAGAGTGAAACCCGCGCCGTGGCTCGCCCTGCGCATCGCGACGCGCCGAATCAGTTGGTTCCGAGGCAGTAACAGAGACGGTCACCGCGCGGCGAATTTCCCTCAAAACGTGAGTTATTTTCACATTATTATCAGAAGTTTGTGAGAAAACATTGTTAAAATTTTGTTTGTTTGCGGTTGGGAATAAAGTTTCTTGAATGTTATGGTCTCGGTGAACTAAAGGTGATTTATTTTAGGTTAAGAATTGACAGTTTCTACGCCGCATAAATGCGCCGGGTTGACGGAGCGAACGACGCAGTTTGGTTGTATCGCGTTTGTTGCTAACTGGCAAACAAAACAACTGCGTATATTGCGATTGCATGGTGATACATGAGTGTTCTATGCATAATACAATGCTGTGTATGATTTATCATTGGCACTATATCTGTCTTCAAGTGGTAGGTCATGGTAGAGAGCCGGTTTAATGCAAATATTATATTGGTTATTTATGCATATACTATCAGAATAAATTTTTAACTAGTAGGTACTACGTTAGTTAGCTTGTCCAATTATTAAAATAAAACTAGTAGATGTATGACATGTTTTTAACAAAATTGCTCAAACCATTTGGTATTTTTTTAGATCAACCGAAAAATGAAATATTCCAAAATATTTATTATAATACATATATAACAATATTGACAATTCATTCAATGAAATAAAATTTTATATTTCCCTCTTTAATTATAATCCCCCAAAATATTTAAAATTTGGTTAAATGTATTGACCTATTATAACAGTAAGAGTTAAAAGTAAAATGATAGTAATTGGCTATATCCATAAATAAAAATAAATGATTCGTTCTAATGTTGCTGGGTGTACCTCAGGGAGATATACTAGACCCCATAACTTGAATTGAAAGACAGATTACATATCCATATTTCAAACGAATTCTTCATAACTACGCAATTAACCGTAACCACTAAAACTTTGTGGGTCACGTAAAACCTACTTAATTTTAACCATTATTCTAACTCCATGGTCCATAATCCATAACAAATGTATGAGGTATTATTTATTGTTTTGATATAGTTAATTTATAAAACTACACAAGAATTGTAACATGTCAACATTTCAAATTGTAGGGATTCTTATAAACAAACCTCAAATGCTTTCTTTGTAACTGTGCCATAATTATAAAACTTTTGAAGGCACTCCATCCACCTCTACTTGTTTAGTTAAAATTTTATAGTAAAAACTAATACACTAACTTGTTTAAAGATAATTTTCTTTTTTTTTATAAGTTGCACCACTAGTGTAATACCTATGTTCCGGTTTTTTTAAAACAATAGGCACCTCTTACTTTAAAATGCATTTTCAGAATTACGCCACATTCTGTACATACTTAATCTTCTGGAACACGTCAACTTTACGTGGTGACGACATCAAATGCAATAATTTTGCGTCTTTCTTTTGTAACCTTCGCTCCTTTTAAACTACGCAGTTCGCCTTTATCCTGTTTTGCGCAATCTTATATTCAGGACCATTGCTCATTAAGGAGTCCCATAAAGTATAAAATTTGATGTTGTTCTTATCGGTACATTTATACCATTGGTTATTTCTCTTTCTCTTCTTTAACCTCTTGTAAGCTAGATACCAGGGAAAGTAGTAAACAATGCATCTTTGCGTAGATCTACTCATAGCATTTTAATTCCTGATTTATAAAGTGAGGTGTTAAAGTTAGACGTTTCTGTTGCGTCGTGTGTCGTTTCTATATTGAAGTAGGTAGTAGGTATTTTTGTTTGTTTATAAAGTAATTTAATCGAGTGTTCTTGGCTATATTTGACCGGTTAAGCCGTTTATAAGATAGTTTTTTTTGAGTTGAGTATTTTTTTATTCATCTTTTTAAAAACGTAGAACAAATGAAGCTTCAAACTTGCGTTTACATATACTAAATATAGGTAGTTATTAAAGCTATAAAATCATTAAGATACGCGCAAACAGCACATGCGTATTAAATTCAAATCCTGGGTAATAATATCACCCTGTTGCACCTAGCAAAAGCCGGATCGATATAGGTCCCAGCTTCCTGAGCTAGACCGAATTGGCGCCCTAGAAATCGATGCGCCGCTGCACATTGCGCAGTGCTGCCTTCATTGCAACGGCGTCATTGCGTGCTGCAAAAGCCTCCAGTGAAGGATTTTGTCCATAAAGATATTAGTTTATGAAGTTCTTTATCTGAATTACCTGCGAGAGATTTCAACGGCGTTTTATGGGTCGTAAACGTAAAGTTCGGAAGGTAAGGTTTTATATTTAGTTGCTATTTATCACGCACTTTATTTTTTTAACTTTCTTTTTTCGTTGGGTTATCAATCCCTAATTAATTATGTTATTGAAGTTTATTATTGTTAATTGCTATTTGCATTTATTTAATTGACAACTAAGATCAGGAAAAATACTCATGACTTTTCATGATGACATGAAAATTCGAAATTTGAAATTTTATACTTTAATTCATATTATTTCAAAGTAAATTTAAAATTCGACCGCCTGCCAATTAGGCTTTTTCCATAGAGCACTGATAAGTCTTAAGCAACCAGCAATATTAGGTATATTAATGTGTTAGATTTAAGATGGAGATTTCAATGTGTTAGATTTGAGACGGAGGTAAGACAAATACAAAATATATTGGTTGGGTTTAAATTTCAAAATGCATGTTATAAAAGCTTAATTGAAAAAAAAAATTATTGGGATTAAATCAAAAAGATAATCTCTTTTTCATTAAATCAAAAAGATAATTTCTTTTTGATTTAACCCCAATAAATTGTTTTTTAAGTAAGCTTTTAGAACTTACTAACAAGTAAAGATACTTACTAACAACTAATTTTTATTTAAATTATTCAGTAAGTACATGTAAAAAAATCAAGATTTCGTTCGTTTACGGATATGGATTAAGAGCCCAGTAGGCATGCACATTGTAAGCGCTTACTACGCAATTTAAGCAACTATAGGTACGTACGTGTATGTATGGTGCATATATGGTATAAAACTTAGCTACTCGTTGCGCCATGATACGAAATAAAGGCCGATACTTAAGTTTCATAGTTAATTTTGTTTGAGAGATCTTATATCCTGACCATATTTGACAACACACATGGTAATCCAACTGAAATATTATTACTTACATAACCAAGTCTTTCAATGATAGCGACTTACAAAAACAATGTTTTTGTCTCTTCGTCATTGGATAATAGGCCTCATGCTATTGATTTATGGTCGAATTTTGATGGTCTCTCAAGACCACAATGCGACTGTGTGTATGGAGAAGAATGTTGCCAATGAGCCTTCGATGTCAACGAACTCCAACTTTTGCGCGTAGAATCATTGGTGTTGTGTGCGTCTCATGTGTATGGTAAAATTTATGTCGACTTAAACACGCAGTAACTTCGTGACTGTGTTTACTTGTTCCAGTTACATACATCTTTCTCAAAGTCATCCATATTTCAAAAGGGACTTTATCTTTATATGGTTGCATTATTGTTGGTCGCACCCAACAAGATTGTCTTCAATTATGTTAACACAAAGCGATAGAAAATCAAACCAATGGAGTGCGCATCCGCAAGTAATATCTTTATTAATTAATGGATCACGTTATGCTAAATTTTTACTAATAAATATTATTAATTTTAAAGAGGGGTTTGTACATTTCTTTAGTACGCTTCCATGCCTTAACTACTGAACTAATTATTATATTATTTTATATACAAGTTATTATAACTATTCATAAAGGATGACGAAAGCCGGTCTGTTATAAATTGTCGTTCAAAATATTTCCTTTATTTTATTACGCATCGATGTAATCAGCGTCTTCGCAACTAAGATGTAGGTATATTTTTAAATCGAGGAATGTTACAGCCTTTTCAGATTCGACCTACTTATTTTGGGGAGTATTATTTACATAATCAAAAATAAATCTAACTTTTCACGTATTAGTGTCAAACACGCACTTTACTGAAGATACGCATTCAAAGTTCCGCAGATTATACGCTCCGACGTATTCGGCTGATATGACACACCATACGTAGAAGCACCAACACTATACGGCAGAAATTCGATTTAGCAAATTTGTGTGTGCATGCCGCTTACTCTTCCTCCGCAACCCTTCTCCTCGGTTTATCCTCGGCAATCGAACCGAACTTCGGTCGCCTATTATGTGTTGCCTGATGCCGCCGAATCGCCACCAACTTACGCTCTACCCAAGTTTGGCTGTACTTTATAACGCAACGTAGTTTCGGCATATTGTGTCAATAATTCAAATAGCATTGCAGGCGCTATCATCACTTCTTCCGTCACGTATTTTCAGCATAGTGTGTTTACAGATTTAAGCCGAGTAAAAATCTTTTGGACATTACAAATATTCATCAACTCAGGTACGTCAAAAATGAAAGGAAAGTAAAACGGGTTCCCTTTGACCTTGACCTTTAGTCCCCTCGGAGACACGCGGTCAGGATAAAGGCAAGGGCAAAAACTGTATTGTACAAGTTGTACGTATATACCTCGTCTGGTCTTTTTCGATAAGCGAAGTGAGTAAAAATTTACGCGTTTTGAATAAAAGGTACCTACTTATGAATTCCAATTAACATTCGGGAATCATTATCTTACTACCACCTATTATAATGTTAATGTACATGTTAGCGAGAAATAATCAAAGAAAGAAAGGATTATTAAAATATCAGTTTACGGAATAAAGAAACGCGACCCCTTACAAAAAATCGTTTAATAGTGTCGAAACTGTATTTTGTAAATATTTGCTTATTGTTAAGTACACATTCTGATATCTATGGTTAAGTACGTTACTTACTTTGTATAATTTTCATTTTCGACACAGTTCATTTTGGTCACACTCAAGTATTATTTATTTTAAAATCTCTGTGCAATTTCGTCACGATCATAAGACATTAGGAGAGACGTTCTTCATCTTAGCGTATCGATTATGTGTTATTTATAGCCAAAATTAAGCCGTCACAGATCAAGTGTAGGCGTCGAGACGCCGAGAACAATGAAAATGTTTTCTGAGCTTATTCATAATAATTGTAAAGAAATTCTCCTTTTGCGCACGGCGCAGAATATTTCATTTCATATAAAAGCGTAATAAGGTCATAAGATCAATTTTAAGTACCAGTTTGTTTACAGTCTAGGGATTTATTGTCTGGCACGTTGGAGAGATTGCAACTTAATAAGCATTCTAACTTATAGTATAATTAATGCGAAAGTGAGTTTGTTTATTACCCGCCTGCCCCACCCAGACAAAGGGTAATCTTTTTCGCGTATATGTATGTATGTTTATATATATGTAAGTATGTCAGTTCCATTGTTGTTTCCCGTAGCCGGTTGGACCGATTTTGAAGTGGGACGTATCATCATCATCATCAGGTCTTTTTTAGTCACCACTGCTGGAGCACGACCCTCTCTGCACTACTAGAGCCATATATTAGCTAGAGCAGTCAGAGGATTAAGCTTTGTTTAGCTTGTGTTTCGCCTTTTACGACATCCACGGAAAGACTTGGAGTGGTCCTATTCTACTCTGCCGGGAACCCAACGGTCATCAAATATAAATGAATAAATATATATACGGACAAATCACACAGATTGAGTTAGCCCCAAAGTAAGTTCGAGACTGAACTCAACGATACTATATTTTATAATAGATGCTTATATAGATAGATATCCAAGACCCAGGTCAATCTGAAAAAGATCATTTTCCATCTTGACCTGACCGGGGATCGAACCCGGGACCTCCGTGTCGCAGGCCGGCGTATTAACCGCTGCGCCACGGAGCTCGACATTAGATTCGTATTTTTACTCTGAGTGTCATAGGCTCTGTAAAGTCATAAAAATTCAATCAACTGTCAAAACTCGGGTATTTTAAAATAATGCTAATCTTGTTTAATTGTTATACTTTTACGTTTTAACAAGTGAACTTATCGTCATGGAACTTAGTAACGATTACTGGGATAAGGTGAAGGTCATAGGCTACCTTTCATCCCGGGAAAAGGTACATAGGTACCCCAAACGAATGATAATAAAGCGAGCGAAAGGCTAATTCCTAAGCAATACAAGGAGCCAAAGAAAAAACAATATCATTAAAATTCATTATTCCGCTATTATTTTACTTCATCATAATCCCGTCTTTTTTAGTCTCCAGTCTCCACTGCAGGAGTAGGTACTACCCTCTCAGTACTACCAGAGCTATATAAGTATATTTTACTTCATCATACTCAGGTCTTTTTTAGTCTCCACTGCAGGAGTACTACCCTCTCAGTACTACCAGCTATATATTAGTCAGAGCAGTCAGAGGATTTGGCCTACACTCTCCACGCTGGCCAGACGGATTGGAGAGGTTTCTTCGGTATTTATAAGCTTTGTTTAGCTTGTTATTCCTAAGTTGGCTTCTCCGATATCCACGGGAGGACTTGGAGTGGTTCTATTCTACTCTCACACGGATTTATTTTACTTAGAGCATTACTTTATGCCCATTTCCTGCTAAATAAGATTGGATAAACAATAGTTTTTTTTTTGTTTTTTCCTGGTACCGTAATCGAAGGAGAAATTCATTTTTTTTAATAAACATGATACACTGGGCTTACCGATTGAATTGCAAATTAAGTCAGGAGTTGCTACTTATGCCTGTCAGAGTGAATTTATTTCGCATCACCAATGTGCATTCGTATCCTGCAAGCAAATTAGGATGAATTCAAATTGTTTACTTTGGCATCGGCTGATAATGTTAAAGTTGATTTAAACATACGTATGTATGGCGCCTACCTATGTATGTATAGTGATATTTATACCTAAAACTACTACAAACCAATACATCCGTGCACACGTCTGTGTGTAAGATAACTATCTGGGTCGACACCGCAGATTTAGTACTAGTGTAATAATAAGAGACGGCGCGTCGTGCGATTGCGAAGATCGAACTAAGAACTTAAAGAACTCCTTAGCATGGGGTGAGGTGCGGGGACGCCATATTGCGAGGGACGCCATGAATTTCCGTTCTGTATAAGTAGTAGTATATTAATCCTGTCGTTAAATCTTAGAGATACATACATACATATTATCACGTTTTATCCCTTGCGGGGTAGACAGAGCCAAATGTCATACAACCCAACTTAAGAACTCCTTAGCACGGGGGAGAGGTGCGGGGACGCCATATTGCGAGGGACGTCATGAATTTCCGTTGTTAAATCTTAGAGATACATACATACATATTATCACATCTTTATCCCTTGCGGGGTAGACAGAGCCGAAGGTCATACAACCCAACCTAAGAACTCCTTAGCACGGGGGAGAGGTGCGGGGACGCTATATTGCGAGGGACGCCATGAATTTCCGTTGTTAAATCTTAGAGATACATACATACATATTATCACATCTTTATCCCTTGCGGGGTAGACAGAGCCGAAGGTCATACAACCCAACCTAAGAACTCCTTAGCACGGGGGAGAGGTGCGGGGACGCTATATTGCGAGGGACGCCATGAATTTCCGTTGTTAAATCTTAGAGATACATACATACATATTATCACATCTTTATCCCTTGCGGGGTAGACAGAGCCGAAGGTCATACAACCCAATCCAAGAACTCCTTAGCACGGGGGAGAGGTGCGGGCACGCTATATTGCGAGGGACGTCATGAATTTCCGTTGTTAAATCTTAGAGATACATACATACATATTATCACATCTTTATCCCTTGCGGGGTAGACAGAGCCGAAGGTCATACAACCCAACCTAAGAACTCCTTAGCACGGGGGAGAGGTGCGGGGACGCTATATTGCGAGGGACGCCATGAATTTCCGTTGTTAAATCTTAGAGATACATACATACATATTATCACGTCTTTATCCCTTGCGGGGTAGACAGAGCCGAAGGTCATACAACCCAAAGGCCACACTTAGCGTGTTAGTAGACATTACGGTGGAAGGTGGAGTCAAAATAGTGATGGGTTGCTAGCTGCATCGCCTACTAACATGATTCCTTAGATTTTCGCTCAATCCCTTGACCGGCTTTTACAGTTTGCGCGGGAAGACAACCAGCTGGTAAATACTGTTTTTCAATTTCTCCCAAACCAGCACGGAAGTTCTAATCCTAGAGATGTCAATTATAATAATTCCTTTTTTTTATTTCAGGAGTCCCTCGGCGGCTCGGTGTTCGGGTCAGTGGGGGCGGGGGGAGCCGAGGGTGGCGAGAGGCGCGAGGGGGGTAAGCGCGGGCGCCGACCTGGCAGGAAGGCTCAGCTTGACAAACAGGATATGAAGGCCAAGCTAGGTAATATATTCTTTTTCCATTTAAGTACCACTTTTCATTCATTTTCAGCCCACATCAGCCCACTGCTGGGGCGTAGGCCTACCATTTTTGACGCTATTTGCCACGGTCCTGTGCCATTCCTATCCACTGTTTTCTGCGCAGCTGAACGATGTCATCTGACCAGCGGGCTGGTGGTTTACCAACTGGTCTTTGTCCTACTCTCGGCCACCAGTCCGATACTGCTTTCTTTGTATATTGATTCCGTTGCCGGGTTTCCATAGTACATTACTCTTGTTGGAAGTAGGGTAGAAAAGAAACTTTATGTCATCAGACAGAAGGCGATTTGATGGGAGGAATGAGGAATCTTTTCTTTCTTTACTGGCGTGTTCAGTTTTTCTTTATACGCTAAAAACACATTACAGCTTCGGTACATATCTACTAATCGCGTCGCTATCTCTTACGGGGTAGTCAATGCCTCGGGCCATAAAATCTATGCTACGTTTGTCGTGGCAGGTGGAAAACGAAAGAGTAGTAACAGACAACTAGACACATCCTCTATTGAGATGACTTCTACGATATTGCCCATTTTCTCTACCGGTTGTTGCAATCTGCATGGTATTAGAAGCAGCTGGTTCATTCTGTCTTTTACTGTCCCACAAAATCATGGAAGAGTAATGACAGAATCTAAATAGAATGCTTATAATATAAGTATAAACAGAGCTCTTTCTCTAAAGAGTGGACAACCCAATTCTGAGACATTGGTCAAACTTACATGTCCAGAAACACAACCCACATTTTAAATTTTACTAATATAGTTTTATAGGTTTCTTACTTGTTTCTTACTAACAAAATATATGGACTTGTATTGTTTTAAAAGCAGTCTAAAATAAACGATTTCATTCATTCATTCAATATACTTGGCGGTCAGTCCATTCAAAGAGAGTTTTTTTTTTATTCTATCATTGTGTCAATTGGTATCTCTTGTTGATCTTTCAGAGCGGAGTCGGCAATCGGCTCGTGAATGCCGTGCCCGTAAGAAGCTCCGCTACCAATACCTTGAGGAGTTAGTCGCAGACCGTGAACGCTCCGTTATTGCCTTGCGGAAGGAACTCGATAAGGTACTTATTTATTAGTGGCTACACTGTTCTACAGGCAGTTGCCTAGAGAGTGCTGTACTCGTCGCGGACCGTGAGCGCTCCGTTATTGCCTTGCGGAAGGAACTCGATGAGGTACTTATTCATTAGTGGCCACACTATCCTACAGGCAGTTGCCTAGAGAGTGCCGTGGCTACAGGCACGGCACTCGTTAGGGTACTTACTATATCTTTTTTTGTGGTACTGACCAGTATGGAATTTTCCTGCAGACATTTGATTTGACTGCTTAAGAAGCCGGCGGACCGCCCGCTCAAATCGAATTTGAGGCGAGCGCCTAAGTTTGTTGGACATATCGCTATCTCATTCGTCGCGAGCGGGCCGACGGCTAACCATGCGCCGATAGTGAGAATGTGTGCGTGCATTCCTTCATCGAAGACGTGCAAAATCGACATAGTTTTTAGGGCTGTAGATTTCGAAAATGACGTCTGTTTTGGAATTCAAGATGGCGGACCCGATTTGTCAAATAAAATCGACATGGGTGTCGTTGTATAGGTTTTTCGGGATGTAGATTTCGAAAATGACGTCAGTTTTGGAATCCAAGATGGCGGACCCGATTTGTCAAATAAAATCGACATGGGTATCGTTGTATCGGTGTTTCGGGGTGTAGATTTCGAAAATGACGTCAGTTTTGGAATCCAAGATGGCGGACCCGATTTGTCAAATAAAATCGACATGGGTGTCGTTGTATAGGTTTTTCGGGGTGTAGATTTCGAAAATGACGTCAGTTTTGGAATCCAAGATGGCGGACCCGATTTGTCAAATAAAATCGACATGGGTGTCATTGTATGGGTTTTTCGGGGTGTAGATTTCGAAAATGACGTCAATTTTGGAATCCAAGATGGCGGACCCGATTTGTCAAATAAAATCGACATGGGTGTCGTTGTATAGGTTTTTCGGGGTGTAGATTTTGAAAATGACGTCAGTTTTGGAATCCAAGATGGCGGACACGATTTGTCAAATAAAATCGACATGGGTATCGTTGTATAGGTTTTTCGGGGTGTAGATTTCGAAAATGACGTCAGTTTGGGAATCCAAGATGGTGGACCCGATTTGTCAAATAAAATCGGCATGGGTGTCGTTGTATAGGTTTTTCGGGGTGTAGATTTCGAAAATGACGTCAGTTTTGGAATCCAAGATGGCGGACACGATTTGTCAAATAAAATCGAAATGGGTGTCGATGTATAGGATTTTCGGGTTGTAGATTTCAAAAATGTTGGATTCCAAAACATACGTAATTTTTTAAATCTACACATCAAAATCCTAAGGAGTAATACATATGTTGATTTAACATGAAAAAAAAAATTACAAAAAAAATACATTCACCATGTAGGATTCCAAAACTGATATCATTTTCAAAATCTATACCCCGAAAAACCTATCCAACGACACTCAAGTCAATTTTGTGTGACAAGACGCGTCCGCCGTCTTGGATTCCAAAACTGACGTAATTTTCGAAATCTACACCCCGAAAAACCTATACAGCGACACACATGGCGATTTTGCATGAAAAGTCGCGTCCGCCATATTGGATTCCAAAACTGACATCTTTTTCGAAATCTGCACCCTGAAAAACCTATCCAACGACACCCATATTAATTTTGTGTGACAAGACGCGTCCACCATCTTGAATTCCATAACTAACGTCATTTTCGAAATTTACACCCCGAAAAACCTATACAACGACACCCATGTCGGTTTTGTGTGACAAGACGCGTCCGCCATCTTGAATTCCAAAACTAACGTCATTTTTGAAATTTACACCCCGAAAAACCTATACAACGACACCCATGTCGATTTTATTTGACAAATCGGGTCCGCCATCTTGGATTCCAAAACTGACGTCATTTTCGAAATCTACACCCCGAAAAACCTATACAACGACACCCATGTCGATTTTATTTGACAAATCGGGTCCGCCATCTTGGATTCCAAAACTGACGTCATTTTCGAAATCTACACCCCGAAAAACCTATACAACGGTACCCATGTTGATTATAAAAAGTCGCAGCCGCCACCTTGGATTCCAAAACTGACAGCATTTTCGAAATCTACACCTCAAGAAACCTATCCAACGACACCCTTGTCGATTTTGTGTGACAAGACGCGTCCGCCATTTTGGATTTCAAACTAACGTCATTTTCGAAATCTACACCCTGAAAAAGCTATGAAACGACCCAAGTCGATTTTCTATGAAAAGTCGCGTCTTCCATTACGGATTTCAACAATGACGTCACTATGGTGACGTACACCCCAAAAAGAAAAAAAACGATGCGAGTAATATTCTAATTTCTTTAGATAAAAATATACTACTACATATACACTACTTACTGTGTGACACATCCCACACTTCGAAGTCCATTATCGAGAATTCGAAAACCAAAATAAACTACAACAGTTTATTAAAATAATCAAAAGAACAACGACGGCACCAACGCACACACACATTCGAACAGTGTCTCTACGCATGCGTATCGTACCCCCCTCCTGCCCCGCACAGCCGCCGCGTCCGCCCCGTGCGAGAGGAAACAGCTAGATGGCTGTTCAAAATTTCTCACTCATTTGAGCGTATTTGTGAATACCAAAAATGATGAATGAAAATTGATTATATTTTCATTTTCTTTCAGACATTGCGTAACTAGACAATATAAGGTGTGTTTCTATTATAATTACATAATGATTGGTTTAGTTTTTAATACAAAAAAAATAGGCGGAAAATATGTCGATAATGTCGTAAAAATGAACGAAATTAAAACGCAAATATATGTAAGTGCGTTAATATTTAAAAAAAAAATGTTTAACAGGAACATAGATAAATACTGTCTTAATACAAATAATAGCATATTTGTGTTGAAATATGTTCTAACTAAAAATGATTTTGGTATTAAGTTTGTATGGGAAATTCATTGGTCGCCGGCTTCTTAACAACTACCATGAACTGAACATAACTCAAAGGTAAAAGTGCATACTTGATGTTTAGGATGCGTGCGTGCCAATGGACTCTGTCTGGAGAAGAAAAAACCGGAAAGCGGACCTTGGGTTTAAAGCATTCCAGCTGAGGATGCAACCGAGAATACGCTCAGATCAGACAGAGAGAGATTGCTGTCCCAGTTCGAAATAGTGCACTTGCATAAATAGAAGGTTTTTAAAGATATCGAAGAAGATGCAAAAGAAAACAGTTACGGTTGGATTTGAAATTCAGCGACAGCGGCAAGGATCGTGCATTTTATATGAAACTAGCTGTTAACCGCGTCTTCGCCTGCGTGATATATAGCCTATGTCCTTCTCAGTACCCTAACCTATGTGTATTCAAATTTTCATGATGGGGGTTCAGTAGATGGGGCGTAAAAGCGTAAAAAACAAACAAACTCACTTTCGCATTTATAATATTAGTTAGGATTAGGATATAATAACAGATCGCACCGCGACCAGTGTCGGTGTCGGTTCATATGAAATGCGCGACATATGCCGTTGCCAAAGAACTTTATAATATACTTTGAATTTCAAGAATTTTCTTTTAGTACCCAATAGTTTTTGAACTTATCAACAACTTTTATCAGTCTGCGTGGGTGATCCGTTGTTTCGTACATTCGGCACATTTTTACTAGTGTTTATATTATTTTATCGTATTATCTTATCGGAAATTGACAACAGTACTACGTTGATATTGTTACTGTTGACGTTTCGTAGATACGAATAATGCTGACGCACGGAGCTGCTACGGCGTGCTAGTTATATGGTGGCGTGGTTTTATATTGTGCTAGCAGTTACCCGTGGCTTCGCCCGCGTGATATATAGCCTATGTCCTTCTCAGTACCCTAATCTATGTCTATTCAAAATTTCATGATGTTCGGTTCAGTAGATACAACTTTAAAGCGAAACAAACAAACTCACTTACGCATATATGATATATTAGTTAGGATTAGGATCTCAGATCACATCAAACAAGGGTCTGGTTTTTCAAGCTGCCTAAAGGCATCTGACAAAGCTTAGCGATGGCCACCAACGAAGACAGCTGGGACGGCTTAACGTGAATTCCGAACCACAGAGGAGCTCGTGATATTTTTATCCCACTTCTGGTCACCTATCGAACTGGGGACTGCGCCCGGGGTTGCTTTACATGCGGAAGCGCTTATAATGCCACTAGGCATCGAGCTTCTCATTTTACGAGTAATAACTACCGACGTTTACTTGTCTGCGTTAGGGTTTTTTCGAAGATAAATAACAACTTCTGCCCATCAAAAAATATAATCCTACCTCTTGTAAATATACCTTCGACATAGACTTGAAGATTTGACTCAACCAATCAATTCGAACAATTTTTCCCACTGGACCAATCCTGGGATGCTAAATTTTTGCTCGCCAGCAAAAATTTAATTCCCACCTCTAACATAATTCGTACGATTTGTTATGACGTTAAAGATGGTGCCATAGGATGCGTCTCAACTTTTTTCTAACTTCAATACAAACAATCAAATCTTTCCCCTTTATTATATTAGTATTATCTATCCTTACTTAGCATGTGGTCCCAACCAACGCCTTAATAGTACGATTTGTTCTCAGAGACTCGCATAGATGGCGCTACTCATTGCTACACAACATTGTATCTTCCGTATTATGAGTATATAAAAGCATTATTCACAAAGTATATCTTTTAAACAATTAGAACAATATTTTTGGCTTTTTATTTTAAAATTACACCTCAGTTTTAGTAAGTTTTAGGCTAACGCAGATTAAATCAGCCACTCGATACTAGATGGCGGTAGTCTGCACCGCCATCACTGCCATACTTGGCCACACATTCGCCTACTTTTCGCCACCTTAATTTGGTCCAATATTTTTGTATGAGGTGAGCAGTCTATACGTTAGTATTATATTGTCTTTGCTAATAGTATCAAAATAATAAGTAGTATAGATAATACTAATATTATGAAGAGGAAAGATTTGATACTAATATTATGAAGAAGTAAAATTCGATTGTTTGCATAGAATGGGCTCCAAAACTACTGGAACGATTTTCTAAACAATAGCTAATTTATCTTCGGATGACGCCAAACTTAGAACTAAAAATTGTTTAATTATTTTTAAGAATTAAATTATATTTTTACACGAATGCCAAAAGGAATGTACCTATTAAATTTCGAGTTTATGTATGTATGTAAGTTTCTTTATTCTACCATTACTTCTATGGACGTATTGCTAGTATCCTTACACCGTCCCGAGGAATAGGCTATTTTTTTTCCAAATCACGATTTCATTATCATCATCATTTCGTGTAGGTGACACGTTCAGTCGACCATGCACACCCTGGTGTCAGAGTTCTTCGGAACCACCTCTCGGCCTCCGACGTGGTTCCTTTAACGACTACCAGATAGCAGCCGTTAACAACGGCTAAACGTGCCATCCGAAGCACGGAATCATCTTTCTTATCAGACAATCAGGTGATTCATGCCTGCAATGTCCTAACCAAACTGGAAACAACTGAACAAAGTATGCTTCCCGTGGGAATCGAACCCACGACCCCCGGGTCAACAAGGCAAACGCCTTCACCACTGGACCACGGGGGCAGTTAACTAGAAAAATCACGATTTAAAAAGAAACCTCGGTTTTTATTTAAAAAAAATAAATAAATGTGTAATAAACGAAACATACTTACTTTTCAGTATTACAAATGGAATCTGGAACTAGACCAAGGGCGCATGCCAGAAGGGCTGGACGCCATGTTGCAGGAGTTGGGGATGGTGAAGCAGGAGGAGGCCAAGCCATTTTAACTTGGTAATACCTATCTCAGTTGCCAACTTTTATTTTATCTATTTTTAATTATGTCTAAACTAAAACATGAAGTTTTATATATTTTTGTTTACTTTTATTTTATATATTTTTGTGTCTAAACTAAAACATGAAGAGTTGGGTCAGGGCAGGCCGATGGAGAAGTAGTGAAGAACTATTTTCTTAGTTTTTTTTCGTATCATAGATTTAATGAACAGATCTTGGTCATTAGCTAAAAGTGAAAATTTAAAATGCTGAAAAAATATTTGTGTTTCGGCGGGACTGAAAAAACTATATATTTCAGGATTCAAGGAATAAGTTCCATGACAGCTCTTGAGAACGCCTTTGTATGGCTAAAAAATATAAAATATATTTCTAGCTTTGCTATTGTTCCATTGGTATGTGCTGCCCCTAATTTACCATATTTTTTGGTATAGTATCGTCGAAATTCTACAGTTTTATTATAAATACATACAATACCCAAAAAATTATAAAGTTTAAAAAATCATCTCGTTAATTGCACAATTTTTTTTTATTTATGTATGAAGAGATGTTTTTTAATATGAAAAAACTACCTATTCGTTATGTAAGTTTGTGTTTTAGTTAAGATATTGTATGTTTAAGCGTGTCTGGTTTAAAATTCGTAACAAGTTACAAAATCATTTCATATGGTTACTAAAATCCCTTTAATTGGAGTTTTTATTTGAAGATTCAATGGGTGTGTGTATTTTGGAATATATTGATAGGATTTTCTTGATATTTCTTCAATAAAAAATTGTGTACACTAGTTTGTTTAGTTAAGTTGTAAATATTATTTAAGATTTATTTGCCACATTTTTGTTAATCGATAAATCGTGTTTTTTTATGTAAGGAGCTTCATTTTCTTGTTAAGTTTTTTTTTACGTAAGGTATAAGATGCCATTCTATTTTAAGGGAAATTAACAACTAGAGCCAAAGCTCTTTAAACCGGTAATATAACAAAATCGTAATATATTTTGATTCGTATTTGGCTTTATACTAAAGAAATGTCTATTTTGAATAACTGTATGGTCTTTTTCAGATATGTAACGAAAAACTATTTTTCAAGTTACCTCATAGAGGGTCTAAAATATTTTTAAATTTCTAAGAGTTTTTATAAAGTAGCTCGCCTAATATAATGTATACTGATGTTATTGCATTTCATAGTGTAAGTTATATACCTGTTCCTAAAAATGGTTTTGTCTTTTTATCAATATTTTCTAAATTATTACATTTAAAATAAGTACGTTAGATGCTTATGTACTATATTTACCGATGATAATTTATATATAGATGAATAATACAGTACTAAAATCAGAATTACGAAGTTTAACATAAAATTCTGTAAGATAGTATACTTTTTATGAATGCCATTCCGATAGATCGGATATTATCATATTTTTTCCGAGTATGAAGTAATATAAGGTTTAGTTTGTCTCATTTAGGCACAATATGGCAAAAAAAGTTAATATATTAGTATTAGGAAACGATTGCGATAAATAGCTATAAGGCTTCCTAGTTCGTCCCTGAGGTTTCTTTCTTATCCAACCAAATTGGATGCATAATTTGGTCACTATCCCATTTGCTAACTTTCGATATTTTCATATGGTATATTATAACTGAATTTAATGAATGTTAGACCCACTTTTACATATATCGTCTTATTTTAAAACAAGGATTACTTACGGTACCTGGTTTAAAACATTATCCGACTAAAATAAGTCTACATCGATCACTATAACGCTTGCCAGGTTGTTAATGTCAATTTGATTGAGGCGGTCATTGGTTTAAACCAAGTACTTTAGTTCGCGTTTTATAAAATTGTTGATTTTCGTGTTTTTTTAATAAGACACATTTAGCCTTATTAAAAAACGAGGATTATATTTAGTACCGGATTTTCAACCATTATCAGACCAAAACCAATCATCAGCCATTGTCAATTTATTATCGCGGCCAATGGTTTAAACTGAGCATTAAATTTAGTCCGCGTTTTGTTATAAGACAGATACTGTCTTATTACAAAACGAGGACTAACTTTAGTACCTGTTTAAACCTTTATCCGACCAAAATAAGTCAACACCTATCACTTTGACGTTTCCACAACTGTCGTTGTCAATTCGTTTTGGGTGGATAATGGTCTAAAATGAATACTAAATTTAGTCCGCGTTTTATAATAAGACTTTTACTCACGTAAGAAGTCAGTATTTGGCCGTCTCCCGATCCAACACGCACTGGAATAGTGCGTATTGGACCGAGTTCGAGCTTTCCTGAAAAAGACCTCCGAATGAGGTTGAAACATTTCGACCAATGTCTGACTTTTTGACATAAGTACCCGTTTGACGTTTCGTACCAATAAAGAATGAAAGAATGATATATTTATTGTATATACTTATAAGGTATACAACGGATTCCCGGTCAGGTCATGATGGAAAACGATCTTTTTCAGATTGACCTGGGTCTTGGATGTTTATCCATATAATATAGTATCGTTGAGTTGGTATGTTACAACAGAAGTTAAGCACTTACCGTGGGGCCAGCTCAATTTGAGTGATATATCCTTATATATTTATTCATAATCTAGCCTCTTCTACATACAAGCAACAAAGCATATGAAATGGTTGTGTTATTTAAGTGCGATATAAGTTGTACACCATAAATGTCGAAAAGTTAGCAAATGCACTGCTGATCCCTGATCAAAGTGTACTGAGGTCTGTTCAGAAATCTTCAGTAATTAACAAACATTGCCAAACCTAAATATTGCATTTATCAATACCTCGAATAGCATCGATTTGGAACTTTATAAAACAACCTGTTGAATTGATATTGCCATAATTCTTATTTTATTTCAAAGGTCATTTGAGGAAATTTGATGCAAAATATAATTTCAGCAAAATGGCCGCTATGACTCCGTTGTAGGTGATGTAATGTGGAGGACCAATTTTGTATGACATCTTTGCAGTTAAGACCGGCTTTTCAAAATCAACTCATAACTGTGACTTTTTCGGATTGTAAATGTGATTTATGAACATGGATTTTCGCACTCAAAATCCAGCAATTTTATTTAATAACAAAGCCACTATACCAAAAATGGAAGACTGACCAAAAATGAGTATCATCAGATTCGGTTCTTTCGGCAACGCAAACTTGTGCGAACAAAGCGCATTAAATAAAAAAATAAAATATTAACCTCTAAGCATGTAGTATTATTTTGTAATTTGTCATGACTAAATATGTATTATAGTATGGAGTGTAGGCTGATGATGATGATGATCAATATGTATTTCCGCCAAATTTGACAGCTATCGCTTTAACAAGATTGCCGCTATACGCTGTCAAAGTTCGAGCGTCCGTATTAAAAAACCCTATAAATAGGTTAAATATAACATTATCGAATAATATATAATTATATATATACAACAAATCTGTTATCAAATAAAAATTGTTTTATCCATGCATTTGATCTTAACTGCAATATTTAATCAAATGTCCTCGCTATTCGACCTAGAACTATGGCAACACGCTGAGACATCAATGACAAAAATCATTATTCTTATATATACCTTATTTATTCTTCTAAGTTAAACATTTATTCATCAAACGTAACATTTACAAAAATCATTTATTCTTATATACACATAATATTTATTTTTATATATATATTAATCATTTATTCATCAAAAAATATTCAATATCATTCGCTGAACTTTTATTTACAACAAAATATAAGTGACTTTTATGGTTTACTTACTGCTAAGTTTAGTGTCGCTTCCAAAGCGGAGTGCAGAAGAAGCGGCAACAAACTGCACAGGGCATTTGCTCCATCAAATTGTCATTTACATCACTCCGTCTTTTTGGGTAGGCGTTATGCTTAAATCTTTTGAACTGAATCACAGAATACATAACTGTGAATAGAGCAAATAAATAGTTTATTATTAATAGTACAAGCACAGAAGATTCACTCCGAAAAATCGATTAAAGGAACAGCTACTCTTGACACGATACAATAAGGTGCAATTCAGATCGCACAACGCTAATAACCTACAGTTACATTCACCTAAATGTTCCATCTCGTTCTATCGCGTAGCGCTTAACTATTGCTCGCTCGCTCGGTCCCATTGATTAGTACCCCGGAGTGAGACAGGCCTGACTGAATTCATGGACAGATTTCAGTAAAACTCAACTTGTCTATAGGAAATAAGATAACTATTAATACAAAACAGATTCAAGTCCCAGTAATAGAAACATGACTTGTGTAATGTTTATATTGTAACTCGTGGACCTGTAATGGGTTTCTATTGAGTAGACTTCTGGAGTATTCATGTTATTAATTGTAATTTGTCGACCTGTAATAGGTCTCTTGAGTCGTATTCATGTGTGTATTCATGTTATTATCATAAAAAGAATAATTAAGATTACTAGTTGTATATGTGGAGCGAACCTAACTGCTTTATTTACTAGTTATGAGAAGTAGATAGTAGGAACAGTTATGCGTCAACATAACAATACCAGTATAAGCTGTAAAAAAATAATAATCTTATATACTTAAAATGCTTTACACGTCTCTAGTACGTAAGTAATGAACAAACTTGATAAAATGCTCGTCACACACACATATTTTAATATATTGAATTTTATTGCAATAACATAAAATATATATTTTTGTACTACTGGTGTATATTATTTGACGTGCACACACATTTTATTTTATTTTAAAACTGGCTATTACCTGCGGCTTTGCCGTATGCTTATTTCATAGAACCTTAAATTTTGGGTATAAACTGTGTTTAAGATAAACAACTTTTAAAACTAGTAAATTATACCAGTTGTTTTTTGTGTAATACTATTACAGACAGATAGACAAGGAGAAGGACAGTGAAATAAACAATTCCGAAATGAGTTATTTGTCATCAGTCTCGATAGTTATATCCAGCTCCGTTAAAATCCAAATAATATTTTATGTATAAATTTAGCCCGCTACTGTTTTATTATATGTGTATATATAGAAAGAAAGCAATATATTTTCTCACGACGACAACCGAAAAGAATCCTACATCCATAGTTTTTAAATGCTTGCCAAAGAAATACATATCTCGAAAAATGTCTTGCCCTGAAGAATATCAGAATATAACACAAAATTAAAAATCTTTAGGAAACAAAAAAGATTCTTACTTGCTTACTGCAGACGTGTGAAAATAATGTTTAGTCATTAAATACAACATGTACGACACCGCATCGTGCAGTTGTTCCTGAACTTGTTAGTTAGTAATGGTGCATCCACACTGCTGTTATAAAATGTTATTGAACATTATTACAACATTTATTTGTACTACCAAATGTGACTTTTTTGTTTTTAATGATACAAAGCAACAAGCATGCACCCAAGATAGGCCCTTCTGGCAACATAGCCCATACGACAAAACATGAGAGTTGCTCTTCTTCTAGGGCTTTGCCATTGTTTCTCAGTTCGGCCCTTCAGGCTATGCACGCAAATTGCGGCCAAAAATGAAAGAAATGTTGAACAATGTTTTGAGACATTTTATAATAAGCGATGGACGTACTAACGTACATGTACAATAACAAATAAGCGTAATCGTAGATACTAAATAAAGTCGTATTTAAGTTGTCACTAGATGACATACTCGTCAACGAAGTGATACGTAAGCTTATTTGCTTTGAAAGATTTTGTTGCAATTTAAGTAAAATAGACTTTTGTTATTCGTAATTGACAATAAATAATGACTATTCAAAATTATAATGGCACAGTTCACCATTTTCTTTACTTCTGTTATTATAAAGTTGTAATTTAATTGTAATTGTATATTAAAAATTACGTTGCAACTTAGGTAAATATAATTTTATAACTAGTAGTTTACTTATATAAAATAGTATAGTAATGTCTTCCCCAAATTATACTACAAGTAACATTCTTTTGTTATGTTTACTTTGTTTATGATTGTATCCTTGTTTACTGTTGAAAATAAAAGTGATAGCAATTTATTTAAATATTTAATTTTTTAGCCGTAAATAAAAAAAAGTTGTTTAAGCTTTTACTGAATGGCGTGTAGTTACAGATTTAAATTAAATTTGATTTAGTTTCTTTTTTAATTATAACTTTTTATACTAGCAATTATTATTTTACGGCAAAATAAGGATATATTTAAAAATTTATTGTTCATTTTGCATATAAATATGATTTGTAAGTTTGTTTGATTTGCACTCCTACGTTCAATTATTAGTTATAATTTTATTTTAGGTTTTAAAATATGTGAGAAACTGCTTTGTCTTACATTTATTTTACTTAATATTTTAGTACTAGCATAGATACGATTCAAAGTTTAGTTACGTTAGTTCTGTCGGCATTCCGCCTGGTTGATTTAAACTTTTGTAAACACTTTTCTTTAATTTTGTAATATTAACATTTAAATATCTAAACTTGGTTTTTGTGATTTAATTTTGTGTCTTTGTTTAAGTTAAATAAAAAAGTAAATAATAATTATTGTATTGCCGAGAAAAATGTTTTTCTTGGTTAGATCATCTTCATATTGTATTTTAATGCGGAAGCAATAAAATACAATGTAAAGTGTGAAAGTTAAATACTAACACAACCAACTAAATCCACCTCACCTAGATTTAAGGTTTGATTATATCCAAATATTTAGTTGGAAATTAATCATTGTTAAAACACAATATTTCATGGCATTTGTTTTATATATATTTTAAATTTTTCGGATCTAACTTCTGTACTGACACGCGAGGAAAAAAAATATTGCAATTTAAATAAAAAAATAAATTAATAGACGTCCTGTAAGTTGTTTTGCTAAGAGTTTAAAAATTTATTTTCAACGCTCTTTTTTTCATATACGTATTGTTTGCTAAATATTTTATGAGAAATATCTTTTTTCTACAGAGTTATATTCCTAACAACTTACAAAAAGAAGCTTTCTGTCTCCTTCTCCCTGTACCGCCAACTAAATATTTGGATATAAATATAATAAGTAAGGACAATTCTTTGGATTACAAATAATTTGCATCTTGACTCTACGTGTTTTTTTTATTTCATTAGGTTTCTTTCTAGTCAAGAGGCCTTTATTCTCTAATTTAAAAGAATCTGTTTGTAGTGATAATTTGTGTATCTTATAATAATACTATCAGTTAAAATACTACCGTTAAATATCTACCTTGTATTTCTAATAATAAATTATTTGAATGAGCTAATTAAGAAGCTATTTAAAAGTGGCCGTTCCGTTGGGTCTCATTTTCGGTTTAAACAAGTAGTGGGAGTTCTGTAAAAAGATGGAAAGGTGCAGATTCTGTATCCGGGTTTTAATTCCTTAATTAAGGTATAAATGTGTATATCGACTTGACTATTTAAACACCAGCTAAATTTTAGCGGCTCTTTTAATACCTGATGGAACATATAGAAACGAGGATGTTTTCTTTCATACAAATACAGCGATCGGGTCATCTGCGGGCCCTGCCCAGTGCCACTTCAATTGAGCTGCCAAATGTTATGGAAAGTACTTCCGCTGAACACTAAGCGGAGCCCATTTATTGTTCTATTTATTTACTGATTTGTATTCCGAATTAGCTGTCTAAATTTTTCTGGTATTTAAAAAGTTGACCTTTAAATCGTCTAGTAAGAAATAGTTGATAGGAATTGTAAATTGAATACACGAGAATGTTTAGTTGCACAAACTAATGTTAAACTAATCTTCCAAAATCTATGTATAGTCTAGTCTAGTATATGATTCTTATGTTATCATCTATTATAAGATATGATTAAAAATAAAAGTATATAAGATTAAGCGAAAGGTGTAAAGATTTTCAAATTTCATTGTAAAAGCACCAGATGGTGATGTACATATTTTCATTCCATAACCATAAAAAGTTTCCATACATAGACGAGTAATTTCATGGAGGATTTCATTTTTTTTTAATTCGTGCACTTTTTTATAGAAACCACCAGCAATGTATAAGCTATGTACAAGCCGTGGCTATGCCACGGCAAGTTCAGAGGGCGGCCAAATATATAGACATACTTTATAGACAAATAGATAATACATCCATCACTTACTTTGACCACAGGATAAATAAAGCTCGCGCCAAACTTTATTACGTCTCAGAACATCGCGCGAGTCGATGCGCAGTATGCAATGTTAGGTTAAGAGGGACACGCGCGGGGGGAGGTGGGGCGCGTGCGCAGCCCGCAGCTGATATCCGATCCGCAACAAAGTTTGCCGCGACCTTGACGAGGCCCGTGGCGCAGCGGTCAACACGCCTGCCTGTGACACGGATGCTCCCGAGTTCGATCCCCGGTCAGGTCAAGATGGAAAATGATCTTTTTCAGATTGACCTGGGTCTTGGATGTTTATCTATAAGTATCTATTATAAAATATAGTATCGTTAGAGTTAGTATCCCATAACATGAGTCTCGAACTTACTTTGGGGCTAGCTCAATCTGTGTGATTTATCTGTATAAATTTATTTATTTACCTGTACAAGAACGAACCTGAAATTTTGCACAAAAATCCTTTTGACATAACCAGCATTATAAATTCCAAATATAGAAATATTATTACGAACTCATGTAAATGGACTTATTCGTGACACCATTATGCCGCACATTAGTTTTAGTACGTAGCGGAGTATTCTGCAATGGAATAATTATATATCTGAATTTGTAGCATTTAAATGCATATTAAGTTAGTAATATACTACGGATTATCATCATGTAAACATGGTGATAGTGATAGTTCGTACTTGTGATTAGCTTCGAGCCTAGGCTTTACCCGCGTGATTATTAATTATTGTCTCTAGAGAACCCATTCTCAAAGTATTGTCTGCGAAGGTTCCCCAAAAACCTCTGTTATCTCTGAAAATATACATTACTGACAATTTTTCCCCGACTACGTTCGCGTAAATTATAGCCTATGTTACCCGCAGATAAATAAGCTTCCTATAGGTAAAAAAAAAATGAAAATCGGTCCAGTAGTTTCGGAGCCCATTCAATGCATACAAAACAAACAATCAGTCATCTTTATAATATAAGTATAGATAAAAACAATAACCTTGCATGTCGCAACATTGAAAGCATTGGGATGCAAGGTGCTTGGTAATATACAGATAAATTCAAAATCCTTTTAAATTCTAATTTTGTAACGAAGGTATTTCGAAACAATTATACCTACATACCTAATATAATAATCCTGTATACCAGATACAGTTCAAAACAATGTCCTACCGGTTCTCAATTAGTTGAAGGATCCCTTAACTATTTCGCTTTCTGGGTCCGCAGTCAAAGAATTTTGAGAACCACTGCTTTAGAGCATAGAGATAGTTATTATTTAATCTCTAGTTTTTTTTTTACTTTCATTAGTTGCCAACTGAAGACCGTTAAAGTTCGACCTACAAGAGTTTTATTAAATTCTTATGTCAGTTTACACTTGATTTTATAATTTTAAATTTCATTTAATAATCTACCTATATTTATGTTTGTATGTCCCTATGTATGCTTAGATCTTTAAAACTACGTGACGGATTTTGATGTGGTTTATTGTAATAAATAGAGTGATTCAAGAGGAAGGTTTATGTGTATAATACATGTCCGGACGCAGCCGGAGCTGCAAGAGAATTAATGAAACTAAAAATAAAAGTCTTATTTATGATTTCGTATGTTACCTTTGATTTTGCATGTATAGCTTATTTAATTTTTAATGTTTTTGGATGATCCTTCATATACACAGCTGTGAACATTGTTTCGGAGTACGAAAAACATAGTACCTTTTATTGTAGGCGATTTTGTGAATCTATATATATCCGCGACATAGTAATAGTAATAAAAATATGTTTATAACTGCATGTTTTAACAAAAAGCTCCGCCACTGTCTACATTATTGATGGGTAACATAGGCTATAAAATACGGGGACAAAGCCACGGGTAAATTTATCTTTAGTAAATATGCACTTTATGTCTACTCGCCGTCACTTGACATCAGTAAAGTAATTTACAATACATGTAAATATAGTTAAGGTGTATTTAAACGAGTAAGTTGTGTTGCATCCATCAACCAGTGATAGTTAAGGAAAACCAAACAAATTGTTTAACTTATGATAAGGAAACTTGTAACAATTTTAGGTTATATATCCACAAACCTATAAATCAACGGGCCTAAGACATATTGTATTTTCTAGATTAGATAATTTTAAAAGTTAAAAGTTTTTTTTTCTTAATAATATTTCTTATTTCTTTAACATTATATGATAAATTATCCTCGCCACAGATTAAAGTTAATTATTGATTTTATGCTATAACAATTCAGTTTAATATTAATTTTACAATCGCCTTTTATGTTAAGGTATCTTTAAATGGCTTGTTTAAATAATATAATATGTACACATGTAGTTCAGTCATACTAATTTTAATTTCCTTCGGGTTTTCTCTTATGCTCTACAGTTAATTTGACGATTATTAAAAATGTATGTGTTTTAATATGACATACACAGTAAGTGTCTGCTTGAATTGCTTGTATTTTTAATATGTATTTTTATAATAGTCATAACGTCCTTCTGCTGTGCAAAGGCCTCTTTTTTGTTTCCACACCTTTAATATGTAAGTATATTATACAAATTGAAATATTAGACTTAAAAATCTGTACATTATTATGAAGCATCTTATGTAGCGTAATAGCAATTAAGGGTCGTCAAATGACGTTAAATTTACATTTATAGGTATCTCGCTAAAACGAATGTTTAAATTTAAAAGTAAATGTAGTTATTTGCCATCTTTAAGAATATGTACCAATATAATCGGAATATATTGTTCAATGATAGGTAGTACCTTATGGTCATTTAAAGATTAAGTTAATCTAAATTGTGCTAATAACCAGAAGTAACAGAGTTTTCTGAAATACGTACCAGAGTAGGGAATGTGAGGTATTTCTCGTAGTGCAACTATTTTGAAGCGCACCTAATGAAGCGCAACTAAATTATTTTTCGGGGCGCTCCTTTTAGTTGCGCTCACGCTAGCAATTTTAAATACTAAAATTTTATTCCGCTCAGCGCTGGCAACTTACTGAAACTATCCATAACAAGTAGTGTACGTTCTTTTTTTGAACGTGGGTGCGCTTCGCGGAATAAAATGTTGATATTTAAAATTGATATAGTGAGCGTAACTAAAAGGTGCGCTCCGAGGAATAATTTAGTTGCGCTTCATTAGGTGCGCTTCAAAATAGTTGCGCTACGAGGAATACCTCGGGAATGTGACTGTCGCTCGTGTGCTACGCGGGCGCCATTCCGTGCTTTGTGGCGAAACTGGATCTTTTACTTCGATGCACTATTCTCATTGGATAATTAATACCTACGACACAGCAATAACAGTCAAGTTGTAGTCCAAAAAGTTATGCCCACACAGAACAGCACTGCAGTGAAGATGCATAGTTAAAATTGGGCTAATTGTCCTGTTGTTTGTTGCATTTAAATCTTGTTTTATAATCCCAATTTTAAATCGGATATATCCGGAAAATCAAGTATTTTGGATTATAATGAAAATATGGAAATACATAAGTACTTAAGCAGTTTGCTTATTTAAATACGTTAAACTAAAATATTGAAAAAGAACTTAAAGAAGTAAATGAAAAAGTATTTTTTTATCAATTGTAATAAAACGAACTTTACCAAGTAGACAAAGATACTTATATGGAACGTTAAAATGACCACCACATCTAACCAAATTTGTCATCGCTGACCATCTACATACATAGTGTATACGACGACGCACAAACACTTCCATTTAACGTTTAGACGGGAAAATAACAAAAATTTATTCTGATAAGATATTCTAATTAAAATCCTATAAAAATAAAGGTCTGATATCCGAATATTAAATATATTTTCACAGCTGCATTGCAGTGCGTTTTAGTTTATTCCATTTCATAAAATATATTTTGCGCTGCACCGTGCTGTGCATCTCCGCCGAAGTGCAGTGCTGCTCCATGTGGGCTTACCTTAGCAGTTCATGGGACCTGACGTCAGAGTGCTGCTACCAAGTATTTCATAAAAGCCTCGTTTGCTCCCGGATTGGTGTAAATGTTAGTCTGTATTACTCTTTAACAGTGTACTTATCCAATCAAAACTCTTCAAACGACGTTATATTTAGATTATTAGACACGATGACACCTAATGGTTAAATTTGACAGTAAATTAGAATTTGTACATACATTTTTTGGGGCATAGTTATTATTACTATTATTCTATTAAAACTGTACATATACACATATTATATGTGGAAGTGGTATACCTGGTGACATCTGAATAAAATATTTTAAAGTAGAATATTGATATTTAAAGTACACATATTTTAATGTAGGTACTAATTTCCATGGCGGACAAATTTGCACGTTACATTTGGTATGTTTTTAGGACCTACAAGTCGGTGAGCGTCAAAACCATAAGGATAAGAAAAATATTTTTTTAAATTTAATTTTGAAATTTTACTAATTTGCTTTAATAATAATAACGTCATTCATACATAACAGATTGTTATATTTTTTATATTAGATATTTTTCAATGAACTTCTATCGTCCAGTGCTGGATAAAATCATATATATCGAAACAGCCATGCGAATTCTGTCGCTTCAAAATCCTGAAATCAGTTTGTTAAGAATCGAGAGTAAAAACGATTCCACAAATAAAAAATTTGGGCCAAATTAAATTAAAAAAAAAAAGTTTTTTAAATCACGCCATGTTTGATCATTGCTTAACTTTATCATGCGGCGGCATGCGAAGCGGCAACGTTGCCTAGATCGCGCGTAATTACCATATACTTCTAACAAACAAGGAAACAAAAAGAAGCTAATATCTTCGTAAATAATCCGCGAAAATTAGTTTTAATAATTTATATAATTCTTTTATTATAAAAATAAGTTGGAGTGTCTGAGGTGTTGCGCTTTTTCATTAACACGTTATAGGCAACTGAAGTTTAGAAGCCTAGGCCTATTTATCAACTTACTTTTAGAGCAGATATGACTGTCTCTGTCTCGCGATCCCTCTCTTGCTGCGGGCTTCTCTGACATATTCAGATCCGAGGTCGCAGACCGCACCATCTTATACCTTTTCATTCCATCCAAAGTTTTCATAGACAATTCTATCAAATGAAAAATTATAATCAAATATTTTTTTTGTGTCTGCTCAGTCAAACAAGCCATACAAGCCTAATATCCCAAGTGGCGGAAAGGGAACAAGACCTTCATGTAAGATCCTAGCTGTAGGCTTCTCTGACTTCAGGATTTACGTTGGATATAGTCATCATCATCGGGTCTTTCTTAGTCTCCACTGCAGGAGCACGACCTTCTCTGTACTACCGAAACATATAGCCAGAGCAGTCAGAAGATTAGGATATAGTACTTAGAAGAATTGTCGGCGGAATAGCTCATGAATGGCCGACAGCAGCATTCTTACTTGGAGATTAGCATCAGGCGAAAAGGAATAGGTCACGATTGACATTTTGCTGCCTAGAAAATAATTCAAGACGTTCCCATGCCATCCAAAGTTCTCACAACTTATTTTTATTGCTACAATACCGATGAAACAGATTCTACCAATGTGTACGCGCGGTGGTCTCGCCATGGTTTTTATTATATAAATTTATGATATAGTAATACAAGTATAGCAAGTACTATGTAAACAATCTAAAACTGCCTGAAATCTCTCTTATACTAGATCGATAGATGAACTAAAATTATAGGTATATTAATTATCTCACAAGATTTATAGCTCCACCGTCTAGTCAGAACGTGCGCTATAGCGAACTGCGGGGACAGAGCGGAGTTACAGATGCGGGGGTATAACGGTGTCGGGTTGCCATGCACACTTGCGTATTTATTTCCCGCGTTTAGTGTACCCTTTCTGATTTAAGCGGACGGTCGTCACTTTTTTCTCCGTATAGAACGTACATAAGAGGAGTTTCCCAAAATTTTATTAACGTATTCTGTCACTACTTCGAAAATAGATTATTCACGATTCAAACATAAATTTAATATACTAGGTTTCTTCGAACGCTTATTTTGTCAAATTTGATTTAACAACTGAAAAAAAAATCTGTGTTATACTTACAATTGTTTTTTTTAATAGTCGCCAAAATTACTTTTTACTTATTGATAACACTGAACGACTTTCTATTTGGTACATACACAATCGTAATAACATAATGGTAATACCATAAAAATACATCTTTATGGTGATCGAATTTGTCACAAGGAAAGGCGTTTAGTGTCTACAGATACATATTGTGACTATTGAAAATAACAAATTGTTGAATTACTTATGTTAAAGTATAAACGGGGCTTAGCACGAACCGTGTTATAATTTTTTACATCCAGCGTGACCACAATGACACTCACAGTTTATACCTAGGCGACTTCGCTCGCCCCCATTTCATTCCTTGCTTACGGGACAAGAACTAAATTAAAAAACAAGTATTCTACTACTACTACTGAATTTGAGAGGAGGATTACCTAAGAACATTCTCCTCTATACCAGTCATTTGAAGTTGGAAGCAGGGGATTACCTGAAAAAAAAAATGTTTCACTAACTCCCATATCAAAATTGGTTTTGGTTTGGCTCTATTTTATTGATAGTTTATATTATAGATTAAAGGTATAAGCTGTACGGATGAAAATGGGACGACTTTTACATTTTGTGGTTTATATATAAAATGATGTACAAAATATCATTCATCAATTGACCATAAATATACATATTTAAAAAAGTAAATAAATAAAGTTAAGGTTTATGATAATTACATGCACTGAAAATATTTCTTCAAGGGATTTGTGTAAAAACATCGGCTTTTATTTGTTACCAACTATTTGAGTTTCTATGAAAATTAGATTTTATTTCATATATACGCTTTTTACAACTTATTTTAGCTATAATATGTTTTGTCCCTTATCCTTAATGTTTGACATTGAAATAACTCCTGTTGAGTTATAATATCTGTGGAAAAAACGATGCCGAACATGTTTTAACTAAATACATTTTATGAGCTCGGTTAGTTTTTATAAATAAAAGGATTGATATTTATTCATTTTATTTATCAGACTATAGGCATGTAATTTGTTATAATATTTAGTGATATAGAAAACATAGTTTAAGATGTACATACGACAAAGAATTATTGAAATGGTCCAAATGGCCAAAAGCCGTGTATTAATTCGTAAGCGAAAAAAATAATATAAATATATACCTAAGCAAAGCTGACTTTAACAATTATATTATCCACTAAAAATATTAAATATCAATCGAGTTACACTATTCATTTAATATCTTAGTGTGTAAGTTTTTGAAACTAATATAAGTGTGGAATTCTTCTAGTATTAATTATTTTTTACTGTTTTTCTTTGTGTCCGTAAAATTATATAACTGTCAAAAGTTATCATAATTATTAAATTTTTATGTGGGTTTTTGGTGGGAAGTCAAGGGGGTTTAGTTGTCGTTTGCATTATACAATTTTGCAAATTGATTTAAGTGGACTTTATAATATGAAATTGGTGTAGTTTGGTGTTATAAATGCTCGTGCTCGAGAACAATTTGTGAAATAGTTAAAGTAGACTGTTAAATGGACTCGTATAGATTTGTCGCCAAAATCTCCCACGAGGCTGCCAAAGAACATACGCCATCTTTGATGCCACATACCGTACAACACCGATACTTAGTATCTCATTATACTGGACATTGGCAGAATCACTGAAATCTCGGTGGAAGCCATAATTAAAAAGAAGAAAGAAGAAAAGAAAATTTTTATGTGTAACATCCATGATCTTTGACAAGTTTTTATTATCTTACTAGCAGTCCGCCCCACCTTCGCCCGTGGTACACACTTAGTATATAGCACTCAGGCATAACGTACCTATGCAACAGCAAAAGAATTTTTGAAATCTGTCCAGTAGTTTCTCAGATTAGCGCGTTCAACCAAACAAACAAACTCTTCAACTTTATAATATTATAGTTTTTAAGGGATTTATTTTGCATTCACAATGCTATTTTACCTTATTTATTGAATAAAGAAAATAAAAAATGGTGAAAAATTCCACGCAGGCAGGACTTGAACCTGATCGCACTGAGATCAAGACGCAGGTTCAAGTCCTGCCCGCGTGGAATTTTTCCACCCTTTCCTTATTTGATTTATTTAACAAATATTTTATAATATTAGTAATGATTCGTTTGAGAAATTTGCTATTCGATTTTGAAGCACTTTCCTTAACTGATTAAGCTGAAATCTCTTACGATATTATGAACTTACGAAATCGGATGGAAAGGTGGTTATATATTCTAAACTATAGACGATAAACCCATCGTATTTGAGCTCATTTGATTTGTCTTGGGAAGCACTTCATGGTATGAATAGTTCATAATAAAAGCTTGTTACAAAAATTATGAAAAAATATTAGTATGCATCTAATTAATTTTTTAACTATAAACTAAGGTCTCAAATTATATATATATATATATATATAAAGCTACAATACCACTCACTCACTCACTGACTCATTGACATGGTTGTTTGACCTGTTCCCGATATGGTGGAGGAAAATGATTGACGGGGTCGTATAGTGGCTGCTCCAGTGAGTACCAGAAAAATCTGACATCTTGAAGATTGAAGAAACCTGATGGTAGACCCCTACTGCCTGCATAAACGGTGAGGGTTAGGGGGATGATTTTTTTTCCAAAATGTAGGGGGTTGTAAGCAATTTTAAAAGTCGATGTTTTTTTTTTAATTTTTTCAAAATTCAAGATGGCCGCCATACAAGGCCAATTCGGGTCATTCTACGCGAGCCCGCAGGGCGAGCGCTAGCGAGGCCGGAGGCCGAGCTGCATGGCGAGGGCGAAGCCCGAGCCCCTCGGAATACCTCCCCGTCATGTGACCCCCCCCCCCCTTCACCCCCCTACAACCCCCTCCCCCAAGTAACTAGCAGCGAGGCCGCAGGCCGAGCTGCCGCGAGCCCGGAGGGCTCGCTGAGTGGCGAGGCCGAAGGCCGAGCCATTATGTCGATCACCCCCCACCCCCTTTACCCCCTAAATTGCCCCCAATTCTCAACTGCATGTGATTTGGCTCAAAATTGATATCTAGGGGTTTCAGACGCCGTGGAACTCGAAACTGCACTCCATTTTTGAATCCAAGATGGCGGCGAATTTTTTTTTTTAATTTTTTCAACCTTGTCGGATTTGACTCAAATTTTGGAATTGGGGGTTTAGGGCCTCGCGGAACTCGAAACTGGATGTCTTTCTGGAATCCAAGATGGCCGCCCACTCCTTTCCTCACTTATTCCATACTGAACAAGTTTTTTTACCCTTTTGCTCAACTGAATGCTTTAACTACCCTCCTCAACAGCTGCACCAACGCCTCGCGGGCTGCTTGCAGCCCGCGCACAGAGCGAAATACTAGTTATTATAATATATAAAGCTACATTACCACTGACTCACTGACTCATTGACATGGTTGTTTGACCTGTTCCCACTATGGTGGAGGAAACTGATTGACGGGATCGTATAGTGGCTGCTCCAGTGAGTACCAGAAAAATCTGACATCTTGAAGATTGAAGAAACCTGATGGTAGACCCCTACTGCCTGCATAAACGGTAAGACCTAGGGGGATGATTTTTTTTCCAAAATGTAGGGGGTTGTAAGCAATTTCAAAAGTCGATGTTTTTTTTTTAATTTTTTCGAAATTCAAGATGGCCGCCATACAAGGCCAATTCGGGTCATTCTACGCGAGCCCGCAGGGCGAGCGCTAGCGAGGCCGGAGGCCGAGCTGCGTGGCGAGGGCGAAGCCCGAGCCCCTCGGAATACCTTCCCCGTAAAATACCCCCCCCCCCTCTCCACCCCCTACCCCCCACAACCCTCTCCCCCAAGTAACTAGCAGCGAGGCCGCAGGCCGAGCTGCCGCGAGCCCGGAGGGCTCGCTGAGTGGCGAGGCCGAAGGCCGAGCCATTGTGTCAATCACCCCCCCACCCCCTTTACCCCCTAAATTGCCCCCAATTCTCAACTGCATGCGATTTGACTCAAAATTGATATCTAGGGGTTTTAGACGCCGTGAAACTCGAAACTGCACTCCATTTTGGGATCCAAGATGGCGGCGAAATTTTTTTTTTTAATTTTTTCAACCTTGTCGGATTTGTCTCAAATTTTGGAATTGGGGGTTTGGGGCCTCGCGGAACTCGAAACTGGATGTCATTTTGGAATCCAAGATGGCCGCCCACTCCTTTCCTTACCTATTTCGTACTGAACGAGTTTCTTCACCCATTGCTCAACTGAATAGTTTTATGAACCTCCTCAACAGCTGCACCGACACCTCGCGGGCTGCTCGCAGCCCGCGCCCCCACCCGAAATACTAGTTTAATAATATAAACACATTTGAAATGCAATAACATACAGTATACAGTTTATTAGGTAAACTTTTGTAGGTTTTACAAGGTGACTTATTTTTACTTTCATTAATTTAAGTTTTAAAAAGCTCTAAGGATAGTTATTAATTCACTTTTATATCGTTTATAAAAAAGTGTGTGTCTGGTTTGAGAGGGTTGAATTGTTTTTGTTTGTTGTAATGATCCAGGAAAATGTATGTTGAGTTTTATTCTGATAATGATTTATGTTAGGTTAAGTATACTTGTCTGTGTAATTCACACGAAATTGTTTTCTTCTTTCGAATTTACTGGCTTTATTTTTCAGCCCACAAAAAATGTTAATACTTTTTGAAAGTTACATTTACATATTTGATAACCCGAAAGATTGGTTAGTAGGTACATACTTTTGATCTTAAATTGGAAATTGTTATGGAAATCGATTTTCCCTTTAGTTTCTGAATGTTCATGAAGGAATATATATCATATTGGATATCATCTGAGTACTATATATGTTACTTTCGAATTATAAACTTTAATATGTGTTTACTGTTAGTACCTACTGAATAAACTATACCCATACATATACGTTTTTCATTTTAAGAACCCATAATAGAGTGCTAGCATAGATATCAGAATATTAGTGCTAGTTAAATAGATTTCGGAAATGAGACAATACGATGCTACTTCTTGCTGCATTTTCCATCAAAGTATTTAGTCGCCCTTCAAACTTTAGCTTGCCCTCTATACCGCAGTATTCGTATGACTATGTATGGTCGGTCATTAACCATACAGGGTGATTGATTCTTAAATCCATTATAACATTGTAATGTCTTAATCAGAATCACCTAATAGTTTATAGACTCGCAAAAAAGTAAAAAAAAAATAAAGAAAAATAAATAATATTAAAGGCAGAAAAATGGACTTAACAAATTTACCGATCAGGGAATTCTTATTTTTTTGCGCATTGTTATTCTATTATGTATTCTGATATGGGGGTGATATCGTAATCCTAACTTCCTAACTAATAGTATAAATGCGAAAGTGAGTTTTGTTTGTTTGTTTGTTTGTTTGTTCCGCTTTCACGCCGTATCTACTGTCCCGATCATCATGAAATTTTGCATACACATAGGTTAGGGTACTGAGAAGGACAAAGGCTATATATCACGCAGGCGAAGCCGCGGGTAACAGCTAGTAGTAAATATAGTGGAACGAGACGAAGTTTTAACTCTCAATCCCGAGTGATGACATGACAGCCAGTTAGTAAATAAAGAATTTTGAAAAAAAACAATTTAAGATATTTTTAACAAAAAAAAACCCACTTTTTTTATCCATACACTTTTTTCACACGTTAAAAAACCATGCACTTAAGTAAGATGATACTAATCAAGTCAAATAAATTGTAATCTTCATTCATCATGTTCGTAATGGTATGTATTTAGTTGTTAAAGTTGGTGCTAAAATTACTTATGATTTTATCATTTGCAAGGCATTGATTTTTTTACCAATTGCTTGTAATGATTAGCTCCTAAACTATCCAGAAACGTACATAAATATGAAATATATTGATTAAATGCTTAATTTTGTAGTGACATTATCAAATATTGCCGCGATTATTTCTTTTCTTTTGTATGGAGATGATCGTCTGCTGTATGGAGTAGTGTAATAGGTATTTAGCCGTCGCTTTATTTCTCCGTTCCTTACCTTGCTAATTCTCCGTGGCGCAGCGGTCAACACGCCGGCCTGTGACACGGATAGTCCCGGTTTCGAACCCCGGTCAGGTCAAGATGAACAATGATCTTTTTCAGATTGACCTGGGTCTTGGATGTTTATCTATATATGTATTTGTTATAAAATATAGTATCGTTGAGTTAGCATCCCATAACACAAGTCTTAGTAAGAACTAACTTTGGGGCTAGCTCAATCTGTGTGATTTGTCCGTATATATTTATTTATTATTATTATCTAACAGTTGCACATAGATGGCACTACTTGTAGTGTCACCAGCGTAGTACCTAGATCTCCATGGTCACCCACCACCCACCAGTTACCACTTTGTATCTACCATATTATGAAAAAAAAAAAAAAAATAAAAAAATAAAAAGTATTATTCACAAAATATATCTTAATTGTCTGTAATCTCAAAATATATTTTAATTGAAACAATATTTTTGCCATTTACACCGCCAGCGCGCGAGGCGAAAGAAACTATGAGCTAAGGGATGTGGTGTGAGGAAAAAAGGCGGCAATTTCATAAACATAACGCATGGTAACTCCTCAGGGTAAATCCTTAATGACTGCCATTAAATGATGACAGCCGGGACTTGGGACCATCGAACAACGAGCCTTCCGAAGTACGTTGGAGGTCGATATAATTTTATGCCACTTGCGGTCACCCATTCTAGTTGGGACTGCACCCGAGATTGCTTAACATGCCTAAGGGCTAATAATGCTTACGCCCACTGGGCCATCGGGCTCCAAATCATCATCTAGTGATGAAAAGAACTTTGTAGCGTTAGTAAAATGCGTAAGCGTACGAAACCAGAGACAATATAGATACTTATTAAAAATCCTACGTATATTGTCGTTGGTTACGTTTACGCGCATGTACCTATACTAGTCATCCCGCCTTTAAAACGGGAAGCATTAAAGTGCCTAACTTTGTCGCTTTAACTTGAAGAGCAAATATAACTTTATTCTCCAAGTTTTGTTGTTATTTTACTTGATAACTTGAAGTAAATTTGAAAGTCCAAACACCTTCCTGTAAGTAAGGTACCTACTTAAGTAGATAATGTTTGTACACCATTTTGAAGGAATTCTGTAGTAGGTAATCAAAGCAAGTAGGTACAATGCTTGCTTAGTTTACGAAATTAAGCATATTGCATGAGAAAATAATATTTGGAAAGTCTGACATCCGTAGACCAATGTTATCCATGTACCTAAGTGAATCCTAAATCTACACGTGCCCTCTGAGTGGTAATAAATGAAAAATGAACCTTGCCGGATGCCCTAAAATTACGACATCCTCCCGGCAAAATATACTGCAAAGTCGAAGTAAGGAAATAGATTTTGTATTTATGTCCTTTATGTCATCTGATTTTCTAAATCTAGAGACCCTCCATGGATCTAAGAATAACCTACGAAACGTGATAGTGACGCAAATACAGTTGGATGCAAATATTGATATTTGATTCCGTTCTCCGCCTACAAGCCTACATGCTAAACGTGGCCTTAAGGTTTTATAGACCTGGGAACTGTCTACCCCGCAAGGGAAAAAGATGTGATTGTACATACATACTATCAAGTCATAAATACAAGGTAAGATAAACCCTAATAGCTGCCGCTTAACCTAAGTAAGCGGTGTCTGATATAAGACTAAAATTATTTTTCAATACGCCAAGAGTAGGTATTTTATCTAAGGCCGATGTAAAAGTAAAATTATAGTGTTTGTAGTAAGGATGCAAACCACCCTACAAGCCAAGTGTCCGCGTTTTTTGCCCCCAATGCCTCTGATAAGTGATTAGGTACCTACTTATGCTGCAAAAATGTCACGTAATTTGGCGTGTGCGATCTCCGCACCAGCTCCATATTATTCCTAGGTCCATATGATCATCTAATCAAACTGGAATAAGTACAAATGTATTTATGTACCTATATCCATTCATTTCTTACTAATAGGATTCAAGATTCAATCGTTTATTTAATATGTTTCTTTGAACACTTATTAATTGTCATATCTGTGTTTACAATCTCTACAAAAAAAAATTAATAACGTCAATAATTTACTTTTCAAAGCGGAGTGCAGAAGAAGCGGTAACAAAATGCACAGCGTATTTTCTCCAAGCGAAAGGTACCTTGGTTAGGTAATTAAGTATTTTAGGTACCTATGTATAAATTACATACCTAATTGACATGATCTGACGAACAAACATTTGCATAGTGTACCTACCTAAATAAATTGATTCCAACTGCCCGGCCGGAGACCGTCAGCAATGTCCAAAAAACGTTTTTAATTGAATTGATTGAATAAATTTGACGTGGGCCGACAGAATTCTCATTATTTTTAATTAACGAGTCTTTGAGTCGTCAATTTTCGTAGGTCATCATGACATCATGACGTAATTGTCGGATTATGGACCGTGGTAACAAGCTAAGGAGGCATCAGTCAGTTATCTGTAGAAAGAAACTCTAGGTACATACCGAAGCGCCCTTGACCAGCGAAACTAGCACTACCCGTTATTTCATTCTTTACTCCTAAATCAGGTAAATTAAAAAAACCTAATTCCTTCGGTAGTAAATTAGTTGTAGTATTTTTAGCATAAGTACTTTTTAGTATCCAAACCTAAGGAGGAATCAGGCAGCTAGCTGTAGAAACTCTACCGAAGAGTAGTATGAGCTTGACATCTTACAGACAAACACTTCATGCAAAATTAGGGCGAAATGGGGCTCCTAGCTAAACTCATACATAATAATCACTCAGACAGACCAACGTGTGAAACTAGCTATACGACATTCATCGCACGGAACCCTCTTCACGCGAGGTTGACTCTCACTTGACCGGTTTTCATTTTGACACGGCGTCAGTACTTAATTTTCATACATACATACATCTTATCACGTCTTTATTCCTTGCGGGGTAGACGGAGCCCACGGTCATAAAACCCAAACGCCACCTTTAGCGTATTAGTGGGCGTTAAGGTGGAAAGTGAAATCAAAATTTTGATTAGTTGCTAGCCGCATCGGTTATAACGTGATTCCTAAGATTTTCACCCAATCCCTTGAACGGCTTTTACGGCCTGCGTGGGAAGAAAAGCAGCGGGTATATTTTATGTTTTTCCTTTTCTCCCAAACCAGGATGAAAGGACTTAATTTAAGCACACAGATATACTCTTTGATGCACACTTGGACTTGTAGGGTAGGTACCTACCTAATATGTATGCTATATGCAGTGTAAAATGCAATGTTCCTCGTTTATTTGTGTACGACGGACTGCCTCATTATTACAAAAGTTTAAAGGACATCAGATTGTATGAACGCTCAGGAGCCTCATTGACATGTCCCGCCAGGACCGACTTGTGCGGCACAAGTCATGACTACCACTACACCACATGAAAACTACCATGCTAACTTAGAGGCACAAGTTGTGCCTCTAAGTTTGCACTGGTCAACAACAACAACTGGTCTGCTCGGCCTCTTTGAGACTACTTTAAGTATCATATGTTGTTTATTATCTTTGCACACTCGATCGTTAACATAAACATTTCCAAAAATAATAAATCTCTGTATATTGAAATTGTAACATGAAAACAGAAAAAAGAAAGAAAAAGACAATAAGGAATAAATATTCGTAATCAAATAAAGCCCTTCAGGCGAGTAGGCGACCAAAACTGTTGATAAGAGTTTCTTTCGGCCTTTCTTCTCTGCAGTGGTCGGTTCCGAAACGCTAGTAGTCTGTAGCTTTTGAATAATTAATAAATACATATATCTAATGAGATAATTTTAAATATGATATGACGTGAAAAAGTGCCTGCAAAGGCCTATTTTCTGAATAAACGTTTTGATTTTTTGATTTGATTTTGCATGGTAGTTTTCATTATAACATAACATCGTGAGGCGATTTGTTGCCTTGACGTCGAGTCGCGCTACGTCGAGTCGCCGCCACATCTACTTTGCAAAATTCCCCTTTTATTCCCGTCTCGTCGAGTCGTTGAAAAAGTATCCTTTATTACCGCCACGTCGAGTCACCGCCACGTTGAATATGAGCGGTACAGTCAATGAAACAAATGATTCAAATCATAATATTTTATTTATTAGGCCCACATTAGTAGATTTTTCACTACTGTATCAAATGAAAAGTTAAAAAATGGCTAACCACTCCATTTTTCCTGCCAAAAATAGTCATTGTATTGGTTTCGTTCCATACAATGACACTGACAAGACCCTGCAGCAGTGAAAGGACTATTTATCTATAGGGAAAATGGTAATTGTAACTGTAGGGAAAGGAATGATAACACTTTGGAAGCTTAAACACGACTGTTAATTCAAAGATTGGTTACATGATTATAAGAGTAAAAATGGCCCGACTCTAAAAAATAATCTGCGTTCGATGATTTTCAAAAATTCATGAGAAGTCGACTCCTATACAAAAAATACATTCTCGCTATCACTTCGGTACTTATGTGATTGAAACTTGGATCTTAAATCAGAAATGGACGTCGCATTATGCTCGTACTGCTCTTATAATAAACCAAACACTTCGACCATATTAAGCAGCTTACCTTACTTGCATCATAATATAAATCAATATAATCTGATAAAGTGTACTTATATCATTGGTAGGTACATAGAGATCAAAATATAGGTATGTCTCAATGAAACCTTGCAGTTTGTGTGTAAGTTGGAGTGCAAATTGCGATGTCCCTCATGTCCGCACGTACGTCTGACTCATAATTAGAAAAGTTTCAAAGGCTTCAGACTGCACCAATGAATGTAGTGAAATAAATTATTTGGAATATGGCAGTGCATGGGTTTACCGTATATGTCACTTATCATATTTCATAAAATATAACCCAAAGGTTAGACGTGCTTGAAGCATTCTTCCGATTTATTATAATCGGCCCTAATGAAGATAAGATAATCAATAGATAACAATCAACATTCGTACTTTAGTTTAATTTTAGACAGGATAATGTGTATTTTGTAGGTTATAGATATTATAGGTAGATATAGTTTTAGTTAGGTATAATAACATTTTTAGAAGCAAATATAAATAACCGACTTTTAATTAATTGTTTACTATTAATTAAGTCATTCAAAAACGTGACATATACAATTAATCTCTATGCACTTCCATATTGATATCGTAAATAAATTAATATAAAGGGACAAATCACATGCAAGTTAGATTTTCATAAATGAAATCGAGTCTTGTATGTAAGAAATATTGTTATGGATTAAATAAATTCTATAAAAATTAATCCGAAAGTCATGCATGTCTAGCATTTAATCACTGCCAGATTTTTAAATTATTATTTAATGAGAACACAAATAAAATAAAACTAATCAGATATTGCTTTGACATTAAAATTGGGTAACAGAAAATATGCCCATGGTTTGAAAATTCGTTATTCATCCTCAAACAAATAATTTGATAATGTCTTACAAATTGCAGGGTCGCCCGAACATTATTGTATGAAAGTGACGATTTCTTTCACAACCCCAGCATTGATCCCATATGAAAAGTTGTTGTTATGAATAAATAAAATAAAATAAATATATACGGACAAATCACACAGATTGAGCTAGCCCCAAAGTAAGTTCTTAAGTAAGACTTTTGTTATGGGATACTAACTCAACGATACTATATTTTATAACAAATACATAATATATAGATAAACATCCAAGACCCAGGACAATCTGAAAAAGATCATTTTTCATCTTGACCTGACCGGGGATCGAACCCGGGACCTTCCGTGTCACAGGCCGGCGTGTTGACCGCTGCGCCACGGAGCTCGCCAAATGTTTATGACATTAGCTATCTAGTCCTGCGGGGTTATTGGTGTTTTAGAAGTAACCCTGATTTTTCAGGCAAAAAATAATATTACCACTGCACACGTGTAGGCTGCGAAGTGTTGCGCGCGTGATATTGAAGGGTCAGGTAGGTGTGGTAAAAACGGCGTGCTTGCTAGCCTAAATATACCTAACTCGAAAGCCGCCCTAGGCTTCAGCCTAATCAACTAATTGAAAAATCCGCCAATTTTTCCACGCCACACCTGTTCATTGAATTTGTAATCACACACATTCTGAATAATTTATGAGTTTGTATGGTTGTGAGTATAATAGATTTAAAAAGAATTGGTTGCATTAAAAGAGTGGTTGTGTCTCTCAGAACTTTTTCAAACTTCTTTACTATTGGGCAACGCGACAGCTATCGCATGTCTTTCTTACTGTCGCTAGTGGCCTTACTACAAATTCTACCTTTATTGAAAGGTCGCCCTAGATTTCAGAGTGTAGAAATGAATTTCATTAGAGCAGATTTTCCCTAATGCCGGATTCTCGAAATACCTAGTTGGAGGGATAGAATTTAATTCGTGTCTTGGATTTATGGCAACTTACTTATTTGAGCTCTGAGATATTGAAGCGTGGGCATTAACTTATCGCTTGATGTCAGTTTTGTTATGGAATAAACCTGCATACCTCATGATAAATTAGATTTAGGTACTACAGCTTTTTACCCGCGGCGTAGCTCTCGTATAACATTGCTTAGTTGTTTATCGCAAATCCCACGGGAACAGTACTTTATTCCGGGATGAAAGGTACCATATATCCTTATTAGTCTCCTAACTTATGTGTACGAAAAATTTTTAGAAGATAAGATGTAACAAATATACAAACTCACTTTCGCATGTATAATATTAGTTTGGATTAAGGATTTAATATATATGTGACAAATAACAGAATAGCACATTTTAAATTTGATATTGGCACTTTAAGTTGGTTAAATTTGCTTGGATAAGTCTACTTCATCTGAATTTTGAACCTTTTTAGGGTTCCGTAGTAAACAAGGAACCCTTATAGTTTCGCCATGTCTGTCTGTCTGTCCGTCCGCGGTTTTACGCAGAGACTATAAGTACTAGAAAGCTGTAATTTGGTATGGGTATGTATATTAATCATGGCAAAAAAGTGGTAGAATAAAAAGTTGAAAAAAAATTTTTTTTAGGGTAGCTCCCATACTAGTAAAGTGGGAGAGTAATTTTTTTTTCTCTATTAACCCATCGTGTGTGGTATCGTTAAATAGGTCTTTCAAAAATATTGTGAGGTTGAAAACACCATTTTTCGATTTAGGGATCCGTTTCCGAAATATTTGGTTTTAAAGTGCGAATTTTTGTTAGAGGTAAGTGTCCCCCCCTCTATCTGCTAAACGGTTATATATAGATACGTAAAAAAAAATTACAACAGTAGTATATATACTGAAGTTTAAAGGAAAACTATCAGAGCTGAGTTCTAAGTACAAACTAAAAAGTTATAGGCAACCAACTTATAAACTGTAAAATTTTATACTATTTTCATTGTTAGATGTTTTGGGTCGTTAAACTGTAAGGTGCGAGTGTGAATAGTGTGAACTCAAAGTTGTCATTCGCAACTACGGAACCCTACACTGCGCGTGGCCGGACACGCACTTGGCCGGACACGCACTTGGCCGGTTTTTTTACTTATTTATTTTCGCTGACGTTTCTATGGAGTTACTTACATCCATCGTGGTCGCAGCGAGACTGAAACAGGTCCCTTTTTTAAGTTTTTTTTTAAACTCGTACACGGTGGTTCCTAGCAAAAAAAAAATCTTCTAGTCAAGTAATTTACATAAAATTCTCTACCGAAAAGGTTATAATCATTTTTTTTGCTGGGATCAATATTTAACGAGCTATGAAGGAAAGGAGATGGACAAAAAAATAATTACGTTTCTTTAAGAAGGTATGGCATTTATTAAAAAAAAAAACTAATTATCTGCTAAATCTAAAATATCATCATCATCGTCGTCGTCGACGGTATTTCAATGCAAGCTCCGTTAGTGCATGAGCCGGAGCATACACCACAGACACTGGAACAAGTGATTCCTGCTTTCCGGCAGCCGCATCGCAACCCACATCCAGTCGTGCATCGGCAAAATATGGTGTTCAAAATGGAGCCGGGTGCCACTGGATCGTCGGTTGTCACCGGCTTTAGGATGCCATCGTCTCCTCTGGCCCATCCCCATTGAGTACAATGAAGGGCGCCTGCCCAGGAACAAAATCTCAATAAATACCGCTACACATCTTTTTCTTTGCTAGGAGCCTCCGTTTACGAGTTGATTAAACAAACCTTTAAAAAAGGGACCTTTACACTCCCCCACTCCTTACCTTCACCCCCACCCATCAGTACTTTTAGTATGTTGTTTTAGACACTATTCCCTACAACGATGCCAAAAATCGCTTTTACACGAGTTATTTACCCTATTCGGCAGTTTTTGGGCTACACTACTTCTCAGTATTTTTTTATCCAGAATGTATGTTCTTCGTATATAATGCACTATGTAAGATGTAGAAGCCAGCAAAAAAAAAAACAAACTCACTTTCGCATTTCAAATCACCCCAAAAGCTTCTCAGCGAGAAAAAGCTAGTTACATTTTAAAAAATTAAATAAGTTTTTAAGTCCAACCAGGTCGGAGGTATATTTTTAAGTTCGGTTTTATAGTTTAAGAAATTACTTAGTATAAGCATTATTGTAACCCAAAGTATTAAATATTTACCCGTAAATATAATTATTGGGCGAGCGATGCAAAAACTAAGACTAACTGACGATTCGGACACAACATTTTCGGACACGCTGTCCGAATAATAACGCCATAATGATTTTTTTTATTAAGTATTATATTTATTTTTAACATGACAAGACCACCAAAAATCTTGTTCTTGTAAACAATAGTAAAATGGATACCAATAGTAACGATATAGGCAACGAAGAAAACGACAATTTTGCAATTATCATATGCTGTACAAATGATGTATATGTGTGCGTAGAAGAACAAAGGTCACCGACATAGCTCAGTGGATTAGCTCTCTGGAGTGGCAGTGGGTGAGGCACGAAGAACCGATGGCTGATGGGACAGAAAGGTTCTTGAATAGCCACCACGTACCGGCAAGCGCAGTGTTGGAAACCCACCGACTAAGGGCGCAAGAAGGCGCTGACGCAGGCCGTTTCCAACCGGTCGTATTGGAAATCCTTAGGTTAGGCTTATGTCCAGTAGTTGGCTTCTTGTGGCTGAGATGATGATATGCTGTACAACATTAGATTAGTTGCTAACCCTCTGAGCCCTTACCAAAATTTTATTAAACATAAATCGCTTATTAAAGCTCCGTGGCGCAGCGGTCAACACGCCAGCCTGCGACACGGGGGTCCCGGTCGCATCGATTCGATCCCCGGTCAGGTCATGATGGAAAACGATCTTTTTCAGAATGACCTGGGTCTTGGATGTTTATCTATTTAAGTATATGTTATAAAATATAGTATCGTTGAGTGGGTATCCTGCAACACAAATTCACAACTTACTGTAGGGCTAGCTCAATTTGTGTGATATGTCCCTATATATTTATATTTATAATTAAATTCTGTACTAAAATATTTACAGCCATCCAGCCATAATGACATAAATTGCTGATCGATTTAATAATGTTTGCTAACTAAGGTTAAACCAAGTATCTATTTTGGCTGACTGATATAATTTTTCACAAAAAAATTAAATATTATATGCTAACCCGTTCTATAACACCCATGAAAAACGTATGTTTTAATCGCCCTAATCGAAAATCATATTTGCTCAAACTAATTAATACGTACAAAAAATGAACGTTTCGTTGAAAGCGTTATAGAATCACATACTAACTAAGAAAACATTTACCCAGAACAAATGCAGTAAATTGATTTAGGTTTATAAATACATCTTTATTAAGGAATATTTGCAATTTTGCCTGTGGGGCGTTTAAGTAATAATTTGAATATGAAAGAAAAGTTGAATTTCATAAAAAATCGACAAACGAAATCGAATATGTCGTCGATCTTCATAGGAATACTTTGCAATGCCCCGCAGTGCAATACTGTTCCATGTGTACCTTTTTAGTTTCGGTGAATACATATAAAACAAAAAATAAAAAAATGAATTTTATTTAGTTTACAAAACATTTCAGATTCAATAAATATAAATAACGACATTTATATAAGAAAGAGGAAGTCAAGTTTTTAAAACCTACCAATTTCTCAATATGAAAAAGCGAAACAGTCTATCATTTTATCAATCTTCCGATAGTGTAAAGATAGGATAATCCCGGAATATTTATCGAAAGAAAATAAAGACTCAAATGGTTCGCAAATCTGTGACGTAGTTATAGCATTCGCGCCCCGGGGCATATTTATCGAACGAAGCCCCTCTGACTGGTCATTGATGATCAGGCTTTTGAAATCAAACACAAAGCTGGCGCGAGGGCGGGCTATGACGTCACGCCTGTGCGCAATTCATCGGTTGAATTACATACACAAAACTATACACATATTTTAAGCTGGTATTGCTGAAAAGTTTCAGGCTGTTCAGAAAACCATCTTCATAGGGAGTGTCACAGAAGTTGTGGCACGGCCTCAAACATGGAGGTTAACGTTTTGCCAGCTCCCAGCGTTTTGCCAGTTTCTTTATTGATTTCAGCATGTCTGTTCAATTGTTGCCTTCTGTAGCCTTAACAGCTTGACCGATTTTAAAGTATGATATATCATAAGAAGTGTATTCTTCCCCGGAGTGTTTATTTATTTGTAACGTAGGTAAAGATTCAATATGGCGGACGAAATCTGTTAAAATCGTTAGTCGGGTTTTTTAAATTTTATTTTATTTTGCAGCTTATTGTCTATTGTAAAACATTTTTAGATTTCTAAGCCAGGATGCTGTATGGCCAAGGGTTTCCGTCATTGTACTTGCCCACCGCCTATTATTACGCCACTGCTGATAAGCCTAGCGCTGAAACTCTCGTTCGTCCCAAAATCCAATATACGCCTGAAATCTTGGGACTTGTTTACGTAATGTTAATCTACATATTTCAACTCTCCTTTTTTAAAAGCAAAAAAGCAAGCCCATTAAACGTGTTTGTTTGTATTTAGGTATATTTAAGACCATCTTAATTACAACTAACGAATAAAAGATACCTAATTCTAGAGCTTTCAAGTAGCTTATTGCGAAATGTTAAAAAAAAATAACTTTATATTAGTACTTAATGAGGGCACTTTTTAGTGTTTATGTAAAAGCTAAGTAAAGGGAACATTAATAAAAATAAATAGTCACTGTATCAGTTTTTAATTTTACAACAAATACAAACATCAAACAATTCATATCCGAGCTTATTTAAGTGTATTTAAGATTTTTTTTTACTTTTATCTACACTCATATTCTTGGTCATTTGCTTAAATTTTTCTCCACTCATTCCTTTTGGAGGAAACCTTAAGTTGCAATTGTATTCCACTATAACTTAGGAATCCTCCTGAGTCAAGGATGTTTATGTTTTGTATACCGATTTGAATGACTGAGGTAGAGACTAGAGCGGAGTCAAGAAAGCCTTGACACAAACGCCTCGGAATACGGGTATATGACATAAGAAATTGAGAACTTACATTAAATCAAAGTTTATCGTCTTTTTCTAATTAGTACATAAAAAAGATATTAAAGTGTCTAGTATATACAAAACGAGAAACCCTGGAAATGGTATTAACTATAATTTAGATAAGTACAAATATTTTAAGACCCAAATTTGGCACACCTAACTAAGTTTAGTTCAGATTATCTTAGTACACCGAGGTGTATTACCTTAATCGTAAATATCAGAATAAACCTTAATCAATTTCCTTAGTTAACTAATTAAACTAACATTTTACTGTACAGTAGGTACTCTTCGAATGATTTTTAACATGACTTACATATTAAGATCAAACATTTTATATAATAAAATATTACTTATAAACACTGTTCTGTACTAAGTATTTAATTTTATCCTTCGATAGAATAATACATTTTGCCAGCATAATGGGTAAAAGTACCAGGCCGATCCAGATATAGAGCCAGGTCCAGGTACAATTCTGGTGGTTTTCTACAGCCAGGTCCAGGTACAATCCGAGTGGCATTTTTGATTTATATTTTAAATGTAATATTTAACTGTAAAACTTGTAATGAACAACACAACGTACCTACAGACAGTCATATAAATTCATTCATCATCATCATCATCATCAGGTCTTTCTAGTCTCCACTGCAGGAGCACGAACCTCTCTGTACTACCAGAGCCATATACTAGCCTGAGTAGTCAGAGGATTTGGCCTACACTCTCCACGCTGGCCAGACGGGTTGGAGAGGTTTCTTTGATGTTAATAAGCTTTGTTTAGCTTGTGTTTCCTTAGTCGCCTTTTACGACATCCACGGTATGACTTGGAGTGGTCCTTTTCTACTCTGCCGGGAACCGCACGGTTTCAAATTCATTACAAATACATATTGTAAAGTAATGACAAAATATAGAGGACGGGGAAGGCCGAGAGAGTCGTAAAAGAAATTTGTGAGAACTTATACGAAAGGAGCTAGTGCCGATATGGTGTGGAATACGCTGTGTGGTTTCCGGCAGAGTAGAATAGGAGTCCAAGTCTTCCCAAGGATGTTGCAGATGGCGATTTAGGAAACACAAGCTAAGCAAAGCTTGAGCAAACATCAAAGAGACCTCCAGTCTGGTCAGCATGCAGAGTATAGGCCAAATCCTCTGACTGCTCTTGCTAATATATGGCTCTGCCTGCAGTAAATACTAACAAAGACCTAATGAAAATGACGATAAAAAAAATTTGGAGGGAGTTGACCTCTACAGCTGACCGTATATATGAAAAAGACGAGGAAGAGAGTTATGTAATTGTTTAGTAAAATGCATATAAACCAGGCAACACACATCCTACAAAAGTAGTGAAGGTGGAAACTTTCAAGGTGGAAGATTCAGGAAAATGCCTAAATAGCTAACTGGTGAATTGAAACTGACGAATAAACAAATTGACCAGTGGTATGCTTACCCACAATCCACCAGATTCGGGCAGATTTTTCCCTTATTTTATTGCGTATGTATATTGTATAAGCGAATTTAAATCCATCATTAAAATATTTCCAGGTTGTTCTGAATCACCCGTATATTTAAAGCAACTATTGTATTCTTGCTGAAAAGTAAATAGTAAAATATTTTATACACATACATTTATGTAATATAAATACAATACCTTTCATTTGATACAAAACATTTCAAAATATTTTTTTTTGTATCGGTCTTTACGCCCTCTAGTGGACAAGTTAATTAAGTATAATTAGAAAAAAGTTGTGCAGATTGACGGGCTGACTCGCCCCTTTAAGGCTCTGACACGGTTCTCGGGACACATTGTATAGCGACTATAATTATACATAACCCTAGTTTAAGCTTCGCCCTAATCGTGCATTAATAAATGCGACATTATTTAATTCCAAAAAAAAGTACCACAAATTAGTAAATTAAATCATCGTATCATCTAATAATAAATTACTGTGCTCAGGAGAATCCTTTCTCAATTCGTGGAATAGACAGACATCTATAATAGCATCTGTTCTCATAAACGTAATAATGGAGTAAATAATCTATCTCGAACAGGTATCGTTAAGACTAGACTTGCTCTTATAAATAACATTCTTACAGAGAACAACACAACCATTATTATTACTTATCGTGTAAGTAATTAGAATATGTAATTAGAATTTTGGTTTATTTTCTACAAGTCGGCACATTCAGATAATTAAACACCGTCTTAATTAAAACTCAGACTACAATGGCTTTTAATAAAAGTATAAATAGAACTTAATAAATACTTTCTTATGTACTAAAATAAAGACATAAAATATGGGAAAAAATTTCACGCGGGCGGGATTTGAACCTACAGTCGTTACTCTTTGTACGAGTCATAAGTATATAATAATAAAAAAAACCGGCCAAGTGCGTGTCGGGCCACGCGCAGTGTAGGGTTCCGTAGTTGCGAATGACAACTTTGAGTTCACACTATTCACACTCGCACCTTACAGTTTAACGACCAAAAACATCTAACAATGAAAATAGTATGAAATTTTACAGTTTATAAGTTGGTTGCCTTTAACTTTTTAGTTTGTACTTAGTACTGAGCTCTGATAGTTTTCCTTTAAACTTCAGTATATATAGTACTGCTGTAATTTTTTTCACGTATCTATATATAACCGTTTAGCAGATAGAGGGGGGTGGGGGGGACACACTTACCTCTAACAAAAATTCGCACTTTAAAACCAAATATTTCGGAAACAAATTGATTTGGCGAATAAATCTCGTTTTTGCGTATATGTGGGGAAGGTTACTTTTTTACATTTAGCTGTATTTGGTTACAAAACTATACAAAAACAAATAAAGGATATTCTATTCTATTCTACAAAACTTGTGTAAAATAAAGATAAAAGTGATTTTTTTTATTGAATGTCATCATATTTTGGCACCAAAACTGAATTAAGAGTCCCACGTAAAGCCGAAATCCCATACAAACGTAGTTTGGTTTTAGTTTTACAACAGTTGAGCCAATCTCAACCAAATTTCGTACATAAATATTCAACGTTTCAGAAGTTTCGATACGAAACTTGTACTCGCTATAATTTTGTATAGGTATTGTTTTTAAAATTGAAATCTGATTATAAACATCAATATGCCTTATCCGGTCGTAGGTATGTACGAAATTTGGTTGGCTTAACTGTTGTAAAACTAAAGCCAAACTACGTTTGTAAGGGATTTCGGCTTTACGTGGGACTCTTAATAAGACTTCGTGTCGTTTCGTCATTTGGAGAAAATGCGCTGTGCAGTTTGTTGCCGCTTCTTCCGCACTCCGCCTTGGAAGCGGTGTAAACTTAGCCGTAAGTAAATTATTGACGTCAACAAAAATATATTTTTGTAAACTAATTGTAATTATGAAAATAATTGACGTTCACTAAATGATATTGAAATATCTTACGATGAATAAAATGATTGGCTTTGACTTTGACTTGACTTATATAATACAAACTTACTGAAAAATATTTTTGTCCTAGTGCGTCTATCTATCTTTAAGTTAGTTACATAGAAAGATAATTTATGTACAAGATATTATACAAACTAAAACAGAAACTAGTTACAAGTTTTCTTTATTAGTCAGCCAGAAGCAAGTTTATTAAAATAATCTAAGTATATCGCCTTTGGGACACTGTGGCGAGAAGGCTGGCAACTTTTCAACGATTTTATACAATACTAGCAGCCCTACCCGGCTGCGCCCGGGCATGTATTATACCTTAAAACCTTCCTCGTGAATCACTCTATCTATTGGTGAAAACCGTATGAAAATCCGTGGAGTAGTTTTTGAGTTTATCGCGAACAGACAGACAGACAGACAGACGCGGCGGAGGACTTTGTTTTATAATATGTAGTGATTATAAAGATAAGCTTGCTAACAATGGATGGATGGAATGAGCTTTCTGCGGATATTTTTTTAGTTGTATAACGTAATTCATTGCTATGATGTGACATGATATAAAAAATATACTTAGGTAACAGTTCATATTTAAAAACACAATTGACTTGAAACAAATCTTAGCTACAAATAAAAATTTTATCCCCATAAATCAATAGGTGATTCGGCTAGCAAGCCAACCCTATTTTGTTGGCCTTTAGTTCTTATGCCTTTAGGCTCTGTCTACCCCTGTATAACGGCCTCCGTGGCGCAGTGATTAATATGTCAGCCTGCGCCACGAGGGCACAGGGTTTGATACTCGGCGCGGGAAAATATATAATAATATATACAAATGCTAATAATAAAAAGTATTGTTAGTATTTGTCTGCGGTACAAGTGCTACCCGAAGGCGTCAAGCAGGCAGCCGGCTATATAAACTTTCGCCAAATCATATGACAGCATAAATGCTGTTGTAATAGCGGACCCCGGGCTCTAAAATAACACAGGTGAAGATGCGACTGAGAAAATAGCTCGAATAATAAAATAAATAGATATATATATATGGACAAATAATCACACATATTGAGTTAGCCCCACAGTTAGTTGTAAACTTGTGTCGCAGGATTGAGGGTAACTCAACGATACTATATTTTATAATTGATAGTTATAGATATGAATATGAAACTGACCGGGGATCAAACCCGGGACCATTCGTACCGCTGGCTGGCGTGTTAACCGCTGCGCCCCGGAGATCGTCGGATGATGCTGATTTAGTATGTTATGTTTCTAACTTTTCATTCGCGAATATATTCTATCGTATTTTAATGATTAAAAATAACTTGGCCTCGTTATTTGAGATGCACGATGTCGCACATTTTTATATTTGACAAGATTCGAAATAGCGACGTCATGTCTAACAAGGAAGCGACACATGCTATCGCGCCGCTGATTCTTGCTCCCAGAATAATTGTTTTATTTCAATAACAATATTTTTATCAATCATTTAAAAGTAAATAGTAAGTTTTAATACATAAGCAAATAAAGACCACTAGCAGTCCTCCCCGGCTAAACCCGAGCTGTAAATCTTCCTCATGAATCACTCTATCTATTGGTGAAAACCGCATGAAAATTCGTGCAGAAATTTTTGAGCTTATCGCGAACAGACAGACAGACGCGGCGGAAAACTTTGTTTGATAATATGTAGTGATTGAAAACATAGGCACTTAAGGGACCCCAGGCTCCGAAGCTCTCTAGCTGAGGATGCAATCGTTGTAATCAGAGTGCCCTTACACAATATGTTTGGTATTGAGCCATCGATGATTTGTTCACGTTCTCAACATGTGAAAAATAAATATGCATGAAGTAGGCCAGAAATCGAGAAAAGAAATATCAGCTGCTGCTCCTTACATTTTGAATCAGTTACTACTAAAAAAGCTACGTACGTCCATAGTACGTCTACGTACTATGGAAAAGCTCCCAATTTTTTTCGATTTCAAACTTGGTCACAGAACAAAAGTTGTTCGTTTTTATGTTGAGAACGTGAATTTAATTCGTCTCTAGTTTAATACCAACATATTGTATAAGTACTTCGCTTTCCAGTTGCTTTAAGTTTTTTTTAAACTTGTAATTCAGGAATTGGATTCAGTTCAGTACGATAAACAAATGAAGTATGTACTCATACATATGGCAAGTTAAATATCAGTAAATAAACAAACCCACAAATGTACGGTCGATACAACTTTTTGAAGGGAATTAACTTACAAATCTCCTTTTCTTATTCGACAATTGTATCTCGAAAATATTTTCGTTTTTCTCGTACATAAAAGTGTTTAACCCACCGGAAAATTTGTGTGAGAATGACGGCAATGTTACTCTGCATAATAGGTAATTCGAAAACCAGAAAGTCATATAAAATAAATTAACTCACTAAATACATGTCAGATTCAGGGAATTTACCAGTATGCAAATAGTGTTTTGAACAACGGAAAATAAAACCCTTTAATCTGTTTTCACAAATACCGGTATATAAGTGTTGTTAATAACCATTAGAGCCAATATGGCTTACTTTGTAATAACTATGCGAAAGCTCGTTGTACACCCACGCACTTTTTTCATTTAGAACGTTTGAGATTTTACTAAAGATACTGTGCTATGCCTTGTGGATACGTACTGTGTAATGTCATGTTACATGGCATACAGAGAAAAATTTGAAACAAATTTCGAACAGGTTGGTAACAAAAAACATATATCTGTAACACTTTTATAAGTGAGAGCGAAACAGGTTTAAAACACCGTAATAAGATTTACAGGAATAATTAATTCTGTAACAGATTTAATGTATTATTACCCTTATGAATGCCTTTAAGCAGCTTGAGAGATCTGACAACAGTGTTGGCCACTTACACACACGAGAAACAAAACAAACCCTTATGAATGATATCGTTTAAGATGTTTTTGAGTCTCTGGTCAGATACTTCTGATCTATAACTTTTTGTTTTCTAGTTGTTTCTAGAAGGAGCAAATTATCTTTGAATTGGAACAAAAGCCAAGCCTTTGAGGCATTGAAATTATGTAATTACAAACAAAATGAACGTAAATTGGCGGCGAGCGGCCGTTCATTTATAGGCACAGATTTTTTGTAACTTGTTCCTTAATTGGGATCTCTTTAATCAAGCTAACGATGACGCCGGAAAGGCCTAATTGACAGCTGAATCCTTTCGTCACAAATGAAATTAAATCCAAAAAAGCTGTCAAGTGTGAGTCGGATTATTTCATTTAGTCCTGTATAACATAGAAAATATCACGCCTGAAGTGTTTGTTTGTGGAACCACGTCAGAGGCCGAGAGGCGGTTCCGAAGAACTCTGACACCAGGGTATGGTGTATGGTCGACTGACCGTGTCACCTACACGAAATGATGATGAGTGTTTGCTGCGACCAACATTTAATTACAGCTTTTTTAATTATGTCGTAACGTAAGGTTCATTATAGATTTGTGAAACGCACTAATTGATGTTTAATTTTAAAACATTAATTTTAATTGTTATAATAACACAACATACTGTTTTGCAAAAAAATAGTCACTGTCACTCGGGAGAGTGTACGGATTCCAACGATAAAAATTGCAATACACCCAAATCCGGTGGGGCATTTCGCGTTTATGGTAGAATGAAGACACAGACAAATATTTTTGGCAGATATTTAAGAATGTCGTGCTTCCGATCGTTGAAATATGGATGTTGACAATCTAAATCAATTGATATGAATAATGATTGACTCTAATTGATTAAGCTAATAGAGTGTATTCAATTATTGTGTCCAACCATGGAGAAATGCACTACGCATGTCCAACTCATGATGATTATGATGATTGCAAACACAAAGTGTTGAAATTTAAAAGTTTTTTTTTTAATGTACAGTGTTTGTATTTGCGTAACATGTTACAATTGGAACCTCGGATCCTTATCGACCTTTCATCCATAAAAACTGGAAAATTAAAAGTTTATAATCACTACATATTATAAAACAAACAAAGTCCTCCACTGGCTTTTATTATATGCGAGGGAAAACAAGTAGTTACTTTATTTTTCATGTTTTTAAGTAGCCAACCACTGGTGTAGGAGTTTTAAGCTGCCTAAAAGTCATATATCTCTATTTTCTCCAGAATATACAAGTATACTATACAGTCGAGACTTAAGGATAAACGAGTCTTTCGAATTAAAGATGAAGTTTATACATTGCACGCTTATCTTTTCAACTCAGCCCATAAAAACATACAGTGTAACGTTAATCCCTCAGAATATAATACTTACTTAAATGTCAAGCGCTTCAAGGGTTAACTGGCTCGTTTTTAGAGGCCAAGGTCGATTTCCGCGACGGGAACGGGATTTTGCACTTACCCTAAAACCCTAACTTCGACTGGTAAACTGCTTTGGAGGCCCTTAAAATCCTTTATGATTTACGAGTTACTAACTCTAATTTTAGTCCAACGAATATGTGAATATCGAAAATTATTACCCTGTAAAGTTTGTTTGTTTTCATCTCATGTATCCGAGAAAACAAGGAACAATTTCCAGATTTAATATTTGTCTATAGTCTCCATCGAAACATGATACGCAGTCGGTCTTTCGATACTAGTAATAGTATCTACTTAGTAGTTTGTATTTAGACAGGCTTTGACTGTTGTTTTACTCGTCGAATATGTAATTCGTGTGTATTTTGTGGGATTTACTAAAGTGGGCAGTGTTGTTTAAGATTAGGCGAACGTGTAGGGTAGAAAGTAGGGATTTACATGGGATTAGTACAAGTGTTAGATAAGTGTTTTCGATTGGTAGCTACATTCCACAAACGCCTCTAATTTATATTAAAGAAATGTCGTTTGCACCCTCGAGCGACATCACATTACCAGCTCCGTAATTGAAACTATTAAAATTTGCGAACTTGTTTATAGAAAAACAATTCCCGAATACTTCGTTGATCTTTATACAAGAACTAGTGGCAAACAATACTTTTAAGCATTTTGATGAAGCATTATTTTTCTTATCTTCGTTTTCATAGTAAAAAGGTTTTCACGATAAATTGAATATTAATCAACTTAACTACAACAGCACACCTAAATATTTTTCCAGTAATTTACAGATACAGCTACTAACAATTTCAGAATCAAATTATTAATTTTACGCAGTATTCCTATTATCTAACAACAAATTCTTGTGTCGGATTATCTGGACTTGGACAAAAACAGTGCCTACGCAGATGGCTGTGCCATTAATCTTGTAACATAATCAATATCATGTCATACTGTTGTTCAAGGCGACATCATTATTATGAAATAGACCTTGACATCTTAGTAGGTATACTGTGGGGATTTTTTGGTGTAAAGTCTAGGGGTTCAGTTGGGGTTTGCCTTAGACGATTTTACAAATTGATTTTAGTGGACTTTATAATATAAAATGGGTGTAGTCTGGTGTTATAAATTCTCATGCTCATATCGATGTGTGAAATAGTTAAGTGGGCTCGTATAGATTTGTTATCAGAAGCTCCCATGAGGCAATGAAAAGACCTACGCCATCTTTGATTGCTACTAAACTTAATAAAACAGTAAACCGTACAACACCGTTACTTCGTATCTCACTAAACTGGATATTGGCAGAATCACCAGAAATCACAGAAACATCGGTGGGAACCATATTATAAAGCAAAAGAATGTATACTGTGAAGTCAAGGAACACTATCTCGTTATTTACCGACCATTTATCGACATCATCATCATCATCATCAGGTCTTTCCAGTCTCCACTGCAGGAGCACGACCCAAGAAGAACCAATTTACAATGATGTCATCTATTCAATATCGTTACTATTCTTCGAAGTCACGTCACCATTGACAAAGTAGACCTTCTTGACATCAGCATAGTACTCTAACACTGCCTCGTCAGCATCTGTGGCGTCCACGCAGTATGGTGATGGGTCCTTGACGTAGTCCACTTTACTGATGAAGGAGACGCGGTCCCTCCTTCGGGAGCTCTTGCTGGTGACACTCGTGAGATCCATATTCCTGGAGCCACGACGCGGCTGCCGGCATAGGAGCGTCTCTTGGAATGCCAAGCGGTATCTGTGAACAATACATATAAATAAATAAATAAAAATCATTTACTGCCTAAATTAAATCCTAGGTTTAAATGTTCTTTCATGATTAAAAAAGAAATGGCGATATATTTATTAAGTCACCTAGATTTTCCAATAGCAAAGGAATGCCTCAGGTTGTATTAGCGTTGTTAAACATATACTTAGATAAGAATAAAGTTTATTCTTGTGGAATGGATTAAACTTTGCTTGAAATAGTACAGAAACAAATATGTTCTTTGTAATACACAGGGAACTCGCGGGAACATTGACCTAAATTTCGGGTGATAAATCTCAATAATTAATAATAGCACCGCTGATACGCGCGTTCGTACGCGTGGCGTGTGTTTCATCCGTTCTGTTATCTTTTATTTTTATTGAATTAATTCAGTCGTTACTTTGCGAAAGTCAAAGTTATATGCACTTTGAGTAAAACTATTATGTGTGCTTTCACTACCAGTTAGTTCATGCGAACTATTGCTGGCCAGCGCCCACCCACTACTGTTAGTGCTGCATACGATCCTTGCCTATGTTGCTGCATCTGTTGAGGCTGCAGCATATTTATTAAATATAGAGAATCTCGGAAAGACGCAAACTATTTTGATAAAATTTTGTTCATGCTAAATTCGATTTTTCTATCATTCCGTTCATACGGGCTAAGAGAAAAAAAAACGAACTATATCGCTCAGGTACTTAATTAATATCCGCTTTTGTGAATTTTAGATAAATATGGACTTTGCATTCCGACCACTGGTTATAAAACACTAGCAATTTTCCATCGACTTTGTGCGCGTAAATTAAAGCCTATGTCATCTGCAGATAAATTAGCTATCTAGTGGTGAAAGAAAAAAAAATCAGTCCAGTAGTTTCGGAGCCTATTCAATGCAAAAAAACAAACAATAAATTTTTTCTCTTTATAAAAATAGATAAAGATAGAAAATAATCAATAGTATTATGTTTTTTTTTTATGACAGGACGACAAACGAGCAAGCGGGTCACCTGGTGGTACAAGAGAGTTGCCGGCGTGAGTTATTTTTCCCTCCCCAGAGGGGAAGGGGGAATGGACGTCTGGCTTTCTCACTCGCCGAACGAAGCATAAAAGGGGTAAAGATACTACTCAAACATCGATTTCCAGTGAGAGTGTGGTACTTCCCCAGACGAGCCGGCCCATTCATGCTTCGAGCAACACGGCCTCCGTACCGGACGGAGGGAGTGGGCAAAGCGACAATTTACTATGACAATTTTTCTGGCGTTTTTTGCGGGGGGAAATGTGCACACAAGTTTAGTTCCGCACACCTACATACAAAACTTAAACTGTCACTTGATAGTAATTATGACATTGTCACAAAAATGACATAAAAAAGAAAAAATGATTTGTGTACAGATGAGTCACACACAACTAACACATAGACATGCATATGCCTAATTTTGGCTTGTACCTTGACAGAGGGGAATGCAGCGTATGGCTACTCCCTTCCGTGTTGCTCGAAGCATTCATGCTACTAGCAAAATGAATTAATGATTTTGCCGGTAGCGTGGCTCTAGCACAACTAATGTAGTGTGTCACTGACATCTGTCGGTATAGACTTACACTAATCAATAATTGAAGTTCTTCATTTTATTTTTCCTTTAGAATAATAACCCTCTTGTCTTCTTAAGAGTCCCACGTAAAGTCGCAATCCCATACAAACGTAGTTTCGTTTTAGTTTTAAAAACTATACCTATACAAAATTACAGCGAGTACAAGTTTTCGATACAAAACTTCAACTCGCTGTAATTTTGTATAGGTATTGTTTTTAAAATTGAAATCTGATTATAAACATCAATATGCCTTATCCGGTCGTATGTACGAAATTTGGTTGAGATTGGCTTAACTGTTGTAAAACTAAAACGAAACTACGTTTGTATGGGATTGCGCCTTTACGTGAGACTGTTAATGAGGAGTTCTAAGAAGTACCTAAGTTTGCTTGCACTTACGTGAAGTGGCCCGAGGCGACGCAAACTCTATTGTTAGCTGCTATTTTACCCGACTGATCAACCTAGAAGGAGGGTAATGTTTTTCGCACGTATGTTTGTTTGTAAGTATGTCTTTTCGCCTCCTGTAGCCTAACCTAATCAGTTTGGCCTAATTTGAAATGTGAAGTGTTAGATTCGTATTCTTCCCCGGAGTGTTATAGGCTATGTGACGTCAGCAGTAAACTGACATTGCAGATTTAAACTATCAAAAAGGCAGAAGGGTTTTTATTTGAGAAAATATCTACTTCAAAATATATACGTATGTAAATACGTCAGTAACTATAAGATATTTAAACAAAGATAAACAGTTGCTCATTACTTATCTTTGCATTAAAAGTGTAAACATTCATTAGTATTCGATGTAGTAACTACACACTGTGGGATATGTGGTGCTTATTATTGAACCGTTATGTAAATAATTTTCAAACTTTGCGTGAGTAACTCTAATAATAGCAGTAGCTCTCACCCTAGACCCTATTAGGCTTAAAGGTATGCGCGCATTATGACGATGCAAGCGGATTTTTGGGCTGCGGCATTTTGCTCTGCAGCCCGTCATAATGTGCGCGTACCTACCTTAAGTCGTAGAAAAAAGGGCCCAACTCACAGACTAGATGCGATGCGACTAAAGTCAAAGTTGGTACAGTTCGCGAGGCCTAAGCTGAGCTTTGCATTTGTGTGAGTGCACATAGATAGTGTAGGTGTGTGACATCGGCTTATAGCGCGGCGCATCTCCGCCGCGCACCTGTCACACTTCACCCTTGTACTGGTAGCAGTGTGACGTATTTAATTCTTAATATTTTGTTCTTGTGTCCGATTTATTAGTGAAATGGCTGCAAACAAAAGTAAACGAAGAATACGAAACCCATGTAATAGAAATATTTTGTAATATAAACAGTTATTTTAAAAACATGAACGATAAATACGTGTCAAGTGTCAAATTTATTTTTAAGAATTTTTAGTCTGACTCTACTTTTGGTGATTACTCACACAAATGCAGAGCTCAGCTTACGACTTCCGGACTGTATAACGCATGTGCGAACAGAAAGGTGTCAAGCACACAAGCTTTAAAAAATTAGAAAAGTTTTTTTTTTTAAATCATTGGCGTGACTAAGTCTGGAGACTACTGAATTACAGAGTTTACATTGACCCTCAGTATTTCCTTAAAAGGGTGACTCAGACCATCAATATGAACAACTTTTCCTTATCTTGACCTGATCGGAGATCAAAGTCAAGATCCTGCGATTTAAAGTCACTTGTAGTACAACTGAGCTCTGAGTTCATGGAGACTGTAAATCCGCCACTCATAGTCAGTCAGACATGACTTTTAATATAATAAAGATTATCGATAGCTTATACTGAGGCTTATACTTATATGGTAAAGTGGAAGTTGCAGCTTCCATCCAATCCTACAATGAGTTAACACCGTAGCGGTGTCTACAGTGCCGTTGAAGACACTTCTACGGCGTAGTGCAGCGTAGGCAGTCGTAGCGCAGTAGCTACGCACGAATGCAACCTCTTTACTGAGTTTCTATCATTATCATCATCATCATCTCAGCCACAGGAAGTCCACAGCTGGACATAGGCTTCCCAAAGATTTCCAATACGACCGGTTGGAAGCGGCCTGCATCCAATTTCTGTCAGTTATGCCTAAGTATTAGTGTATACGTATAATATGATAGCGCGTTCTAATTAAGAACATCCGCATCTATTGAAAAATAACAAACAAAACTTAACTCGCTGTTACAAACGTGTCAATCAATATTTTGTTAAAAATATATCTACATAAAAGGTGTACTTTTACCGTAAGAAAATAAAAATCTGTGTGTGGCTTACTGTAGTATATGAATGTTACGACAGGTTCTCAAAATGTAGACAACAGACCGACAGCGGCATACGACCAGCAAAACAATGGGATGAAGCTGGTTATGTGTAAAGAAAAGGTCGATTGCGAGTTGATGTAGCGTACCGATCTCGACCCAACCCTAATTTTTTGTCGTTAAAACTACAAATTGATTTTTATTATAGTCGTTACTGTAAGACCTTGCTTCTTGCTGACTTTTATGATACTAGGTCTACAGGATCCGTTGAAGTATTTAATAGAGTAATTTTTTATAAATGTTCACAATTCTATTCTTATTAAATTAAGAAATAAGTTAAGGGAAAAAATTACACGCGGGCAGGATTTGAACCTGTGACTTTGTCTTTATACGATAATGTCCCATGTCTTAATTTAATAATAATATTCTAAAGAGGTTTTTATTCTTCTATTATCGATATTTCTCAGCGATTAAGCAAAATATATGACATAAACGTACAGAGTAATTATCAATTGCTTTGAACTAGAAATGTATTTTTCTCTACTTTAAGACTGTGTAAATTATTATAAATTCAAATTGATTAATAGAAACCTAAACATAAAAGTAGATCGATAAACAAGTTGCGGAAAAACAAAACAGCGATGGAGGGATTTTCTAAAAAAAATATAAGTATACTTATATGGAGGGAATGGGATGCAGGATTCTTGGAAAATAGAACGTTTCTCAAAGAAAATAAATTTTGCGCCCCAAGTAATGGGATAAGTTAAGGCAGATTAAGTATTAAAGGTTTCTTTTACCGTGTCGACGACGGCTCACTATCTAATATTGCAGAATTCGCACCAAAGCTGAACTCTCTGAACACGGCTTGCTTTGATATTGGAGGCGATGTCTTTACTTTGTCGAGCTAAGAATATTTTCTTATTAAATTGCGTCTTTCTTTGACATACAGACCTAAATATTAGGCTAGATGTTGTTTGATTTGTATTGAAATAGAGCGAATTTAGCACAATATATTCATTATTTTCCTTCTTTGATCAATCCTTAGAGTATAAATATTGATACTCTGAGGTTCAATCCAATTTCCCATTTTAGTTATTGCAACGAATAATACTCCATTTTCACAGGTATTGGTCTACGCTTCTGGAGCTAATCAAGGATTGCCATCAGGCTGGCCGTAAAAACTATTCCAATTCAAACCATACAACAACGTGAATGCTGTCATAATAGCGGATCCCGGGCTCTCACGCGTGAGGATGCAACCAATAATCATCATTACAGCCTTTCGAAGTCCACTGCTGGGCACAGGCATCCTCCAAGGATTTCCATCATTGAAGAGGTTTTGGCATACTCACCACGTTTGGTAAACGGGTCGGTGAGTGCAGTTTGTTTAGCATTTATGGGTTCCAACGTTTCTGCCCATAGAAATCGTTTTCTAAGCGAGGAGAGGGTTGGAGTTTTAGGCTGGGGGAACGGGATAAAGTTATTTGGGATGCTACTAGTTCGGATGTATTGGGGATGAGAAAGTAGCAGCTCGGGAGGCCGGGCGCGCATACCCGATGCCATACCGTCAACTACTGGATATGAAGTTAAGGTGGACACCCCTGACCTCATAAGCTGAGTAAATTATACCGTCTACTTATGAAGCAATTAAGATCAGTGGCGGCGCAATACCTAAGTTAGGGTGGGCAAAACAGGTTCCGCGAGGCCTTGTGGCCTTTATTACAAATCGTAGGCTTCCCAAAAAAATCTCTGAAAAAATGATGTGCGAGACCCCTTCGGGCGCGAGGCCGTGGGCGGTGGCCCACGATCCCTACGCCTAACGCCGCCTCTGATTAAGATTTATCATTAGACGGATGCTTTTAAAAATAAGGTATTTAAACTAAGATAAGATTTTATTTTATAGAGCTAAGCATGCCTGAGGGTCGCGACACAGTGCAAATGCGTGTAGACCTTAACTTCTTACATTACAAAGGGTACTTTACGAAGGATAAGCGCAAGGGCGTTTATACTGGGGAACACATTCATATTACGAGTCAAAGCTCACTGTTATGTCTACTTGCTATATGTACTTATGTTTCACACCATTATTCAGTTAGGCTATTACTAAGGTAAACAAGAGGGTTGTTTTGTTAGTTGTCTGTTACGTACATCTGTTGACATACTCTGCCCACATTTGGTTTCATGTATAAAAGTTATATTTGAGCTTGTAAGGACGACCTGTCCGGGGATCGAACCCGGGGCCTCCGGGTTCGATCCCCGGACAGGTCCGGACAGGTCAAGATGGAAAATGATCTTTTTCAGATTGACCTGGGTCTTGGATGTTTATCTATATGAGTAATCTATTATCAAATATAGTATTGTTAAGTTGATACTCTGGCGACGTGTCACCTGGGAGGTCACAGGATCAAAAGCCGGCACAGCAGCGGCGGCGGCGGAAAACCTCAAACGGCGCAAATATGAATGTATTGGCAACAATTATATATTTGAACCGTTTGGGGTTGAAACTCTAGGGCCGTGGGGACCCTCGGCACATAAATTATTCAATGCCATCGCCAAAAAATTAATAGAGGTGTCTCGTGACCAGAGGGCTGGCTTATATTTTGGACAAAAGATTAGCATTGCCATACAACGTGGCAATGCTGCCAGCCTTCTGGGCACGCTACCACGGGGCAACGAGCTGCCAGGCCTATTTTATTTGTAAATAGTAGTTTTAGCTTAACTTTTATTTTTTTTTTCTGTAAAAATAATGTGTATCCTTATCCTAGCCTATATTAAATAAACATAATGTATTGTTAAGTTAGTATCCCATAACACAAGTCTCGAACTTACTTTGGGGCTAGCTCAATCTGTGTGAAAAAAAAAGCCGAAAGAACTTATGCAAGTTATTATTTTTTTTAGTTTTTTCGGATTGGGTCAGGCACGTGTGCTATGTGCCATCAAATAAATGGGCCGGAAGTTCATCCTGTGGGTACCCCGATGGACCACGGCGGACGAACAGACCACGGACGAGATGGTGGGATGTCCTCGACAGGTTTTGGAATGCCTGGCAGCAGGCTGCACCAGATAGAGACAATAGAAAAAGGGTGGAGAGACTTTGCCCAGTATGAAACAAATAAGTTAGGTTAGTAGGTTTGTAATATTTCTCCTATTTGACCTCAGACTTTTCTAGCATTTCCTAAAGTTATGGCGTGTATACACTTTAATTAGTGCAAGTGCGAAGTTCATATATTTCCTTCTAAATGTTTAGTAGCAAATGTTTGAACTTCGCACTTGCTAATCAAAGTGTATACCGGCCATTAGACTATATAAGTTAGATTAAGTATGATTGTGTTTTAGTTTATTTATTCCGTTTAAAACGGATTAACGCCTTATCCATAAAAGGACTTAGTCGCATTTTGCCTAAATGTCCACCATTACTTGTGATGGCTCAATCTATTTTGGACCCATTAGGGTATTGTTATAATCCTTAGATTCTTGAGTGATGATCAGTGCTATAGGTATTTTTGCCAGGGTAGTCTTGTTTTCTTTTTTTTGTTCTAAGTTTAAGTGGATACAAATAGGCTTCGATGACATTGTTCGCTAAACAGCATTTTTCATGATCTAGGTCTTGGATTTGTAAAATTAGTATCCCATAACACATTTCCCGAACTTACTTTGGGCTAGCTTAATCTGTGTGATTTGTCCGTGTATATTTAATTATTATTTAAAAAACTTATATTACCATAAAACAACTTTTATTATAAGGCATTTTCCAACGCAATATTTAACATTGCCGAACCAAAGTTCTCACATCAAGCATACATACAAAATGCTATTCTTATTAATTAAAAAAATCTGTTGGTAAAATATAAAACAACTATTGAAATATCGTGCTTTTCAGTAGAGCCATCATATTATATTTAATTAGGATTTAAAATATTTACCAACACAGAATCTCAAAAGACAGCCCAAAGGCAACATTTCTCCCAAAGCTAACAACCTTTAAAGTCTTTGTTACAAGTAATTAATGCTTGAAACGAATAAAAGAAACACTGACTTTTTGTTTTGCTCCATTTCTTTATAATTAATGAGAAACGTTGAAATGTTTACAATTTCTTTGGATATTTTGGGTATCGCTAGCCATTGTGACGTCTTTATCAATGTCAAACGTAAATTAAAAGGTAAAATAAACGAAAAATGGTTAATTGAATTATTTGCTTCAGGCATCGGCAGTAAGACTTATTGATTAAAGTAGATTTATATTGAAGTATAGTATTTACTTGGCGAAAATGCTTTAAATTAATACATGTACCACGTCTAAAAACATCAGCAAAGTAGGAATATTATTTAGTTTGATAAAGATTATTCATAGACAATTTTGAGTACTTCTATGAAGAGAAAACGCTCCGCACCACGCGCCGCGCTTCATGAAGTATGATGAGCCGTTCTGTGGGCTCAAGCGATGGAAAAAAAACCGGCCAAGTGTGAGTCAAACTCGCGCAATGAGGGTTCCGTACAATATGCTTCGTGAACACACACACAATGTGCAAAAAATGTTTTATTCAATTGACTAGCGCCATCTAGTGGTGTTTTAGTGAACTATTTCTCTAGATGAACTTATTATTGTGAGTTTACCACTTTATTTTCAAGTGATAGAATTCTTATTATTTTTCCTGTAATCTTCAAGGAATTAACTATATTCTGTAATTTTTTCAAAATTTTCGGCCCAGTAGTTTCGGAGATCAGGGGGGGGGGAATGGTCAATTTTTGCCTTCTTTCGTGAATAAAATCAAAAGCATTGATTTTACCCGAACAAAAAAAAATATTTTTGAGATCCTCATAATGAGCCCTTTCATTTGATATACGACACAGTAAGGTTTGCAAAACTTTTTTTTTTTAATTTTGTAATTGGGCCCCTCAAAATGACCCTTATTTCAGAAAAATCTTTATTTACTTTGCATATCCGTGTTTGGGTCACAGGATTACACTACCTTACCAAATTTCATCTAATTTGGTTCAGTAGATTCGGAGAAAATCGGCTGTGACAGACGGACGGACGGACAGACAGACGCTCGAGTGATCCTATAAGGGTTCCGTTTTTCAACTTTTGTACGGAACCCTAAAAAGTAACTCCTTAAGCAGTCCTGCTTCGGATTGGACCAGGGGAGGTCAAGGGTTTAGTTAATAGATATATAGAGATAATTCACACAAATTTGACTTGGCCCCACAGTAAGTTGTGAACTTGTGTGGGATACTAACTCAACGATACAATATTTATCGTTACAAAATTTATTAAAATAGATATGTTTATATAGATAAAACCCAAGACCCAGGCCATTCTGAAAAATATGTTTTTCCACCATGTCGTGGCTGGGAGTCGAACTCAGGACCCCTCGCGTGGCAGGCGCGGGCGTGATGCGTGGGCTCCGCGCCACGGAAGCTTTCAAATAAAAAAGATTTAATGCGTATTTGTTAGATATTATTATGTTCAGAACGAAGACTTGAGTGGGCCCTGGACGCGCTGCATTGCTAAAATCCGCATCCGCTTAAATCCGCTGAAGCGCTCGTGTGTATTTTCATACAACGTACACACGAGCGCTTCAGCGGATTAAGGGTAAGCATGCACCGCGACGCGATTTGCTGTCGCAAAATTCGCACCGTATGGAGTGCCATAGACGTGCGCGCACTGCGACGCGATAGTCGCGCCGTCGCATACCTATTTTTGCTATTTTTGCGACAGATCTGTCGCAAACGCGTTTGCAACGTATGGAGATCTATGAAGACGCGCGCACTGCGATTTGGCAGTCGCGCCATTATATTAACATTTCTTACATATTTGTAACTTTCATATCCTTGGTGTAACTTGAAGTTACTTTCGATTTTTGGATAAGTAACCCATTCGAACATACTTAGCTTTTTTTATTTCTTTATTGAAATCCTAGTTACTTTAATAAGCTATGCCTAAGCAATTTTAAGTTCTAAGTAGTGTTTACATCTTAATACTCCCGTATTTAATATATTATACTGGAAAATATCGTTGGAATTAGAACTTAATATTACTATTGCAAATAAGCATAATAAACGATAAATCCTTTTTCAGTATAGTATTTTAATTGTACCAACTGTTATGTAACTTTTTCAAAAAAGTAACAAAAGTAAAACCTGGCAACATTGCGCGAGACATAGCCAACTAATGATGTGCCAACTCCAATAAAAACGTGTTTTCTAATGTTAATCGAGTTGAGATTCAAATATCCTGAATAGTTGTGGTGTGGCACCGTACAGCTAATTTTATTGTAGATGTTACGGGGTCGGGAGATTGTAATATTTAAAATTGAATTATTGTATAGTTTGAAGACACAAGTACAATAAACTAAGTCATATTGAAACAAACCGACAAAAACACGCAGTCTCAATTCATTGCTTAAAGGTTTATGTTTACTGTTTCGTGTAAAGATGTTGAACATTCACTGTGAAGCATTTCTCCATAGCAACTTTTGAAGATCGAAGTAGGTTCATCACGATAATGAATTTTCTCAGTCAGTAATTCTTCATAGTAAACATTATAACTTTCATAGTAGCAGTGTTTCTTGTGTGTTTTCATATGTTTGATTTTATGCACCAAACAAATATAATTCTTTCTTTCTTTCTATGATAGTAATTTGTATCATCATCGTCATCATCATCATCATCATCAGGTCTTTTTTATTCTCCACTGCAGGAGCATGACTCTCTCTGATCACCAGAGCCATTAAATTAGCCAGTGCAATTGGCCTACACTCTCCACGCTGGCCAGACGGGTGGGAGAGGTCTTTTTGATGTTTAAAAGCTTTGTTTAGCTTTAGTTTCCTAAGTAATTTGTATACCTACTTACGTTTATTTTTACGACAAGTATCGGATAACAGTTTACTAACGATTCTGAAAGTTAACGAAGAAGTAAACAACGTAATACAACAAGAAACGAATAACAGTTTCGTTACGATTTAAAACGAAAAGTCATAACGCCCCATCCCTAAAACGCGACTGCCGAATCGCCAGTGCGCGCACCCATGATTTGCTTTTTTCTGTCGCGCGACGCGAAGCGACTATCGCGTCGCGGTGCGTGCTTACCCTAAGGCGGATGCGGATTTTTACGATACGGGCGGCGTAGTACGCGTAAGTATGAGATACATAATAATACATGAGATGAGATGCGACGAAAAAAATTTTTTTTTAATCTGTGCTAGATGCTCTATATTTAGCGGAGAGTTTTTCGATGAAGAGGCGTCATGTAAGCTCAGTAATGAATTCCATATCTTTTTAATAAAGCCACGACAGCCCAAAGTTGCGTAGTGATAACAGTCACGCATGATAAGCAATGAAACGAAATCACACCCACTAGTAACATACCGACATTATTATTTTGGTATTATATGGAGTGCGTAGGCTGTTTTGGCTCTGGCTCACTTAGGCTCTGTAGGTACAGAGAGGGTCATGTTTCATTTCATGGTCATAGTGGAGACTAAAAAAGACCTCGTGTTGATGATGACGATTTTAGTAAGAGCTGTTGCGAAACAGGATCTTAAGGCGCTCCTATAGTAACACTAGCGCCACCCAGCAATTAATTATTTTAATCCTAAATCATATCGAATTTAAAAAATCTTACAAGAACATAACTAGTAAATTACTTGTAGTATTTTTGTATTCATTTTCACTAACAAGTACAAAACTACTAAATTGCTTATAGTATTTTTTGTATATTACAAGTAATTTACTAGTGCCATATTTAAAGAGAAAAATCGGTTAACGCCAAAAGTGACCACTTTTGGCGTTAACCTGTTTTTCTCTTATTTTATCAAATTAATATTAAATATTAATTTGATAAAATAAGAGAAAAACAGGTTAACGCCAAAAGTGGTCACTTTTGGCGTTAACCGATTTTTCTCTTTAAATATGGCACTAGTAAATTACTTGTAATATACAAAAAATACTATAAGCAATTTAGTAGTTTTGTACTTGTTAGATTTTTAAAATTCGATACCATTTATGATTTAAGGAATTCTTAAAGTAACACTAGCGCTACCCAGCAATTAATTCTATAAGTCCTAAACATTTTAATTTAAAAAAAAATTAATAGCTGAATGTCCTGGTAAATTACTTTTTAATATTCTGTTTATTACTTTTCATAGATATTATATTCTAAGTTTTACCGTTTTAAAACTCGTTCTCTTAATTCATCAAATAAAAACTTTTACCAATAATACTACAAGTAATTTACCTGGGCATTCAGCTATTAGATTTTTTTAAATTTGATATGATTTACGTAGGACTTATAAGAATTAATTGCTGGGTGGCGCTAGTGTGTGAACTCACTTCGCCTATGCTTCCCTTCGAGCAACACGCCTTCCGTTCTGGTACAGAAGCCGTGTTGCTCGAAGATGCTTCCTCATTACAAGTTCGATTAGCGACCTAAATTACCTATAGGTACCAATATGATAAAGAGGAAAGATTTGATTGCTTTTGTGAATTGCCCCGAAACTATTGGGCCGATTTTCAGAATACTTGCACGTGTAGGAAGCTAATTTATCTGCAGGTGACATAAACTATAATTGACGCGGGCGAAGTCGCGGAAAATTGCTAGTTAGCCATATTACAGGTACGTTGTCTCATTGGGCCGCCGTGTGGTTCCCGGCAGACTAGAATAGGACCACTCCAAGTCTTCCCGTGGATGTCGTAGAAGGCGACTGAGGAAACACAAGCTAAAAAAAGCTTACAAACATCATAGAAACCAACCCGTCTGGCCAGCGTGGAGAGTGTAGGCCAAATCCTCTGACAGGTCTGGCTAATATGGCTTGGGTGGTACAGAGAGGGTCGTGCTCCTACCACTGTACGTAATATTGTAAGCTACACCTACTATTTTTCGTAACTACATCGGGTGCCACTGAGACTTACAAAGACCTGATGATGATGATGATGTCTCATTGAGACGGGTAAATAAATAAATATATACGGACAAATCAGACAGATTGAGCTAGCCCCAAAGTAAGTTTCTAGACTTGTGTTATGGGATGCTAACTCAACGATACTATGTTTTATAACAAATACATATATAGATAAACATCCAAGATCCAGGTCAATCTGACAAAGATCATTTTTCATCTTGACCTGACCGGGGATCGAACCCGTGTTGACCGCTGCGCCACTGAGCTCGTCAAAAAGGGTAAGAGAGGGGATTTTTTCGCTTCGCCCAGACCTTCGTCAGACCAGGGGTCAAAGAAACAATTTTTTAATATCGATAATCGGTGACACCTTGCTATAAATATATTCTTATTATATTTTATCAGGCTATAATGTATTTGTAGCTGACTCTAATATTGCCTACACCATTTTAGGTAATTGGATTAATTTTTATTAATTACTACCTTAGGTCTCGGTATCTGCAAGGCCGATTAACTTCCGGTGAATCCCTGTGGGTAGATAGATTACCGCCCGCTCTATATCCATCACTGATGATATACCTTCATAACATCAGTCTTCTTGTCAAATTAACAAGAAGGCTAATGTTGAAAGGGCGTTATTAATTTTGTTTACATCTTCACGTTGAAACTACTGAATCTTCGAGCAACACGCCTTCCGTCAGAAGCCGTGTTGCTCGAAGTACTGAAACTTCGAGCAACACGCCTTCTGGTACAGAAGCCGTGTTGCTCGAAGTACTGAACCGATTCAGATGAATTTCGGTACCTATCTCTCTGGTATGTATGGTCTCTTCCAAGTTTATCTGAGAAAAAAAACATAGAATATACCAGCTGCTTCTCTTCCTGCGCAGGTCAATGGCAATGGAATGGGCGAAGATCAAAGGAATCATAGTAATTGGCGATGCGGCTAGCGACCCACCAGTATTTTGATTCCGTTTTCCATCTCCACGCCCAACACCATGCTAAACGTGGTTTTGGGTCTTATAGACCTGAGCTCTGTCTACCCCGCAGGGGTAAAAGACGTGACGGTATGTATATTTATGTATGTATGTATAGAAGTGAAGAAAGGACGTAGAATACCACAGCATCTTAGAATTTGGCCATATAATTTCGTGAAATACAGGTATGTATGTTCCTTTGCAGGAATAACTACCATTTCATGAATTAGTTGGTCATATCATGAGGTGATCAATTTTGAGACATGGCGCGACATGTAAAATTGATAAAATTAAATATAGTTACCAATTTAAGTAAAATTATAATTACTAAGAAATATTAACATAAATTATCCTACAGGTGTGCTTAATGGTCGTATAACTTTCGTGACCCTTGGTACTTTATTTCAATTTCATTTATTAATCACCAATAATTTAAGAAAATGGGTTACTAATAAAAAAAGGTCACTTTGATTTTAATACTTTTGAAAATAACTAGTAATTATTAAACATTCGTATATAAGACTTTCTAGAATACTAAACATATCTAACACAGTTTTAAAGCTTACCGAGTTGGTGAATAAAGAACTTGGTATTCAAAACTTCGCCATATAGTTACCTAACTTTTAAAATTAACATAGGTTACCATATAAAGAAGACCATATACCTACCATTGCATAAGTTTAATATATTTTAGTAATTTAATAAACGTTGATTTAAAAGTACTTATATCATGCCGCTGTCGCTTAGCAAGACCATATCCACAGCAAAACTGTCAATTTTCACATCGTAACGTCTACTAGCTGTTACCCGCGGCTTTGCTCGCGTAATATATAGCCTATGTCCTTCTCGGTACCCTAACCAATGTGTATGCAAAATTTTATGATGATCGGTTCAGTAGATACGGCGTGAAAGCGTAACAAACAAACTCACTTTCACATTTATAATATTAGTTGGGATGTCCTTCTCGGTACCCTTACCAATGTGTATGCAAAATTGAAAGGCTAAAATAGGCTTGAAAGCGTAACAAACAAATAAACAAACAAACTCACTTTCACATTTATAATATTAGTTGGGATTGGGTTAAATTAATAATATATAATAATTTATCCCAATATATAATAATAAAATGTGAAAGAATTTTGAAAATCAGTCCAGTAGTTTTCGAGCCTATTCAATGCAAACAAACAAATAATCAAATCTTTCCTCTTTTTATTATTAGTATAGATAAGCAGAGTGTTATTATAATCTTAATTAATCTGCGCTTATCACCTCACCTACAGACAGCCTACAGCAAAGACAATATTGGCCTACAGCTTGGTTTTCAATTAACCTCCTGCATTTTTTCCGGCCTCTTCCGTACTACGTACAATATTACTAGGACACGAATTTACACATTTCTCAAATAAAGAACATTTCGTAAGCCGCAGGGAAATAAAGCCGAAATAGATCAAAGGAAGGTGTGGGAAATTTGACAGACAGAGATGCAGAGGGCGATGACCTGTTTTGCCCCGAATGTACTTATGTATAAATATGTATGTCTAATATTCCTAAATATGTAAATACACCGCAACGACAACAAAGACCTACCCTCGTCAAAGTAGGTAGAATTGAAATTTCACGCAATCAATGGTTTGGGTGTAATGAAGACTAGAATAGACTTATCAAGTGTTTGTTCACAGAATTTCTAGAGTGAGGTAGTCTAGGTATTAAATGAATGTGAAATTGCTTGTTATTCATACATATTGTCACGTCTTTTTCTCTTGCGGGATAGACAGAGTTCAGGTCTATAAAACTTAAAGGTCACGTTTTGCATTGGTGAACTTTTAGAGCGAAAACGCAATCAAATTAGTGATGGGTAGCTATCTGCATAGTCTATTACATGATTTCTCAGATATTCGCTCATTCCCTCGATCTATTTCATTCTACGTTAATTCTTTTCTCCCGCCAGTTTTTTTGTCCGATATTCGCCTTTTTTCTTGTGGTTCTTAATTCTGTTAGGGATTCTAATTCTGAAACTAAGAAGTTATTAATGTTTTTAAGAATAGACTACCTGTAAATTTTCATACAAAATGCGATTACGCTTCCCACCCTTTAAATATAGTCCAATTTCAATATTTTTTTTTACACTATTGATAAATTGGAGAAGTAGGGCTGTACGTTTTGCTTGAGACAAAAGTTATGAACATCTAAGTAAATATCCATATTTTTTACATAAAAAGTACTCGGGGCATTTTAATTTATTTATTTTGTAAACCGAATCAATAAAAAACGGTTAACCCTACTTAGATTAAGATGCGCTAAATCGAATGACACCAAAATTTCCTCATTTCGTAAACGTTTAGGGGGGTGGAAGAGTTATCGCTTTTTGTATGAAAATTAACAGGTAGTCGATCCACTTAAAATAATAATGCATTCCATTAGTTACCAAACCGCGAAAACCTCGCAGGATTTATAACAACCACGCATTTGGAAACAATTAGTTTTTCACGTAGGTACATACATAGAATCCCATAATAATCTGACAAAATCGCGGGTTTTATACATAGTATAACTAAATAAAAAAAACATCTATACTACTCAACTTTTTTAATCAAATCAAATGTCAAAAGGTAGAGCCTAGAGTGGAGAGAAGCAAGTTTTATTAAATTGTCGCTATTCTAAGATAGCACAAGCAACTTGGAAACCTGTACCTACATAGACGTGGAACAACAAAGTAGATTGCGTTTAATTACTTCTATGAAAACAAAGTACGGTAATATTACAAGGAACATTGTGTGCGGCATTGTGTTATTTTTTCGTTTAGGTATTTAGTATATAATATATACATGTAGGTAACCTACCTTCTTTTTGGATGTCAAAATAAATCAGTAAGATTAATATTACTGTAATATTTGCCAGATCGATAGACCTTGGATAATATAGGTAAAGTCTAGATCCCAAATAATATTATAAATGCGAAAGTGAATTTGTATATTTGTTAAATTTGTTTATCTACTGAACCAATATTCTTGAAATTTGGAATATACTTACCACTCTGTGGCATTTGGCTTATTTTTCCTAGAAATTAGTAGTGTAAAGTCAGTGAACACAGCAGCTTTGTGATGTCGTCACTATTCACTTAGGACTACATCAGGTTCTAACTAGCCCGCACGAAGGTAACGTAGTTAGACTGAAATCACTATTGGAATCATAATTGAACCACGAAATAAAAAAAGGATAGAAGAGTACGTCACACCTCATAGGTTTGCAAATTTATTTCAGACTAAAATAGCTCTGCTTTTTTATATTGGAAGGGTCTTTGTAATTCTTTCATAACGAGTCTTCTGATGAAGTGTGTGTTATAAATTATTAGTGTGTTTGCTTAAAATATTTACTAATAATTTATAACACTTTATAACTCGAAGACTACATAGTTGATTTGAAAATTCTCTAACATCCTAAACTTTGGGTCTTATGGCCTAGGCTCTTACTACCGTAAGGTATACGACGTGACAAAATGTATGTTTCTTTTGTATGTCCAATTATATCTTTAAATCTTGAATTTGTCAGCTATAATGATTGGAGACAAATTTGTGGAAAAAGGAGTTCTTGTGGCTAGTGTAGAGGTCGCCACAAGCTTACTTGTTATGTGATCGCGATTTACTTTAAATTCAATTTGCTCGTACGAAGCAGAAATCGCTTACAAAAGACCAACCATGAAAGATAGAGAAGGCAAAATGATGTACGGTATGTATTACGATTACGTCGCAAAGATGTATAAGAAATGCGTGAAATTGCTTCTTTTATGTTATGATGATGTATCCTTCTCCCTCATGTATGACTCACACCAAATTTTTTAGACTTGCTGGTAAATTGCTTAAATTAAAATATTCGAAACAAAAAAAAATACAATAATGCTTGTATCTTTGATACGAGTAATTGCATTATTGTTCAATACGCACCTTATATATATATATATATATGGAGCCCCCATTTTATTTTATGTTATTCCAATTATTAGCTACTAGCTGTTACCCGCGGCTTCGCCCGCATAATATATAGCCTATGTCCTTCTCGGTACACTAACCTAGGTATATGTATGCAAAATTTCATGATGATCGGTTCAGTAGATACGGTGTGAAAGCGTAACAAACAAACTCACTTTCGCATTTATAATATTAGTTGGGATTACAGAATGGCAACAATAGAGTGAACATTTTGTATACTCTCTTTATTTTGAAATAATGGGTTTTGATATTACAATAGCAGACTATCATGTTATTCAAATTGATAGTCCTCCATTAATATCTCTTAACTGTTATTGGGTTCAGTTTCCACTTAACAAGTCCTTTACATGTGTAAATTGGAAAACTGTCCTAAATGGGCCGTCGTGTAATTGGATTGCATGGAGCTAACTTAGTTAGGTGCTCCACGAGGCCTTCTCTCTGGATGGGATCGTTTGAACATTTCACATATCTCTCTCTTGCATACACACTCTCATTTAAGCGAGTTACGGTTGCATACTCAGTTGTTTTTGTAAGGAATATTTCTAAAAATACCAAAGCCAAAAATACAAAAATACCAAAAACAATAATTAAATTAGCACTGGTGAGCGATTAAAAGTAGATCATGTTTGTTTTGGTCCTGCAATTTTTTTGTGTGCGGGTCACCTGATGGTAAGTGATTTACGCTGCCCATGGATAACTGCGTTGCCGGCCTTTTAAGAAAACAGTCACGTTTTTTGAATGTTCCAATGTCGTAACGATTCGGGAATATCGCCGCAGGAAGTTGATTCCATAGTTTGATCGTACGTGGCAGAAACTTTCTTTTAAAACGTACGGCGGTTGACTGCCAATTATCCAGTTGGTAGGGATGAAACTTCAATTATGTTGTGTAATAGTTACTGTGGTGAAAATCAATGATACGGGAAGAGATGCATATAAAAAAGAAAGAGTTTAACATATCGGTAATGAATACAAAGGAAACCATAAGCACCAGGGCGCTCCGCAGCTTCAACTTTCAAAAGTTAGGAATTTGCGAAGTAATGATGGGCAAAGAGTTGTGAAATGTGCCGCCCCAAGATAATGGTAGGATCTTGGAAGACAAGATATAAATCGTTGTAAAAATAAGCGAATAGACAAAACTCTTGGCCTCCCTGAGCTGTAGACCTCGCGAGTCTGTCTATGAATATATAAAAATTGAATAAATGTTCACCTCGCACCCTAAAGCAAAAACCTAAAGAAGTTTGCTAATATGGGTATGACAAAACCTAATTAATTTAAAAAAGAATCCTGAATAAAAATCTGGGTCATAAAAAGAAAACTAGCAAAAAAAATTCACCAACATTGTGCACCGTCCTCCTAGCTGCAAATGCAATTTAAGATTTCCAAAAAAAACTCTAAAAATATTTATCTATATAACCACCTTAGCCATTCTGCCGATGATGCTGTTACCAAAATTATTCGAAAAATAAAATAATACTTCCTGTTTTTTTTAATTGGTAACCGGGAATTCACAAGGTCATATGGTGATTGGTGACTGAAATGACTCGGTGATATGCTTTGAATAAAATTGACATTGACATTTTCAATGATTCTATCAATAGTTTCATAAATTATTTAATTTAATATCTTAATTACATAAATATCTTAAATTATTCTTATAATTCTATATCACAGAACACAGAATCTATATCTTATAATCCTATTTTATTATTAAAAGTTTTATCTTAAATTTAATTACCTAAGTTTGACATCTCAATATAGCATTTTTTTAAATATATTAACCTCTTTTTGATTTATAACTCATTATGTATAAATAAGTTAAGTTATTTATTAATAATAAGTAATTACTTATTTAAAAAAATGTAATTTATCATGCAGGTGTTTTGGTTTCATAACTGTTAATCTGTATGTAATTTAAATCAATTATTAAGTGCCACTTAATAATATCGGTAGCGCTTACGTAGGTCGCGGTAGGTCTCCAGTGCTAACTTCGCTATATTCAGACAAAAAAACAAAAACTGAATTCCCAAAAAAATTCTATATCTTTATTGAACCTGCTCACAAAATTTCACGAGAATCGGTTGAGAAATGTGACCTGTAGATAGCCTGTAGACGATAACAGCCGATAGATCAGACATTTTGCCCAAGCAGAAACAAAGATTTAGATGAATCTAATAATTTATAGCCTATAGCGACCGAGTGCCAAGTGCGAGCTAAGCGTCTCCGTTTCAGTTTTGCAACAAAGTAAGTTTGCCTGTGAGTCCAAATGTCCGGGTGTTCACCTCTACAAGTCGCGTCTTACATATCTTAATCAGGTTCTAAATTGTTATTCATATCTTACACACCCATTTTGCACATTAATTGAGTACTTGATATTTTATAGGTGTTTTAATGCATTCACAATGCTATAGTGATTATAGTCGTATTAAAATAAAGAAATAAGTTATGGAAAAATATTCCACGCGGGCAAGATCCTACACATCGAATTTTCGAAAGGAGAAATTCGACATGTAGGATATGAAGTGCGGCGAGACCTACTATGTTTAAATCTAAAGTCTCTCCAAATCCTACATTATATATATGTTATTACATTACAAGTTACATTATCTATACTTCTATGCTAATATTATACAGAGGAAATATTTAATTGTTTGTTGGTTTGCATTGAATCTCCGAAGCTGCTGGACCGATTTATAAAATTATTTCACCTATAGAAAGCTTGTTTATCTGCAGATGACATAGGCTGTTATAAACGTGAAAGAAGTCGCGGGAAAAATAATTTCATCAATAAAAAAACTTATTGATAATAATGTCATATCATAACACATAAGTAAATACATTGAAACCAACATTTGACAAAGTTCCTCATACGAATGCGTTAATAATAGAATTTTTAGTCGATTAAAATGTTGTTATTTTTTTAAATGGCACAAAGCAGGTAGGCGCCGTTGGTACTTTGGACCATTATGGGTTTGCGGGAACTGGTTAGGTCTACAGTTCCCAGACTCAAAAGATCAAGTCTGTAAGTTTTTCTTAGTCCCAGAATAAAGTTGAACTTATTCATTGCGGACGTCTGGCCGGATTAAGCTTGACATAGGCCACTACGCGATGCAAATCTCCAAGTCCTTTATAGTGCTGTGAATTTATTAACCCACTTCTTTCTTTCAGGATTTTATGTAATTTATTTCTCATAATCTGTGGAGTCCATAACCGGAAGGTTAGGAAAGCATAATACATAAATCATCATCATCAGGTCTTTTGTCACCACTGTAGGAGCACGACCTGAACTACCAGAGTTATTTATTAGCCAGAACAGATAGAAGATTTGACATACACTATTTAGGGTGGCCAGAAGGTTTGGATCAATATATGTTGCTAAATAAATTTAAAGTTTTTGGTTGAGTAACTAAACCTAGGCTTACCTACCCGAGACATTAATTATATACGGGCAAATCACACAGATTGAGCTAGCCCCAAAGTAAGTTGGAGACTTGGGTTATGGGATACTAACTCAACGATACTATAATTTACAACAAATACATATATAGATAAATATCCAAGACCCAGGTCAATATGAAAAAGATCGTTTTTCATCTTGACCTGACCGGGTATCGAACCCGGGACCATCCGTGTCGCAGCCTGGCGTGTTGACCGCTGCGCTACGGAGCTCGTCAAATATTCGTTTTAAACTCAATCAAACCGTCTCATTATAAAATGAGGAATGGCTGGTGTGTTCACCACAGGTCGGATCTAACTTTATTACCTGGTTTAAATTATTATCCGACCAAAATTAGTCAACACTTATTACTTTTATGTTTGCTAAATGTTACTGTCAATTTTATTTGGACTGATAATGGTTTAAACCAGGTACTAAAGTTAGATCCGACCTGTGGTGAACACACCAGCCATTCCTCATTTTATAATGAGACGGTTTGATTGAGTTTAAAACTAATATTTGACGAGCTCCGTAGCGCAGCGGTCAACACGCCAGGCTGCGACACGGATGGTCCCGGGTTCGATACCCGGTCAGGTCAAGATGAAAAACGATCTTTTTCATATTGACCTGGGTCTTGGATATTTATCTATATATGTATTTGTTGTAAATTATAGTATCGTTGAGTTAGTATCCCATAACCCAAGTCTCCAACTTACTTTGGGGCTAGCTCAATCTGTGTGATTTGCCCGTATATAATTAATGTCTCGGGTAGGTAAGCCGGGTAGACACGACCCGAGATCAACACGCAAGCCAGCGATACGAGTGGTCCCAGGTTCGATCCATGGTCAGGTCATGATGGGAAACGATCTTTTTCAGATTGGCCTGGGTCTTGGATATTTATGCTATATTAAGTAGTATCTATTGTAAAATATAGTATCGTTGAGTTAGTATCCTACGACACTGTCAGACTAGTTAAATTAGTGTGAATTGTCCCTAGATATTAATTTTTATTTAGTCAACGTTTTAAAATTAGACAAAAAGAGTCTAACAAGAATAAGAAACCCCATTGAAATGATTTGTATCTAAATTGACTTTCAACGAAAGCAAAGTACCTAACTTCGATTGTTGTGAAAACTCGCAAAATTTTCCAGTTTGAATTATTAGATATTTATTTATAGTTGGAGCCGAGTTTTGATTGTAGAAACCTTAAAAGGTACATTTCTCAATAGGCTTTAAATATACCTATAAGTAATAAGGCAATTCAAATGGCAAAAAGTAGGTACAAAGTTATTGTTCAACCTTTTACTCAAGGTTCAAATTTAGATGAAAATAAATATCTTTTGTAGGTATTTTTACACATTCCCAAGCCTATTCTGAATACACCTTATAAGATATTTATGAGAAAAATCCTGGCCACGTAGATTTTTTCCCTTATTTATTTATTTTAAAACTTCATTACATAGTACATGTGATTGGCGGACTTAAAGCCTAAGGCCTTATCTATCAGTCAACCAACAGGTGATGCCGAGAAAGAAATTATAAGAAGTAAATGCAAATTTAATGTACAAGCTTACGTAGATAACAAAACAAATTTGTTCAAATTTATTACTAAATTCTGTATAGACATACTTACATACCAAATAACATAAATAAAAAAACAATGATACATACATAAATAGACTACATAAATATATTATACTCTTTAAATTTGTTGAGAAAAATGTTTGCGTACTGCATTCTTAAATGCCAGACGACTACGGGCCTTGTGAATACTAGCTGCCCTATCATATTTATTAATATAATAAGAGTATAAAAATAAATAGTTAAGTCATCCATTGAATAAAAAAAGGTATTTCAAAGAAAATTTTCAAAAAAATTTATTTAATTTCTTTTTATTTAATTTTCAAAATCTGCGTGATATGCCTTTCCATTTTTTTATTACTAGCTGTTTCCCGCGACCTTATCCGCGTGGATGTCGGTTTTATCTTGCAATCTATCCTGATTCCTGACCCCTGGATCGCCCAAGACCCAAGACTTCTGGAACCCGGGTCCCTAACAATCTCAGGTGAGGATGCAGTCGGGAACACGCTAGGTATCTATTGATTGATCTGTTGTTTTATGTATTATTCTCAGCAGTGCTCTTTCCAACTAAGTATTTATTTCATTTCATCATGTTCGCGTCATATCATGGGCCTGGGATACTTCGGCGTCGCACATCTCGAACTAGCCTTGAAAATGGACTCCTGATAAATTCGAAACCAAAGACAATATAATACTAGAAACTATAGTCAGCAATCCGACAAAGTGGCAGGTGAGTGACCCGTTTTTAGGGTTCCGTAGTAAACAAGGAACCCTTATAGTTTCACCATGTCTGTCTGTCTGTTCGTCCGCGGTTTTACTCAGAGACAATAATGACTAGAAAGCTCTAATTTGGTATAGGCATGCATGTATATTAATCATGGCAAAAAAGTGGTAGAAAAATATCTTGAAAAATATGTTTTTTTTTGGGTATAGCTCTCATACAAGTAAAGAGGGAGTAATATTTTTTTTTCTGTACAAACCCATCGTGTTGGGTATTGTAAATAGGTCTTTAAAAAATATTGTGATAAACGGATCCTTAAATGATGTTGAGAACATCATTTTTCGATTTAAGGATCCGTTTCCGAAATATTTGGTTTTAAAGTGCAAATTTTTGTTAGAGGTAAGTGCCCCCCCCCCTCTATCTGCTAAACGGTTATAATTATGGATTCGTGAAAAAAAAAATACAGCTGTAGCATATATACTGAAGTTGAAAGGAAAACTATCCGAGCTGAGTTCTAAGTACAAAAGTTATAGGCAACCAACTTATAAAATGTACTCGAAAATGTAAAATACTATTTTCATCGTTAGATGTTTTTGGTCGGTAAACTATGAGGTGCGAGTGTGAATAGTGTAAACTCGAAGTTGTCATTCGCAACTACGGAACCCTACACTGCGCGTGCGGCCCGACACGCACTTGGCCGGTTTTTAAACATTATGTTCGCGTCATTACGCCGAGTGAAAAAAAAAATGGATTGTATCAATCGATAGGTTCTGTAATTTTTTGCATTAGAAAGAAAAAGAAACGGTTCAGGTGTTTCTCATCCCGCGCAGACCGTATAACCCCGCCAAGTAAATGGGCTATAAACTGCCAACGCTTTACTTGGCGGGGTTATACGGTACGAGTACATACCCAAATATCCAATCAGTCATGTTTGTTCATCAATATTGGAACAAATTGATGAATTTGGCGGAAACTAACCATGTTCATTTGTGGAAATCAATGTTTGTTTAATTATTTCATCTAGTTCACTGGAGCTGAGGAGCCCGATGGTCCAGGAGGAGCCCGATGGTCCAGTGGGTTTGAGCTCTATGAGCGCTTTCGTATGTTAAGCAACCCCTGGTGCAGTCCCTACTTGGATGGGTGACCGCAAGTGGCATAAAAATATCTCGAGCTCCTCCGTGCTTCGGAAGGCACGTTAAGCCGTTGGTCTCGGCTGTCATCGTTGATGGCAGTCGTTAAGCTATGTCAGATGCCTTAAGGCAGCTTGAAAAATCTGACACCAGTGTTGGCCACTTACACATACGAAAAACAAACAATCTAGTTCACTCTAATAAGTTTTATGCTATTGTAGAAAATTAATTTTAATACGGTTTTATCGCGTTTATCACCTCTCAAGAACCGACTTAAAATTTAATTAAATTGAATGAATTAAATTATCAAACATTTTTATTTAAAAGTTTGATGCGTTATTATTAAACAATATTTTAATATCTAACTTAGCTATTCTACATTACATAGATATTGATTACCTCTTTAGACGACATCGCAGTCTGATAGAATATAGGTACCATAATCAAAATCATAAAGCGGTCCACAGGATATTAATCTACCTCTCAAGTTTCAATTGTTTATTCTTAATGGTTTAGGAATAAAATGGCTTTAACATACGAACAGACAGATATTACGAATCTATGTGTTTTTTTTCATTTGGCGATAGAATTCTAAAACGCTCATAAAACACGTTTCTCTTATTATGGTTCCCCTTGAGGTTTAATAGATTTGTCGAACGAAAGAATGTTAGGACATCAGAGACTTAGTAATAGTGTTTTATATTTAACCCTTTGGTTACAGAACCCTAAAAACCAATCTTTCCGTGCGGATCAAGTAATTGCGTACTTATTCTAAAGTAGGTATAACATTATTGTTCGCATCAATACCTTCAAGATTCAAAAGACTGCCCTAATGAAGCCATGAATATTTATACAATCCTTTCATTTCAGAATTATAACCCTTTTTCAGGGCAGTCCCTTATATTACTTAAGCAATAAGATAAATATAAATAAATAAAAATAAATATATAGGGACATATCACACAAATTGAGCTAGCCCCACAGTAAGTTGTGAACTTGTGTTGCAGGATACTAACTCAACGATACTATATTTTATAATATATACTTATATAGATAAACATCCAAGACCCAGGTTAATATGAAAAAGATCTTTTTCCATCTTGACCTGACCGGGGATCGAACCCGGGAACCCCGTGTCGCAGGCTAGCGTGTTGACCGCTGCGCCACGGAGCTCAAAATTATCATCCGTTGTCTATAAATAAGGAAATAATTTATATCTATACTCTATCATCATCATCATCAGGTCTTTTTAGTCTCCACTGCAGGAACCCAACTCTCTCGCGGTAACTCAGGCTCTGGTAAGAGCCTGAGCAGTATGAAGATTTGGCACAAGACAAACTTATTTTCCCTTGTCATTAGATGAGCTAAGACCCCATTAATTTCTTATTTTCAAACATTATCATGTTATCTTATTAATAATGTATTTATGGTCCCGACAAAACATTACAAAGAGTTGTTTATAGACATATCATTTATCAAACTTTGTCAGAAACAGATAACAAGTTTGCCCGGCGACTGCCCTGCGGCAAAATATATAACCTGTAATTCTAACGCTACTGAACTGACACGTATAAATCCGTTGAGCCATTAAGAATGCAGGAACTCTTAAATAATACTCCTTTTTTGGCAGTCACTTAAGGGCCCGCGCACCATTTCAAACTGCTTCGAATTATAACCTTTTATATCAACATTATTGATATACTCAAGTTGTAATAAAAATGCAGCAAAGTTCGGGACTTACTCTAGGATCTATGTTGCTCAAAAACACGAAAGCATATAATTTTCTCAATAAAAAGAAATTGCCAAGTTGCCTCGAAATTACGTCGGGCTCTTAAAAAGAAAAAAAAACTCGTTCTAGAATTGGAAACAAATTTTTCATTAGGTAGCTACGAAAGGAAAAAATCTTAAACGTTTTCATTGAATGAAGAGTCTTTTGAAAATAATTTTTCAAAGACATTTTTAGCGTTCTATACCCAAAGGATAAAAACGGAATCTGAGGGCCGACTGCAACTAAGTCGTTGTCCGTCTGTCAATCCGTCCGTATTAATTACGTAATTAGATAAAAATATTCCTGGGCCAAACTCTAGTAGATGAATTACAGCATAAGGAAGTGAACTTAGGATTAAAAGTGTTAAAGGTGAAATGATGCATGGGTAAGATATTTTTCATCATATCAAACATTCAGGGAATTGAACTACCGATGAAAGTAATAATATAATGTATGAGTCGTCATAGTTAAAGTGTTATAAGTTATAAGGAAGAACGTGCTTGGAACTGGCGTAGTGAACCCGTAAAGTAAAGCCGTTAAACCGTGATAGGTAAAGAATTTAAATATTCTTATCTTTATTTTATTTTTATATAGAGCTTATATTAACGGCCGATATAAGAAATGCGTGTTGCTTTTCTTTTATCGGCTTCCCTTTATTTAATTTGAGCGTTTTATGTAATGCTTAAATATAGTTGGATGGTATGCAACCATTCGTGTGCGATTCCGATATACACTTGGCCTTTTTATAATTATTTTGAAGAAAATATTTATTATTTGCAAGACATTCGTTTAGAGGTACTTCAAATAGTCAACTCTAACGGCCGAGGCTCGACGGGCCCTGGGTTTATTTAGTTGGAAGCCTACCTGAATAATTAATATCATGTCGCTCTTAATTTTTAGCTAATAAACGAGACGTCATTTCAGTATTCTATTCACCTCATGAAGGGCATAATTTGCGTTGCACCTTCCCAATGTACCTCCATCCACAATAAAGAGAAACAGGTGCGACATATTACGTTAAAAACAATGGGGTGGACAACTAACGATTATTAAATTGGAAATATGTAGGTTCATCCTCTGCCTGCTCTGATGGTATAGAGATGGTTGCGTTCTCCTGCAGTGGAGACGGAAAGGACCTGATGATGATGATGATGTAGGTTCATTGCGAAGGCATAAATAAAATTGTGTGTCTAATAAGCAAGCAGGTAGGTTATTTCTTCAAGTGCCTTTATGTACCTTGTTAGACAGAAAAACATATTATACTTACGGCAAAAATAATGACTTGTTACTTCAGGTACATACCGTATGTACCTTTTTAGACATTGAATTAAGCAGAAAAAAAATATATTTATATATATTACTTACATATATACATACATACATACATATTATCACGTCTTTATCCCTTGCAGGGTAGACAGACCCTAAGGTCGTAAAACCCAAAGGCCACGTTTAGCGTGTTGGTGAGCGTTAAGATGGAAAGCGGAATCAAAATAGTGATGGGTTCCTAGCCGCATCGAGTATAACGTGGTTCCGTAGATTTTCGCCCAATCCCATGACCGGCTTTTACGGTCTGCGCGGGGAGAAAAGCAGCTGGTATTTTTTTTATTTTTATTTTGGCACAAAACATTCATTATATACAAAATCACATTTGTATACCTATTTATGAAGTAGACAAAACAGTGCCGAAACTAGATTACAAATTTATAATTATAGGTACTTCTGTAATTGCTAATGTTGACAAACTAAATTATATACATAGAGAAAAACAAGTAAATCAACTGATATGCTAACAGTTACAGTTTTTGAGAGAATAAGTACGAAAATGTTAAATCAGTAAAAAATATGCATAGTACATTGTGGTAATGTAATTTTTTTTTATATATTTTAAAACAATAGCGTTAGTACTATTATTAATTTTGTGGAATAGTTAACGATACACATTTCAAGGCTATAAAAAGTTACATGTTTTAGACGTCATCAAAACACATTGCTGTAATTTTTGATAGTTTCGTCAGGCCGTTGCCGTATTCTGTGAAAGAAACAGTTTCGTAAAAAGTTTATTTTTTGAAGCTGGCAATGAGTTAGAAAAAATGTCGATATCCGAGAAATCACTGGTATATTCTATATTTTTCCTTTTCTCCCAAACCAGCATGGAAGATTACTTACGCAAAAAATATATGACTTGTTACTCTCGGCACTTGAAGAAACTTTTGTATATTATTAATTACAGAGTATAAAAATGTTGGGATGTCATCCGACCCGTGCCTTTCTTTGTAAGTGCAGAAATGCGCTAGACAGAGATTGATAGGAGCGTCAGCTTAGCAATTTGCCGCCCATCACTCACTTTTGTTATTATCGTCACCGTAACGAGTCAGGGAGCACTTAGCGCCTGTGATTCAAGATCAAAGATGAATGGGAAACCTGGACACATTTTATTTCGGATTACTAGCTTTATGACTACATCACTATGAATAGAACTCCCAAAGATAGGCACTTCAATACAAAAATTTACTTGTTAACTCAGAACTCTTTTTAAGGTCTAAAGGCTAAATAATAAAGTCGCATATCTACCTCTCAGCCCATACAGTCTTGTACACTAGGGACACTAGGTTGAACACTATGGAGTAGTGTTCAACCTAGTGTTCGGCAGCTGTACCTATCAAATATTGAGTTTTTGAAAATACCTCTTCCTTCCTTAAATGAATAATACCTTCTTATCATTCTACGTTCTGAATTATGAATTATTCGTCTACTGGTGCGTGTGCATATCCTCTTATAATAAAATATTATATAATAAATGATCACTATATAATAAAAGCATAATATGACTGAGTTGGTATGGGCATGTGATGAGCAGAGAAGAAAGTCATATTACAAGAAAGGCATTAGATTTGAAACTGGATGAAACGCGGAACAGAGGGAGTCCTAAGAAACGATGGATCGATTGTGTCAAGGAGAGTATGAACAGGAAGGGAGTGACAAAGGCTTTGATGGATGACAGATCAAGGTGGAGAGAGCTGTCATACTATGCCGACGCCACATAAAAAAGTAGGATAAGGTAAAGGAAGAAGAATAAAAGCACAATATTATAATAAACTTAAATTTTCAGCAACAATAATAAATCTTCATAAGTCTAGTCAACCGAAAGATTACGTACGGAGCGTCTAAAATACAAGGGATAGGTTCTGCTTTAAACTTTCAAGACTGGTCTAAACTAAATTGTTTGTAAACATCTGGAGTGATTCGATCAAGGGCCAATTCGCCTGTACGCGACACTTGCTCGTAATGTTCGGAGTAATAATGCTAAGTGTATTATAAGACTGTCGATACCAGCCTGCAGCGACCGTCTGTTTTACAAAGATTGTGTATAAATAATTAAGCTGTGGTTAACGTTAAACGTATAAAATTATATAAAGGTTTGGAATACATTTCATTGCAAAAAATAACACACATGTATTTACATACATACCATCACGTCTTTATCACTTGCGGGGTAGACAGAGCCCAAGGTCATAAAACTTCAATCGCGCGGAATCGCGGAATCAAAATAGTGATGGGTTGCTAGCCAAATCGCCTATCAATGTGATTCCTTAGATTTTCGCCCAAATCCCTTGACCGGCTTTTACGGTCTGCGCGGCAAGAAAAGCAGCTGGTATATTCTATGTTTTTTCTTTTCTCCCAAACCAGCATGGAAGCACATGTATTTATCTAAGCCGATATAGTCCGTAATATAACTGTTTGTCATTCATGCACCTGAATAAACAAATAAACGATCGTTACGATAACATATGTACATACATATTATCACGTCTTTATCCCATACGTGCGGGGTAGACAGAGCCCAATAAGGTCGAAAAAAAGGCCACGTTTAGCGTGTTAGTGGGCGTTAAAGTGAAAATCGGAATCAAAATAGTGATGGGTTGCTAGCCGCATCGGTTATGACGTGATTCCTTAGACTTTCGCCCAATCCCTGGTTACGCTAAATAACCGTTTCAGAAAATAAAACTGTATTAAAATTAAATACTTTGCTTCTCTTTGTCGCAGTATAAATTATCTGTGGTAAGAGTGCGACGCAGAGAAATAAAAATCTAGACTCTGTCAAAAATCATTGTAAATTTGTCTAAAACAATTATAAAAGTATTATACTATGTTACAAATATGTGGGTAAGGTGGTACCAATTGTAAACTCAAGAACCTCTTACTAGTTAGCAAATTACACAAATTGAGCTAACCCCAATTTGTGTTATTTGACCTAATAGGGAATATGCATGAAAAAAATACGTGTTATCTTACCAGTTTATCCAAAAATATGTCGGCTGTCATCGTTAATGGCAGTCGTTAAGCTATGTCAGATGCCTTAAGGCAGCTTGAAAAATCTGACACCAGTGTTGGCCACTTACACATACGAAAAACAAACAACATCCAAAAATATTCAATAGTATAGTACTGAAAGTGAAAACAGAATAAAATTTGGTTGAAAAACGAACAAGATAAAACGAATTTACGAAAATATGCCTATCTCACTCGCGAAAACACTATTTATATGGAAAATGTATACATATATATATATACTTTGACGTCTTTTGATATAGACTTTGAACGTTACTACTTCTCTTTCTTATTTAAACTAGTATCACATCTTGCAAGATATTTTAAAAGTTCTTTCATATTTTTTACTGTGGTTATTAGGGATTATAATAAGCAAATAAAAACATTTCGTGCATAATCTCTGTTATATTAATTACGACTCCCTTCATCCGAAGTAACATTGACATGTCGGCCGTATCACGTTGGACCTGTCATTTCATACAAAATGCGCGACAGTTTGAGCTGCCGCCGAACTTCAAAGTGTACCTTAAGCTTCCCAAAGTTATGATTTGGTCCTCAATCAAATTGTGCAAACATCTCAACAGCGGTTCTTGCTGGCAAAGCTTTCCGCTGTCAAACACAGCCAGCCCTTAAGTCTTGAGTCAGAATTAGAGGTAGAGAAATTTCATTAGGGTTGGGTTCTTTTAAGTTAGGACTGGAATACCTATGTGTTTTATATTAAGAATCTACATTGTTTATTTAAATATAATAAATAGCGTATACTGGGTGTCTCATTGATGGCAGTAGGGATTTTTAGGGTTCCGTAGTAAACTAGGAACCCTTATAGTTTCGCCATGTCTGTCTGTCTGCCTGTCCGTCGATCTGTAATTTTTTATGGGTATGTATATTAATCATGGCAAAAAAGTGGTAGAAAAAAAATCTTGAAAAAAAATTTTTTTAGGGTAGTACTATACAAGTAAAGACGGAGTAATATTTTTTTTATACAAACCCATCATGTTGGGTATTATTAAATAGGTCTTTAAAAATATTGTGAGGTTACGAATACCACTTTTCGATTTAGGAATACGTTTTTTTTACGTTTTCACCAAAGGGTTCCCAGGAGGGACGAACCTCGGCTTTGGGCGTTGCCTGGGTGCGCAAGGCTTGGAGAGACAGCAAACTCTCATATGCCTGATGGGCCGCGATTTGCATGCATGTCCTGAAGGGCCGAACTGAGAAACAATGGCAAAGCCTTTAGAGAGCAGCAACTCTCATGTTTTGCCGTATGGGCCGAAAGCTACGGTGTTCGAAGGACCTATCCTGGGTGCAAATCACCCGGGACCGCCGGGCGGTCACCAGTAATCGGAGCTAGTCCTACTCTACGCACTCTGTTCCGGTGGCGAGTGCGACGGGGTCGGAGGGTGGGATTCCTCTGGCTGTTCAGAGCCGGAGAGGAGCTGGACTGGGCAAGAACGATGTCAATGAGATCATCGGGATCGGTAAGGACGTCCCTAGGACGTCTGTGACGTGAGGTCGCAGTGTCATGGAGAGTGGGGGAGTAGTTGGCGGCTTGCACAACTAGGGGATTGGGATGTCGCGCGGCATTCTCGAAGTAACGCTTGGAGGCGTTCTTGAGAATGCCGTGGATGGACTCGAGTCGTAAGTCACGGTGTACGTCTGTCATACGTGTGTAACGATGATGGCCGGTCGCCCTACGGACAAAACGGTTCTGTACGAGTTGCAGCCGTTTGATGTGGGAGGGCGCGATATGGGAGAACACTACGCCGGCGTAGGTCATGATCGGGCGGACGCAAAGCTTATAGAGAGTCAACTTATTTCTAAGTGACATCCTAGCATTGCCTATCATGGGACTGAGACGGCCTAATACAAAGTCGGCATGGTTTAGGAATACGTTTCCGAAATATTTGGTTTTAAAGTGCAAATTTTTGTTAGAGGTAAGTGTCCCCCCCCCCTCTATCTGCTAAACGGTTATAAGTGGATACGTGAAAAAAAATTACAGCAGTACTATATATACTGAAGTTGAAAGGAAAACTATCAGAGCTGAGTACTAAGTACAAACTAAAAAGTTATAGGCAACCAATTTATAAAATGTACTCGAAATTGTAAAATTGCACAGAATTTTCATTGTTAGATGTTTTTTGGTCGGTAAACTGTGAGGTGCGAGGGTGAACAGTGTGAACTCAAAGTTGTCATTCGCAACACACACATTCACAACTACACTGCACGTGGCCCGACACGCACTTGGCCGGTTTTTTTATTTATCTACCTATATCTTAGAGTATTAATGGTTTAATGCTCTAAGACCTATAGAGGCTGATTCTGAACCTATGGATAAGAATCCCTACTGGAATACAGAAATGTGAGGAAAAATTATGAAAACTTAAAAATAAAATTTGACTCTTGATTTATTTTTACTTTGGCTGGCACCGACCAAAATAAAACCTGATAATAAATTGTAAAAAGGGAAGGAAAGTATCAATATTATATTTCCTACTTTTTAGTTCCAGTTTGTACATACGCATAAAGGCATTTTCGTCAAAATGTCTGCCAACCCCATTATGGGCTGTCCACGCAATATAAGTCCAAATAACTAACGTTTTTGTGACTTTGTAATTGTCGTGTTATTAGTTTCAAATGACTAAAGTTTTCTTTTTTACTATGTTGTTAGGTGAGAAATTTAAAACAAAGTAATAAAATTAAATTCAGAAATGTGACATCCCACGTCTCCCAGTACTGTCCCCTAGTAGAAAGACGACCTGTCATAGACTATTTCTTTGGAATTTGCTACTTATTACATATTTCACACATTTTAGATAATTTAATCTAGATGTAGTTTTTAATTAATGTTAACTCCTTTGTAGGGTTGAAGTCGGTTTTAGGTTTTTTGTTATAAATATTTTTTATGCCTCAATTTTATACACCAGTGCGACTTCTGCTGAGTCTGAGTATTTGTTTATACCACTTTATCCATGATATAATATTTTGCGTCTAAATAAAACTTAATACGATTAGGAGTCCCTGCCCACAGACTTTATTGGAAGGATTAGTTGGCAATCTTAGTAAAAGTAGTTGTTATCATTAAACCTACTAGGAACATACATTATGTACGAGAAAATAGGTCGTAACTTTTAACAACAGTTTATTTTAGCTTGGGAAGGTTTATTTCTAAAAAAGTTGGTAATAGTAAAACAGTACAGAGATAGTTATGAATATGCATCAGATTATTTAATTTACTTCTAAGAATAGAATTTGTTGTCCCAACTAATATTATAAAGGCGAAAGTGATTTTGTTTCTTTGTGACCCTTTCCCGCCCTATCTACTGAACCGATCATCATGAAATTTTTTGTCTGGAGTACGGTGAAGGACATAGGCTACCTTTCATATCAGAGAAAAGTACTGTTTTCGAGGGATCGACTCTCATCATCATCATCATTTCAAGTAGGTGACACGGTCAGTCGACCATGCACACCCTGATGTCAGAGTTCTTTGGAACCGCCTCTAGGCCTCTAACGTGGTTCCTTTAACGCCTACCAGCTGGCAGCCGGGACCAACGGCTTAACGTGCCTTCCGAAGCACGGAATCATCTTTCTTATCAGACAATCAGTTAATTCATGCCTGCAATGTCCTAACCAAACTGGAAACAACTTAACAAAGTATGCTTCCCGTGGGAATCGAACCCACGACCTCCGGGGCAGTAAAGCAAACGCCGGCAGTTATAACGCGAGCGGAGCCGCGGGCGAAAGGTAGTGATCAATACATAGAAGTGTTTAGGTAAGACTTGTTGATGTGATTGTCACTTGTGGCTGTGCTTATGGTAAGCACGTTGTATGTACTATACCGGGTGGTCGTTCACTAGTTTATTATCAACCGACTTCAAAAATGTTGCAGTTTTTCTATTCGATTGTAAGCATGTTTGTTACGCCATGACTCCGCTATTTACTAATGAACGGATATGATAAATCTTTTTGATTTTAAATGAATTGTTCCCATTCGAATTCCATAAAAATCGGTTCAGTAGTTGAAGTAGGTTTTTCCTCTGTAAGACTATGACCTCAGAAAAGCGGTTCCTTTTAGATATACTTAAGTACTAAATACTCTGTAGATATTAGAACAAATCGGCCAAGTGCCAGACTCGCGCACGAAGGTTCCTTACAACATTGGACTATAGAGCAAAAATGGCAAAAAAAAAACGTGTTTGTTGTATTAATTTTTAAGTGAATATACCTACAACTAAATATTCTGTAAATATTTTAGGTGTCTTGTCTACCTGTCAAAGTTATTATTAACAAGCAAAAACGGCGAAAAATTACGTAAGTTGTATGGAAGACCCCTTTTAATATTTATTTTATTCTGTTTTCAGTATTTGTCGTTATAGTAGCATTATCTATTGCCACTATAACGACAAATACTGATCATCTGTGAAAAATTTCAACTCTAGCTATCACAGCCTGGTGAAAGAGATAAAGGTTTTTTCGAAGATAAATAAAACAACAAATGTCCTGCGAAAGAATTATAGCCAATGTTACTCGGGAGGACGTTTTAAAGATTCTACTCCACCCGCCTAAATTAGTTCAGTCATTTAGAAGTACCTAATGGTCGAATAAAGAAACTCACATACAATAGACACATAAACTTTATTAAAATCAATATACTCCTTTTTTAAGTAGTATAATTGATTAATCTTTTAAAGTCAGACAGGCGTGAATTGTCCCTCCATCTGCACAATAGAAGACCTTAAGGATGCGCTAGTCCGGAACTTGAACTCGTCGGCGCACGTGGGTAATTTGCGTGCTATTTCGCTGATAAAGGGATAGACTCGGTTATGAACAGTGCGAAACTACTTACACTGATTTATAAGCACATCGGATTTACAGTCTAGTGTGTGCAAACACAAATATTGTTGAAAATCTAAATCGTCGTCGTCTAAAAATTCGAGAGTATGCGTTTGGGAGAGGTGTTCTTGTGATAAAACAGCTGAATGTTTTAATTAAAAGTAAATTTATTTAAATTTTTTAATAACCACACTATGCTTGTATCATTTTGTTTTAGAGATTTTATACTCCTTCCGGTATTTAATTGTGCCCAAAGTTGCGTTAAAATTACGTGTTGACACGTAATGTTTTGAGACTCTTATCTTTTAAAGTACTTATTTTTTTACAATTATGATTCCATACAAGCATAGATAACGACAAGACAAATCGATAGAATTAAAAACTTTAAACAGACAATACCGAACAACGGAGTCATCACCCTACAGAATTTGTATGGCGAAACACCTGACTAGCGTACCCTTAATGAGGCGAATGACAAAGGAGTGGCTGTGGCTACCTATTGGTTAAAAACGGTGTAGAAAAAAGGCAAAATAACCATTTTGATTTGAAAAGAAGAAGAAGATGTATTTACAGTAAAACTTACATTATTTTCAAGCGTACCCCGGACTCCAAAGCTTCATAGCTGAGGAAACAAACAGGAGGAAGGAGAACGTTTTGGTTGAATGAGAAAATCACTTGCCAGTAGCATGAATTGGCCAGCTCGTCCGGGGAAGAACACTCTCACAGAAAATCGACGTCTGAGTTCCTTTACCGCTTCTATGCTTCGTTATCGAGTGAGAGAGCCGGAGGCCCATCCCTTCCTCCCCTCTGGGGAGGGAAAAATTAAGGCCAGCGACGCTCTTGTCACATCCCTGGTGCTGCATTGGTTTATGGGTAGCTGCGATCAGCGATGCTTACCATCAGGTGACCCGCTTGCTCGTTTGCCGTCCTATGACATTAAAAAAACAACTAAAATTTTTTTACCTCCCACTCATAACGTTGTATAGAATTGGGTTGACTGTGGCTGACACGTAGTACAGGGCGCCAGCCACGTTGAAGAGGTGTTCATTGATGACCTGGAACTGCGGCAGGTCCTCGCCGTAGATGAAGAACAGGCGTTGGACGTGAAATGGCGCCCAGCACATGAAGAACGCCACCACTACAGCCGCTGGGGACAAAAAAGCATCTTGTTAACCAAAAGCATTGAAAGAAGATAGAAGGAAAAAATATTTATACGAAACTTCGAGCAACACGGCTTCTGTACCAGAACAGAAGGCGTGTTGCTCGAAGATGAGATGAGAACAAAAATTATTTAATGGGGATGGCAACTGTTAAGAAGAGACTACCTGTAAATTTTCATACAAAAAACGATAACGCTTCCCGCCCCTTAAAACATAGTTCAATTTCAATATTTTTTGTACACATTATTTATAAATTGGAGAAGTAGGCTGTACGTTTTGATATTTTAGATATATTGCTTACAACAAAACTTATGAGCATCTAAGTAAATATCCATATTTTTTACATAAAAAATACCCGGGGCATTTTAATTTATTTAAATTAATCTAAACCGAATCAATAAAAACGGTTAGCCCTAGATTAAGGTGTGCTTAATCGAATGACACCAAAATTTCCTCATTTCGTAAAGGTTTAGGGGGGTGGAAGAGTTATCGCTTTTTGTATGAAAATTACAGGTTGTCGATCCTCTTAAGAGTGGCGTTGTTTACGATCGTTCCGAAAAAAGTGTCAAATATATATAGATTTTTTACTTAAAAATTAGTTTTTATCATTAACTGACAAAAACTCGTAAAGAAAAAAATTTAAATGTTTATACGAGTATTAGCTAGGGTTCGACTAATACGCATTAGGTATTAGTTGTAAAAAAAACTAAAACAAAAAGTATTTTATAGGTTATGTTTGCAAAATATTAAAAATCTTTTGTTAAAAGAATAAATATGAGTTTTATAAATTTTTAAATAAATAGCCAAACGACTATTTTTATGCACTAATTACTAGAATAAGAGGCTAAAAATAAAGATATTTATATTTTAGTTAGGAAAGATCGTAGGCAGCGACATCTACAAATAGCTTTACGTTGCCACCCCTATTTAGTGTACGTACGGTATTAATTTCCTGTAGAGTAAGGCACCAATAAGAGGCCACTGCAACTTACATCACGCCGCTGGTCTACCGTGACACTAACATTATTAATCGTTTGGATAGGTACAAGAAATGGTTTGTGTCCCCCTTCTATCTGTCATCTGGGATATAAGATTACTTCGTTTTGTGCCTATGTGTCTGTCAAGACTTTTTTTCTGGAACGCGAGAAGGTGAAAGGTGAGGTTAGAGCAAGGACCTTTTACAAGGAGAAGAAGAGATGGGTTAGAGTTACTCGAAAAGATATCACAATCAGAAGTTGACGTCACTACTATATATTTATGCGCGAATAAAAGTACCCTCCTTCTGGGTCAGTCGGGGAAAAAGGTCCTAACTCTAAACAAAACAGCCAAGTGCGAGTCGGACTCGCGCATGAAGGGTTCCATACCATTACCTACATACTTATACAATATTAGCGTTTTAAAATGACGTCTAAAAACAGCAAATATTCATGTTTGTTGTATGGAAGCCCCCACCTTAATTATTTATTTTATTTTGATTTTATAATTATAGTGAATATTCTGTGTGAATAACCTACATTTCTCTTTCATTGATCTAGAGAAGGCTTTCGATCGAGTACCAAGAGATCTTATATGGACAGCACTCAGAGCACACCTTGTTCCGGAACGGCATATCCGCATCATTTAAGACATGTATCACAATAACACTACAAGAGTACGCAGTCCTGTGGGTTTAAGTGAAGATTTTCATGTTGGAGTCGGAGTGCACCAGGGTTCTACCCTGAGTCCATTACTATTTAATATCGTAATGAACTATGTCACTAAAGATATACAACGACCAGCTCCATGGACCCTTTTATACGCGGATGATATCGTTCTTATATCAGAAACTGTGGAAGAGCTGCAAACTGAACTTACCTTATGGTGTGACAAACTAGAGAGCAGAGGACTTAGAGTAAATAGAAAGAAAACCGAATAAATGTGCTGCAACTTCGCCGCTACTGGTACTGTACGTACGTGTTCTCCCTCCACTTAGACGGTATCCCCCTTAACAAAGTTGACAAGTTTAAATACCTTGGATCTGTGTTAACCAGCGATGGCAGCACCAAAGAAGACATTGAGAATAGGATCCAAGCAGGATGGCTTAAATGGAGGTCGTTAACAGGGGTGCTATGTGACTCAAAAATGCCAGTGAAAATAAAGGGGAATATCTACAAGCGCGCTGTTAGACCTGCGCTTCTATACGGTTCGGAATGCTGGCCGATGCGAGTCCAAGAAGAGCATAAAATGCACTGTACAGAAATGTGCATGCTGAGATGGGCGGGGGGGAGTGACATTAATGGATAAAGTCAAGAACAGTCATATTCGTGGATCTTTTAAAGTAGCCAGCATCCAGGACAAAATGCGAGAGAGCAGGCTGCGGTGGTACGGACATGTGATGCGTAGAGATGATGATCACATGACTAAGAAGGTTGTTCCCATCACCGAGGGACGCACGGGTAGAGGGCGCCCCCCACGACTTGGTCCAGTACTATTAACAAAGATTTAAAGACGATGGGTGTAACCCCTGACATGACACATAATAGAGAAAACTGGCGCAATATGATAAGGAGAGCCGACCCCAAATGACATGGGAACATGGCTAGGATTGATGATGAGTGAATATTCTGTAGATATTTCATGCGTCTACCTGTTGCAGTTATTAATAGCGAGCAATAAACTCACGTTTGTTTTATTGGAAGCCCCCTTAAATATTTGTTTAATTTAATGAATGGTTTTTTGTTGTTATAGCGGCAAAAGAAATATTGGATCCTTACCTATGAAATTAGAGTTTTTTTTCCGGTTGCCATTTTTATTTAAATTTGAAAGTAGCCTATATTATTACCATTCTGCATGCTTTAAACATTTTGCTTTTGTGAATTTAACTATAGGAAAATGCTCATGGAAACAAGTCGTTTTAGGTTTGTCTGTTTTAATCAAAAATGTAGCCATCTTTCTTTTATTTTTTTAAATGTTTTGTAAATTTTATAATGTCTAAATTAGGCTTACTATTGTCCATAACTGCATGCAAAATTTGACTTTTGTTGAATTTATCAAACCCGAAATAATACTAAAAACGTTAGTATGAAAAGCTGACTTTGCTCGAAATTCTCTATAGAAAACATGAAAATGCCAATTTCATAGGTAAGGACCTCAGGTAAGGACCTAATACATGATGCGAAAATTTCAACTGTCAAGCTGTCACGGTACATTAGACACAGCGTGGTAACAGACAGACGGGCGACTAAAACCAAAATAATGTAACACGTTTTATATTGTGTATCTAATATTCCAGTTTCAAAAGGGAGGTAGGTATTCTTCGTAAATTATTGTAGTGAATAATGATCATGAATTTCTTTAATATTATGAGTGATGTTATTTTCGAATCCTTGTTGAATTCCCAAGAGCATGGAAGAGCGGCTTTAAATGTAATCAATTTCAGGCATTGTACTCAATAAGGCACCTATTCATGGTTATTCGTCCGTTCAGTCTTTCAAAGAATGTCTATTTTCCTTTTTCTTGGGATACCTATATTTACTCATTTATTTGCGAATAATTCCGAGAATTTGCAATTTTACCAAAGACAAATAATTAGGCCAGTCAATATCATCTTTTAAACAAAGCTTGAAATACCGGTATTTCTGCGAACTGGTATCATTGACCTTGGTGAGATACCGGTACCAGACGTAGGACCTGCACCTGTACCGGTGAGTCCGATAGGTACTATTTTCCCGTCAGTACCGGTATTAATCAAATATTCGCCGGGACAGCTAGCTCACTATAAATTCGTTTATTATTTACAAACAAAATGAAATGTTTTCTATTTTTGAAGGTTGACCTGTGTCATTATACCTATACAACTTTGCGGGATTTGAGATGTGATAGCGCTTTTGTACAAGCAGTGTTTACTAAATGAGAGTTTAAATTGTTTAAGGTCACGTATATGACCCTCATGTTTGCCCACTCAGCAAGGTAGGTATTAGCATTAGCATGTGGTCAAAACCTCTAATTCGTACCTACCATTATTTTTGGTAGTTGCATATAGATGGCACCACCTGGTAGCGTCACAACTTTGTATCTCTATGGGTAACAAATATCTTTTGCATGATATTTATAAATTTTATCTCAGTTTTAGCCAGGTGAGGGTAACATGGATTAGCGCCATCTAGTGAAGAGTGGAAAAAATCCTACAGGGCCGTCCTCTAACTATGTGGCCTACCTTGTAGCAGGTTTATCCTTCTTCTTCTTCTGTTTTATATTATGCCTTCCACCGAAATTTCAGTGATTCTACCAATGTCCAGTAAAATAAGATACCAAGTGGTATGGTGTTGTACGGTAAAGTTTTTCCAAGTAGCATCAAAGATGGCGTATGTTCTTTGTGCCTCGTGGGAGCGTCTGGCGGCAAATCTATACGAGTCTATTTATCAGTCCACTTTAACTATTTCACAAATTGTTCATGAGCACGAGCATTTATAACACCAAACTACACCAATTTCATATTATAAAGTCCACTAAAATCAATTTGCAAAAATGTCTAAGGCAAATTTCAACCCTTTGACTTCCCACCACAAACCCCAGGTTTATCCTTAGCGATTTCGCAAAAAGTGTCAAATTTTGACAAATAATTGCTTGAAATTTTATCTAGGCCCTACACAAAATTTTTAAATATTTATAACAAATGGCGGCAACACTGGACTTTTAAAAATTTAATACCTATACATTTGGCAGTTTATTTATAAACGATAGTAGTCTTTGGTAGATAAGAACGTAGACCGGCAAAAAAGCATTTCGTGGAAATTGTATTCCTAGAAATGTTGTCTCATAAAAGAGTTCGTAAATATGTTTGATATTTGAGCTCAGACTAAAAAAGATTAAATCAACTTTTCATTTTATCTATTCAAATAAGAATAGCCGATGTCCAAAAACAGAATCTAAAAATACGTTTTCATCCACATACCTAGGACAACTCTACGTACTTGTTATTGTTCTGAAAATTTCCGTGACCAAAAAGGTCGAATCAAATGTTTATAAGTAATTTCCAATTTACAAGCGTCGAAGTATTTTATTAATAATGCTTGGATAAAATTTTAACTCTTTTGTTGCGGAAAAGTGACGGAAATTTGAAAATTACAAAATTTGCGGAAAAAATCGAAAATTGAAATCCTTATTTTATTATTATATAGTAAACTTTTTAAATTCGCTCGCCTGACAATTAGGCGATTTCATAAAGTGCTTTAGGTTGATGCATGCTTGTTTCATTCTCGCGCTAAGGAATTGTTTAAGAAGGAGAAATCAGAACATTTTATATCTATTTCCTTGTTCATCATCATCAGGTCGTTTTAAGTCTGCATTGCAGGATCACGATCCTCTCTGTACTAACGGAGCCATATAGGCCAGGCCTATCAGCCAGAGCAGCCAGAGGATTCTTGAATCATCGTATTTTATTCAGTAGTACTCATCCTGTTTTATTCGGTAGTATGGCCTCCTATTTTGGTCACAAGGAAACTAAGGAACCTAATTAGTCAGCTAAGGATCTCAGAACATATAACAAGGGAGAATTGCCGCGCTCTTTTAATACAACGAAAACAGGTGTCTCCAGATTTCTCCCACCACTGCCCAAACGCACACACTGGACTGTGTAAAAACAAAAGCCGTCGAGTGTAATAACACATGCAAACTCACGCAGTGATTGCCTGAAATGAAATACACGCACACTACTAAAAAGGCAATTTATTTTACATTTACGCTAGTGCGAGACAAACGTTAAAATGATGTTTTATTGATATCGATATGAAGAATTGAAGTGAATAAGAAGATTGAAGCCTGATGGGGTGCGGAGAGGAGGGCTCATAATTCATACTTCCATACTAATATTATAAAAAGAGGGAATATTTGATTGTGTGTTTGCATCGAATAGGCTTCGAAATTACTGAACCGATTTGAAAAATTCTTTCAGTTGTGAAACTACAGTATCCCCGAGTGTCATAGGCTATGTAAGTACCACGGGCGAAGCCGGGGCGGATTGCTAGTAATTGAAACATATTAATTAGCTGTTTGCCCGTGACTTCGTCAGCGTAAATTAAAGCCTGTATTTTAACCTCAATTATAGCGTCTTTGGAAATAAGGAATAAATAAATACACAATAATTTTGCAAATCAAAATATTTATTTCCAATTTACTGACCAGTAAAATGAAATGAATGAAATTTTTCTTGAAAATGTTCAGAACATATCGTATTTCTCTGGACAGGAAACCAGTTAAGACCTCTGCCCGTTGCATCTATCCATTTTTCTTTAAAAGTTGGGTTCTTAGGAAAACTGAAATAAGAAACCAAAACTATTATTTTTTTCAAACCATAATTATAGTTCGGTTGAAAAAACCGACTGAATACTGCATCAAAATCGGTTAAGCCTAACGCTAGATAATCGCGGACAAACATACATACAAACAGAAAGATCAAACTAAGAAACTTTAACTTCAAAAATAAATAATCTTTTTGAAGTCTAATTTTCAAAAATCTAATAATTATAAAAACATGCATTAAAAACCGGCCAAGTGCGAGTCGTACTCGCGCATGAAGAGTTCCGTACCATTTTATTAATATCGAGCAAAAAACAGCAAAAAAATTACGTTTTTTGTATGGGAGCCCCCCTTTAATATTTATTTTGCTATAGTTTTAGTATTTGCTGTTATAGCGGCAACAGAAATACATCATCTGTAAAAATTTCAAGTGTCTAGCTATCACCGTTCATGAGATACAGCCTGGTGACAGATGGACAGACCCGTCCCGTGTTTACCCTTTAGGTACGGAACCCTAAAAAGTACCTATGTATTTTTATTATTATTTTCCGAAGTCATCTACAGTTGATACTAAATGTAGTACAGTTTCGGATATTTTATCGATAACCGCGTTACACTTGCACTTCCCTAACTTCCGACGCCAAGCAGCGACGGTATCAAACCCACAGCGTTTGATACATTGCGTCGTGATTTTGCGTGGTTTGAGTTAGTTGTCGTATTAAAAGTTCAATGTACAACTCACAAAAAATTTACTTCGACTTTGAATGAATCACGGGTCAACAAGCGAAAATACGGTTATTTGTTAAAATATTTGTTTTTTGATTCTTTTTATGAACAAAATGTGGTACTAACATGTGGTACGTGATTCCATTGTTCTTGTAGTTTTAAATTTCACTCCTATTCTTGCAAGTAACAACGCTACAAGTCGGCATTTTGAGGTTATTACGGGGCGACGGCGGTATTACGACTGACCGGCGGCGGGCAGCAATATTCGATTTCGGGCATATCGCGGCGACGCGGCCACGCCCCCTCTTCATATCTAGTCCTTTATATGATCTGAGCTAAGGATCTTGTCACTTATCTTCATTGGGGCCGATTATAAATCGGAAGCACGTCTAACCTTTGGGTTAGTTTGTACTTAAACTAAGCTAAGGATGCATCCGGGAAAACGGTTAGATGAGGAGAAGGAGATATACGTCGGGACAGATGAAAGAAAGTAGGTAAAATGTTGAAAAAACGCAACGACAAATAAGTTTATTGGTTCAAACTAAGTAGGTACTAAGGAAGAAGAAAGTTTGCGCCCGCCAAGTATTCAAGCAAACCACAATAGGAGGCTACTTTTACACCGCTGGTCCAGAGTTTGTTCGCTCAAACTTTTTGATTCCTTGGGATCATTGTTTGTTGTTTAAATAGAACGAGAAGTAAGTGAAATTTTACTTCCGTTTTGATAATAATAAATAAATATACACGGACAAATCACACAGATTGAGCTAGCCTCAAAGTAAGTTCGAGACTTGTGTTATGGGATACTTACTCAACGATACTATATTTTATTACAAATACATATATAGATAAACATCCAAGACCCAGGTCAATCTGAAAAATATCATTTTTCATTTTGACCTGACCGGGGATCGAACCCGGGACCATCCCTATCGCAGACCGCTGCGCCACGGAGCTCGTCATGATTAATCATTATCTGAGCGTTTTTCCCAGTTCCATCGTGCGAGTCCTACTCGCACTTGGCCACATTTTTTATTATTTTATTCCACATACGTACCTATCACAATTCACAATCCCATTAACACTGAGCTCAAAACCATGTTACAAAACGTAAGGTGACGTATCTTACGAGGTATCCTCGCCGGAGTACAAATGACGAATGAAGTTAGAATTTCATAATTAAGTGCTATTATGTTTGTCTTGTTATTTTTACAACTAAACATTTTCCTTTGAAATCGACATCAATTATCCAATCAGCTGTAATATTCGTCCACACCAGCGGCAGCAATGTTCGAGCGAAAGTAAACGAATGAGAGCTCGAGAGATAATTGTGAATGAAATTTTGAAGTTATTGTCTGTAATATGTACAAAATTTAAGAAAAATATATAAAAAAGTATCAAATTAAAAGGTAATGAATGAGTAATATTAAATTGCATGGACTCGCCCATGAAGGGTTCCGTAGGAGCAAGCTTAGATTAGCCAAAAACCTCTATAATTTTTCGCTAGCAAAGATAACTTTGTTTTTTATAGTATTTGTATTAATGACAAAGTTATAATTGCGGTTTATGAAAAAGTGCTATAACTTTTTAGTTTGTTCTTAGTACTAAAAGCTCTCATAGTTTTCCTTTCAATTTTGCTATATATACTGCTCCTGTAATTGTTTTCAGGTATCCACATATAGCCGATAAGCAGATAGAGGGGGAAGGACACGTATCTCTAACAAAAATTTGCGAAACGGATTCCTAAATTGAAAAAGGGTGTTCTCAACCTTACAAAATTCTCTAAAGAACTATTCAACAATATCCACAAGATGAGTTAGTAGAGAGAAAAAAAACTCCCACTATAGGTACTTGTATGGGACCTACCACAAAACAATTTTTTTATACTTTTTTTTCTATCAATTTTTAGCATGATTTATAGTTATAATCTCTGAGTAAAACCGTGGACGGACAGACAGACATGGCGAAACTATAAGGGTTCCTTGTTTACTATGGAACCCTAAAAATAGTACAATATTGTTACAAAATGTACTGTATTTGTTTATAAGCTTGCTTAGCAAAGTGTTATTTATTTTAAAATATGTTTCTAGATTTGTTGACACTGAGATGTCTTTGCGCAGTAAAAATTGAAAAGTAAATACTTACCGCTACAAGTGTAGTTAACATTACCGCATTATTTTGGCCATTATGCAATCGTGCTTAATAGGTTTCTTTGTGAGCTCATATCGATGTATTAAGATTCACTTTTTGAAATGGTGTGTTGAAATAGTACATTATGATACAAGGACGATAAGCTGGATATTATAGCCGAGGTGTTTATAGGCACGAGGCGAAGCCGAGTGCTTATAATAAACCGACGATTATAGTAGACAGCTTACCGTACGAGTATCATACGACGGAGCCGCGGGTAACAGCTAGTTTACTATAAAGGGTTCTTTAATATAACATAGAAGTTAGGAATTAAATACGGAACTACGAGTATATTAAATCTAGGACTAGATATCGCAGCCACGGCCGTCACAAAATGGCTCAGCCACTTCCTTGATTGCAACATCTTGCGAAGTCTTTAAATATATTCATTAAATGGAAATCGCAAAAACTATTAAATAAAATAATGATAATCCAAATTTAGTATTTTAATACTCAATGTTTTAATAATAAATTTACATATTAAATCTATTGCTACACTATTCTAAAATATCAATCTTCATCTAAATTTTGTAAAGCAGCACCCATAATGACAGATTTAGATTCTGTACGTTTTTTTTTTTACTGACCGGGTATACATGTCTATCTTTGTAATAGTATCCATTTTTACTCGGCCACATAGACATAATCCTCTTCAAGTGACACATTTCTTGTGGGTTTAATGTTTTTAATGGGTCTATTATATCCATAATTTGCTTCGCTGATATAAATTCAATTCTACTTTCATCTTTGCATACGTGTGAGTCCAACCACTTAAAGTAATCAAAGCTTTCGTTACAAAACTATTTCTTTTTTCCCAACATAGAAGCAGGTATCATTGGAAGAGACTCATTATAGAATTCTACTAACAAGTCAAGAACTGCAGATCTCCATTTAGGAAATTCAAGTTTTAATGAGTCCTTGGCTACATAATAATGTGTCATGTCTGCTCCGCGGCGTTTCATTGCCTCAATTCTTCTCGCGCTTAAGAAACGGGAACGCATCGGGCAAAACACTATCCTTTCGATTAAATCTTGATCGCTCTTATCGTATTTCGGCACATTATCCTCGTTAAAAATCATTATCAATCCTGCCTGGACAGGAAATTTATACTGAGTTTCAAGAGGTTCACACTTCAGTTGATTTTGTATATAATAAATGGATGATCCTGTTATATCTTTAATGAAAGTACTATTCAGAGTATAAGTTTTCATTAATCTATCTGCAACCAGAAGTCTTTTTCCTTTTAGATTATAAATCTCTCGGTCAAACTTGTGCTTGTGATTAACTGTAACAAATTCAGAATTGGCGATGAAGTAACTACCAAATACTGTGTCTAGCAGTGAAATCAGAGTTGATGTCCCAGAATTTTGTCCACGCATGGTAGTTAATACTAGAGAGCGCTGTTCAGTTCTTTGTCCGCTAAGCATTCTTGCGACGAACGAGAGAAACCATTCTCGTTCAGATTGATCTGGTAAAACATGATTAAAATACAATTGGACTGTGTCTTTATATTTTGCAGATAGCTTTTTGCTATATGACCATCCACATGTTGTTTCTGCCCAATCCTCTATCTCTATATTCCGGATAGTTGGTGGAATATTTGTTGTAACTATTGTCTTATTCTCCGTCATAAATAATGGTAACTTTGAATCTAGGTTGTCAGCAAAATTCTGATTTTCAATTTTAGCCAGTACATAATTTCGTAGCTTGGCAACTGACGGTAACATTCTGTCAAATACCTTCTCGCTAACGCTGCACCATAAGTTTGTTTCCGGGTTGCAATGATAAATTGTATTTCTTGAGTAGCGATATCTGGATGTTATATCGGGATGCGACCTAAGTAACGCATCCACTAATTCGGTATCAGAGCTCACTGTTTCGGGGTATAAGTCAGTTATAGCGACCATCTTGTCATTGTCTTCGTTATCCCCAAAATATATTCCCGATTTCGCAAACAACAATTTTATTGTCTCTTCCCGTAAAACCTTTGCAACAATATCGAAACCTAATTTTTTGCGTTTCGATTGCCCTGCAGACATAATAACGAACGATTCCGTCGGTTTCAGTGGCTTATACAGTATTATTTCATTCGTAGATTTCTCTATTGTTTGAAATACGAAACGATTTTCTTCCAAATTCGCGATAAAACCTTTGTTCATCTCAGGACATAGTAAAGCTAATTCAGGGTTATTTGATGTTATTTTATCCTGAAGAAAACTTATTTTTTCATTTTGATCATTGGTCAATACACACAGATCTGGAATAATGAATAATGTACGGGATTCATTAGCACATTTTATGCTTAGGCGAAATTTCAGACGATCACTAATATCCACTTCCACGATTGTCAATGGTAACAACTCAGGAGGCAGTATCATATTTAGATAATTTGTCATTTTTTCTAATTTCTGTGTATAAAACTAATTTCAATCAGGTATGGTAAGGAATAAGATCCATCCGAATTTTCGAATATTTTTTTAACATGCTCTAAGTTCTTGTACTTCGACGAACGCCTCGAAAAACAGTCGGCAATTTCAAGATTATTGTATCCAGATTTACGACCATATTGATTCAAAGCCCATAAAACATTTCTCCAAAGGTGATGTCTTTCACAATGTCTCTGCTCCAAGTTCATCACCAAAGCCTTAAGAGCCTCTGGGCTATAATCTTTCATAGAAAAATCCAATTTCCTTTCGTCTCGTAACTGACTCTTGTTATTTTTTCTAATGTCGGTAGACAAAGGGGTCATGATGTCTGGAAGTGAATTAATGTGTCGTATGGCTGGACAGTACTCAATCCTGTCATTAAACGAACATGATTCATACATTTTTTTTACGTCATCAATCAAATCTGAATATGTTTGCACAAAACTTGGATGATTATGCGAGTTGAAAAGTGTCTGGCATAATTGGCGTATCTTTTCCAAAAGACTATTATTTTCCTCGTTCATCGATGTTAGTTCTTCACCATGCTTTTGTGACGTATTTAGATATTTCTCTCGTTTTTTAACTTCCATTTTTAACTTTTGAATCTCTTTATTTTTTTCCGCTATTATCTCAGCGTGCTTACGTTTCAATCCGTAAATTTGTTGTTTCAGATTAGTGTTTTCTTTTTCTTTTAATTTTAATGATGCTGTCAAACTAGTTTTTGTCATTCGTAGTGACGGGCATTTTTGTTTAACGTAATCCTTTTTCTTCTTCGAGATATCCGTAGACACTTTTGAGTTTCCACTTTTCACTGCGTTATTATCTCTTTGACTGGCCTCTCCTTCTTCCTGTTTGTAACGGCTAACATTTTTCTTTTTTGGACTTCTCATTACAATTTATTTTAATTCACTGCGACGCGTCAGAATTAAATACGTTTACCACCCGCGGCCTCTTCTGATGTCGATAAGCGACTGCGCGTCAGTGTTGCTAGTCGACCTGCGTCAAAAGTTTAAAAGTAACGCAAATGCAAAATCTGACAACAGATTGGCGTTTCCAAAAAAGAATGTGATTATTCGTCGTCGTAACCTAATACCTACCTACTGATAGTATCTTGTGTACTATCACATCCCAAATCTGAGGGAAAAAATGGGAAGGACAGCGAGTGAAACCGAGTAAAAAAAGTTTTAATAAGTGGCCAAGTGCGAATTGGACTAGCCCATTAAGAATTCCGTAGTATCTAGCGTATATTAGATAATAAGATGACAAACACTTTTATATTTGCCAGCAAAAATACTCTGTTTTTCATAGTGTTTGTATATTTGCGGTTTATGACAATGACAAAACGAGATATTTTTTTAGCATAAGCAGCAGTTTTTGGTATAATGGTATAAGTATAGCATATATCTAAAAACTGCTGATTATAGCTCGTTCGAATCAATTTTCTTTGAAAGAGATGAAACCTCAATGTCATTCTTAAAGACATACCTACCTATCGATGAACATATGAACACCACTCACGAATAGGTTTGTTTTTTTTTTTTAGATTTAGCTCCATTTTAGGGGAAAGTTCTTAATTTTTTCCCCATAAATGGAACTAAAATCAAAAATCCTTCTGAGAATCTTAAAGCGATTTACAGAAATCATCTTCCTACCAATTTCAAACTGTGTGTTCTTAATAGGTAGTTTCGTTATAGAATGGCTGTGACGTACGGACAGACAGACACGACGATCTCTTAGGTAACCGCCATGTAATGCACAAGGCTCCAAAGTTTCACATAAACGTAACAAAAGTAACGTTCTGGCAACTCTGCTGCGCAACGTCTGAGTAACCTAATGTTCTAAAAATAGACGATGCCTCATGGTTCATTCGTGATACGTAGTACGCCGAAACGAAACCGCTTCTTAGCTGCCGTTTTAATTTATAAACACCACAGACAGATGGCGCCACGGATATAAACGCACCTGTGTAGTTATGGCTTAGGGCACCAGTAAATAGTCAAAGATTCAGTCATTTACAAAAAAATAAGATATGTACGTACACCTACCTACCAGACTTGAAAAATTATGGGTAAAAAAATCTTTAATCTATCTCTCTTATTTTAGAGTAGCTATGCTGTAGAAAAATGAATTAAATCTGATTTACTATAAAAAGCCCTCGTTTATTTCTATACATATTGTCATTATTAAATAAAAAAGAGAAAGCTTCACTAAATTTTGTCCTGATCGATATAAATGAAAAATAATTTAATAAAATAAATCTAAATGTGGTTTTACGACTCCAATTGCTTGTAAAATAATACGAATAACATAAAGTAATCAAAAAAATATTTATTTTACAATGTGTCCACTCTATTACCGTATGTGCCAATCACAAAAGTACACTTTATCACATGATATAAAAACAAAGGTATGTGATAAACCTTTGCGTTTTTATAATAAGTGTAATAGTACAATGACAATAATGGTACAATAATAATAATAGTAGTCATCATTGATGGCAGACGTTTAGCTATGTCAGATGCCTTTAGGCAGCTTGAAAAATCTGACACCAGTGTTGGCCACTTTCACTTTCGTGGGTGAAAAAGAATAAAAAAGTACAATGACAAATTTTCTTGTCCTAGTTTACTTTGCAATGATACACAGAGTGAAACATGACCCTCGATATACCCTAAAAGGGGTGATTCAAACCGTCAATATGAAGAACTTTTATTATGGGGTGAATGCTGGGAAATCGATTTTTTTAACATTTTGCCTGAACACTTTTGTATGAAAATGCCGAAAAAATGTTGAGTTCCATGCAATGACCACATAGCAAAAGTTGTTCATATTGATGAGATGAGTCACCCCTTAAGAGTATGTATGTCGAGGGTCATGTTACATTCTATATATATTATTTATATAGAAGGTGAAGGAAGGAAGGTAGGAAAGTGGTATATTATTTTACAGTGTGTGCATGGTCGACTGACCGTGTCACCTACACGAAATGATGATGATATATATATTTTGAAATTGACCTGGGTCTTGGATGTTTATCTATATAATAATATGTATTTGTAATAAAATATAGTATCGTTGAGTTAGTATCCCATAACACAGGTCTCGAACTTACTTTGGGTACTATTATGTATTCTGTGCTTTGGGGCTAGCTCAATTTGTGTAATTTGTCCGTATATATTTATTTTTATATTATTTAAAAGTGGCCAAGTGCAAGTCAGCCTCGCCCATGTAGGGTTCCGTAGTAGCAAGCATATGTGTATCCATCCATATCGTGTATTATCTATGGATATTCACTAAACGTACCGATAACCTGTAGTGCCATGGTACCTGAGAATGTAGGTTAGGTTAGTTTTCGACTTGAATTACTCTTGTAACCGACTTCAAAAAAGGAGGAGGTTCTCAATTCGTCGAAATCTTTTTTTTTTATGAATGTTCCTCGATTTCTCGAAGACGCCTAGACCGATTGAAGAAATTCTTTTTTTTGTTCGATAAGTAATACTTTACAGATGGTCCCATAAAATTTTCATCGAAATGTGTCAAGCGCTTTTTGAAAAAATACACTTTAACCAAAAAAAAGGTATACACGAATGCCGTTCGGATTACACTTATTTCCATTTTATTCTTATGCTTATTGAAACAAATGTTGAAGTCGGTTTTTTTTTTGTTAGAAATATTTTAAATTATTATTATGTCCGTCACCTTTGTTAGTCCTCTGTTCCTGTAACGATCTTTAAGTAACATACCCAGCACGACTCATATCTTAGCTTGCTGTGTAAACTTTGTTAATTAAAGCTTAGACAGACATTGTTACATTATTAACACCAGTAATTTGCAAACAGCAGTATCGAGTTACGTTTCAGCAATATTCATCCAAATCCAGACATAAACGTGATTGATTTGCTTCGCGATCTACGCCTGCAGCCTTTGACTATATATACTTTCTAGACGCCTTCATTCCTTTATTCCAATGTTTAAAAAACTGACCAATTTTTCAATGCTTGTGTGCGTGACAGCTTATTGCCATCACCATTTGGTCCTTGTTAGTCCCCACTGAAGGACGTGCCCTCTCTGTACTACCTAAGCCATATATTAGCCAGAGCAGACAGAGGATTTTGCCTACACTCTCCACGCTGGCCAGACGGGTTGGAGAGGTCTCTTTGATGTTTATTAGCTTTGTTTAGCTTGTGTTTCCTAAGTCGCCTTCTACGACATCCACGGTAAGTCTTGGAGTGGTCCTATTCTACTCTGCCGGGAACCACACGCCATCAATATCCGTTAAATTGGTAGTTATGTGTTAGCATCACATAAGCTTAGATTATTCTAGCTGATGCCGTGACTTCGTTCGCGTGGACTTTATTACTCCGGCGTATTAATATACCTTAATACGAACTAAACGTACATAAGAAAATACTTGTAGCAGTGTTATAAAATTGTATGGCATTGCATTGGCTGTTGCTAAATACTGGAGGGATAAAATATAGGATTCTTTTAGACTTTTTGAGCGAGCGACACGATACGACGAAGACTATATATATAGCTATATATATGCGCTACATCACCAAACTTTGAGGTATGGGCAGAGTGCCCTAAACCTATCGCACATCTCCTAAGGGCCTTCGGGAAGAACGGATCTGGGCTTAAGATGTTGCCTGTGTGTGCAAGGCTTGGAGAGACAGCAAACTCTGATGTTTTGCCGTATGGGCTGAAAACTACGTTGCCAAAATCGGGACCGCTGGGCGGTCACCATTTATATGAGCTAATCGTACTTCACGCACTCTATCCCAGCAGAGAGTGACTCTGTAAAATTTGTCGATATAAAACTTGACATGTTAGTGTATCGGATGTTCTGAATCTTCGATTTATTTATCTCAACAAATTATTATTTATCAAAACAACGTTTTCTACAGCGTCATTTTTATATATTAACTATAGTTTACCTGGACCATTATGGTTCTGCGTCAGGTGTTCCAAATCTTCGAATTAAATACCTCAACAAAAAATGCTCATCAGGTTGAATAACTTTTGCTTACGCCTAATTTATATATTTCTTATAGTTTGCCTGGACCATTATGGTTCTGCATTAGGTGTTCCAAATCTCAGATTTTGTAAACCTCAAGAAAAATACTCATCAGGTTTAACAACTTTTGCTAAGGCTCCACTTTTATATTTTTTATAGTTCAGCTGGACCATTATCAAAATCATTTCTACCTTATATGTTGCCCCGGCTTAATAGCTATATAGCAAAAAAAGCTTTATTCGAATCCGTCCAATATTTCCGGAGATAAACGTGATCATACATACAGACAGACAGACAGACAGAAAAGAAATAAAAAAAATTTTTTTTTGCTTCTATTATTCTTTTTAAGTGTCCCTCTATCCATTTAGTCAAAAATACTAAACGTACAGACAAAAAAATTTTACTGTTTTATTATTTGTATAGAATTGATAAACCCTAGACATACTCTATTAGCCTAAAAGCGTAGAAAAAACTAGTGTCCAACTCAAAGTCGGTCGCGCACACACACAACTATCAATTTGACGGATTTTAGGCCACGTCCACAGTAGGCAAACTGTTAGCGGCCGACTGAGTGAGCCGCAAATTTGTGGCTAACTGAAATTTGAGTTAGCTGCAAACTCAGATCAATATTTGTGCGTCGCACTCGCAAGCAAACTGTTATGAGTTAGCCACTTATTTAGGTCGACCGACTGAATCATCACTTTACTATTGTTGTACGAAGGGAGTGGTTTGTTTGTACAGTTTGCGGCAAACTGACTCATTACGCCCGGCGAACAACCATATCGCCGCCGCCAACTGGAACCGGTTTTACTGGGAGTCGGCCGCTCACTGAGATAGTCGGTGCGCGTAACGCTACAAACTGCGTACAGTGAGCGCAAAACTAGCGAACTGTGGACACTCCATTTCAAAAATATTGAAGGGCGTACTAAATCGATACGCCGCAAACTCAGTCGGCCACTAACAGTTTGCCTACTGTGGACAATTGACAGAACGCGTGCGATAACACAAAGCTGTCATACACACAAGCATTGAAAAATTTGCCAGGTTTTTAATCATTGAAATAAAGGGGTCATGCCTTTATTTCAATGATTAAAAAACTGGTGTCTAGAGAGTATATAGTCAAAGCATATTGGCATATAGGTTGGACACATTTTTTTTTCTACGCTTTTAGGCTAATAGATAAGAGTCTAGGCTTTTATAATCTCAGCCCACAGCCTCGATTTGAATTACGCTACAACAAGTGATGGGTACTCTGTTAAATCATTTATTTCATCTGATCCAGTCCAAACTGAGGCGTGAAGGCGTGCCGCGTGATTGATTTACTTTGCAATTAACGCCTAAAGTCACCATCTGAATAAGTAAGAATTAAAAAGTATCTACTCATGTTACGTTACTCTTGCATAAAAATACCCGTTGTTTGTATGGTACATATTACTTATACTAGCTTTTCCGGCCAACGCGCGGCTTCGCTCGCGTATTATTTTACCGTATAAATTTGCCGAAAGTAATATTAAATTTCAAAATTTTCACATTTTTAAAATAATTTTGCCCTGTCAATTTTAAAGGATGCGAACTTCTAGAATCAATATCAAATTAAAAACTGTTTGTAACTTACGTCGGCATATCACGCATCCAAATATTATCAGACTGATAACTCCTATCTGCAATCTGCAAACTTAGTTAGGTATAGAATAATGGCGTCAAATCAAACTTGAGTGAGAGAAAATAAGGGGTGTTTTAAGCGGCAATCTGTACTACTTTAACTTTGAGGTTGGGGGCGAGCGGCAATTAAATTTTACAACTTCAGAGGAGCTAACAAGAAGGCAGTCATCAAACTTCAAAATTGCACTCAAACGAAATCTCAACAATTACAACGTCAAATGTCAAAAGTCAAACAAGTCCATTTTTTTTTTTTTTTGAATGGACTACGTAGCTAGCTAGCCAAGTGAGCTTTCGCTACTTCACCGGGCTTTTGAGGTGAGGGCAGAGTGCCCTCAACCTGTAAGGCAAACATCACCAAAGGGTTCCCAGGAGGGACGAACCTCGGCTTTGGGCGTTGCCTGGGTGCGCAAGGCTTGGAGAGACAGCAAACTCTCATATGCCTGATGGGCCGCGATTTGCATGCATGACCTGAAGGGCCGAACTGAGAAACAATGGCAAAGCCTTTAGAGAGCAGCAACTCTCATGTTTTGCCGTATGGGCCGAAAGCTACGGTGTCCGAAGGACCTATCCTGGGTGCAAATCACCCGGGACCGCCGGGCGGTCACCAGTAATCGGAGCTAGTCCTACTCTACGCACTCTTACCCGGTGGCGAGTGCGACGGGGGCGGAGGGTGGGATTCCTCTGGCTGTTCGGAGCCGGAGAGGAGCTGGACTGGGCAAGAGCGATGTCAATAGGATCATCGGGATCGGTAAGGACGTCCCTAGGACGTCTGCGACGTGCGGTCGCAGTGTCATGGAGAGTGGGGGAGTAGTTGGCGGCTTGCACAACTAGGGGGTTGGGATGTCGCGCGGCATTCTCGAAGTAACGCTTGGAGGCGTTCTTGAGAATGCCGTGGATGGACTCGAGTCGTAAGTCACGGTGTACGTCTGTTATACGTGTGTATCGAGGATGGCCGGTCGCCCTACGGACAAAACGGTTCTGTACGAGTTGCAGCCGTTTGATGTGGGAGGGCGCGATATGGGAGAACACTACGCCGGCGTAGGTCATGATCGGGCGGACGCAAAGCTTATAGAGTGTCAACTTATTTCTAAGTGACATCCTAGCATTGCCTATCATGGGACTGAGACGGCCTAATACGAAGGCGGCATGGTTGCGGACTTTGGTGATGTGGTGACTGAAGGTCATACCACTATCGAATACGACTCCAAAGTACTTGGCCTTTTTAGCCCAGGGAATGGGCTTGTCGTATAGGGACACTGTCCCTATTGGGGATTGGACTTCACCAGACATGGTGATTTTTCGACGTCGCGTACCTTGGCCATCCTTCGTGAAGAGCACAGCTGTGCTCTTCTCAGCATTGACCTCGATGCGCCACCTCTTAAACCACCTGCCTAGTGCGTCGACGGCGGACTGAAGCCGTTTCACAATCATCGAGTTATTGTGATGGGAGGTATAGAGAGCCGTATCGTCGGCGAATAATGCCAACTCTACGTTAGGGGTCTTGGGAATATCGCTTGTGTAAAGCGAATAGAGGAGAGGTGAGAGAACCGCGCCCTGAGGGACGCCGGCTCGGATAGGACGGGGAACAAGTCCAAATAATTATTCTCCTTATATACACCCCATCATCATCAGGTCTTTTTAGGTCTCCAGTGCAGGAGCACTACCCGCTTTGTACTCCTAGAACCATTATATTTTACCCAAAGCGCAGTCAGAGGATTTGGCCTACAACCTCCACGCTTGCCTGACGGGTTGGAGAGGTTTCTTTGATGTTTAAAAACTTTGTTTAGTTTGTTTTCCCTAAGTCGCCTTCTACGACATCCACGGGAAGATTTGGAGTGGTCCTATTCTACTCTGTCGTAAACCACACGGCCAAAAATTTATATACATATTATTATGTCTTTATCCCTTACGAGGTAGACAGAGCCGAGTCTTAGGCCAGAACCCAAAGGCCCGGAAAAAAATTGATATATATATATATATATATATATATATATATATGAAAAGTATTCATTATACTTAACCAATAAAAAGTCGATTGTTTTTTCGAATTTCCGCCATTAGTCCCAAAGTAAAATTTCTTCATATTGACTACGTATGTAAGTGAAATCATCCATTGTTATAAAATAACACTTTAACTATTTAAACGAGCTCTTTAATCCGAATGTGAGCCTATTCAGATAATCAAAAACAAAACTTTGAAGTTATACGTGTAAACTTGTTCTTGTCACAAATATTCGTTCTTTGCCCGCTTCAAGGTTGGCCGTTCCAATTAATATACAGGGAGTCAATTTTTCAACCAAGAGAATCGATCCGCCACTCGTTGTCAAGTTTCCGCATGGTGAATCTTAATTGGCTCTATTTTTGAAACTTTATTCGAATGGTTTTTCCGAATGGTCGCACGAGAGCACTCGGACCGGACTACGCGTGCAAAATGTCAAATTTGACTTTGACCAAATTTTTATTTTTTTCTTAAGTTCTCGTCCTTATATCCTAGCGTTTTTGCTACAACTGTCTACAAAAAGTGGGAATATACGTCCGATTTGCTTCCGATACGATTGCAGCGTTGCCTTTTAATAAAAATAAGAAATTCCTTACACCTACATGAAAAAAATTAAGATTTTAAAAGAAATGGCAATAAAAACTCCCTAGATGTGCCTTAGTCAATGCGTTAATAAAATCAGAAAACATAATTAAGAAATAAGAAGGCTTTTGTACAATTCGCAATTATAGTTTTATTACGCTATTTACTAAGGAGACTTCGTCTTTAGTATCATCTTGTTCATATTTAACTGGTTTTTATACGAAAGAAGATTACGAAAAACAATTGCCCAAAGACAATCAAATTCCAAAGACAATGTACCTAAAATGGCAACACCGTCCGATTGTCGGATTGAAAATCGGACGTGTATTCCCAGCTTAAGCTACTAGTTTTGCTGTGCATTCAATTATTCTGGCAACCGTAACAATTTTTTTTTTGCTGGCAACTCTAAGCAATAGAACCATTCGCACGGTTCAAAAATACGTAAAAACAGGCCCGCTCGTTGATTTTAATCACATGTGAATACGAACCGAGTGCTGACGTCATAACGAGTGGTGGATTGATTCTATTAGTTCAAAAATTTACTCCCCCCTCCGAGCTGTCAATAAGTGCACTCTCCCAAGAAAGTGGGTGAGCACATCGCTCTGAAAGAATCTTAAAATGCTAAGACTAAAAGCCGACGAGCTCCGTGGCGCAGTGGTCAACACGCCTGCCTGCGACCCGGATGGTCCCGGGTTTGATCCCTGGTCAGGTCAAGATGAAAAATGATCTTTTTCAGATCGACCTGGGTCATGTTTATATATATATAAGTATCTATCATAAAATATAGTATCGTTGTGTCAGTATCCCATAACACAAATCTCGAACTTACTTTGAAGCTAGCTCAGTTTGTGTGATTTGTCTGTCCGTATATGTTTATTTATTTTATTTAAACCCACCGTGTAGGTGCGTTCCTGAAGTCGAGGCGAGATGAAGCAATATTAATATTAAAGGCGAACTTTTTACTAAATACAATACCACGGCATCAGACTCACAAATTTATTTAAATATAAAAAGAATTGGCTAAGTGCGTATCGGACTCGCGCAAGAAGGGATCTGTACCACTATTTATATAAAATTAGACTATCGAGCAAAAACGGCATCATCATCAGGTCTCCACTGCAAAAGCATAACCCTCCCTGTACTACCAGGGTCATATATTAGCCAGAGTAGTCAGAGGATTTGGCCTACACTCTCCACGCTGGCCAGACGGGTTGGAGAGGTCTCTTTGATGTTTATAAGCTTTGTTTAGCGTGTGTTTCCTAAGTCGCCTTCTACGACATCAACGGGAAGACTTGGAGTGTTCTTATTCTACTCTGCCGGAAACCACACGGCAAAAACGGCAATAAAATGATATTTGTTGTATGTTAGTCCCGCTCTAAATCCCGCTCTAAAGACTTGTCTTTACTCAAAATTTGGCACCTCGCTTCCCAACCTCAGTAGGAAAGCCTTAATCTCCGCTTTGGCTGAAGGGTTATCAACCTTTTGGTTCGACAATTTGTCAAAGACGAGATAGAGGCTGAGATACAATTAAAACTTTAATTGCTATTTACAAAACCCGGTAATAGAAAAAGTAATTAAGTTGACGTTGCCTATTTACAATTTAACTTCCCTGACCTAAATAAAGTATATATGAATTAAGTAATCTATACATTTAATAAAACAGTAAAAATATTTTGTCTGTACATTTAGTATTTTTGACTGAAATGGATAGAGGGATATTTAAAAAGAATAATAGAAAGCAAAAAAAATTTTTAGAATTTCTTGTCTGTCTGTCTGTCTGTATGTATGTATGATCACGTTTATCTCCGGAAATATTGGATGGATTTGAATGAAACTTTTTTTGCAATATAGCTATTAAGCCGAGGCATCATATAAGATAGAAATGATTTTGAAAAATGGAACACCTGATGCAGTATCATAATAGTCAAGCTGAACTATAAGAAATATAAAAGTGGAGCATTAGCAAAATTTGTTAAGCCTGATGAGCATTTTTACTAAGGTATAAAAAATCTGAGATTTGGAACACCTCATGCCGAACCATAATGGACCAGGTAAACTATAATAAAAATATAAATGACGCCTTAGCAAAAATTATTCAACCTGATCAGCATTTTTTGTTGAGGTATAAAGCTGAAGATTCGGAACATCTGACGTAGTACCATAATGGTCCAGGTAAACTATAGGAAATATAAAAATGACGCTGTAGCAAAAGTTGTTCAGCCTGATTAGTATTTTTTGTTGAGGTAAAAAAATTGAAGATTTAGAACATCTGATACACTGATACATAGTAAACCGGCACAAATAATTTTTCCTTGTGCTATAAAAAAAAACTTATAACTACCTAAATATAGGAATATTGCTGAAACGATTAATTTCTAACCCAAAATCTATTTAAATATAGGTTCAGTTACGAAGTAATCGCCTCTTTATAAAAACAAAAACTAGTGAAGTCACTTAATTTAGCAATCTGTATGCGCGAATGTGAGAACTATTTTTGGGTTCTATTAACCTTTTTTTATCGCCGTCTATCAATTTTCTGAGAAATAACGGAATGAACAGACACGCCTGTTTTGCTATTTTATTGAATCTAGGTATGTTTAAATATCAAACAAATGTATGTACAATTCCTCTGACTGCTCATACTAATCAGTATATGGCGCTGGTAGTACAGAAAGGGTCGTGCTCCTGCAGTGGAGACTAACAAAGACCTGATGATGATGATGTAAATAATATAGATATTATATTATCTTGATGCCGTGTGGTTCCCGGCAGAGTAGAATAGGACCACTCCAAGTCATTCAGTGGATGTCGTAAAAGGCGACTAAGGAAACACAAGCTAAACAAAGCTTATTAACATCAAAGAGACCTCTCCAACCCGTCTGGCCACCGTGGAGAGTGTAGGCCAAATCCTCTGACTACTCAGGCTAGTATATGGCTCTGGTAGTACAGAGAGGGTCGTGCTCCTGCAGTGGAGATTAGAAAGACCTGGTGATGATGATGATGATGATTATCTTGATATTACGTTTTCAAATACACATAAGCTTACTTTCTCGGCGAAATATCCTAAAATTTAGCCAATAATGTACATAGGAACTTATTGTTCATATTTATTTAACATACAAAAACGTATGGTTATTTGATAGGCTGCTTACTAATATGGCCCGGGAGGATAATACTTTCTAATATCGCAAACTGAATAAGTTCCAGAGTTCCTGAGTCAACGACCTGTAGGAGAATTGAAATTCGATTTACATCCTTTCATAATACTTTTTCTCTTCGTGAATATTCGTATGGAATGCTTTGCGGGGAAGCTATTTCGACTTCGCACTCGTTTTTTAGATAGAGAGCAGTTTCTTAAGTAGGTTGGAACTTAAACAAGTTAATTTTCTTGCATCTTGAAGTAAAGCAGTAGATTTGAACGCCTTAATTTTTTTAAAAATCCCAATCCCATCTCCCAAATAATACTATATATACCCAACTAAAACTATATATGCGAAAGTGAGTTGGTTTGTTTCTTACGCTTTCACACACTATCTACTGAACCGATCATCATGAAATTTTGTATACATGTAGTCTGGAGTACGGAGAAGGACATAGGTGTTACTGATGATCAGGTTTTTGTAATCAAACACAGAACTGGCGCGTAACAACGAGCAATTTAATGCACTCGGGACAGTATTAACACACAGCATTACACCGATATGGCGGGCAGTGGGGCGGGCTATGACGTCACGCCAGTGTTGCAACTCGTTCGTTGAGTTACATAGGCTACCTTTCATCCCGGAGAAAAGTACTGTTACCGAGGGAACAACACTAACGCGAGCGGAACCGCGGGCGGAAACTAGTATTAAGATAATATTCAAAGTCAGTTTCTCTTAGGTTAAATTAGTTTATCCTCGGAAAGATCGGAGAAATTGGGTCAATAAAAATAACAGGGCTATCATACTCTGACGAACCGCCATCGCAATGGAGGAAACCACGGTATTAAGTAGTCTGAGCTGCTGACTTGCTCTGAAAGATATATGTGGATTCTGTAATAAAAATAAGTAATAAATATATTTTTGGCTATGATAGTAGAATAAACAAGTAACATATACATGTTACGTTGAGACACGCAATATTATATTTGGTAAGTAATTAACAAAATTATCCAATCGAACGTTAGTTTTTTTTTGCTGTATAGAAATGACTTAATTAAAAGTCATGAAATAAAATATTGGTTAACATACCTATAAAATTTCTATAATTATTCTCGAAACATAATTAGATGAGCAATTATCCATCCTGGCAGGCATTCCGAATTAATTGGTAGTAAAATTGGTGTATTTTTGGTAGGCCCTTAAACACAAGCCCTTAATATTCTCATAAATGTAAAACGCGCGCTCACTCCCAGACTCCCAAACCACAGAATTAATATAACTACTTACGAGCAGAAGGGAACATCATAGGGCTCCCTTCGATATGGCATCCACACCGCAACCCCGTTCACTGGCAGGCTTTGGTAAATTGAAAATGTTTCCTTCATGTAATGACGTGTTATGAATGTTACATTTTGTTAGTAGTAGTAATAGGTATAATTTATCATTTCTATCTAGTCACTATTACTACATATTATAAAATTATTAAACAAAGTCCTCCGCCGCGTCTGTCTGTTCGCGATAAACTCGAAAACTACTGCACGAATATTCAACTGGTTTTCAACTTTTCACCAATAGAGTAATTTATAAGGAAGGTTTATAGGTATAACACTACATATTATAAAACAAAGTCCTCCGCCGCGTCTGTCTGTCTATTCGCGAGAAACTCGTAAACTACTGCACGGATTTTCAACTGGTTTTCACCAGACATCAGCTATAATAAACTATTTTCATTCAGACACTGCTGACCGACTTCCTTATAAGAGCACTACCACTTAATAGAAATCTTTTAGAAGTAAGCGCCGACCGAATGCGATCAGAGAGTATTTTTTGAAAACTGATTTGCACAACACCGAGAACATAAAAATAATATGATATTTTTTATTTCAGACTGCAAAAAATAAAATACTGGACTTTTGTCCAGAATTTCAAAATGACCCATTAGAATAATGTCAAAAACTAAAAGCCATACACATAATAGCTGTGTTAGTACTTTTAATGTCATATTCAGAGTGCCTACCTATGTTTATTTTTTTAGGCCAATGGCTATTTCAATACAGTGTCTCTGTATGGGGCAGTCTTTAGCTTAATTTTTAAATCGGTAGAATCAATCCGCCACTCGTTGCGTCGTCAGCACTTAGTTCGTATTCACATGTGAATTAAATCAACGATCGGACCTGCTTTTGAGTATTTTTGAATCGTTCGAATATTTATAAGTTTTCTGTAGATTTGGTAGTTACTGGTGGTTCGTAGCTCAATGTGTGGTAACTGTAATATCTTATTGAACCCAATAGTATCCATGGGCAATGGAACTCAAAGGGACCCAACAAGACTAATCGGAACCCAATGACCCCCTTTGTACCAATGGAACTTAAAAGGCCTCGATAGGACTCGATGAAAACCGATATACCCGTTGATGGGTATCAACGGGTACTATCGGTTTCCAACGAGTCCTATTAACAAATTTGATTTTGGTGATTTAGGTGCAATAGGGTTATGTGAAGTCAAATTTGTTATTTTGATGTACACATCTTTGAATTCGAGTGGTACCGTACGACCATTCGGAAAACCCATTCGAAATGATAATATACACCATGCTGAAGCTTGACAAAGAGCGGCGAATTAATTCCACCAGTTCAAAAATTTGCTTCCTGGTCTGCACTCACATTTTTCTTTAAAGTTTATTTTTGAGTGTCTTAAAATACTTTCTGCTGTAACGCTCTCGGTCTGAACAGACTCTTATACACAACCTATTCTGACCGGGCTTAAGTCGTTTCAACCCAAACTCAGCTTAAAGCTGCTATAATTTACGGCAGTCAGCTTTTCCGAGCACGTAGTTCCAACTGTCTGATAGCGCTGTTGTTGTGACTTAAATTAATACCACCTGTTTTGGAGGGTTTCACACCATTTAATTTCCACAGTTATCATACTCTAAAATTAATGTTTCGGTGTAACATGAAACATTATTTTCAGAGCGCAATATAAATTATTCAGTAAAGAAAAAAATCAAATTAAATTATTATGTTAATGAGTTGTGTAACCCAACATGACAATTCCTGCAACTTGTTAACGGTTGGACCGATTTTGATAAACGTGTCTAAAAACGTTTACCCGTTTAAGAGCTACGGTGCAGAGAATCAGAGATGCAGAGCAGACACTAACAGACAGGCAGATAGACACTCACACACACAACACCGCACATATCAACTAATAACACCACTCTTTTTGCGTTAGAGGTTAAAAAGAGGAATAGACAAAAAAAAATAACATACATAACATATTTTACTGTCTTTAACATCGGAAGAAATAAAGGTGAAAAAAAAAAACTCCAAAAGATGTCTACAAAAACATGTTTTTGTCTCTTACGGGAAAGATAGAACCTGAGGGCCACGTTAAGCGTGTGATTGTAGGTGGAAAATGGAATTAAATTCTTGATGGGTTTCTAGCCGCATATAGATTTTATTTCGCAGATTATTTGCCGTTTCCTTGTATCGACTTTTACAATCTGCGTGGAACGGCAAGCAGCTGATAAATTTTTCGTTTTTACTATGACCAGATGATAAAAACCTATCATAAGTTTTTTACTGGTCTCGTTCTGTGATATTTTGCTATCTTCAACTTTTCACAACCTCTTGAGCCCTGCCGTGTCACATGTGATACGGATAAATTACTTAAGCTATAAAAATTGCGATCTTGCGAAAAGTTTTGTCATGATTTACTTACCATTTTTTGTTGAGAATGTCGAGGAGCCCGATGGTCCAGTGGGTGTGAGCTCTATGAGCGCTTACGTATGTTAAGCAACCCCTGGTGCAGTCCCTACTTGGATGGGTGACCGCAAGTGGCATAAAAATATCTCGAGCTCCTCCGTGCTTTGGAAGGCACGTTAAGCCGTTGGTCCCGGCTGTCATCGTTGATGGCAGTCGTTAAGCTATGTCAGATGCCTTTAGGCAGCTTGAAAAATCTGACACCAGTGTTGGCCACTTACACATACGAAAAACAAACAAACGTTGAGAATGTCAATCCTGCCTTGTAAATAAATAACCACTGCTCAACTGGTCTATTTTTTGTTGATTCCCTAATAGTGTCTTGTATGACAAATTGACAATCGCCAAATTTACAAATGAAAAGGCTATGATTTATATGAAGATATGATCAAAATCTAAGCAATAAAAATAAAGTGTTTGTGTATTTGTTTGTAAAGGATAAACTAAAAACTATATTTTAACAAATTTGTTCAAAGAAAAATAAAAACGCGACTGCAATGCTAAAATAAATCGATCTGCAATTTTTTAAGTAACATGACTGGTTGTAGTTCAGTATTGTGCGGAGCGCTTACTGTAATAGACCAGCAATAGGCCGGTTTTATTTTTTTGGCAAGGGACACAGGCTACTTTATTCTACACGGACGAAGTCGCGGGCACAGCTAGATAAAATAAATACAGCAGGTGTCAACAAACCTTTTTATACCACTCAACTTTCAAAGATATATATAATCTAAATAAATAATTATACCTTATGCTATCATATTCTATTAACTTAATTTTTTTATTACAAAGTTTGATCGGTACACAAATAATTGCATATAACAAAAAAATATTGTCCTTGGCAGGAGCCAAGGACAATATTTTTTTTTGTTTTATTTAGCCAGGTTATTTTTACGCGACTGCCAAACAAGGAGCGTACCTATTATGTTTCAAGTTCATATGAAAGTATGTGAGTTCTAAATTCTTCATGCCTCAACAGGTCATATGAGGTATCATCAGAAACCTTACCAAGCACAGTTGCCTTCTACTTCTGCAAATTCACACCAGTCCGCCCCAGTCTGTACTGGCCAAAACATAGTGAATCAAGAGCATCAGCTAGAGTTGGAAAGAAGATCAAGTTTTGTTCCAATCGCTGCAGCCCACACTGCAAAAATATACGATTTTTCTAAATGCATGTTCAGAGTCAACATTTCTCAAAAATTACCTATTTCACTCCCGAGTGACATAGGTTAATTTTGCATCCCCTTAAACAAGCAAGTTTTATATACCAATCGTGCACCAAGTATCGCTGGGAGGTTCTTGTCCAACAACATTTGGCTTCCTTTCTTTTTTCATTTGGCTTGGACATGTGCGTTTAAAGTACTCGCAGAGGTTAGTACAACTGGTCCGGGGTTTTAATTGATAGTCAGCTAAGTATGACCGGTGCGTTTCCAGAAGTCGCAAACAACCGCCGTGACTGTTTTCTTTTAACTTCAACGTTGTCTCCAGTCTTGGTTATGCTGATTTTTCGCTTTTGGAGTAGATTGGAGTAATTTACACTGAATAAACTTTGGACGAATACCGGATATGATAGCTTCAACCAATAGCTCATTTGTTGTATTACGGAGATACGAGAAAACAATCTATGTAGATTCGGCAACATATGTGGTGTAGTTATTTTCATCATTGGATGTATAGTTTCGGAATTTTTTGGATAAAGTAAATGTGAATGACGACCTCTGACCAAATTGGACCTCTAGTTCAGTTTTTAGGTCAGTCCATATCGCCAAAGAGTTTGCATTAGCATCTGCCCATAATTTAGGACGTTCTCGTAGGCAAGATAATGCTTGCATTATTGTGGTTGATGAAGAAAATCCTCGTAGACTGATTAGTGAATCAAATTTCTCTCTCTCAACTAGCTCTCCTCTGGGTTGAAGTCTGGTAGGAAGATTTCATCAACGTTCTGGCTTGAATAAGGCTACTGTTGTCTGAAGACAAGCTGTTCTTAATGTTCTACTTGTTAGCGGAGCAGAGGTACTCGGATGGCTGAGGTGGTCTAGGTCTAGGTCTCAGCGCGGGTGAGTATCTTGAAGGGCTGATATCGCCAGTATCCGTGATATAATGGTATTCAGGTGGAATCAGACACGACGATGAGGATCAATATTCGGCACCAGTAGAATTTTCTGAGAGAGATGATTATTCTTTGACTGTTGCGCTCAGAATGAATTAAAATCAGACAGTATGTCGTTTTTATAGGGCGATCAAAACAAGTTGCCGGTGACGCAAACGAGACCGGTGCGCTTCCGGCCAGGTGTTTCAGGATAGACTAATCGTATGATTATACTGTCTTTCCCAATAGTCCCATTGAGTTGTCCCGAAATGGAACAACCGAGACGATTTTGCCCCAGTAGTCCCATGGGACAAGATTTTTATCATTATCGTATTAATAAATTACTATTGTATCATTACATAAATATACTGGTGCCACTTGTCACCAGTGGCACCAGTATATTATGAAAAGAATACAGTAATAATTGATACAATAGTAATTAATTAATACAATAATGATAAAAAAATATATATTTTTATAACTACTATTACTAAACCACCAATTAAAATACTATGAAAACTCATAATATCCGTCGTGTTATTTAACAAGTAATTTAATGTAAATAATCTGTAGTGTACGTACATCTACGTGATCTACGTAGTGTGACGACAAATGACGATACTCGACCTTGATAAATAAAGAACACTATTTTATTATCTTATATCTTTACGTACATCTACTAGTGTAACGTCACACGACCTCGTTAAATAAAGAATTGTTTTAACTATTATCTTATAAGCTCAATGTCATGTGATGAAAGTCTACGCAGTGAAAAGCCTGTATATAAACTGTGAAAAAACCTACAATAAAGGAGTTCAGTTCAGAGTACGGTTGGGCAACCAGCACTCACAAAATAGTGTTTTACTGTATAGCAACCCCCGCGTCCCGGCGTTTCACCACATGGCGACCCTGCTAGTGCCGTGCCTCGTCGGTACTGGCGGCACGGATATCCGTTCGCGTTCACCGCTGAAAATGATAAAATTCGGACAACAAGAAAACAACTGTGCGAAATATTAAAACGAGAAAAAAAATCGGCGCTCTATTAAGATCCCGACTGACCATTATTACGTCTGGGATTTAACGGTGAAATATTCTGAAATACTAAACTAGAAATTCGGCTCTCCATTTGGATTCACAAGATGGCAAATTTTCTGACATAGAAGGGGGTTCAAAATGTTCCCCAAGAAACCAAGATATTTTATATATGGTATTTGCAAATAGGTGTCATCCCATGACTAGTTTGTTCGCCGGCAGAGTAGAATAGGACCACTCCAAGTCTTCCCGTGGATGTCGTAGAAAGCGATTTAGGAAACACAATATAAACAAAGCTTATAAACATCGAAGAAGCCTCTGCAATCCCTATGGCAAGCGTGAAAGGTGTAGTCCAAACCCTGTTCATCTCTGGCTAATATATGGTTTTGTACAGAAAGGTTTGTGCTCCTGCAGTGGAGACTAAAAAATACCTGATGATGATGTATTATTAGTGTTTCTATTACATGTCACAGAGAAATAAAGGTGAATTTCTCTTCAATTCTTAGAACATCAATCTCTAATTTGTGTAGTAATGTTACGCACATATTAACGTCTATATAGGGCTCGTATTTAATCAAAGCCCTCGTGTAATGTGGTAGGATTATTATTCAATTAGTACAAATACGACAAGATTACAGCTAGCTACCAAATAATTGTTAAGGCGTAATGTATCATAAATATTTACTTAAAAGATACCCTGTATATATTTACATTGACTGAAATCTTTGAAATCGAGGCGGAAAAGTGTGTGATTTTCACGAGTATGTATTTTTTCACATATATCGTACTTTCTCTCCGAGTAAATAGTGCTAATGATAATAATAGTGCTTCATGTATCACGTTGATAATGATAAATTGGCTAAATATTCTTATCATCATCATCATCATCATCATCAGGTCTTTGACAGTCTCCTCTGCGGGAGCACGACCTTCTCTGTACTACCACAGCCATTTATAAGCCTGACCAGTCAGAGGATTTGGCTTATACTCTCCACGCTGGTCAGACGGGTTGGAGAGGTCTCTTTGATGATTATTGTTCCCTAAGTCGCCTGCTAAGACATCGACGGGAAGACCTCAGAGGACTGGAGGCCTTTTGTACAAACGAACATACATTACACATATTAGAAAATCATAATCCTCTATTTGGCTTCGCCGTGTTGGGTAATAATACTTTCACATTCCTGGGGCGAAACTTAATATTGGACTTAAGTATATTAGGCTTAATGTGCCTACTCTTATTGGCCTTTAATTTTCGCCTTTGAATAATTCATGATAATTTACAAAATTGCCGCCAGTAATATACAAAGAAATCTGTCTATTTCTTGTAAATGGAGCAAAAATTATGCTAATGAAAGTTTGCTGTCTACTGTCCCAGAAACAAAGCTTTTGTTGTGTTAAAAATAGGTATTTGTGTACTTCATTCGGAAACTAGCTGTTTTTCGTGCCTTCGTCTATGTAACTTATAACTTACTAGCAATTTTCCCGCGACGGCATCCGCGTAAATTATAGCCTATGTCACCCGTAGTTAAATTAGCTTTCTATAGGTGAAAGAAATTTTAAAAATCGGTCCCGTTGTTCTGGAGCCTATTCAATGCAATAAGGTGGTGGTAGAAATTCGCATTTGCTATTAGCATGAATGGGCCGCTCCTACCCGTCTGGCCAGCGTGGAGAGTGTAGGCCAAATCCTCTGACTACTCAGGCTAGTATATGGCTCTGGTAGTACAGAGAGGGTCGTGCTCCTGCAGTGGAGACTAGAAAGACCTGATGATGATGATGAATGGGCCGGCCCGTCCGGGGAAGTTTTACCGCTTCTATGCTTCGTTCGGTGAGTGAGAGAGCCGGAGGAACGTTAAGCTTTACTTTCTATGCGCTTTGATCAAAATCGGCCACTTTTGGTAAAAACGAAAAGTAAAGCTTCACGTCTACTTCACACCAACTGCAGACTCTCTCTCTCTTTGCTTATCTGGGGCCTCGCAGAACAAAATGTTAACTCCATTTTCTTTCAAATGATTTATTGAAATCAGGTCAGCACTGAACTCCGAAAAATTCACCCATACAAAGCGACATGTGTGCCCCGAAAATTCATGTAACCAGCCTGTTCAACAGTTATGTTAAATATTGCGTTTATGGGAATGGCCTCATGATAAAAACCTCAGCTATAGACTCCCTAGACGCCATCATGCCTTAATTTCAATGAATGCCATTAAAATCCGTCAAATTTGCAGCTATGGGTCGGACACAATTTTTTTCTACGCTTTTAGGCTTCGAGCAACACGGCCTCTGTACCGAACGGAGGGAGTGGGCAAAGCGACAATTTTTCTGGCGTTTTTTGCAGGGGGAAATATGCACACAAGTTTAGTTCCGCACACCTACATACAAAACTTAAACTGTCACTTGATAGAAATTATGACATTGTCACAAAAAATTACATAATAAAGAAATAGTACATTACTGCAGAGGCCGGGAAGTAAGGGATTGCCGGACGAGTATAGTTTTCAAGGCCGAGCGTCAGCGAGGCCTTGACAATAGTTACGAGTCCGGCAATCCCTTTCCCGCCGAGGAAAGTATAGAGATTTTCTCAATAAATGTGAGGAAATTTAACTTAAAGTTACACATAAACTTACATGCCTTAAATATTTCCCCTTACTAGGTATTTGCCGGTAGTAATTTTTCCACTTTCAAGTTTCAAATTAGGCGAAGTAGGTACTTAAAATCCATTGCAGTGTTGCTTTCATCACTAAAACTCATTTTGAACCGTTTCATTTCGAATAAATAACCAACTTTGCACATATTTACCGAAAACAATCAATGTCAATCAATTACTGCAAAGCGTTAATCACAAACTACGAAGAAGATACTATTACTAGTATCAGACGACCGACTGCCATATGTTTTCTCTAGGCAATAAGGATCATAGACAAATAATGGAGTGAGGGTGAAAATGAAAAAAATGCCATACAATTCCTTTTGAGTTTCTATGGGGGGCCATAAATTCAAAGTCAATTGACGTGTGTTCTATGCCCTAAAATCCGTAAAGGCAGTTTTTCGGCAGTGGCGTTAATCACTACGGGTATAGTGAAAATAACAGATCTCCCGAGTTTTTAATTTTTTTATTTTCAGTTGTCAATTCCAGCAAAGGAAACAATGCCCATAGAGCCCAGTCATATTTTTCACAAAAAATTTAATAGATCATAGATTATTGTTTTCTTCTCTCGCAACGAAAATTAAGCATATTTTCGTATGATCACATATCGATATTTTAATGAAATTGTAGTTATATTCACGTATTATATGCATTTTTTAAAAATGCAGTGGTAGTAAACTGGCTGTATGACAAGTGACATAATTTACGTTACATAGATTAATTAAAAAGTTTTGAGCAGCGGCCGGGAAGTAATTTTCATACTTATTTCCTGGCCTAGGCCGGCAATGCGATGAATGAGCCAAGAATTACAAACTTCCGGTCTTCTTTTTACTACAGTAATGCCTACATTTCCGAGCATGTTTGAGAAACAATAATTTGTGTACACATAGTCACACACACACGCAACTAACACATAGACATGCATATGCCTAAGGCTTGTACCTTGACAGAGGGGAACGCAGCGTATGGCTACTCCCTTCCGGTACGGAAGGCCGTGTTGCTCGAAGCTTTTAGGCTAATAGACGTTAAGTTATATCACAGATAATTAAGCGTTAGTGTTTTTTCTACAAAAGAAAGATTTGCTTAACAAAATTAACCTCACAAAAAAGAGATTTCATGGAAGACGTTTTATTGTGAGGTGTGGTTATTTAATTAAATTTTATTTCAGCCCATACGATGAACGTATTTTTTGAGCCCGTCGTGGCTGGTTTTTAGGGTTCCGTAGTAAACAAGGAACCCCTTATAGTTTCGCTATGTCTGTCTGTCTGTCCGTCCGCGGTTTTACTCAAAGACTATTAGGACTAGAAAGCTGTAATTTGGTAGGTATGGGTATGTATATTAATCATGGCAAAAAAGTGGTAGAAAAAAATCTTGATAAAAAAATTTTTTTAGGGTAGTGGATTATTTTTCTCGTCGTCACCTTCGTGTGGGATATCGTTGAATAGGTCTTTACAAAATATTGTGAGGTTGAAAACACCATTTTTCGATTTATGGATCCGTTTCAGAAATATTTGGTTTTGAAGTGCAAATTTTTGTTAGAGGTGAGTGTGCCCCCCCCCCCCTCTATCTGCTAAACGGTTATATATAGATACATGAAAAAAAATACAGCAGTAGTATATATAACGAAATTGAAAGGAAAACTATTAGAGCTCAGTACTAAGTACAAAACTAAAAAGTTATAGCACATTTTCGTAAACCGCAAAAATAACTTTGTCATTCATACAAACACTATGCAAAACAAAGTCATCTTTATTATGTTCACTACGGGACTTACCGCGATTATTTTTGAGTTCTGTCTGATATTTCAACAACATTGCAGCTGCCATTTTCACAGACTAACTGAACGGGTCAAAGAGCACATAACCGCAGTTAAAAACAGGGATATTGTGAAGTCTGCCATAGGGGAGCATCTATCACAAGCAGAGACCAATCACTGGATCGAGCTACACCAGCTAAAAGTACTTGCAACTGAACGCCACTTTATACCCCGGCTAGTTAGGGAAGCGATTGAAATTAAGAAGCATCCCAATTTCAATCGGGAAGACGGCTTCAAGCTTTCGGGTACATGGAACCCTGTGATTGAGTTGTGTAAAAAGTATACGCGCGCATCAGTGAACAATTCCCGAATGGACACCGTTAGTGTTGTGTGTAAAAACCTGTGTAATAAAAGACAAAGAAAGAGGGTAGACCGATACGGTTTCCCTTGACAGCTCAACATACACCACCGCAGTCTCTTCAGTTAGTCTGTGAAAATGGCAGCTGCAATGTTGTCGAAATATCAGACAGAACCCAAAAATAATCGCGGTAAGTCCCGTAGTGAACATAATGGTGATTGTGACCGCGAAAGCTTAAAATTAAAGTTAGCTTTGCTTGTTTGTTTTTCGTATGTGTAAGTGGCCAACACTGGTGTCAGATTTTTCAAGCTGCCTTAAGGCATCTGACATAGCTTAACGACTGCCATCAACGATGACAGCCGGGACCAACGGCTTAACGTGCCTTCCGAAGCACGGAGGAGCTCGAGATATTTTTATGCCACTTGCGGTCACCCATCCAAGTAGGGACTGCACCAGGGGTTGCTTAACATACGTAAGCGCTCATAGAGCTCACACCCACTGGACCATCGGGCTCCTTTGCTGGCAAATAATAAGAGGTTTTTGGAAACTCTAAGCTTGCTTCTACGGAACCCTTCATGGGCGTGCCCGACTCGCACTTGGCCAATTTTTTATTTAATTTATTAAATTCATTCGTATTGAATTCTCTGACTGCTCTGGCTAATATATAGATCTGGTAGTACAGAGAGGGTCATGCTCTTGCAGTAGAGACTAAAAAAGATCTCATGATGATGAAACTGTATGAATCATCATCATCAGGTCTTTAGCGAGAGCAATCACAGGATTTGGCCTACTCTCTCCCGCTTGCCAGAAGGGTTGGAAAAGTCTCTTTGATGCTTATAAGCTTTGTTTGGCTTGTGTTTCCTAAGTCGCCGTCTACGACATCCACGGAAAGACTTGGAGTGTTCCTATGCTACAAAATGATTTTTGTAGCTTAATGAACTATAACGTTCCAAACTCAAATTAATAGAGTGCTAAACGTTACTTTATATGTGATCGAAGGCTAAACAGTTTTTTAGTTATAAGTAGATGCTTACACAATCAGAAATGTACCCAAAAATGTACCTAGCTGCTTTTATTTCAAGTATTTTTTTAAAAAGAAGGTTGCTTGGACGAAATTGCTGTGCGATAAAGCTGGCTTTCACGCATTTTATTGGTTTAAGAGAAATTTGTAATATTAGATAGGTATGTTTTATTTTTGCGCAATAAAGGGTCTTAGTCTTATCTAATGTTTATCAAATAAACACATTATGCATCTTCCCGATGTGAAAAGCCCAACCCAACAGCCTTCTGTTCAGTTAATGAAGTAGTGTGATGAAAGTTTGTTTCCAATTTGGAATTAACCCATCTCTGATTTGTATACGTATTTGAGTTTCTACTTCAAACTGTATCGTTCGACGTTCCTCGATATCCAATTAATTCTATTGAAAGGAAATACCTATCTTGAGGAACTTTGTATGCGAGTCACTAATATAATATGTATATATAGCGGTTGCTAAAGATAGCTTTGTTAATAGGCATACAAAGCAGAACAGATTAATATTACCTGACTGACCCACCCCGAGGGATGGTATTGTTTTAGGGCGCGTATGTATGTATAATTGTATAAACAATATGTAACCAACTGCCACTAACCGTAAATTTACAAGCATTTCACGTATTTTAATTTTGACCGTCATTAGTTACAATATTCAAAAAGATCTACTGATGTCATTGAAACTGAATACTTACCCTCAGCTTTCCCTTTGAAATAGATACATACCTAGCGAGATATGTAAAAAAGGGATTTTGTAGCAGAGTTTAAATAAGTATTAATATAATATAATTGTTTTCAAAATAAAACATTTTTATTATAATTCTGCAGGAAGTAAGTACTTATAAGAACCAAAGAACGACGTGACTTATGAATGGAATTTTAAATTGATTTAACATGGGTCTCATGACATAAACGATTTTTTGCATACAATTCTTTTATTTATGGAATGTTGCTTCAAAATCGAGGTTTAAGCAAAGCAAATTAATACCTACTTACCTTAATAAATGTAGACTCGTCCGGACCTTATGGGAGTATAGGTACATTTCACCACTACACTCTGAATATTTAGATATATATTTTTTTGATTCTCATGCATAGATATGATAAAAATATGATAATTACAAACCATTTTTAACAAAATATTCGATATAAAACATAAGTACTTACATTTAAATTAAACAAAGTCCCTATGAACGGTAAAAACGATATAGCAGGTTGGAACTTAATCTGCGTATAATGATATAATATCGGAAAAATATATGTCGGGGAAAAAAAATGCGTGAGCCAGATTTGATAGGTACAGAGCGAAACGAAAGGGTTTGTCCATTGCCATATTAACATTAGATTTACAGGTTTATTCCACTTCGATCACCTAGATCATATCACCTGGGTGTTTGTTTTGTTTTTCGTATGTGTAAGTGGCCAACACTGGTGTCAGATTTTTCAAGCTGCCTAAGGGCATCTGACATAGCTTAACGACTGCCATCAACGATGACAGCCGGGACCAACGGCTTAACGTGCCTTCCGAAGCACGGAGGAGCTCGAGATATTTTTATGCCACTTGCGGTCACCCATCCAAGTAGGGACTGCACCAGGGGTTGCTTAACATACGTAAGCGCTCATAGAGCTCACACCCACTGGACCATCGGGCTCCTCATCACCTGGGTGAACAAAGTACACTCATTTAGTCCACTCTGTTCACCTCGGAATTTGATGTCACCTGGGTGAGCAAATGTGACTTTTTTATTATACTTTGTTCACCTCGGAATCATATCACCTAGGTGATCAACGGCGACTGTTTTTTCCCACGATAGTAGCATTTGATCACCTAAAGTACACAAAATGTCAAAGAAGAGCCAAGAAAATCTTAAAAAGAATTTGAAAAAATCTAAGATACTAGTGATAGGTACAAGTGTTTTTAGTGTTTGGTAAAAAAAAATACATATTTTGACACATATGTTAGTAACAGAAATAAAAAAATATCAGCTTCTAATGAAGAAAATTTAAATTTTATGTTCTTTCATTATAGTTATTACACGCATTTAAATAAATTAAGAAAATCGCTTTGTCATATTCGTGACGACCAGGCAGAACTAGTTAGTCAGTATTTTCTAATTGGATGACGATGGGGATTTTTGTTGGGAAGTCAAGGGGTTCAATTGAGGTTTTCCTTAGATATTGATTGATTTTACTGGACTTTGAAACACAAAATTGATGTAATTTGGTGATATAAATGCTCCTGCTTATGATAAATGTGTGAAATAGTTAATGTAAGGTGTCATATGGACTCGTATAGATTTGTCGCTAGGCCCCTCTCATCCACTGAGCACTCTGGGCACATGCCCAGGGCCCCGCAATCGATAAGGGCCCCCAGTAACTGCTGTATCATCATACAATTTATCAGGTCTTTTTTTTAGTCTCCTTTGTAGAAGCCCGACCCTCTTTGCTTTATTAGCCAGAACAGTCAGAGGATTTGGCCTACACTCTCCACGCTAGCCAGACGGGTTGGAGAGGTATCTTGATGTTTATAAGCTTTATTTAGCTTGTGTCCAGTTCTTCTCTTCCGGGAACCACACGGCGACCCATCATATCATACAATAACCCACAGAAAACAGAACAGTAACCGATTTTTATTACCAAAAAACGTTCTTAAAAATCAAACGCTAATAATTGATTGATTAAATATAAGGTATGTGCATAAGTTTTCGTTTTCCGTACTTTCTACACTCGTTGGAATGTTTGTACTTAACTAACGTAAATTGTATTTAATTGATTAAGTACATAATATAAAAATAAACTAACTACATCTAACGCCTCATCAAATGGACGAAGAACCGTCTATTCTTGTCGAGCTCCGTGGCGCAGCGGTCAACACGCTAGCCTGCGACACGGGGGTCCCGGGTTCGATACCCGGTCAGGTCACTATGGAAAAAGATCTTTTTCATATTGACCTGGGTCTTGGATGTTTATCTATATAAGTATATATTATAAAATATAGTATCGTTGAGTTAGTATCCTGCGACACAAGTTCACAACTTACTGTGGGGCTAGCTCAATTTGTGTGATATGTCCCTATATATTTATTTATTTATTTTATTTATTATTCTGAAAGATGAAATACGAGCTGCTATAAAACACCTAAAATGCAATAAAGCTGTAGGAATTGACGAAATCCCCATTGAAGTGTTCAAAGCCATTGGAGAGCATGGAGTCACCATTCTTTACACCATCTGTTGCAAAATATGGAATACGGGCATATGGCCTGAGGATTGGTCGCATTCTGTATTTATACCCCTTCATAAGAAAGGGTCGACAAAAAAATGCAACAATTACAGATTAATATCTTTGATATCCCATGCGAGTAAGGTGATGCTCCACATTTTGAACACTCGACTACAGGCTTTTATTTCTCCACAAATAGCGCCAGAACAGGCGGGGTTCGTAAAAGGTAGAGGCACGCGAGAACAAATTCTCATACTGCGACAGATTGTTGAAAAATCCCGAGAATTTAACACGCCTCTGTTCATTTGCTTTGTGGACTTTCATGAGGCATTTGATACAGTCATATGGACAAAACTATGGGATTTACTTGAAGAAATGGGCGTACCACAACATCTTATATTAATCATCAGGCGACTGTATGAAGATAGCTGTGCAGTGGTTAAGGTGGATAACATTATTTCAAACAGCTTCAAGACCGCGTCTGGCGTTCGTCAAGGATGCATTCTGTCGCCACTCCTGTTTAACTGTTACACAGAATACATTATGCGGATCGTTCTGGAAGGATGGAACAAGGGTGTATCAATTGGTGGTCGGCTGATAAATAATCTTCGCTACGCTGATGACACTACACTTCTTACCCAGACCGAAGAAGATTTATCGGAGATACTGTCTCGTCTAGAAGCAACCAGTCTTCAGTATGGACTGACCATTAATAGGTCTAAAACAAAGGTGATGGTAGTGGACCGAGTAGAGGATAACCGACCAGAATTAGTAACGATAGCAAATTGCCAAGTTGTCCCAAGTTACATCTATCTTGGTTCCACTATTTCCAATGTGGAGACGAAATCAAACGCCGATGCGCTATTACTAGATCTGCCGTGCAAAAACTGGGCAAGATTTGGAAGGACAAAAGGATAACCAAGAAAACAAAGGTTCGCCTCATGAAATGCCTGTCTTTCCAATTCTATTATACGGCGCCGAAACGTGGTCTCTTAAACTGCAAGATCGCCGAAAAATCGACGCCCTGGAGATGTGGTGCTGGAGACGGTTACTAAAGATCCCGTGGACCGCCTTTCGCACTAATATTTCGATTCTCAAGGAACTTAACATAAAGGAAAGACTTTCGTCGACTTTTCAGCTACGAATACTTATGTTCTTTGGGCACATTAGTCGAAATGAGTCGTCGATGGAAAGACTTGTAGTCCAGGGCCGGGTAGAAGGCAAAAGAGCTCGAGGCAAATCTCCGACTCGTTGGACAGACTCTATAAAAACAGCGACCCAGTCTTCCATTGTCCAATGTGCTCGCAATGCTGGTAACGGGCAGAGGTGGAGAGCCATTGCACAAGCAGCAACCCTCGCCCAAGGAATGGGTAGTATAGAAGATCCCACACCAGGATCATCTGCACAACCACGACCACTCTGTCAAGAGTGAACGACTAAGAAGAGATAAAAATAAATAAGATAGGTACAAAATGAACCAAATACTTAATTTTGTTGATTTTTAATTAATACGTCATACCTACTATATTATTAAATCGAGCTTTGTCAAGGCAGGTTATATTCCCCCATTATCTAATGTGCCCAGGGCCACCAATAAGTTTAAGACGGCCCTGTTTGCCATCTTTAATTGCTACTTTTAAAAACTGTTTTGCGTAAAAAGCCGATACTTTGTATATCAATAAACTGGATATGGCAGAATCAATGGAAGCCATAATATAAAGCGGGAAGAGACGAGGATGGTGATAAAAACACAGAATCTATTTTCTGTTTTCTTTACTTTTCAAATAATTAAAGATTTACATCTATATTCTCATATAAGGTACGCAGCACGCACGACTTCTGTGTCAAAACTACCATATTTTCTTCTCAAAGAAACAGAGACAATAATTTCCTTTGGAATTTCTGAGTTTGGAATACATCAAAAGCATTTCAAATATCTTAATGAAACCTTCTTGCTTCAGTATCGAAAATATGATATATCGGCAAGAATATGATAAAGTGGGATATTTAATACGGAGTGAAACGAAAGCACAGAATTAATAATACTTAGTACTAATCGAAAGGTTGGTTTGCCCAAGGCACATCAGTAGACCGTGCCAATAATTGTTAAGCTGGGTTTTCATCATTTCTTTCACCTTTTCTTTGTCCAGTAAAGACTGACCACTAAAGATCCAATTGTGTTGACGTCCAGTGAATTGTTCCTACATATTTGCGTCACCAAGCCGTGTGCTGAACCACAGTACGCACCTTTGCTTGTTACGTAGGAAAAAGGCCTTCTTTGTGCCTAATAGGCTAGGTTCCTGGATCACATGATCGTCAGTTAGATAATGAAAAAAATATTGGACACCTATTTTTCTTACGCTAATTAAAATGATAAAGTTAAAGCGCGTCAAAGTTCATCGGTTGGGGCTTGTGCATCACAGTTTGCTATAAAGTGTACCGGATAGTGACGTGAAATAGAATTTTAACGGGCTATATTTTTGTCATTTTAATTTTTTTGACAAAAGAAAAACTATGAGTCAAATGTTTTTGATAATCTAACTTAGTAACGTACTAAGGATACAATAGCTAATAAAAATCGCCAACATGTGTTGGCGAGTCGGCTATACTACGGTGTGTAGGACCCTTTAGACCCAGCGTCACAATATTATATTGGCTCTACATTACACATTCGGGAGCAATACGGGCCATTGTGATCCCTTTATTCTTCGTACCCTTTCCTTATCTCTGATTCGACGCATCTGCTTTGTATTTAGAAAATGTCATGTAAGTCTGTCAAGGAGGTTTTCGTATGACGATGGTATGTTTACCTTACAAAATAACTAGCTATTTCCCGCGACTTCTTCCGCGTTAGTTATAGCCTATGTCACCCACAGACTAATTAGCTTATGCAGATTACAGAACAAACATTCTTTTTGTTCTGCCAGAGCCATAATATTAGCGAAATCAATCATAGGCTTCAGCCTACACTCCACTCTCCACGCTGGCTAGATAGGTTGAAGAGGTCTCTTTGATGTTAATAAGCTTTGTTTAGCTTATTTCCTAAATCGACTTCTGCGACATCCACGAGAAGACATCCATCCTATTCTTCTCTGCCGGGAACCACACGGCATAGGAGGATATGTTCGACGGATCTTTTCCTGTTCTAGGCCACCGTCCAGGCAGTGCCTTGTTCCAAATTGATATCATTCCTTCTGGCCAGGTCCAATTCCACTTAAGGTCATTGTGACATTGATGTCTCTACCTAAGTACGTTGAAATAACCCTACTTTTGGCTTCGCCTTGGTCGGATAAAGAATATTTTAATATTTCTATTTTTTTATAGATGTAGCGAATATTTGTCGGGCTATTTGGATTCTTGCGAAAATATCTTGTTATCGTTATTTTTCCAAGATTATTACAGAATTCGTGACATACTTAGTCATAAATTCCATTTTTGCTTTATTTCTAAATCGGGTGTCGGGGTAACTTACACAGTTGATTGCGTGTGAAATCTTGAACAAGCAAACCAGGGTTCAATGAACCAAATCTTATGATCTATCATCTAGTCTACATTTTGGTACGCATCGTTAGTTCGAAGTGTGTAGGTTTATTCAAACAGTTACTTATACAGTTTACTTTTTAGTTATTAGGTAGTAGTAGGTAAGGTAAGGACTCAAAGTAGAAAAAATAATTAAATTATTGTCTAGGGTCGCCATCATCTAAATCGATAAGGAGGACTATATATATATGTACGACTGTACGTATATATGTAATTTCCAAAATCAAGGGCAAGAGAAGTGTAGTAACTAACATAGAGGTAGTAAAAATCAATACCTATATGCGATTATCTACCCTAATTTGTTATTTCGTGTGGTTCTTTCTGCCATTTTGATTTAATATTAGGTCCTTACCTATTCGTGTTAAGAGAATTTTTGTTACTAACGTTTTTAGTATTATTTCGGGTTTGATGAATTCAACAAAAGTGTAATTTTGCATATAGTTACGAACAACATTAAGCCTAATTTAGACATTATAAAATTTACAAAAAGTAAGAAAAAGAATAGAAAAACGGCTACATTTTTGCTTAAAACGGACAAACCTGCAACTAGTCTTTCCATAAGCAATTTTTAACAATTGAATTCGCATAAATCAAAAAATTTTAATGCATGCAGAAATGCAGAATGTTAATAATATCGGCCACTTTCAAGTGTAAATAAAAAAAATAGTTTTACTCAAAATTATTGTCATTAGGAACGAAATGGCAAACGGGAAAAAACGCCATTATCATACGAAGGACTTTAATCAAAATGGCATCAAAATTACCTACATCATGAAAGAAAAAGGTAACCAGGTTTGAAATTTAGATATCAAAAAGGAGCAGTTCTGTAGTATAGTACGTAGTACGAAGTTAGAATATAATTAGATCGGTCGCGTCATTTTGACGCTAATTAACTTTTCAAATTTTACTTAAACAGCTTTTAACTAAACTTTTGAGACATGAGATACTAGGTACCATTAAGCGATACCTTTACAAAATAAAACAGGGACAAATCACGCAGACAGCAAGTACCGAAATTATGGCCAAGGATACAAACTCAATGATAGGCACAACTATATTTTAATATCATACTTATATCCTATTAATATAGACAATATAGAAATAAACATGCAAGATCCGAGGCCAATCTGAAAAATATCGTTTTTCATCATGATCTGCCCGAGCCGAACGCACTTGCTGTACTACTGAGCCACTGGGATGTCTCGAATCTGCCTTAAAGGAGCCTATTAATTTGCAAAAACTACAATTTTATTTTTAAATATACAACGTCGGCACTTTGCTGGACAATAATAAATAAATAAATATATAAGGGGACATATCACACAAACTGAGCTATCCCTACAGTAAATTGTGAATTTGCGTCGTGGGATACTAACTCAAGAGTAGTATACACTTATATAGATAAACATCCAAGACCCAGGCCAATCTGAAAACGATTAGCTTTCAAACTGCTAATTTGCCTTGTTGGGGTTTAATATAGGCTTGTTGGGGTTTGAAATTAATACCAAAAGAAAACAGTACACCGGCAAATGAAGTGATTTCACTTAAAAGGAAAATATTCGATGGCAGAGACGCTTTAAATCCTTTTGCAATGCAACAGGTTTCATACAACCTTCGTCTAAAGCATACAACAGAGCCACCCTAGATTTAAAATATTATTTTATTTAACTGGTAGGAAGACCAGCGTTGTGGTCAGAAGGCCACAACCTACGCCATAACCATTCTGGTAAAGGCACAGATATTTGGTGACAAGTTGTTATCACTGTACAGGTTTGTGCAATATCAAATAAATATTTTTTTTTTCTTTACGTGTCTTCTTCTGAGAATTTCCATGAAACTGCACGCGTCGCTAATAGGATCGCTAAAGTGCGTAGAGAAATGTCAGCTAGTAGCTGATATTATATGTCTATGTGAGCAAACCTTTATCTTTAAAATCGAAATAAAAATATTGATGTTTACTACTGTTGTTTTTCGCAAGTGTACCTAAGTGGGAAACGCTGGTGGTGACTGATTTGTAAAGCTAACCTAAAGGCATCTGAAAAAGCTTAACATTGGCATCAAGGATGATAGAACTGCATGTTTTTGCAGCTCGAAGGGCGAGCTCAATATAGTTTTATTTCACTTGCAGACACCTATCCATGACTGCGGGGTTAGCTCAGTCTTTGTGATTAGCCGATATTTATTTAATTATCCCTGTTGGGGACCGTGCACAGGGTTTCTTAACATGCGTAAGCGATTAAAATTCTTACGCTCATCGAGTTTTATGGAAATGCAGTAGATAGCCTAAATGATAAGGGACTCACCAAGCATGCGAATGATTGCCTTCCGTGACTTAGCCTGCCGAGTCTCGCCGTGCACTTGTCCATTGAGAAGTCCCATCTTTGTCTTTTCGTTCACGCTCGTACTCCTGAAACAAGGGAATATATTTAGTTGCCGAGATAAGAGCAAGAGGAAGACTTTTACACTAAACTAGCAGCTTGACCTGGCTGTGCCCAGGCATGTATTATTCATATAAATCTTTCTCTTGATTCAATCTCTCTATTTAAAAAATCCGTATCAAAATCAGATGCGTAGTTTTAAAGATCTAAGCATACATAAGGACAGACAAACAGCAGGAAATGACTTTGTTTGGACTATTAGTCAAATACCACACTCTTAATGGTGGGGAAGTTAGGTTGGGTGTCGCAAGCCCGAATGCGTATAAATGGAACGGGATATGGTGGATAAATTCGACGTGTAGGATCGAAGCGCGGTGGCTTAATTGGTATGGCATTAGTCGTACAAAGATTAAAGACGTTGGGTTCGAATTCTGCCTGCGTTATTTTTTTTTCTATATTTCTTTAATTTAATAAGTGTACCTATATCAAGACAGTATTCTGTACTAGTCCTGAAATTAAATCAATCAACTTGCAAAGTGGGAATATATAGACCGCCGTCCCAAAAGGACATCAGAAACTTCCTCAGTTCCTTAGATAAAACCCTTGCGCAATATAAAAGTTTCCAAAACATTATTCTCTGTGGAGATATCAATATAGATTTGATACCTAACAATCCATATACACACGTACATGGAATGCTCTCTTGTCATTACTTACCCACACACGGAAAAACGTGCTATGACCATATGATTATTAAAACAAAACGAGACGCTTCTTGTTTAGTAGTGGAGACCACAACAACCGACCATTTTACTGTAGCTCTTAGCCTTAACTTAAAACAAAGCCTCCCTTTCCAAAATACAAATAAACAAATCATCAACTACAATGACCTAGATTCAATTATGCAAACCCTCACACACAAGCAATTTTTATATTGTCGACTCATTTTATGTTTTTTAGAAACGTCTTAAATTGCATAAAGTACCCAAGTGCCATTATGGAGCGTATGGTGATTAAAACACTGTACAGCTTACAGAGTCCCTGGCAAAAGTAAAGTAAATAATATTAATTAAAAAACATTATATGTTGCGTTATACTTATCTTTATATCTCTCTATATCTATTTATATAAAGATAATCTTATAATAAAACAGAAGCGGGACCGAATTGGATATTTTTGTATGTGTGTCTGTGCGCGTATCACGCAAAAACTACTGATCTGACTATAGTGAAATTTGATAAAGAGGTTCCTTTAATTTAATACCAGTATTTAATCGTAAGTATAGTTTTACCCGGAAACTTTAAGTTACTTGTAATAAAATTTAAAAAAATCAGTAAATTTTAACACATGGGTGTACAAAGCCGTGAGAGCAGTAACTGTAAAATTATGTCTTGAATTCGGTATTTGCCTAATGTTAAAATTATATAAAATTTGTTTCTAATGAGACTAATTTCTATCTAAAAACACTATAAAGAACACTTTTAATTTGATATCGATTCGTTAAGTGATCTTAAAGCTTCTTTAAAGTTGGGTGAATAGGTCCATTTTTTAAAGTATGAAAATCTTTAATTACAATTATACTGTATTTTAGTCTGCAAAATTTGTAGCAACTTTTATTATGAAACCATTACCATAAACGAAATATTTCGTATAGCTACCAAACAAAGTTCTCACGCCACCCATACAAAATACAAGCTTGTGACGTCACAAATATGTAGGCATATCAGCAGCGCGTTTTCACGTCTAAAAATTTACGTCTAAAAACATGTGTCTTTAAAACTTTTATAACTGAAAGAGTTTTTTGTTTAGAAATGTATTTCTGTCACTATTGTGTTTATTTTTGGGAGGTCTTTACATAACAACATGAAAAAAATTTTAGTCAACATGCCCATTATAGAAATTTCACGAATACTTCTCAGTTCAAGAACTTTAAGTAAGTATGAATAACAAATTCGAGCAAAAGGACATTTGAATTTCAAATGCTTACTTTATACCCCTTGAATCAAATAACATCAAACAAATTTAGTGAATCGAAGATGAAACTTTGGATTAATTTCAATTTTTTTCGTGTTGATGAGTCATTTTCTTATTTTAAATAAATTATTCATATCAGTTTTCCTTGTAATATTGAACTGCAAAAAGATTTCTGAACGGATGCCTCGGGCATAATATAAACCTTGACTTTTATTTTTATTCTCTGTGTAGGCTCCTAAAGGGTAGTTAATAGTTACAGGGATTTATTCCTCTAACTACTACCCTTTGAAGGAAAAGAAGTCTAGACAGGATTATTCCCTGTGGGTCCGTCCGACTGTCCGTCGATCGGTCCGTCAGTCCGTCCGTCTGTCTGTCGGTCGTCCGTCTGTTCGTCTATCTGTCACTCATCATAATCATCAATTCGAGTAGGTGACACGGTCAGTCGACCATGCACATCCTGGTGTCAGAGTTCTTCGAAACCGAGGCTCGGCCTCTGACGTGGTTCCTTTAATGACTAGCGGATGGCAGCCGGGACCATCGGCTTTACGTGCCTTCCGAAGCACGAGATGATTCCGTAATCAACTTCACTACTGTCACTGGACTGAATTTATTGAGCCATTATAAAAAGAGCCTTGTAATTTCATAGAATACTACCAATATTTCGAGTTCGTCCGCGTAATACTTAGCCCCCTATTTCACCCCCTTTAGGTATGAATTTCTACAAATACTTTCTTAGTGCTTATATCATGAAAAAAAATTCTGTACCAAATTTCAAGTTTCAAGTACCGAAAGGACTGTACCTAGTACAGTCCTTTCGGCTGTGCGTTGATATAAGTCAGTGAGTCTGTAAGGTTTGCCCATATAAGTATACTAGCTGTTACCCGCGGCTCCGCCCGCGTGATATACACTACTTAACTACTTGCTATATCAACAAATATAATAAATTCAAAATAAAAAAAAACTTTTACTTATTTAGTTATATATTGTATGGTAGGTAATACGGAACCTGTCATATCCTTTTTCGACTTGACTGCTATTATTTACTCTCGCAGTACGTTGTTCGACAGTAAAGAAGTAAAGGGCATAGAGTTAGTCCACCATGATGACCAGACAAACCTAAAACTAGTTCTTTCCATGAGCATTTTTCAATAATTAAATTCACATAAACAAAAGTTGAAATGCATGCTTCTGCATGCATTCCAATTTTTGTTTTGTGAATATTATTACCTACACAAACTTAAAAGTGGTCAATATTATTACCTACCAAGCATTCTTGGTAGGTAATAATATTGACCACTTTTAAGTTTGTGTTTAACTGAAAATTATTGTCATAAGGATCAAAATGACAAGTGGGAAAAAGCGCCGATTTTCATAGGTGAGGACCTAATATATAATGTTGTTGACTACAAAGACCCGAATAGCACTGAGCGTGGTTTGCCAACACAGGTATAAATTGTTTGGAAGAGCAGCTAAGACTAAACTTTTCTATTCAAAAAATAATGCAAGTTAAGCTTAGTTTACGATCTCTACGACATAACCATATACTTTTCTTCCATTTCTAAATGATGAAATATGTCTTTGCAAGTATTCCTATTCATGAATATGTTCAAATCGAAGAGAATGAAATAGAAATGTTTTGAAAGAAATGAAGTGTAAAATTCTACAAAACTTGTTTGAAATCCTTCCAGGTAAGTACATTTTCTTATGGTTATAAATCCTCGTACATGTATACCTAGAAGGATGTAGCATCATTATTTTCTTTAGAAAATCTTTGAACAATAACTTCGTATTTGGCTCGTCTTACGCCCAATCGTGCTTGAACCTATTGTTGCGAATGTTTGATCTTTATATATTCTTTCCTTAAGTATCTTTATTAGTAAAAGCTTCAAAGAACATTCATATTATTTTATAGATATTTTTTCTTTGCTTGTCTTATCAGTCAAAAAGCAGTTTCGTATTCACCGTGTATATTAAAAATTTACATTAAGTACTTACATATTGATAAGATATTGTATTACAAATATACTTCAACTGTAAAATCTAAGAAATTATATCAATAGGCGATTTTTACCGCATATTATTAATATAGTTAACTAAAGAACTGGCTGATCCCAAAACCAGCGTCATAGCCTCAGGTCATAGCATAACGTGCCCTTGCCATTTTAGTGACGTATTCTGTCAAATGTTATTGTAAAACTTCAGCTTATATTGTAATCCTGTATATACCGAAACAGATGATATGTCATTCTTCATCTTAAGATATAAAGTGCTACCGTTAGGCATCTTATATATCTCTGTGGTCCAGTGGTCAAGGCCTTCACCTAATGACCCAGAAGTCGTGGTTCAAATTTCGCTAAGAAGCATACTTTGTGAAAGTTGTTTTCAGTCTAGTTAGGATATTGGAGGCTTGAATCACCTGATATATACCTAGGTAGATGCCTCACCCAGGCCCCTGAAGCGTTACCACTGAAGATGCAACGACGAACACGCTCGTTTATAGTATCATCTCTAAAAAGTACTATCCTGTATCCTGCGACACAAGTTCACAACTTACTGTGGGGTTGGCTCAATTTGTGTGATATGTTCCTATATATTTATTTATTATTATTATTATTTATTACTCTTATAAATGTAATTTACTTACATGCATGCTTTTTGGTGTGCAGATAATGGCACAAAAACACACATATAAGGACCAAAACTGGACTGAGTTTCTTCCCGGGTATTCTTCTCAGCAGTGGTCTTTCGAGACAGTAGTAGTTTGTCGATATTACAAATATAACAAAAAAAATACTGATACATAATATCCAGAATAAAATTTCATTTCATTTCGTGTAATGGCAGGTATGAATGTCTATTTCAGAAGAATATTAAGTTTATGAAGTAAACAACTAAATTAGCTTTCTAAGAAAGACAATTTTACTATTGACTGTGCAAAACTTTTTTAGACCATCAATCAGGCAGAGAAGCCGATCAATCTAACTGTTTGTAATTCAAGTACTTTTTGAGCTTTTATGAAACCTCATTCAAGTTTTATTATATTAAACTGGCATTTATTTTTTTTGCATATCACCCACTACCCAAAAACTGGCTTTATAGTTAAACAGCTTACTAGCTGACATATTTCGACCTCATCTGAATATCTTTCTCAGGGCGAATGTGAATTCGCGCGCACGATGTCGTCCCAATCCGCACTCTACCATATATCAATTTATAATGTCTCTATCTCACGTTAGTTTTATTAAAAAAAGCCGGCCAAGTGCGTGTCGGGCCACGCGCAGTGTAGGGTTCTGTTATGATGGCATCCCTTAGAGTCACTATTAAAAATAAAGCGCTACGCAAGCGTTCTCACGCTTGCGATATTACTTAGAATCAGCGCAATAGAATTTGCTCATATAATTTTAAATTAATAATTATCAGAGTAGATTTGAACCTCGGCGCGGTAACACGTATTTGTGATTTTAACTATTCGAACAATAAATAGTTAGTGTAGCATAAAACTTTGTTTTTTAAAAAGCCTATCCTGACCCACCCCGTAACAGTGGTGTCAGAAGTGGGATTGCTTGGGAAACCGTCACGATTTGGCAATTTCATACGCGGCGCGAGTGTCAAAATATTAAAAATAAATCTAGTGCTAAACTGGTGTTAGTGATCTCGACACTGAGTCTCTGTGAGCCTGCCGATCCTTTCTCGCGCTCGCCCGCCGTCGCATCATCGCCATCTCCAGCTTCTTGCGTTAGGAGCGCAGCAAATCCAGGACCCGGGTGTACTTACCTGGGCACCGCAACATTCCTCCGGGCCCGCTGCGCTATCTCTGGCGTCGCTGTCGCAGCGCTCACGCTGTGCTGGTTCCACTGCTGCCGCCGTGCCGGTCAGATCGAGCACCATCCGTGGATACGCACCTGGTGGCTGTCATCTCTCCACTGCTCAGGTCACGCAGCCATTTACTGGTACTTACCTGGTAGCCGTCGTCATTCCTCGAGGAGCCACCCAGTTGCTTGCTGATACTCACCTGCTCGTCCCAAGCGTCCCGCAGATTGTGGGTCAAGGTCATCCGCTAAAGAAGATTTATCACCGCGTCGTCCTGAAAACCTCGATGGACTCTACTCTCCTTCTCGCAGCAGTACTGTGAGTCGAACATATATGTTATATACGCAACATCTTAAAATTTAAAAAACTAATCGTTGCTGCTTTCAAAAAGAAAGAGAATTCTATTGCATCCTATTTTTTATAATACACTCAATCGAGGAAATATTATAACTTCTTATTTGTAGCCTAAATCGTGCTTATTATCATCTTTTTCGTTATTCTGTGTTTATTTTCGTGTATGGTGTCAATTTTCAGGACTCATTATCTCATTTAACCTATTGATTAATTAAATACCGCTTTAAAATGTCTGTTAAATCCGATAAAGCTGAAATCGCGCTCTCTGAACAGTATCCTATTAAGGTTTTATGTGATTTTATTAATAACTATAATGGTGAGCGTGATACGCTAACAGCATTCCTGACAAACTGTCGGAACGCATTAGAACTAGCATCTCCTAGCCAGAAAAACTTACTTTTAAAATATATACTTTCCAAATTGGGCGGTAAGGCTCAGATTGCTTGTGCAAACAAAGTATTTGATGATTTCGAGACCTTAAATTGTTTCCTTCAACAAAACTTCGGGGAGAAAAAACATCATAATCATCTTTTATTAGAGTTACAGTCATGCAGGCAGTCTCCAGATGAATCTGTATCTCAATATGCCTTACGCATAGAAATATAATTTATTGAAATATAATATTCCTGCCAGATCCGAAACCGTAATAGAATGTGGAATATCTAACAATCCATCTGAGATAAGAGGTATAAACGAAGCCCTCGTCCTAGATCACGTTTTTTGTGAGGGCGTGTATATAGCTAACTGCATAGTTTCCGTTAAAACAAATAACCGGATCAATGTGACGGTTCTCAACACTACTGAATCCGATATTACTATACAAGATTATCGGGTACAATTATCACTCATAAATAACGAGGCTATGCAGAGATGTGAACACCAAAATATTCATGAAATTAATAACCTTGATACTTCTTATCTCGATAGATCCCAACGCGTCATTGATTTAATCCGCACTAATCATTTAAACCCTGAGGAAACTAAGTTGTTATTAGAATGTTGTTCCGACTATTCGGACATTTTCTATCTAGAAGGAGATCCCCTCTCAAGCACTAATGCTATTGAACACTCAATAAATACAGGGAATGCAGCCCCTATTCACGCTAAATCTTACCGTTTCCCTGAATGTCATAAAGCCGAGGTCGGGAAACAAATAAAAAATATGCTAGAACAAAATATTATCCGACCATCTAATTCTCCTTGGAGCGCTCCAGTGTGGATTGTGCCTAAGAAAAAGGACGCCTCTGGTATTCAAAAATGGCGGCTGGTGATTGATTACAGGAAACTTAATGACGTCACCGTCACTGAGATATATCCATTGCCACTGATTACGGATATATTAGACCAACTAGGGCACTCAAAATATTTTACGACACTTGACCTTGTGAGTGGATTTCACCAAATATCCTTAAAAAAGGAAGATGCCCAAAAATCTGCCTTTACAGTAATTACGAATGGGGACTACTCTGGGCATTTTGAATATAACCGCATGCCGTTCGGGCTAAAAAACGCACCCGCGACCTTTCAAAAACTAATGAATCTAGTCTTATCTGGCCTCCAAGGCATTCATTGCTATGTATATTTGGATGATTGCATTATATATAGCCATGACCTTGAATCTCACCTACAAAAATTAAAACTAATATTTGACAGATTTCGTAAATTCAATTTAAAATTACAGCCAGATAAGTGCGAGTTCCTACGTCGCGAGGTAGCCTACTTAGGTCATATTATTACTGAACAGGGCGTATCTCCTAACCCAGACAAGGTCAAGGCAGTCACGAACTTTCCCACTCCTAAAAATCCCAAGGATATAAAATCATTCCTCGGATTAGTCGGTTATTACAGACGATTCATCGAAAACTTCTCAAAAATTACTAAGCCCTTAACTTCACTTCTTAAAAAGGACGCTGCATTCCACTGGTCTCAGGAGCAGGAACAAGCATTCCACATATTAAAAAATAAATTAACTTCTGCTCCTCTCTTACAATATCCCGATTTTACTCAAGCTTTTATTCTCACCACTGACGCGTCAAATTACGCAGTAGGTGCCATACTATCCCAAGGACCTATAGGTAAAGACAAACCTATCGCTTTCGCGTCCAGGACCCTTAACAAAGCAGAGGGTAACTACTCTACTACCGAGAAGGAGCTTCTAGCTATCTTATTTGGAGTTAAGTCTTTTCGTCCCTATCTATACGGTCATAAGTTTAAAATTGTTACCGACCACAAACCTTTAGTGTGGCTTTTTAACGTTAAAGATCCGGGGTCGCGTCTCATCCGCTGGCGCTTAAAACTGGAGGAGTACGATTACGAAATAATTCATAAGCAAGGCAAACTTAATTGTAATGCTGACGCCCTATCGCGCTTCCCAGTAAATACATCCGATGACGTCAGTACGGACCCCGCGCCTCCATCGTGTGTGCCCGCGGCTAACGCGCCGCTATCGCCCGCAAACGAGTCACCTGTTTGCGAGACTTATGACCGGTATCTAAAAATTGGTAGAGACCATAACCATCGTAGTGACACAATAATCGTAGAGCATAACGAGTCCCTATTAAAAGCTAAATGTAAACTCATTGCATACCCAACATCTATAGATTTGGATGAGTCAGTGCCCTACTGCTCCGAGATACTCGACCTATCCACAAGTGAACCTGATATCCGAGACATAGAGCGAGAACTCAATGGATATTACAATACTTCAAATGATAAACACTTATTTACTCATTTATTTACGCGCGTTCATCACTATGATGAGATGTCGTATAAGGACATATTTAACCTACTTGTCATTTACCGCGATATGATAAAATTCTGGTTCATAGAAGAAAAGGAATTTGCAATATCGGATTTTTCCGATCCTTTTAGTAAGCTGTCTTATACTAAGATATATAATATAATAGCTTTCGTGTTTCACAACACGGGTATAAAAGTAAACATATATAAGAACTCTATTCTATTCCCTACTCCTGGGGAAGTAAAACAAATCTTAAAAGATCATCATGATTCGCCATCAGCGGGTCACCCCGGCATTGCACGTATGTTGGAAAGAATAAAAGTAATGTACTGGTGGAAATCAATGCGCCAGTACATCGAGGATTATGTTAAAAATTGTAGGTCGTGTCAGGTTAATAAACCTTTGCGCCAAATCAATCGCGCTCCTATGATAATTACAAGTACAGCCACAAGGCCTAATGAAAAAATATATCTAGATATCGTAGGGCCTCTTCCAGAGACCTACGAATTTAAATATAAATTCATTCTTACATTTCAAGACGACCTAACAAAATACTCTCAAGCCTACCCACTACAAACATGCTCAGCGGAAGAGACGGCTAAAAAGTTAGTTCACTTTATATCTCATGTAGGTATACCTAAATACATTGTAACTGATCAGGGTACTAATTTTAGCTCCGAGGTGCTAAACCAGTTAACTAAGTTATTCGGTATAAAACATATATTCGCTTGCCCTCATCATCCTCAAACTTGTGGAGCTCTTGAACGAAGTCACTCTACACTTAAGGAGTACTTACGTCCTTTCGTTAATGATAACCCTAACACATGGGACCTGTACTTAAATACGGCAATGTTTTCTTATAATTCTAATACTCATTCAACTACGGGTTTCCCGCCATTCGAACTTATATTTGGTTTTAAACCTTATATCCCTAAATCCATAGATTCCTTAGAAAATAATACTTATACCGATTATATAAGAGCTCTTAATCATAGGTTATACTATAGTAGACTAAAAGCCCTTCAAAATATTCAGACTTCTAAAGAAAAATCTAAAAAGTACTATGACAGTCACTCTAAACCGACTACCTACAACGTAGGTGACATGGTTTACGTGAAATGTCACCACAAGCAAAATAAAGCCTTATCACCAGTATGGAAAGGTCCATTCAAAATCATTAAGATAAATGGCAACCATTCGGTAACACTACTTATGAATCGTAAGCACGTACGTCACCATTATGACGAGATTAAACTCGCATCCAACTCTACGTCACCATAATATTTCTTTACAGGTACTGCTTATTCCCGATGACTCATTGCGTGTACGTCACGCCAATACACAACAGCCCAGGGCTCTACTTTGATAAGCTCATGGACATAAAATTCACAAACATTAGATGGAATGTTGTTACGTATCTAGATGTAAACCATATTAAACCTAATCTTAACGAAGTTGAGTTCACTTTCGACAGAGTTAATAACCTATGTAATTCTATACAGTCTAATCAAATAAAAACAGACTGCATGAACTCGCTAGCCGCGTTACGTAATCAACATATAAACAATGCTAATAAGTTTTCTTCCGTTTCTTACCTAGTTGATGATAATCAACCTCATCACCGCTCGAAACGTAGGTTATTCGATATAGGTGGTTCTATTCTTAAAACATTCTTCGGCACCCTAGACTCTGAGGATGCCGTGAAATACTCTGATGCTATAAACAAAGTACAGACGGATGAAAAACAGCTTATCACATTAATGAAAGATAATATTCACATAGTTAAATCAACTATAAGCTCTTTCAATAGCTCTATAAACAGAGTAAATGAGAACGAAATTAGTCTGATGAAAAACATGGATATTATTCAAAAATCTATGGAAGAAATATCCATCAGTACTGATAAACTCATAATTAGATCTCAATTAAATTCATTAATTAGTGCTTTAGATTCTATCATACTGTCACTCTCTTTTAGTATAGATGATATTAACAATGCCATATTATTTGCGAAGCTAAATATTTTGCATCCGACTGTACTCAGTCCTCACCAGCTGTTTAACGAGTTAGATAAACACAGAAACGATCTACCTAAGCACTTTGACTTACCTGTATCCTTATCCTTGCAACACATACATGAATTGATAGATATATCCGATTTGATATGTTATTTCCATGCAAATAAAATCATTATTATCGTTAAAATTCCTTTGGTTCTGCCGCAAGCTTATAACTTATACAATGTAATCTCATTTCCGGTTCCATATAATATGGAACGCCCGAACACCTTTGTGCTGATTGCTCCTTCAAACCCATATGTTGCGATAACACAAGATCATATGTTCTACTCACTACTGTCAGGACTAGATAAGTGTAAAGTGATTAGTGAGAAGTGCTATATTTGTGAATTAAGAAACGTGTACTCAGTGATCGCGAACCCCACGTGCGAAACTATAATCCTTAGTGAAGTAATTGCTCAGTAATTGATAAGATTCCTTCCTCGTGCCAGACAAGGTTAGTTCATGGGTCTGTGGATCTCTTCCATAAGATCACTAATAACAGGTGGATCTACGTGCAGTCTGAACCGGGCAAATGCCACGTCAGCTGTAACAATGAACTTACAGACCACGAAGTTATCTTGTTCGGTACAGGTGTATTTAGTCTACCTAGGTATTGCAAAGGCTTCTATAAAACTTTACAATTTACGCCTTCTGACTCTATTTATATAGAAAGTAACATAACTTCCGTAGTATCAAATTTTGACATACTTCAGGATGACTGTTGTGAGAGGAATAAAATTAATAAAACATTGTCACGAATCCCACTGTCAAAAATAGATCACATCAATAATATGGACTCCTTACTGCATGCCAGCATTCAATTAGACTCCCTTGATAGAGAACTACATAAAATACAAAATCCCTCTCATTTTACCACGTATGCAGTTCACTATATGATAGGTGGTTACATGATTACGTTCCTCACTTTCCTTTTTGTTTTATATAAATACAGAAAAACATTCTTCAATAAATCACCATCTTCTACATGCTGTATTAAAATATTCAATCAATGTTATAATAAAAAGTCAGATGATAAAGTAATTTCACATTCTGTTAACATACATCGTAATGACGATGAGTCTTCATCTTCATCAGAAGACATCGAAATGAGTAAGATACCTTCACCTTGTAAAAGAAACATTCTAGTAAATGCAAAGAATCTGTAATGTCTTACAACGCCAGCCTAGGTAGGTATAGTAAAGGTAAATTAGATTAACATAGATTTATAACTTTCAACCGCTAACATGTAGTGGTATTAATTAGTGAAACCTTCTTAATTACTAAATACATTACTATTCATAACTGACATAACATTTGTAATTATTTGAATTTCAATTACATACAACAATAAACATTCAAACTTCCTGTATTGAAATAAATTGAAATATTATTAAACTAAATTACATTTGAAATCTGTTATATTATTCTAAATTTAAATAAAATAAAATGTTGAATACTCAACAATTTGATACCTGTAACTTTGATTTACCATATAATTTAAACTATGATTACTAATATTCTACTATCTTGTAATATTGCAGCGAGGTTCAGATCCCAATAGATTAATAGATTTCGCTTCTCTTGAAGAGTGATGCTCCATCTTATCCGGGGGGCTGTTATGATGGCATCCCTTAGAGTCACTATTAAAAATAAAGCGCTACGCAAGCGTTCTCACGCTTGCGATATTACTTAGAATCAGCGCAATAGAATTTGCTCATATAATTTTAAATTAATAATTATCAGAGTAGATTTGAACCTCGGCGCGGTAACACGTATTTGTGATTTTAACTATTCGAACAATAAATAGTTAGTGTAGCATAAAACTTTGTTTTTTAAAAAGCCTATCCTGACCCACCCCGTAACAGTTCCCTAGTTGCGAATGACAACTTTGAGTTCACACTAGTCACACTCGCACGACCAAAAACATCTAATCATCTAAATGAAAATTGTATGAAATTTTACATTTTCCAGTACATTTTATAAGTTGGTTGCCTATAACTTTTTAGTTTGCACTTGGTACTTAGCTCTAATAGTTTTCCTTTCAACTTCAGTATATATACTACTGCTGTAATTTTTTTCACGTATCCATATATAACTGTTTAGCAGATAGGGGGGGGGGAGGACACATATCTTTAACAAAAATTTGCATTTTAAAACCAAATATTTCGGAAACGGATCCCTAAATTGAAAAATGGTGTTCTCAACCTCATAATATTTTTAAAAGACCGATAAGTAAGTAGAGAAAAAAAATTCTCCCCCACTTTACTTGTATGGGAGAGGGAGGTACCGTAAAAAAAAATTTTTTTTCAAGATTTTGTTCTAGTACTTTTTTGCCATTATTAATATATATACCCATACCAAATTTCAGCTTTCTAGTACTTATAGTCTCTGAGTAAAACCGCGGACGGACAGACAGACAGACATGGCGAAACTATAAGGGTTCCTTGTTTACTACGGAACCCCAAAAAGGTTACTAGTTGTTTTACCATAAAGGTTAACTTAACACATAAACTCTTTGTTTGTTTTATGCGATAGTGGAATGATTTGATATTTCTCGAATTGCTTGGTGGCGAATTCTCTGACGTTGACAAATGCGAACGCAACGCGGGAGGTCCAAGATCAAATCTCCGTAACACGCAAAGAGAAATTGCTGGACATTTGGTCTAATTCGGTGAATCCCTTTGATGCATTCGGGCTTATGGGATGATGGGTTTTCTTTGTAAAAAGTTTTATATACTTTTTACATACTGAAATACACGAAAAGAGTTTTTAGTGGGACTACTTCCCACAGGGGAAAGGGGAGAGTTGAGATTTGCCTTAGATGAGATAATCAAAGACTTTATAATATTAAATTGGTGTATAATATAAATGCTCGTGCTCATGATCAATATGTGAAAAAATTGAAGTACCCAGTCATATGGACTCGTATAGATAGATTTGTCACCAAAAACAGGACCTAAGGCCTTTCTTGATTCATCATCATCCGGTCTTTTTAGTCTTAGCAGGAGCATGACTTCTGTACTACCAGAATAATAATTAGCCAAGGCAGTCAGAGTATTTGGCCTACACTCTCCACGTTGGCCAGACGGGTTGGAGACGTATCTTTGATTTTATAAGCTTTGTTTAGCTTGTGATTCCTAAGTCGCCTTCTACAACATCCAAGGGAAGACTTGGAGTAGTCCTATTCTACTCTGCCGGGAACCACACGGCACCATTCTTGATTGCTACTTGTTAAAACTGTATACTGTAAGTAACGAGCACGACGCTCTCTGTACTATCAGAGCCATAATTAGCCAGAGCAGTCAGAGGTTTTGGCCTACACTTTTCACGCTGGCCATTTTCATGTTTATAAGATTTGGAGTGGTCGTATTCTTCTCTGCCGGGAACCACACGGCCGCAGGAAGGTAAGAACTAGGAGATACTATCGGTACTACAGTTGTTCTTGTGTAAAATGCATGAAAAATAAACACATGTTTTTGCAAACAAACACACGAGCTCCGTGGCGCAGCGGTCAATACGCCTGCCTGCGACACGGAAGGTCCCGGATTCGATCCCCGGTCAGGTCAAGATGGAAAATGATATTTTTCAGATTGACCTGGGTCTTAAATGTTTATCTATATAAGTATGTATTATAAAATATAGAATCGTTGAGTTAGTATCCCATAACACAAGTCTCGAACTTACTTTGGGGCTAGCTTAATCTGTGTGATTTGTCCGTATATATTAATTTATTATTATTTATTATATCTTTATCTTTCGACATAATTCTACCACGAAATTCGACCTTTGAAAAACGAAATTGCCTAACTACTTTCATTTGTCACCCCTTTTTCATCTTGTCTAATTTTTAGGGTTCCGTAGTAAACTAGGAACCCTTATAGTTTCGCCATGTCTGTCTGTCCGTCCGCGGTTTTACTCAGAGACTATAAGTACTAGAAAGCTGTAATTTGGTGTGAGTGTGTATATTAATCATGACAAAAAAGTCGTAGAAAAAAATCTTGAAAAAAAATTTTTTTTTTGGTAGCTCCCATACAAGTAAAGGGGGGGAGTAATTTTTTTTTCTCTATTTACCCATCGTGTGGGGTATCGTTAAAAAGGTCTTTGAAAAACATTTTGAGGTTGAGAACACCATTTTTCGATTTAGGGATCCGTTTCCGAAATATTTGGTTTTAAAGCCCCCTCTATCTGCTAAACGGTTATATATAAATACGTGAAAAAAATTACAGCAGTAGTATATATACTGAAGTTGAAAGGAAAACTATCAGAGCTGGGTACTAAGTGCAAACTAAAAAGTTATAGGAGACCAACTTATAAAATGTACTGGAAAATGTAAAATTTCATACAATCTTCATTGTTAGATGTTTTTGGTCGTTAAACTGTAAGGTGCGAGTGTGCATAGTGTGAACTCAAAGTTGTAATTCGCTACTACGGAACCCTACACTGCGCGTGGCCCGACACGCACTTGGCCGGTTTTTTATGTAAAAAATTATTATATCAATAGTTTCATTTTATAATAATATTGTTTATAGATCCGAAAGGTAAATTCTGATATATTTTGAACATAATTTTATAATTTTTAATATTAAAAACTAACTTGCAGATAATCTAAAATGCTACACTCGTCTAACTAAAAGGTTTAAGAGAATAGAATGCTAGAGCAAGTTTATTGAGCTGAAAAGATATACGGAAAGCCGATTTTCGATCGCCGACCTTCTTCTAAACTTGTGGGAATCTAATGAAGAGTTTATTCACGAGTTGTTTGTGTTGTGGCTTCGGGAAGATTATTTATTGATAGAGTTATAAATGTCGTTTACAAATAATGGTTATCAATAATAACTTGCAAAAAGAAATATGTGGTAAAGCTTCATAAATATTTCATAAACATCCTTAGGTCAAACAAAAAAATGAAACGAAATTCATCTAAAAACACCTTCATAAGCTTCTTATCAACAATCCGGCTCGAAGGACCAAATTGTTAGTATATTATATTTTCACCATCTCATTGAGAAAAACTCACTTTTATTAAGTTTAAAAGAATTTATTATAACTGTATGTGAACGCCATGTTTTTTTCACACAATCACAACAATACACAAAAAATCCAAACAACTTTGAAAATTTTATTTATTATCTGTCTATAAAGAAATGCAGAAATTGCATTAATACTGACAAAATCTATAATTTGACAGCAGTTGAATGAATAGGTAATTATAATTGTAAAAGGACATATTGTAATCAATAAATTAAACATGTAACTCCATCTAAGTACTGTAACCTAACTAGGATCCACAATAAACATAAGAAATAAGGTCAATTTAAGTTCTGAAAATGGGCTAACCTTGAGAAGTCGAAAGTACCAGAACGCAGTATGAGGCGTCAAAACAAAAAATCTTACCGACAAATCACACAGATTGAGCTACCCCAAAGTAATTTCGCTACTTGTGGTATAGCATACTAACTCAACGATACTATATTTTAACAATTACATAATAGATAACCTAGGTCAATCTAAAATAAAGTTTGGAAAATCCAAAAGGGCACGCCGCATTCGTGTTTCCTTAAAACGAGGATGAAAAATTACATGAGGGGAAAAATAACCTTACATCCATATTTCGCAATAAAAGAGGTAGAAATATAAAAGGCCTACATTTGTTCGTGATCAAATCATATTAAAATGATCTAACAATACCAGACACGAGAAGAAAATCTAGGCATGGTTTGATAAACCAGAATCGCTTAGGCTCTGATTTGGCGTACATCTATCTCACTAAAAACATTAACACATTTATTCATCAAACCCTTCGAGCAACACGGCCTTTGTACCGAACGGAGGGAGTGGGCAAAGCGACAATTTGCTATAACAATTTTTCTGGCGTTTTTTGCGGGGGGAAATGTTGCACACAAGTTTAGTTCCGCACACCTACAAACAAAACTTAAACTGTCACTTGATAGTAATTATGACATTGTCACAAAAAATTACATAAAAAAGAAACAATAATTTGTGTACAGATGAGTCACACACTACAACTAACACATAGACATGCATATGCCTAATTTGGCTTGTACCTTGACAGAGCGTATGGCTACCCCCTTCCGGTACGGAAGGCCGTGTTGCTCGAAGGTCAAACCCTATAGTCCAACCGTTTTGTCCGATTGATTGATGTTTTTCCTGACAGTTCCATCGAAAGTGAATAGGAAAATATATCTTCTTCTGTATTTATAAAAGACTTACTTACATAACGTTTGGCCCTGAAATTCAGCACGCAGTTTTTACTGCATAGACGTGCACTAAGAAAGGATTTTCCAAAATTGACCTAAGAGACCTAAAGCGGGCAAAAGCTAGTGAAACATAAGTATAACAAATTTATTAATATAATTTCTCAAAACTGCAACAAGCATTGTTGAAAAATTCTCGAGGTGTATTGGAAAATTTGCCACGAATTTTAAAGATAACAAGGATATTAAAAAAAAACCGGCCAAGTGCGTGTCGGGCCACGCGCAGTGTATGGTTCCGAATGACAACGTTGAGTTCACACTGTTCACACTCGCACCTCACAGTTTAACGACCAAAAACATCTAACAATGAAATTTTACATTTTCCAGTACATTTTATAAGTTGGTTGCCTATAACTTTTTAGTTTGCATTAAGTACTCAGCTCTGATAGTTTTTCTTTTAACTTCAGTATATATGTCGCAGTCATCTGGTTGAATCTGCTATTTGATTGAATGACTAGCGCGTTCATTGAATGACCACATTTAATTGAATGACTAGGCCAAACATTGATTGAACAAGCGTCGCTCAACGTCCAACTAGTTAGCGGGTTATAACATAGCCCTTTGAACAGAGCGGACATAAAATCAGTCAGGTGATTCAAATTTAGTTCATTTTTTTACCACTGCGGCGCTAGTAGTCACCAAAACAAATATGGCGTCAAACATCTCGAACAGATGGCACGGTGTTGATATTTTTTTCGATTAAGTTTACATATAAGTGCATTATTTGTAATAAAATAGTATGACATTATGGATTTACCTATTATAACGCCGCCGCCGGCTACTTTAAAAACTAAGAAAAATGAAATCATGCTACCACCAGATATTACAAAGTCGGGTAAGATTCAAAGACTTCGCTAAATGACATTCATTCAGTCAAGACGTTGAACGTTACATTCAACGACATGACGAGTTGTCCTTAGTCATTTAATTAAATGTCGCCATTCAATGAGCGCGCAAGTAATTCAATCAAATAGCAAATTCAACCAGATGACTGCGACATATATACTACTGCTGTTATTTTTTCACGTATCCATATTTAACCGTTTAGCAGATACACTTGCCTCTAACAAAAATTTGCACTTTAAGAGTCGCCTGGAAGCGCATGTCTCCATACAAACGGAAAAAGGGAATTGTGGCAATATTTGATAATTTTGGAGTAAAATTATTCATCTAATAAATTAATCTCATTATAATCTACGTACGTTCCTATACAGCTTGGTTAAAATACCAATTGTTTGAGAATTACAAGCCTTTTCAAATTTGTATGGAAATCTTGAGAGGCGTATAATTCTCAAACATTTGATAATTTAACCAAACTGATAAGGAACGTACGTAGATTATAATGAGATTAAATGATTTGATGCTTAACAATACCCCACACGATGGAAAATAGATAAAAAAAAATTACTCCCCCACTTTACTTGCAACCGAAAAAAAATTTTTTCAGGATTTTTTTCTACGACTTTTTTGGCATGATTAATATACATACCCATCCAAATTACAGCTTTCTAGTACTTATAGTCTCTGAGTAAAACCACGGACGGACAGACAGATAGACAGACAGACATGGCGAAACTATAAGGGTTCCTTGTTTACTACGGAACCCTAAAAAGGGATTTATGTACCTATCAAGAAGCTTTTTTGTAACGTTTATAATTAATTAATACTTTTTACACCTCTTGGGTGATAGTAGTAGACGCAAAAGATCATATTTGAGCTGCGTGATTAGAAACATTATATGAACACACAAAATAGTTGGCACCTGCCAGAAGTTTAGACTGAGTTAATTTAAATTCGGTATGCACATAGCGAGAGTCAATTTTTCAACCAAGAGAATCGATCCGCCACTCGTTGTCAAGTTTCCGCATGGTGAATATTAATTGGCTCTATTTTTGAGTCATTATTCGAATGGGTTTTCCGAATGGTGGCCGCAGACCACTCGGAACGACTAGGCGTGCAAAATGTCATATTTGACTTTGACATTATTTGAAATTTTTATTTTTTTATTAAATTCTCGTCCTTAGATCCTAGCGTTTTTGCCACAACTGTCTACAAAAAGTGGGAATATACGTCCGATTTGCTTCCGAACCGACTGCAGCGTTGCCTTTTAAAAAATAAGAAATTCCTTACACATACATGAAAGAAAATTAAGATTTTAAAAGAAATTGCAATAAAAACCCCCCTAGATATGCCTGAGTCACTGTATTAAGAAAATCAGAAAACATAATTAAGAAATAAGAAGGCTTTTGTACATTTCGCAATTTTATTTTTATTACGCCATTTACTGAGAAGACTTCGTCTACTATAGTATACATATAGTATATCTTGTTCATATTTAACTGGTTTTTCTATGAAAGAAGATTACGAAAAACAATTGCCTAAAGACAATCAAATTCCCCTAGAATTAAAGACACTGTACCTAAAATGGCAACACCGTCCGATTGTCGGATTGAAAATCGGACGTGTATTCCCAGCTTAAGCTACTAGTTTTGCTGTGCATTCAATTATTCTGGCAACCGTAACAATATTTTTTATTTACTGGCAACTCCAAGCAATAGAACCATTCGCACGGTTCAAAAATACGTAAAAACAGGCCCGCTCGTTGATTTTATTCACATGTGAATACGAACCGAGTGCTGACATCACAACGAGTGGTGGATTGATTCTATTAGTTCAAAAATTGACTCCCTGATCCGATGCCCGATAGAGCAGAAAGATTTTCGAATGGAGGCTTGTACCGGCAAGCTCAGTGTCGAACACCCACCGACCAGGGTCAAACGACCTGACCAAGGACGCAGGGAAACGCTAATTGCAGGCCGCTTCCAGTCGGTTATTTTGAGAATTCTAAGGATAGGCCTATGTCCAGCCGTGGACTTCTTCGCCTGCAATCACGATGATAATTATTATTATAAAATTTGATATGAAAGAATAATCGCTTATGTCACGTAATAAATTTAGACAACGTTTGATTGAGTTTTTATATGTACATAACAAAGTTAAATAAATCATTTATTTAGCCGACCCCTCCACACTACCGATTTATTGTGAGCGTACCGGTATTACTCGTTGTTGACAAAGGATCTAATACAAATCCTTGTATATCGTAGGAATCCTAAGTACAGACTTAAGGCTATGCGTGGAATTCCAGAATTCCAGACTTTTATCTAGATAAAGGTTGTGCGTTTATTTTTAGGAATAGAACGTGACCAGAAAGTTGTTTCTCACATAAGTTACCCAAGCCTTGACTTCTTATTTGTTGATGAAATCTTATTGGGTATTTATACCATTATAACACACGACATTTCCTTGAAGAGACTACTCAGCTTGTCGGTAATAAACAACGGTTTCTAAAAGTCAGAAGCTGAAAAGTATTTTGTGAGATTCCGATACAAAATAAACGGGCAATTTGAGAAAATGTCAAAATATTTTTTGATTCCATCTTTGGTCCCTTAGGAAAAATTGTTTATATTTAACAATATAAAGTCTTAGGCTTAGTCATCCTTTTTAGCGAATCTCGGCGGTAAAATTACAGCCGGTATAATATTATCTCTCTCTATGATATCTATATCAAAAGAGAGCGATATACTGGTAGACTTAGCTCGTAGATGACTGTCTCTCAAGACTCAGTTCTCAAGAACGCGTGAAGACTTCAAACTAAAATTATCTTATCGGTTGAAACTAATATTATAAATGCGAAACTGAGATACTTTTTTGTCTGCTTGTTCGCTTGCACGCCTCTACAGAACCGATCAGGATGAAATTTTGCATACACGTTATCTGGATCTGATCAGAGAAGGACATGAAGATTACATACTTAATTCCGGAAAGAAGCACTGTTCCCAAGGGATCAATATTGCCTCGATAATACTGCCTTGCATAGGGCATCGTTTCAAACCGCGCAGCGCGGTAAGCGGAGCGGGCGGCGGCGCGGGCGGTGACGAGCGAGGCGGCCATCAAGCCTCCGGGACACGCATAGAAGACCTACGTGCATGGTAAAGTACACTAGTACCCTACCACTTTGGGTAACTCTACCAGTAAGTAGATGTCTACACGTTAATTTCAATTATGTTATTTGAGTTAGAACGCCGCGAATGTCACTAGTACTCGATTTTTACTCTACTATAGCTATATAGGGTAGCATAAACAAATATTGCTAGAGTGCATAGTAGAGTAGAATGAAGGAAGTAGCTTGCCCAATTTGCTAGTCTCCCTAATCTAACGATGCTGTTTTCACTAACCGGCATAGGAGGTATCTACCATCTACTCTTCCGTTTACTCTACGCTTGTAACAGAAGCTTCAGTGCTTCGAAGAAATTGAAACCGACTTGTCGCCACTCCTAACACTCGCCCCTGTGATGTTCTTCGTAACAGACTGAAAACAGTCGGCGAATCCGACAAAAATAAAATACGTGAAAAGTCAGGTTCCTATAATTTGAAAAAATTCTCTGCCGTCCATTTGCCTGTCTGCGAAGAACGGTTATGTGCGTCGCGCGTATCTTGTATGTTTGTGTATCTTATAAAAGTATATGGTTGGATTTCGACATTTAAGATATCGTTAAAATTTTCAAGGGTTCTCTTTATACCACTACAAAGGAATGTGTACAATTTTCCCATTGCTGACGCAGTTAAGACTCCTAGGTTTTGAAGTAGAGAATTTGAAGAATTCCAATATCAATCCGTAACGTTTAATCTGACATACCAGATCAAGAATCTCTTAGCTGCATCAATATTGATGCTATGAATTCCACCCTTTGCAATTTCAATGAGAGCCAGCGACCAGTTTTATTGAAAGAATCATATCTGTTTTACCAGAAATGTTTGGTTCACAAGTTATGTGTATAAAGTTATAATGTTCAAGCAATTCCCAATACAAAACCCTATATCTTGTAAACGAAAAAATAAAACTTTTTCACATAAAATAACCGCTTTCAAATCAGTTTACCCGATTAAAAGCTACGGTGATACAGACAGACACACACAAAGCAGTCAAACTTATAACACCCTATCTATGCGTATACAGATTAACAAATTACGCTTCATTTAGAACAATATCTGTTGCTGACAGTCTGTCATATATAACGTAACCAACATTTTGTTATTAACGCACCAAGCCTTCGATATTGAATTAATGCGTGTTATTTTCTAGACCTATATCAGACAAAGCCGACAAAGGAAAATTAATTAAACTTACCCCAGTATTGTCTTGTAGCTTGTAAATTATGTTAAAAATCTGAATAAAATATGTTTTAAAGGGCGTCTACAATTACGTGATTTTGGCAAAAAATAAAAGAAACTTATGGACTTTGAAGAATGATTATAAATGTAGATTTTGCTCCAGGACCCCTCATATTTAAGTATGCAAATATGGAACATAAAAAAGTCGTGACGAAGTGAAATGAATATTTTTGCAACAATTTGAGTTCACGCGTCAATTTTATGCTGTCATGCATACAAAATTAATGGTTATAAGTAGAGAGAGTTTTTAAATTTCACCAGTAAGGCGCTTGCTAAAGACAGTGAAGAAGAAATAAATACAAATAAAATGGTAAAGACATACGGACAAACAAGGAAGTCTCAGTAATAGGGTCCCGTTTTTAACCTTTGGGTACGGAACCCTATAAACAGTACTAAATAAATATTTAATAGTACCCTGCTCCAACAAACTTTTTGCCGTTTTTCCTCGATAGTCTAATGATGAATGATGTATATGTTATATATATCTATATATAGTAGTGGTAGTACAGAGAGGGTCGTGCTCTTGCAGTGGAGACTTACAAAGACCTGATGATGATGATATATTTCTATATATATATGTTAATGGTACAGAACTCTTCGAGCGTGAGTCCGACTCGCACTAGGCCGATAATTTTTCGTATTTGATGTCATAGCGACAACAGAAATACATAATCTGTGAATATTTCGACTATCTAGCTAGCACTATATAGGGGCTGGCTAAAAGCACTGTGCTACAGAGGTAATTAAAAGTCTAATTTAACTAAGCCCTCATTTGAGATAATAAGTTTTCAATAAAAAAGAAAATCTGTAATTTATTAAAGACGAAGTTAACGTTATTTACTAAATCCACTTTTAATAAATTAACTAAATTAACTCCAGGCTTAGTGATTAAGTGTTTTAAGTAATGGCTATAATCTTTCTTTTTGTACAAACTACCTAATTATTTTCCCGACATCTCATCTACAACACCTGATGCCTACACCGAAAAATCGCGATCCACTTTTTTATGATCCTACCCACTATAAAATTTATTGTCGTAACTTCTGTTCGACCTATTTCTAATACTTTATGCCGACTGCGAACTACCTTTATCTTCGGACCTACATGTAAGGACTAAGCAAATAAAATCAAAGACCTTTTTGAAAAGATTTTTAACCGACTTCAAAAAGAAAGAGGGGGTTATCGATTCTGGTGTTCTTATTTTTTTTTAAATTTTTTGCTACTATATAACTCAGACTTTTATGAACCAATATCATAAAAGGATTATGATATTGGTTCATAAGTCCGAGGAAGGATTCGGAGGTTTGTGGAAGGGTCTACATTTAATGAGGTTTTTTTTTATCTCATGGTAAGTAATCACCGCTGCCCATGGGCAACTGCAACTCCAGGGGTGTTACAAGAGCGTTGCCGGCCTTTATTTTTCCCTCCCTAGAGGGGGAGGGGGGATGGGCCTCCGGCTCTCTCACTCACCGAACGAAGCATATAGAAGCGGTAAAGCTACTATTCGAACGTCAATTTTCTGTGGGAGTGTGGAACTTCCCCGGACGAGCCGGCCCATTCATGCTACTAGCAAAAGTGAATTTTGCCCGTAGCGTGGCTCTACTACAACTAGAGGTCCTATTTAATTTTCGTAAAAATCCGTTCAGTAGTCTTTCATTGCTTTTCCCGTGCAGAGTTTGTACACGACTGCCAAAAAACGGAGCATGTATGACTGTATGTATGAAAGTACGTTTGTATGTGAGTATGCGTGTTATTTATTTCACCGTTACTTCTATATGACTCAACAGATTTGAATGTGTGATGTATCGTTACAAAACATTACATTAATTTAGGTGAAATTGTAATAATTCTTCAGCCTAGTTTTCATATTAATAAAATTTTGCAAGTTTAAGAACGATTTTTCTGTTTTTGTTTCGCTACGATATGCAATTTCGGAATGGATATGCAGATCCCCAGCACTCAAAAAGACAGACAAATTAATATGTTAAAAAGTACTTGTCACAGACAAAGCTCACAAGACGGAGGTTGGGGGATGTTGTCCAACACCAATTGAAAAACAGAAAAACAAAGGTTTCGAAACCACACGTTATAGGGGCGCAGCCCCCTGTCTATCAGATCTCAGACAAACCAATCGATTATAATAATAAATACGTTTTGTACTGGATCCTTATTGCGCGAGTTCGACTCTTGACCAGTTATTTCTTTCTTTAGCTTTCTCTATCTTTTTTTCTTTATTTTTCAGCAATGGATCATCTTTTATTCTTTTCTTTATTAATCTTTTAGCCTTCTTTTTTTTTCTTTATCTCTTTTCTTAATTGTTTTCCCATCCTAAAAATCAAAGATAATACAAAATCAATCCATTTTTCTAATTTTTACAACTTATAAGCCCTTCAAAGTTAGTTGGATCACTTTATATTTCACCAAATCACATGATAATCCATAGGCATTTTAATATTGATTGACGCTATATATGTGATAATATGCAATATTCGTGGCAATAAACTTACCACCGAAATTAGAAATTTTGTATTCCCTCCTAGATTTTAAAAAGAACTTAGGTACTTGCGCGAAAACTCTGCAGGATTGTTCATGTCACTACATTGCGAAAGCAAGAACACGTCTGGACCTCTCCGCGCGTAAGTAGGTAGGTAGTTCGTTTAAATTGACTTGTTATTATACGTTGAGACCGATTTTAACACTGACATTGCATTTTTGGCGCTGACGTTCCTTAGCGCAATGGTCCTGAAGTGTATGTGTCAATGTAAATTTTGCAAGCTCTAAATATCAAATATATAGCTATCTAATGTATAAGTAGTGAACTAAAAAACCTTATTCTCGAGCAAATAAACGTGAAATAAAGGCATTCATTCATTCAAAAGAAATTAATGATACAAAGCTAATTGTACTCGAATCGTCACGGTCGATCGATGCCCCAGCGTGCAAAGGGTCGCAGTGACACACACCTGGTATTTCTAATAATGTCCAATCAAACGTCAGAGAGGATCGCTTTTGCTTCCTGGTAATTAAATAATAAGAATTATTACATAGAGATATTTTTAGAATTACGTTTTTCCTCGTTCAGATATTCGGTTAAACTAAAGAGTAAATCCAAATCAAATAATTAAGAGTAAAGAAAGAATTATGCTAATTCGGTAGTTGCCTAATGTTAAGATTATATAAAATTTGTTTCCTGTTATACTAATTTCTATCTATAAACACCATAAAGAATAGTTTTTATTTGATTGGGTGAATAGGACCATTTTTAAAAGTATGAAAATTTTTCATTACGATTATACTGTATTGTAGTCCGCTAAATTTATAGCAACTTTTATTATGAAACCATTACTACAAACGAAATATTTCGTATAGCTACCAAACAAAGTTCTTACGCCGCCCATACAAGATACAAAGTTGTGACGTCACAAATATGTAGGCAAATCTGCAGTGCGTTTTCACGTCTAAAAATTAACATCTAAAAACATATGTCTTAAAAACTTTTATAACTGAAAGAGTTTTTTGCTTAGAAATGTATTACTGTCACTATTGTGTTTATTTTTGGCAGGTCTTAACATAGCAACACGAAAAAAAAATTTTGTCAACATGCCAATGGTACTCGAATTGCCACGTTTTATCGATGTCCCAGCGTACAAAGGGTCGTAGTGACACACACCTGGTATTTTTAAAACGTCAGAGAGGATCGCTGTTGCTTCCTGGTTTAATTAAACAATAAGAATTATTACATTGAGATCTACGAGTGCTCATGGTTAAGAATTTTTTTGAATATTTCTTTTTCTTGTTCAAATTAAAAATAAAGAGTAAAATAAGTGATGATTGATGGTCAGGGGTTTCTTCCCCCACCTGTAGTTACCTATGGCACCGGGTACCCCGCCTCCCGATCTGCTACTTTCTTTTCCCCAATCCCCCCAGCAAGTAGCGTCCTTTACCCAGTTCCCCCAGTCCTACAAACACTTACCCATGCTTAAAAACGTTTTTATTAATTTTCAGTGTTAATACCAAAGGAAGAATCATTAAAAACTGATTACCTTATGTGTAGGCCCATCCGGACATACAGGCAGAGTATGAGAATTCCAGGCAAGAAGAAGAAGAAGATGCTGCTTAGTTCCAGAAGCGGAGAAGAAGCCATGAGCGCGCAAAAGGCGGAGTCCAACGAAACGTTCCCTGAATCTGAAACAACGTCAATACATTTATTATATTTCTATAAAATTAACAATGGTATTAAGTTCTCAAAAAAAAATTTTTTTTAATTTATTTAAATATATAGCCTTCTTAATGTAAAAAAAAATTCTATATAAGTATGTTATCATCATTTCAACTGTGAAAAGTTTACCGTTGGGTTGCGGTAAATGGATTTTACCCTCAGGCCTTCAGGGGCTGTTTATTTTTACTATTATAATATAGCCCACTTTAATTTGTGGTGGAGAATTACTGTCTAATAAACAATGTTTACGCGAGAAACTAGAATGTAATGTTATGATCATCCATCGATAAATAATATCTGCGCCAACTACTCTTGCTGTATAAAGTCTACTTCAGCTAGATTGGATTTTAATAAAATTCTCCTTCCACATTTCCGAGCGCTTTAACCTTGTTGAATTTGCTATTATGTTTTAAATCTATTTCCCGGAAACCTGTTTACAGCGATGTTCTATGTTTTAACAAAATTTCCGAGATTTTAATAATTAGGTATTTCTTTGTTAAAAAAAAAAACCGTCTTCAAAACACCACTTCTTGTATAACAAAACTTTCTCCAGAATGTAACAAATACTTTAAAACCGTGTCAAACCATTTTAAAAGGTCTTATTTAGTAATCATTAATATCACTACAAAAGCCACAGCCTACAAGCGTTTCGGAACCGACCAATGCAAAGAAAAGAAGAAACGCCGAAAGAAACTCTTTTCAACAGTATTGATCGGCTACTCGCCCGAAGGGCTTTTTATAATTATTTCCTTATTTTTCAATATACACACATTGACATTTTAGGTAACTTAAATGTGACATAGAGGAAAGGGGAGGCCGAGAAAGTCGGGGAGGGAACGGGTGAGGAATAATATGAAGGAATGGGGAGCTAGTGCCGATATGGTTGGAAATAAAAAACTTTGGAGAGAGTTGAAATACAGAGCCAACCCCAAATAGGGAAAAGGCAAGGAATAAGAAGAAGATTTATGCTAGGTATATTTTATAATAATAAATAAATATATACGGACAAATCACACAGATTGAGCTAGCTCCAAAGTAAGTTCGAGACTTGTATTATGGGATACTAACTCAACGATACTATATTTTATAATAGATACTTATATAGATAAACATCCAAGACACAGGCCAATCTGAAAAAGATAATTTTCATATTGATCTGACCGGGGATCGAGCCCGGGACCATCCGTGCCACAGGCAGGCGTGTTGACCGTTGCGCCACGGAGCTCGTCGTTATCATCATAAAATATACGCACGTTGGTAAGTAATTGATAATTATCTAAGGTTAAATACAAAATTGTTCTGGGGTGACAACTCTCTCACCACCAACCCATCCGAGCAAGTAGCATCCCAATACCTGTACCTGCGTTCCAGTAAGAAATATCCGCATGCCGTTCTATTGATAGTGTTGCGATGCCAGACAGGGTTCATGTTGTACCTACAATTGTTAAATGACTGTAGTATAAATGTAGTATAATAACTGTAGTATAGACTGTAGTATAATAAGTCCTGTAAAGTGTAAAAATGCAATAAATAAATGAAATGAAATGAAATGTATTGCTTGCCCCAGTCCAACAAACTCCTCCCCTTATCTCGCTTTAAAAACGGTTTCTATGGGCAGCTACGTCGAAACCAAGATAAACCAAAAACACTGCGCTTACAAACCCATCTGACAAGCGTGATGAGTATGGGAAAACCCTTTATGTAATTCTTAAATATGAAATAGGCTTTTGCAGGCACTTTATCACATTTAAAATTATCTTATTAAATAATATGTATTTAATTAAATGTTAAAGCTACAGACTACTAGTTTCGGAACCGACCACTGCAGAGAAGAAACGCCGAAAGAAACGCTTTTCAACAGTTTTTGGTAGCCTATTCGCCTGAAGGGCTTTATATAATTAGGTTTCCTTCTTGTCTTTTATTTTCAATTCCATTAAACATTGATTTATTATTTTTGGGACATGTTTATGTTTGAGGGAGCCTCGTGTTCAGCAGTGGACTTCTTGAAGCTGAAACGAGACGGAATACCAAATATAGCTTTAATATAAAAAACAGCCGTACCTATCAAAATGTACAACTTCTTACAAAATAAATTCAATCTTACAAAATACAACAATATGTTTTTGCTTTGTCGTGTCTCAAGTTCTCGATACAAAGATATTATGGTAATGAGAATCCTTTGAAGGTAGTCGTCTAAACATCACCGTCTGACTTTCGCGGCAATTTATTCGGGAGAAATAATGTCTTTTCGCTTTTTATCGATTCAGTACACAGAATTTTGTTATTTCTGTCTAGATGTACAGTTAAAGAAATAGCTACTTCGCCGGGAAATTGAATGTCGCGAGTATTTAAGTACTATGGTTTCCCAGTATTTAAAGGGGGAAAAGTGGGCACCCGGTACGTTGATAATTAATAGAGGGCCCAGAGATTTTAGTATTATATCATATTAAGATAAAGAAGTGCTATTTTTTGTTGGAGTCAAGTCAAGTGTACACTCCGACACTCACTTTTTTATATTGGACCTATACACTGTGATTTTAAACAATCTAGCAATAATGTAATGAATCCTTAATAGACTTACGTAAAAAGGTAAGAAACTAAAACAAAATATTTAGGTTTCCCAGACCGGCTGATCGGTGCATTTGTATGGAATTGGCCCTCCCATACAAATGCACCGATCAGCCGGTTTATGTTGATTTTTCAACGTTTTTTAGAACATTAGTGACATAATAAGTATAATACGTTTTAAAGCGGACCATTACAGATCTTGCTTTCCGATGTTCTACAAAAGAAGTCTCTTTAAAATATATCAGTTTTATCTAGTCTCAGGCAGACCTATGCCTTTAGGCAGCCTGAAAAATCTGACACCAGTGTTGGCCAATTACACACACGAAAAACAACAACATCTAGTCTCTAATAATATAAAGAAAAAAGATTTAATTGTTAAATATGTGGCGTACCTCCACTTATTGTAAGAAAGTTTTATTTTGTTTTATTTAATAATTTGTCTTTAAATTAAGTATTCTTTGTCTGAGAAATACTTTTCCTTTTCAGACCTACATATATTTCGTCTCTGAAATACTTTTCCTTTTCAGACCCATATATACATATTTTTACATTGTTAAAATCTTATGGTGTAAATTATATTATCATACAAATAATATCTGCATACATAAAATATAGCATTGTACTTATAGAATTAGTAATAGTATTAACACAGATAAATATAGTACATAAACTTATTATACTTAAATATAGTATTATATAAACATAGCAAATAAGTAAATATTAAATCAAATATGGTTTAGTATAAATGTATATTATTAATTATAATAATTTATTATTATTTAGTACTGCGAGTTTGTACGTTGACGCGGACAAGCGAACTCATTTTATTATAGTGGTTTTTGCACGTAGCAACGCTGCCCACTGACCTTGGTGGCGGCCGGTCATTTAAAACCGCTTGCGCTCGGTCGCCGCCTCAGTCTTCGAATCTACTCTGCGCCGATCGCATGTCCGTCGTTATCATACTCGCCCGCTATTTAGTGTCGCGCTGCGCTTACGCACCTAAATCATTTCATTTTCTTTCGCACTTCTTTCATTCTTCTATCTTACGCTTACTCTTGTGCCCTTCTAAACTTTATGCTGTGACTGTGTTTGCTGTGTGCTAAATAAACGTTGTGTGTTGCTGTGCACTTGGATAATTTCATTCTTCTCACCATCATATCATCCTGCACGCTGTGAGTACACTTTGACCTACACAAGCCACCCGCATAGCTAAAAATATACTAATAAAATATTTATTAAATAAAGATGAATAATAATAACAATAACTTTTTATCAGACCAATCCCATATCAATATTGTTACTAAAAAATACAAAAAAAAAATTACGCTCGTACGCAAAAGTCTGCTTTTGAAACAGTCCTAGTGACACTGCATACGGCCCTCACACACACCTCTCTGCAAACATATTTAGAATCGTATTTATTGTTATGGCGGCAACAGAAATACATCATCTGCGAAAATCTCAATTGTCTGGCTATCACGGTTTGGTGACAGACAGACAAACACTAAAGTCTCAGTAATAGAGTCCCGATTTTACCTTTTTATTACGGAAGCCTAAAAAGAAAACATTCCTTATTTTATTACAACAATTCAACATTGAACAAATAAAAAGTTAAAAAGATCGTAGGACATGAAATTTCGTTATCGTGAACACCTAGCCACGTTTTATCGCTGAAATGAATAACTTTTCTTTCATACGACATTTATTGCTTTTTACAATGACATTTATTATTTTAACAACTGCTAGCTAACGAGAACAACAAGTGAACGGCCTGAAGGAGCAAACCTTTTCTCTAGGGAGAAACTAATATATCAGAAAAGATATTACTGATGTTCCACTGGGGAGTAAAAATCATATTTCCAATTATTTGGATGTTTGCGAATTAAGATGATTGTACTATTTTGAAGTGAGAAATTCTTAAGTGGCGCTGTGCACTTTTTGTGATGGGGAAAAAAGTCGCGACAGGTCACGCGACCGACAGATTCCTCAGATCGACAATTCGTAAGACGGACACGTGACCTGATCGAACAACAACGTTAATATTCAAGTTTTTACTTCTGCCGGCACTCCCGGAGTGCAACCCGTTGTTTTTTTTTCTTTAAACTAAGGTGTTTTCCTGCGGTTTCTTTCGCGTTAATATCGTTCACTCGGGAACACTACTTCTTTCCGAGATAAAAGGTAAGCCCACGTCTATTTTCGTATCTCAGTATCAGACAACGCGTACGCAAAAATTCACGATGATCGATTCGATTGACAATGCTTTAAAGAGTTACAAAGAAAATCTCTTTTTGCATGTATATTACCTACTAGTCAGGTTTTTTTTTGAAGGTCCCAATAGCGCTTAATTGTCTGTCACTCTGCCTTTGAACAATCTATTTGACGGCAAACATTTCGTTTTGAGCTTGAAGGTAAATATGTTTTAGGTAGGCGATTCTTTGATTGTGGTGAATGAACGTGTGAAAAGAGTGAATGATATTTCTTATTTTATAAAGAATTTTATTTTGATTGAATTAAACACCTAAAAGGGTATTTTTAGGGTTCCGTAGTAAACTAGGAACCCTTATAGTTTCGTCATGTCTGTCTGTCTGTCTGTCTGTCTGTCTGTCCGTCCGCGGTTTTACTCAGAGACTATAAGTACTAGAAAGCTGTAATTTTGTATGAGTATGTATATTAATCATGGCAAAAAAGTCGTAGAAAAAAATCTTGAAAAAAAATTTTTTTTTGGGTAGCTCCCATACAACTAAAGTGGGGGAGTAATTTTTTTTTCTCTACTTACCCATCGTGTGGGGTATCGTTAAAAAGGTTTTTGAAAAATATTGTGAGGTTGAGAACACCATTTTTCGATTTAGGGATCCGTTTCCGAAATATTTGGTTTTAAAGTGAAAATTTTTGTTAGAGGTACGTGTCCCCCCCCTCTATCTGCTAAACGGTTATATATGGATACGTGAAAAAAATTACAGCAGTAGTATATATACTGAAGTTGAAAGGAAAACTATCAGAGCTGGGTACTAAGTGCAAACTAAAAAGTTATAGGCAACCAACTTATAAAATGTACTGGAAAATGTAAAATGTTATACAATCTTTATTGTTAGATGTTTTTGGTCGTTAAACTGTGAGGTGCGAGTGTAAACAGTGTGAACTCAAAGTTGTCATTTGCAACTACGGAACCCTATACTGCGCGTGGCCCGACACGCACTTGGCCGGTTTTTTTTTTCATTAAAATTTTGAGGAACATGTATAATCAACGAATCTACATATCTGAAAAATATCACATCGAAAATTTTAGGACGTAGAATCTACATTATTTAAACCGACTTCACAAATAGAGGTTTCTTTACCTACCCTTGTTGTCTATTCGTCGGAAATTTGGGTCGAACCCATAGATATCAGAATATGTGGTCGAACCCAAAAAAGTTTAACAGTTTATTTATGACCAGCTATCTTCAATGCTGGTTTGGGAGAAAAGGAAAATTATACAATACTAGCAGTCCGCCCCGGCTTCGCCCGTGGTACACACCTAGCCTATGGCACTCAGAAGGCGGTCAAGGGATAGGGCGAAAATCTAAGGCATCACGCCAATAAGCGATGCGGCTAGCAACCTATTAATATTTTGATGCCGCTTTCCACCTTAACGCCCACAAACATGCTAAATATGGCCTTTTGGTTTCTTGATCTTGGTCTCTGTCTACCCCGCAAGGGATAAAGTTTGTATGTTTATGACCAGTGATATTTGTAGTGGAAGGGACTGACGTGCTGTGTTGACCCCACGTGATAATTGGGAAAAGGTAAAAAGGAAGAATAATGAGATTTATCATATAAATACATATTATTACCTCCGATTACGTTATAAACACAGACAAACAAGAGATAATTTAAACAAGACAAAAAAAACCATCACAGCTATCTAGGATTGATTTCTTCTTATTTTTGAAGTCGCGTTCACGTATATTTAAATCTCCGTGGGTATAGACTTGTCATTTAAAATTAAATGATGGAGCACTTTTTGTCCCGTGATTTTCCTGTTATGTTCCCGCCGGAAAATCGTGCTGGAATAAGTATTGCTCAGATTATGAAATCCAGGCCCCTTAAGTAATAAATGATTGTCATATGTAACAGAAAAAAATACGGGAGCTTTTGTTATTATTTTCGGCTTTTCGTGCTTTATAATTAAGGCCTTCGGGACATGCGTAACGTTGACGTTTTAAGAGCGTATCCTAGCAGTATTTTTAGTATGGTTTCCATACAAATGTATTTCTCTACCTTCTCGCTGAAAACTGCTTCTAGAAGCACAATTCTTTTTTCATAAAATCTGGTACTAAAATAGGTAGTATGCCCCTGTTTTTTAAACTGTTTTTCTTAAAAAAATATTTCGTCTAAACAGTTTTTTAGGTAAAAAAACATAGGGCCATACATATTTTAGTAATAGATTTTATGAAAAAAGAATTGTGTCTCTAGAAGCAGTTTTCAGCGAGAAAATAGAGAAATACATTTGTATGGAAAACATACTGCTAGGACGGTCTACTCTACCGTCCACTCTTCCGTTTACTCAACGCGTGTATCGAAGGCAGCAAGTTTTAATAGTTTCATTAATAGCTGTTTTTGTGACAGAGTTATTTAACATTTATTTTTATCCCATCTACGCATAGATATTAGGACTGAAATTTTGATTTTTTATTTCATCATCATCAGGTCTTTGTTAATCTTCACTGCAGGAGTAAAACCCTCTCTGTACTCTGTACTTCCAGAGACACATATTAGCCAAGCACTCAGAGGATTTTAGATTTATTATTTATACAACTTTAATTAGTATTTTATGCAATTAACTATTTATGTTTTAACAGGATAATTAAAAAAAGTATCAAAGTGGCTTATGTCATTCAAGTGTTACATAAGCAGCGTAAGGCGGTGGGGGGTCCAGGGTAGACTTATTTTTGCAAAAATAAACCAACGAGGTGAGGAAGTCAGCAACATTTCGCAAAACTACCATACACTTTTTTGTGAAAATGACACCAACATACGTAATAGCAATAGCTGATATTTTGCTTACGTAATACTTAAATGAATATAAACAACAATTTCAAAAATATATAACCCATTCCTCTCTCAAAGCATGCCATTGAGAAGAGAGGTCTATACCCAGCAGTGGGATGCAGAAGGCTGTTGATGATGATGATGATGATGATAACCCATTCCATTTATTTGCGAATGTATCAACATTAAGAGGTGTCTATTCATATAAATTTTACTAGGTATTAGATAGATTATTATGTATAGTCTATTTAAATATGTAAGCGCAAATATTTTAAGAGCTGGCACCCTGTTGGTCAAAAATGCTTTAGTTGGAAATTTTTTGAAATCGAATTGATAAGTTTTTATTTAGCTTTTGTCGTAAAAAGAAATTAATTGTTTGCTTTTTGGACAGCCTTCTTTATATGCTGTGATATTAATTGATTCATTCATAATATGTTCCAGATGATAAATAAAAACTACTATCTATAAATAAAAGTAATAAAAAGCCTTTTTCTAATTTAGAAGTGCAAGCTTTTAAAATCATCATCAGGTCTTTCTAGTCTCCACTGCAGGAGCACGACCCTCTCTGTACTACCAGAGCCATATACTAGCCTGAGTCAAAAAAAAAAAAAACAAAAATCAAAACGTTTATTCAGAAAATAGGCCTTTGCAGGCACTTTTTCACGTCATATCATATTTAAAATTATCTCATTAGATATATGTATTTATTAATTGTTCAAAAGCTACAGACTACTAGCGTTTCGGAACCGACCACTGCAGAGAAGAAACGCTGAAAGAAACTCTTATCAACAGTTTTGGTCGCCTACTCGCCTGAAGGGCTTTATATGATTACGAATATTTATTCCTTATTGTCTTTTTCTTTCTTTTTTCTGTTTTCATGTTACAATTTTAATATACAGAGATTTATTATTTTTGGAACATGTTTATGTTAACGATCGAGTGTGCAAAGATAATAAACAACATATGATACTTAAAGTAGTCTCAAAGAGGCCGAGCAGACCAGTTCCCCCTGACAGCACCCGTTCACGAGTTGACGTGTGGATCAGCCATCGCTGAGCTCAACCATATTAGAGGGAACTCAACGACCCGACACACAACGCCGCCACCAGGTTGAACATTTTTAGTGAGCATGACTAACTCTAACTCTTGAGACATTGTCAAACAAAATATTATGGTATGGTCTACACTTGTTGCTCGCTCGCTAACATTTACATGTTTTACAATCAATTAATAGTTGATTCTATATAATTTAACATTGGGTGTGTTAAAAACCAATTACAATATAGCAAAAAAATAGGTAAATAACGTTTTTGAGGTCCTGTATCTCACACGAGGTCAAGGCTCCATGCATTTTTATCTGCTAAATAATGATTAACGTTATAATAGGCTCTTTTTAATAATATACTTTTAGTCACTTCTTTAAATTTTGGATAGGGCAAAGATGTAAAATCTTCTGGTAGTTTATTGTAAAATTGAATACCAAGCCCTAAGAATGAATTATTAGTTTTCTGTAGTCTACAAGCTGTTGTCACGAGTTTATTCTTATTTCTTGTGTTGTAATTATGAATGTCACTATTTTTACTATAATTTTGAAAGTTTTTATGTACATGCAGTATGTTAGCGAAAATATATTGAGACGCAACAGTTAAAATTCCAATCTCTTTGAATAACTCTCTCAGCGAGTCCCTAGCCCCAAGTTTATAAATAGATCGAATAGCACGCTTTTGCAGAACGAATATGGTGTTGATGTCTGCTCCCTTTCCCCAAAGTAATAACCCGTAAGACATTATGCTGTGGAAGTAGCTGAAATAAACAAGGCGTGCTGTTTCAACATCTGTTAGTTGTCTTATTCTCCAAACAGCGTAGGCTGCGGAGCTAAGCTTACTAGCAAGAGTAGTTATATGGGGGCCCCATTGTAGCTTCGAGTCGAAAGTTATTCCTAGAAATTTGGTTGAGTCAACAAATTCTACTGTTTCATTATTAACAACTATGTTAGCTGGTACATGCTTAACGTTGGGGGTGCAAAATTTAATACATTTAGTTTTTTTAGAATTAAGCAACAGATTATTAGCAGTAAACCAATCTAATACCTGAGTAAGAGTGTTATTTACATCGTCAAAATTTGTCTTCTGTCTATCAACTTGAAAAACAAGTGATGTATCATCAGCAAATAACACTGCTTTACAGACACTGGCGTAGAATGGCAAATCATTAATATAGATAAGGAATAACAAGGGTCCAAGGATTGATCCTTGAGGTACTCCCATTTTTACATACGATCCAATAGATTTCACGCCATTTAAAGTAACTTTTTGAAGCCTATTAGCCAAATATGACCTAAGCAGTTCCAATGATTGGTTTTTTACTCCGTAATAACTTAATTTAATTAATAGAGTCTCATGGTCAACACAGTCAAACGCCTTAGAAAGGTCGCAAAAAACTCCTATTGCATTTTGTGACTTCTCCCAAGCTTCTAAAATATACGTCAGCAAAGCTACTCCTGCGTCCGTGGTAGAACGACCTTTGGTGAAACCGTACTGTTCGCTATGAAAAAGTTTATTTTTATTAAAATAAGCGACTAATTGTTTAAAAATTAACTTTTCAAAAATTTTGCTTAGAACCGGGAGGATTGAAATAGGACGAAAATTATTAGGATCGTCTTTACTTTGCGATTTATACAAAGGTATAACCTTACTATATTTCATTAAATCAGGAAACGTTCCTGTATCTACACATTCATTAAATATTAGCGCTAGGTTAGGAGCTATATCCTCTATAATATGCGAAACTAAGGACACGGACATATCCCATAAATCCCCAGTTTTTTTTAAGTTTAATTCTTTAAAAGTATCGATAATTGTTTTAGGTGTAACATAATCAAAAAATAAAGTATCGCTACATTCTGGTAGATGATCGCGTAATATATTTTCAGCTTTTTTAGGCGATGATTTAAGGGAAGCAGTTGTCTTAACTGGAATTTCAGTAAAAAAATCTTCAAAACATTGAGCGACCTCTGCATCCGTCTCAAACTTTTGATTGTTAACTTGTAATTTTAATGTTTCATTATTACATCGTTTAGTTTTACCCGTTTCTTGATTAATAATTTTCCAGGTTGTTTTTACTTTATCTCCGGATTCAGCAATTTGTTTACATAAATATTTAGACTTCGCACAAGCACATACTTTTTTAAATATTTTCGAATAATTTTTTACGTAGGTCATAAACTCAGGAGTAGTCAGAGGATTTGGCCTACACTCTCCACGCTGGCCAGACGGGTTGGAGAGGTAGCTTTTAAAATATTTGCGCTAAAATTAAGTGGTCCGTCCATTAATTAATTATGAGACAAATCCATTAGGCGCTTTTGGTGGTCGCAAACCAGAACCACAAAAATGGCGCGTCATAAATACAAGCGGCGCAATATTAATGCTTAGAACTACTACAAACCAAAATTTATATCCGTGCATACGTCAATGTGTGGTTTCTACAATCAGGGTTGGCACCTCACAATGAATATAAGTACCTTTTAACTATACCCTCTAAAGCCCGACACATATGAGTGTATCCTTCCAATCCAGAATTGTTGTATCTTATTTATGTATAAATGTTGTGACTTATCGAACATAAATCTGGATAATAAATTAACAAACTTGCTAACAAGCATAACTGTACCTATTCGTTGATCTCACACATAATACAACTGCCTCAAACACAAAACTATGACGTATAATTTCTTGTATACGGTCTTATTCATTAAATTTAAAGAAATATCTTAACACTGAAGCAAATGTCACTTTATAAAAATTTTCCTAAGGTTATGTCCATCTTCTATTCGCCATTTTTTACGTACTATTTATTTACTTTACGCACTAAATTTACTCGCCACTAAGTACCTGTAAATACAGCTTTGCGTATTTGGCGTCAAACGCCTAGTAAATATGATTTAATTGAATAAAAACAAATGATTGTTTACATTAAAGGTTTACATTATCACGTCAAAAATGGCAGTATTTCATATTTAGTTCTTTATTGTAGAAAATTTTCAAAATCCGTGCCGAGAAACATGCAACGCATCGCGTAACGTGCGATTGCATGCAACATGCAACTAACTAACCCTGTTTTAGTGCCCTTTAGTTCCCCTTAGCAAGGGGGAGTGGTGCGGGACCGAGTTTCCGTCCAGTGCGTTAGTAATATTATTATTTCTGTGCCAAAACACAAAAATAATCAAGAACATTAAATTTATAGCACAAAACCAGTAACTTAAAATCTCCCCACGTAGTAAGACTCGCACAAGTCCAGATTATTTTAAACGAACTTCAACAAAAAAAAAGGATGTTATCTATTCGAGTAAGCCAATAGCCAAAGTTTTGTCAGTTCTATTATATTATGGTGGAATTATCTTCGACGTGTCCACGGTGTGTACACGTGTCATACAAACTAGAGTTGCGCTCCAAATATACAGAGGTGGCGCTACGTGCTATATTTAATAAAAAAATAATTACACCACTAACTGAACAAAGCATTTTCATCATCATCATCATTTCAGCCGCAGGAAGTCAAGAAGTTTTCCAAAATGACCGGTTGGAAGCGGCCTGCATCTAACACTTTCCTGCGACCTTGATCAGGTCGTCCGACCTGGTCGGTGGGTATGGTACGCTGCGCTTGCCGGTACGTAGTCACCATTCAAGAACTTTTCTGCCCCATCTCCGCGCTATGTGCCCCGCCCACTGCCACTTCAAAGAGCTAATCCGCTGGGCTATGTCGGTGACCTTTGTTCTTCTATTGATCTCTGTCAGCTCTGTCAGAAAGCTGTCAGGATTATTTTACCTCTATGATTCCTGTAGAATTATAATATCTATTATGCTGGTCATATGCTAGTCTGAGAGAAAAAAAAACGTAGAATGTACCAGCAATTTTAAATTTTGCTTACCAAATGTTGCCAAAATACCAACTCGCATAGTAATGGACTAGATTTGATAGATAAAACAACTTTTCTTGGAATAACTCTTGATGCCGGGCTTCAATGGGGTGCCCATATTACAAACTTAGCAGGTAAACTTAGCTCTGCGGCTTATGCTGTCAGGAAAATTAGACAACTGACCGATGTTGAAACCGCGCGTTTGGTATATTTTAGTTACTTTCATAGTGTTATGTCTTATGGAATTTTACTATGGGGTAACGCTGCAGAAATGAACACAATATTTATCCTGCAGAAACGAGCTATTAGATCTATATATAAACTTGGTGCTAGAGAATCTCTTAGAGAATTGTTTAAAGATTTTAATATTTTAACCTTACCTTCTCAGTACATATTTGCGAATATTATGTTTGTACACCATAATTTACATTTATATGAGAAAAATAGTGACATTCATGACCGAAACACAAGAAATAAAAATAAGTTGGCTACACCAACTTTGCGATTGCAGAAAACTAAGCGTTCATTTATGGGTCTCGGAGCACGCTTCTATAATAAAATTCCCGCAGAAATATCGGGTCTACCTTTACATAAGTTTAAAACTGCTGTTAAAAACCAGTTAGTAAAAAAGGCATATTATTGTATTAATGATTATTTAAATGATAAAAATGCGTGGCAGTAATATAATTGATTGTAATTAATATAAATAACATTAGAAATAAATAAATACTTGTAAAATATTGTAATCGAAGCCCTTCAGGCACGTAGGGACCAAGTCTGGATTGAGTTTCTTTCGGCGTATTCTTCTCACCAGTGGTCATTACGAAACGCTTGTAGTTTTTCGATTTTGCATATTAAAAATTAAAAATAATAAAGTAAAAAATATGACGTTCAAAAAGAGATACAATTATCCAATTTTGAATAAAAATCTTTGACTTTGACTTTGACTTTGCAGCTTCTCTCCCCGCGCAGATCGTAAAATCCGATCGAGGGAATGGGCGTCAGGAATCATGTCAAAAGGCGATGCGGCTAGCAACCCAAATTTGATTCTGTTCTCCCCTACAAGCTCACCAACTTGCTAAACGTGGCCTTTAGGTTTTACAGACCTGGACTCTGTCTATTCGCAAGAGAGAAAGACGTGATAGTATGTATATATGTATAATATCTATGGTTCGACGATCAAACGTTAAACTAATATCGCTCTTCCGACACTAAGGACGATTATCCGTTTACTTAAAAGCTTGTTAACGGCCAACAGCCTTTGACACTTAACAGATTGCCCCAAATTTTAAAGCCAATCCCGAATTTAATGAATTTAAGGCAATTTAATAAAGGAATTTGTTCACAAGTGAAATTGCTTTGTTCTCGCAGTTATTTTATTGTTGTAATAATCTAATAACTAAATATTCAATATTAGTTCGGATATTAAATTGAAAAGTACTACAAAGTTAGCTTGAAAGTTAATATTTTTACTCAGAAACTAAACAAATACAGACATCGAGTAAGTAAACTGTGACGATAGAGATCTATAAATTTCCACCGTAGTTTTATTTTCAAAATAAATCATATTTATTTGCATACTAGCTGTTACCCGCGGCTCCGCCCGCGTGGTATATAGCCCAGTAGATACGGCGTGAAAGAGTAACGAACAAACAAACAAATTTTTACAGGTTTTACAAAAATCTAATTATGAGTTTCTTACCGTATTACCTAGAATGTGAGTTTCAAATTAAGAGCAAGATTGTTTAACAAAACTCGACTGCCTTTACGACAGTTTACGTCCACCATATTATTTTTTTTTGCTGACATCTCAGACTCTGGGAATGACTACGAATCTAATGACACCTCACAATTTAAAATCGGTCGAGACGTTTAGGCTACAGGACGTAACAAAGAACAGACATACTTACACATACACATATTTCCATACATTGCCTGAAGAACTTGGCTAAAAAGATTCTGCCCGAAACCCAGTTTGGCTTCCGACCGGACTGAGGTACATGCGAAGCGATCTTCTCCGTGCGTCAACTGCAAGAAAAAAGCAGAGAACAGAGTCGAAAGTTATGCCTCTGCTTTGTTGACTTGGAGAAAGCTTTCGACAGCGTGCCTCGTGAAGCCTTATGGGTGGTGTTAAGAAAGCTAGGATGTACAGAAAAGTTTGTACTAGACTTCTTAGACTCCCGCATGACGACATGCAATGCTGCGTCGCCGTAGACGGTGAACAGACGTACTTTTTCCCAGTTACCTGTGGGGTGAAGCAAGGATGTGTCTTAGCACCTACTTTGTTCGCCTTATACTTTGCAATGGTAGTGAGAGAGGTCTTACAAACTATTCCCGAAGGAGTCCGCATCCGTTTCCGTACAGACGGCAGCCTTTTCAATTTGGCTAGACTTAAGGCACGCTCCAAGGTCTCGTATGCAGTGATCACTGAGATCATGTATGCTGATGACTTGTGCTTCTTAGCAGAATCGTCAGACGGTCTGCAACAGCTGATGTCCGCTTTCCACCAAGCCTGTCGGAAGTTCGGCTTGAGGATCAGCGTCAATAAGACGGAGGTGATGTCTGTGGACACTCACGGTCACGAGACACTGACCATACACCTTGGTGAGGATGTCCTGAAGCAGGTGGACAAGTTTCGCTATCTGGGGAGCACGATAACATCTAAGTGTGGCCTTGACGCTGAGATCGCTAGCAGGTTCGGTGCTGCTGCTGCAGCATTTGGCAAGCTGTATTCTAAGGTACTCTGGATCGTTTTCACCTTAAGTGCCTCCGTACCATCATGAAAATCAGATGGTCTGATAGAGTACGAAATACCAAAGTCCTGCGACGAGCAAATGTTGGTGGCATTGAAGCGTATTTAATGCGTCGTCAATTTCGGTGGTGTGGTCACGTAGAGGTATGGCAGAGGAGAGAGTGGCGAAGCGCATCTTCTTCTCTGAACTGGAGGAGGGCAAGCAAAAGCATGGCGGACACCTCCTCCGGTTCAAAGATGTCCAAAAGCGACACATGAAGAGATGCAATATAGAGCCCTTACATGGGAACGTTCGGCAGCACAGCAGCCAGAATGGCGCAGGATGGTGAATAGCCAAGCACACGAGTTGGAGGATCAGCGTAAAGCTGACCTAGATTCTAAACGCGACGAAGTAAAGGCCCGCCCACCTGCTACCGTTATCTATAATTATGAGGACGGTGTACTTACGTGCCCACAATGTGCACGGAGTTTTGCCGCAAAAATAGGCTATATAAGCCATTTACGAGCGCACGATCGCCAAAACACTGACTAGGAGTCGAAGAGGTCGCCATGGCCGGAATCGGTCGGACAAATCATCATCATTTACATACATACTATTACTCGTCTTTCCCATGGGGGAAGGCAGAGACCAAGGACTGCCCCTTTTCTACGATCCTTACAAAACTATCTTGCTTCATCTAGGTACATCCATCACTCTTTTCATACATGCTCGCCGGTTTCGGTCACGGTATGTGCATCGAGGCCGGCCCTGACTTACTCTTCCGGCCACATTTGCCTTATAGAGTTTCTTTGCGAGTCTTCTTTCATCCATCCTTTCTACATGTCCAAACCACCTTAACATTCCTTTCTCAATTTTTGTCACTACATCCTCTTTCACTCCACATCACTCCCGCACTACATCGTTTCTCACTCGATCTCTCAAATTTACACCACACATACACCTAAGCGCACGCATTTCTACCGCATTTATCCTACTTTCATGATTCTTTTGCCATACCCAACTTTCACTTCCATTCATAAGGGTGGGCAACAACACTCCCCGATGAACAGCAAGACGTGCTTTATTTGACACCTTCCTACTGTTCATAAAGGAATACAACGCTCCATTCACTCGATTACCAGCAGCCACTCTTCTTTCTATATCCCTTTTGTGCCTTCCATCTCTAGTAAACACACAAACTCGCACATTACGCGAAAAACAGAAGGGTGGATCAGTCTAGTAAAATGCTTCCACGGCCTTTGTTAAGACTACCTCTGTGGCCTCGTTGTCATCATGCCAGGCTAGCACACGGTAGGACCAAGGTTCGTTCCTCAGTCAGGTCAAAATGGAAAATGATCTTTTTCAGATTGAACTGGGTCTTGGATTGCTGTCAATATACCTATGTAGGAATTTGATATATAGGTAGTATCGTTGAGTTAATAAGATACACAAGTCTCAAACTTACTTCGGGGCTAGCTCAATCTGTGTGATTTGTCCGTAAATAATTATTTATGTCACCGAAATATGCGAGCTAGACTCGATCACGTCACGAGTAGGTAGTCAAAAAACTATTTTCCGGTCAAGTTTATGTTTTATGCCATTTAGTACTGCAACATTGGTGACCAATCTCTGTTGAGCAATTCTTGTACAGAGAGGGTCTCTGTACTACCAGAGCCATATATTAGCCAAAGCAGTCAGAAGACTTGCCCTACACTCTCCACACTGGCTAGACGGGTTGAAGAGGTCTCTTTGATATGTTTATTAAGCTTTGTTTAGCTTCTGTGTTTTTAAGTCACATTCTACGACATCCACGGGCACACTTGGAGTGGTCCAATTCTACTCTGCCGGGAACCACACAGCTAAGACCATAAATATATGAATAACTTTTCCTTTGGAAACAATGCTATAGGATCAAAAAAATAATTCGACTTTCCTATACAAATTGCACAGGCGGCTGAACACTTTAGCATGAAAATATCGTTTTTCAGTCAGTATTTGTCCCATAGAAAAAATGTTCATATTCTTGATTAATTATAGTCATTTTGATGTTTTCAATCTTTTTAATGTGTCATCAAAGTTCAATTTATACGCAACATAACACCAGACAATTTGAAAACCGTAAATACGGTCAAAAAAGCAAACCGGCTTCAAATTATCCTAGTGACTAACCACTAATGACTAATATGTAACTAACCCTCTATCTCAATTTTCAATAACATCTGAACCGATTTTAAAGAAACTTGCCCTGTTCCCTAAGTTAAACTACTTATACATAAATCAATTAAAAAGGAATTCTTGAAAATTCTTTTAGCTTTTCTTTTTTATCAATTTTGGCAACGGCGGAATTCACGTACTGTAAAGTATTTTTATGTAATTTGAAGAGTTATCTCTAGGGCCTTGTAGAACAAAATTTTGAAAGTCTCCGTGTTTTTTTAAATAATTCGTTTCAAATAGAGGCAGCATTCGATCCCCGACAAATTATGTATGGCATCAAACATAGGTACTTTTTAAGGTCCCGTTCACAAAGGGTAAAAACGGGACCCAATTACTAAGACTTCGATGTACGACTGTCCGTTGGTCCTCATGAACCGTGCTACCTAGTGGCATGAGCTATATTTTTTTCGGCAATGCAGGAGTGTTTTATAAGTTTCTTTCAAAAAACTTGTAGGCACATGAAAAATGTTTGGCCTGCGGGCCCCTGCCCCTTGTAAAAGCTACAGATACGCCCGGTCTCCGAAAATTCTAGGTGAAATGAAAAGCTTATTGTCTAAACTTATCTAATTTACAATAACATGGTGCTGATAGTTTCAATATAATACTATCTGTTAACTATCTGCCAAGATGTGTACAATCATTGGAGGGTTACCTAATGATCAATTAGTGAATTGCACGTGTAACAGAACCTATACCTATGTATGTATATCATCGATTTTATGACATCGTTATGGCCTTTATCGTCCTTGGACAATAAAGGTGCAAGTTCTTTTAACCGACAGTAGATGGCAACAGCAGACACTGTGTCGCTATATCATGTCGCAGCTTAACTGCGGTCGAGCGACATATAGGTAGTCGAGCGACGAGTCGCTAGCTGCGAAAACTGTCACAGCGACGCTTTATCTGCGGTCGAGCGACTTCTATTCGGCGATGTGTCGTTCACTGGGAAAGCTATTTCATAGAAATGCTTAGAAACAAGTCATGTCGACTGTCACTCGGACATGTCACAGCGACACATGTCTGCGGTCGCTAGCTGCAAAAGCCACGCACACACTTCTATGCATTTGAATGAAAAGGATAGGAAATTAATATCGGTTTTGTAAGACGACGTGTCGCTGCGACACGACTGGTAGAAACTGCTGTTGCTGTCTGCTGTCAGCTACAAACTTGTACCTTAGTAACGTCTAGCATGAGCCCATAATATGATCCGCTAGACCGAACTTAGATTTATGATTTCAATACTCTATTGCATTGCATTGCACGATTAGCAGTACAGTTGTAACTTTATTTATAGGAGACGTTAAGAACGTAAATTAATGATCTAAGAAATGAAATGATGAGTAAAAGCCTCAATATTATAGAAATCTCCCGGAAATCTGTATTACGCTGCAGTCCAAACAGTGGGGTTGAAACAAAGTTTTCGGCTATCGCGACGATTTCAGTAGCTCGGGCGGCGGGGAGAGTTACCTATCAACATACCGGCTAGTAATATTAAAAGTTTACTCCTAATGGTGTGCTTGAAGCGAGGAAAGACCAAATGCACTAGCTCTCTATGAAAAAAAAAGCTCAGAAAGAGAAACTATCTTTTATTATTTTCATTTTACCAACGATTATGAAAATATATTTTTAGAATGCAGTGCTTGAATAGGAATTATGCGAGAAATCCACTAACAAACTGTTTATTTGAGAATACAAGTTTTTTACCTGGCCTTGTTAGAATGCGACTATGAAAATATTTTTTTTACATTAATACAAAATTGAAAAGATACATAGGTAAACAATTCATTCCATAACCAATAATAATTTTAATTTAAGCAATATTTCTAATATTAACATACCTAGTGCCGAATTTTAATGTTTGACTTGTATAATGTTTATGTTATGACAATACAAATATTATGTATCAAAATTATCGAAATAGATTGGTCAATATTTAATGGTCGTCCAAATTTGTTTTTCATACTTCAATTTACATATGTCCCAAAGAAAAACATGTTCAGTCATCGTAAGACACTAGCAGTGAACCACGCACCTATTGAAATATTTTTCTTTGTTGGCCAATCTGTGTTTGACACCTACAGAATCAGTAATATTTGCAACTGACATGAAAAAATCGGCCAAGCGCGAGTCCGACTCGCATAGGAAGGGTTCCATTACCAATTTCAATTGTCTAGCCATCACGTAAGTACAAGTATATATGTAAGTCGTTAATATCACATTAAACAATCACGGTTTATGAGATACAGCCTGGTGACAAACAGACAGACATCGAAGCCTCGTGAATTGGGTCCCGTTTTTACCCTTTAGGTACGGAACCCTACAAGGGAGGTTTTTAATTCGACAACTGCACCCCTTGACTTCCCACTACAAACTCATTAATTATCTTACTTGATTTTTAAATTGACATCTCTTTATTTAACAATGACACTAGAAAATATGTAAGAACTTTTGTTTGATTGTAAAATAATTGAAAGCAGACTGACAATTAAATTTAACTGTAGTCAGTAATGATTAAATGTGTGTTTCCATAATTTAATATTTACCATCACCATATGGCCATGTTAAGCAATAAATACATTCATTCATTCATTCATATCACTTACTTGGCGGATAGTCCCTGTAGATGATGTCAGTGTACAGCGCGAACGGAGAGGCGCACACGATGGAGATGACCCAGAGGATCAGGATGATCCTGGAGGCTCTGGTCAGGCCGGCCATGGCGTAGAGGTGCAGCGGGTGGCAGATTGCCAGGTACCGTTCCAGGGAGAACGCTGAGATCGTCAGCACGGAGACGTACGTGGCTCTGGAAGAAAGATACTTCTGAGGCCAAGTGAAGGTAGACTGATGCTCTAAATCTGCAAAACATCATCATCATCAGCTCTTTTCTAGTCTCACCTGCAGGCGCATGACCCTTCATTGTACTGACTTCATTGTACTACATTGTACGGCCATATGTCTCTGGTCAAAGTTAACAAAGTTAACTAGGCGTGCCCGCGAATTCGTCTGCGTGAATAAAGTGGCCCATGTCCTTTCTCAGGCTCTAGACTATCTGTGTATCAAATTTAATTTAAATCGGTTGAGTAATTTTGGCGTGAAAGCGAGACGACACACAGGCATACAGAGTTACGTTCGAATTTATAATATAAGTACGGATTACATATATATGTAATAATAAAATTGCCGATTTTACTTATATTACGTATTATTTTTTTTCCTCTGTGCTTATACTAAAATCGTAATACAGTATTTAACTCTTAACTTGCGGAAAAGCGGCAAAAATTTCGAATGTGCGGAAAATTCGAAATTTGAAATTGTATACCTTATTACATAATATTTTAAAGAAAACTTTTAAAATTCGCCAGTGCAATTAGGCGATTTCCATAGAGCACTGATCAGTGCTAAAATAATCAATACAAAATAATATTTTTATTCTAAAGATAATTTAACTCCAGGTGATTATATAGGTAGACGTACTACCCACCATTGACCGTCTATTTTTAAGTTTATGCTTCATAGAATCGGTTATTATAACGTTAAGTTATCTTTAAAAAGTAAATGGCAAAGGCCATTTAACGATTGCAATCATAATTTTGAATATATGATGCAATTTTGAGTGTTTTATTCGATTTTTAAAAACACAACGCTTAAAAATCACCCAAACAGATTGTAAGAATTGATGTTCAATACAGTAAGTTAGGGATCAAGCTAACATTTTTTATGAGTAAGCAAAACTTACTAAGCCAGGCCAGGAGTTCAATTTCTGAAACACTATTTTCGCAATGAATGTGAATCAACAAATATCCTGTAAATAATGATTATGCATTAAAAGATATAATCAAACGTCGAAGACATAAGGCAGAATTCCAATTTCGCTACTGCCGAAATAAAATATACGTACCGTCAAACATCTAAGCATTTGACGGTACGAATATTTTATTTCGGCATTGATATGGGTTTTTCATCAATAACATAGAGTAGGGAATCACGCCCTTGTAATATATACAGATACACACGAAACATAAGTACTTGTAAAATAGTAATATAAATGTCGCAGTCATCTGGTTGAATCTGCTATTTGATTGAATGACTAGCGCGTTCATTGAATGACAACATTTAATTGAATGACTAAAGGACAACTCGTCAAGTCGTTGAATGTAACGTTCAACGTCTTGACTGAACGCCATTTAGCGAAATCGTTGAATGGGATATAGCCGACTTTGTAATGTTTGGTGGTAGCATGATTTCAAAATTTCAAACTTAATCTCATATTTTTTGCAAACTTTTCTTAGTTTAAAAGTAGCCGGCGTAGGCGTAATAATAGGGAAATCCATGCTGTCATACTTTTCATTACAAATAACGCACTTTAAAGTGAATTTGATTGAAAAAATATTAACACATTGCTCTCTGTGCCAGCTGTTTGACGCCATATTTGTTTTAGTGACTTCTAGCGCCGTTGTGGGAAAAAAATTAACTAAATTTGAATCACCTTGTCGGGTCCTACTCACCCAGCTCTTGTTAGAGTAGGCCCAACATGAATATGATGTAGGTGTGGGTGTATTAGGTGCTCAGCAGAGAAAGAAAGATCAGGGCAAAAGGAGAGAACACAGTTTCACAGGTAACTAGATATAACGGTCTTTCAAATAGAGCGGGTCGAGCCATTTTGTTTTGGCGGCATCTGTCAAATCCGTTTTTTCTTATTCAGTCATTGATGCCAAATCACCATGGCAAGTTACACAGTTGAGCAGCATGTGCAAATGATAAAACGTTATTATCAAAATTTATGGATAAAAATTAAGTGGCCTTAAGGTTTTATAGACCTGGGCTCTGTCTACCCCGCAAAGGAAATAGACGTGATAGTATGTATGTATTTATGTAGGGATAAAAATTATTATAAAAATGTATTTTGGCCGAAAAATAATCTTTAGCTACGAGGCACATTTTTGGATGCATGGTTTTGTTAATAAGCAAAATTGCCGGATATGGGATGACCACAACCCACATAACGTTCACCAGGTCACAATGCATCCACAAAAAGTTACTGTTTAGTGCGGATTTTGGTCCGGCGGCGTCATTGGGCCGTACTTCTTCGAAAACGACGTTGGCGAGGCCATCACCGTCAACGGCAAGCGCTACAGATCAATGATAAACAATTTCTTTTGGCTTGAATTGAACAATATGGACGTGAACGACATGTGGTTCCAGCAAGATGGCGCTACTTGCCACACAGCGAACGACACTATGGAAATTCTGCATGAACGGTTTGAGGGTAGGGTTATCTCTCGCAGAGGTGACGTGAATAGGCCACCAAGATCGTGTTATTTGAACTTTTTCTTGTGGGGTTTTCTGAAGTCGCAGGTCTATACCAATAAGCCACAATCGACCGTTGCCCTGAAAGCCAACATAACACCGGCCATCGCTCAGATTCAGCCGGATCTATGCAGCAGAGTCATTAAAAATTGGACCTCTCGGATTCGTGCCACCATACGAAGTCGCAGCGGACATACATAATACTTTTCAAGTCACGGCATTATTTTAAATCCAGAAACGATGTCATATTCCATCCATAATGGCATAAATGGGCCTTTCAAATAAAAAATAAATTTCGTTAAATCTCGCACACATCTTGGTTTGTTCAATTTTAACATCGACCCGTCCTTGTTGAAAGACCCTTTATATTACGATATTATAATTATGCTTCACACATACTTTTACTCAGTTACTAGTTTAAAAAACAATTAATAAAACAATCTGGTAGGCGAGTGCCTATAAGCAAGGGTCGAGTGATCACGACCAATTAGGAATGGAATGGAATGAATGACTACTAAACAATAATATTAATACATTTTGACATTTATTAAACTGGACATAATTTTATTCACTAGCTTTAAAAATTGTTATTAATAATAGTTTTGTAATAGAAAAAAAAAAGAAATTTGCATGCTATTAATATAGCTAAATAGGCCTGAACTTAGCAAAACCATACCATGTTTATTATTGTACCCTATTTAAAGCAAATAAATGATTTTGAATTTGAATTTGAATTTGAATTTGAGGACTGAGAAGAAGATTTGAAAAAGGAATTAGGAATTTAAAATTAATTAAGTTTCGAAATAAAAGGACAGGATACAAGGACAGGATGATGGTGATTGAGGAATGAGGTGAAAAGCAAGATGCTGCATGAAGTTATCATGCGCATCGTTACAACCTGACTGATTTTATGTCCGTTCTGTTCAAAGGGCTGTGTTACAATCCGCTAACTAGTTAGACGTTGAGTATCACTTGTTCAATCAACGTTCAGCCTAGTCATTCAATTAAATGTTGCCATTCAATGAACGCGCTAGTCATTCAATCAAATGGCAGATTCAACCAGATGACTGCGACATAAAAACTAGTTAATTAAATAAATATAATAATTTAATAACAAATTGGAAACAATGAATATCTTAGTACCATTCCGCACTCTTAACAAAATTTGCGCAAACGGAATATTTTAATAATTTACAATGCCACTATGCGATTTCGATTTTTTGACGTTCGTATGATAAATTCCAAAAATAGATATAAACGTGATCGTCGAAAAATATTTACACAGGAATGTGCATGGAGATATGTTTATATATTTCAATTAATTACTAGATTAAGTTTATTTATAGGTACTAATACATTTTACTAAAACTAATTAAAAACTAAAACTTAACTAAAAAGAAATTAAAACTATTTAATAAATACCTAACTAGTTACATATAAAACAAAACTATAAATAAAAAATGTCCCGCAGGTCGTTGTCACACGAAAGGATACCCAGAATGCTGGCAGCATTGCTACGATGATGAGATGAGCCTCTGGCATTCTCACTCACCGAACGAAGCATAGAAGCGGTAAAGCTACTACTCAAATGTCGATTTTCTGTGAGAGTGTGGTACTTCCCCGGACGAGCCGGCCCATTCATGCTACCAGCAAAAGGTAATTTCGCCAGTAGCGTGGCTCTATCACAACAAAATGGGCACATTCCCAGCTTATTGCTGCCTTACCAGTATGGAACGAGAACACTATACGAGCGAGCGTGACGTGCTAAGAAACTTCACGTTCTCAATGTAAACTGCAAATATTTGCAGTTCAAACATAGTTTGAAGGGTTATCTAGGGCATCACAAAACAAAATTTTAAATGATATCTCTGTTTTCTTTCAAATAATTTATTTCAATTGGGTGCAGCACTAGACCCCGATAAAATAAAGTAAGTGCACTGTGTACGTATATCGCTGCAGCTGAAGTTTTGCATACTTAAGTTGGATGACCAAACCGTAACATGGAGTCATTGAGCAGGTCTAATAATCTTCTTCTTCTTTTCGAGTCGTAATGTCTTTCATTATAGTAATTTTGCCCAGTATGCAGCCACAGCCACTGCCCGGTCATTTGCCTCCTCTAGATCCTTTTGTGTGCAGTGAGTGGGGCTTTAGGGCACGTCAAAAGGTGGCTCATTGACTGGACGTTGCCGCAGTCGCACATGCTGTTGCCGGAGAAACCCCACCTGACCCGGTTTTCCTGGCATCTCCCCACACCAACCCGAAGATCTAATAATGAATGCAACGCGGTCAAATAATTTAAGAGAATGTATTTATTTATTTAACTTCTTTACAAAAGTTAAAGGCGGACTTAGAACCAGGCTACCAGTCAACCCACAGGTGGTGCTGAGAAAGAATTTGGAAGTTGGTGCAAAATGTATACTTTAAACAGACGTTGTTGTTGTAGCTTAATTATATTTATAAACATACATACAAAGAATACATACATATTTACTCATAGTAAAAAAAACTGTATTTTTATTGTAAAACTTATTTTATTATATCCATCGTAAGCATGATTAGTTGACTATGTGATATTTTTCATACTAAGTACATCAGTGACTGTGGTATGAATTACATAGGTGTATTTCCATAGTGCAATGCCTTTTACATTGCAAACTCGCTGTAAATCAAAAAAATATTGGTGACACTATTTATTCGGCATAGAGTGTCTATGCGGAATAAAAATTGTCGCCAATAAAATTTTGATTTACAGCGAGATTCAAACCTATGTGCTGCTGGTTCGGATCTATTTGGCATTTTTATTGGCAACTGCCCAATATTTCTCTTTTAAATATTATTTTTGCAATGTATTCGTCACTGTAGAATTGTGAATTTAGTCGGTTTATAATTTAACGTTCAAAAAATCCGCTTCTTATTCCAATTAAGGCAAGCGTCTTATTTACTCTCAGAAACATTTGGCAGTGTAGACAGCAAATTAAAACATAAAATATCTACAAAAGTAGTATTAAACAGTTTTTTCAAGAACTGAAATGTCAAAATATGCAAGCAGTATTGGATAATTACTCAGTTTATTTAAATATATAGGGACATATCACACAAATTGAGCTAGCCCCACAGTAAGTTGTGAACTTGTGTCGCAGGATTTATGTAATTTTGTAATTTATTATTATAGGTTTTCAATGATAACTAATGAACCTCCTACTCATCAGAGCGTTCCCGATTGCATCCTCAGCTGTTGTGTGTCTGAGCCCCAGGGTCCATTAAAATGATTTGGAAAAGATTTTACCGCCGACCACCTACCTGACGTCAACCCTTCGATGGAATAAAATATCTGTGAAAATGAAGTACAGGTGTCAGCCCGCACTAGTATTCGAACCCAGATATCCTATATATAGGCTGGCATCATATCACGAACTGAAAATGGCCATTAAAATTCAATTAAAGTTTGGTGTAAGAAACACTTAAAGCAGGGACTCTGGGCCTAATTATAAAGGCGCTCTAGAAAAGGGAAGCATAAATAATTAAACACTAAGGCTTTGAAATGGGTTCTCGACAAATAACTTATTATTTAGTTGGAATGGGATGTAGACCAAAATCTCTGAATATTTGTTGCGAGCGTCCTTTGATCTGGGTTGCGATTTTTCAAACTCGACTACTCGACATATTAGTAGCACTCGTCACACATTCCTACGAAAGTATATTATGTAGTACATATATCTCCATGCTATGGGCTATGTCCAAATACAGAATTTCCAGACGCTACGACTTCTCAGAGGCGATGGGACGAGCCGCTTTGCAGACTTGTACAGAGTAACTTACTTGAATCTTCTAGTGACAGGTCTGCCCAGAATGGCAGCAATCCAGTTGGCAGCATTGCCACGTTGGATGGCAATGCTTATCCTCTGTTCTAGACACTGAGTTTATAGTTGTTTATCTGAAAACTAGTGACTTTCTTTTTAGGACAGAGGATAAGTATTGCCATCCGACGTAGCAATGCTGCCAGCATTCTGGGTATCCTTTCGTGTGACAACGACCTGCGGGACATTTTTTATTTATAGTTTTGTTTTATATGTAACTAGTTAGGTATTTATTAAATAGTTTTAATTTCTTTTTAGTTAAGTTTTAGTTTTTAATTAGTTTTAGTAAAATGTATTAGTACCTATAAATAAACTTAATCTAGTAATTAATTGAAATATATAAACATATCTCCATGCACATTCCTGTGTAAATATTTTTCGACGATCACGTTTATATCTATTTTTGGAATTTATCATACGAACGTCAAAAAATCGAAATCGCATAGTGGCATTGTAAATTATTAAAATATTCCGTTTGCGCAAATTTTGTTAAGAGTGCGGAATGGTACTAAGATATTCATTGTTTCCAATTTGTTATTAAATTGTCAATCTAAATTAAATTGTCAGCCGAAAGTCAACTCAGGTTTACGACATAAAAGTGGAATGAATAAGCAGCAAAAGTCCGGAATTGCGAATAAGGCGAATAGTTAGAATACCTTATTAGGAATACTGATCATAGTAGTCGAAATAGGAAATTAAATGGTTCTCCATATAAAACTGCTAATGAGTTGATCAATTTATTATGTGAACTGAAGTTCAATTTTTTCATATTTTTATCTATGTTCCTTGTTCTTATAATTATACAAAATAACTAGCTGTTACCCGCGGCTTCGCCCGCCTATATATAGCCTATGTCCTTCTCAGTACCCTTACTTACCTACTCGTATGTGTATGCAACATTTCATATCGATCGGTTCAGAGACGAGCTCCGTGGCGCAGCGGCCTGCGGTGACCACGAATGGTCCCGGCTTCGATCCCTGGTTAGGTCAAGATGAGAAATGATCTTTTTCAGATTGACCTGGGTCTTGGATGTTTATTTATGTATGTATTTGTAGTAAAATATAGTATTGTTGAGTTAGTATCCCATAACACAAGTCTCGAACTTACTTTGGGGCTAGCTCAATCTGTGTGATTTGTCCGTATATATATATATAGGTATTTATTATTTAGATAGGGCGTGAAAGCGTAACAAACAAACTTACTTTCGCATCTATAATATTAGTTAGGATTAGGAATGTTTTGTTCAGAATAATCAGTATAGGGGCGTTTGAGGATAAGGCAAGGTTTTACATGATGTACATGAGCGATGGGTTAAAACTAGTGTAGGCAGAGAAGAATGACCTATTGGGTGTTGGCCACATATGTCTGATTTGGTGTTGATTCGAGTCAACACGAAGGTTGTCAGGGCTGACACAGAAAAGTCGGACATAGGTAGATTCCTATTACATGGATATTTTTCCCCGAACCCAATTCGACACTTTGTTGTTATGAAAAGAATGAAGAGGGGTCACAAAACCCAAACAAACTGGAACTGGAAACACAGCTGGCAACTTAAGTAAATATATGATTTATTTATTTATTTAAACTTATTGCACAATTTTAAAAAAATGTGTACAAGTGGTGGACATAATGCCATAAATGGCATTCTCTCCCAGCCAAACCTTTGGACCAAAAAGAAAATTAAAATGGGTGGTGGGTGGTGCGATAAAGTGCCAAAAAAAAAAAACAGTGTCATAATATAAATACGCTAAAAATAATATAAATCAATATACCAACGTGCAATATTACTAAAAATATACCAATATAAATATAATAAAAATATAACATATAATTAGAGACATATCTATAAAAACATAAATATATACATATAGGGGTGATTACTAATCAACGGGAAAGCTAAGAGGAAAATTACTTTTCTAAAAACCATTTGTGTACAGCCTCTTTGAAAGCGAACCTATTATATACCTATTATAAAAGGCCCTACGGATATTTTCGGGGAGAGCATTCCAAAGGTGAATAACCTGTACCTGAAAAGAGTTTGACATGAATCCAGATCGGTGAGAAGGAGTAGCTATAATAATATGATGTAATGAAAAATTTAAGCATTTGCCCAAGGGCTCGTTCAAGTTAAGTTCAATCCCTTGGGAACAGTTTCAACCCCAGACAAGGTGTATAAAAAATTTCTACCTGGCGTAAAGTAGTAAAATATTTAAAAATAACTCAATTTTGCATGTATGATATTAGTTACAATCCATAAATAAACAAAGTTTATAATAAGAATGTTCCGGGCTTATCTTTACTTCTGAAGTTATTTGTTTGTATTGTACCCTTATGTTTTAGAGCGCTTTCATCCCCGTTTTCTTTTCATCGTTATTTTGTTTGTAATTTATCTTCAAGATGAAACAAAATCCAAAACCGGATATTTAGGGTAAAATTGTATTTGTAAGTAAGTAGGACCTCGGATTCTAATCTAAGGGTTGCTTAGTAACCTGTCTTTGTTTTCAATTTGATTTTTACCTGGCAGGTATTCTATTATCCTCAGAATTCTGTGCTATTATCTTACTTTTGAAGTACGAATAATTTTTACTCATTTCATAATTTAGACTACGTAATACGGATAAGACTCAAAAACGAAATTGAAAATACAGGGTGTTTATAAAATAAATATATACGCACAAATCACATAGATTGAGCTAGCCCCAAAGTAAGTTCGATACTTGTGTTATATGGGATACTAACTCAACGATACTATATTTTATAATAGATACTTATATAGATAAACATCCAAGACCCAGGCCATTCTGAAAAAGATCTTTTTCCATCTTGACCTGACCGGGGATCGAACCCGGAACCCCCGTGTCGCAGGCTAGCGTGTTGACCGCTGCGCCACGGAGCACAGCGTCATCAACAGTACGGAAAAGCCGTGTTGCTCGAAGCATCAACATCAAGGATCTCTGAAAAATTACTGAGCAGTGACATCACAACTTAGTAGTATTTTCTGAAATTTTGATATCGTCGAAATTTTTACTTCTATAACTGTAATATTAGCAAGAGTTTTTGGGTTAACGTGGTATTTATTCGCTAGTAAAACATTAATAACGAGAAATAGACTTTTTTTATACATGGCGCAACAAAAATATATCCATCATCCCAATTACCTTTTATTCTACTAGTTGTTTTATTAATGAACACGTCGCTACGCCACGAAACCATTTATTAACTTATATCTGAAAACTCTCGCCGCAAAACAGCAAGTCATGATGTCATATCGGTGACTTGCATGATGAGTTGATAACATGCTGACAAAAACCCGAAGAAAAGTGATTCGCAGACACGGGACCCACGGAAAACAATGGCATAGAGACATACCCACAGAGCACGGAATGTCACTCGAGCCCTAGTAGAGACGAAAGTAATAATAATAACGCGTGTCAGCCCGCGTTCGGCTAGTAGGCGAAAGTCGCGTAATCTACCTGTCTAATCGTGCTCAAAAAAAAGTGAAAATGCCCCAATGTACAGCACATTGGGGCATTTTCACTTTTTTTATGGTATTTATGATATGGTATTTACAGTAATAATTATTTTTAACAAAAAAGTAAAACCGACTTCAACCCTATACGTAATTGTACAAACTGGAACTTAAAATTAGGTTTTGATGGGTGTGGTAGTTCAATCAAAATAGAGGAACAACGTCGTCATCAACTTGTCTCGATTCGCGAAAGGATTAAACAGAAATAAAATTAAACTAAACGGCATACTTGTTTTTTGTTTTTGTTGATTTTTTCTTAAAGCACTGGATACATTTCGATAAAAAAATATAGGACCACCTTTGAAGTTCAGTCAAAACAGTAACGTTCTCATCATCATCATCTTGATTCGCATCAGAATAAAATACAAATAAGTTTAAACCGAACGGCATACTCTTACAAATTTTGGGTTTTTGTTTATTTTTTCTAAAAGTAGGTATGATGGTCAAAATTGGTTGGGACAAAATTTTTATGGGACCATCTCGAGAGCATTATCTATTGAACAAAAAGAGAATCACTAAAATCGATCCATAACTGACTGAGTAATCGCGTAACATACATACAAAAAAAACATACAGACGAATTGAGAACCTCCTCCTTTTTTGAAGTCGGTTAAAAAGGTTTTAAAAAATCAAAATTCACGATAACCTATTTGACAAGTAAGTAAAAAATAACATATTTATTGCATTTCTACAATGACCTTGAAACACAAACCTTCAATAAACGGGACCGCCCTCTACGCACGCGAGCTACAGTCACATTTCCTACTCTGTGGATATACCTATAAGGTTACTGGTTGTAATGTAATATCAAAAGCTTTTTCTTTTTATTATACACGAGCTTTGTAACTCTTGGCGATAAGTATGCACCGAACTTTTCTATCCTCCGTTTTTTTTTCTTTCCAGCACATCTGACGTCAGCCACCTCCATTAGGGGGTCAACAAAAATTTACCTTGGCCTCCCTGGAACTCATTTTTACGAGCTCCGCGGCGCAGCGGTCAACACGCTAGCCTGCGACACGGGGGTTCCGGGTTCGATCCCCGGTCAGGTCAAGATGGAAAAAGATCTTTTTCAGAATGGCCTGGGTCTTGGATGTTTATCTATATAAGTATCTATTATAAAATATAGTATCGTTGAGTTAGTATCCCATATAACACAAGTATCGAACTTACTTTGGGGCTAGCTCAATCTATGTGATTTGTGCGTATATATTTATTTTATAAACACCCTGTATTTTCAATTTCGTTTTTGAGTCTTATCCGTATTACGTAGTCTAAATTATGAAATGAGTAAAAATTATTCGTACTTCAAAAGTAAGATAATAGCACAGAATTCTGAGGATAATAGAATACCTGCCAGGTAAAAATCAAATTGAAAACAAAGACAGGTTACTAAGCAACCCTTACATTAGAATCCGAGGTCCTACTTACTTACAAATACAATTTTACCCTAAATATCCGGTTTTGGATTTTGTTTCATCTTGAAGATAAATTACAAACAAAATAACGATGAAAAGAAAACGGGGATGAAAGCGCTCTAAAACATAAGGGTACAATACAAACAAATAACTTCAGAAGTAAAGATAAGCCCGGAACATTCTTATTATAAACTTTGTTTATTTATGGATTGTAACTAATATCATACATGCAAAATTGAGTTATTTTTAAATATTTTACTACTTTACGCCAGGTAGAAATTTTTTATACACCTTGTCTGGGGTTGAAACTGTTCCCAAGGGATTGAACTTAACTTGAACGAGCCCTTGGGCAAATGCTTAAATTTTTCATTACATCATATTATTATAGCTACTCCTTCTCACCGATCTGGATTCATGTCAAACTCTTTTCAGGTACAGGTTATTCACCTTTGGAATGCTCTCCCCGAAAATATCCGTAGGGCCTTTTATAATAGGTATATAATAGGTTCGCTTTCAAAGAGGCTGTACACAAATGGTTTTTAGAAAAGTAATTTTCCTCTTAGCTTTCCCGTTGATTAGTAATCACCCCTATATGTATATATTTATGTTTTTATAGATATGTCTCTAATTATATGTTATATTTTTATTATATTTATATTGGTATATTTTTAGTAATATTGCACGTTGGTATATTGATTTATATTATTTTTAGCGTATTTATATTATGACACTGTTTTTTTTTTTTTGGCACTTTATCGCACCACCCACCACCCATTTTAATTTTCTTTTTGGTCCAAAGGTTTGGCTGGGAGAGAATGCCATTTATGGCATTATGTCCACCACTTGTACACATTTTTTTAAAATTGTGCAATAAGTTTAAATAAATAAATAAATCATATATTTACTTAAGTTGCCAGCTGTGTTTCCAGTTCCAGTTTGTTTGGGTTTTGTGACCCCTCTTCATTCTTTTCATAACAACAAAGTGTCGAATTGGGTTCGGGGAAAAATATCCATGTAATAGGAATCTACCTATGTCCGACTTTTCTGTGTCAGCCCTGACAACCTTCGTGTTGACTCGAATCAACACCAAATCAGACATATGTGGCCAACACCCAATAGGTCATTCTTCTCTGCCTACACTAGTTTTAACCCATCGCTCATGTACATCATGTAAAACCTTGCCTTATCCTCAAACGCCCCTATACTGATTATTCTGAACAAAACATTCCTAATCCTAACTAATATTATAGATGCGAAAGTAAGTTTGTTTGTTACGCTTTCACGCCCTATCTAAATAATAAATACCTATATATATATATACGGACAAATCACACAGATTGAGCTAGCCCCAAAGTAAGTTCGAGACTTGTGTTATGGGATACTAACTCAACAATACTATATTTTACTACAAATACATACATAAATAAACATCCAAGACCCAGGTCAATCTGAAAAAGATCATTTCTCATCTTGACCTAACCAGGGATCGAAGCCGGGACCATTCGTGGTCACCGCAGGCCGCTGCGCCACGGAGCTCGTCTCTGAACCGATCGATATGAAATGTTGCATACACATACGAGTAGGTAAGTAAGGGTACTGAGAAGGACATAGGCTATATATAGGCGGGCGAAGCCGCGGGTAACAGCTAGTTATTTTGTATAATTATAAGAACAAGGAACATAGATAAAAATATGAAAAAATTGAACTTCAGTTCACATAATAAATTGATCAACTCATTAGCAGTTTTATATGGAGAACCATTTAATTTCCTATTTCGACTACTATGATCAGTATTCCTAATAAGGTATTCTAACTATTCGCCTTATTCGCAATTCCGGACTTTTGCTGCTTATTCATTCCACTTTTATGTCGTAAACCTGAGTTGACTTTCGGCTGACTGGATACTCTACTTTTAAGTCATCTAGCTAAATTGCCTTTCTGATCTAGGTTATGCTTTCACGTCATGAATCTGAAATTGTATTTCAGCGAAAAGGCAATTCTGAAAAAGACCCAAAAGTTCGATTATATGGCAATGTTACAGATTAATACGATGAATAAGTCATTCATACGAGTACAAAGTGAGTACAAACCTGAATTTATGAAATGTTACCTGCAAGATAAAATATCTAAACTCATCTCTCTGTAATTAAATCCCAAGCCTCGAGATTTGTAAACACCAAAACATATTGTTTTCAGCTTAAAGCGAATGGTTTAAACGTATTTGCTATTGACACAATCCCAAGTTACACGTGTAAGGTTTTCTAAGCTCAATAACAAATTGAAAACCGATCTTTTGCACGACGTAATAAATGGAGTTCAATTTTGTTTTTGCTTGTAATTTTTGTATGGAAGCCTTATTTTGCCTGATTTCCATTACCTTCTGTGAAAAATTAAAATCTTTTGCTGCTAAAAATACACTGATTTATCCTTTTGTATCGAAAGGCAAATGTTTTGCAAAATTTGGTCGGTTGCTCTAGTTTAGCTTAAACGCACCTTAGATTATCCTAATCCTAACTAATATTATAAATGCGAAAGTGAGTTTGTTTGTTTATTTGTTTTTAACGCTTTCACGCCGAAGCTACTGAACCGATCATCATGAAATTTTGCATACACATAGGTTAGGGTACCAAGAAGGACATAGGCTATAAATTACGCGGGCAAAGCCGCGGGTAACAGCTAGTTAAAAATAAATAAGTGAAATCCAATTTCTATTACAAGAAATAACTTTTAAAATTGCGTGAAAACTAGTACAAGTTAATATGTTTATCGGAATACATACAGATTGTTATAAGTTATAAAGTTTGCATAATGTAGGTAAAACTTATTCGGTGAACATATATTAGTTACGAATTTAACATACTTATTCAATATCAGTAAAATGATTACAGAGCTTAAGGTGAAGTGAGTTCACACACTAGCTCCACCCAGCAATTAATTATATAAGACCGAATTCATATCAAATTTAAAAAATCTAATTGCTGCTTGCCCTATTAAATTACTTGTAGTATTATTGGTACACGTTTTCACTATTTTTAATTTGATGGATGAATTAAGAGAACGAATCATTACTGCCAAAAATGGCCACTTTTGGCGGTAATGTTAAAAATTCGTTATCTTAAACTTAGATTGTTATTAATATCTATGAAAGTAACAAAAAGAATACTACAAGTAATTTAATAGGCCATGCAGCTATTACATTTTTTAAATTAGATTTGATTTAGGAGTAAATGAATTTATTGCTGGGTGGCGCTAGTGTGTGAACTCACTTTAAGATAATAGTATGTTATCTAATGCTCGAATATATAAATGTAAATAACATAATAGATAATAGCCAAATAACATTGAAACTTCTGCGTGTTCTGTCCTAGGAGTCGATCCTGGTACTGTCGATAACAAATATGTAGCTAGGTTACGCTTTTGCCATATCTTCCTGACTATGAGTCCAGGTGTCAGAAATTCCATTTTATCCCGCTAGAAAGACGCAGAAATATTGCAGATATTGTGTTTCTGAACAAAATGTGCAATAATAAGATAGACTCTCCTGAGCTACTGAAATAAATTAATATAAACATGCCCACTAGATCCCTGCGTAACAGACATTGTCCTTTGGATGTTGCCCGATTGTAACCCAGTACATTACCGAGCCACTCGTTTATATTCTCAATCTAATGATACAAACTGGAACCTTTCCGGAAGACTTAAAGAAATCCAAGGTAAAGCCACTCTTCAAAAAAGGTTCGAAATCAGATTTAAAAAATTATAGGCCAATAGCTCTTTTATCATGCTTTTCCAAAATATTCGAAAAAGTCATATATGAAAGGTTAAATAACTTTTTTGAAAACAATAATATAATAAATAATAATCAATTTGGTTTTCAGAAAAATAAAAACACTAGTTCAGCAATATTTAAAATACTTAAATTAATATGGGATGCTATAAATAATAGAACAGCTTGCGTAGGCCTTTTCATTGACATGTCCCAGGCTTTTGATTGCGTCCGGCATGATGTGCTTTTAAAGCAACTTGAGTTTATAGGTATCCGAGGAGTAGCACATGATCTCATTAAATCGTATTTGACAGAGAGGAAACAAATAACAGCTATCGATAGATATAATGGTAGCAATAAAACCATTGAAGAAGTGCAATCCAAGCAAGGGACAGTAATCCTTGGAGTGCCGCAAGGTAGTATTCTTGGCCCTCTACTCTTTCTCATTTATGTAAATGAACTCCCTGTAGTCACTAAACATAGATGTGTAATGTTTGCTGATTATGCAACGATCTTTATTCAGGATACTGATAATAACAGGGATACATTTCAAGCTGAAATAAATACATCTTTAAAATCTACAATAGACTGGTCAAAAAATATAAATCTACATGTCAATTTAACTAAAACTAAATTTGTTCAATTCCGTGGTTACAATAAAAATTCATATAATCTAAATATTCAAGAGTCGACTACTACAGTAGAAGAAGTAGGAGATAACAACTTTCTTGGTGTTACCATTGACTGTCATCTAAACTGGAAGGCACATATTAGTAAAGTTAATAAAAAAATATCAAGTTACTGCTTTGCTCTTTCCATTTTATCGGAAAATTCATCAATCGAAGTTACACGCACTGCATATTATGGTAATGTGTACCCTTATTTATCGTATGGCATTATTTATTGGGGAAACTCTGTAAATGTATCATCTACTTTTATACTCCAAAAGAAATGTTTGCGAATTATGTACAATATGTATCAAGACGAAACATTAGGATTACTCACACTGAATAATATATATATACTAGAAATATGTATGTTTGTTAGAAATAATATGAACTATTTTGCAAAAACCGGCCAAGTGCGTGTCGGGCCACGCGCAGTGTAGGGTTCCGTAGTTGCGAATGACAACTTTGAGTTCACACTATTCACACTCGCACCTTACAGTTTAGCGACCAAAAACATCTAACAATGAAAATAGTATGAAATTTTACAGTTTATAAGTTGGTTGCCTATAACTTTTTAGTTTGTACTTAGTACTCAGCTCTGATAGTTTTCCTTTAAACTTCAGTATATATAGTACTGCTGTAATTTTTTTCACGTATCTATATATAACCGTTTAGCAGATAGAGGGGGGGGACACTTACCTCTAACAAAAATTCGCACTTTAAAACCAAATATTTCGGAAACGGATCCCTAAATCGGAAAATGGTGTTCTCAACCTCATAATATTTTTGAAAGACCTATTTAACGATACCCCACACGATGGGTAAATAGAGAAAAAAAAATTACTCCCCCAATTTACTTGTATGGGAGCTACCCTAAAAAAAATTTTTTTTCATGTTTTTATTCTACCACTTTTTTGCCATGATTAATATCCATATCCATAACAAATTACAGCTTTCTAGTACTTATAGTCTCTGCGTGAAACCGCGGACGGACAGACAGACAGACAGACAGACAGACAGACAGACATGGCAAAACTATAAGGGTTCCTTGTTTACTACGGAACCCTAAAAAGACTGACTTTAGAAATAATTTAAGAAATGTCTATGAATATGATTTATATTTACCAATAATTAATAATAATATTTATAACAAGAGCACATTAATCTCAGGTATTAAAGTATAATAACCACTTACCACTTGAATTTAAAAGCATTGAAAATAATATTATATTCAAACGAAAATTAAAGATTTGGTTACTAGACCATGTTTTCTATGATTTAACTGAATATTTTAAGTATAATACAAATAATAATAGGCCTAAGCGGTTTTGTGATTATAATTAATAATTGCCAAATTTAATTTTAGCTTGTACTTATATGTACATATATTGCATACCTGAAAGGGTAAGACTGTTGAAACTGTTTTTATTTGTTTACCATCTTTGTAACACAGTTATGTGCAATAAATATTTTGAGTTTGATTTTGAGTGTGTAATACTAATTATCGTAGAAACTCTTTTATCTGTAGGGCGTGTACACAGTTCAACAAGTTGGTAAGTTGCGATCCACATATCGACATTTTTAATAGTAAGCCCCCAACAATTAGACGGTTACTAACCAACTCGTTCTTCGTTTAAGTAATGGTTGTATTTCGTTTTTTTTTTTTTTTTTTTAGTTTCTTAAGATTATAACTACATTTTGTTACTTCCCTAACAAGTCGCGGTTATCCATGTAAAAAAAAAGTTTTTTTAACTATTTGTGAAAACTTGTTAATGGCTTATAGATATTTACTATCAATGTTTTAAAATGTTACTTATAGCTGTAAGTTTTCCGAAGAAATAAAATAAAATAACTTTTCGAGAGGTTAAGGTCAAGATAAAAAATGATCTTTTTCAGATTGACCTGGGTCTAGGATGTTTGTCTATATATATATATATGTATTTGTTATAAAATATGGTATTGTTGAGTTAGTATCCCATAAAACAAGTCTTACTTAAGAACTTGCTTTGGGGCTAGCTCAATCTGTGTGATTTGTCCGTAGACATAAAAAAAAGGCCAAGTGTGAGTCAAACTCGCGCAATGAGGGTTTCGTACAATATGCTTCGTGAACGAACACAGACACAATGTGCAAAAATATTTATTCTATTGACTAGCGCTATCTAGTGGTGTTTTAGTGAACTATTTCTCTAGATGAACTTATTATAGTGAGTTTACCACTTTATTTTCAAGTGATAGAATTCTTATTATTTTTCCTGTAATCTTTAAGGAATGAACTATATTTTGTAATATTTTCAAAATTTTCGGCCCAGTAGTTTCGGAGATCAGGGGGGGGGGGGGGGGGGGAATGGTCAATTTTTGCCTTTTTTCGTGAATAAAATCAAAAGTATTGATTTTACCCGAACAAAAAAAAATCTTTTTGAGATCCTCACAATGAGCCCTTTCATTTGATATATGACACAGTAAGGTTTGCAAAACTTTCTTTTAAAATTTTGTAGTTGGGCCCCTGAAAATGACCCTTATTTCAAAAAAAATCTTTATTTACTTTGCACATCCGTGTTCGGGTCATAGGATTACACCATCTTACCAAATTTCACCTAATTTGGTTCAGTAGATTCGGAGAAAATCGGCTGTGACAGACGGACGGACGGACAGACAGACGCACGAGTGATCCTATAAGGGTTCCGTTTTTCAATTTTTGTACGGAACCCTAAAAAAGAAATGTAAGTATACTTTCTTCGAAGATAGTGCGCTTAGATCCTAACTGCCTGCGAGAAACAACATTTTCGCATTAAAGTCTAAAACCTTTTTAGAAATTTTCAAGTGAAATCCAAATAGCGTCTGCTGCAAAGCCATGATAGCGTTTGAATATGTATACTGCTCACCCAATGTAGTGAAATGTAATTGTGCTCAACCACGTTATCTTTATTTGTTCGACATTTTAAAATTGGAAAATTGAATTGGAAAAACCGGTATAAATCCCGCATTTTGAGTAAATTCATTACATCTAGTATTATAAAAATGTGAATATATAATTAATATACTTTGTACCTGACTAGGTAATCTATAGGTACATATAATAAAACAGTAAAAATATTTTGTCTGTACATTTAGTTTTTTTGACTGTAATGGATAGAGGGATACTTAAAAAGAATAAAAGTTAGCAAAAAATTTTTTTAGAATTTCTTGTCTGTCTATTTGTCTGTCTGTATGTATGATCACGATTATCTTCGGAAATAAACTATTTTTGCTATATAGCCATTAAGCCTGGGCAAAACATAAGGAAGAAATGATTTCATAAAATGGAACACCTGATGCGGCATCATAATGGTCCAGCTGAAGTATAAGAAATATAGAAGTGGATTATTAGCAAAAGTTGTTAAGCCTGATGAGCATTTTTGTTGAGGTATAAAAAATCTGAGATTTGGAACACCTCATGCAGAACTATAATGGTCCAGGTAAACTATACGAAATATCTAAATGACGCCTTAGCAAAAGTTATTCAACCTGATAAGCATTTTTGTTGAGGTATTTAAATTGAAGATTTGGAACACGTGACGCAGAACCATACTTAATAGTCCAGATAAACTATAGGAAATATAAAATGACGCTGTAGCAAAAGTTGTTTAGCCTGATTAGTATTTTTTGTTGAAGTATAAAAATCGAAGATTAACATCTAATACAGAACCATGTCAAATCTTCTATTGACAATTTTACAGAGTCACTCTCTCGGAGAGAGTCTCTCCACTGGGATAGAGTGCGTAGAGTACGATTAGCTCATATTACTGGTGATCGCCCAGCGGTCTCGGGTCACTCGCAACCAGGATATACCCTTTTGGCAACGTAGCTTTCAGCCCATTTGGCAAAACATGAGAATTTGCTGTCTTTCCAAGCCTTTCCAACACAGGCAACACCCAAAGCCGAGGTCCGTATCTCCCGAAGGCTCTTTGGAGATGACGCCAGGCCAAATTCATAGCGGAACAAAGGGAAATATTTGACTTGGTGGTGCGTAGTGTTTTAAACAGAGAACGGAAGCTGTTTTTTAAAATGCTTCAGAAAGGACTGGAAAAAATACCTGATGTAAACCATCCTCGTTATTTATTAACTTTTAATTTATTTATCTTTTAATATATAGCATGAAAAAGTATTTTTTTATGTATCGACATTAGTTCGTATTGAGGTATGTTAATACGCCGGAGTCATAAAGTCCACGCGAACGAAGTCGCGGGTATCAGCTATATATTATATGTTTGGTAATGTTCGGTCTAACTACGTGACTACGTGTGTGACCTGATTTTGAAAAAAGTGCCTAATTATGTAGCGCCTAACTCTAAATATATACGGACAAATCACACAGATAGTGCTAGCCCCAAAGTAAGTTCGAGACTTGTGTTATGGGATACTAACTCAAAACGATACTATATTTTATAATAGATACTTATATAGATAAACATCCAAGACCCAGGTCAATCTGAAAAAGATCATTTTCCACCTTGACCTGACCGGGGATCGAACCCGGGACCATCCGTGTCGCAGGCAGGCGTGTTGACCGCTGCGCCACGGAGGCTTAAAAATATATAAATATATAAAAATTATTGTTTTAAAGCATTTCCGTAAGCCCAATATTTAACATAGCCATACAAAATGCTAGCGAAGTGATGTCACTTGTTTGTTGATTTGAGGTACCTAGGTTAACGTCAAGGTCATAGGTCAAGGTTAGCAAGGAAATTTTCCCACTAAAATTTTTATATTTGAAAGCTCTTTTAATAGTACAGCGAAATAAAAAAATTTTGCCAAGTTCCCAACTATCTCCAACCACTATTTTCCATATCATATAATAAGAAAACACCTATAAAAACTCTACTATGAGTAGTCCAAATCCTCCGACAGCTCTGGCTAATATAAGGCTTCAGGAGTACAGATAGGGTCATGCTCCTGCAGTGTAGTCTTAAAGAAGACCTGATGATGATGAGTATAATCGAAATCTAAATGAGGTGGAGAACCAGCCCAGGTCCGGCGCATTTTTAAAATTTTCGTCTCGTTCAATTTATTTTTTAAAAGAAATTTTCGCTCATTACTATACAAGAATGTCAAGTACTTACGCTTCCGATATGAGGGCTCGTAATTTGCAGAATACCATCCCCAGGCTGTAGGGGTACTGGTGCCAGTACACGGAGAGGTCGTTGGGCAGCCCTGCAACAAGGAATTTCAAATTAAGGGCGCGTATACATTAGTAAGTAGGTTCAATGTCTCGCTTTGCGCTCGAAAATTGTTTTCATTTGTATTTGGGTAGTATATTCGCATAAAATATCCTTTTCTTGCCTAACTGTCGTCTATTTAAGCCTGTATTCTGTGATTTTCACCACTTTCTGTGTTCTGTTATTTCAGCATAATACTGCTTACGTAAGGGATTTGACGAAAATCTAAGGAGTCACGTTATAGGCGATGCGGCTAGCAACCCATCACTATTTTGATTTCATTATCCTCCTAAACGCCCATAATACTGCTTACGTAAGGGATTTGACGAAAATCTAAGGAATCACGTTATAGACGATGCGGCTAGCAACCCATCACTATTTTGATTTCATTATCCTCCTAAACGCCCATAATACTGCTTACGTAAGGGATTTGACGAAAATCTAAGGAATCACGTTATAGACGATGCGGCTAGCAACCCATCACTATTTTGATTTCATTATCCTCCTAAACGCCCATAATACTGCTTACGTAAGGGATTTGACGAAAATCTAAGGAATCACGTTATAGACGATGCGGCTAGCAACCCATCACTATTTTGATTTCATTATCCTCCTAAACGCCCATAATACTGCTTACGTAAGGGATTTGACGAAAATCTTAGGAATCACGTTACAGACGATGCGGCTAGCAACCCATCACTATTTTGATTTCATTATCCTCCTAAACGCCCACAATACTGCTTATGTAAGGGATTTGACGAAAATCTAAGGAATCACGTTATAGACGATGCGGCTAGCAACCCATCACTATTTTGATTTCATTATCCTCCTAAACGCCCACGAACACGCTAAACGTAGCTTTTGGGTTTTATCACGTTGGGCTCTGCCTACCCGCAAGGGATAAAGACGTCATGACATGTACGTATGTAATTCTACTTACATTATTTTCTTCATGATGTTCAATACAGGCCTTTATACTTTGACCGGTTATACCTATTATAGCCTATGTCTTAATCTGATGTTCAAAGGTCATAAAATAACATAAATAATTTCATCCAGTATCTACTTTTTACCCGACAGAGTCGCCCAGAAAGAGGGTAATGTTTTTTACGCGTATGCATATTTAACTCATGGAGATATATGTACTATAACTACATAGTTAAATATGCATACGCGAATGTATCCATGACTGTTCCATTGTTGCTTCCTGTCGTCAGAATGGCTGGACCGATTTTGAAGTGCGAGGTATTATTTATTCGCATTTTCCTCGGAGTATCATATACGTTATGTAACATAAGCAAAAATCAATATAATCAAATCATCGCTGCAGGTGACGGAAAGGCTGGCTCTTACCTCGAACAAAGGATTGCAATCGCCATCCAACGAGGTAATGCAGCCAGCGTTCTAGGCACTTTGCCACATGGACAAAATTTAATATTAGATTTTTAATTTAATTTTGTATAATTAAGTAGTATTATATTTTATTGATTTTTTTTAAATTTTTAGTTTAGTTAGTAATTTATGTTATAAAAATAATTAGTTGATAGTTAGAATAATATTTATCATATGTATTTTCATATTGTATGTCAATAAATTTATTGAATCCAATATATGAAATAAAAAAAAAATCATAACATTTCAAAATAATGTTACTTGTTGCGCAAAGAATTCATACATCCATCTATCTACACAAACTTTCACACACATTACGAGTATAATATCAGTAAAACGGCTCTTTTGTAGGTACCTACTTAAACTTAAAGACTTAGGTCTCATTTTTTTAGACTTCCAAATAAATTCCTAAGTTAAACAATACTAACGTCATTACGAAACGCTAGTTGTTTTTCGATTTTGCATATTAAAAATTAAAAATAATAAGAAAGTAAAAAATATGACGTTCAAAAAGAGATACAATTATCCAATTTTGAATAAAAATCTTTGACTTTGACTTTAATGGTTTCCTAGAAAGGAAAGATCCACTTTAGATCGTGACTTCAGTATGTGTGATTAGTAAATAAATAATAAGGTTGACTGGGAGAAAATGCTTTTAGCATTAAGTCCACTTAGCTTCTAAGGCACAATAAAGCTTTTTAAAATAAAATAAAATAAATAAATAAATTAGTCGATATTTATTTACTTAGTGCCGTGTGGTTCCCGGCAGCGTAGAATAGGACTTAGGAAGCACAAAGCTATACAAAGCATATTTAATAATCAAAGAAACCACTCCAACCCGTCTAGCCAGCGTGGAAAGTGGGGCTAAATCCCCTGACTACTCTGGCTAATACAATTCCATTCCAACTAATATTATAAATGCGAAAGTGAGTTTGTTTGTTTGTTACACTTTCACGCCGTATCTACTGAACCGATCATCATGAAATTTTGCATACATATAGGTTAGGGTACTAAAAAGGGCATAGGCTATATATCACGCGGGCGAAGCCGCGGGTAACAGCTAGTATATATATATATAGTCTCTGGTAGTACAGAGAGGGTCGTGGTCTGGCAGTGGAGACTAAAAAGACCTGATGATTGGTTGATGATTTATTTAAACTAAGAACTTACGTAGCTTTAGCAAAAGAATTTCAAAATACTTAACTAAGCAAAAATAAATCATCCTTCATCCTTACGACATGGGAAATGAGATCAAATCCGATTTCCAGACGATTACCCGAAGAGGAGATTTAAAACCGATTGCTAGCTTCTTTCTTATTGACAGAATATTGAGATCTTTTAAGTACAAAGAGATTTAATAAAATATTTTAATTTCTTCGGTAAAATACAATATTCTGTTTCCTTTTAGGGTCCCGTCTAAAAATGATGAAACCTAATAGGATCACACGTGCGTCTGTCTGTCCGTCTGTCGCACACAGCCAATTTGCTTCGAATCTATTGGACCAAATCAGGTGAAATTTGGTAGGAAGGTGTAATTCTATCACGCAAACACAGTGCAATGTAATATATTTTTTTTTATAAGTGTCAATTTTTGGTGACATATAAAGGAAATAATAAAACAAGTTTTGCAGTACTTATAGTTTTATCATTATTATTGTAAAATATATAGTTTTGATTTTATTCATGAAAGAAGTTTAAATTGACCATCCTCCCTGGTTTCCTTACCTACTGAGCCTAAAATTTTTAAAAAATATAAAATATAGTTCGTAGCTTGCAGATTATCAGAAAACCTATATATTCTTCACTGACGGTAAAAAGGTCAATAAAATATTACTAGATAGCGCAATTGTATAAAAACATTTGACTTTGATTTGTACGGAACCCACTCCACGAAAGTTCAATTCGCATTTATCCTGTTTAATAATCGTGCCTCACCCTTTTGGCGCCAGATTTCAACATGCATTTATAAAAAGTTAATCTTCTTCCTTTACCTCATTCCACGTTTTTATATTATAAAAAGTTAAGGGGGAACAGTAGGCACAGTAGCGACGCCAATCATTTTATTCCTAATACTTTACAAATAGAAAGAAATTCAAGAATATAAACAATACAAGCCTTAGTAAATAACTTGAAGTATTTTTGGAATCATGTTTTGATATTATGCGAATCAGTCATTGAGAGAAAAAGTGATAACCGCCAAAAACGGCCGTTTTTGGCGGTAATCAGATTCTCATAATTCTCACTGATTCCGATAGTAATAAACATGATTCCAAAAATACTTCAAGTTATTTACTAAGGCTTGTATTGTTTATATTCTTGAATTTCTTTCTATTTGTAAAGTATTAGGAATAAAATGATTGGCGTCGCTACTGTGCCTACTGTTCCCCCTTAATAAAGATATCAATTTTTATTCGTACAGAAAAGCGAGGACATAGAAATATGTTATTACTGAAGTATACAACTCTACTCTCACAATTTATAATATTAGTATAATACTAAATTATATTTAAAACAATTTGAATATACTTTAATTTAAGTTACTACTAATATATATCCTAGAATACTTAAAAAAGTCAAGCCGGTCAAGGGATTGGGCAAAAATCTATGGAATCACATTGATAGGCTAGCAACCCATCATTATTTTGATTCCGCTTTCCACCATTACGCCCACTACGATGCTAAACGTGGCCTGTAAGTTTTATGACCTTGGGTTCTATCTACCCCGCAAGGGATAAAGACGTGATAGTATATGTATGTATGTACTTAAAAACAGACCGCGTTAACCCTATACCTGGTGAAACATTGATAGTTTTGGATCCTTTAAGGATTGATTCAGCCCGTCGACTTGAAAAACTTTCTTATAGGACCATGCTTGAACTCAATTTGTATGAAAAAGTAAAAATAAAAAAACAGCATTGTAAAAGTTGTTCAAATTGACGAGGTGGATAACCCCATAAAGGGTTCAAAGCGATCAATATTTCACCGAGCTCCGTGGCGCAGCGGTCAACACGCCTGCCACCCAGGTCAATCTGAAAAGATCATTTTCCATATTGACCTGACTGAGGATCGAACCCGGGACCATCCGAGTTGCGACTCGGATGGTCCCGGGTTCGATCCCCAGTCAGGTCAATATGGAAAATGATATTTTCAGATTGACCTGGGTCTCGGATGTTTATCTATATAAGTATCTATTATAAAATATAGTATCGTTGAGTTAGTATCCCATGACACAAGTCTCGAACTTACCTTGGGGCTAGCTCAATCTGTGTGATTTGTCCGTATATTTCGTATTTATTCCGTATTATATATTGTATGTATACTTATATGTCCGTATTTATTTATTTGTTTATAGGGTTTTCACGGTCTGTTTTTTTAAGTATTCCTGCACGTTTATTAGGTATTTAAATTGTTATAACAAAATTGGGTACATAATATCCATACTATTATTAAGTTGTAGATAGCTATGCAATTTCAAGAACGAGCAGGGATGTACGTAACATGTCGTCTGCAAACTTCGGGTAGCTTTGATAACCGTCTCAGTAAATAATATACGAATACCTCTATATTGCAATTGCGACTCCACTCCGCAAAAATACTTTAAGTAAACTGATAACCTGTACATAAATACGTATAATCACGTCTTTATCCCTTGCGGGGTAGACAGAGTCAAGCTCATAAAACCCAAAGGCCACGTTTAGCGTGGAAAGTGAATTCAAAATAGAGATGGGTTGCTAGCCGCGTCGCCTGACGTGATTCCTTAGATTTTCGCCTAATCCCTTGACCGGATTTCACGGTCTGCGCGGGAAGTAAAGCAACTAGTTTTTCCTTTTCCCAAACTACCATGGGAGTGATAACATAGCTCTAAAAATATTCTATAGTTTTATCAAACTGTAAGAATTATCTTCGGAGTTAATAGGACATTTTTGTTATATAAAACCGACAAAAGGCTTGCCTTACTGCATGGAGCGGAGTGCCGGGCGATGCAAGGCTGGCAAGAAGAAAGAGGAACATCAGATTCATCATCATTATCATCATCAGGTCTTTTTTTAGTCTCCACTGCAGGAGCACGACTCTCTCTGTACTACCAGAGATATATAGGATTCAGTCAGAGGATTCATGTGGCAGAAATGCATTACGCTAAGGTGGATGTGCGGAGTAACGAGGATGGATGAATTTCGGAACTAGTACATAAGAGGGGAGCCTTAAACTTGCACCTAAAGTTATACACTGAACAGCCATCGTTTGTCATGGTATGGAAACGGAGAGAAGAGAGATATCGAACATCTGGTAAAGACAATAGTTCAATTAGAAGTAGAAGGACGTAGAGGACGAGGGAAGCCAAGAAAGACGTGGATGGAATGTGTCAGATCGGATATGATGGGAATGCGGGGTAATTATTGAAATGGTAAACATAAATAATAATAAATAAATAAATAAATACGGACAAATCACACAGATTGAGCTAGCCCCAAAGTAAGTTCAAGACTTGTGTTATGGGATACTAACTCAACGACACTATATTTTATAATAGATACTTAAATAGATAAACATCCAAGACTTAGGTCAATCTGAAAAAGATCATTTTCCATCTTGACCTGACCGGGGATCGAACCCGGGACCATCCCTGTCGCAGGCAAGCGTGTTGACCGCTGCGCCACCGAGCTCGTCATTCAATGATATAAATTTATGGAGACGACATACAAAGCCGACCCCAAATAGGGATAAGGCGAGGAAGAAGAAGAAGTCACATTTGAAACCACGTTTTTAGGGTTCCGTAGTGAACTAGGAACCCTTATAGTTTCGCCATGTCTGTCTGTCTGTCTGTCTGTCTGTCTGTCTGTCTGTCTGTCTGTCTGTCCGTCCGCGGTTTTACTCAGAGACTATAAGTACTAGAAAGCTGTAATTTGGTATGAGTATGTATATCAATCATGGCAAAAAAGTCGTAGAAAAAAATCTTGAAAAAAAATTTTTTTTTGGGTAGCTCCCATACAAGTAAAATGGGGGAGTAATTTTTTTTTCTCTACTTACCCATCGTGTGGGGTATCGTTAAAAAGGTCTTTGAAAAATATTGTGAGGTTGAGAACACCATTTTTCGATTGAGGGATTCGTTTCCGAAATATTTGGTTTTAAAGTGCAAATTTTTGTTAGAGGTACGTGTCCCCCCCCTCTATCTGCTAAACGGTTATATATGGATACGTGAAAAAAATTACAGCAGTAGTATATATACTGAAGTTGAAAGGAAAACTATCAGAGCTGGATATTAAGTGCAAAATAAAAAGTTATAGGCAACCAACTTATAAAATGTACTGGAAAATGTAAAATTTCATACAATCTTTATTGTTAGATGTTTTTGGTCGTTAAACTGTGAGGCGCGAGTGTAAAGAGTTGAACTCAAAGTTGTCATTCGCAACTACGGAACCCTATACTGCGCGTGGCCCGACACGCACTTGGCCGGTTTTTTTCCATGCTTTTGATAAATATTAATAATGAAGAATTGCCGCATCACCGCAATTAACCGCGTAAATTTATCAATTTAGTATTCAATCTCTCATCTATCTATGATTCTATATGTACTGCAATGTTACGAACTTGAGTTGTTCAGACCTGTTGTATTTTTGTAGTCGGTTCGTGCTCTAACAGTAAGCTGCAGCATAACAACGACTTAGAATTCTAAAATATAGATATTTTATGAGTACAACGGTTCAGAGGAAGTGCTTATTACGTAGTTAAGCTACCCTGGATGGGATATACATGCTTATTGGTAATATAATTATAATTAAAACCCTTGATCTTTTTTTATACTGACACAAAAAAACTAAAATAAATAAATAAAAAAACCGGCCAAGTGCGTGTCGGGCCACGCGCAGTGTAGGGTTCCGTAGTTGCGAATGACAACTTTGAGTTCACACTATTCACACTCGCACCTTACAGTTTAACGACCAAAAACATCTAACAATGAAAATAGTATGAAATTTTACAGTTTATAAGTTGGTTGCCTATAACTTTTTAGTTTGTACTTACTACTCAGCTCTGATAGTTTTCCTTTCAACTTCAGTATATATGCTACTGCTGTAATTTTTTTTCACGTATCTATATATAACCGTTTAGCAGATAGAGGGGGGGGACACTTACCTCTAACAAAAATTCGCACTTTAAAACCAAATATTTCGGAAACGGAGCCCTTAATCAAAAAATGGTGTTCTCAATCTCACAATATTTTTGAAAGACCTATTTAACGATACCCCACACAATAGGTAAATAGAGAAAAAAAAATTACTCCCTCACTTTACTTGTATGGGAGCTACCCTAAAAAAAATTTTTTTTCAAGATTTTATTCTACCACTTTTTTGCCATGATTAATATACATACCCATACCTAATTACAGCTTTCTAGTACTTATAGTCTCTGCGTAAAACCGCGGACGGACAGACAGACAGACAGACAGACAGACAGACATGGCGAAACTATAAGGGTTCCTTGTTTACTACGGAACCCAAAAAAGGCAGTAGTACCTTAAGTACTTTAACATTAATCAGCTGCCAAAGCAACAGCAGCAAAAATATTTAAGTAAATCGGCCACTGACACAAACGAAAAATATTTATGTGGTCACCATCCAGTCCATCATCTATTAATGCTAAGAGCGTGTTCTACCACGCAAATTATTAAATATATTTTTCAGTTTTAATAAAAAGGAAGTTTGTAGTTCTAGGAAAAGTTATTTACTTCCTACTAAATACAATAGAGCAACTTCAAAGGTAATGTCCAGAAAACTAGATAATATTATTTCTACGGATGAAAGTAAACATTCCTAACATGTTACGACCGATGTATAGATGTTTTCCTTTTATGTAGAAATGATCTAATAAATGTCTATGGGCAATGTTATTAGGTTAATAGTAGGTAAGTATAGCAACGATCTCAAATGAAGCCTTATTGTATGATACACTGTATTTATTCGATGTAATTAAGGAAAATCAGCGGAAAAAATGTCTTTCAATCACTTCTAATTAAAGGAGACTTGAAGAGGTTCAATATAATATGTGCTGTTTTCTCATATTTTCATATAAGGCAATTACAGGCTATTTATTACGTTGACGAATCACAAGATTTTTTTCTTTTACCCTAACACCTATGCAATCAAATATACCTAATATAGGTCGAAAATGATGATAGGATACATTGTACACAGCACTTAAGTTGCCGTATTTGCCTTATATGAAAATATGAGATAACAGCCCAAGTTAGTACTTTGTACAATGTATCCGATCATCATCCGTGTATACATATACAACGTAATTTATAGCCTGTGGCACCCGCCGATAAAAAAAGGTTTCTGTAAGAGAAACAATTTTGAATATCAGTCTTGTAGTTTCGGAGCCTATTTAATTCAAACAAACAATCAAATCTTTCCTCTTAAACTTTTAACTACTTTTAAACTTTCGCGTTGCATGATTATTAAATGCAATATCGGGAATTAACGCGAAACATACCGTTTTTCTTCAGACGGTATGTTTCGCGTTAATTCCCGATATTGCATTAAACTTTTAAGTTTTTGTCGTCTACGGAGTATCGATATCAACTTACGATATCACTTCGCGTGGATCGTGTTGGTCTGGGAGAAAAGAAAACCATAGAATGTGCTAGCTGTTTCTCTTCCCACACAGATCGTAAAAGCTGATCGAGGGAATGGGCGTGAGGAATCATGTCAATAGATGATGCTAGCAACCCACCACTATTTTGATTTCGTTTTCCACCTACAAACCCACCAACATGCTAAACGTGGCCTTTAGGTTTTATAGGCCTGGGCTCTGTCTACCCCGCAAGTGAAAAGTACGTGATAGTATGTATGTATGTAGGTTCTCTGCCTTTATGCAGAAAAAATTTCGGCCGATTATCACTTGACAACTAACGTTTCGAAGAATTTTATTTTGCGGACTAATTATTTGCCAACTTTTCTTATAATTTTGTTTTATTTCCCAACCTCGCAGTTGCCAACTGCATGTTTGGTCCCCTTTTTAGGGTTCCGTAGTAAACTAGGAACCCTTATAGTTTCGCCATGTCTGTCTGTCCGTCCGCGGTTTTACTCAGAGACTATAAGTACTAGAAAGCTGAAATTTGGTATGGGTATGTATATTAATCATGTTAAAAAAGTGGTAGAAGAAAATCTGGAAAAAAATTTTTTTAGGGTGGCTCTCATACAAGTAAAGAGGGAGTAATATTTTTTTTCTATACAAACCCATCGTCTTGGATATTGTTAGATAGGTCTTCAAAAAATATTGTGAGGTTGAGAACACCATTTTTCAATTTAGGGTTCCGTTTCCGAAATATTTGGTTTTAATGTGCAAATTTTTGTTAGAGGTAAGTGTCCCCCCCCCCCCCCCCCCCCCCTCTATCTACTGGATACGTGAAAAAAATTACAGCAGTAGTATATATACTGAAGTTGAAAGGAAAACTATCAGAGCTGAGTACTAAGTACAAACAAAAAAGTTATAGGCCACCAACTTATAAAATGTACTCGAAAATGTAAAATTTCATACATTTTCATTGTTACATGTTTTTGGTCGTAAAACTGTGATGTGCGAGTGTGAACAGTGTGAACTCAAAGTTGTCATTCGCAACTACGGAACCCTACATTGCGCGTGGCCCGACACGCACTTGGCCGGTTTTTATAATGAAACCTTTCAAAATGCCAACTTTTAAATAGCGAATGATTTACTTAGCGTAATATTCATTCAGTTGTTAATTGTTGACTAAATGTTACACTCAGTAGGGTTTCGTTAAGTAACTAATATTATGTGTATTTAAGAATAACAGGGCACTTTCGTTTCTGGCGCTTCAGTGGCCGCTGCCGCGGCACGCTCGCTTCGCTCGCTCGCCTCGCGCATACTTGGTTCATGTAGAACCTAACGCTCGTCGCTTCGCTCCTCGCAACCTACCCCTTGTTTCTGTTAACCAGTTCCTTTCTTACATCATATACCTTCAGAGAAGATTTTTCGCAGAACCATAAGTCACAAAGGAAAATTGGAATTCTGATATGTGCCAAACATTATATCAATGTACGAAAAGGGAACTGTTACACTGACGAAACGTTATTCATCTAATAGTTGTTTGGCCTAGTAAAAGACTTGACAAATAATAAATACCCCAAACGTTTTTATATTAATCCGCTTAACAATAATCCTACCAAATGAAACGTTGTTATACAAAAATTTGATAATCGTTTGTTGTCAAAGTGAAAAGTAGGTGAAATGTTGGTTGGCAAGTGATAATCAGGGAAACCATTTTCTGCAAAAAGGCAGGATACCATGTAGGTTTCGATATCAAAGCCACAAGTTGTTTCCTTTGTGACTCATTAACCGCAACAAATATTTGCTCTCCCAAAGTAAGCAAGCCCCCTACAGCTTTGATACCAGCTGTGCGGATTCATTTCAATCTATTTTTGACACAACTTGTTTGGTTCCGTGATTTGGTTATAACTAAAACATAATCATATTCAAATATGTAGCTTTAGCCTTCGTCCTTGTTTACGTTTATACCTCAGAAGCCTTTAGTTAAGTAAGATGCCTTTTCAAAAGTCTGACAGTGACAATGTGTTTCCGATGTTTTCAGTTATTGTGTCACAATAACGCATTGCAATAACGTGACAAATAAACAATCTCTGACATTTTATTATTTAGTTGTTCGTTCAGTCAAGGACCAATAGTGGGAGCGAGGTGATATGCTCGACCGCCACAAAGGGAAGAGCTTCCTGCTGGGCAAGGTGTGCGCCCAGGGAACCGTAAACTGCTCCAACTGAGTTCTGACGAAGGTTCTATTTATATGCCGTGATCGAAGAAAACTCTGCTTGCGCGTTTCAGAATCTTTCAGGGCCATCTTGTGAGAAATCTTGTAGTTATTATTTACTAGCTGATGCCCGCGACTTCGTTCGCGTGGACTTTATGACTCCGGCGTATTAATATACTTTAATACGAACTAAGCATTGTAGCGTACTCGGGTTCTTAATGAAAACAATTGGAGTCACTAACAAATTTTTTTATTTAACTAAAGGACGAGAGAAGGTCGTGGGTGGTATGGGCCCGTCAAATTTGCTTTGGCAGCGGTACTTCCCGGGCGCGATGCGGCGATAGCAGCTCTGGTGGACGGTTGCTGGGTGAAGTCGTCGCTGCCGCGGCCGTAGGGGTGCCGGGACTAAGCAGCGTAGCGGTATAGGTTGTTCAAAACCCAAATCTTGAACCCTAGAACAACGGAACCGGTCAAGACCTGTCCTAGATTCCGCTCTGATTAACTACACTGATGATGATGATGATGATGATGATGGTGATGATGATTATGATGATGACTGGCGTTAAGCGCTTGGGGAAGTTTATCATGTAGCAGGTGCAGTGTAGTGTAGCAATCAGAGCGGGTTATGATGAAAGCGGGCAGCGTGCGTAATTTTAAGGCAAATCAAAATGGCGGTGCATGATTGTCGGAAATAGCCCAGGTTTATTTCACTTGCAAGATGCATAATCAACTTTATGAAACACATAATAAGTAAGGCAATTTATGATTGCTGTAGGATGTAGAAAATGATAACATGTATGTACTACGGTTTATCTACACAATAGGGAATCTACTTTTCCTTATAACTATTTACATATTGTGAACACTTACCCAATCCGGGGTTGAATTCCAATTTGGATTAATGTATGTATACAGTAACTAGCACTGACAGGCAGGCAGGATTACGGGGCTACTAGTTTTAAGTACAAAAAATAAGAAGTCTAGCACAATGCAATCCACAATTACGTGCGGACGCGTCGACAAAAGTTAGCGAGGAGCAGTACGTGCGATCGCTAAATGATTGTTGCGTAGACTGAGCCGGCCGCGCCGAGGCTGCGGTCATTCAATGTCACCCGCGCCCGCGCAGGCGGACGCGTGATCCATGACGTAGCTAATCATACGATCGATGAGGTAGGTAGCTAGGTGAACAATAGACGGACCCTCTCGGCTCGGTACTGTCAGGAATATAAAACAATGCAATGTTTGTATTAAGTTCATAACCAATGTTTTTGCTTTTAAGTCTTATTTAATTAATATTTGTAGTTTATAAATATGTTTGTACATTAACTGTAGGTTTAGTAATTTAAATGTTTATATTAATTAAGTAGGTTAGTTATTATTGTATTTTAAGTTTTGTATAGTTATTAAATGTTTATTTTACACAGAGTAACGTGTATTTACGTTACATTACCCCCTTCTTTACGGAAAGGATTTTATTCTCAAAGAAAATCCGCAACAAATGCGCTTACGTATTTGTGTTCACTTTCATACTTTATCAATCATATTAAAATGTTCATACTTCACGCAATTAATCGACAGCTATATTTATATTATTTTAATCATATAGCCGTAACCTAACATGTTACAAGGGTATTGTTTCAACGAACGAATAACCTAAACAAATACAGTAATGATGGTATGGTGATAGGGTAAGTAACTTTTTAAAAAAAAAATACGAGTGTATACATGCTAATTTAAGTTATTATTATTATTTTTATTTATTGATAGGTTTTAAATCTTTAATATGCCAAGTTCCTAGGTTTTTGTTTTGCATATTTTCCAAGATATAGACAAGAGGTGACTTTTTACCTACGATTTTACATTTTATATACTTTGGAGCTAATTTCTTACAAAAGTATTTATCTTTTTCGCTTATGACATACGTGCGCTTCATGACAAAATCTCCCACTTGAAATTCCGCCGGTTTACGACGCAAATTATATTGAGAGGTATTTTTGACATGTGCGTGCCATAATTGTTTTTGAACTTCGTCAAAGATTCTAGATAAACATCCTAGGTTTTCGGCATAAATGTCTCTGGGCAGGAAGAGAATCTCATTACCTAGATCACTATCGACGTAGTGAGCACCGCAAGGAACCAGTTCTCTGCCATATACTAAAAAAGCAGGAGTGTAACCAGTAGCTTCACTGACAGAACTATTCATTGCAAATTGTACCTTGGGAATAAAGGTGTCCCATGTTCTATGGTCATTTTCTACAAATGTTGAAATGCAAGTCATTATTGTCCTATTATACCTCTCAACGGTATTGATCTGTGGCGTATACTTTGGCGTGTAAAAAACATTTGGGACATTATATTTTTTGAAGAAACTATCAGTTGTACTGCTGATGAACTGAGTGCCATTGTCCATTAACACGGTCTGTGGCACGCCGTGAACCAAAAATACTTGATTTTCCAATAATTTAACGACAGCATCCGCTGTAGGCCTTCTAATGGGAAAGATGAGGCAATATTTTGAGAAGCAACATGTAATAACTAGGATATAACTATTTTGTGCGCGGCTGACTGGGAGCGGGCCCACGAGATCGACCGAAATCATTTGGAATGGGCGTGAGCATTGTTTAGGACGACCCATTTCTCCTAAAGTTTTATGATTTTGTTGCTTATATTCAAGACATTTCAAACATGAACCTACGTACGTAACTACGTCATTATGCATCCCTGGCCAAAAATAACGCAGAGACAACCGGCGGTAAGTCTTAAAGATGCCTAAATGACCAGCGGTAGGTTCACTATGATTTTCCGTAATAACCTGATCGCGAAGCTCACTAGGCACAACTTCCTTCCACGAGAACTCCGAAGTTAGTTCGTGCTTATTCTTTGTCAACCTATACAACGAATTATTTCGAATTTGAAAATTTGGGTAATTTTTGGGTGAATTTAATACGCCGTTAAAAACATCTTTGTACCAAGTATCACTTGTGTTTTTGAAAGTATTTGCGGTACTGATAGTGCTAACAGGAACAGCTCTTGAAAGGGCGTCAGGAATAACGTTATCTACACCACGGCGATGTTTGATTTCGAAATCGAAAGCCGATAAGCGGACACCCCAACGAGCTAGTCTACCGGTGGGGTTATTTAAAGAAAGGAACCATTTTAAGGCACTGTGATCTGTATAAACAGTGAAACGCCTCCCATTCTCCAAATAACACCTCCAGTGTTCGATGGCTGTGATAACGGCCAATGTTTCACGCTCTGTGATACTGTAATTTCTTTCAGCCGCAGACAAAGACCTGCTCATATAAGCTATTGGATGTTCCTTACCATTCACAGTCTGAGTCAACATCCCGCCTACGCCATAGTTTGAGGCGTCCGTATGTACCTCAAAAGGCATGTTATAATTTGGACATGAAAGTACGGGCGCTGAAATCAAAGCCTCTTTCAGATTCTGAAAAGCAGAATCTGCTTCTGGTGTCCATTTAAAGGGTGGAGCACCTTTCTTACTAGTAGTCAATTTATTAAGGGGACCGGCCACAGTACTAAAGTTGGGGACAAAACGGCGGTACCAGGTTGCAGTCCCAAGGAAGCGTTTGAGGTCCTTTCGACAAGAAGGTGTCGGGTAATTGAGGATCGCTTCTACTTTTTCTGGATCGGTACGCAGTCCATTGCTATCCACAACGTAGCCAAGATATTTAAGTTGGCTCCGAAAAAACTTACATTTCTCAAGATTGACAGTCAAGTTTGCGTGTTTCAGTTTATCAAGTACACGTAACAGTAGAGAAACATGACTGTTAAAGTCCTGAGAAACGACGATGACGTCATCTAAATAACAGAAGACTTGTAAGTCAAAATCTCTAAATAAAAGATCAACGAGACGTTGTTGTGTTGCCGGTGCGTTAGTGAGACCAAAGGCAGTTCTCTTAAAACAAAGGGTCCCTCGACCAGGAATATAAAAAGCGGTCTTATCTCTATCCTTCTCTGCTATAGGAATCTGCCAAAAAGCTTTTGACAGATCGATGCTGGATAGGTAGCGAGCATCGCGGAGATTGTCAAGGATTTCTGAGACGTATGGTAGGCTATAGGCGTCACGTTTTGTGATAGAATTTAGTTTGCGACTGTCAAGGCAAAAACGCGGCTGTCCATTCTTCTTAGTAACAAGGAGAACTGGGGAAGACCAAGCACTTTCACAGGGCTCAACAACGTCCAAAGACAACATTTCGTCAACCTGCTCAACCAGTATGCGTTGCTTTTCTGGCGACATCCGGTAATAACGTTGACGAATAGGTTGTGCGTCGCCAGTGTCAATGCTGTGTGTTATCAGGCTGGTCTTTCCCAAACCTTTGCGCTCTGATGAAATGTCTTTAAATTGTTCAATGACATTGTCTGCTAACCGACGTTCTACCTCACTTAAATTGTCGTAACCGTGTAAGTGATTGCCTGACTCTTCATTCATTGATGTTTTTGGGGAATTGGTAATGTCTAAGCTACTTAAATATTTACAACAAATGCCAAAGACACGCCAGAAATCAACACCAAGAATGAGATTAGAAGTAACAGAAGGGATCACAAAAGCTTTTATTACGTGGAACCGGTTGTCAAACTTAATAGGTAAGAGGATGAAACCGATGCTTTGCAAAACTTGACCACCCGCGGCTTGGACCGCCATACTGTTATCAGTGTGCATAAAATGACCACGTTCTATTAAATATGAGTGAGCGTTGTTACCAATGATTGTTACTGCAGATCCTGAGTCTAAAAGACCAGCGATTTGGAAGTCATTAACATCTACAGAAACATAAGGCCTGGTATCATTTTCCGGTGTTTTATTCAGAATTGTGGCAATCCTAAAAGATTTAAAGAAATTCCTTACAGTAGTAAGCCAAGAATTCCAATCATCTCTATCAAATTTACTGTTACTTGGATTGGCACAATTCTGATCACTTAGTTTTTTGAATGAGATGAAGATTGTCTATTTTTGGAACAGTCAGGGCATTGTGGTGTCTTGACGTCTTTCCTTCCACAAACGAAACAAAAAATAGCGTCTTTATTTGCTGTGCACTGACGCACATTATGAGTGTCCACGCGGCAACGAGGGCAGAAGCGCTTTTGGACAGTTTTTAAATTAGTATTAATAGTATCTAAATTCTCGTATTTTGTGTTTTTATTATTGTAACTATTACTGTTGTTATTTTTGTAGTATGTATTATTTGATTTATTCCTATTTTGATTATTATAATTTTGTTTTTGGAAAAAATTTTGATGTTTCGAATTTGAATTACCGGTGTATGCAAATTCAGGAGCTAAAGTATCAGCTGTGGGCTTGGCTGGCTCATGGAAGTGAGCGAGGCGAGCTTGGAAATTCTCATAATTTCGGCAAATTGCTTTTAATGTTTCTATATCTTTAATTTCAGAAACAGCAGCTAAGGTGCTAGTATAAGAAGGCCTGATATTATGTAATAGTATTTCCAATTTCTCCTCCTCAGACAAAGGTTTTGACAGACGAGAGAACATACCCGTCATTATTGAAAAATAAATGGTTATATTCTCAGCCTCCCCTTGCGTACGCGACCGAATTTCAGAAATAAGTCTGTAGTCATAATCTGCCTGATCAAAATCTTTTCTTAACAAAACAACCAAGTCATTCCAAGTCTTGATATCGTCCTTTATGCTTCTATACCAATGTAGTGCACCTCCGGAAAAAATTTCAGTACAATAAGCTAGGAGCTTGGAGTCATCGATACTCCTCGCCTTGCAAAATTCAGAAACACGCTGAATAAATGTGCGCACGCAAGTTTTGCCATCAAATTTAATTTTTGTGATTTCGTTTGATATCCCACGCTCGCATGTTACCCTTATGTTCACGGGACTAGAACAAGATTCAGGTTCAAGATTTTGCACATCAAGAAAATCAACGACGTTATCTTTAATAGCGTTATACTTTTGGTAATAATCTTTAAATTTAATTACAAATGAATCTCTAATGGACTTGTTTCTCTCCTCATCAGTTTGTATACGTTTAAGACGATGATAGACGTGATGGAGTAAGTTTTGAGTCCGCATCAATGTGCTTTTATCTGGCAACTCTTCAGAGTCCAAAACAGAGGAAATTTTTGTCATCGCAGTATTAATGCCTATTAAATCATTTTCGGTTGTGAAACTACTGTTTAGAACATCATCAGAAGGGAAAAGTGCAGCTAATTTGGAAATTTGCTTACGTAATTCCTGAACTGTACCAGCCGGAGTTTCACCTCTAATACCGACTTCATATTCCAACTCTGCCTTGTTCAGTGATAAAAATTTAATATTATACGCCATTATGTAAGATGGTGTAAGTTAATCGGCTTGGGTAAATGTAGAAAATTGAACTAAATACTAACTAAAACTACCTAGTGGGCTAAGAAACCGTCTCTGTTACAATGAGTTTTAAAAGTTACTACGTCCACGTTGTTCACTATAAAAAATAAAAACAATCTACGATACTTACCTTAAAGAAATAAGAACCAAACCAGAAAAAGGAAAGAGAATGAAAGCTTTAAATGAAATAGCAAAAATGGTAGCTGATTTGCACATATCACAATTTAGAAATACATTTATGATGCTGACTGTACTTGAAAAAAAAAAAAATTTTATGAAATATTTTTACCGATTTATGTTGGAGACTGTACTAGAAAAAAAATAATGAAATATTATAACTGATTTATGTTGAAGACTGTACTTGAAAAAAAAATAATGAAATATTATAACTGATTTATGTTAAAGACTGTACTTTGTGTAACAAGTTATTGCGAACTGCTATAATATGTAATTTTAAGAAAAAGTACGTGCAAATCAGCCAATGCAACAAAAAAAAACAATGAACGTATCACAAAAATAAAAAAAAAAACACAAACATACACATACACACTAACTACTTACTACCAAAGCAAAAATGACCCTTTTAACCACGTTGGCGCCACTGTAGCGTACTCGGGTTCTTAATGAAAACAATTGGAGTCACTAACAAATTTTTTTATTTAACTAAAGGACGAGAGAAGGTCGTGGGTGGTATGGGCCCGTCAAATTTGCTTTGGCAGCGGTACTTCCCGGGCGCGATGCGGCGATAGCAGCTCTGGTGGACGGTTGCTGGGTGAAGTCGTCGCTGCCGCGGCCGTAGGGGTGCCGGGACTAAGCAGCGTAGCGGTATAGGTTGTTCAAAACCCAAATCTTGAACCCTAGAACAACGGAACCGGTCAAGACCTGTCCTAGATTCCGCTCTGATTAACTACACTGATGATGATGATGATGATGATGATGGTGATGATGATTATGATGATGACTGGCGTTAAGCGCTTGGGGAAGTTTATCATGTAGCAGGTGCAGTGTAGTGTAGCAATCAGAGCGGGTTATGATGAAAGCGGGCAGCGTGCGTAATTTTAAGGCAAATCAAAATGGCGGTGCATGATTGTCGGAAATAGCCCAGGTTTATTTCACTTGCAAGATGCATAATCAACTTTATGAAACACATAATAAGTAAGGCAATTTATGATTGCTGTAGGATGTAGAAAATGATAACATGTATGTACTACGGTTTATCTACACAATAGGGAATCTACTTTTCCTTATAACTATTTACATATTGTGAACACTTACCCAATCCGGGGTTGAATTCCAATTTGGATTAATGTATGTATACAGTAACTAGCACTGACAGGCAGGCAGGATTACGGGGCTACTAGTTTTAAGTACAAAAAATAAGAAGTCTAGCACAATGCAATCCACAATTACGTGCGGACGCGTCGACAAAAGTTAGCGAGGAGCAGTACGTGCGATCGCTAAATGATTGTTGCGTAGACTGAGCCGGCCGCGCCGAGGCTGCGGTCATTCAATGTCACCCGCGCCCGCGCAGGCGGACGCGTGATCCATGACGTAGCTAATCATACGATCGATGAGGTAGGTAGCTAGGTGAACAATAGACGGACCCTCTCGGCTCGGTACTGTCAGGAATATAAAACAATGCAATGTTTGTATTAAGTTCATAACCAATGTTTTTGCTTTTAAGTCTTATTTAATTAATATTTGTAGTTTATAAATATGTTTGTACATTAACTGTAGGTTTAGTAATTTAAATGTTTATATTAATTAAGTAGGTTAGTTATTATTGTATTTTAAGTTTTGTATAGTTATTAAATGTTTATTTTACACAGAGTAACGTGTATTTACGTTATACATAAGAAAATACTTGTAGCAATGTTATAAAATTGTATGGCATTGCATTGGCTGTTGCTAAATACTGGAGGAATAAAATATAGGATTCTTTTAGACTTTTTGAGCCAGCGACACGATAAGAAAAAGACTATATAGCTAGCTCCAAGTGAGCTTGCGCTACTTCACCTAACTTTGAGGTATAAGCAGAGTGCCCTCAACCTATCGCACTTCTAAAGGGCCTTCGGGAGGAACGGACCTCGGCTTTAGGTGTTTCCTGTGTGTTCAAGGCTTAGAGAGACAGCGAACTCTCATGTTTTGCCGTATGGGCTGAAAACTACATACGTTGCCAAAAGAGGGACCGCTAGGCGATCACCAGTAATATGAGCTAATCGTACTCTACGCACTCTATCCCAGTGGAGAGTGTAACTCTGTAAAATTGTCGATATACAATTTGACATGGTAGTGTATCAGATGTTCGAAATCTTCGATTTTGCCGTGATCGAAGAAACTCTGCTTGCGCGTTTCAGAATCTTTCAGGGCCATCTTGTGAGAAATCTTGTAGTTATTATTTACTAGCTGATGCCCGTGACTTCGTTCGCGTGGACTTTATGACTCTGGCGTATTAATATACTTTAATACGAACTAAGCATATACATAAGAAAATACTTGTAGCAATGTTATAAAATTGTATGGCATTGCATTGGCTGTTGCTAAATACTGGAGGAATAAAATATAGGATTCTTTTAGACTTTTTGAGCCAGCGACACGATAAGAAAAAGACTATATAGCTAGCTCCAAGTGAGCTTGCGCTACTTCACCTAACTTTGAGGTATAAGCAGAGTGCCCTCAACCTATCGCACTTCTAAAGGGCCTTCGGGAGGAACGGACCTCGGCTTTAGGTGTTTCCTGTGTGTTCAAGGCTTAGAGAGACAGCGAACTCTCATGTTTTGCCGTATGGGCTGAAAACTACATACGTTGCCAAAAGAGGGACCGCTAGGCGATCACCAGTAATATGAGCTAATCGTACTCTACGCACTCTATCCCAGTGGAGAGTGTAACTCTGTAAAATTGTCGATATACAATTTGACATGGTAGTGTATCAGATGTTCGAAATCTTCGATTTTTTTTTACCTCAATCAGATATTGCCATCTTGACATTTCAGTCTTTGTATCAATTTTTGTGGCGAATGTAGAGGTCGCCACAAACAGATAGATTAGATGCAGACACAACGAATGCGACGAATTTTTTTTTTAAATCTATGACCAATGCCCTTCAATATTTCCCCGACAGTTTCCGGGCTCATTCCGTTTAAATACACGTGGATAGCATCGTGAAAGCTCTAAGCCAGTAAAAGCTCGGTAAGCCTGTGCGAAGTAAGCTTATTTGCAGTGTAAATCATTCACGTCCCACACCCTCTTGTTACTGTGACACTGTTGATGTTGTTTGTCATGTGTGTAAGTGGTCAACACTAGGGTCGGATTCATCTAGTTGCCTAAAGGCATCTGACAAAGCTTTTAGCCGTAATCAACGGCTTCGCGAAGAACGAGCTGCTGCCTTCCAAAGCACCGAAGTGCTCATAATATTTTTGTGGCTACCCATCTGTATGGCTATGACCAGGGTTGCTTAATATGCGTTAGCGCCACAACAAACACTGGTCCTTAAGTACCTATATGTATTTACAACTCAGACTTGTGTACAATTTTTGTAATATGCTTTTTTAAAGTGTGAATTGCATTGAAAAGAGAGGCAATATTTCGGTTTTTAGGGCCGCGATTTTAAGGGCAGGCAGCTTAGAGCACTAAACCAACCGGAGACGACACGCGGCCATATTTCTATGCGAAAAAGTCTGCCACTTGTCGCGGGGGGAAATAGGCAACGCAGACAGATAGCGTTAACACAAATGCGTTTTTCGCTAACGTCGCTACGCACGCACACATTAAAATAATCAAACACTAGTTTAGTCTACACGCACACAAGTACATTCACACACAATGACAGCACGTCAGTACACGAGCTGACGTCCATTTTATGTAAACTACGCTAGTGCTTGACAATTATCGACTGTCATATCGACATTCAAGTTTCGATGGTTAAATAATACGATATGACCTAGACCTTGAAAATTCATTTAAATCTACAGAATCATTCAGTATAATATAGGAGGCGGCAAATAACTTGACCCAAGTGTGAACGAGACACCGCATTACATCGCCATAAGTTATTTTAGGTAAGTCTCACTCACTTTGGTTCAAATTATTTATTCAGGTTCGGCAACGCACGAGTGGCTTCGTGGTGTTGAAGGTGTTCATAGACTATACCGTTACCGGTTTCGATCAGGCTCAAGAATAAATTAACTAACTTAACTTCCTCGAATTCCGAGGCCCTCTACCTCAGCTAAATATAAAAACGGGCACATTATAAGAAAAGGGAGAGAATGTCGAGCAGTGCCTCTAATCCAATTGTTACCAAACAAATTCTTTGTAAAGGTGTCACTTCCGTGTGCGGTCTCCCGAGACGAATGAATGAGGGTTTGCAGAAATCCAGATGTTGTCCGTGTTTAATCATCAATTTTATGATTGGTGGATTTTGACAGCTCGTGTCAAAAATACCTCTCGACACAGTGCTGCCATCTGGGGAAAAATCAATTCTGAAAACCCTCGGTTTGCCTTACTGTCTTATATGCAATTTGAATTATATTGATCTTCCACGCTGGTCTGGGAGAAAAGAAAAAACGTAGAATGTGCAAGCTGCTTCTATTCCCGCGCAGATCGTAAAAGCCGATCGAGGGAATGGTCGTGAGGAATCATGTCAATAGGCGATGCGGCTAGCATCACTATTTTGATTTCGTTCTCCACCTTCAAGCCCACCAACATGCTGAATGTGGCCTTTAGGTTTTATAGACCTGGGCTCTGTCTACCCCGCAAAAGAAAAAGTCGTGATAGTATTTATGTATGAATTATATTGGGAAGCTCTGAGTTTCTTATTGAATATCGCAATATGCAATTTCTTCTTGCCAACCTCATACCTTAGGGTAGGAAAAAACTTCTTTGTCTTATGGTTTTGCCAACTTGAATCTGGCTTACTTTAAACTAACTTTAATAAAAAAATAATAAATGAATATGGACGTATCACACAAATCGAGTTAGAGCTGTAAACTAGTGTCGTAGGATACTCACTCAACGTATCTTTATTTTACTATAAATACTTAATATAGATAAACATAATAAGTCGCTCTAAATCGTGATAAATGAAAGGAGATGGGAGAGACTTTTGCCCAGCAGTGGGACAATAGAGGTTAATTAAAAAAAAGTGTAAACATCCAAGACTTAGGTTAATCTGAAAAACATCGATTTCCATCATGACCGGGGATCGAACCCTGTCTGTTACTAACAGGTAGTCTCCCTGAGGCGAGTGAATTGATTAACAGTAAATTTGAACTGTAATTTATTCAAATATTAGTTTTGTTTGGGAGCTCTGCATTTCTAATTGGTTAAGAGTAGTACTAACTATTTCAAAATAAAGTTAAAATTTTGAACTTTCCCGTTTCTAAAGGGCATTGGGTAAAAGTGGCCTGATTTTCAAAATTTGCGACCACCGTTCAAAGTTTACTCATTCGAAAGATCATATTAAGATGTTTATTTTCATCTATGGCCGTTTCTGTCTACAGTGTATCGGAGCCGAGATATCGGCATTCATAATTAAAAAATAAATTACAATGATGTCGTCTAGATAGACAAAACAGGATCTTTATTTTATTATTTTTTCGTGTAAATATTACTTGATTCTATGATTTATATTATTTATATATAAAATAAAAACAGTTACAGTGGGGTATGCGACATTCATAATTAATACAACAAACATTAATATATTATTTTTATTACGCAGAATTTGATGATATCCTACTTCAGGCACTCATGCATGTGTACTTATATATTTTTACGAAAAAATTGTTTCATATGGCATAAAATGACACGGAAGACATGATAAGTCTCACACACAGATTTTTTAAGCCATTCGAAGGTAACTGATATGTCAGATGTGGATTAGAGAATTTTCTATAACAAAAGACCGAGGGTGAATGTGATTCATAACTTTTAGTGCGTTAAGTAAACAAACAATGGGAAGTTCCTAGAAAGTTGAAAGGCCCGCTACCGGTCGCGTTCATCCAATCACAGCGCAGGGTTCATTTACCTGACTCGGTTAGGCTTTGAAAATCGAGCAGGGTGGAGTGGAGGGGTGAAGGAAAGAGGTGCAGGCGCAGGCAGGATTCACTTCCCGTTTAACCTTTGTGTTGAGTGTGTGCAAGTGCGTTATATACTTTTGATTACCACGACCTTTGCTTTGTTTTTGGACTCTCTCTTTATTATCTTATTTTGTGACCTGGCATTACTAACTGGACTAAGAGTTTGCTGTAGTGATTTGGACTTTAAAACAATATGGATGCAGATAGAGCATCGTGTGTTGGCTGCCATCGAAGTTTGAACCGCATTGGCGGCACTCGCAGGAGATCTATGGTGTTAACGGCTCAACTGATGGAGCAAAACCCATGTTTAATGGCATACTGCATTGAAGTTATTAACATTCTTGAGGTAAGTGATGACATTTCTTATATAATTATTAATTGTTTAACTTTCTTATTTACACTAATATTAAAAAACAGTTGGTTTGTTAAAACGTGATAAACTCAGGGACTGTTGTGTCAAACATTATTTCATGTAGGTACAATATCCCAGTGTCAATTATATTTTGTTTGAAGTACATATCTTAAAGCGATCTCACTCGTCACAAAGCCATTCCTAACTTATTGAAAACTGGCCACTGGTTATATTTTCCCCTTTACCTTGATTATCTTTTGAGTGTCAAAGAAGATTAGTACTTGTGTTTCTTCCGCTTGCTCCCAAACCGGCATAAATGCAATAAGATGCAGTACGTGCCACTTTTTTTAGTGATTACTATATGTTTGAGACTTGCTATATGTTCGTAAGTCAAGTAAAAGAGGAAATGATTTCATATTTACTAAAAAATAAATAATTAAATCAATTTACCCAGTTAGATTTATCTAGGTACTACGATGTGTTTTAATTATTTTTTACCTATATATGGAGCTAATACGTATACAAATATATTGATTAAGCCTATATTTTGTATTTTACAGTTTGGTGGCGATGAACGGATATGTCGACCATGCTTTTTTCGAGCTCAGCGCTATGTCTCAAGAGATCAACAAGCAGAAGTTGCACCAGACCTACTTGAAAAAAATGCAGATGATCAAGTATTAGAGCATGATTCATCGCAAGGAGGCAATACAGAGGAATCTGAATCAGATCTTATTATTAATGAAAATATGCGAGACCAACAAGTGCAAGTTAGTAGACCGCAAACGATTGAAGTTCCTGGATATTCCAGAGCACCACTTAATACACAGTTATGTATTTTTGCTGATTGCACCAACACCAATCTTCAACGAATTCATGTTGACATAAGAACCACAATTCTTCAAAATAAAGGATTTTACCTTCCACGGGGTACACGTGTATGTAGAGAGCATTCAGATTCAGGGTTTCAAGATATTGAAACAAGAACACGTCGTGTAATTGCAAGTTTCTCGTCGAAGCAAGTGAAAGACATGATGGATATTTTAAGAAATCGTAGTAATTTTTTAGATTTTGAGAGACTTTCTTCCATTAATAATGGAGTCTTTCATTATTACATTGGTTTTTCTAAGGAAAACTTTATGCGAATTCTTGAAGCAACCCCAAGTATCACACAACATCACAAAAAGGCTAAAACAGCCCTTGCAACAGTTCTTGCAAAACTTCACACCGGTGAATCAAATCAACGACTTTCTAGCGTATTCAAAATGACAAGAAAAACTTTTGAAAAAATAATGCGAGAAGTGAGACAAGAATTAATGACAGAGTTTGTGCCACAGAATTTAGGCTATGATCATATTACAAGAGAAGAAGTCATATCACGTTGTCTGACTATCCCAAATGTATTATTTGGAAATCCAAATGCTCCTCTGAGTGAACGTAGAGCCATAATTATATTAGACGGGACTTATATATATTTACAAAAAAGCAGCAACTATTACTTTCAAAGAAAATCCTATAGTCTGCACAAGTTTCGTCATTTACTAAAACCCTTTTTAGTAGTATGCCCTGATGGTCATATAGTTGATATTTATGGTTTATATGAAGCTACTACTTCAGATGCTCGTATTTTGTCTGAGATTATGAGTAGTGAAACTGATACATTTCATTGGTATTTTCGTGAAAATGATGTACTCATTTTAGATAGAGGCTTCAGAGATTGCATTGATGAAGTGGAGTCATATGGATACAAAACGTACATGCCAGCCTCCAAAGACGTAAATGAAAGTCAGTTAAGTGTGCGACAAGCAAATGATTCTAGGAAAGTTACTATTTGCCGTTGGGTTGTAGAAACAGTAAATGGCAGATTAAAAAATCAGTTTCGCCAATTACGTCACCAATACTTTAATGTAGCTGCAAGGCATCTTTTCGACGGGATAAAAATTGCTGCGGCATTATTAAATGCTTTTGGCAAACCCCTAACCGACCACCGCTTGGTGAACGAAATCGTAAACAAAATAATTCAATGTGATGGTGACAGAAACAGGTTAAGTGAATATGTTATAGAAAATAATCTCAATCGTAGATGGGCTCGTTTTCAGTCTATTGATGCGGCTTTATTAGATTTTAATGATTTCCCAATATTAAGTATGGACGAGCTTATTATATATGCGTTGGGAACGTATCAAATTCTCCAAGCCCGCAGTTATTACGGGGAGCATGTAAAAAATGGTTCGTATATAATTGAAATATATAAGAAGCCCCACATAGAAGATTTTAGAGAGCAGAATTTGGATTGTCGGAATCCATGGCTACTTAGAGGAAAAATTCAATCAAGACACGTGACAAGCAGAATTTATTATGTTTATATTTTATTAGAAAGGGAACTAGAAGGAAGCAGCGCAATATTGGGCCATTATTGCTCATGTGTTGTCGGAAAACGGACTCTAAGCTGTTGCTCGCATGTAATGTCCATTATATGGTATTTGGGATGGGGTAGATACCAAGATAATCTATCTCCCCCAGCTCAGTTTTTAGACACAATAATACGACATGATCAAGAAAATGAAGTTTACGATGAACCGGAAAATAACTAAATTGTATAAATCGGAAAATAACTAATCTTGTAAACTAATAATAATGTAATATATTCATATTGATATTGTATGTGCCTATAATAAATGATTTGTTTGTGTGTATCTGTTGCATTTTATTTATCACTAGCAGTCCGCCCCGGCTTCGCTCGTGGTACCTACATAGCCTATTTCACTCCGGGATAATGTAGCTTTCGAATGGTGAAAGAATTTTTTAAATCAGTTCAGTCGTTTCTGAGAAGATTTGTTTGTTTGTTTGTAATGGGTAATCCATTACAAACAAACAAACAAATCTTTCCTCTTTATAATATTAGTCTAGATTCCTATCCATAACGACATACTATACGCTTTAATCAAATCATTTTTGTTAAAAAATATTACATCTATATAGACGACTTACTTATTATTTGTCTTATTTTGATATTTGATATTTCGGCTCCGATATAGTTTACATCAATAATGTTTTGTATATTGTTATTCTCAACTATAAGGCTAATTAAAAATACTAGTTATATTAGTGGTCGCTGAAAAAAAAAATCATGCCAAGGCTCATACAAAATTACCCAAACCCCTTTGCCTAACTTACGGTTTGGTACAAAAAACAAAATCAAACAAATCAACATATGTTATTTTATACAAGCTATATTTTTTTTTTTACTAGTAAATACAAATATTTAACTATTTAAAATAACGAATTTAACTAAAAAGTAAAACAAAAAATACATTTAACGAAACACGTAATTTATCACTACGGATGTCGTACCTATATCTCGTTTTAGTGAAGCTCCCTCGAGATTCTATTATAGATTACATGAAAACACTAAAGTACGCTTTAGATATAAATATAAGACCTTAATAAATAAAAATTCGCCAAATGCGTGGCCCTTGACTAAAACAAACATTAGCAACTTTCAGTTTAATATTTCTGAAACGAATCCTCAAATCCAAAAATGGTAATGAGACAGCAACAACATTTGTGAAAGACTTACCCAACGATATCCCTCAGCAAGGGGTTGATAAAAAAATATATTTATACTCACTTTAAGGTTCCTTGTTTGTTATGGAAACCTTAAAAGACATCTTAGTCTGTACTACATGTATATATACATATTTCCACGTTAATAAGTTTTGTTTTTGGTATTATCAGGCAGGGCACTATAGACGATAAATTATATTTCAAAGTCAAAGTAGGCTCCTCAGCACTTCAATAATGGGTTTCATTTTACAATTCCAAGCCCAATCGCCAATATTCCCTTTCAAACTTGATCAATTGGTTGCTATGTTGTAAAATCCTTGGCGCCTAAAATTTCTTAATTCATAACCTTCAGAGTTCACGAATATCTGTTACGCAAATTATGCCGACGTGACCAAAGGAAAGGATAGCCTTAACCACGAGCGTAGCCAGTTTTTCAGCCAGTAACGTGCGTGTTCAAGAAAAAACGACTAGAAGTGTATGGAATAACTGTAATATTCATGAGAGCCGAGCCGTTCAATATAAATGCGATCGAACAATAGGCAGGTGGCGGTTACTAAAGAGTGAATCCCAAAGTCATATTTATCTAATAATAACTAATAATTTAGTTATGTATGGCGTTCATCTTTCCTCATTTTTTTTCTGGTCAAATCACAGAGATTGAGCTAGCCTCAAAGTAAGTTCGAGACTTATGTTATGGGATACTAACTCAACGATACTATATTTTATAATGGATACTTAAAGTGATAAACATCCAAGACCTAGATCAGTCTGAAAAAGATCATTTTCCATCTTGACCTGACCGGCGATCGAACCCGGGACCATCACCCTCCCCCTTGCTACGACCATGGCCTTTACTCCTTCAAAGTCTGCCTCTCAGGTCTACCTGTTGGGGATAATAATGGGATCACTTGAAGACCAAATCACGTATTCGTGGTCCCGCGAAAGGTCGGTCGAAAAGTTGCTGAAACTTTTGTTTGCACTCTTAACTGGTTTGTACGACTTTTGCCCATTTTCCTAGTAGACCCCAGGAATAAAACTTTTCAGGTACTTCTAAGTGTACAGGCTGACTTCTTACCAATGTTTATATATTATAGCCAGTTCAGTCCATGATAAAGTACTTATTTGCATAAAAACATTAAGTGAAATATGACCTTAAAATACTTAATAATGATGATGACCAAAATCGGCCAATTTTATGGGAAACAGAAATTCATTTTTTAATTTTCTAAAATGTTTTTATAGAAAGTAGTTCAGTATTATCTAACAAACTTGCTGTATAAAATTGGTTTGAGTCAAGTGGTTAATGTTACATGGAACAAGTGGATTATTCCAAAAATAAAAACCTGACGCCTTATTGACAGTTTACGTCCGCCATATCAACTTTATTGCTGTCGTCACATAGCCTATTCCAGGGAAGATTACAGATTACGATTTTAATGACACCTCACCTCACCACAGAGCACGGAAAATTTCGTCGCGCCAGTGACGAGATTCATTGAAATTCCTTGAACTGTGCACCTCACACTGCAAAATTGGTCAAGACTTTATAACTACAGGATGTAACAATGAAACAGACATACTTACATCGATACATACATAGATATATAAATACATAGGCGCGAAAATCATTACCCTCTGAGTGGGTCAGAGGGGTAAAAAAATAATGGAACGTCATTGTGACCCTTATCACGCTTTAGTTGAAGAGTTTTTTCAAAACTTGGTTAATATAATATATCATACTTTGGCATGCCGCGGGATTATGTTTTTGCCCAAAGTAACCTAGGTAGTATAACCCTGCGAACAAATGTGAAACAAGTCTTTTTTTTAATAACAAGGCAACTATTTTGTCCAAAAATGTATGGCTAGTTACGTGGAGTGATGTAAAGATTTTAAAGACATGTTGGAAATTGTTATGTTCAAAATTCGGCGTATCGGAAATATGTTTCCACCTATGTTATTTTTCTGTGAACCAAATAAATGCCTTAGGGATGTTATGCGTTTCGTTTATTTACCTGACTGCGGCAGTTTGGATATTGCCGCAGGTTTGATTAATTTTACCTTTACATAGTTGTCTTCCATGCTGGTCTGAGAGGAAAGAAAAAACGTACAATGTACAAGCTACTTCTCTTCCCGCGCTGATCGTCAAAGCTGATCGAGGGAATGGGCATCAGAAATCATGCCTGCTAGCTACTATGTTGCTAGCTACTCATCACTATTTTGATTCCGTTCCCACCAACATGCTAAACGTGGCTCTAAGGTTCTACAGATCTGGGTTCTGTCTACCCCTCAAGTGAAAAAAACGTGATATTACGTATGTATGTTATATCTATCAAGAGAAAATATTTGATTGTGAATTCGTATATTTTGTTTATAACTTTATTGTGGCCGTCGAAGTCTAAGCACACGAAGTATTCAACGATCGCCAGGAAATCAATTGAGATGTCTCGTGCGTGACCCGAGAGTTCGCCTATATTTTGGTCAATAAGTCTATTACCTTACAACGTACCATTGCTGCCAGCTTTCTGGGCACGTACAACGGGAGAACGAGCTAGCTGCCAAGCCTGATTTATTTAAATAGCAGTTTTAGTTTCGTATTTTATTTTCTTATTCTCTTATGGTAAAATTTTATGTACGACAAAGAACCACGTTTTAAGGCAATGCTAATCTATTGGCCTTCACTGCAACACTGAGCAACGTCACCAACATCGCGATATCATTGGGGCAAATCTGATGCCAGCTTTATTGGCGCTCACCTGAGGCGCATTCATAACAAGCGGCCTCGCGGGCGAAGCACGTTTCCGTTTCCTGTATTCAGAAGTAGGATTATAAAGATCTAGAGGTGTCAAACGGCACTTTAATTATTTTTTTATATCTGAACCTGCCGTGACGGCGTGTGGTTCCCGGCAGAGTAGAATAGGACCACTCCAAATCTTCCCGTGGATGTCGTAGAAGGCGACTTAAGAAACACAAGCTAAACAAAGCTGTCTGAGAATGAGGCGTATTCATAAGAAGTAAACCAGTAAATATAAAACACAGGAGCAAACCTACTGGCGGACCACGTTTCCCTTACTAATAGTCAGAATTATGATCTAGAAGCATCGAATCCCAATCGTAGTCTTCTATTTGTCAGTTTGTGTGCTGGATGAATGATGTATAATTATTTTCATTCTTAAAGGCATCTGAAGGTAAACAATAATAACTGCTACCTATTAAGAGTACTTGGCACCAAGAGTACTTAACATGCCTTCCAAAGCACGTTCGCACGCAAAGCCACACCAATGACATTTAGATGGACGAAAAGACGCAACGTTTTTAACCTATGGGGCCGTGACATTCTGCCGTAATATTCGAATCGCTGTTTATCTCTTTGGTCTCATCGTCACATTCGTGCGTTGAATTTGCTCTATGAAAAAGTTTCAGCCCCTCTGGGAACATTCTATACACCCTGAGGTATAGTACTGTTATAATAGAGCAATGTACGAGAATGTGCACGAACTTATTTTGGCATTGCTGAGTAAGGATTTTTGGCTTAGAGGTACTTTCATTCAGTTGGCAGAGCCCTCAGTCTCGATCCAACCTTCTTTCCGCAGACAACTGCTCAAAATTCTAATTTCATATATTTATATTTTCAAAAATCAAATAAAACTTTCAGTTCGAGTTTTTTTTTTTTTTAACTGCTTTTCGCGGAGCGCCCTAACAGTACCATCAAAATCAGTAGAAAAAATTTGATTACCGACTTCATTGGCTATGTCATCTAAGGTGTATTCATAACGAGCAAAGTCCGCGGGTAGCGCTGGTTTCAGTTAACTTTTTCTTATAATTCAGTTGAGTGCGTTTGTCCTCTACCTTGCCTGATGGGAAGCAACGATGAGGTCTAGGCTGATATACGAGTATATGACACGTAAACTAAAATAATACCTTTCACTCTTGCCTTAAAAATCCCTACATACGAGTAGACGTAAACGATAGAGGTGATGGGGAATTCTATTCCTTAGCATAATGAAGAAGAAATAAGGCAAACAATGACGTCAATCTTTTCAAATCTGAATATAAATAATAACGGACATCTGATGATAAAAGCTCTTTGCATATATGGGATTGTGATTACTGTGATGGTCGAATTTTCCTAGAAACACACATTCCTATTAATAAATGATTGTCTTTTTTGATTCCCTGTCCACGTATACTCCCACCAACATGCTAAAGGGGCGACCTTAAGCTCTGTCTGCCCCATAAGGAATAAAGACTCGTATAGTATGTATGGATGATTTTCGCAACCGACACAACAATTTCTGCATCTTGTAACAAACGGTTGGACTGATTTCGATAAAACATATCCAAAATCTAGCACTAGAAAACGTGCTCAAATAAAAATAATGCATCTTAATCGGTTCACGTGTTGCCAAAGACCGACAACGGTAAAACTTATAAAACTAAAACCCCCATTCTTTGCGTCGGGGGTTAAAAACTAATTAAAAGGGTAGTATAGTAAAGCGAACGTCTTCTACAGTCATAAGACAGGAAATAGAAATTTCCGAAGGACCTTGCCGTAAACATGTAAGTATTTCTGAAGTGTAAAGTTACGGACACACATGCTACTTAGTAGCATGCTTCCGTGCTAGTTTTTAGCACGTACTACTTAGTAGCACTTGTAGAAGCCATGAATAAAAAAGATTGCTACAGAAATCAATCGAGGGTCGATTTGTAAGCTGCTGAGGCGGGAGTGGAAGGTGCAGGTTCGTAGAGTAGACCGCAAAAGAACACGCTTCTTTTTAGCACATGTGTGCAAGTCTTGTGCGGGACGCAAGCATTTTCATTAGAAGCATGCTTAAAAGCATGCTCAAAAAGGCTCGAAACTAGCATGTGTATAAGTAGCTGGCGAGCTCCGTGGCGCAGCGGTCAACACGCCGGCCTGTGACACGGATGGTCCCGGGTTCGATCCCCGGTCAGGTCAAGATGGAAAATGATCTTTTTCAGATTGGCCTGGGTCTTGGATGTTTATCTATATATGTATTTGTTATAAAATATTGTATCATCGAGTTAGTATCCCATAACCCATAACACAAGTCTTACTTAGAACTTACTTTCGGGCTGGCTCAATCTGTGTGATTTGTCCGTATATATATATATATTTTATTTAGCTTACAGAAACTAGAATGAAAGCGAATCGTAAACTGTAGTTTAATGACATAGGACATTCAGACCAGTATCTCTATATACTCGTAGTTTGTGATCCAGACCTCTATTTATGTTTCTTAACAGACTTGGATTATATTGTTGAGTGTAAGGGTAGGATTAGGCAGTAAAACTTCTGCATGTATTGACGAAGGATGTTTATGTTATTGGATCTGTGGCTATTGAAGAGATTCTGGGAATTTTGCGGTACTAAACTACCTAAGGGAACGTTGTTCATTGTCGACAATATGTATATATCCATAACCTAATTATAGCTACACCTGTAAGTATGTTTATTCGAGGTGGATAGGCCGAATGTTTCAAAACATCTCAGTTGAGGATGTAACCTGTAAGACGGTTATATAACAAAATCAATAATTTTCGCAGCACTCGCCCAATAATAATGTTAATAAGCAAATTTTTGATACCTTAGGTTAAATATAGTGTACGGTTACCGCGGGGAATGTAGCTTTTATTGGTGATAGTTTTTTAATATCAGTCCGGTGGTTTTTGATTACTTACTTATATACATTACACATTATAACATATGCCATGAGGTTATGCTGAGGCAGAGCGGAATAGGACCACTCCAAGTCTTCCTGTGTCATAGAAGGCGACTTAGGAAACACAAGCTAAACAACGTTTATAAACTTCAAAGAGACCTCTCCTACCCGTTTGGACAGCGTGGAGAGTGTATGTTAAATCCTCTGAGTGCTGCTCTGGCTAATATATATGTAGTACAGTACAGGTCAGGCTCCTGTAGTGAATATTGAATGAGACCTGATGATGATCCATTACAAACCAACCTAATACTTTCCTCTTCATGAATCTGGTAGTGTAGACTGGCTTTCACCAACGGCTCTGCTTGCATTACTATCGATCCTTTGAACAACACATTTTCGGGATCAATGCCTATGCCCTTCATTGTACCCCAGATAACGTGCTTGCAAAAATTTTCATGAAATGTGGCAGCGTAATAAACAAACTTTTTGTTGCATTTATATAAAAGTTAGGGCTAGCTTTTCCCCTAGACTTCTTCCGCGTCAGTTATAGTCCATATGTTATATTCTTATGTATCAGATTAAAACGATGCGCATGATAACCTTCATGCTGCATCTTGCTTTTCACCTCATTTCCCAATCATCATCATCCTGTCCACTTTTATTTCGAAATTCATTTTAAATTCCATTTTAAATTCCAAATTCCATTTTCAAATCTTCTTCGCAGTCCTTCCTCATCACTCAGTCATTCCATTCAATTCCTTTCCATAAGTTTGGTCGTGATCTCTCGACCCTAGTTTACAGGCCTACAATATTATTTTACAAATTGTATTCACTACTACTAACTGTGTAACGCAAGTGTGAAACTTATTAAAACCTATTATCTGTGTTGTGTTGTGTACTTGAACTCTCTCTCTCTCCGCTGAGCATTTAATACCTTCCTTCATACAAGTTGGGCCTACTCTAATTAGCTGGGTGAGTAGGACCCGACATTGGCGCCCAACGTGGGGCGCCACAGTTAGTAGTAGTGAATACAATTAGTAAAATAATATTGTAGGCCTGTAAACTAGGGTCGAGAGATCACGACCAAACTTAGGAAAGGAATTGAATGGAATGATTGAGTGATGAGGAAGGACTGCGAAGAAGATTTGAAAATGGAATTTGGAATTTAATTTGGAATTTAAAATGAATTTCGAAATAAAAGTGGACAGGATGATGATGATTGGGAAATGAGGTGAAAAGCAAGATGCAGCATGAAGTTTATCATGCGCATCGTTACAAGATGTATCACTGAAAAAGATCATCTAGTAGTTTTTACGTAACGGAGTCAAGAGTTCCACGTAAAGCCGAAATCCCATACAAACGTAGTTTGGTTTTAGCTTTACAACAGTTAAGCCAATCTCAACCAAATTTCGTACATACGACCGGATAATAAATAAATAATTATATACGGACAAATCACACAGATTGAGCTAGCCCCTAAGTAAGTTCTTAAAAAAAGACTTGTGTTATGGGATACTAACTCAACGATACTATATTTTAAAACAAATACTTATATAGATAAACATCCAAGACCCAGGTCAATCTAAAAAAGATCGTTTTCCATCATGACCTAACCGGGGATCGAACCCGGGACCCCCGTGTCGCAGGCTGGCGTGGTAACCGCTGCGCCACGGAGCTCGTCAAGGCATAAGGCATATTGATGTTTATAATCAGATTACAATTTTAAAAACAATGCATATACAAAATTACAGCGAGTAGAAGTTTCGTATCGAAAACTTCTACTCGCTGTAATTTTGTATAGGCTTCGGCTTTACGTGGGACTCTTAAAACATCATTATATCCAAACAAACTTTGACAATAATAATATTAGTAAGATATTATTATTGTCAAAGTTTATTAGTAAGGTAAAAAAAATCGTTTTATCTCGCACGAGTGTAATTTCAATTAAAAGTATGTCCCCGAGCTACGTAGTTTACAAAATCCAATTAAAAACTAAGTTTACATGTAAGTAGTTAATCTGAAATAGTCTCGGAAACAACTAATATTTGAAGTGTGAAAATGGGACATGTTTTCAGAGCAAACAGCTTTTAGAGGGAATTTTCTGCTGCGCAGTATTTCAAAACACCCATTCTAGGGCTTCCTACGGCTCTGGGCCTTTTAGTTCTCTCCCAGTTTAAAACCGACAGGACAACTAGCCAGTTCACCCGGTCACACGATTATTTACAAAGCAATTTTATAATTAAACATTAATTTTTTTTCTAAAGTTTTCGCTATTGTTACACGTTTAAATAACCGTATTAAATTAATTTTATTTAAACATAAAATATTATCATCATCAGGTCTTTTTAAGCCTCCACAGCAGGAGCATGACCCTCTATATACTACCAGAGCCATATATTGGCCAGAGCAGTCAAATGGCCTACACTCCACGCTGGCCAGACGGGTTGGAGAGGTCTCTTTAATGTTTATAAGCTTCCTTCTACGACATTCACGGGGAGACTTAGAGTCGTCCTATTCTACTTTGCCGGGAATCACACGGTTTTAGCTCTCCTTAGTATAAAACTAACAGACAACTAGCCAGTTTACACGGTCACATAATTTTATAATTAAACAGCACTATCACTATCACTACATAGTATAAAACGCCTATCACTATATAGTATAAAGTCGCTTCCCACTGTCTGTCTGTCCCTATCCCTATGTATGCTTGGATCTATAAAACTACGCAACGGATTCTGAAGCGCTTTTTTCAATAAATGGTGTGTTTCAAGGGGGAGGTTTATATGTAATATAATACATGCCCAGCCCAGGAAGGGCTGCTAGTAAATTATAAAATGTAAAACAAATAAACATAATTGTTAAAGGCTTTAATTTATGAACTAACCTTAATCCTTTTACTTTATTTAGTTTTTAACCGACTTCAATAAAGGAAGAGGTTCTCAATCCGTCTGTATGTTTTTTTTTTTATGTTTGTTACGCGATTACTCAGTCAGTAGATTAGTCAGTCAGAGGAGCCCGATGGTCCAGTGGCTGTGAGCTCTATGAGCGCTTACGTATGTTAAGCAACCCCTGGTGCAGTCCCTCCTTGGATGGGTGACCGCAAGTGGCATAAAAATATCTCGAGCTCCTCCGTGCTTCGGAAGGCACGTTAAGCCGTTGGTCCCGGCTGTCATCGTTGATGGCAGTCGTTAAGCTATGTCAGATGCCTTAAGGCAGCTTGAAAAATCTGACACCAGTGTTGGCCACTTACACATACGAAAAACAAACAAACAAACAAAACAAACAAGTCAGTTATGAATCGATTTTAGTGATTCTTTTTTTTTTGTTCGATAGATAATGCTTCAGAGGTGGTCCCGTAAAATTTTTATCGCAATGTATCAAGCACTTTTTGAAAAAATAAACAAAAACCCAAAAAAATTGTCAAAGGATTCCGTTCGGTTTAAACTTATATTTTATTCTTATGCGAATCAACACAAATTGATGAGAACGTTACTCCTCTGTTTTGACTGAACTTCAAAGGTGGTCCTAAAATTTTTTCATCGAAACGCATCCAGTGCTATTAGAAAAAATCAACAAATACCAAAAAATGTACAAGTATGCCGTTTGGTTAAATTTTATTTCTGTTTAATGTTTCGCGAATCAAGACCAGTTGTTGAGGACGATATTCCTCTATTTTGACTGAAGTACCACACCTATTAATACCTTATTTTTAGTTCCAGTTTGTACATTTACGTATAGGGTTGAAGTAGGTTTTAGCTTTTTGTTAAAAATAATTATTTGAACCAACAATTACTCGTATTATACCTGTATTTTAAGAAGCAACATTATTATTAGTTGTTATTTTAAAGCGATAATAAATATACACATTCTGTAAAAATTCAGGACTCAATAGATACAGCCCTGTGATAGATGGATGTTTGGAAACGCTAGTAGTTTGTCGATCATACAAATACTACCTTTCGCTCGTGGCTCTGCTCGCGTTAGTGTCGATCCCTTGGGAACAGTTCTTTTTCTTCGGGATGAAAGGTAGCCTATGTCGTTCTCCGTACTCCAGACAACGTGTATGCAAAATTTCATGATAATCGGTTCTTTAGATAAGGCGTGAAAGCGTTACAAAGAAACAAATATAGTTACTCGCTTTCGCATTTATAATATTAGTTGGGATTGGTTGGGATAAAAAAATATGACGTTCAAAAAGCGAAACATGATCCTAATTTGAATAAAATTTCATTTCATTTCAGAGTTTCAGTAATAAGGTCCAGTTTGCACCCTAACAATGGTAAAATTTTGAAAGCTTAACATATCGGCATATCAGTGCCAATTTAGTCGGGCCTGACCGGTGACAGGCTGACAGGGCCAGGCCAACCTGTGTCCGGCTTTACCCGGACGCCCGGACAACGCTATTCACTCGTTTGTGTAATCAAATCATACTATTTGAATGACGAAGCCTCATGTTGATTGAACTGAATATTTCCTAAATAATTGACCCAGTTGTCTGTTGATGTTTTCATGTGAGTGACAGACTCAACACTGATTATCTCAATTTCGAAATTTTAAAGTCAGTACCACGAAAGTATGTTACGTCGTACCAAATATATCTCCATGGACGGCACTTGTACATAGTACATCTTATCTTATATTCATTGGGTCGATTATAAATCGGAAGCACGTCTAAACTTTGGGTTATTTTGTACTGTACGGAGTACGTACTCGTATATCTTTGACGAGCTCCGTGGCGCAGCGGTTACCACGCCAGCCTGCGACACGGGGGTCCCGGGTTCGATCCTCGGTCAGGTCATGATGGAAAACGAACTTTTTCAGATTGACCTGGGTCTTGGATGTTTATCTATATATGTATTTGTTATAAAATATAGTATCGTTGAGTTAGTATCCCATAACACAAGTTTTTCTTAAGAACTTACTTTGGGGCTAGCTCAATCTGTGTGATTTGTCCGTATATATTTATTTATTATTATTTATCTCCATGGTACGCTACCTTAATATCATATAAGAAAAACATGTCAGAAAAGAAAAACTGTTAAAAAAGAAAGATGTAAGGGACAAGTAAAACTAAAGCTAGAAATATCAACTGGTCTAGCGGTTTTTTTACCGTTTCTAAAATTGTTTATTCATCAATCGGTCATTACCACTAGTTTTTAGGGTTCCGTACAAAAAATGAAAAACGGAACCCTTATAGGATCACTCATGCGTCTGTGTGTCCGTCCGTCCGTCTGTCACAGTCGATTTTCTCCAAATCTACCGAACCAAATTAAATGAAATTTGGTAAGATGGTGTAAACCTATGACCCAAACACGAATGTGCAAAGTAAATATATATTTTTTTTAAATAAGGGTCGGTTTAGGGGGTCCAAATAGAAATTGTTAAAAAAAAGTTCTGCAAACCTTACCGTGTTATACTTATATCAAATGAAAGGGCTTGTTATGAGGATCTCAAAAATATTTTTTTTTGTTCGGGAAAAATCAATATTTGACCATTCCCCCCCCCCCCTGATCTCCGAAACTACTGGGCCTAAAATTTCGAAAAAACTACAATATATAGTTTATTGCTTGAAGATTACAGGAAAAATAATAAGAATTCTATTAGTCGAAAATAAAGTGGTAAACTCACTATAATAAGTTCACCTAGGGAAATAGTTCAACTAGATAGCGCTAGTCAATTGAATAAAACATTTTTGCACATTGTGTGTGTGTTCACGAAGCATATTGTACGGAACCCTCATTGCGCGAGTTTGACTCACACTTGGCCGGTTTTTTTGGTCTAGATCGAGTGGTTCCATTAAATCGACACACATAGTATAAAATGCTTAACTCGTACCGTTCATTCGTCAAACCTAGTTTTTTTTTCTATTTTTCAATCAGGGAAGAAGGTAGTAGTATTAGTATTCCCCATTAAAAAACCTATACAATATATTTGTTCCCTAACTTTTAGATAGCATTATAAAGAAAACGCAATACAATCGCTACAAAGAGATAAAAAGGATGCTTTAAAATGACTATTGGGACTAAATTCAATTATACAGGCGCCTAGTATAGTAAGTCAACACGTATCAAATAATTTGATTAAAGAAAGTACCTATTCGAAAACGTGATGAAATTTTCTGCGAATTTTCACGAACTTCTTTCGGACTTTGAAGATTGAAGAAGTTATACTAGGTACCTAACGAGTGAGGTATTTTTTATGATGCGAAAAATATTTTCTTATAAAAATTTGTTTGCATAGATTAAAAAAAAGGGATATAGAAAATAGAATTTTTTCGGATAGGTAAGTACTTATCATCATCATCATCTCTATCTTCAGCAAATCCAAGGTGAGTAAAACACTTGCCATAAATGTTAATGCAAAATCGTTCCCATTCCAGGAGCGCTGAGCAGCGGTGAACAGTTTCGGAGATATAACGTCTACCTGCCTTACACTTCTCTGCAGTAGAATAGCCCTCGTACTCAGCTCCTGTACTCGGATTGACATTGTGGTCTTGTTGTACCTATCAGCACTTCAACACTTTGATAAAGCGATGGTAAACACTGCAGTCTGCTGCACCGCTAGAGAGACCGAAGCACGACCCATGTTTCAATCGAATCGAAGGCTTTCTCATAGTAGCGTGGTAACCACTGCTCTACAAACCCTACTTAGATGAATAATAAGACTTAGACAGAACTTACTTTGCATAATGGTATTATCTAGACCAAAAGTTCACGGGATTATGAAAGTAACGTTAGCAGTCTTCGCAAAAACTTCTTGTTTAAAAATGTTTAGCTTACATTTTCACATTATTATACGCTAACGGGATAAACAGGCCCTGGAGCCACCAGAATTGTGGAGAGTGCATTGTGTGTTAGTGGTCAACAACCATCCATGATATAACTTTCAAGCTAACGATACTGATGTCGATTAACAACTGTCATGCTTAAGGGGGCACACTAGGCACAGTAGCGACGCCAATCATTTTATTCCTAATACTTTACAAATAGAAAAAGAAATTCAAGAATGTAAATCATATAAGCCTTAGTAAATAACCTAAAGTATTTTTGGAATCATGTTTTAATATAATGAGAATCAGTCATTAAGAGAAATAGTGATTACTGCCGAAAAAGGCCGTTTTTGGCGGTAATCTAATTCTCATAATTCTCACTGATTCTGATAATACAAAACATGATTCCAAAAATACTTAAGGTTAATTACTAAGGCTTATATGATTTACATTCTTGAATTTCTTTCTATTTGTAAAGTATTAGGAATAAAATGATTGGCGTCGCTACTGTGCCTGGTGTGCGGCCTTAATGAAAATATGTAGCAGCCTTCCAAATCACAGTGACTATATTATATAACTCTTGTTGTCAACCAATCCAAGTATAGGTACTCTTTGGAATAAAAAAAAAATATTTTTAGCATATAAAAATCTAATTATTAATTATAATTCCTACGTTCATTGTCAAAATATGTAACAATGAATTTCTCACAAAAATAGGTACTGGCCGAGAGGAGATTAGAGTTGTTGAGTAGTAGTTAGAGTGCGGATTGGGACGATTTCTCGTGCGCGTGTCTCAATTCACATTCGCCCTGATTGAAGACTTTCCAGATGAGGTCGAAACATATCGGCCAGTAGCTGACTATTTACGTGAGCTATCGTTGTTACATACTTAAATAATGTCAATTTCTGACGTTACTTTAAATTTTAAATGAGAAATTTCTTACGTTCACTTCTTTTAACGCTGCATCGCTGCATTTTGACATAGTGTGTAATATTAACAAAATGATGAAAAAATCAAGTGATGATGATTTTCACCCATTCCCTCCCCCGGCTGATACGATCTACGCGGGAAGAGCAAACGTGGAGGAGATGAACGTTTTAAGTTTTTTCATTTCTTCTTCAGTACAGTATGAAAGCAAGGCACAGTCAATAAAGGGATTTGTAACGCATGGCTGCAGCCAAGTTCAATTGTAAAAGATTTTACCAATAATTTTCTAAATAAATCTATTGTTAATGTTAAAGCAGCGGCCCTGAATATTTAATACATACAAAAAATGCATAAAATGTTGCATGAAACAACATTAATAATAACTTACCAAACAAAAGCAGCAACAGATCGCTAACCGCCAAACTAAACAGGTAGTAGTTGGTAGCTGTGTGCAATCCCGGGTGCTTGACGATGACCACGCACACACACACATTGCCCACCACGCCGGTCAGGAATATCACCACCAACACCACGCTTATCGGGATTATCTCCTTCAAAGGCAGCCTGCGAGACCCCATCAGCCACCACAACATCTCTTCCTCACTACAGTCAAATCTAGATAAATTATTACAACGGTCATAAAAGTCGTCCACAGTCTCATTTTGACGGAGGAAAAATTGCGCATCCATTTTTGTATTATTTCAACACTTTCCACCAATTAATTCATTTATCATGCGCGCTTCATGCACGTTTCTCGTCATAACTTTGTTTGAAAACAAACATTTAAGTTTTTGTCCAAAGGCGGTATTGCACACACATTTTCCTTCAATTAATACGTATTTTAACACAAATTACAAAGTAGTCTTTAGTAATTATAACTCAGTTTTTTACATCAAATAATAGCAATATTTTAATTATATTCACGTAAACTCGAAGCGACACGAGTGCGGGAGGCGCGTCTACACCGTTCCCCTATCCCGCGCGTACTGGGGACTTTCTGAATGAATAGATACGCCATGATATTCAGTTTCAACTACTACGCATATTATGCGTTTCTCATACACCTGAGTACATTCTTTTCGAAATGCCATGGATGTAACTCTAATAATCCTAGAACTCTCCGAGATAAAAACATTTGAAACTCTAAGTTTTTGGGCAAGTCCATTAATATGAATAAGACGGACGCCGCCGCCGTCCGCCAATAAAACAATACACTTAAGACGTAACACATGTCCATTTTGTATGGTTGTCTTTGAGATAGTTTAGCGTGTATCAAACTGCAGTTTTGTAATAGGTTTTTACTTTAAATATTTGTTTAAATTTACCTGCGCGCGGAGTGTATCATAAAAGGCTACGAGTTACTCGTAGAGTGCTACATCTCGTAGACTTCGTAGCGCTCTTAGAATTAGTATAGTAAAGTGTGTATCAATCACTAATTTACAGTTTTGTAATAGGTTTTTCCTTAAAATGTTAAATGCGGGCGGAGGCTTTACACAAAGAGTGCTACAAACTCGTAAACTTCGTAGCGCTCGTAGAATTTGTAGCTCCGTAACGTCAAATGGTCGTGGTAGCACGAAGCTATTTCTTTCAAGCATTTTAGTGTAGTGTAGTCAAGTTGTGTGATTACTTGTTTTATCAAAATGGATTTCGTATTTGATACACACTTTAGTGTGTATCAAATACGACTTTTCAGTTGTGTAAAAGGATTTCCTTTAAATATTTATTTAAAATTACGAGCGGGCGGCGCTTATCATGAAAGTATACGGGTTGCACGAAGAGTGCTACAAAGTACTACAAACTCGTAGACTTCGTAGCGCTCTTAGAATTTGTAGCTCCGTAAACGCCTAATGCATAGATCGTAGCAGCTCGTAGCTGTTTCTTTCAAGCATTTAGGTAGTGTAGTCAAGTTGTGAGATTACTTTTGGCCACGTAACAAACAACTCACGTTACTTTTTGACTTTCTCCTTTTTTGAAGATTTTTTGGCCAGTATATAATTAAAAAACCTTCCGAGTGTGAGTCGTATTTGCAGGTAGATTACGGGTTCCGTGCCGCCGTTTGTTGTCTCAGTAATAATATCGGATTCTTCTTGACAATCGAAATATCCTAGGGAAAGTTGGTATTTAAAAACATATGTTACGATGGTGTTTCAAAATAAAGCAATTTTAAGGACTATTGAAAGTATACAAATGGCTTATTTGTACTCAAGTTTTTTTTTATTTAAAAGAATATTTTTTAAAGACTTTCGAAACCTGCCCGTATAGATTTTTTCGTATATCTTATTTCTTAATTTAATTAAAGTATTGGAGATATACTTTACAATGTTTTAGGTCCACCAGACAAGCAGTATTTGGATTCGCAGTATTTCCCAAGTGAGACATTAGCAAACCTAACAAAACCTACTTTTGTTAAACATACCAGTAATGTTGGAAAGGGTCATTGTACGGGAAATTTCCGTAATAAAATGGTTATTTCAACAATTGATATGTAACGCGAACAGAATATTTAGTACGTATTTCGCAGTACGAGCCCAGGCTGCTAACTTTGATTGACTTACTTGAAAAGTAAGGCGATTTAGTCTTCAAAAAGTTTTGAAACAAGTCGGACGTGTCTATTCTGGCCGTCCCATTTTCTAAAAGTTACTTTATGTTTTATAGTTTTTCTTTAACAGAGTTTCAGAAAATATCAAAGATGCTTATTAAAGTTGAATATGTAAAGAAACAAATTATGGTCCCTTAATCATAATTTGTTTCTTTAACTATTCGACTTTAATATGTCATCCTTAACTGCCTGTCCGTCTGCATGTCTGGCATCGGATAAGCTCGCCTAGCATCCCGAGCTGCTACTTTCTCATTCCCAATTCATCCGAGCAAGGAGTATCCCAAGTACTTTTAGGGTAAGTTCAGGGTAGTAACATAGTAATTTTGATGGTAAAAACCATGATAAGTAGAACGAAAATTGTAACTGACGATCATTAAAGTTTCGTTGTATTTCTTCTAAAAATAGTAATAAAATAATCACATGAACTTCTATAATTATACGGATGCAGACGACGTTTGCTAATTAAAGCACGAGCCTACGTTTATTGACAAACGGAACTAATAGAGAAGGGCCGAGTACTCGGTTTTTACTCCTCGGTACTCACCTAGTTATTATTCTGATATCTGTGGTACTCGGCATACTCGGCACTTTTTTCAGTACTTGTACTCGGCCGAATAACTGGGTTCAGCTGCCAAGTATTGGTACCTATTGGTACCGAGTATTTTTTCGTACTGGACGAGTAACTCGGTTTAAGTTAAAGGGATTGAAAATAGGTTAAAAAATACTCTGCACCAATACTTAGTGTATTGGTGCTGAGTATTTTTTAACCAATTTTTTTATCCCTTTAACTGTTCAGGCGGGACTGAGTAACAAACATACAAACTTTCACATTTATAATCGTAGAAAGTAGGATAGGGTAAGTAGTAGGATTTTGCATTCACGTTGTCTATGTACCAAGGAAAAGGTTATACGATAGATAGGTTACCGAGTTGATTATTCGTATTTCATCCAAATCTGGCGCTGCGCTAGATGAAGGCCACTTTCAACCGGTCGTATTGGAAATCCTTGGGGGAGGCCTATGTCCAGCTGTGGACTTCTTGTGGCTGAGATGATGATGATGATGATTTCATCCAAAATTTAAATATTTATAGCCTAAATATGCCGTGTGGTTCCCGGCAGAGTAGAATAGGACTACTCCAAGTCTTCCTGTGGATTTCGTAGAAGGCGACTTCGGAACCAAAAGCTAAACAAAGCATATATACTTAAATATCAAAGAGATCTCGCCAATCCGTCTGGCCGAAAAGCAAAATCCTCTGACTGCTTTGGTCAGTAGGTATGGCTCTGGTAGTACAGAGACGGTCGTGCTTCTGTAGTGGGAACTTACGAAAACCTGATGATGATGATGCTGATAAGGATGAAGCCCAAATATAAATGACTATGACTACAGCTTCAACACCATCTGAGCGAATTTCTCGGTTGCACCCTGAGCTATATTGCATCGGAGACCGCTATTTATGCGGTATTTAACTTGGTATTTTTAAAGCCAATGACTTTTAACTTTTTTTACAAAACAATTATTTTTGAGAAAGGGACATTTTGAGTAAGGGGCATTTTGCGACAAACCCTTTTTTCTGCATTCAGACCCATTAATGGTAGTATTAAAGTTATAAGAGAACATTAAAGTATAAAAGTACCCACATTAAAGTTTTGTACGTGCTGAGAATTGAACATGGAGATAGGAGAATATAATAAGTGTATCTACATACTCATGTTTATTGCTTTTTACGTAAATATGTTTATGCAAACATTTAGACGGGCTTCATATTCGAAAATTAATTTCGCATGTAAATATATTCATAGTAGGCGAATCCCCGGTGTGAACTTTATCAAACTTGCTGGACAATATTTTTTATGTCTACACTATAATATCTTAAACCTGACTTGTTAAGTTGACGTACTCTTAGGTCTATTGGTCAAGGCGTTTCCCTAATGATCCGAAGGTTGTGTGTTGAAATCCCATAGGGATGCATAGTTTGTGGAAGTTATTTCAAGTCTGATTAAGGTATTGCAGATTTGAATCAACTGATTATCTGAAAAGACCGATGATTCCGTGCTTCCAAAGAGATCTGAATTCCATCAAGCGTTTGTTTTAAAAACGTTTAATACTTAGGACTGCTTTTAATCTAGCATTTGGGTTGCGGACGTAGTACATATATCTCCATGGTTGCGGAGGTGAAAAGTTAGTCGCTCTGTGTAATTTCAGTAAATTCAGGGCTCTTAGGCGTTACTGCTGAAAAGCAACCAGGAATAAGGTCGGGTAGTGATAATCACCTCGTAAAATCGTTTTATAACGCGCACGAAGTAGGTTCTTTTTAACTTAGCTACAACTGCACCGATTTTCATGTGGTTTTAACCAATAGATAGAGTGATTCATGAGGATGGTTTTTAGGTGTAATACATGACTTTGTGCAGCCGGGGAGAGCTGCTGGTTAGTAATAAAATTCCTTAAACGATAAACAGGGCCTAGCGTCCATCTAGGGCTATAAGACGAAAAAAACAAATTTAGCAGATTTGGTGAAAACAGTTTGTTTGTTTGTTTGTTTAAAAACTTTATTGTACAAAACATAAAATAATCATAACAAAACTACATTTAGAAGCCGTACAAACGGTGGACTTATCCCAAGAGGGATCTCTTCCAGTCAACCAATTTGACAAAGGATAAAGTCAACTACAATAGGAAGGTAGAAGTTTGAACAATAATAATTAATTTTTATTGTTCAAACTTCTACCTTTTAACTAGCCAGTAACTAACCAGTTAACTTGAGACCTGATTTTTAAGACGCTATTTCGTGGGATGGGAAGACAAGCATCAGGCTTTTTCAATGTTTTTTGTTTTCTATTCTCCTGCACCAGCATGGATATGTAAATTTAATTTAACATAACAACATTATCAATGTGAAAGTGAATTTCGAACAAGGGATGTGATGTTGTACAGTCTGCCGACTAGTGTCAATGTTTGTATATATGGGTGTGTGTCGCGGTTGGTCGCACCGGCAAACTGTACTGGGTGATTTGGTGACCGAATGTTCAATGGTTGAACAGATGTAAATACCTTCTTTTTCTCCTCTCCTTTCATTAGAACCATTTCTTTATCATTTCTCACGAAGCTTTCATAAAAAGAAGTTATATAGTGTGATATGTGGCGGCAAGACGTGCACCAAACAAGTGGTTTCTAGAACCGTCGCAAAAATTGGTCTACAATAATACGGCTTGGCAGAACAATAGATACGGAACTTCCACAATTTTTTTGTTGTGCCATGTAAAGAGCTCTCAAAAATAGGAATACCTATTTGTGAAAAAATTACCTTTCTGTCTTCAAAGTCAAAATTTTTCGTTTCGGCGTAAACGCTAACTCTAAAATCGATAAACAAGTGACGTTACTTCGATAGAATCTTGTATACCTATGTGAGAACTTATTTCGGCAGCTATTACATATCTCGTTTATGGAAATGGCTTCTTAACAAGAATTGTAATATATTAGGCTATCACACAAGAGATTTTTAAATATTTTTTTTTAATTGTTTTTGTGCCAATTTTTGTTAGTCCGACTGTGGTCGTAGTTGGTGGTCGGCGCCCTGCGAAATCGGAACGTCTGTTACCTTAGTTATTAGTAAATATTTTTCTTGATAAGTTTCTTTCTTCTTCTTCTTAAAATGGCTTCCACCGAGATTTCGGTGATTCTGAATTGAGATACTAAGTTTGTACGGTAAAGTTGTAACAAGTAGCAACAAAGATGGCGTATGTTTTTTTAATGACTCGTGGTCGGGAGGTTATGGTGACAAGTCTATACGAGTCCATATAACAGTCCACTTTAACTATTTCACAAATTGTTCCATGAGCACGAGCATTTATAACACCAAACTACACCAATTTCATATTATAAAGTCTACCAAAATCAATTTGCAAAATCGTCCAAGGTAGACCCCAACTGCACCCCTTGACTTCCCACCACAAACTCTCATTATGTTCCTTTTGCTTGACTCCATTATTTTGACACTAAGTTTTGACATGTGTTCTTTCTTGGCAGGAATTTTATGGAACTACATATGCAAAAAAAATCATGTCTGTGCGAACTACACGGTATTTTTGATTTGGATTGTATGCAAATCGTTTCTAGTAATTTTCTAGTGGACTTTGTAATGTGAAATTGGTCGGAATGATGATGATTATGTCGCCAGGGGCTCCATCTAATCACCGAAATGAATTCCACTGTAATACTTGATACTGACTAAATATGTAATACTATATTTCAATAAGTTGGTTGCCTATAACTTTTTAGTTTGTACTTGGTACGCAGCTCTGATAGTTTTCCTTTCAACTTAGTTACAAGGTACTACTGCTGTATTTTTTTTCATGTATCCATATATGACGGTTTAGTAGATAGAGGGGGGGAGGACACTTATCTCTAACAAAAATTTGCACTTTAAAACCAAATATTTCAGAAACGGATCCCTAAATCGAAAAATGGTGTTCTCAACATCTTATTATTTTTAAAGACCTATTCAACGATACCCCGACCTATTACACGATGGGTTAGTAGAGAAAAAGAAAACCTCCACTTTACGTGTATGGAAGCTACCACAGGAAGCTACCTACCCTAAAAAAAAATTTTATCAATATTTTTTTCTACCACTTTTTTGGCATGATTAATATACATACTTTTATACCAAATTACAACTTTCTAGTACTTATAGTCTTTGAGTAAAACCTCGGACGGACAGACAGACATGGCGAAACTTGGGTTCCTTGTTTACTACGGAACGAGTGCTTATGGCGGGAATTTTAGCGGTCTACACGGTGTTTGTTTTGGATTGTTGTGCAAATTGTTTTCAATGGACTTTATAGTGTGAAATCGATGTAATTGTTGTTATAAAATGCCCATGGCCAAGAACAAAGTATGAGATAAGTAAAATAAACCGTCATGATGCGGCTGTATTAAATTTACATAGCGGGCTGGTGGTTGTCAGCCATACTGCGTCTTCTATGATTGAACCAGTGGATTCGTGGGATCTTTTTTCAGGATTCAGAGGGATTGTCGCAAAGGGCTTCATCGAATTAATGAAATGAATTGACACCATCATTTCGTTGATAAACAAGAAAACTCAAAAAAGCGCAGGAATATTCGAACGTGATACTGGCTAAATAAGTAACGCGTGAAAGCCATGCCATAAAAAAGAAAAAAATATTTTGGACATTTTTAAGTCCAATTAAAATCATGCTTTACTAAGCTCACTTTCTATTGGTTAGCAGCAACAATTCCTTTCTCTGATTGGACAAAGCGCTGTCAAAAAACGCGCTTAGCATCTGTCAGAAACTCGGGAATGGCATTTTTGTTTGTGTGGCACAAGGTTATTTCCCAGGAAAATTGCGAATATAATTTTCACCAAGCTATGGACATGTTTTAGCAAATTATTTGCTAATAACATCATCAAAAATCCCACGTCGCAACCGTGGTTAATCAAAAGTTGACGGTTATTTGTGAAATGAGTGAAGAGATAAGTGATATCGCGATGACAAGCACAGAAGCTGATTCGTCTCAAACTCACGGACATGAAAGTAAATAAACAGAATTACAAACATTTCTTGTCACATACACATTTTCCTGATTCAAACTGTGTTGATTCTATGCGCTCTATTTAGGTGTCATGTTTATGCTTATCCTTTTTTGGTTGTATTTATTGGCATAGACTAGTTACTTTCATAAAATTGAGACTTATATGTCTAACGTAGTCTTCGTAGAAATAATAATTGAGTGCAAATGCCATAAAATCAAAGCCAGTAGCTTAACATATAGACATTTCAGCACCCAGCAACTCTGAAGATGCGGCATCAAGCAGCACATCAGCCGGGACCGAGGGCCAGGCGTCCCGGCAGTCCAACTTGCAGAGGATCCAGCAGCGAAAGCAGCAGGTGTACAGCTGGCCACACAACAAGAAGCTGCTCAAGCTTGCTATTTACTCCGCTTGTCAGGTCAGTAGTTCTACCAATACATAGTATGGGGATATATGAGTCCAGTGCTGCCCCCATTAAATTATTAAAAATTTAGTTGTGTGAGGCCCTAAATAACCCTTCAAACAACTTTATGAACTTGTTGTTCACAGTTAAAAGTGCAACATTGAAGCTGCTAATAAAAGGTTTTGCCAAAATGGGCTGCTTTTGGTGAAAACGCTAAGTGAAACTTCACATTTAAACTGTAAAGAGTAGTTCATAAAGTAAACTAATGATTTTTTGTTTTCTATCAAATAATTTCTTATCAAATGGGGGCAGCACTGGACTTGTGTATCCCCTTATATAACATAATTATGGATACAGATCTAACTGGCAGATGACTCCAGCCTGGCAAATTCCGAGAGGGTTATATACATGCTGGCAAATCACAATGCGGTTGTACACAGTAACTATGCTAGAACTTTCCTATCTTTATAGTTGTATCTGATGTGCACTGGTATAACTGCAGGGTGGCAGAGCAGGCACCTCCTAGTATGAAGAGTAAAAGATCCAAAGGTTAAGTCCCAGGAAATATATGAATATAATTTTTCACAAGCCACAAAAAATTATCAAAAATCCTATGTTGCAACCGTGGTTAATCAATAGTTGATGGTCATTTATGAAATGTGTGAAGAGATAATTGATTTCGCTAACAAGATTAATAGAACAGCAAGGTGTGATCATGTATTGACTTGATAAATTATTGTATATTGTATGACATGTTTGCGATTATTAAATGAATAAATTTTCTACTTTTGTCTGCATTGTCAAATTCATTCTTCCAGACTCCAGATTGCAACTGCAATGGCTGGAAGACTCCAGTACCACAGCAAGCTGCAAAGGGGAACCAGCGGACTGACAACCAGCCCCTAGCTAGTTTTACAGATCCCTGCCGCCATTGCAATCACATTTTAGGTTAGTGATTTGCGATTTGAGTTAATACATATTGTACACACACATAGCCTCTATGTTTGTCTGCTCGAGAGTTGTCTTTGTTCCCATAAAGAAAGTACAAAGTATATTAAGCTCTGTGGTTACACCTGAGTCTTCAACCTTCACATTAGCACAGCGGCGACACTCCCTGTACGTGAGAGTTCGAGAACCACCGGTGACCTTGAGCCGGGCTGTGACCGTAGGGTTGACCACGTGTTGGTACTCACTCGTGAGTACTGAGTGCCTGCGGTGCGAGACGTGCGAGATATGAACACAACACAGACAGCCCTCTCGGCCGAGCCAGTGCCGTGGGGGACCGTTCACGCCCCGCGCGCCTCACTGCCCCTGTAGATGCTTACATCCAGACACCCACACATAGCCGCAAGCAGTTTTACGTGCACACATGCTTAAGTGTCGTTTCTTTTTGCGTAGTGTATATATTCTTTGACTATTTATATTAGCAAAATTATTTGTTTGGGTGAAGGACATAGCCATAAACTAAAAAAGTACTAGTCGCCGCTCTCGTGTGCTGCTTATGAACAGATGTTTGCATGAAAATGTATGAGCTTTGACCAAAAAAAAATGTTTATTGCAGGTTACAGCCATTCATACTATAATATAGAATAGAACCTCTGGTCAGCACTACAAATGCCTTGTCATGTCATGTGTGAGTACATGTCACAATTGCAACCATGGCTCTGACCTGCTAGTAAGATAAGTACTGTAGATGCTTATGTGTGTCTCAATTGATGAAGTTTAAACTTTCTTTTGCAGAAAAGCATATAACCCAACTGCAAGGCCTCCCGGTACCAGATGTGAATAGGCTGCTTGGTGCTGTGGTGGATGTTGAGAATATCTTTATGTCCATGCACAGAGAAGATGATCATGATACCAAAAGGGTTTATTATTACTTATTTAAGGTAAGATGTGTCATTACAATGACTATTTTCAATTTCATAACAGACAAATTAGATTAAAGAGTGTTGCAGAAGGAGTTAAGCCGGTGAAAAGACTCATTTACTGATATTTGAAATGACGTACTTTCATAATAATATTAAAACTTACGCGAGATAAATTCCTCGCCCCGATGATGGTCTTCGTAACAGACCGAAACTAGTCGGCAGATCCGACGAAATAAAACGTGAGTAAAGCCGTGTTTTCATAATGACGTACTTTCGTCAATTACTACGATTTTACTTTCATTTCATTACAAAACAATAAAATAATATAAGTCTGTAATTAATATTAAGTGAATAAATTATTTGCGCCTACAAGCAAATAATTTGATTCCTCAGATATGCTGAAGACCAGTCACAATTCAAGATGGAAAGTAATCTTTTCTAGCTCTTTGATGTTTACTTATATTTGTTAAAAAAATATAGCATCATTGAGTTGATATCCCATAACACAAAGCTCGCATTTATTGCTCTAGTTCAATCTGCATGATCTATTGTATATATTAATTTATTGACGATGAAGAGCTCCATGGCGCAGCGGTCAACACGTCGGCCTGCGTCACGGATGGTCCCAGGTTCGATCCCCGGTCAGGTTAAGATGGAAAATGATCTTTTTCAGATTGACCTGGGTCTTGGATGTTTATCTATATATGTATTTGCTATAAAATATAGAATTGTTGAGTTGGTATCCCTTAACACAAGTCTCGAACTTACTTTGGGGATAGCTCACTCTGTGTGATTAGTCCGTATGTAGGTATTTATTTTAATATTGTTTGTAGCTCCTCCGCAAGTGCATCCTGACGCGCACGCCGCCCCGCATCGAGGGCCCGCTGGGTCAGCCGCCCTTCGAGCGACCTTCCATCGCCAAGGCCATCACCAACTTCGTGCTCTACAAGTTCCAAGCGCTGCCGCAGCGGGAGTGGCAGACAATGTACGACCTGGCCAAGATGTTCTTACATTGCTTCAACCACTGGAACTTTGAGACGCCCAGTGTGAGAAAGCTGGTAAGTACATACTTCTGACCACGGCCCATGACCTGACAGGGCCAATCACCAACTTCGTCTTGCACAAGTTCCAAGCGCTACCACAGCGGGATTGGCAGACCATGTACGACCTGGCCAAGATGTTCTTACATTGCTTCAACCCTTCTAACCGGGGCCCATAACCTGACAGGGCTATTGTCAACTTTATTTTGTACAAGTTTCAAGTGCTGCAGCTGACCTGGAAAGATGTTCTTACATTGCTTCAACCACTAGAACTTCGAGATGCCCAGGTTCAGAAGGCTGTAATTACTAATATTATTATTTATTTCTGATCTGGGCACATAACCTACCAAAACCAACACCAACTTCATATTATACCAGTTCTAAGCACTGCCACAAACAAAATTGCAGACGGTGTACAATCAGGGGCAAATAAATCTGACCCCCTAAAACCAGATTTTGAATTGTACGGGGTCAGGTTTATCTGCCCCCAACTGTACAACCTCAACCACTGCTTCAACCAATGAGGTCCATTTATGAATTCCGTTATGTTACAATATTAAAACTATCATACAGTTGAGTATTTTTATATGTAATTTGTATTTTATTTCAGCAAGTGTCCAATCCAGAGGACATATCTGCATACCAAATTAATTACACAAGGTAAGTATGATCATTTTTGTTATTATTTTAGGTTTATATAATTCTTGTTTGTTATACAACCGAGTAAATATCATCATTTGTGCTCCCAATACGCTGGTTGAAACTTATAGAATAGTCTTTATAATTATCATGATCAAGACTTTTCAGTCTCCACTGCAGGAGCGCGACCCTCTCTGTATTTATTACAGTCAGAGGATTTGGCTTACACACTCCATACTGGCCAGATGGGTTTTAGAGGTTTCTTTGAGGTTTATAAGCTTTGTTTGTTTGTCGCCTTCTACGACATCCACGAGAAGACTTGAAGTGGTTCTATTCTACTTTGCCGGGAACTACACGGCTGTCTTTATAAAAAGACGGAAATTTCCTGATTAGCGCATTATTATTTACACCAAATCGTATTTCAGATGGCTGGTATTCTGCCACGTACCAGCTTTCTGTGACTCGCTACCGCACTACGAGACGTCGCTCGTGTTCGGGCGCACACTACTGCGCGCCGTGTTCAAGTCCGTGTGCAAGCAACTCATGGAGAAATGCCACTCGGAGAGAGATAGAATGCCGCCTGAGAAACGGGTAAGTGTGATATTATACATAAAATATCTGATGGTAATCATTCTGTCATATGCTCGCGTTCTGTGACTCGCTACCGCACTACGAGACGTCGCTCGTGTTCGGGCGCCGTGTGCAAGCAACTCATGGAGAAATGCCACTCGGAGAGAGATAGAATGCCGCCTGAGAAACGGGTAAGTGTGATATTATACATAAAATATCTGATGGTAATCATTCTGTCATATGCTCGCGTTCTGTGACTCGCTACCGCACTACGAGACGTCGCTCGTGTTCGGGCGCCGTGTGCAAGCAACTCATGGAGAAATGCCACTCGGAGAGAGATAGAATGCCGCCTGAGAAACGGGTAAGTGTGATATTATACATAAAATATCTGATGGTAATAATTCTGTCATATGCTCGCGTTCTGTGACTCGCTACCGCACTACGAGACGTCGCTCGTGTTCGGGCGCCGTGTGCAAGCAACTCATGGAGAAATGCCACTCGGAGAGAGATGGAATGCCGCCTGAGAAACGGGTAAGTGTTATACGTACATAAAATAATGGTAATTATTCTGCCACGTGCCGAGGCTCTGACTCGCTACCACACTACGAGAAATTGCTCGTGTTCAAAAGTTCTTGTGCAAGCAACTCATGGAGAAATGCCACTCGGAGAGGTAGAATGCCGCCTGAGAAACGGGTAAGAATTACACGCTAGTAGTCTGTAGCTTCTTAACAATAATTAATAAACAAATACATCGTTTTCTTTGGGAAATAATACAACAGTTGAATAACATTTCAGGCGTGCATCTAAATTACTAAGTGAGCGACTATAAGAGAGGACGACTTTGAGCAAAACCTCCAAGGCCAAATAATTTGGCCACAGAGTGTAGGTTAGGTTCGTTAGGTTTCCTTGTGTCCAAAACAGGAGCGAGCGAGCGTCCCAAACTTATAGCAAATCCCCATTATAACAAAACGACTTGGCCTCAGAGGGGTTTAAATTTCCGCCTCTCTCAGTTAGTCGCACACTTATTAATACAATGACGTAAATTCTATATAATTATAACTTAAAATTTTAATTTACAGTCCCTCCAATAATACCGTTTTTTTTTCATAGGTCCTAGTTCTAACACACTTCCCACGGTTCCTGGCATTGCTGGAGGAGGAAATATACAGTGGTAATTCACCGATTTGGGATCCGGAATATAAGCAACAGCCACCAACGCATCTACAGGCGATACTGGATAACAAAACGCGTGAGTCTTCTTCACTGTATTCAAATAGGTCTAGAGGTAGCAATGCCTATCAATATGAACAACTTTTTCTATATGGCCAATGCTGGGAATTGGATTTTTTTACTTTCCTATATTTATTGCCTGATAATATCTTAATTATTTTGGTGTCGCAGCATTGATTCCATAAGAAAAGTGCTCATGATGACGGGCTGAGTTTAAGGGCTGAATTGAAAGCCTTTAAGGGTCATTTTACACGCTGTATACACCTATTAAAAATATCATGGAGTTAATTAGAATACTAATTTTATGTAGCCTCATTTTCTATATTGATTGATATAATAGTCTATATGTTATAGCTTTGTGTGTTTTGCGATAATTCTGCGCCTATTGAGATGAAATTTGGTTATTAGATAGGTGTGAGCTAAATTTTCAAGTTCATTGGGCACCAAAATTAGTTCAATATAATAAGTGATAGTTAACTTAACCATCCCATAAGTGTTCTAGAGGGCAAGTTCGCGGTAAACTGCTACTTTTGAAACTATTTGTTGCAGCGAGCCGCCGCGGGGAATTTGAACGTGTGACTACTAGTGGCGACAGTAAAGATGGATTCACTACCGTTTCTCTATCCTCAGGTAGGTAGCAAAAGATCATTCTTGATTATAAATAATATAATTTAATTTTGAATAGGTATGTACATCGAAAACCATTGAATTTCGGATAAACAGAATGTCGCTCACGCCCGACTAATTAGAGACGAAAGTAATAATTATACCGCACTAGCAGCCCTACCCGGCTGCGCCCGGGCATGTATTATACCTTAAAACTTTCCTCGTGAATCACTCTATCTATTGGTGAAAACCGTATGAAAATCCAAGGAGTAGTTTTTGAGTTTATCGCGAACAGACAGACAGACAGACAGACAGACGCGGCAGAGGACTTTGTTTTATAATATGTAGTGATGTCAGCCTCCGCCCGGGTAGTAGGCGAAAGTAGCATACTCGGCCTGTCCGTCCAATCTGCAGTTGGCCATAGGCAGCGGTGATCACTTACCATCAGGTGACCTGCTTGCTCGTATGCCGTCCTATGACATAAAAAAACTCAAAAAAATTAAATGTGCCCCAATGTTTTGTGATAACGCCCTCACACACTTGTGTGAAATGTGTTGAAAACGCGTCTCTATAAAAATATTTTTATGTGCCCGCGAGCGGCAGTTACATTTCCTGCTCTGTGGTCAAAGCCTATGGTTGAATGGTTGAGAACTATTATAGCAATAAGTCTTCAAATTGTAACAAGTGTTTTTTCTTGGTACAATATAGTGTAAATAAATAAATGTTATTCATGCAGGTACAATCAAACAAGAAGGCCTAAAACGCGGTCTAGAATCTCGATCTGGCGATCCACCTTCCGGTGCCAAGCGGCGGCGAGTCGCCGACGAATCGGGAGACGACGTCAGCGAACAGACTGTAGCGGAGATTGTAGCCACTATCAATGACCCGAACTATATGTGCGGGCCTGATGTGAGTACCTTACTACTTACTTTATTTAGAATATAATAAGAAGGCTTAAAACATAGACTTGATCCGGTGAACCTTACACCAAGCGGCGGCGAGACGCCGACGAATGAGAAGACGACGTCAGCGATCTTAGTCACCATCAATGACCCCAACTATATGGGTAGGCCTGATGTAAGTACCCTTATATCTTTTATCTATTAAAAAATTGGCGTCACTGCTGATGTCTTCTGCGCCCGGTCCCTATTATTCTTAGGTCCATGGTTCCATGACTGAGAATCGTTTTATTAGGGTATTTACAAATATTTTGTCTTTTCAGGCTTTATTCCAAATGCAAGCCCCTCGAGACGAAGCAGCCAAATCAGAAGAACAGCGCAAGATGATCGAATTCCACGTGATCGGGAATTCCCTTACAGGACCAGTCAACAAACAAACCATGCTCTGGCTCATAGGTAAGTCATGATAACACCCAATCCAATACAGATCGTTAGGCTAAGTCATCATCATCATCATCAGGTCTTTGTTAGTCTCCACTGCAGGAGCATGACCCTCTCTGTACTACTAGAGCCATATATTGGCCAGAACAGTCAGAGGATTTGGCCTACTCTCTCCACGCTGGGCAGACGGGATGGAGAGGTGTCTTTGATGTTTTTAAGCTTTGTTTAGCTTATGTTTCCTGAGTCACCTTCTACGACATCCATGAGAAGACTTGGAGCGGTCCTATTCCACTCTGCCGGGAACCACACGTCGACGAAAGTAGGCTAAGTTCCCAGTGCCTAATGGGGTTTACAATGAGCGACTGACTATTGCTTCTAGTATGCTTCCCTATACAATGTGTTTGGTATTAAACTAGCGATTATTTCAATTCACGTTCTCAATATGAAAACCGCTAATCAAAGGAACAGACAACCTGTTATGTTTTAAAAGCTGTTTTAAAACAGAAGAAGGGGTTACTGGGGGGTGCAGCCACTCAAACATACAATCTGATATATTTTAAAAACACATTTCATTTTCAAAACTCAACAGAAGGGTTCGAGAGGCGTAGCCCCCCGCCAAGCAAAGAAACGGGCAATCTGTTATGTTTTTCATTGATTCAACTTGATTGTTGTAGAAGAGCATAGAGATTTTTTTTTATACTTCTCAGTAGGCAAACAGGCAATTGGCCCATGATGGAAAGCGGTTATTATAGCCTATAGACGCATGCAACCCCCACCACTTGGTGTGCCACTCGCAAGATTCATGCATATAGCGGCAAATTAACCAAAAATCCTATGATATATGATGTTTTTTACAGGATTACACAATGTGTTTTCACATCAACTACCAGAAATGACCAAAGAATACATATCGCAGTTGGTGTTTGACCCGTAAGTATAGATTATCATTAAAATTGGTTTCATTATTTGTATATAGTACGATATTTGACAAACAATACCTTTTACAGGAAACACAAAACGTTGGCTCTGATCAAAGAAGGACGGCCGATTGGTGGTATTTGTTTTAGAACGTTCCGATCTCAGGTAATGTTTCACATCACCTTTAATAAAATCAACTTTTAAATCTTTATCAACTGATATTTATATAGAGCAGGGAAAGAAATTGTCGCTCGCGCGCTACTAGAGACTTTTAAAATATTTCACAAGACACAGCGTGTCATACAAATTAGTAGAAACGCCCAAGGAGAAACAGCTGATACATTCTACGTTTTTTGTCCCGAACCACCATTTTTACCTATGGCCAACGAAAATTACCGTACTTGACAAAAATCTATTCAGCTTAGCGGATTAGCTCTTTGAAGTGGCAGTGGGTGGGGCACGAAGAACCGATGGGGGAGAAAGGTTCTTGAATGGCGACCACGTACCGGCAAGCCGAGCGTTGGATACCCACTGACCAGGTGGTCGGACGACCTGACCAAGGTCACGGGAAGGCGCTGCAGGCCGCTTCCAACCGGTCGTATGGGAAATCCCTGAGGGAGACCTATGCCCAGCTGTGGACTTCTTTTGCGGTTATTATTATCTGTACTTACCATTGTCATTTTGCAGGGCTTCAGCGAGATAGTGTTCTGTGCGGTGACGTCCAACGAGCAAGTGAAGGGCTACGGCACGCACCTCATGAACCACCTGAAGGACTTCCACATCAGGAACAACATCCTGCACTTCCTCACCTTCGCGGACGAGTTTGCTATAGGCAAGTGTTTTATTTATTTAAAATAATAGGCAAAGTGTAAGTTGGACTCGCGCAAGAAGGGTTCGATACCATTATCTAAACAACATTAGACTGTCGAGCAAAACAGGTAAAAATTGCCTAGTATTCCGTTGGAAAAAGCCTTTTGAGTTCGCATCACGAACATTCAGGTCTCAAAAATCTAGTAAACTCAATGACATAATTTAAGTTGTTAGGCCTTACGCCGGTAGTACACAGCCGCGGATGCGGACCGGAACGAAATCATACAACAGCGTTTCGCGGTTCGGCCAATGTTCCGTTCCGAAACGCTTCCGGTCCGCATTCGCGGATGTGTGCTACAGGCGTTAATCTCGCGAATTGGTGTGTGCTGTATGCAGACGCGGCACGTAAACAACTAGAAACAGGGAGAGCAGTTCCTTTAATATTGCTACCTCGTCTCTGTCTTAACTAGGGTCCTAATATCTTAAATCTATCGGGCGTAACGTGACGATCAAAATTCTTTTTATTTTCGTGTCTAATGAAAATCTTAAATCTCAGACTGTCTTTGTATCTAGACAGTGATAGAACGAGAGATTGGATCACTATCTCAAAAGATCTCAAATATTTAATTATCTAAGATGTCATCTAACATTCCTTTGAATATTCAGGTAAAGGTATTCGTAAATCTACTAAAAATGACTTAAAATACATAACTAACTTACCTTAGAATAAAAGTACAGTCTCTCCAGAAATGTTCGGTGACATCGTGTCCTAAAAGACTGGTAGCATCGCTTAATCGAATGGCAATGTCGATACGCAGGGCTAGCTCATTTCATTTTAAAATTTCTATCTACCTTACCAATGTATAGATATATCGATGCTCCCCGCAGGGTACTTCAAGAAGCAGGGCTTCAGCAAGGACATCAAACTGCCCCGCGCCATGTACCAGGGCTACATCAAGGACTACGAGGGCGCCACGCTCATGCACTGCGAGCTCAACCCCCGCATCGTCTACACGCACTTCACCAGCGTCATCCGCACGCAGAAGGAGGTAACGCATGGCAAGCAACCCTGACACAGTTCACACTCGGATTGTCACACGCCACGTGAGGTCAACCCCCGCATCGTCTACACGCACTTCACCAGCGTCATCCGCACGCAGAAGGAGGTAACGCATGGCAAGCAACCCCGACACAGTTCACACTTGGATTGTCACACGCCACGTGAGCTCAACCCCCGCATCGTCTACACGCACTTCACCAGCGTCATCCGCACGCAGAAGGAGGTAACGCATGGCAAGCAACCCTGACACAGTTCGCACTTGGATTGTCACACGCCACGCGAGCTCAACCCCCGCATCGTCTACACGCACTTCACCAGCGTCATTCGCACGCAGAAGGAGGTAACGCATGGCAAGCAACCCCGACACAGTTCACACTTGGATTGTCACACGCCACACTCATGCACTGCGAGCTCAACCTCCGCATCGTCTACACGCACTTAACCAGCGTCATCCGCACTCAGAAGGAGGTAACACATGGCAAGCAGCCCTGATATAATTCACACGCGGATTGTCACGCATAAAATATTTCTGCCTTCTCCGTGCTTTTAAAGGCACGTTAGGCCGCTGATCCCAGCTCTCAGAAAACTAGTTTGTAAAGATCATTATTGGTAAGAAAATATTATTAATCTCCTATTCTGGCATAGGAGTAAATAAAAACAAAATGTGTCAACAGTTCTCCCGTTTAAATCTCAAAAGTTGTTCCACTGATTTTACCTACTGTTTCTGTTTTTTAGATCGTGAAGAAACTGATAGACATGCGACAAAAAGAAGTAAGAAAAATTCATCCTGGCCTGACTTGTTTCAAAGAAGGGGTAAGATATGTAGAATACATTGTTTTTTTTTTCATACTATTGTACTTAGCATTTTCTACAACCGTTATTGTCAAAAACGATAAAAAAACCTTCCTTCCACGTCCTCACTTGAAATTGTAAACATAAAATACATACATACATAGTATCACGTCTTTATCCCTCACGGGATATACAGAGCCTAAGGCCATAATACATACATACATAGTATCAGGTCTTTATCCCTTACGGATAGACAGGACCTAAGGCCCTAAGACCTAAAGGCCACTTGAGCGTGTTGATAGGCTTAAAGATGGAATACGAAATGAAAATAGTGACGGGTAGCCGCACCGCCTATTTACACGATTTCTTTGATTTGCGCCTATTCCCTCGGCCGGTTTCTACGGCCTGCGCGGGAAGCAGCTGGTACATTCTACGTTTTTTTTTTCTTCCAGACCAGCATGAAAGAACATAAAATAGTTTTGATATAATCTAATATGATAAATAGGAATATCTAATGTTTAAAGATGGCTGTTGCATGTGAATATTCCGCTAGAGGCGCTAGGATGGCGTGAGGTCTCCGATATGACATTTGGTTGGCAATCGAGATTTCTATGGGTGTCAAAACACTTTATTTTTCTCAAAGAACGAGACCTAGCTATGAAAAGAAAAGCAAGATATTTATACATCAAAATCGTTGGAGCCATTTTTAAAATTTGTGCCGTGTGGTTCCCGGTAGAGTAGAAGATAAAATCTACGGGAAGACTTGGAATGGTCCTACATTCCAAGTCTTCCCGTGGATTTCGTAGATGGTGACTTAGGAAACACAAGCTAAACAAAGCTTATACATCAAAGAGACCTCTAAAACCCGTCTGGCCAGCGTGGAGAGTGTAGGTCAAATCCTCTGACTGCATTGGCTAATATATGGCTCTGGTAGTACAGAGAGGGTCGTACTCTTGCATTGGAGACTAATAAGGACCTGATGAAGAAGTGTTAAGGTCATTACTGATAAGAAATAGTATCACGTCTTTTTCCCTTGCGGGGTAGACAGAGCCCTGGTCTATGAAACCAAAAGGCCACGTTAAGCATGTTAGTGGGCTGGTAGGTGGAGAACAGAATCAAAATAGTGATGGGTTGCTAGCTACATCGCCTATTGACATGATTCCTGACGCCCATTCCCTCGATCGGCATTTACGATCTGCGCGGGAAAAGAAGCAGCTGGTATATTCTATGTTTTTTCTTTTCTCCCAGACCAGCGTGAAAGCGAATACTGGTATCGTTCGTGCATATGTGCAGTTTGAAGTGACCAGATTTTGGAGTTAATATCTTGTGTTCAGGTGCGCAGTATCCCGGTGGAGTCGATCCCAGGGCTCCGCGAGACGGGCTGGCGGCCCGCGCCGCGCTCGCACCTGGACCACGTGGACACCGACACTGACCCGTCCTTGCTCAGAAATGTGCTGCATGCGGTAATATTGATTTTTATTTTTGTATCCCCTCTCTCTTTCTCTCTCTTCTCTCAAGTTCTCTCCCGTATATGATCGTGTGCTGTGCATCGTCAGCTTTGATATTAGTACGTTAAGTTTGTTTAAAAGTTGGTTGGGAAAATATATGCATTGCATTTCCATGAGATATCTCTTTAAAGGATGATAAGTTTCTATAGAGTGTGGGCACCTTCCAATAACAAAACAAAAGTTACTATGGCCAAAGTTCCGAATCTCATACATAGCTATTGAAAGGTGGGCCCAAGATCATTCTTTATAGCAATTTAATTATGAGGCAATTCCCAAGAAAAAAAATTCTCATATCGCCCATACATAAGCGACATGTGTGACGTCACTGTGTCTGATCTTATCAAGGCGGATGGCAGCTGTTTTAATTGAGTCGCCCAAAAAAATGTGACTGCAATAATTACATCTCAGAATTTTTTGACTATTGAGATTCTTTTTACTGATGTGCGGTAGGAGGTATTTTCATAGATTAACGAAATCATGAATCTTCGATATTGTAGGTAAGAAACCATGCAGCAGCGTGGCCGTTCCTCAAGCCGGTGGACAAGGCCGAGGTGCCAGATTATTATGACCACATCAAGTATCCAATGGGTGAGTATGACCTAAAATATTATTTTATTTTTTAAGCTTTCGCGGTCATAATCACTATTATTTTCACTACTCAGTCAGTCAGTCGGTGAAAATGTCAAAATATCAAACGAAACTTAAAATAATAATCCCAATCCCAACTATCCTAATATCCTAATCCTAATAATATTATCATTGCAAAGGTGAGTTTGTTTGTTTGTTATGCTTTCATCATCATCATCATCATCAGGTCTTTTTAGTCTCCACTGCAGGAGCACGACCCTCTCTGTACTACTAGACCCATATATTTGCCAGAACAGTCAGAGGATTTGGCCTACACTCTCCACGCTGGCCAGACGGGTTGGAGAGGTATCTTTGATGTTTATAAGCTTTGTTTAGCTTGTGTTCCCTAAGTCATCTTCTACGACATCCACGGGATGACTTGGAGTGGTCCTATTCTACTCTGCTGGGAACCACACGGCAGCTGACTATTTAGGCGAGTAACCCGTTGTTAACGTAATTTATTAATGTCTATATCTCACGTAATTTTTTATAAAAATAAAAAAAAGGTTTGCTCTCAGGGAAAACTTAAATACTATCACTTATAATTTAATACCTTTCCTAACAGCAGTCACGTGTGTGTAGCACGCTGTGACACAAACACACACGCACATTCGCGCGAGCGCCCTGCGCCGTCTTGCGAATTTTTAATCTGACGAATCTGTCGGTTGATGATTTTTCCTCAATCACAAAAAAGAAGCTGCTAAAGAAGGTTTCACTTTTTTTTTTTACTTGTTTCGCATACCACTACCTCTAATAAAAATATGTTTTCCTCAGATCTGCGCACGATGGGCGAGCGCCTGAAGTCGCGGTACTACGTTTCCAAGCGACTGTTCATCGCCGACATGACGCGGATATTCACCAACTGCCGCACCTACAACTCGCCCGACACTGATTATTATAGGTACGACACCGTTTCACTGCCTTTCTTTTTCTTATTTAACATCTTTAACAACTTCGCTGCCAACTCCGCATATGTGCGGGGTGTAGGGTGCGCACGGGAGGCCGACCCCGCATATCTGCGGACTACGCCCATACAATCTCAATCGGCCTGAACACGGCCGGTACTGAGCGAAACGCTCTGCGTGTTTCGTGGCCTCCCGCGCAACTGAAATAGACAAAACAATATTTTGGCATCAACTGCCGAGCCTGCAACTCGCCTGACACTGATTATAGGTACGATACATGCACCTTTATTTTTTAACCGACTTCAAAAAGGAGAGGATTCACCAACTGCCGGACCTTCAACTCGCCTCACACTGACTATTATAGGTATGCATACATCTTTCCTTTTTAACCAACTCATCATCATCATTATTTCGTGTAGGTGACACGGTCAGTCGACCATGCACACCCTGGTGTCAGAGTTCTTCGGAACTGCCTCTCGGCCTCTGACGTGGTCTGACGTCTCTCTTTAACTGACTTTAAAAAAGTGAGGATTCACCAACTGCCTGACCTACATGTCACCTGCCTGACACTGATTATTATAGGTAGCATACATGCATCATTATTTATCAGCCGATTTCAAAAAAGGGAGGATTTTCCAACTGCCAAGCCTGTAACTCGCCTGACACTGTTTTTTTTTTTAAATATTGTTTTACGGCCCTGGATACAAGTCCTTTAGAGCCTTTCTTCATTTATTTCGCCAGTTGGCGAGTTATTCTTGTTTGTTGTCAACGAAATGATGGTGTAATTAATTTCGTTGTTTTCTCGGAGCCCTGGCGACAACTTTTCGCGAATCCACTGGTTTCATCATTGACGACGCAGCAAGGCGGACAACCACCAGCCCGCTATGTAAATTTAGTTATTCTACACATTGTTCTTAAATATGGGCATTTATAACACCAAACAACACCAATTTCACATTATAAAGTCCACTAGAATCAATTTGCGAAACAATCAAAAACTGACACCGTGTAGTCCGCTTAAATTCCCGCCAACAACTCCCCTGATTATTATAGGTACGATACATGCATCATTCTTTTTCACCCGACTTCAAAAAAGGGAGGATTCACCAACTGCCGGACCTACAACTCGCCTGACACTGATTTTTACAGGTATACATACATACATAGCATCACGTCTCTTTCCCTTGCGGGGTAGACAGAGCCCAGGTCAATAAAACCTAAAGGCCATGTTTAGCATGTTAGTAGGCTTGTAGGTGGAGAACGGAATCAAAATAGTGTTGGGTTGCTAGCCGCATCGCCTATTGATATGATTCCTCACGCCCTTTCCCTCTATCGACATCTGCACGGGAAAAGAAGCAGCAGAAACATTCTAGGTTTTTTTTTCAGACCAGCGTGGAAGTATTGCACTTTTCTTTTTCATCATCATCAAGATCATCATGTCTTTTTTATACTCCACTGCTGGATCACGACCCTCTCTATACTACCGAGCCATATATTAGCCAGATCAGTCAGCAGAGCATTTGGCTTACACTCTCCACGCTCGGCAGACGGGTTGGAGAGGTCTCTTTGAAGTTTATAAGCTTTGTTTAGCTTGTGTTTCTTCTACGAAATACACGGAAGACTTGGAATGGTCCTATTCTACTGCACACACGGCGGTCTTTTTCAACCGACTTCAAAATTGGAGGTTATCAGTTCGATCCATATGTATAAACATGTACATGAGACACATGCACATGAGAAGTCTCGTGAATAGGGTCCCGTAAAAACGGGACCCTTGGGTACAAAAGCCTAAAAAGTAGGACTAAATGAATATATGTATTTATTTCAGGTGTGCGAATACGCTTGAAAAGTACTTCCAGACGAAGATGAAGGAGGCGGGGCTGTGGGACAAATGATCCCAGTTCGACTTCGACGACTTTTTCGTCCGAGAGGTCGGCACCGAAGCTGTGAATGAGTGAACTTTACGTGAATGTTTTGATGGCGCGCTTAAGCGGTAAAAATGGCGCCATCTGCCCGGCGTGGTCATATGCCGGGGGTGATGGCCAACTATTTTATTTGAAGTGTAAATAAATTTTGTGGAATTGTTGCAAAGAAAACGGCCGCCATGCGGGATGTCTCCCATTTGCAGAGCGTGATGGTCAACATTTTTATTTGAAGTGTACATTGTTGAATATGTTGCAAAGACTGATTTTTGACTCTCATGTGTTGTATACGAAATATCCATGTTGTAGTTCAGTTCTTTCTTAGGCTCATTTCATACTAGCGCAGAGTCTAAGCGAAGTGAAACAATGTGATTATAGCAAACTAACCTTTAACTCAAAATCGTAATGCCAATTTTTCCTCTGAGATTCAGAAGCGCAAAATTCGCACGTAGACTTGCGTATTAACACGTAGTTTTCTGCGATCTCAAAAGAAATACGAGCATTAGGGTCAGTTCACACCGAAACGCGACGCGACGCGCACTTTTTACACTGTGATAAGATTTTAACCCTTATACGCATAATCAAAACGACCAATTTCGCATCAAAAATTCGCCTCCTCCTCTGGTATCTTGCGGCCACTGTCTATCAAATTTTTCTAGCAATTTTAGTCTTATAAGTGTGCAAATAAGAGTTAAAATCCTATCACAGTGTAAAAAGTGCGCGTCGCGTCGCGTTTCGTTGTGAACTGACCCTTAAGCTGTTAAGTTAAAGATGAATTTGCCATAATAACATCGGTTCGCTTCGCTTTGACTCTACACTAGTATGAATTGACCCTTATACTCTTACCAATAATAATTTCGTTCGATACGTGTAAGAAGGTAATAATAGAGTGGACTCTCATGTAAGCAGTGACGTGTATGTAATGATCATTATTCATGTCTCTAGTGCTATTCTCCTAATATGGAGGCTAGATTTACAATTATATGTAGTATGTGTTACCTGTACAGTCCAAGCGATATACTGTCTCCCATATCGTTATATGGATAGGACTCTACAGAATGGGCTGCGTAATGATCCATGCGTAGTCTAATGTATATGTAAATCATTAATAGTTGCTTGTGATAAATAAGATATGGTGATGTGAGGATTTTAATAGGGTGATTGTTATTAATTAAAGTTCGGTCGGCAGTATTTTTTTTAGCCGAACCCGGTGCTGGATATATTTGGCAACAATGTTTTAATGAAATACGTGATGCTGCTAAACAGGCATGCATGTGCTGATACATGCATGCCTGTTTAGCAGCACTATTATTGGACCATTTTACTGTTGTCAAAAATTATTCAACGGCAAAAGGCTCCGGGCACGCGTCCACATCAACGGTTTTGACCGTGTCGGCGCCAACGCCGGTGGACACAACTCCTTAAAGCTTCGTACATATCTGATCGACCGAGTGCCGGCCCGGCGCGCCGTCACGGCGCTACGGGATATGTGGATACGGCGCCTTACGTTTCAGACCAAATGGCAGGCCTGAAACGTCAGCCGTTATTTCAAAGAACCCTAAATTGATGTAAAATTTGATAATTTCTATAACGCTGGGATGTTTCCGTTTTATGTAATGTAATAAAATTTTATTATGATTGGTTTTAGTATTATAGGATTATGCTCTTTCGCAATCAAATGTCGCGTAATAGGCAACGAAATGAAGTTTCTCGTATTTATTGTACATAGCTAATGAAGTTAAATAAAACAAGTCTTTTTATTCAGTCTGTTTTTTTAATGCAGTCCTATTATAGTACTGTCTTAAAATGAAAACTCTACTTTTGCAAGAAAAAAAATATATATATACGGACAAATCACACAGATTGAGCTAGCCCCGAAGTAAGTTCGAGACTTGTGTTATATATACTAACTTAACGATACTATATTTTATAATAAAATATAGATAAACATCCAAGACCCAGGTCAATCTAAAAAAAAATCCATCTTAACCTGACTGGAGATCGAACCCGGGACCATCCGTATCGCAGGCAGGCGTGTTGACCGCTGCGCCATTGAGCTCGTCTTAGAAACAAAGTAAACTTGATCAGCCAAAAACGAAATCTCATCTTGCGATAAAAAGCATAAGTATTTAATAGAATATCTCCTAGTTAAATTGATACGCACTGTTTTTACTGTCGTCTTTCAACGTCAATGTGAGAATATTTCTACCATGGTGTCACCCTAAGGTTGCAAAATAAGACTTCCATCATAGACAAATAGGTCGAGCCACATTTTGGAAGCATGGAATCGCACTTTTTAGCTTATATATTTTTCTATCGCTCAGAACGGTTACGAGAAAGAGACCGATACCGCCGCTTTCCGTCTCTTTCTCTAGAAAATGACTGCTCTTAGTTCTGAGTGATAGAAAAAGGAAAGAAGCATAAGATAGTGCGATTCCGTACTCATTGAACCCTGATTCTTTCTCGTTAAAACAAGCCGTAAACTGTGATTTTTGCTTGGGTTTGATGAAGATGATGAAGAATAAAAAACAAATTTCAATACTGTTTTGGTTTTTATTTCAACACTTGCTGTACACACGGAGCACGTTACAGAACGCATTTTACGGGAATGTAAATATCTTTACACAATTATCTGTAATTAAAAGTACATACCAGTCTCCTTGTTAATATAAAATCCAGTTGGATAAGTACCTTAGGTGTACTGTAAGTAATAACTTAAATGCTCACTTAAAACTAAATAATATTTTGATACTTAAACGAAGTTTGAATGGACGTTAAGTCGCGTTAAACACAATTAAAGATGGGTTCAAGTTAAAGTTCTTATTTTAATTGGATCTAAAGCGACGATATTCAGACTAGATTTTAAAACTATTCCTTACAGTCACAAACATAAGTCACAGTGCCTTCCACTACTCTGCAAAATTAAAGAATGCTGCGACACGGAAGATACTGTTCTAAATAAAAGGTCATACAGAAAACAAATGTTTATCATACAGCCTCAAATAATGCAAAATCGCGCAAGAACTATTATTATTTTCTGACTGGTCTGTTCAAAAATGTAACTAGGACAAAAATACATATTTATTAAATTTGAACCCAGACTTACTAAAACCATTTGGTTACCAAAACCAAATGACGTGTTAATTTAGTGTAAACGTCTATCCGACCTAAGAGGCTTATGGAGTGTAGAATCTTTAGATAACAAAATAGAAACATGTATGTAAAATACTTGGGAGAGTTCGTTACACCATCTTACAACACAAAAATTCATTGCTCTGTAAAACTAAATCACACTAACATCTATCTGTTCTTGTCCCATTTTGTTTTAAATTATAATTTATTAGCGATATTTTAGTCGAGCTGTGTAAAAAAAAAACGACTTAATATTGCCAGAATTATACAGTCTGAAATGTATATTTTGCCTATGCTTAGATCATTACCAGCGACAAAAAAATTTTCTTTTTTCATTTAATTCATTTACATTTTGCTAGCATGCAAACAACAGAAACCTACATACATCTGTTAGTACATTCATTTATCATAGAAGGAAGTGTGAAACCTATTGCTAAATGTTTTATTACGGTTTGCCTGTGTTAAAGATACAATAATGAGATCATGAACCAATTTAAGTACAGTGGCTCGATTTGCTAAAGCCCTCTGCAGTTTTAACTGAGTTGGACCGACCGTAACGCCCACCGCCTTGGTTAAAATTTCACTTTTTCACACACTTGCAAGATTTTAAAATATATCGGAAGTATAAAAGATTAGCTTGATATATTAGCTAGCAATGCTGCCAGCCTTTTGGGTACAGCGTTGGCGATTTGTAACATTAGATTAGTATATTCTAACTATGTTTAACCTGCATCACATAACTTTCTATGTAATCTTGCATGGTGTGAATTAATAGTGTCTTCCAATATTTTCTTTCATTTCATAATTTATTTAGTTATTATGTACAAATTCACAGGTCTTAAACTCTAAATAACATTCAATAAGTTTTAAAGTACCGCATCAAGTAGATATGACCCTTCCGTAAACATTACTGAAGTAATAGAATAACAACCTTTTCCAAAAAAACTGCATTATTTTATTTTCGGTTTGTAATTCATATCTACGTAAAGAAGCTGACTCAATATTCTTGTCAGTTAGTAAGATAAAAAAATCCAGTTCATAAATTCAACTAAATATGTATGTACTTTTGAATTTATTTAACAGGTTAATTTATCAAGATTATGTCAGCAGGTGTAACAAGTATACACACAGTCTGGTGGTCGCGATGGCATCCTACAAAGTAGGCGAACTGAACACTATTTCGTTGACTAGGCGGAGTAGCGGATTTCTGTCTATTTACTATCCATATAAAACTATGCTGTCCTTAACAATAGAAAAAATATCACGTGTCATCTCCACCTAACTCACTGGAAGTTCGAACCACTTAGTTATTTTTTTTTGAGTATTTTTTTTATTATTTTATTTTGTTATGAACACATCACTGTCTTGCACACACGTAACGATTTCACTTATCACTTGCGTTTTGTCTATGCTTCGATTTTCAAAATGATGTTCGAGTTTTGGTGCAAGTGGCCAGTGTTTCCGTTGGTCACGTGGTCTGCCTACTTATAACAAGGTTTGGCACGAGTGGGTGGGGCTCAGCCCTGCTGGCTGTCGGCGGGGCTCGCGGTCGGTTCCTGCCGCGAGGTCTCAGCTCGAGGACTGTCTGAAGATGACGAAGATGACGCGGAGCTGTAAAAAAAAAATAACGATTACAATTTCTATCTTCAGACGTTTAATTCTCTAGCTAGAACCATAGTTGATGTAGCCTGACCTCATGTAGCTACAATATGTATTGAACAGGCATCATATCGTATAATTTGCTGTTAAAATAACCATCTCTTATTGAACTACAAACATCGACTGAATATAAGTTATCCTGGTTTAGGTAATATGTATTATAGATTAGTGTCCCAGTACATGACGTTCTCCAGCACAATGGGGTAATATTGGGTCCTTACCTATGAAATAGGCGATTTTTTTCCTTCTTGCTATTTTGTTCCTAATGACAATAATTTTCAAGTAAACACATTTTTTATTTTAAATTGAAAGTGGCCTATATTATTAACATTGTGCATGCTTTAAAATTTTTGTTTTGTGTATTTAATTATTGGAAAATGCTCATGGAAAAGACTCGTTTCAGATTTGTCAGTTTTAATCAAAAATGTAGCCATATTTCGTTTCATTTTTCAAACTTATTGTTAATTTTATACTGTCTTAATTAAGCTTTGTTGTCCGTAACTACATGCTAAATTACACTTTTGTTGAATTTATCAAACCCGAAATAATACTAAAAACGTTAGTATGAAAAATTCACTTTGCTCGAAATTCTCTATAGAAAACGCCAATTTCATAGGTAAGGACCTAATACTACTCTCTCACACAAAATGAAGTAGGTTAGTAAAGGTAGTCCCGCACCTGTAGGCGTGCGCGCAGCGCGCGTGGTCGCGGCGCAGCGTGGGCACGAGCTCGTCGGGCGACGACGCGCGGCTGCTGCGCTCGCTCGCCGCCTCCTCGTACGAGTTGTCGCTCGTCAACTGAAATTATTTAAAAAAATTATAATAAAAAACAATTAAGAAAACACTTGAAGAAGTCATAAGTAAGTATATATATATTCCTATCAATATTATGAAACTCAGTTTCTAAAAGCGAGTTTTGTTAAAACACATGGCGCCGCTTACATATCTATATTGAATTCGCATGGATCCTTACAGGCATACAAAAAAAGATACAAAGTCAATGGCAGATTTTTTGAAAGCTATGGGTGCTACAGGCCGCGCCAAACTTTATTGCGAGTCCGAACTTTGCGTGAATCGATGCGCAGTACACAATATAAGGATATGCGGGGCGTGCGCGGAAAGGCGGAGCGCGTACTGCGCAGCTCGCAACTAATATTTGACTCGCAATAAAGTTTGGCACAGCCTGTACTCGACTAGTCACTTAGCAAATATGCACTTATTCAAACTCATGCTCATATGTCTTAACCTATAGCAATAAACAAAGGCCTTCCGATACTCTAAATTCTTCACCATCTAACTAACATAAACCTAGTAATCAGCCAAAAAATTACCAGTGTGAGAGGTTGCCGGTTCCGCGCGGGCGTGAGTGCACGACTCCTGGCTTCTTCCACTTCGATCTGCAGCATGCTTTCTTGACTGCCTGTGTACTGAAAACGAATTGCAATATATTTATTAAAATAAACTTTTATTACGGCGTAATTTGAGACGGTTAAATAAAGAAATTATATCAGTTATGAATTATAAGTAAAACAAATTATAATGAATCGAAGTTAATACTGCACTGACAAGACCTTTGGATCCCAGTATCCAAAAGTTGGGATGAAGGCAAAATGTTGGGATATTTTGTCAATACGAGGTTTTTTCCTAAAAATAAGATAATGTGGGGATTTTAAATATTGGTTTCCATTTCCCAACATATGGACTCCTAACCAACTCCCACTGGATTGCGCCGTCATCGATTAACGTTATCTAAATCCTACGCTTTAACGTTATTGCATATAGTAACACAATCAAGAGAAGGTGATTAAAAATCTAAGCTTTGGCACATTTGCACATATGCCATATATTCGAACTATTGAAATCTCGTACCTCTAGGCAACTGCCTTCTTTGCCCTAAGATAACCCGTCTTTGAAAATCGACATTCTTGCTTGCTTTTCGTGTGTGTAAGTGGCCAAAACTGGTGTCAGAATTTTCAATCTGCCTACAGGTGTCTGACTTAACGACTGTCATCTAGTAATAACAACCGGGACCAACGGCTCAGCGTGCCCTCCAAAGCAGGCGGGTGCTCGAGCTAACGGTTTGTAAAATGACTCCAATCAAAGGTAATATGTATAAATACATAATGCATTACAAGGTAATACGTACCACATAGCCATAGTACTGAAGTATGTCCATCTTACACATGGGACACGTGCGGTGCTCCAGTAGCCACGGGTCGATGCAGTTCTTGTGGAAGTCGTGTCTGCAATGACAAAAGACAGCTTTTAGCTAAAATAAATATTACATTCATTAATTACCTCATAACATTCCACTAAAACAAGTCACTTTGAAAAATCTTTGGTTTAATTTCTTAGCTCTTGTGCATAACTCTAGCAGCCGAAATCCGTAGAATTGGGTTAGCGTCAAAATAATACTTAGAAAGTCGATTCGGAAAATTTTAACAAGATTGTTTTTCAACGAGAGTGTTTGCTTTGAAGTTTAAAAACACTTCGTATTATACTTTAACGCGACAAATCTAAAATCACTGAATATAACATTATATTTAGTGATGTTTAATTGTAATAAATATCTAGAGATAGAGTGACAGCAATTACTTGGTACTCACCTACAAGGAAGAGATCTAAGTGTTTCTGACACTTTGTAGGGCTCTATACAGATGGCGCAGCACTCGCCGTCGCCTTGTACCTCCTGAAATGTACAAAAAGAAATTATATATCTCTTAACAATGCCCTAGCATTATATATAGTAAATTATAGTTCATAATTTAGGGTACCCTAAATTATCAAAAGTGAAGGCTGTCGTGACTAAAATTACTAGGGCTATTTTAAAGTTTCTTAAAAATATACTTACTCTATCTTCAGTCTTTAAACTCTTAACAGGTATTTTAGACAGTGCTTTCTTCGCTGCACAGCACAACCGCTTCTGTAATTAGAATACCAAGAACGCATTGAGTAAGGAAATGTCTCACAGAATACAGATTGGCCTTGGTCCTATAGGAAAAGTTGTTTATTATGACGGGCTGGTTTGGTCGTTTGAAGGATAAGCGTGTTCATAGTAACTCCCAGTATTCCTTCACAGTAACCAACCATCCCAATTTTAGTGACTTCACACGCTCAGACGTACGATTTTTGAAATTTCACCGTTCACAAACGAGCTATATTTCCAAAAAAAATCGTCACAGATTCAAAAATAATACCCCTGGTAATTCGTAAAAAAATTGTTTTATTCCTTCAATTACTTTGAAAATAAAACTTACCGAAAGGCGATCTTTGGCGTGGATGTAGCGGAAGCGCTGGATGTAGTAGAACACCAGCCACGCCAGCGAGATCACCATCAGCACGATGAACGAGATCGACACGAACAACACCGACGTCCTGCAACAGATTAGCCGTATTGATAAACAAATATGGACGGGCTGATTGAACTAGACCCAAAGTAAGTTCGAGACTTGTGTTAGAGGATACTAACTCAACGATACTATATTTTATAACAAATACATATATATAGATAAACATCATTCTAATCTGATCGGAGATCGAAACCGGAATTGATACACGCTGTCGTTTCTTCTATGCTGGTTTAAGAGCCTGCCTATTAGTTAAGTATTAAGCAATCTATCTTATAAACATCGTCGATATATGGTCAATATATACAAAAGCCATCTACAGTACAATGACTTCTAGTTAACCGACTTTACAAAGTAAATCAAAGTAGTAAACGCGGCATTTGACCGATTTTGTTCCCGACATCAAAATTTGGAAATGGGGAAACTCGGATACGGCCGAGCTTGTTGTGGCCGACTTGCCACCTAAGCCACTCTTATACCTTATTGGCCCAGAGGTATAAAGTGTAATACTATTATTTAAATAAAGAAATAATATATGGGAAAAATATACACGCGGGCAGGATTTGAACCAGCAGTCTATAGTCTACATAGTCTAATAATTTAAAAAACAAAAAACCCGCCTGCATGGATAACTACAATTATTTTATATTTCACCTACCTAAGAACACTCGGGCTATTAAGACAAATCTAACGATACCTCAAATGTGAAAATCCATTCAACGGTTCTAGAGATACAAGGTAATAAAGAATATTACATACATACAAGATACGCGCTAAACACATAACCCTCCTGGCAGTCGGGTAAAAAAACTGCCGGTTCAAATCCCGCCCGAGAGGATTTTTTATATTAAATAAATAAATACGGACAAATCACACAGATTGAGCTAGCCCCAAAGTAAGTTCGAGACTTGTGTTATGGGATACTAACTCAACGATACTATATTTTATAATAGATACTTATATAGATAAACATCCAAAACCCAGGTCAATCTGAAAAAGATCATTTTCCATCTTGACCTGACCGGGGATCGAACCCGGGACCATCCGTGTCGCAGGCAGGCGTGTTGACCGCTGCGCCACGGAGCTCACTATATCTTATTAGTATTATCAAAATAGCATTGTGAATGCAATATAACTTCTAAAATATTGTAAAGTGTAATGTCTACTCTCTCTGATATTTAAGAGCGAGGCTCGTGTGTCATTGTGTGAAAGAAACGCACACAATGATTATTTATGACAGCATTAATGGAGTGATTTGCCATTGTCTTTTTGATTTCACACACTTGTGAATAATCCAGAAATGGGTTGTTTGCCTGACTATGTTTTCCTTCCACGTGCTTGAGGTTTGAATCCGGGCCTTACGCAGGATCGCTCTATAAAGTTTAATGACTTTAGATTCAATAGATAAATTGGCAGTTTTTTTACTATGATTCAGTTAAGTGCGATTGATCCCTATATTGCCTGATGGAAAACAACGATGAGGTCTAGGATGGTACACGTACACTCTAATAATGCCTCAACACATTCATTGAAAATCCCTAAATTGTACGAGTCGGGAAACAGTGACGCGGGAAGAGAATTCCATTCCTTAGCGGTTCGCATAATTAAGGTAAAGGCGAATCTAGAGGTGCGCTGAGCAGGAATATAGACCACATATGGATAGAATCCCTGTGTATGCCCCATCGTCCGATGGTGAAATGGTGCAGAGGGAATTAAATCATGCGACTCCTGTCAACACTCTCCGAAATGCAACCTGTACAAGACACATAGACATGCCACTAACCAAAGGTGTTCGAAGCTCTGTAGCCATGTGTAAACGCCAGGAGCGTCTCATCATCAACGATTCTTATCATTTTGTCATATCGAGATATTCAAGCACTAAGCCTTGCAAATGCAGCGTCAATAAGATTTCATCCACGGAGGGCCTCGTCGTCTTTACTCACTTGTTGATATTGTTTCCGACGTTGGTGAACTTGCGTCCCTTGGTGATGCCGACCATCACCCGCGTGCCGTTATCCAGCAGACGCACAATCTCCTCCCCTTTCCACTTGTATATGAATACTGCGCTGATGTTACCTGCAAAGATGAAACATTTTGATTAAGCTACAGTTTATCAACAAAAAATAAAGATTGAGATAGCTTTCTTAAATTTCCGAAATCAAAAAGTAATCAGCACATCACTTCAACCGCAAGAAGTCCAGTGCTGGACTGTTTTGCCATTCTCACCACGCTTGGTGGACAGGTTGTTGAGCGCAGAGAAAAGTAATGATGAAAGTTTAATCAAATTTACTCAAACTATTCATAAGGACAGCTTTTGCAAAGACCTTTTATAAACAGGCTCTCGATGATAATAAGTTGTTGGCTGCAGTATTTAGGCTAGTCTTGGTATACATGTGGCATCTTCTTAGATAACGAAAGGGGGGAGGAGGGGAGCAAAAAATTGTTTCGGTGCGAGTTCTGGTTTCCCCCAAGCAAGACCCTAAGCGCTGCTGCGATGAGAAAAAGCAGCTACGCACAAATTATTTTTGTTACACCATACTTTAAATATTTGCAAATAAAACTCATTGTTTACAGATGACATGAGCAGATAGTCTTTCTTATGAAAAAGATGATTAAGTAATTTTAAATATTTGCATTTGTACAATCACAAGAAACGGCAAAAGATAACAAAGCAATCAACATTCCTAAAATATACACAAATGCAAGCAAAGCTTACAATAGCACGTTAATTCGTTCATTGTTCGCGGTGACTCATGCGAGGCGGAAATTGAGAATCGACCTACCTACAAGTAGAGTAACACCAACTCGCTGCCTACATGCTGCTGGCCTACGGGCCGTAGGCCTGCAGCAACTATGACGAAGACATAGCTACGTCATCGTAAACACGTCAGTCGTCAGTCTGTGACACGGGTGGACCCGGGTTCAAATTCAGATTAGCGGGCCTATATTTTAACTAGGTACCACTACGTAAGAACGGTGTAAGTACAACTTTATGATGGTCACTTTTAAATCCATTACGGCTTTCGTATGACGACTATTTTTTGAAGTGATCGAAACGTTGTACACCGTAGTTGACAAAACTTAGCTAATAGGCCTGCAGTTCTCGAATACAAGAAAAAAATTGTAGCTTCTCTTTCCCCGTAGATCGTAAAAGCTGATCGTTAATTAGCGATGCGGTTAGCAACTCGTCTCTTATTCATATTTGGATTTACTTTTCCATCTTCCGTCCACTACCACGCTAAATGTGTCTTTTAATTATTAAAAAAGTCGTAAGGACTAAATATGTATGTATACGCATATTAATTCCAGTAAGCTTGTATATGGTAAATCGATAAACGAAATGAAATAAACAATAAGTTCTAGGTACATAACATTCCTGTTTTATTAGGGAAACGGTATATCAAATTGGGATTTAGTTATCTTTATGAGTGCGAATATTTTGTTGACATGAACAGATAGCTTGCTGATAGATATGATAGCGGGGAGGGTAATGGTTATTAAACGTGGTAAGTAATAAAAAGATATTACTAAAAATCCCCCAAGCAATAGGTAAGGAAATAACTATTAGTACTTATGCAATCATCATCATCATCATCATCAGGTCTTATTTAGTCTCCACTGCAGGAGCACGACAATGCAATCAATACTTAAATACTTGAACATTGGTACCCGTAGCTTCAATTTAGCTACTTTTTCTACGCGTGCGCAGCTTTCCATTGGAGAAATATTTGGACTCCATCCATGGCATAAATATTTCACCAAAACCTATTATGTATTCTGTGCCAATACTATGGATAATTTCAAAGATATTTGTAGACATAGAATACATTTCACAATTGAAATTATGACAAATATACCATAAATCTATTCTAATATTATAAAGAGAAAAAAAATGTTTGTTTGCATTAAATAGGCTCCGATACTACAGGATCGATTTCAATTTTTTTTCACTAATAGAAAGCTAATTTACCTGTGGATGACATAGGCTATAATTTACGAAGAGACGAAGACGAAGTCGCGGGAAAATTGCTAGATATTTATAAAGGGTTTCCTGGCTTGTTTGAGCATTATGTGGCATTACACAGTACCCGTCGGCTTACAATGGTACGTGAATACTTTAGCACCTTTTATAGCCGGCGAGCCTGCGGCCGCGGCCTTTGTTCACCTCGCGTAGGGTTGCCAGGCCTTAATAAGTTAAAGCCGGACGTTTGCGCCGAGTGGTTCCCGGCCGGCAGAGTAGAATAGGACCACTCCAAGTCCTCCCGCGGATGTCGTAAAAGGCGACTTGAGAAAAACAAGCATATCAAAGCTTATTAACATCAAAGAGACCTCTCCAACCCGTCTGGCCAGGGTGGAGAGTGTATGCCGAATCCTCTGAATGATCTGGCTAATATTTAGCTCTAGTAGTACAGAGAGTATCGTGCTCCTTCAGTGGAGACTTAAAAGACCTAATGATGATAAACCCGCAAGCAATGAACCTGCGTGTCCGGACCGGCTATACCCGGACGCCTGGCATCCCTAATCTCGCGCGTGCCAGTACTAACTCACACCTCTGAAGTTAACCGCACGGCTATTGTTCTCCGAGTATAATGTTATTGTAAATTATTTTTGTTTGCGGTCCTTCTTGCTGTAAACAGTAGAGGTCATATACGGCTTAGTAAAGCATGGAATTCAAGTTGTGTAATGTATGGAAAGGCAAGTAAAAGAAGTTTTCAAAACTCAAATTATTAAATTTAATTTTAATGATAATTCAATCACTTCGATTCTGATAATTGATGACAGAGTGTCCAAACGCCTTATGAAAATTTGGCCAGAGAGGGTCGTAGGAGTCAAGGCAGGCCAAAGCTGAGATGGTCGGATGGTGTCGAAGGAGACCAAAAGAGTATCGGCGTAAAAACTGGAAACAAAACCCGAAAGAGATGAGAGTCGAAAAATTTACTTGACCAAGCCCAGGCCCACTCACGGCTGTAGTGCCTTGGATGATGATGATGAACATTTTGTGTAATAAAAACTCTTTTGTCATAAAAACTTCACGATTGTCTATGGAGAAACGAAAATTATTGAAGAAGGCATTGATAAGGTAAAGAAAATTGTTGTACATAATTTGCTGATAAGTTATACATGTATATAATTTAAGATATTTCTAAATAAAAAACAAAAACCGACTTCAACCCTATCAATTTGTTTGAATAAGCATAAAAATAAAATAAGTGTAAACCGAACGGCATCCTTTTAATTTTTGTTTCGGTTTTTGTGTATTTTTTCAAAAAGCGCTTGACACATTTCGATAAAAATTTAATGGGACCATCTGTAATGTATTACCTATCGAACAAACAAAGAAGATGTTAAATCGGTCCAGGCGTCTTCAAGAAATCGGGGAACATACATATAAAAAAAAAGATTACGTAGAATTGAGAACCTCCTCCTTATTTGAAGTCGGTTAAAAAGTAAACTGCTAAAAAGCTAATTTGTAGCTTTTAAGTTTAACAATTACAGAACCACTTTCTCATACAAAGCCTTATGCAATGACTCCTTATTTTTAGTTTGGACGAAAAAGAATATTTTTACCGCGTTTAAAGCGTTACCGTTGCCATACACGTTTGTTTACCTTTAATTCTAATTTAATTTACTTAGAAATATCATAGAAAAAGAAATAGATACATTGAATTTCGTCTCATGAATGTCATTTACAGTGTATTTAATAGGCGAGCGAATTGCAAGACAGTGCCAAACAGATAGTCAGCTATTTGGCGCATGCGGTATGCATTTGCTGCAGCAGGCGCCTTCGGCTCCCGGCTAATGCTTTGGCATGGCACCCGCTCCAATATAATTACTGCTGTATTAAAATACACATAGTGTACGAGAAGCCAGTGCGAAATCGTGAGCTGTACAAATAATTGGAAAATAGATCAAATCATTATCAGCAAATGATGTAATAATAATGCAAAACTGTTTGGTAGCGGAAGAGGATGAGTTAGATTGCAGTTAAAATACAACTGGTACAGAGAGCCAAAAGAAAAAACATTCAGCCAGGTAGCTCAGAAAACTCAGAAATAGGAATAACAAGTTGCTAGCAAATAATAGAAAACAACCCGTTGTTGATACCCTTGACTTGGTTATAATTTCTAAACTGCTTTCTACTTCTACTCTATGAACGATAGTTTTTTGGTATAGCCCTCTTTTGTATCACATAAGCTCTATCCTGATTAAACAGGTATAAATTGTAAAATGCATCGATTGAGAAATGCGGCCTGTAGAGAACAACCGGACTGACTGACATACCAACAAACCGTTTCGCTCGCGCTTCGCGCTCGTTCTGTAAATGATATCAAGTGATTCTGAATTCCTTGATGTCGATTAAAAAAGAGTTACTTTGGGTTTATGTCATTTAATTTTAAATCTAAATATATATAACTCAAAGGTGACTGACTGACTGACATAGTGATCTATCAACGCACAGCCCAAACCACAAGACGGATCGGGCTGAAATTTGGCATGCAGGTATATGTTATGATGTAGGCATCCGCTAAGAAAGGATTTTGATCAATTCTACTTCTTAACGCGAGCAAAGCCGCGGGCAAAAGCTAGTTATATATAAAATGCATGTATAATTGTTTTTGTTATTTATTAGTTTCTATTGAGAACTACTATCATTGAGCTAAAGAGCTTGTATACCCATAAATCTGGCTGTCATAAAATATCCGCCTATAAGATTTCTTCAGGGGCTATACCCTTAGCAGAGTTGTTGAAGAAAAAACCCCACATTAAATAAGCATCATATAAGTAGGTATGTGAACACTTATTATTCTAACACACGACGGCATTGTTGAAACAAGTGGAGTTTTCGAGGTATGATGGTGCAGCGGTTCCAAAACTTTTTTGCGGCTGATCCCTTTTGGAAAGCCCTACTCGATAATTCATTTCTTTGTAGAGCTTCTCTCGCGTGACAGGTGGGAGGAAATTCAAACATCCGGCCCCACCACTCATGCTAATTAATGCTACTGTCGCTAAATTGCTATTAGGTGGGCTAGTCCACCCACATGCGCGGTTTTTTTTTCATGTCTAACATTTTGTGTTTGCGGAATTCTGGGGCTACGCAACATCGATTAAAAAAAAACAACGGGTTGCACTCCGGGAGTGCCGGCAGAAGTTAAAACTTTAATATATATAACGTTGTTTTTCGATCAGGTCACGTGTCCGTCTTACGAATTTTCAATCCGACGAATCTGTCGGTCACGTGATCTGTCGCGAGTTCTCATTTTTTCCCCATCACAAAAAGTGCACAGCGCCGCTAAAGAAGTTTTCACTTCAAAAATCTTAGTACATCTATGCTCCGCAAAGTACACCTTGAGAATGACTGATCTAGTTAAACATCACGTTATTTGACATCGCACAAAAGCACATGTGGGACAGAACGTTCCGGAGCACATGTTGTTGGACACGTGGCTAAAGAGGATTAACTTTAATAACAGTGGTAGGTAGAACCAAACAGATATATGCGAAGCCTAATGAAGTCTTATTAGAATTAGCGCCAAAGAGATATATAGGTACCTACTCGAAGCGTTGATTTAAAAAAAATGGGTTTTTTCTTACTTCTATGATACCTTGTTTGATGTGATCTGAGTATGATACATACATATTACCACGTCTTTATCCCTTGCGGGGTAGACAGAGCCTAAGGTCGTAAAACCCAAAGGCCACGTTTAGCGTGTTTGTGGGCGGTAAGGTGGAAAGTGGAATCAAAATAGTAATGGGTTGCTAGCCGCATCGCCTATAACGTGATTCCGTAGATTATTGCCCAATTCCTTGACCGGCTTTTACGGTCCGCGTGAGAAGAAAAGCAGCTATTCTATGTTTTTCCTTATCTTCCAATCCAGCATGGAACTTCTATGACACTTTAACATATTTACAATAGATAATGTTAAAGCTTACAAGAGATAAATTCATCGGGCTTTACTCACGTTTTATTTCGTCGGATCCGCCGCCGATGATAGTCCTAGTCGGCGGATCCGACGAAATAAAACGAGAGTAAAGCCAGGTTTCCATAATTAATGATATTTACCATAGAATCAAAAATGCATAGTTTTAACTGTAATAATATTGGTGAGTTCTAGTAATATTATCTTCTTCGTAGTTAGCGGTTGGTGAGGGCAAGGCCATTGATCCGCGGTCGTGTCAATATTGGAATTGGATCGCGAGTGTTTTGCGTTTGTGAAAGATTAAATCAATAGAAATCGCGGTCAAGAAACTCAACTCAAATGCCAAAATCAGAACAGAAACAATGACTTTGTACGCACTTGTTTCCATTGAATTCTATTTAAACTTTATTTTCTTATCTAAACTAATATACCAATATTATAAAGCTGAAGATTTTTTTTATTTGTTTCGTTGAACGCGCTAATTTCAGGAACAACTGGACCGATTTTAAAAATTCTTTCACCGTAGACTAGCTACGATATCCCTGAGTACCATAGGCTAGGTATGTACCACGGGCGACGCCGAGGCGGTCTTCTAGTTAATTGATATATGTACGTACTTACTAAGATTAACATTTTACAAATTTAATATTACATTTAAAACTAATTACACCAAATATTTTAATCTTCAATTGCACAAACTATTACTATCATTCTTAAAAGTGCAAGACTACGTCATTTTGCAAAAAATTGTAAATTTTAGAAAATATCTCTCAAATATGAAAAAAGTATGATGTCAATTTTTTACATTATCAAAGTGGTTTCACCTTGGTTTTACGTAATAATTGTTCACCCATGTACGTACTGTTGCAAAATCTGAAATATAAAAAGTGTACATCCTCAAATAAAACACAAAATATAGCCTTTGCAAATAGGTCTTCCAAAACACCTAATGCAGTTCGCAAAGGCAGAATTTTTTGTCCAATTCATTCTCATTTCATTTCGAGCCATTAACTGTCCCACTGCGGCAAAGTTGACCAATAACCAACATTATAATAACCTCTTCAATCCGCACTATCCCCAAGGCAGCATGGTGGGTGCCGCTAGACTTTACTAAATTAATTCTCTATTAAATAATTGCCCTCTAACTAATTAGACAGCCATCCATCAGCAAGCTTAATTAAAGCTTAGTTTTAATACCAATTGGATTTCGCTAAGCTTTAGAAATTAATATTCTAACTTTGCAAATTGCGTATGATTTTAATCACAAAACTTTAATAAAAAACCGGCCAAGTGCGTGTCGGGCCACGCGCAGTGTAGGGTTCCGTAGTTGCGAATGACAACTTTGAGTTCACACTATTCACACTCGCACCTTACAGTTTAACGACCAAAAACATCTAACAATGAAAATAGTATGAAATTTTACAGTTTATAAGTTGAATGCCTATAACTTTTTAGTTTCTACTTAGTACTCAGCTCTGATAGTTTTCCTTTAAACTTCAGTATATATACTACTGCTGTATTTTTTTTCACGTATCTATATATAACCGTTTAGCAGATAGAGGGGGGGGACACTTGCGTCTAACAAAAATTTGCACTTTAAAACCAAATATTTCGGAAACGGATCCCTAAATCGAAAAATGGTGTTCTCAACCTCACAATATTTTTGAAAGACCTATTTAACGATACCCCACACGATGGGTAAATAGAGAAAAAAAAATTACTCCCCCACTTTACTTGTACGGTAGCTACGCTAAAAAAAAATACAGACAGACAGACAGACAGACAGACATGGCGAAACTATAAGGGTTCCTTGTTTACTACGGAACCCTAAAAAAGGTAATCTATGTTTATTCCATTTTCTTTTATATTAGAGTAACTTTTAAAACAAACTGTAGTAGGTACATTTCAAAGTTTTCTAGATATTTATTACCTTATTTAATACAAAAAAGATTCCCGCGATATTTTATCCACGTAAATTATACACCATATCACCCGCAGATAAATAAGCTTCCTATAGGTGAAAGACTTGAAAACGGTCCAGTCCAGTAGTTTTAGAGCCTATTTAATGCAAATAAACAATCAAATGTTTCATCTATACAACGTGTTAATGAATAAGCGCAAAACCTCTTAGGTAGTGATTGTGCTTATGAATATAAACAATTTTTACTATGGGGCCGACTCTGCAACTCGACAAAAAAATCAGCTGTTTCATACAATTGTCAATACCTACTCGACCAGAATATATGGATAACTGTTTTTTTTGTAGTAAAAATTTTTGATATTCATAAGCACAATCACCAACTAAGAGGTTTTGCGCTTATTCATTAACACGTTGTATAATATAAGTACAGATGCGTGATTTAACCTGTGGATTTAACGCTGCAACTTTTATTCATCTTATCAATGCCTAAGTAATAATAATTGAAAATACATACATACATACAATCACGTCTTTTTCCTTGAGACTTCCCGGGGTAGACAGAACCCAGGTCTGTAAAACCTTAAGGCATCGATTAGCATGTTGACGGGCTTGTAGGCGAGAACGGAATCAAAATAGTAATGGGTTGCTAGCCGCATCGCCTATTGACATGATTCCTTACACCCACGCCTTCGATCGACTTTGACGATCTACGCGGGAAGTAAAGCAGCTGGTACATTCTTTGAGTTTTCTTTTTTCCCAGACCAGGGTGTGCAGAAATGTGGTCAAATAACATCGACCTTGAAACTCCAAGTCGTTGCAAGGTACATTAGCTGCACTCACCGACGCGGTGATATGCACGTCGTCAGCTGATCGCATTACCTTGACAGTGAAACCCGGCGAAGGCGATCGCATTAGACGAACAGTGGTTCTCAAAGAGAACCACGTTATGCACCTCACCCCGTGACTGGTGTTAGTTGTTTTAATATAACCCTAGCAATTTTCCCGCGACTATGTCCGCGTAAATTATAGCCTATGTCAACCACAGATAAATGAACTATTTATTGGTGAAAGAATTTTGAAAATAGGTCCAATAGTTTCGGGGTCTGTTCAATGCTTACAAACAAACAATAAAATCTTTCCACTTTATAATATCAGTTTAGATAAATTACAATAGAAAAACTGTTTCAATAGTTGTGGGGATTTTAGAAACGTGTCTCTCTCTCTCTGGGCGTGTTGCATCCTTTGCTGAAGTGCTTTGGTGTCCGGGGCCCACCACAGTATTTTAGAAACAGTTGTTAGATCTTTTTCGTAATTATGACACGATAAGTATAACCAGAGCCAAGGGTTGATATCAGATCGGCAGCAGTTTATGCCAATTAACTTTACACCATGAAAAATATGAACTACATGAATGAAAGTCGTCGGGAAATGTTATAAAAAAGCAATCAAGTCCTAACTTATATTACACTAGCTGTTACCCGCGGCTTCGTCCGTGTGATATATAGCCTATGTCTTCGGTACCCTAACCTATGTCTATGCAAAATTTCATGATGATAGGTTGAGTAGACTGGGCTGAAAGTCCATTATTTAGTCAGGATTAGGTTTGCAAAAGTGATTTTTTGTATGTTACGCTGTCACGTCTTAAATACTTAAGAGATTTTTAATACTATCACAATTTTGAGTGCAACCGTGCAGCATTTTGAGAACAACTCTTTAAAATGATGTGACGCCTACGCTTCGGCAGGCAACGAACGTGCGTGTGTGATACGTACATAATCGCTGGATGGACAATTGGCTTATAAGAATTTACGTCAATAACTAATATTACACATGCGAAAGGGAGTTTGTATGTGACGTTTCAAGTCTTAACTACATACTTCACCATTTTCATCACCAGGTCTTTTTTTGGTCGCCACTGCAGGAACACGACCATCTCTATACTACGTGCCAGAGCCATATGCAGTCAGAGGATTCGGCCTACACTCTCCACGCTGGCCAGACGGGTTGGAGCTTAAGTTAACTACTTAAGACATTATAAACTATAAAAGTACCATAATTATCGTTAGTTTATGCAATGCAGCCGTGCAACAGTTTGAGAATAATTGCTTGAAATGATATGACGCCTACGCTTCGGCAGGCATCGAACGTGCGTGTGTGATAAGTAAATAATCGCTGGATGGACAATTGACTTATAAGAATTACGTCAAATATAGATCTTTCCCAAGGAAAGGAGAGCTGGCGTAATGCGAGACATGCATTGACGCATTTTAATAAACATGCGACGTGCGTGAATATCCCAACCAATATTATAAATGCGAAAGTCAGTTTGTTACTGTTGAGCATAGATTATTCCCCTCACTATCCTAGGTTGTGTCACATCACTATTTTCACTGTTACAAAATAGCAAGATGGAGTGGTTTTCTTTTCTTGTGAACAAATCATAATAATGTAGGCTAAACCCTCGAACTTCGCAATATTATCCCCAATAGTTACACTATCATGCCCTATATACTTAACCGATCATTATAAAATTTTGGATACACGTTGTCTGGAGTACAGAGAGGGGCATAGACTACGTTTCATCCCGGAGAAAAGTACTGTTCCCGAGGGATCGACACTAATGCGAGCGGAACCGCGGCCGAAAGCTAGTAGGCTTATAAAAGCAATCAATGTGAGCACAATATAGGTACATACTTACATTTATTTGAAACTATCGGACGTGAATATCCGTATTCAGTATGCATCCTTCCAAACGAACGATCCTAACGATCGAACTTCAAAATAGAAACTGATTGCAATAATAATATACGAATAATCGTTCAAAATTTCGCAATTAGATATTTTTTATACAACTAAGTATTTTAGGCAAACAGGCCTATAAAAGCGGCTACCGTGGCCACCGTGGCCTAAGAACTGACAATTTTCTGTCGTGATGGCATTAAAAGTCATGCCGTATGCCGTCATAAAAATGAGTTTAATTTACACGTTATATTTTAACCTCTGTGTTGCAGCTAGCAACACTAAAATGTGAACTGCATAAGTAATCTGTGGTACATTAATTATGGCAATACCCTTATGTATCTGCCCCTCTCTCTTCCTGTCGCTGCCTCAATCGTCTCCACCTCAGGTCTCCACGATCCTGCGTTTTTAATCCATCTCAGCGACGATACCACAACCATTAAAAAGAAGCTCCAACAATCTGTAGTTTTACTGCAAAGCACGCCAATGATATTGCTCATTTATAATTTTCCACGATTAAATAACTTACTTAAACATACTATCACCACATAATTAATAATAGTACTAACGTACTATCACGTCTTTTTCCCTTGCGGGGTAGACAGAGCCCAGGTCTATTAAACCTAAAGGCCACCTTTAGCATGTTAGTAGGCTTGTTTCGCCTATTGACATGATTCCTGACACCCATGCCCTCGATCGACTTAACGATCTGCGCGGGAAGAAAAGAAGCCGGTAACATTCTACGTTTTTTCTTTTCTCCCAGACCAGCGTGGAAGAAAAGCTTAAATAAAATAATCTTAGTTAAAATCAGCCGTGTGGTTCCCGGCAGAGTAGAAAGGACCACTCCAAGTCTTCCCGTGGATGTCGTAAAAGGCGACTTAGAGAACACAACCTAAACAAAGCTTATACACATCAATGAGACCTCTCCAACCCGTCTGGCCAGCGTGGAGAGTGTAGGCCAAATCCTCTGACTGCTCTGGCTTATAAGAGGCTCTAGTAGTACAAAGAGGGTCATGCTCCTGTAGTGAAGACTAATAAAGACCTGATGATGAGTTAAAATCAATTCATAACAAACACAATATGTGCTCACTCGAATGCAATGTTACTTCATGAATATTCATAGATTTCACAGTTGACAATTTCGTAATAGGTTACGTTGTCGATAACTCCGATATGCGTTCTGATTCAGATTATGCGATAGACCGTTTTGCGACACTGTTTTCGTATTGCGAGGTATTTCTGAATGAAGACTTTGCTCGATAAAACATTGATAATTTTCTATAATTCTTTACCTGCGAGATTTAGAACGGTTTGTGTATAAAGAATAATTAAAACACGGCTGTCTTCCCAAATAATTATAAGCATCAAGGATTCAACATTTAAATCAGTTCAGGCAATCATATAAAATTAGTAAAGATCTGACTTCATACAAAAAATAATTTGTACGAAAAAGAACTGAATTTTAAAGCTTCTTCATCCTAATCTTCTTACGATTGAGCCGAGGTCTACGTACTTAAGAGCGTCATATGAAAATGCAGTATTAGATACTCGGTATCAAGTGATAGTTAAAATAAAAATTAAAACGCAACTTATGTGAAATTAGATAGTGTTTGTGTCTATTAATCATTAAGTTTAATTAATTTTCTCTAAACTCGGGCTATTACACTAAAAGCACGGCTAATCGCAATCTGTCAAGCAAACCGCAATTACTCAACGTCCTGTCGTAGGCTTGAAGAAGAGCTGTCTTGGAGCTAATTAATTTGTTATTCATTAGGTTCTTGTTTTTCACTATTACCTAGATAGATATATACATCTACCTAGGTAAAGATAAATAAAATAAATGTAGATGGTAAATGGAATCAAATACTGAGTGCTTTGTTCTAGCCTATTGATTTTACGCATTCCCTTGATCTGCTTTTATGATCAGCGCGAAAGTAGCACCAGCTAATATATTCGAAGTTTTTTCCAGCTTTCCAAAAGCACATGGAAGAGGACGCGAGAGGTTATTCAGCAATTCACTGAATGAACACAAAACATCTCATAACAAAATTGTGTTAATCACAGTTCGATAACTAAAGAATTCAGGAATTATTGTACGTTCTACTTCTACAAAGTATTCAAAATTTCGTTTTCGTGTGTCAGGATGGGCTGTCCAGTTACAAAAATTGTTTAAATAATTTTATTTGTAACCCTTATTTTTATTAAATCTTACCTTCAAACTTGAACTCGGCTACAGAGTCAAAGTTAGCCATAAAGAACCGCGAAGGTCCAGCAAAAGGTATTTCTGTAGAGGGATTCAACACGTACACCGGGCGACCTTCGCAGCCACGACTGCCGCCATATACGTCAAGGAATAATAAATACGGAGCTCATACTGACGTACTTTATTTTTATTGTAAACCGTTTTCATTGTCTGTATCAAAATATTTTTATACCAGATCAAATAAACAAATGAAAGATGTTTTCAATTTTTTCAGTCAATTTCTTCTGCGGAATGGTGTTTATAGTTAAGGCACGGCTTGATAAAAATATTGAATGACGTTATTAATTATGAGAAACCGGATTCCATAGAAGTATGAATAGACGAAAAAATTTTTTTTTAAATCTTTGCCGGATTCTATGCGTTTGTATAAATATATATAACGGTTTATTGGTTATTGCTTATTTTACATAAAACCTGATGATTATATGCATATTTTATATTTTCAATATTTTGGGTAAGAACAATAAATGAAATCTCAACGTTGTCATCGGCCGGCCATATCGGTTAGTCCTGAGGCCGCCCTGATCAGAACCAGGGGTACCTACTCTTTTTTTGAACTGGTGACTTCACAAGACGAACAATTATCCCATACAAAAATCAGTCGTCATCATTCGTTTTCGAGTCGTTAAAAAATGGGCCCTCTTGATTGTTAACGTCTACAAGGATACACATTTGTATACGTATCTTATTACATATTTAATTAAGATTTAGAAAATGATTATATTATATTTATTATAAAAACGACATTCAGTATTCATGTAGTTGTTTATAAGTTAATATTTAGTTAGCATAAAAAGGAATAAAAGTGAAGCGGAGGCTACGTGTTTGTGCCGTTTGGGGTGAAAACATTTGGACCTATCTTGTATCATGTAAGAGATCGCTCCACGGCTCATTGCCTCTGCTGGTGACAAGAGGGCTATTTGCTTTTTTATGCAACGCATACCTGTAAGCTTTGCTGTCCTTGATTTCTTGGCAACATGCTGCTTCTTCTGCACTCCGAGTAGAAGCGACACCAAACTTAGCCATAAGTTAATTACTGATGTCACATTTAACTAGCAGTTTTTCTGCGAAAGAAGATTACGAAAGGGTAATCCTCAAATACCTCAAGCCGGCCTATTTACTAACTCGGATGACAGGTGTCGATGCCTATCAATCAAGAATTTAGTGTTACAATGCGGTTTTTGTACTTCAAATAAAAAGTTCGAGCAAGCAAAACCCGCATTGTAACAGTAAATTCTAGATTGATAGGCATCGACACCTGTCATCCGAGTTAGTAAATAGGGGGGCTGATCTATGCAGACTATCCTTAAAATGGCAACTCTGTACGTTTCTCGGATGGTTAAGTTGGGCATGTTCTCCCACCTTAAAACGTATTCTACACACTAATATAATTATGGATTATTTATAGATTATAAATAATACGTAAACTACATGCGTAGGTGCATACGAGGTCATATGTATGTCGTATGTCGTTGTCTTCCTTATGTTTATATCGCGTATGCATAAAACATTCTGGCTCTGCATATTTAAATGCAATTTAAAGCTGTAAAATACTGCGGTTCCGCATACTTCATCATACGGCATTCTTTGTTTGATGCGAGAGAAAGTCATACAGGGTCAAATATTGGGAAATTTATATGTAGGAAATGTCATAAAATATATAAACACAGCTAATACCCCAAGAGAAATGGCGACAGGCATGTAGCCGGTCGAAAAAACTTTCGCCAAATCATATCACAGAAGGAATGCTGTCATAATAGTGGAGCCCGGGCTCAGACGCATCTCAGGTGATACGACCTTTTTCAAATTGACCTGGGTCTTGGATTATCCCAACTACACCAATCCAAACTTAATATTATAAATGCGAAAGTAACTTTGTTGACCTACATCTACTAAACCTATCATCATGCAATTTTGCATAGACATTGTTTGGAGTACGAAAAAGGACATGGGCTACCTTTAATCCCGGAGAAAAGTACAGTTCCCGTGGGATCGACACGAACGCGGGCGGAGCCACCAGCGAAAGCTAGTATATACATCTATCTTCTATTATAAAATATTTAAGTATCGTTAAGTTAGTATCCCATAACACAAGTTCCCAACTTACTTTAGGGCTAACTAAATCTGTATGATTTTTCCCTATATTATAAGTATTTATTTATTTAATTTAGCCGTGTGGTTCCCGGCAGACTAGAATAGGACCCTTCCAATTCTTCCCGTGGATGTCGTAGAAGGCGATTTAGGAAACGCAAGCTAAACAAAGCTTATAAACATCAAAGAGACCTCTCCAACCCGTCTGGCCAGCGTGAAGAGTTTAGGCTAAATCCTCTGACTGCTCCGGCAAATATATGGGTCTGGTAGTTAGAGGGTCGTGCTCCTCCAGTGGAGACTTAAAGACCTGATAATGATGAATGATAAGATTATTTATTTAAAGATAAAATTAAAACAATTGACATTCATATAAGATTCATAGATTTAAAAAAATCGTCTTTCTGAAATATAAGTAGCTTCGAGCAACACGGCTTCTGTTGTTGCTCGAAGATAAGTAGTAAATGGTAGCCGTGACTGTCAAGGGTCGATCCTGGTCAACGAACTGAAAGCGTGTGGGCGCGCCGGGCGCGGACGTTTATTGGTACAACTACCCTCCGTGACTGATCGCTGTGGCTCTAGATACTATCAGACTTTGGAGGTAACGAAAATATAAGATTCTAACCTCTCTTGGTAAACACTTGCTTTTTCAATCAATCAATGTATGGTTGATTGATTGAAAAAGCAAGTGTCTACCAAAAAGCAATAGTGCTAAATGTGTTTCAAAAGGATATAAATTGACTAGACAGGAGCACAGGTGCACAGCGCTTCATACAAGCGAAGTAATATTTATGCTACTACAAACGCCACTTTACATTTTTGCACTCGTGAAAGTGTGAGTCAGTCATCAGGGTCGCCAGCGCAGAATTAATTAAAGAACTAACGTAGGTCGTATAAGAGTCGTCGCGTAACGTGTGCCTAGAAAAGTAGCAACAGTAGCAACATACCCTTTTTTTTTCAAAGTAATGAAAACACCCCAAACCAGGCAGAGTGCGGTAACGCAGCCAAATGTCATTCAATACGGATTAATTCATGGGCAAAATTAAACAATTTTAAATTTAATTTAATAATAAACGTACCATCGACACGCTAAGAAGAAAAAGAAGAAGAAGAAGGGGCAGAACTGAACGTTGGCTGTTCCAAAGCGAAAGCTTTATTGTTTATTTCTATATCTTTCTTATCCTAGTACTTAACTACCGGCGCCTTTTAAAAAAATAGCCTTACTGCAACAGTGACGTCACAATTATTGCCTTTCGATGGACACTTTTCATACATTATGGTGGTTCTTATCTTCTAACCTCCATAGATATAACAATACTGAAATATAAGCATTTGCTCGCGTGAAGGGTTTTCCATTGTAGTCTTTCCAAAATTAACACTAGAGAATATGCACGTAAATTTTTATTTGCAAAGAATTCTTAAAATATTTTAATAAGCGATTAAGGTGTGACACTTTATAGTTTCAATGAGAAAAAGAAGTCTGATATGGCCTGGTGACGTCAAAGTCTATATCATCGTAAAAATATCTCAAATAAATTGGTAAATCTCGAAAGATATTATGATGGCAGCGTAAATAGACACAACCCTGTAATGTATTATTTGTACTTATTGTGTTTAAATAAATAAATTAAATAATTAAAAAAATAATTTGCCATAGAAAATAGCGTTTTTTCGAAAGAAAGATCGACCTTTTTTCGTAAAATTGTTACCTATATTATAAAGTTCGTTTTTCAACCAATTTTTATTCTGTTCCCACTGTTAGTACTTTTGAATATTTATGAATAAACTGGTTGGATAACACATTTTTTTTTTCATGCTCATTCCCCAATGTTTGTCTCAATGTCATGGAAAAAATAAAGTTGTAGCTTTATTCGTGCAATTCGCCATAGCTGTGCTATTGGCCTATAAATTTAACGAGAGCGTTTATTTGTTTGCCCTTTTTATTACGTACGTACGTACGTTTATCTGCAAGACTGGGGTAATAATAGCCAAAGCCAACCCTTTTACTTCGGAATTCGCTTTTGGTCAGTAACCCAATGTAATAACATGTTAACGAAGTCTTTATTAGTATGTTGATATTCAAATTCTAAAAATATAAGAAAAAAAATATCTATCTTTCATTTAATTCATCGAAACATCTCATTCCAGATTGTTTTTTTTTGTTTTTCGTATGTGTAAGTGGCCAACACATGTGCTAGATTTTTCAAGCTGCCTTAAGGCATCTGACATAGCTTAACGACTGCCATCAACGATGACAGCCGGGACCAACGGCTTAACGTGCCTTCCGAAGCACGGAGGAACTCAAGATATTTTTATGCCACTTGCGGTCACCCATCCAAGTAGGGACTGCACCAGGGGTTGCTTAACATACGTAAGCGCTCACAGAGCTCACACCCACTGGACCATCGGGCTCCTCATTCCAGATGAACACAGTGAAAGAAAAAAATACATAGAAGCCTTTTAAACTATATCTCTATCATTTTTGGCGCCCCCCTAAATGGTAGCTCTTGGCCGTTTCGGCGATTAGTTCCATCCAAGTTCTTAATTTTCCACGTGCAGAGTAAAGAACTGTGTGACCTTATTACATTCAGTATGTAGGGTAATATAAACGAAGGCTCGTAAACATAAAGGGGTTAATTCCTTGCGTCGCAGGATTTAAGAAAAGTGCGATGACACCATTCGTGGAATCAAGTCGGTAGTTCCAGGCAGCTTATACTTTTTGTTCACTCTCTACTCTTCGTTCACTGTCTGTATCTCATTATTTGTCTGCTCAGTCGTCAATGTAGAAAGTTCAAATAAAGGTCATATAATAATCGCTAACTTCGGAAACACAAGCTAAACAAAGCTTTCAAACATCAAAGAGACCTCTCCAACCCGTCAGGGCAGCGTTGATTTTGTTTGTAGGCCAAATTCTCTGACTGCCACGCTCTGGCAAATATATGGCTCTGGTAATACAGAGAGTCGTGTTCCTGCAGTAGCGACTAACAAAGACCTGATGATGATGATAATGTAAAATCGCTAAACTACTTACGTCCATTTTCTGTGGACAGTTTCATCTTCTCCAACTGAGGGTTATCTCTATCGTTGTACACGAGCACAGCTGACGCGTTAGCACGCCACGCATTTTGCACCTGGAACAACATACAAACAAACATCAAAGAAAGACCAAACAAACAAGATACAAAATAATCCGAAGGTACCGAAGACAAACATCAAAGAACATTCCTTAACCAAATTCTAATATTGAATTAGTCCTTTTAGGTAGTTAGCATCTACTTACACAATTCTTTCCAAAAAACTAATTAATTTGGAAGATTACTGGAGTCTTGAAGATCGTTTGAAACGAGGCGGGCCTAAGAACCATTAGATGGGAGTGATATGAAGAGCTTTGAAAACATATGGTCGTATTAACGCAAAATAGGGATATTTGGAAAGAAGTGCAGCGAAGACCTTTGTCTGGCAGTAGGACAGCATGGTTTAATAAGCCCGTGTTAATTTAAATTCACTTTTAATCAGTGCGGATTGGGATATCGTGCGCGCGTCCTTTCTCACATTCGCCCTAAAGAAGACCTCCGGATTGAAATCGAAACATGTCGACAGTAGCTGTTGTTACGTAGTTTAATAACACTTTTATTAGCTTGTTGTTTTACGGTATAAAAATCATTTGATATTATTATTCAATATGTTATTGCTCAAATACTCAATAATCATATTTCTAGTGTAAGAGCACCGGATGCATGTGTCACGCGTATATAGTGATTCTATATCTCTAACATATTCAACTATAATAAAACAACTGCTCAAGTACATACGCAATGCTACATAGGTATGATATGTGTGTTGCTTACAATGTCACTTATCTCCTTTTTATAAATATCATTGTTTTTGAGTTTTGTTGTTGTTTGTTGGATTACGTAATCGTCTAGTATTATTTAAGTATAGTATAATACAAAGCCTCAATAAATAATATATTAGCGTAAAACACGTAACAGCGTGTAGGTAACTGATAGAGCATTGATAGATAAGATACGAAAATATTGCAAAACAGAGTATTTTCGTTTATTTGTTGTTGACAAACAGTCGTCACGAAATTCGTGACGGCGACCGAGATGTAGAGAACGGCCGAAACAGGATATACTGCCCCTACTGCTAAAACCAAAACCGAAAACCAAGTATTACTTTGGGTCGCAGTTTCGGCCTAATACAGAAGCAGGAACTTTTTCTTCAATACATTTGCTATTAATACGGTCCATATGAAAAAAGAACTTGGATTTGGAACTTGGTCTAGACCCTTCAACTTTACACCAATCACAACTGCTCAATATACCAATGGCACAGATGCATACTTTAAACCTTATTCATGAATATAATATCCAGCTTAGAGTATTTGCATCATAATGTATTATAAACGTTTGAAATAAAATAATTGCTAATATTTTGATATTCACGGGCGGGCGTGCTGATACCAATTCAAAAAACCCGCCAAGTGCGTGTCGGGCCACACGCAGTGTAGGGTTTCGTAGTTGCGAATGACAACTTTGAATTCACAGTGTTTACACTCGCACCTCACAGTTTAACGACCAAAAACATCTAACAATGAAAATTATATGAAATTTTACATTTTCCAGTACATTTTATAAGTTGGTTGCCTATAACTTTTTAGTTTGCACTTAGTACTCAGCTCTGATAGTTTACCTTTCAACTTCAGTATATATACTACTGCTGTAATTTTTTTCACGTATCCATATATAACCGTTTAGCAGATAGAGGGGGGGGGGACACTTACCCCTAACAAAAATGTTCACTTTAAAACCAAGTATTTTGGAAACGGATCCCTAAATCGAAAAATGGTGCTCTTAACCTCACAATATTTTTCAAAGACCTTTTTAACGATACCCCACACGATGGGTAAGGAGAGAAAAAAAATTACTCACCAACTTTACTTGTATGGGAGCTAACCTAAAAAAATATTTTTTCAAGATTTTTTTCTACCACTTTTTTGCCATGATTAATATACATACCCATACCAAATTACAGCTTTCTAGTACTTATAGTCGCTGAGTAAAACCGCGGACGGACAGACAGACAGACAGACATGGCGGAACTATAAGGGTTCCTAGTTTTACTCCGGAACCCTAAAAAACATGATTTTATGCCGAAACCGAAACTGTCACCGAAATTCTATTTTTCCGACGAAATTTGTCAGTACCCGAAACCAAAGGTGCGGTCGGTCTCTAGGAGAAATCTTTGTTATCTAATATTTTATTTGTTCAAGGATTATTTTAGTACAAACATGCAGGGCAAATATTTAAAGAAGTAAAAAAATAAGCATATTTTTATGGACATCTTAAAGTATATGTCTACTTAAATATGTTAAGACAATAAAAAATTGGTAAATAATCTAATATATCATAATTTACGAGAAATGAGAAAGAATAAGCTTGATTCCTGGGTAAAAATAATAACATAAAAAATAGTCCTTGATAATTAAAAATTATTGGATACGTATTTTTCTTTTGTCAGTTAAACAATGAAGTGAGAGTTTGTGAGTTAAAGAATGATAAAGATAAAAGTTCATGAGTGGGGGCTCGTGACATCAGTTTTCTAAAAAGTGTACAAAACTGTGACGTCACAGGGAATTATAACTGGGAATATACAAAAGCAAAAATAGGTATCGTTTAATTTTGATTATCTAACTGGCGGACTATTTTTTCAGGCGTCTTAAACTATTGTACTTAACCGTAGTGTAAAATAATTATCTGTTAGCCGTCCAGGTCAGTTTGTTTTATTACTAGTGGTTCTGTTAGCATAGACCTCGTGACTCTTATCTATCAGACCTCACACTATTTCTAAATGCTATAGACCGCAATGGTTCTTAGTTGCTCTGTGCCTATACCGCCATTTAAAAAAGTACAAAATGTGCAGCGACATACAAACGTCATCGATACTAGTATCGCCTTGTGAAATAAAGTAATATAACAGTTTTAATCCAATATCCAAGACAGCAGGAGGCATTTCATTGAGTGCAAACACAAATAGATCGCCCTGTACCACAGTGAAAGATGTGCACTACGTACCTACAGAGTTCTCACTCAAATTACTTTTATTTGTTAAGTGGTAGTATACTTTTTGTGTCTTCTATAGAAGGACAAAGATGCTTAGATAAAACATATTTCGAAGCCCCCAAAGGGTCACGGTCAAGGCCGTGTGGTTCCTGGCAGAGCAGAATAGGACCACTCCAAGTCATCCCGTGGATGTCGTAAAAGGCGACTAAGGAAACACAAGCTAAACAGCTTATTAACATCAAAGAGACCTCTCCAACCCGTCTGGCCAGCGTGGAGAGTGTAGGCCGAGTCCTCTGACTACTCAGGCTAGTATATGGCTCTGGTAGTAGTAGAGGGTCGTGCTCCTGCAGTGGAGACTAGAAAGACTTGATGATGATGATGATGACGATGATGAAAGGGTCACTCATACCACCTCATACACAGAAAATTACAAGCTTTGAGCACTTCATACTGTACGTTGTGCGTGCTCGTAAAGTCAAGTCTTAAACTTCAACCAAACACGTTGGGTTAATATACTTTCGTTTAAAAGTGCCTATGCCGACTCAATCACATTTTTTCATGAAAATTCGCATGATGTTTTTCTTCAGAGATTTTTAATTTTTTGTCTATATTCTTGCATATGTATTTTCCATTAGGAATAAATTCCATCCTTAAAATATTGCCAGGTTCTCCTGAACCACACTGAATTTAATTTTGTATATCAGACTGATAAAGACAAAGGTACCATTCATCTAGAACGAAATCACTCTTCCCTAAGACCTTCCCCAACGAAAGAAACCGCGGCCGAAAGTGAGTTACACAATAAAGTAGTTTATAGAGGAATCTATAGTACATATCAATAAATAATCGCGTATCTCGTTATTGCCCGTTATCAAGCAATCGGTCTTCGCTATCGACAATAATCCCGCCCGCGTCATAAACAATGATACTCTATCTATTCAGTTTTCGAATGTCCATTTATATACAGAAACTAGCAGTCCGCCCCGGCTTCGCCCGTGCTATATACATAGCATATGACACTCACGGATAACGTACTTATTCAACGGTGAAAGATTTTATGACATCAGTCCAGTAGTCCCTGAGATTATCGCGTTCAACCAAACAAACACAGAACCGAACTCTTCAGCTTTATAATATTACTATTATGTTCACTACGGGACTTACCGATTATTTTTGAGTTAACTGTTACTCTGTGAAAATGGCAGCTGCAATGTTGTCGAAATATCAGACAGAACTCAAAAATAATCGCGATAAGTCCCGTAGTGAACATAATAGTGATTGTGACCGCGAAAGCTTAAAATCATATTTATAATAGTAGTATGATAATCCGTGCCCGACATAAACAATGATACTCTATCTATTCACTTCTCGAATGGCCATTTATATATAGAAACTAGCAGTCCACCTCGACTTTGCCCGTGCTACAAACATAGCCTATGGCACTCAGGGATAACGTACCTATTCAACGGTGAAAGAATTTTTGAAATCGGTCATGTAGTATCTGAGATTATCGCGTCCAACCAAACATACAAACTCTTCAGCTTTATAATATTAGTAAGTACAATAATCCCGCGCCCGTCATAAACAATGATACTTTATCTTTTCACTTCTAGAAAGTCCATTTATTAAATAGCAATAGGAATTTAATCACGATTACGTATGCAAAATATTGGGTAAAGTTTTTAGTCACGACCAGAAGTGATAACTTTATCAAAATATCTGTAATTACCTGTGTTATGAAAGATATGATAAGTTCGTTGTTTTGGTTAATTATCTCTAATTATAGGCTCAATGGTCTAAAAGCACATTCTTTTTTAATTTCTGGTTTGTGCCTCACAAGAATTATAATTTTTTTAGTCTATTTTCAAAAAGACAGAGAACAAATGTTAATCGTTATCAGAAAAGATAGTAAGGATGTGAGTCACTTTTTAATTACATAATAGAGTGACTGACAACTTAAGAGCAATCAAAAATGACCAAGTCAATTCTAGTAATTTATCATATTGAACTACATTGCCTACTGTACTATCTCCAAACAAACCGACAACAGGATGTTTGCTATGTTAAGACATGACAGATATAGCTAACATAAGAATAATAATTATAAGCATGATGGTGATGAAGCCGCGTGGTTCCCGGCAGAGTAGAATAGGACCACTCCAAGTCTTCCCGTGGATGTCGTAGAAGGCGACTTAGGAAACACAAGCTAAACAAAGCTTACAAACATCAAGGAGACCTCTCCAATTCGTCTGGCCAGCGAGGAAAGTGTAGACCAAATCCTCTGACTGCTCTAGGTAAAATATCCCTCTGGTAGTACAGAGAGGGTCGTGATCCTGCAGTAAAGACAAAGGAAAGTCCTGCTGATGATGGTTGCATGAAACTACCTAAATGTGCTAGAACGTCTCATTTTAATCTACAAGAAAGATTTTTAATCAGATCAAGTCGAAATGAATCAGTCAGACTATACCCAATTCTTTTTTCAAACACACATAATTTTTCTGAAATCTTTTACTTATGGCTTTTAGAATATGTGACCTAATGTAGTCATGATCTAAGAGAATTGAATGATACAAACCTTAATTTCAAAGTTACAGTTGCCCCTCCTGATGACCGCTATCCAGGGCTCCTCTGGCAGGGGGTCGGTGGGCGCTATGGCCGACAAAAGTGGCCACGTGCACCCCGTGTGGTCCCGCTCCCCGCCCGGACCTTTGGCGCGGACATGCACGGCCATACCGCGCGCGTTGCCGATGTAGCCCTCGCCGTACTTGCCCGACTGTGAACAAACGGGTAGAGGTAAAAAAGGGAAAAATATGAAGCGGTAGTAATCAAATGGTCAAGACTGTGAGCGATTCCAGCTAGAACTCCAGTGTAGACAGGCTCGTACCTTCGAGTTTTTAAAGTAAATTCCTATCTCTATGATACAAACCCACTCAATGTATGATCTTCTCCCTGTGAAGGCAAGTACATAAGACAATCTGCACACTGGTAGATTGTCCACTGATGAAGACAATGGCAAACCACTGGTGGTTCTTTCAACAAAATGACACCAGACCATAAACTCGTAATGATTCAACATTGTTCAATTATCATAATCCTCATAATCTTGTTGACCTTTATTAAGAAACTACATACTCAAATTTTAAATTCCATTTTAAATTTCTTCGTTACAGCTTTTCCTACATACTCTATTTCTACACTTACTCCTAGACACGCGGTCGGGATATCTTTAATTATTTGATAATGATAATGATTATTTATTCACGAAAATAGAGTACATGAGATGTTACAATATTTATATTATGTCCTATATATCTATTTTGCTTAGATCAAGCATGTGAATATGAAAAAAAGTCTACATTTAACTCTGATTAGTTAAAATTATATTCGTCATTTAAATAACATTAAAATTAATAAAATAATGAAAAAAAAAATCAAAACCACATTAAATATAAATATTTACGTCATATAAACAAATCATTAACTTGATAAAATTGTTTGTCAACGAGCCACAATTTCAGTTTTTTTTTTTAAAGTTGTAATGGTTGGTCTTTGAACTCTTTAGGCAATCTATTGTATACCTTTACATACATCGACATGCAGTTTTTAATATATAATGCAGTCCTCGGTACATCTTCTAACACAAGCCTATCACCACGTCTTGTATTTCTAAGAAATATATCACTGGCTTTTGTGAATAAGTGCATTTGACACTTTACAAAGACACCTATTTCAAAAATATACATGCAAGGCAAGGTTAGGATGCCAAATTTTTTAAAAAGTGGTTTACATGATTGGTATGGAGGGATTCCTTCCATAGCTCTGATGCACTTTTTAGGGTTCCGTAGTAAACAAGGAACCCTTATAGTTTCGCCATGTCTGTCTGTCTGTCCGTCCGCGGTTTTACGCAGAGACTATAAGTACTAGAAAGCTGTAATTTGGTATGGGTATGTATATTAATCATGGCAAAAAAGTGGTAGAATAAAAAGTTGAAAAAAAATTTTTTTTAGGGTAGCTCCCATACTAGTAAAGTTGGAGAGTAATTTTTTTTTCTCTATTTACCCATCGTGTGTGGTATCGTTAAATAGGTCTTTCAAAAATATTGTGAGGTTGAGAACACCATTTTTCGATTTAGGGATCCGTTTCCGAAATATTTGGTTTTAAAGTGCGAATTTTTGTTAGAGGTAAGTGTCCCCCCCCCCCTCTATATGCTAAACGGTTATATATAGATACGTAAAAAAAATTACAACAGTAGTATATATACTGAAGTTTAAAGGAAAACTATCAGAGCTGAGTTCTAAGTACAAACTAAAAAGTTATAGGCAACCAACTTATAAACTGTAAAATTTCATACTATTTTCATTGTTAGATGTTTTGGGTCGTTAAACTGTAAGGTGCGAGTGTGAATAGTGTGAACTCAAAGTTGTCATTCGCAACTACGGAACCCTACACTGCGCGTGGCCGGACACGTACTTGGCCGGTTTTTTTGTAGTAAGAAGGCTCTGTTAATATCGCTTGAATTTCCCCAGACTAACAAACCGTACCTAAGTATAGAGCTTACATAGCCATGATAGGCAACTAGGCTGGTTTGTACAGTCGATGTTCTACGTAAGTTACTTAGTACATATACAAATTTATTTAGTTTGTTACACACGTCATCAATATGGGGTTTCCAATCACAATACTTATCTATAGTAATAACTAAAAAAATTTTATAGTCGCATTCTTCAATCTTCAAATTATTATAATAAATGTCATCAATAATTGGTTTCCCTAGTTTTGAGTGAAATTGAATAAAATTAGTTTTGTCAAGATTTACACTTAAATTATTATCATTTAACCATTGACATACTGATTTAATAGTTTCATAAATAATGTCATTATAATCATTTAAATTATCAGATGTCAACATAATAGAAATATCGTCAGCAAATAAAGTACATTTTTGAGAGGTTATTTCTGGTAAGTCATTTATGTACAAGAGGAAAAGGAGTGGTCCGAGTACACTTCGTTGCGGTACACCATAATAATTGACTTTGTAACCCGATTTAAAAGACTTCAAAATCTTATTTTCGTCTAAATTTGAAATTTCTACGCATTGAATTCTATTAGATAAATAGGATCTTATCAAATCTAGAGCCACTCCCCTTATACCATAATTTTCAAGTTTTTGTAATAATAATTTATGGGAAACAAAGTCAAAAGCTCTTGACAGAACAGGTTGGTTATGTGAAACCAGTGAAATTTTAGATCGTGCTGAGTTTCTTCCTTTATGTGTCCTGATTTCAAAGACTGTACTCTCTGCTGAACGACTACTTCAACTTCTACTTTATGTGAAACTCTGTGGGACCTCACAGAGTTATGAACTATTATAGTTGATCCATGTTCCCGACCAACAGTATCCACTGTGCCATCTGTTGTCCGTGGGCAGCGGTGATCACTTACCATTTGGTGACCCGTTTGCTTTGCCTTCCTAAGACATATTAAATAAAAAAATCTACTACCAAGCTATAAAATTTCAATGGCCTTATCTCAAAGCAATCTCCCAAGACAGGTACAGGCGCAAATTAGTCGTCACGCACCTGTAGCCGGATTGTTCGTTTATTATTCACGACACGAGCAATCCCGGCGAACTACCCAATCGTCGCGTGGAATAATTCATTACCAGACAATTAGGTACGAAACCTGTCCGTTGACGCCACTGTCGTGCTAAACAAAAAAGTCGATCTCGTATTCCATTGGATATTAATGATCTTCAAGGTCAAGCACAAAAAAAAATTCATTGTAAAAGAAAGACTCTTACAGTTTATATGAAATAAATACATTTTTGAAGCCAGGACGAAACGCGAAAGAGCAGACTGCGCTGCGGTGGTACGGACATGTAATGCGTAGAAATTATGATCACATGACAACGACGGTTTTTAAAATCACCGAAGAACGAAGGGCAGAGGACACAGGGATCAGGTCAAGACGATGCGTGTAACTCCTGACATGATACATACATAATAGAGAAAACTGGCGCAAAATGATGCGGCCTACCCCAAATGACATGGGAACTTGGCTAGGATTGATGATGATGATGAATCTGTTTTTTTTTTGTCTGTAAATGAAACAAAGCGAACTTGAACTCATACTCGATCGGTCAATGATTCTCTTTACTCAAAAATAAGCCTAAAATACATTTTGATGCAACTTTCCCAACTAAACAGCGTTAACTTTATTTTATTGTGTCATATGCTGCAATAAAGCGAACTTTAAGAAGTAAGATGGGTAAAAATTCCACACGGGTAAAATGTTTTTTCTCATGTCTTCTTGTTGTTGTTGCGGAATTTCCCATATCCCATAACCCATATCAGAAAAGTATTGTGAATGCATTAAAACACCTTCAAAATAAAGCGATCTCAAAAACATATTCGATTTATTCATTCGTAGGGGACGTAAGAAATTATTTTCAATGTCCCGACTTCCCGAGCATTGGTCAACCTCCATCGGGCAACTACAGATTCACTCAGAACAGAAGTAAGTACTTAAGTATAAATAAACTAGTTTGTCCGAAAAAATAAAATGTGAATGAAAACGTTTTTCGTTCTAAATAAACTAATTATGTACCTGTCATGAGCACGGCTGGCCTGAATATGATGTAGGTACTCATTGACTTACTTCGGGAATCTCTTGGGTACTTCGCCTGAAGGAATTGATTTCAACTAAGGTTGGAGAATACATTCGATATTCCGTCAAAAACAGAGGTTTTTCTATAACAACTATGCGATCTACATATAGTAACATTATATGTATATAAAACCTTGAAGATGCTAAAAAACATAGAACAGAAATATTATAATCTACTCAAATGACAATACATGTATTAAGGTGAAGTGAGTTCACACACTAGCGCCACCCAGCAATTAATTCTATAAGTCCTAAATCATGTCAAATTTAAAAAATCTAATAGCTGAGTGCCCTAGTAAATTACTTGTAGTATTATTGGTACAAGTTTTCACAATTTTTAATTTGATGAATTAAGAGAACGAATTTTTACCGCCAAAAGTGGCCATTTTTGGCGGTAAAAATTCGTTCTCTTAAACTTCGATTGTAATATCTATGAGAAGTAACAAAAAGAGTACTACAAGTAATTTATTAGGCTAATCAGCTATTAGATTTTTTAAATTTGATTTGATTTAGGAGTAAATGAATTAATTGCTGGGTGGCGCTAGTGTGTGAACTCACTTCGCCTTAACATGCAATTTTAGAAATAGATGCAAGTAATAAACATTTGTATGTACTTTCTATAAAAAACAAGTGCAGTGTTATTCACGCATCGAGTTTAAGCTATTGTGTTCATAATTGTACTACAGTAGTTGTAGTACAACTAGTTTGCTTTGCTATTTTTTATATATTTCGTATGTTTTTATGGTTATTCTGCAATTATTCTACATGAAAATCGGTCCAGTTGTTCTCGAGTTAGATGTGTTCGAACAAGCCCGACTCTGTTTAATATATAGATTTAACTGCCTCCGTGGTCCAGTGGTTAAGGCGTTTGCCTTGTTGACCCGGGCGTCGTGGGTTCGATTCCCACGGGAGGCATACTTTGTTAAATTGTTTCCAGTTTGGCTAAGACATCGCAGTGCTTGTGTTCTGTTGTTTTTGTGATTTGCTCACTCGATCGTAAACATAAACATGTTCCAAAAATAATGAATGTATAATAATATTGTTAAATGAAAACAGATGAAAAAAAAAGAAAAGTAAAAAAGAAAGAAATATAATATAATCATTAATCATACAAAGCCCTTCAGGCGAGTAGGCGACCTATACTGTTGAAAAGAGTTTCTTTCGGCATTTCTTCTCTGCAGTGGTCGGTTCCGAAATGCTAGTAGTCTGTAGCTTTTGAACAATAATGAGTAAATGCATAATATTTAATAAGATAATTTTAAATGTGATTTGACGTGAAAAAGTGCCTGCAAGGGCCTATTTTCTGAATAAACGTTTTGAATCTTTTTGAATCTTTGAATCTTTTGCATGAATCACCTGATTGTCTGATAAGAAAGATGATTCCGTGCTTCGGAAGGCACGTTAAGCCGGTGGTCCCGGCTGCCATCTGGTAGTCGTTAAAGGATCCACGTCAGAGGCCGAGAGGCGATTCCGAAGAACTCTGACACCAGGGTGTGCATGGTCGACTGACCGTGTCACCTATTCGAAATGATGAAGATGATATATAGATTATAGCTATATCCTATCCGGTATAGCTAAAAATGATTTATTATTAACAAATAAACTATAATGTATATTAATGTTAAATTATAAGCATCGTGTAAACTCGTGTATGGCTGATCAAAAAATATACGACGCGTTGATGTCTTTTAAACCACTAAAAAATAAGGTGCGACGGATTTTATCATATTCTGTGACAAAATGTACATAACTATATATATATAATAATATATAAACTAGCCTTGGAATGCGTGTCCGCTCCCCTGACTGTAGATTTTACAGGGGTGTCCTTTCTCCTTAAGTTTTTCACAGCCAGTATAAGTTTATGGTACTGTTGATCGATTCTGTAGTTAAAAGCATGAAAACGTAACTTACAAACAAATTTACAAACTCACTTTTGGATAGTTTAATTTTGTTTTATATCAAAAGTTCGATAAGCACATTGAAGGAATCTTACATGATCATCATGATAAGAGAAGATGGAGATAGAGTGAAATAATGAGAATTTGGTTATCACTGCTTATTAAAAATCAACGTCCTCCGCCGCGTCTGTCTGTCTGCTCGCGATAAACTACAAAACTATTACACGAATTTTCACGCTGTTATTACCAATATTGCATAGAGTGATTCATGAATAAGTATAATACATACCTGGACGCAGCCAGTACAAACAAGTATGATATAATTATTATAAATCAAATATATATAATAACTAATTTCTCTTAGACGCGTACACGTACTATTATGGCTATATTATTTCCTTATTGACCCCTTTAACTATAAAGTTATGGCTTCGTTAATGTGGTGTAGCTAGTTTCAAAAGGGGCCGCTTTGAAGGAAGTGGTTTTGTAATTAGCTCGTGTCGATCAGCTTCAGATACGAATATTAAGCGATAAGTACCTTCTTAGACTAACAACATGACTTCCCATAGATGAAACTCCATTAATCGCCCCCAGTGTTTTCAAAATTAGTCTGTACGGACAGACTGTGTTGATTTCTTGAGATACTTTCACTTGTGTTTCTTACTTACATTCATTAGTTAAAATGCCTGTGCCTAATATACACTCTATAACAAGAGAAATACCTCGACAATAAAGACTTACGCAGTCGTCCAAAGCTTATTACAATAAGTAGGTACCTATTCCGAAAAGGTGTCAACCTTACCAATGTAATAGATTTATATAGACGCAATGGAATTCCATTCCCGCGTCACTGTCTCCCGACTCGCACAATTTAGGGATTTCCAAGGCAAGAGTGAATAGGCATTATTTGAATTTGCGTGTAGACCCTACCCCTCTTTGTTGCTTTCCTTCAGGCAAAAATATCAAAAAATCCCAAAGGCACTCAATTGAGTAAAAAAAATGAAATAAGTAAATTTTATAACAGATAGAACACTTAGCGGGACATTCAGAGCTCGAAACTTCCATAAGTACCTACTACTTATATCTGTAACAAAAAGTTGGAATCTTCCATCGAAAAAAGCAGTGTCCACTAAGTTTTTTTCCATTCTTTTTCGTAAAAATTCACCAATAACATCAATATGGCGTTTGTTACAAACCCCGTGATCGCTTCGACCAACCGCGGCCCGCTTCCTCTTCCTGGACTTTTTACGAGGGGCTGCTACTTAATTGTTTATTTTTTACGTTGCAAATCCATTACAAAACAAGTATTTCTGACTAGTTTGATGTTTAATACTAAATTAAACTTCTTCTTGTGTATGAAGAAATTTTATTTTTTCAGAAATGGCTTGATTCGTTTGGTGTTCATGTGTGCCAGACCAACAAGCTAATTTGCTTTTGACAAATAAGTGTACAATGTTTTGATGGTTACCTCAACGTCCAGAGTTTTCCTATAATTAACAATTTTTATTAAAGATATATAAATTTGGCATAGTCTGTTGCGATCTTGGGATCACACCAAAACTGGGCTTTCACTTGGTGAGCTGGTACGGGAAGTGGTTTAGCTCTAGTGGATAGCTTTTCTATACACAGCAGACAAAAACCTTTAAAATCCATTAGGCTTTTCGAGGCTTTTCGAAAGTCTCAAATCGTCTGATGGATTAGCAATAGCTCTTGCGAGTTAAATTTCAATTTTTATTTTATTTTATTTTATTTTATTTGGAAAACATACAGTAATTTTACTTATATATAACTATTATAATATCTAAAAACACAATTATTAAGTTTTCGCATATTGAGTATTTCAATAAATAAAGCATTACTCTTGTTGGCATGCCGGTCTCACAGAGAGGAAAGAAACGACAAGTTATTATATTTTAATATACTAAGTATTAATTCTATAACGACAAGTTATAGAATTAATACTTAGTATAATCGTGACAAAAAAGATGTATTAAATGCGTGGCGAAATTATGATCGCTTTGTATAATGGTGATTCAGCCCGTCTATATGAACAATATAGACCGGCTGGATCACATTCACTTTTCCTATGGGACAAAACCTGGAAATTTAAAAAAATCATAAAATTATTCAGTCACACGGTCAATATGTTGCGATAAAAATTTCGCCATGTATTAAGGCCATAATATTGGCTAGCGGCCTGCCCATTTATTTTAACTGCACCATCAGGCGTATTAGACAAATACAGCAAAATTGTTATCTACTTTTCTCAAGACTGTGTGCGCAAGCTATGTGCTCGGTTTGTTTGCCATCACATGAAACAAACATATAATTACATTTCTACTCTTGCAAACAAAATTTATTAAATATAATGTTTGACTTATAGAAGTCGTAAACATATTTCTTATGGCAATGTAAAGAATAAAAAAAAATCTAATTTCTTTTGAGAATCTGACGAATTTGACAAAAACAGCTACGGTACCCATCGAGCCTGATACTTTGGATTAGGTTTTTTTTTAGTGAAATATTCTCTTGTACAATTCAAAACGACATGTGGGGAGAGAGAGAGGCATCAAGATGATTTATAATGCATGAATGGTTCCGGGTTCGATCCCCGGCCAGGTTCATAATAGAAAACGTTTTGTTTTTCAGATTGACCTTGGTTTTGGATGTTAATCGTATCGTTTATGTTGATGAGTATCTTTAAGTTAGTATCCTATGAAAGAAGTTCACAGCGTACTATGGGGTTAGCTTTATCAGTGTGATATGTCACTATTTATTTATATTTTGACAGAGTAGGTAGGTACAGTAACATATTAATATGTCTCGAAGCAACATAAATCATAGCACGCATTAAGATAATTGTAATGCATGCACTGCACCTTGTTGCAGATGCAGCAAAGTATTTCGAAGCGTCTAATCGAGCGCAGTAACCCAGATTTGGGAGACTGGCAGCAAGCCAGCGGCCTAATCGATTTAATAAGGCCAACGCACTCCATATAAATAAACGTTTTTAAATTCACGCAAGAAACTGAAGGGAATGACCGGCATTTATTTTTTGCTTCCGATTTTGCTCGGTTTCACTTTTATGGGACATCTATGTTTAGAACATGTCATTGCGTAGCCAACGAATGGTATATTTCATGCTGAGCCAGCATTATGTACACTATTTTTGATATAATTAGTAAGATATACTGTCATAAAAGACCGTACAATAAAGTGATTGTGACAATTTTGATCCACAATCCGAATAAGAGCCTTAATAAATTATAAGGATAATTAATAATGATAAATTTTCTAGCGTGTGCATTTTTGACATAGTGTAAATTCGTCACATGTGGATAAGTTATTAAATATAATCAATGAAATACTATCTTTGTTTGTCTTTCTATTTAAAGTACATGAGGAAAATACATGAATCTTTATTTAAAAAAAATTCTTGCCGTAACAGAAAAAAAATATTATTATTATATATTATATTTTAATCAGCTCAGGTAAAACTTAGTCATGAATATATCTAGAAACGATTTATAAATTCAACGCTCCAATGGCATAAAAGGAAAGCCTTGAGATGTTATTGTGACAAAACATAATAGTCCATTATTTTTTATCTGCCTGAGGTGTCAGGTGCCGTTTTGTCACACGGGATTAGTGTCAATTAAAAAATAGATGTCGACCTCCAAGGCACCTGCTAACAGATAAGATTAGTGAATTTATCGAATGCTAACTAGCCATCCGCCCTGGCCATGTTTGCATGTCACACGTGTTTAAGAAGTGCTTTAAATGATAGGAGAAAAAAAATTACTTAATCGATTTTGATAAAAATTAAATGGAACCAATTTGAGAACATCACTTATAAAATCTTTACCAGAAGTTTCAAAAATACAACAGACTCTTAAACCACCTCCTTTTTTGAAGTCAAAATGTAAGTATTAAATATACACATACAATATTAGTTTGGAAATACGGGTAAAATGAACACAGAAAGTTCAAAAGAAAAAAAAAGGTGTCAGAAGGTAAAAAAAAATGGAAAGTTACAACGGTTAGGTATTAAATAAATAGCATTCCTGTGAGTTGTTGTAGAGAGTTTATACATGCTTTAAATTCATATATAAGAACGGTATTGCAGTAATATACAGCTGTTATTTTCATACTTTTGTGTCATACTGGTCTTCAAAATGGCAAAAATAGTCGCCCAACGTGGGGCTCGAACCCACGACCCTGAGATTAAGAGTCTCATGCTCTACCGACTGAGCTAGCCGGGCACTGCGTCAAAGAGCAAATAAATAAAATAAGAATGGTGAGGAAAGAGTAATAATTATTCATAATATTGAAACTTACGCGAGATATCATTTTTATACTAAACATTTCCAAGTTATTGTGAAACCGTTTTGTTTCGTCCGACTAGCCCCTGAAGGGCTCTGTAGTAACAATAGACTAGGGTACCAATTATCAACACAAAACCAAAATATTACTATCATCATACTACAGCAAAAATTACACTTTTTTTTTTCAAAAGAAAAACTGGCGGTTTATGAATTTCATTTTGGACGTGCCTATCTTTCAAACGATTGATTTGAAAAAAAAAAAAACGGTTTAAGAAGCTTCAATGTAATTTTTAAAGGCCTATACTAAGGACACACAACATGACGAACTTTAATAACAAAAAAAATGTTACACTTTTTTTTTATAAGGAGTCACCTTACCTTCATTCATAGTATACATCTACATATACCTGACCTAATTTATACCTAACTAGCTTTTTCACGCGACTTCGTCAGCGAAATCTGTATTGATTTGCTGATAATGTAGCCTTCAAAGAATTAATTTTTAAATCAGTTCATTCGTTTTTCATTTCTTATCTCTCAATATTCTTATCGACTTATACCTACTAGATCCAAGCACAACGCAAGAAAAAATCTTCTGCAGTCTATCGAAGTTATAGAAGATACCTATCTGTATACTTTATTGTGACCGTGAGTTTGTATGTCGTTTCTATGTGCTCTATTTTCCATTTTGAGACGGTGCAGAGAATGACTGTTTATTGACAAGATAAGAAACCAGTTGTGCACACAAGCTAATACCTGACACAGTTGTATGCGCGTAGACTGCAGTGTACACAATGGCTGCTGACTTATACATTATGCATTTTACCCACAATTTACGAGTAGTTGTGCCTGAGAATGAAGTTACGTGTTTTATGATAATCAAATATCTACTTTTCATAACATACAAGGACTTGGGCTGTAGTATTTATATTTTAGTTTAGTTCGGCATTTCTTCTCTGCAGTGGTCGGTTCCGAAATGCTAGTAGTCTGTAGCTTTTGAACAATAATGAGTAAATGCATAATATTTAATAAGATAATTTTAAATGTGATTTGACGTGAAAAAGTGCCTGCAAGGGCCTATTTTCTGAATAAACGTTTTGAATCTTTTGAATCTTTGAGTGTAAGTAAATATAAGTTTATCTGATATATTTCGTTAGTAAATAAAAAAAGAACTAACTATACTAGGTAGGCTACGGCGATGCCAAAGGGAATGATGGTGGCAGCTACGAATGTAGGTATGTTCCCTAATATTTTAGAAATTAACAAAATGAGATAAATTATACAAAGGAATATCGTTAGAAGCGCCTTAAACGTTAATGATTTTAAAAATTAGCAATTACCTGTTATTTTTTTTGAGAAACAGTATTTTTTTCCTGACTTGAAGATTATTTTATACACAAGTCATAAAAAATAAAGCCAATCAAACAAAGCAACTTAACAAGTGTAGTCATCAAACCACAAACTAATTCGTCATTAAACAAATTATCTTATGGACTATCTTTCGATAGTGAAGTTTATTCATTTGCGAACACAAGCGTCGAACTGATAACGATGCGGTTATTTACTAGCACTAGCTTCCCCCATCTGATGCACTTGTAGGTACTTTCCACATCATTTTATAATCAAATAAAAAAAACCGCCTGGGAACACAACCCGACGTTGGCTATTTATTTATGTTTTGAAATAAGATAAAATAAATAAAGTAGCAAAACTTGCTTTAACTTTTATTGTTTTACTTTATTATTATTTTATACTTGCTTACACTTGTATTAAAAATGGCAAAAATAGTCGCCCAACGTGGGGCTCGAACCCACGACCCTGAGATTAAGAGTCTCATGCTCTACCGACTGAGCTAGCCGGGCAGTGCTGCTGTGAACAAAATATGAGATAAACTCTTGTCTCCTGTTTACCAGTTTATTTTATAGCAAGAAAGCGAACAGAAGCATTTTTTATGTGATATCTATTTTAGTTTCTAATAAAACGATTCCTAAACTCGCACAACATACGAATGATACCTTTCAATTTTAACTATAGAGCGGTTTTGTAATAAGCTGCTCCGACCTACTTGGAAGCCAGTTTCATGTCTTGCCATTTAGAGTGAATGTAGGTATGTACTTGTGAAGCGTTAGAGAGTAGAATGTACCTTCACAAAACTTATTATACCTACTCGTAGTACGAGTATGTATAGTGTTTGTACTTAAAGGATCATGGTGGAAACATTATCGAAGATCTAAATTAACTAAAAAGGAATTGATTGATTAATAATATAAAGAATGTCTGTGATATCGTCACGTATAAGTATTATATATATTTTTAGGGACGTACAATTTTGTGACACGTGCGTAGGCTGTGCACCTTTGCGCAATTTTTTTAACGAAAATGTTTAGAAATACTGTTTGAGGCTTTGTAACTATGAACATCAATTAATTTTATTTTATAAACAAAATATATACGTCGCTTTAAAGAGCTATGTTTGGAAAAGCAAATCCTGTTTTTTTATACTACTGGTTTTGTTTATTTTATTTTCGAGATCAATTTTCCTCTTCAGAGACGTCATAACTGATATTTTGTTCAAAGGGGCCAATAAAAAATAAGATTTATTATTTACTAACAAGCAGAAACAGGTTTAAATCGCAACTCTTACCTCTGAGATCTCAGTGTACACGACGCCATGTTCATCTTCGTACGTCAAGTTGATCATAGCGTTGGTCACCGTATCTATCCTGTCCTCGGACGGGCCGTATCTCACCGACCCCAACTCACTCCCCGGGTCGTGGCACCCCACAAACGCCGTAAACCATCCCAGTGCAGCCAAGCTGCACCACAACTCCTCCGCTCGCATTTTTAACACTATAAATAAACCGCACTACACAATGTAGCTCCACTACACACACACGTTTCAATACACACTTTGTTAACGGTCAAATTGTTTCTAAACATTAGTCGTTATCGGCACAGCACTGCTAAAACGACTCGGCACCTCCTCGGCTGCCGAGCGACCAACTAAATCGGCACTTATCAACTGCTATCGGCAACGAAAACAGCGGATTTACTAAGCGATTATTCTTTATCAATTTGTTTGCACAGCTATTCTTCCTAACTAGGTATACTGAAGAAAAACTGTTTTATTTCCAGCGTCACGTTAATTTCAGACTGTTGTTATTTCCCAGCGTTTGTTTGTCTGTCATTCTACTTGGCTTGTAGTCGACTGCAGCTCCATAACCGTAGAGGAACTTCACCGTAGCGGGCAACTGAAACAATGGAGAGTGACGTCAGAATTGCTGGTGTAATGGTTTTTATTTTAGTCACGTAGGCAGTATAATTGTAGCTCAGTGGGTGTGGAGTGGAAAATTGTAATGATAGGTACTACGAAGACCCATGATATAAATTCAATCGATTTATTTGTGTGCGCTAGCGCACCATAACGTAAAAATCGTTGCAAAAAAAACGTACTTATATAAATAAATTAAAATGTTGGCAGTAAAGATACAATGTGCTAAAATCCACCATACATACGTAAATCAGATAAGGTGTTTGTTGATAGAACAGTCTAGATGGTGTTATTTATTGATAAAATTTATACGAAAAGTAAACAAACAAATATTTTACACACACATACTAAGTATGTCAAGTCAAAGAAAGGTCATTGACCACTTTGAAAATTATTCACTTTGCTCGCGATCGAAGTTTATAGATTCAAACAATACAATAGCTTTTAATTAGATCAGTCCAATGTTTATTAGAAGCCGATGGTATTTACGGGGCAATTTGTAACAATTTTCCAGGCAATTTACTATGTTTGATGAACAGTCTACACCTATTTTGCGTAAGTACCTTCCATTAGTACCTACATATTGATGTTGCGTTGCCAGGCATCCGGATAAAGCTGGTCTCTGTAAGGCTTTTTGCCAAAAACTTTACAATGCTAATGCTTTATCCGGAACCAAAAAGTTTTTGGTTGCAAGTTCGTGTCCGGTCGAATAAAAATGGCAACGCAAAGCTAATTGAAGTCGTCGCTGGGTACGATTAATCCTAACATAAATAGGAATATATTTATTTTTAACCTTTTATTCGCTGTCATACACAAGCGACACTAGCGCCACACAGCAATTAATTGATTTAATCTTAAATATCATGTACATAACTAGTAAATTACTTTTGTATTGTGTATTACTACGAGTAATTTACTAAAGAATTTTTTAAAAAGGAACAAAGTGGCCACTTTTGGCGTAATGCGGTGTTTCAATTTATCAACGAATATTAATAAAAAGTAAAAGCAAAATACTTCAAGTCGTGGGTAACAATCAAGTGAAATTAATAAGTCATTGTAATCAAAAATAAAAATTAAGGTTCTCCGGCTTTTGACCAAATTCGGCTCTGACTGCCCTGTCCGGCTATTCACTTAAAAGATCTGGCAACCCTATATCGAGGATATTATATGAAATTATTATTATACTAAATTATTATTACTTATAATGAAAATATTATTTTTATTGAAACTGCGAGCTTATTGACTATAGAAGAATCCAATTTTCATTACCGGTGGATTAATCACGTTTTATCAATAAGCTAAAGGATTATCAAAATTAACTTATTTCCTAAAGACTTATTAATATACTTAGTTTATATTTGCTTTTATTACAGTTAATACGAATAATTAAATGTTGTTTAATTTTTATTAAATGTTTGAAACTTCCGTACTATGACAGAATTTCACTATGACAAAATTACACCGAAGTTTTTCTTGCATTTCATTACAGAGTGAAGTGTCAGTCGCTTTTGTTAGTTACCCATACGGCGGCACGTCTTAACAATATTCCAGTTTATAATTGGAAAATGGAACGTTTGAAGTTACCATCATAAAACATAGAACGGATATTGGGACGACATAAAATACCTATAACATAAAATCTAAAACTATTTGCTAGTCTGGTGTAAAAAATACGAGTATGGATATTCTACTCTCCCTCTTATTTGTTAAAACAAGAGGCTCCGTGGCGCAATGGTCAAACACGTCAGCCTGCGACATGAGAGGTCCTGGGTTCTATCCCCGGCCAGATCATGATGAAAAACGATATTTTTCAGATTGGCCTGGGTCTTGTATGTTTATTTATATCATAAAACTAGCTGTGCCTGCGTAGAATAGTGACTGGTAACGCGTTCGCCTCGTTGACCCGGGGGTCGCGGGTTCGATTCCCACGGGAAGCAGTTGTTTCCAGTTTGGTTAGGACATTGCTGGTATGAATCACCTGATTGTCTGATAAGAAAGATGATTTCGTGCTTCGGAAGGCACGTTAATCTGGTGGTCCCGGCTGCCATCTGGTAGTCGTTAAAGGAACCACGTCAGAGGCCGAGAGGCGGTTCCGCAGAACTCTGACACCAGGGTGTGCATGGTCGACTGACCGTGTCACCTACACGGAATGATGATGATGAGAATAGTGAATTATTAAAAAATAGCCTTTGTCCTTTCTCAGACTCGTAGACTATCTGTGTACCAAATTTTATATATTATAATCCTGTATTACAAATCTGTTTCGAATATTATTTACTAAAGACGTAAATTATTAAACAACTTTTAACACATGTAACACTTCCATTCTTCTGGTTTTTGTATAAAACCCCTGCAATGTCAAATGTGCTTCCTCGGTACATTCTATTACGCAAGCATCTTGTATCATATTTAATCACAGATTACATTAAATAATATGATAGTGCGTCAAGTATGTGTGCCGCACTAAGCCACCCTCCCATTCAATATTTGCATATGAAATCCTCTTAAACAAAATTTATCTAGAGCATTTAGATATAATTATTTCACATATTCGTCTTAACAACAGCAACTACATTTATTTTTATGAAATTTTATTTTATAACTAGCAATATTCCCGTGATTTCATCCGCGTTATATTTCAATCCCTTAGAGGTTAATTTTTAAAAATCCTTTTTTACTGCTGACTTACGAGTATACATCAAGGATTTCAGGTTTCTAGGTAAAGTAGTTTCGGCTGTGCGTTGATATAGAAGTCAACTCATCATTGATGGCAGTCGTTACGCTATGTCTGATGCCTTAAGGCAGCTTGAAAAATCTGATATCAATGTTGGCCACTTACATACACGAAAAACAACAAGTAACAACTATAACAACATTCGTTAATACGCGTACATGCATGATTTTATACCTATCGTTTTTGATACATAAGGAAAAAATATTTGTTAATACAGGGTATTATCATATAATTAAGGCAAGATAACGTTAAATATAATAATAGATAACGATGATTTGATTAATATAAACATTTTTGACTAAGTGAATAAATGATCGATCGACTTACGTAGATAATTTAAATAATTTTATTTGAGATACGAAACTTTCTTTTGTTCCCCCAATCATTACAATCTCCTGATATGACGTCAACGCTAAATGTGGTTCTTGTAGACAAGTCTACCAAACAGACATAAATAAGGTATGTAAGGAAAAAAGCTTGTAGTGTCAGCCAATTAGTACCGAAACATTTTTGACTGATAAGTTGAGGAGTTCCTTAACATCGGACCGTGATAGAACAGGTTGATGTCATTTATTGCATTGCATCCGATTTACAAGGGAATACAAAGTTTCAGCTTTTTTTACACCGGCGCAGCGGTCAACACGCCGGTCTGTGACACGGATGGTCCCGGATTCGATCCTCGGTCAGGTCAAGATGAAAAATGATCTTTTTCAGATTGACCTGGGTCTTGGATGTTTATCTATATATGTATTTGTTATAAAATGTAGTATCGTTGAGTTAGTATCCCATAACACAAGTCTTACATAAGAACTTACTTTGGGGCTAGCTCAATCTGTGTGATTTGTCCGTATATATTTATTATTTATATTACAATAAAAACTTGTCAAAGAATTTCGGACCGATTAACTCAAACCGGAAGGTCTAAAAGACGCGTTTAGGGCCTCGAGTAGCAAGACAAGGTCGCTTTGACCGTGACAGAGCAAGTCCTTGTGTTGGCCCTGAGAGCCCCTGAGGTACACGCCATGGGAGTTAAGGGCGGAAAAGCTCGATATCGATAAACAATTGAACGCTGAAATATTATTAAGGACGAGTCAATGGTTTATAAAATTGGTTTAGCCTTGCCATTTTAGTGAACCAGCCTCTTCCTTCATTCTTAATGAGACAATTCCTGCCTTCTTCCATTTTAGAAGCAACAGTGATACAAGGGTATTTAAGAAATAGTAAAGAAAGCACAGGGTAGAACATGACCGGAAAGAAGCTCTCTACTGGCACCCTTACGATATGAATTAGCATGGATTACCATTATTCCTTTGCAAACAATTGACAACGAAATTGCTAATGAAGTTTTTTTCCTTTCAATCAACACGATTATTCCAAACAATGAAACAGTTTGTCAGCAGGAAAATACCAACCAACTTCACCGTGTGTCCAATCGACAAGACATTCATCGCTTTTCCCTCACTTGAAGGGTTCCGTTCGAGCAGAGTGGCGTCGAGTGACAGCTGTGAACTTCGGGCATAAAGCCTTGCAAATGTACTTTTTTTCTTTTCAATCAATTATCAAACACCATTATTCCAAACAATGAAACAGTTTGTCAGCGGGAATACCAACTTTACTGTGTCCAATCGACAGGTAATTCATCGCTTTCCCCTCACTTGAAGGGTTCCGTTCGAGCAGGGTGGCGCCGCGTGACGGCGGTGAACTTCGGGCATAAAGCCTTGCATGTATTTGTTTCCTTTCAATCAAACACGATTATTCCAAACATTGAAACAGTTTGTCAGCGGGAATAACCAACGTTACTGTATCCACAGTGTGTGAACAGGTTGATATCATTTATTGCATTGCATCCGATTTACAAGGGAATACAAAGTTTCAGCTTTTTTTACACCGGCGCAGCGGTCAACACGCCGGTCTGTGACACGGATGGTCCCGGGTTCGATCCCCGGTCAGGTCAAAATGAAAAATGACCTTTTTCAGATTGACCTGGGACTTGGATGTGTATCTATATAAGTATCTATTATAAAATATGGGTATCGTTGAGTCAGTATCCCATAACACAAGTCTCGAAATTACTTTGGGGCTAGCTCAATCTGTGTGATTTGTCCGTAGGTATCTATTTATTTAATCGACAAGACGTTCATTCATCGCTTTCCCCTCACTTGAAGGGTTCAGTTCGAGCAGGGTGGCGTCGCGTGCTAGCGGTGAACTTCGGGCAAGCCATTACGGCGAGGCCGCGGTGAACTTGCACCCTAATGATACGGCGACCCTGGACGAAAGCGAGGCGCGAGTCGCTCGGCCTGAAGGCTGGTAAATAAACTTTTGTTTGGATTGGCGTAAAAGGCGATGCCGCAGTGACGAAACATTTCGCTTGCCATACATTTTATCTAACTAATATTATAAATCTGAAGAGTTTGTTTGTCTGTTTGAACGCGTTTGTGTCAGGAACTACCGTAGTACCAGGATAGGACGTTATCCCTGAGTGCCATAGGCTAGGTATGTAGTGTACCACGGACTTAGCCGGGGCGGACTGCTTCTGTATTTTATAAAGAGGAAAGATTTGTTAATTGAATTGGGTCCGAAACAACTGGGCCGCTTATATAGCAAATTTATCTTGCGGTTGACTAGGCTATAATTTACGCGGACCAAGTCGCGGGAAAATTACTGGTATAGATATAACGAATGCAATCAAACTGACTGTAAGCGATGTGTGTCTGTCATGAAAGCGAGTTACCATATTATCTAGGTGTTTAGTTCATTCAACCTAAATAACGTTCTAAAAGGCTGCCACTAGTAAGAAACGCATTTCCGATTGAAATTCTTGCAACGCTTACAGGTTCAATACATAACTTTCATAGATAAATATTTGATTGATAGATTAAATCGTCGCGTTTTAAAACTATTGCGTTAGGTCTGTGTTGGCACGCTATGTAATGATTTTCAAATTAAAATTGGATTGTCGTAGATTGTCCCTAGTTTTATGTTGACACCTATTCTGAGGTTGACAGATAATATCGAGAGAAACCGTTTTATGTAGATTTTCCAAAATCGTATATACTTACATAAAGTTAATTGTTAACACGTCTCACGTTTTTATTTCCTCATAAACGAGTGCTATTTTACAAAAAAAAAAGACTTATACAACCTACAACTCGTGCTGAGAAATATAAACTGGTCTTGCAGACTGTCACTATAAATACAGATGATAAGGTGTTTTCACAACGCTTGCTTTCTCCAGAATGCGTGTTGTTTACTCTTCCATATCGTGGTTCCATTTTTACTGGTCTTGTCCCGTGAAAAGAACTAGTTCTTTGACATAATCTTGATTATAATGCTGTAAATTTATAGGACTGAAAATCATTGGCGATTTTTTAAAAGTATAAAGTGACTAGCTTTTTCATGATGAATTCATGTGAAATTTCATGATGATCGGTTCAGAAGTTTATGCCTTAACAAACAAACTCACAGGAAAATAAGTTAGTTTAGGATTGAAGTAACAAAAACTTTAGTCTACCTTTATACTGCTTCACAAGAAAAACTTACTATTTTGAGTAACATATTTCTAAAAAAAAAAAACAATCATGCGGTACTTTGTTGTAATTCGTAAATATACAGCGCGTAAATTAACCCTCGTCTCAGCTCGTCAATATGAACAACATTTTCTATGAGATCAATGCTGGTAATTCAAATTTTTTTCGAAATTTTCATATAAAAGTAAAAAACATCGAGTTCCCAGTTCCAGGTTCCATAGGAAAAGTTGATATTGACGGTCTGAGTCACCTCTTTAAGGAAATGTCGAGGGTCAATCAATTTACACCCTGATGTAATTGGAAAAAAATAAGGCTCTAAAAGAGTGTGGATCGTTTCATAATGATCTAATAGAAAGTATTTTCCCATAGACCCCTGCAGTCAATCAGAACGAGATGACTTCCTAACGTTTTTGCGCCAGCCAATCAGTCTGCGAAACGGAGCGAGGCACTCTTAATAGAGTGTTTTTGTGCCGCTAACTACTGCCAGTTCCGTGTGGGGTAGATTGATGGGCTCGGAGAATCATTTAAGGTTTATTATGGCCGATAAGAGAAATGAAAATGTGTGAAATACTAGCCGATTTTTTAATCGTTCTGCAAAATGGAGCGAGGCACTCTTAATAGAGTGTTTTTGTGCCGCTAACTATTGCCAGTTCCGTGTGCCGTGTGGGGTAGATTGATGGGCTGGGAGAATCATTTAAGGTTTATTATGGACTATGAGAGAAATAACAATGTGTGTAATACTAGCCCATTTTTTAATCATTCTGCAAAATGGAGCGAGGTACACTTAACGACTCGACTGTTTTGTGCCGCTAACTCTGCCAGTTCCATGCGTTAGATGATGATGATGTGGAGAAAAATTTTGGCTTGGTTTTATAGGGACGATAAGGGTAACAAAATTATGTAAATATGAGACGGTTTAAGTCCATGATACTTCACAGCTATTATTCATGAAACATTCCAAAAATCTAAAAACTATTTTGACTACTTACAGCACTTCGATTGCTCTTATCGTATGACAATATTTTTTGTCATATTTTGTGTGTAATATTTTCCTTGGTGAAAGTTACTAAGTACCTAAAAAGTATCATGTATTTGACCTACTCAATAGTTACAGTGATTTTGTAATCAAACCAAGCACCCGTGAATAATTCATAGCGTTATTTATTTTTCACTAAACCGGTAACTTTATTAGGCATTCTGTTTATTCTAGTCGCCTACTCGACGATTTTATAATACATCTAACACTGCCGCTGCCTATAAAAGGCCTATAAACTGCCGGACGACAAAGGACCGATAACGATGTAATGTTATAACGAGCGAGTGACGTCACACCAGCCTGCCTCGTACAGCCTTCCGCATCGGCTCACTTCCTGTGCAAAATGCATGTGTCGCCGTGTTTATGTCCTGCACTTTTTATTTTTTTCCTTCCGGTGCAAAACAGGTATTTGACGAATCTCGGTTATCAATCACGGACGTATATTTAGTCGGTATTGCCGAATAGTTCTATCACCGATTTCGGTCTGTTACGAAGACCATCATCAAGGCGAGTGTTCGAAGTGGCGACACGGCGTACGTATGTGTATAAGTACCAGGTATTTCACATCATGATACTACCGGAGCCATTGCATGAAAAATCATACTCTTGTAATGCTCATTCAAATGAGCATTACAAGAGTATTTGAAAAAAAATCCACTATTATTCTATTAAGCACAAAGAATAGCAATTGGGAAACAAAAGTAATTTATTCCTTTTATTACCACAAATTCCTCAGTTATTTGTTTACAAGAAGAATTAATGACCAAATTAAACTGTGACCAAACTCTTCTATCTCTTGGTTCGCTGTCTTGTCTTCTATTAATTTGATCAAGAGCGCGTTCAATTTATTTCATCTTTATTTAGTACTTTCCATATAAAAGCTGATGCCCCAAATATCTATTTCAAATGGAATCACAGATCCAAAAACATGCCTGTAACTGCCAGGTGTCACGATCAAGAACGTTGATCGAACAAGATATATTACGTATGTAAAGAAATGACATGACACGTTAGTTATAAAATTTTCAATCTATGGTTATAAATAAATATGTATTACATTAAGTGATAGTTGAACTAATACGTAGAACGCGTCTCCAGTACTTTTACCTTTTGAATAAATATCAGGTAAGTAGCGAGAAAAATTAACAAACACTGCATGAATTCATTTGAACCCTGTTTTTTTTTTATCATAAGCTATAATAACATTGTGAATTGTGAAATTCATCTAAGTCTAGTTTAGCGTAAAGGAACATCCCCAAATTTTTACATTTATTATACTCACAAGTAATAGGCCATGTAATACACATCCATGTCTAAAAATAATTATTATACTTGTTGCTAGTGACCTGTCTTTCTTTAATATTATATTGCACATTTACATGACTTGGTACATATATAATATTTTAGGATAAACACCATTGGTCAACATCAAATTAGGCCTGTAACTGCACAAAAATAAAACACTAAACTCAATATAGTAATTACTTAAATACTATAATAGTACATTATGATACAAGTACGGTAAGCTGGATATTATAGTCGAGGTGTTTATAATAAACCGACGACTATAATAGACAGCTTACCGTACAAGTATCATACGACATTTTTCAGTACATTTGCGATTACCATAAACTAAAACATTATATAAGTCGGTTAAAAAATCACATCTCACGAATTAGAAAAAGTCTTCATGCTGAACTTGAAACTCTTTGCTCGGATTCTATGAAAAAGTTTAAATTTTGCATCTGTGGCATTGAGCGGTTGTGATTGGTGTAAAGTAAAAAGCACAAGTGCCGTAAATACATCATTACGATACAGATTTCGATGTCATAAGAACCGTATTATTAGCAAATGTATTGAAAATTTATGTAACCTAACATATGTATTAATTACAATAAGTACACGTCTTTCAATACACCTGTAACACCACACCTCAACTTTGTCTATTTTCATAAATTTCCATCACTTCGCGGAAATATTTGCAGTCAATTCGATCTGGCTACATTGTGATTCTGAAATTTCAAATTCAGCTTGAAGGTCGAAGATTAACGTGGAATTTCAATGAAAACGATCATTGTTATGTTAATATAATAAAATATGAAATATAGTGTGGACAAGCTGCTACTTACTACCTCGCGAATCGAAATCTTCTGTCTACCTCTTAGTTTAAGATCTCACTGCTTTTTAGAAAATTTTAAGTCAATTGATATTAAGTTCCATGCTGAAGCTATTATGTAAATAACCTTAAAGAACACATTTATACACCGCAACCTTAAAGCACACTGTTGCTGTCCATTTTATTTGACATTGGTGCACAACACTATATGGCCCTTTTTCCAAGAGGCTCATATTGAGAAATAGCCCAGTTTTACTTTTAACTAACAACATAAAGTATTCGTAGGTAAAAAAATCATACAGGCACCGAAATTCGAATTTGCAGAAAATTAATTCGCACATAATCGATATGGCTTCTTATACGTACATAGAAAGTTAGTACATAACAACTAGCAAAAATTAGAACAATAAATATTTTACGATGTTTAACGTCTTACTTTGATAAGTTCTTATTTTGATACAACTAGAGTGGTGAAAATAGGAGTACCTAATTCTTGTTTAATTCGTCGGTTATTTGCAGTTGAATAAAACAAATCACAACCAATATTAACACGAGTAAAGTGTAAAATAATTGAGATTAAATTTATCTGTCAGCACTATCCCGCTGCAGTAATTAACATAGAGCGTTAATAGGCTGTGTTCACACCTACGCCAACGTAACACAATTTCTGCAGCCGACCGGCACATAGAAGTATTTGTATAAAATATGCAATGCGTATCGAGTTATATACTACTTATATATCTCGATGGCAATGTGTATTGTTGCTTGCGTCTGAATGCTGAGTAGGATGTCTAAAAGAAATAACGTTGTACGTAATCTTGTTAACTTTTACAATGCAACATTATTAAAATTACGCTTATATCTCACAGAACATGGGTCATCTAAGTTTCTTAATTTAATTTTGCATATTTCCCTATATGTTCCTCTGAGAAAGTTGTGAACTTATTTCTTTTAATATTAGGTTTGTAAGTATTGTTCCTACATACAATGGAGGATTCGATGGCAGATCGAGTAAAGCCATCCAAGTGGCAAAAGGTATAATTTTGAAGGAGATATCATTTTATAAAAAGAACAAAAAGTAGGACATAAATATGGACTATGGGAAGGCAGTATTTGCAATCAGAAGCGTACAATACGTTTGGTGTGCACAGTTATAGTCATGCACCAGTTGCGAACTAGTTAATTAGCAGTACCTAAAGCTTTGAGCCTTCAATGAGAATTGTTTCGAACCGTGGTTTCAATCCATTGTGCACTCGATGACCTGAATCCTTAGGAATTTGGCCAGACTAATCTGTTAGTCCGATAGCGTTGTTCTTTCATCCTTAATCCAGATTTTTACAAATCCGTACAATAATTAGGGAAAAGGCCCTAGCTGCCCACAGAGTCCATCGAAATCCTCTAAATAACAGGGGCTGATTTGATAAACCACAAGTCCAGTACAGTCTCACAGATAAATGGGGTTTCCATATTAGAATACTAAAGATATCTTCAAAGGATTTCACAGTTTAATTGAAAGATTTTTTCTAAATCTATTATATTATAAGATAATACAACATATTTAATTATTGTCCATGAATATGTAGACTGATAGATCGTTAAATAGGATTAGAAAGATTTAGATAATTACAAGTATAATCAAAACATTAGTATGCCCATAAACCACAGAGCACACACCTTCGCTGCTCTGTGCCATAAACAAATGAAGAGCCTTTATGCCATTCACGCTCTGTGTGACTCGGCCTATTCGCGCCCTAATCCAGGCCGCTGGCAGACCTAGACACCAATACATTTACAGCGGCAATCACGGATTAGCACAACCAGCTGTATCACAAAGCCTCACCTATCACCGCCAGATAATTGGCCCATTGTCCAGCGTGCGTGTTGCGTCAACATAGGAAATTATACGCCAAGGATGCCTTTCGTAACGCCGATATGCGACGTCGGAAGCGTTTACACGCACACGTAATAAAAACATTAACTTGAGACATAGCTGATTAGTTTTAAATGGAACTTGCAAGATGCATTATGAAATAAAAGTGGATGACGCGTCTTATTATGGATTGTTATAAAAATTTCCACTGACTCGCCTGCAAGTTAACAAGAAGTATGACGGAGTCTGGCTAAGAGCTACTTATGTTTTTTCATAAGCACGGAAAACTTTTTAAAAAACTGGCCAAGTGTGAGTCAAACTCGCGCAATGAGGGTTCCGTACAATATGCTTCGTGAACACACACACAATGTGCAAAAAATGTTTTATTCCATTGACTAGCGCCATCTAGTGGTGTTTTAGTGAACTATTTCCTTAGATGAACTTATTATTGTGAGTTTACCACTTAATTTTCAAGTGATAGAATTCTTATTATTTTTCCTGTAATCTTCAAGGAATGAACTATATTTTGTAATTTTTTCAAAATTTTCGGCCCAGTAGTTTCGGAGATCAGGGGGGGGGAATGGTCAATTTTTGCCTTCTTTCGTGAATAAAATTAAAAGTATTGATTTTACCCGAACAAAAAAAAATATTTTTGAGATCCTCATAATGAGCCCTTTCATTTGATATATGACACAGTAAGGTTTGCAAAACTTTTTTTTTTAATTTTGTGATTGGGCCCCTCAAAATGACCCTTATTTCAAAAAAATCTTTATTTACTTTGCACAACCGTGTTTGGGTCATAGGATTACACTATCTTACCAAATTTTATCTAATTTGGTTCAGTAGATTCGGAGAAAATCGGCTGTGACAGACGGACGGACGGACAGACAGACGCTCGAGTGATCCTATAAGGGTTCCGTTTTTCAACTTTTGTACGGAACCCTAAAAAGGCAAGAGAAACAATATTGAGTAATATTTTTTAAATCAATACCCTGAAGACGTAACTAGGAGTTCTAAGAAGTAGAAAGAAAATTTAAAAACCTTCAACTATTAGCAAAAGACCTCTGAAGAAACCAAGACCCTAACACCACAAAACATAGTACCGCCGCGCCAAAGGATGTAATGAGCGAGGTTACGCCCCTACAGACAGAAACGTGCTTACAACAAAAAACACAAAAAATATTTCCTAAACACAGCGCGTAAAGACCGCGGTAACTTTCCCTCATTAACCGACTGAATGCTTCATTTGCTGACTAAATATTTCCACAATTTCTGTCGCTCTCATTTTGAAAGTTCGTAAAAAGATAATTTTATTAGAACTCTTAAATCGTTTATGGTTTCGTGACGATAACTGGTCGCCTTGACAGCAATAACCCAGCCAACCTACATTCTACGTATATTGTAGGCTATACAATGCTTAGCGAAGCCAGAGCAAATATTGCTGAAATCTGTCTTAACACCTATCATTATCATAATCTAGTTATTCTACAGATTCAACCAGATGACTGCAACATATACATTACGCGGAAAGAGATACTATCCGAGATATTTTACACCGATATTGATTGATCATGATGAATGAAAAAAACCGGCCAAGTGTGAGTCAAACTCGCGCAATGAGGGTTCCGTACAATATGCTTCGTGAACACACACAAAATGTGCAAAATGTTTTATTCAATTGACTAGCGCTATCTAGTGGTGTTTTGGTGAACTATTTCCCTAGGTGAACTTATTATAGTGAGTTTACCACTTTATTTTCAACTGATAGAATTCTTATTATTTTTCCTGTAATCTTCAAGCAATGAACTATATATTGTAATTTTTTCGAAATTTTAGGCCCAGTAGTTTCGGAGATCAGGGGGGGGGGAATGGTCAAATTTTGCCTTCTTTCGTGAATAAAATCAAAAGTATTGATTTTTCCCGAACGAAAAAAAATATTTTTGAGATCCTCGTAACAAGCCCTTTCATTTGATATATAACACGGTAAGGTTTGCAAAACTTTTTTTTAACATTTTCGATTTGGACCTCCTAAAATGACCCTTATTTAAAAAAAATATATATTTGCTTCGCACATCCGTGTTTGGGTCATAGGTTTACACCATCTTACCAAATTTCATTTAATTTAGTTCAGTAGATTCGGAGAAAATCGACTGTGACAGACGGACGGACGGACAGACAGACGCTCGAGTGATCCTATAAGGGTTCCGTTTTTCATTTTTTGTACGGAATCCTAAAAAGGAACTTAGATACGGTATCGTCTAGAAATCAGAATTTTTTGAATTTATCTAAACATCGGGTCAAACTGTGACCTGATTTTTCTGAAACACTAGCAGTTCCACTCGGCTTCGGTGTGAGGTAATGTATGTTTGATAACCTGAATTTATTTTTTTGTCAATCCAACATTATAAGACCAAATAAAATACATGAAACAATAGACTAATTAAATTAATCAGTCGATTGTTAGATGTTTCCAGAGCATAATCTACGAGTCTGCGTATTCAACCTCAACAATAACGCCAGCTAGGCCAGAACAATGCGAAGGTATTTGATTAAGTTATTTCAATAACAGATTTTACGTGAAGTAGGTATATTGCATTATGCGAAATAATGTCTTAACACATTGGCGCCTTTTATAGTGATAGTCAGGGGTGTCATTCTCCCTCAACTACCTGTCCGTTGGTGCGGATATGGCATCGGGTTTGCACGCCCGTCCTCCCGAACTGCTATCCCAAAAACCCTTCCCTCGCTTAAAAATTGGTTTCGATGGACAGCAGAGTCGGAATCGATATAAGCGCTCGTTGTCGCTTACTCGACTGCAGTTCCATATCAAAAGAAAACAAAACAAACTGCGCTCACCAACCCGTTTGCCCAGGGTGGTGAGTATGGCAAAATCCCCCAATGATGGAAATCCTTGGGGGAGACCTATGTTTAGCTTACTGTATTGCTGATGATGACGTGAATGTTAAAATGTGTGACGCCAACACACTATATCTTTTATAATGTCTCTCAATAGGTACCCATTGTGGCATTTTCACAATGCTGACGCCTGCTTTGTGTCAACACGAAACTCTACACGGCTCCGCGGGCTCGCGTCACCAGTGATAGTGCTTTCTTTGTATGGATTATTATAGCTATGGTTGCCAACCTGACCTTTTACATCTGCCAAAGAGATAGATCTTTTTTAGTTGTGGTAGAGCCACGCTACCGGCGAAATTTACTTTTGCTAGTAGCATGAAAGGGCCGGCTCGTCCGAGGAAGTACCACACTCTCACAGAAAATTTTGTTCGACCTTTGAGTAGTAGCTATATCGCTGCTGCTAGTAGTCTGTAGCTTTTGAACGTTTAATAAATACATATTATCTAATAAGATAATTTTAAATACGATATGACGTGCAGAAGTGCCTGCAAAGGCCTATTTTCTGAATAAACGTTTTGATTTTTTGATTTTGATATACTTCGTTCGGTAAGCGAGAGAGTCGGAGGCCCATCCCCTCTCCCCTCTGAAGACAATTTCGAGGATTTACGAAGAGACCTTGAATTTCTTTGAACACTTTGTAAAAGAATGATTTAGGTTGATAACTGATTGGTGATTTTTATTTCCTTTCTGCATTCAATCAATTTTATAAATTAACAATAAAGTATATAGCCAGTGTAACTCGGGGTCGGGCGTTAAATCTGTGGGTTATGTTATACATATATACTACATACATATAAAGACTTCAAAATATTATTCTCCTTGTTTGGCAGGTGTGTGAAATACAATGTCTGTAGTAGTTTAGCTAGGAAAATATTTAACTATCCAATTAGTAGGATTAGATATTTGTCAGAAGGTGCTCCAGATGCGTAAGACGTAGTAAAAGGTCACTTATCGATGTTCTCTATTTATCCAAATAAGATTCTAAGCAAATAAAACATTATTTACATACACTATTACTTATCTCGTCTTTATATCCTTTACGGAGTAGATAGATTCATGGTACAAGTCACACACACTAAAGGTGTGGTGACTTATACCATGAACACACGTTTAGTGTGTGGTGGGCGTATAGGTGGAAACGTAAACATGATAGTGATGAGTAGGTCGTCTATTGATTTGACGAGTTTTCTCAAATTTTAGCCAATGCCCTCGACCGTACAGAAAGTTGTAAAAACGTATAATATTATTGAAATGAGGAATGGATTCTTGCGGCTCTAGGAAGCTGGTAGCCCTGTTGCCAGCGCATCTGACACGCCACGCCAGGGTGAATGCATCTGCATTATCTCTGCTCCGCATCGTGTGCATTAACCTTTCTGAACCAATGGTCTATCTGACCCCTGCACTGGACGTGTAGAGACTGCGGGCGTCTGATTTTACAAAATACGGAACAATTCGTCTGATTTTAAGATTTAATAAAAATTTTAAGTAATAGGGAATATGCATGAAAAAAGTATGTGTTATAAAAATATTAATCAGTATAAAAATCAATGTCAATTATATAAATTAAAAGTCGACGCCATTACCTTTAGATCGTATCGAGAAGGTAATATACCGATTCCGAAAAAGAGTATTCATTTTCGAATTTACTAGAAATAGGTAAAAGGTATATCTCTATAATCCATAGGTACCTAATGATTTAATAAAAAAGTGGAAAATATATTTCTATAAAAAAAAAAATGTCTCTTAGAACACGCCAGATTCGACCATGGTCATCATTATTTTCTTATTAACCTTCTCACCTAAACTAGGTAAGTACCATTAGATGAGAAGGAGGCTAGGAGGCTACTGACCTACTTAATAACATTTATTACTTCTTCAATGATTTGTATAATCTTTCCTTGTATGGCCATCATAGCATAGTACAAGAAAAAAAAACAAATTGAAAACTCTGTATCTCTCTACTATCAAATTTTTGCTATAACTTGGCAATTAACCTCTCAGTGCTGCCACCAAGGTACATAGATATTATCACGTCTTTATCCCTAAACAGGGCTTTTATGACCCTAAGGCCTCGTTTAGCGTTGACCATCTCGCCAGGCGTGGCCTTTGTTTTGGGTCTGCCAAACCTCCTTGCATGTTTATTTCCGTTACAAATCCTTCACCATACAAATCTTAAGCCCACAAGTCTAACCTTAACAATCAAATACTACTTTAAGTATAACACAATAAATATAAGCACCGTACTCGCCGATCAGAAACATATCAATTTGCGTCGCTTTTTGTTATCATTCGATTAAAGGTCGATCATATCAGATCTATTCGATTAAAGTACTTGCAGAGTCGGTCGACAACCGATATAATGGGGCGGTCAACATACTGCACGTCATGTGGTCTAAATGTCATCAATTAGTGTTTACTTGTTTAGCGGCGCCACGCTCTGGTTTAAATTGAAAACGTAATCATACGTGTAATGGGGACGCCATAGATTAAAAAAAAATCGTTTCGTCATGGGGGAAGCCAACTTCATAAATATCACAGACATATCAACTTTAAATTAATTAGTGACAGTCTGTGTATAAACTTTAACCGTCAAGTACTGCGGTGAACAAAAGAAAAATTTTTTTTCTCTGTGGTAAAACGAGATGGCATCCTGAACAAGAAAACAAATAATAATAAACGTCAAGATCGTGATATAACGAAAATGTTTGAAGACGCAATGTCGTGTAGAGGATGAAGTAGAGTTATAAGAGCATATTAACAACTCTGAAATAACCGTAGGACTTTTTGGTAAGACATGCAGTCGCTTTATTTAGAGGAAAAAACAACTGCAGACACTCATTTAACGCTCACTGTGTCAGGTAAGCGGTATCATATTTCATTCATGTAACTACAGGGAATAAACACCACACATTAGCACAGAAAAAAAAAATTTTCATTTTTATTTTATTCTACTTATTTCAGGAAGATTTCCCCAATCATGTCTGTTTTATGACACTAATGAGTCACGAAACGAAAATACGAAGTAATTTAAAAGTCAAAACATTATGTAAGGTACTGCTACAGTTGGTAACAATAAAATTAATCGTGCTGATGTGAAAACGGTTAACAACATTACGCTTTATTAGCATCGCCGGAACGCAACAAAACACTGTGACTCATCGCAAACGTTATACGATACAGCACAAATGGAACGGACACGACTTCTGTATAATTACGAGCACATTCGTCAACACTGACAGGAGTTATTCCTCTGTACCTCTCTGCACTATTCGTGACTTGATGAAGGTGAAAAATGGGATAAACAAAGATCACCGACATAGCTCAGCACATTAACTCTTCAAAGTGGCAGTGCCAAAAAAATCTCGAGTGGTGACCACGTACCGGCAAGCGCAGCGGACACCCACGTTCTACCTATAGGTCGCAGCAAGGTCCTGGATGCTGGCCGCTTTTATCCGGTAGTATTGTAAACCCTTAGCTAAAGGCAAAATTATTTCAGCAGTGAACTTCTTACGGCTAAGATGCTGATGATGCGAGAACTGTTAAGCTGATTTTTGGAGAAGTTCTAGCAACAAATTTATTGTCTAGTTTTCTTTGTCTATAAATTCATTGTGTTTTAGGAATATTGTCTGTTAACCTTAGATCGTCCTCTGGTAAGATTCTACCCGTGATTAGATTAGAAAGTAGATTAGGACAGGTACTTAAAACAATAGATTTACTTCAACGTCACCTGAAGAAAGTAACAATTGTGTTTAGTGGGGCGAAAGTTGAAGGAACTTGACATAAGAGTCACAGAAAACAACACCTATGTTGTACGTATTCAGTTCCTTTCTTTAATTAATTTTGTATTTATGAAGAGTTTCAGCTTCAATTCTGAAAAAGGCACCTATTGAATAGTCTATTTGAATTTGTTTAGTCTAGATGTTACGCGAATGCTCAATAAGGAATATTATATTTTATGTATATGTATGTTAGTTCATTTACTCCAAAATTCCTTCTAATTCCGTGACTAGATTTCTATGTGTGAGGTGTGGATTGCATCATTGCTTTAGTTTATATACATGAGTTATATATCTTTTTCGGAGGGCCGGCGTTTTTTTATTCGAAATTTCTTCAAATATCACTAAAGCTATCTGCGATCCAACTACAAAATAATATCATAACAATTAAGTGTTCAAGTTACGTCCGACTGTTATATGCACCGCACTGGAAACATCTATTACGCAAGGCCAAGTAAAACGTGTAAACGATTTGAGTTTCAACCAGTTTGTCCAGAGTAGTCTAATTATTGTCTGCGGTAATAATAGGTAACTAGTTTGAAAACCTTCAATTCATAGATACTTTACAAATACAAAGAAAAATAAAGATGAAGATCTGGAGGTAACTAAATGACATAACCTCTTTCTTCGTAGTAAGGCGATTATTAAATTTAACGCATGGTGAGTGAATGCAATGTGTAAAAGCTGTTGAAGATTGTAATTTAATAATAACAACAAAAACAGACTAGACATTAATTATTAATGTTAACAGGATTTGGCACACACCTTTTATTTTGCAGCGATGTGGCTCATGTGGCAGTGATTCTCACTGCGACCACTAATGAATGTAACTCCTCAGAAACAGAAATAAATAAATAAAAGGTTCGTGCTATGTCTTCTGTCCTGTTAATATTAATAAGTATGTGTGTTAAAGCCCGAAAGTTTAAAACAAAATGAACTAGACATTCGATATAATCTAGAACGTGTAATCATTATCACAGGACAACACAATGACGCACGACTTGGAGCTATTATGTTTCCCTCTGAGCTTGAATTATGAAGAAACCGACCAAGTGCATGTCGGACCAAGCGCAGTGTAGGGTTCCGTAGTTGCACGTTATTTTATAAGATGGTTCACTATAAATCTTTGACTTGTGAACCCTACTTAGCAGAAAAAGTTTTTATTTTAATATTTGTTATATATGCACTCCCCTGATTTTTCTCACGTGTCTAATAAACAGCCATTCAGCTTGCAGAGGGTGCAGAGTTGAAACACTTGAATTCCGCAAAATTTTGAAAATTGCGGATTCCATATCGCAAACAGATCCCTGGAAGTCGATTTTTCAACCAAGAGAATCGATCCGCCACTCGTTGTCAAGTTCCGCGTCAAGTTGGCTCTATTTTTTAATCATTATTCGAATGGGTTTTCCGTGTGGTCGTCGCAGACCACTCGGTCGGAACGGACTACGCGTGCAAAATGTCAAATTTCACTTTGACCAAATTTTTTTTTTCTTAAATTCTCGTCCTTAAAACCTAGCGTTTTTGCCACAACTGTCTACAAAAAGTGGGAATATACGTCCGATTTGCTTCCGATACGATTGCAGCGTTGCCTTTTCAAAAATAAGAAGTTCCTTACACCTACATGAAAATTAAAGATTTTAAAAGAAATTGCAATAAAACCCTTATATATGCCTTAGTCACTGTATTAAGAAAATCAGAAAACATAATTAAGAAATAAGAAGGCTTTTGTATAATTCGCAATTTTATTATTATTACGCCATTTACTGAGAAGACTTCGTCTATAGTATACATATAGTATATCTTGTTCATATTTAACTGGTTTTTCTACGAAAGAAGATTACGAAAAACAATTGCCTAAAGACAATCAAATTCCCCTAGAATTAAAGACACTGTACCTAAAATGGCAACACCGTCCGATTGTCGGATTGAAAATCGGTCGTGTATTCCCAGCTTAAGCTACTAGTTTTGCTGTGCATTCAATTATTCTGGCAACCGTAGCAATATTTTTTTTGCTGGCAATTCTAAGCAATAGAACCATTCGTACGGTTCAAAACTACGTAAAAACAGGCCCGCTCGTTGATTTTATTCACATGTGAATACGAACCGAGTGCTGACGTCACAACGAGTGGTGGATTGATTCTATTAGTTCAAAAATTGACTCCCAGAATCGAAAAATTGTGTTCGAGAATCGACAACATTTTTGACCTATTTAATTGACGAGAAAATAGAATTTTCCACCATTCTTGACATGTATGGTAGGAACCTTAAATACAATGTACGTGCCTAATTACAACTTTCTACTAATAAAGCCTCTAGGCTAAACCGCGGGCAGATAGACAGATATGGTGAAACTATAACAGTTCCTTGTTTACTACGGAACCCTATAAAACATGTAGTTAAGTTTTATACAACTAGGATTTTATCATTCCGGAAGATGTTAATTACCCTACTCATTCGACATGAAGAAGTCTAATAAAGAAGATAAATAATCTGCAACAGTAGTCATATAGGAAGGGCCTTGAGACTATAGGAAGTACGTGGGAAGATTACGTTGTAGTACTTATCAAAATACTTTGTATGTAAGGGATATTCGGAGTAATACGAATGTATGTAAATGTATGATAATGTCTGACTGAATTTGAGGAGTCTTATCTTAAGTACTTACGTGTCTCGAAATAGAAACGCTGAGGACTACCAACGATACGTTACATAAAATACATATCCCAAACTTTAAGTATAAGTACAGCCGTAATAAAAAGGAAACCGTAATAAATAGGTACAACCGTATTAAAATATCTTCTCTATTCATTAATGGCAACTTAACCTTAAACTAATAAGTAATCAACTTTTTACGAACCATAAAGGACTGACCCGATGTTGGACAAAGGCCTATTACTTCATTTCTATGTCTGTCTGTCTGTTGCTTTTGTAAACCATTATGAATAAACTAGGACAGAAACTCAAGACCTCAGATTTATTTTTGTTACGTTCTACTTTTACTAGTATTTAACTGTATTGGTTTTGCTTACAATGAACAAAGTAGGTAATAGTGCTATTAGCAGTAATATTTGATAAATTTGTATTCAATAAGTATTTACATTGTTGTTTAATGAATGCTCTTTCTTTTCTAGCTAATAAACAACATGGAGGAAAAAGTTTTACTTAATTGTTCTTCGTAGATTTTACCGCGTCTTTGCCTCACTTAGTATTTATTTTACTTACTTTGGAATCATACTAGCAGATCCCGGCTGGGCGCTGGCATGTATTATGCATACCTATTAACCTTCCACTAGAATCACTCTATACATTAAAAAAAACCGCATCAAATCCGTTGTGTAGTTTTACAGATCTAAGCAATTATAGAGACAGACAGCGGGAAGCTACTTTGTTTCATACTATATAGTACTAACTCGTAGCTAATTTGTGACTGTGTCTGTCACAGCATCGGTCCATTGTTAAGGCATGTGACCTGAATGGTCTGATTGTCACGAGATCTTCATAAATCGCAGAATGACCAAAGCCTTGAGATATTGACATGTGAGAAGAAAGTGACCCAATCAAGTTAATAAAAGGTCTTCCAATTTAAAACCAATGTCAAATTGAATGTCTTTTGTAAAACGTGGCGGTTATAATACTTATCACAACAGTATATACGTGGTATATATATACTATATGTAAAAACCTTAAGGACATTTAAGGCATGGTATTAATATTTCGGAGGCAAGAAAGAATTGAGCCAGTGAGTATTATTTTCCTTTACCTCACGCTATGCAACTCTACCTTGGGCTGAAATGTTCCTAAAAGAAAGCCTACTGTCGAAGTAATTTATCTACTAAATACACTTGATGGTGGGATAATTTTGCAAAATATCTCCTCTTTTCCAGTTGCACCGCGAATTTATTTACGGAAGATCCCTAACAACATCTAAAATTTCAAATTACTGTAGCCTTACAAAATATTTACTTTACCATACCTCAGCCCTTTCCTGACGTCAGTAATTAATATGCCGACTGTGGCGCTCCCAGATAAACAACGGCAATTCGGTCAAGGTGCGATGACTCGCGTGATCCCTACGCTTTTTATTTTGTTTATGTAAATTTAGGGACGATAAGGAAATCCTTTTTCATTTGCTAAAAACTTTTTGTGTGAAAACACAATTAAATTATGTTTGATTGGGATTTCTTACATTTTAAACTTTTATGTTATTTATTTCGTTAGAAACGCCGACTAGTTTCGGTCTGTTACGAAGACCATCGGGTTTCTATAGTGGTTTGGTTTGAGTAATTTGATGATCGACTGATCGTGGTATTCGTGGTCCATGAAACTGGACGGAAAATTAAAAACTTGCCAACCACAGTAATTACGGTAAATATTACCGAAATGTTATATAGGTACTTATTTATTTCGCTTTTCCTATAAATCGCGAAATCATTATTCTGAGACTTCCGTACAATTTAATTGTCTCAACGACTTATTAGGGCTCACTCATAATAGATTTTATTTAGTACCTTTCAATTGTCCTGCCACGCTGTAACCATGGCCATGCATAATGGTGACCCCACACTGACGGTCGGTATAAAACGTTAACTAATGTTAGTAAACATATTGTTTGCAAACATTTGATTACAATGTTAAAAATGTTTTCATGTTCGGTAATGTTAGTAAATATCTCCTAACAAAATTGTTAGCGAACAATTTGTAACAAAATAAAACAGTTGTGATCTTTTGTTTGTAAACATTTATCGAGGTGACAGCGACAGTGTCGCGGAACCCAAATCCGAGCTGCGACCCAATGTCATGTTATCAAATGTTATAAAAAGTTATTTAACATTTTCATCAGTGTGGGAGCATTCAAAACATCTAACAATTTCTTAAACAATTTTACAATTCCTAACATCTGTTAGTTAATGTACTCGTGATAGAAAATGTTAGTTAAACATTTCAAACAGCAGTGTTGGGAGCACCAAGTCGACATATCAAAAATCGTCTTCAAAAGTAAATACAAGTTTGACTATAATGAAAGATTGTAAACCTACCTTTTGATAAGGTATTGAACAGATTTTTCGGGTCCTTGACTTCTGAAAATTGTTACAATACTTATATGGTTAAGTAGAATTTGTTTTTGGTTGTAACTAATAAATAAGTTAACGCACGCGTTTTGATTTTGAGACGGCCACGAAATCACGGGACAATTATTTTTCAGGACTGGAAGAAAGGAATTTTTTAATTAAATTTATTGTTAGCAATTTATTTACTTGGGATAAGAATCTGTTAGTAACGTGAACTTTAGATGTTATAAGCCCATCAGGCACGTGTGGACCAATACAGAACTGAGTTTCTATAGGCGTATATTTCTCAGCATTAGTCTTTCCGAAAAGCTAATAGTTTGTCAATTTTACAATATAAAAAAAATAACAAGAAAGAATAAATGACGTTCAAGAAGTGATACATGAGATCCAAAATTGGAATAAAAACTATTAACAATATTTACAAACTGTTTGCCTGAAACGAAATGTTTCAGGCAAACGGTTTGTAAATTTAGCATGACATGACAATTCGGCAGGTTCAGTAACTTTTCAGCGGACCGTAGTTTCCGTTATCGTTAGGATCTGTGCCGACCGTTACGGCTACAGTATGTGAAACTAGGTAGGTAGCTATTTAGCAGTGACACAGGTGCATCGGTTCAAAATAAATGTGACCTACTACGCCACTACCACAACATGGCGTAAGTAATTGGCGCTGAGAGTGGTGTGACGGTTAACGCTATTCTATGACATCATCATCATCATTTCGTGTAGGTGACACTGTCAGTCGACCATGCACACCCTGGTGTCAGAGTTCTTCGGAACCGCCTCTCGGCCTCTTTGAAATTCTATGACGACACGCAACAATGTTTAAAATCTGGCGAGGGTCGTTACATGACCAGCATCTTCACAACGCAAAGCCTAGTCATCATCATCATTTCAGCCGCAGAAAGTCCACAGCTGGACATAGACCTCTCCTAAAGTTTTCCATAATGACCGATTGGAAGCGACCTGCATCCAGCGTTTCCCTGCAACTTTGGTCAGGTCGTCCGACCACCTGGTCAGTGGGTGACCGACGCTGCGCTTGCCGGTACGTGGTCGCCATTCAAGAACTTTTCTGCCCCATCGACAATCGGTTCTATATGCCTAAAAACCTAGTAGGAAGACCTTACTCGTAATCTGAGGAAGTCCAGCTTCCTGCAAGTATTTCGTTCTCATCTTACGGAGAGAACGAATGCTTCACTTTCATATTCGTATACCTATATGAATGAACACAATAAAATACAAAGTAAAGGTTAGAGATAGTAGGTGAGTCATTTCTGACGAACAGTTAATTATTTTTGCAGAATATTGTCTTCTTTTCATGGCCAACTTAATAGACACGACACGAGGTACTTTTGCTCAACATTTTATTAGCACTTTCTGTTTTATATGCACTACAATCTCTAAGACTTCAATGTATTTCATGACGTATTTTGTTTTATAATTTCTGAATGTGTTTCAACTTTATTAATTGACGTCAATCATGCGTCATTCTCGTACTTTTCATATCAGTGTGGTAGCACTTCTACCATCTTCAAAGTAGGACTTATCAAAAGTCGTTAATTGCAATTACGATGTTTTTATTAACAATGTTTATGGATTATGCATACAATAGAAAAATAGATCAAGAAAATCTGCAGGCTATACCAGTTTTTCCATCCTTGTCCACTGCAATCCAAGTAAAGGTTTAATAAAGTCATCTTAAACACATGTAGCGTCGCAACCACATATGAAACTTACATTAGCCATCAAACGGAATGCATACATATTGGCGTGTTTCCATGACGACACCAATATGTATGTATAAATGAAATAAATAATAAATATTTAAAGACTATAAGGAGAGGAAATGGTCTTCACTATAAAGCTATTATAAGAAACTAGCTGTTACTCGCGGCTTCACCCGCGTGATATATACCCTATGTCCTTCTCAGTACCCTATCCTATGTGTATGTATATTTCATGATAATTGGTTCAATAGATACAAACAAACTTACTTTCGCATTTATAATATTAGTTAGGTAGGATTGAAGTGTTATCGTTAGAAATGTGTATTATGAGCTTGGAAACGACTTTTAACTATGTAGATAGTTTCAACAGCTGCTCTTTTCTATAAGGGTTTTAATAAATGCCATACGACATATATGGAAAGTGATAATTGATCTGGCTTATGTATGTGTGTGCATAATACAAGCCATGAGTATTATCTTGATAAGTGCCGCTGCAGTCGCGCATATAGTACATATTACATAGAAGTTATTTCTTACACCTTTGACCGCAAACCAGGAAGTCTTAAGGTTGGCACATTGTATGCTAACCTTCCTACGGTTGCAGTCTTTATACCTACGACCCCGCCCAAGTTCAAGCAATCGAACCAGAAGGTCGCAGCGGGTCGATAATGGCAACAAAGAACTGACAGGCACGTACAATATCACGATCGAAAGACGTAACATGACATACTGACTGAGTTTTGGCTTCCGCATTTAGAAACGATTTTTTAGAGAATAAATTTAAACTTTGAAAGGAAATGTCATCAATTCGACCCGTTTGTATGTAATATCTTCAGAATTGCAGTTTTTGTATATACGAGCTTCTAAACATGTGCGCGCTTTATGTCAGAAACTATAAAATTGGATGTTTATCTATATAAGTATCTATTATATTAGGTTGGGGAAAAAGTATTTTCGTATTTTTCATGTATAAAGTTGTATTAGCATCTCTTTAGTTGTGCTGTTTGTAACTGGCTTGTTTTAATATCATTAAAAAGGTTGATTAAAACATAAATATTTAAAAAAATAAAAAAAAGATTCCCGCCATTTTTAAATTGTTTTTCAGTCTATTAAAATGGATGTGTCAATTGAAGAAATTCGATATATTTTGAAGTTTTACTACAAAAAGAGAAAAATGCAACACAAGCCGCGAAGAAAATTTGTGATGTTTATGGACCTAATGCAGTATCAGTACGAGTAGCACAAAATTGGTTTAAGCGTTTTGAGTCTGGGAATTTTGATATCAAAGATGCAGCTCGTTCCGGCCGTCCCAATACGGGAAAAACGGAAGCCATTTAAAAAAAAGTAGAGCAAGATCGACATATTAGTAGTTACAACATAGCTGAAGAACTAGGGATTGATCATAAAACAGTTTTGACCTATTTAAAAACGTCTGGATATACAAAAAAGCTCGACATTTGGGTACCACATGAACTGACTGAAAGAAATCGAATGAACCGTATTTTCATTTGCGATTCCCTACTGAAACGTAACGAAACCGAACCGTTTTTGAAAAGGTTGATCACTGGTGATGAAAAATGGATCACTTATGACAAGAACGTGAGAAAAAGATCTTGGTCAAAGGTCGGTCAAGCCCCACAGACTGTGGCGAAGCCCGGGTTAACCCAAAATAAGGTGATGCTGTGTGTATGGTGGGATTGGAAGGGCATCGTGCATTATGAGCTTTTACCGCCGGGTAAAACCGTTGACTCTGACTTCTATTGCCAGCAGCTGATGAGACTTGAGCAAGAAATATGGAAAAAACGACCAGAATTGATCAAGGGTGTGGTCTTCCATCACGACAACGCTAGGCCACACACATCTTTGATCACTCAGCAAAAATTATGAGAGCTTGGCTGGGAAGTGTTAATGCATCCACCATATAGCCCTGACCTTGCACCCTCAGATTACCACCTGTTTAGGGCTCTTCAAAATAGTTTAGTTAGTACAAGATTAACATCAAGAGAGGACTGTCAAAACTTCTTGTCACACTTTTTTAACCAGAAGTCCCAAATTTTTTTAGCAATGGTATCATGTCTCTGCCCTCAAGATGGCAACAAGTTGTGGAACAAAATGGAACATATATATTATAATTAAATGTTAATAAAGTTTGAAAAAAAATGTCTTCAATATGTGTATGAAATACGAAAAAACTTTTTCCCCAACCTAATAAAATATAGTATCGTTGAGTTAGTATCCCATAACACAAGTCTCGAACTTACTTTGGGGCTAGCTCAATCTGCGTGATTTGTCCGTATATATTTATTTATTATTTATTTATTTATAAATTGGATTACATAAAATAATTTCATAATTAATTTATTTAGACTAGGTATACCTAGTCTAACTTAGTGAACACTACAAAATGCATCAAAAGCGGTTTTGGTATTGCAGTTTTGAATTTATTTAATTGTTGTCGTCAATCCTTCATATTCATGCGTTCTTTTGTGATTAATCCCTATCTGGACGTCTATTTCTTAGTTTATTAATTTATTTTCGGGGCTACGATTCCAAAATAGAAACCCTCTGAACAGGTGGTAAAATGGGTCTGATACGAAGCAAGGAAACAGGTTCGAGTATAGCTTGCTATAACTTTTTCTACGTGTGTATACCTACCTATGTCTTCATCTTTTTGTTTCCAACATCAGTGGGCGAAAATAACACAAAAATGTAGATAGTCTGTGTACTTAGGCAGGTGGTCACAGGTAAGTCACATCAATAAAAAAAAATACTTTAAACACACATATCCCGCCGCTGTAATGTGCTCATCTCAAATTACATCAAAATCCTTTCAGCAATTTTGCGAAACAAAGTCACAAACAAGCAAACATTAAAAATAGAAAGATTAAAAAATTGACGAAGCATATCAAAGAATATGAAATATCTGCAACCGTGTCGAGATTACCTGCACGCAGGAAATCATGCGGACTGCAATATTATGTTTCCAGTGTTACGCGTTACGTCACTATTATGCAACCTCATAATAATGTGAATTAAACACGTATTTACGGTGTGGACGACACGACAGGTTATAGGGTAATTGCAGGTGTATTCCGATTACCCGGTATTGTATTGTTTGATTTCTGCCATGAGGAAACCTCATGGTCTTGCATAATGAAATGCATTAAAAAAAAACATGTCTGCCTTGTTAATAGGTATATTATATCCCATGTCACTCAGGAGGGTGTAGGGATTCTAACGATACATTTGGACGTTATGGTGAAATAAAGAAACTCACATACATAATGACCTACATATTTATATACTTTAAAAAACATCCTTAATAAATAGCATAAGTACTTAATAAATAATAGGTATGTCATGAAATCGAAAAACAATACACCCCGTTTTTGACAGTCGTGTTAAACAATCGGGGAGGTAAAGAATCAGAGAGCTATAGAACAAAGGCATTTCTCTAGAAAAATATTAAGGCTTGTACATGAGCTAATGACCTTCAGGATATGGGCCGAGTTTTGAACCTTAGTTCCCCGTCAGAAAGTCAGCGGTCGACTGCCACCCGTCGCTCGCGCGCATTCAAAATATTAAATAACATAAATTTAATATTAAAAAACCGGCCAAGTGCGTGTCGGGCCACGCGCAGTGTAGGGTTCCGTAGTTGCGAATGACAACTTTGAGTTCACACTATTCACACTCGCACCTTACAGTTTAACGACCAAAAACATCTAACAATGAAAATAGTATGAAATTTTACAGTTTATAAGTTGGTTGCCTATAACTTTTTAGTTTGTACTTACTACAGCTCTGATAGTTTTCCTTTCAACTTCAGTATATACGCTACTGCTGTAATTTTTTTCACGTATCTATATATGACCGTTTGGCAGATAGAGGGGGGGGACACTTACCTCTAACAAAAATTCGCACTTTAAAACCAAATATTTCGGAAACGGAGCCCTTAATCAAAAAATGGTGTTCTCAACCTCACAATATTTTTGAAAGACCTATTTAACGATACCCCACACAATAGGTAAATAGAGAAAAAAAAATTACTCCCTCACTTTACTTGTATGGGAGCTACCCTAAAAAAAATTTTTTTTCATGTTTTTATTCTACCACTTTTTTGCCATAATTAATATACATACCCATACCAAATTACAGCTTTCTAGTACTTATAGTCTCTGCGTAAAACCGCGGACGGACAGACAGACAGACAGACAGACAGACAGACAGACATGGCGAAACTATAAGGGTTCCTTGTTTACTACGGAACCCTAAAAAGAAGAATAATCTAAAATTAAAATAAAAATTCCTCGGGAGAGTTTGTAGGTTGATTGGTATTGTATTGAACATAAACATTGCGTGACTCTAAGACAAAGAGTTACGTAGTTTATGAATATTTGCAATAAAATTCGATGTACGCGGTACTTTTTAGGGTTCCGTAGTAAACAAGGAACCCTTATAGTTTCGCCATGTCTGTCTGTCTGTCTGTCTGTCCGTCCGCGGTTTTACGCAGAGACTATCAGTACTAGAAAGCTGTAATTTGGTATGGGTATGTATATTAATCCTGGCAAAAAAGTGGTAGAATAAAAAGTTGAAAAAAATTTTTTTTAGGGTAGCTCCCATACAAGTAAAGTGGGGGAGTAATTTTTTTTTCCCTACTTACCCATCGTGTGGGGTATCGTTAAATAGGTCTTTAAAAAATATTGTGAGGTTGAGAACACCACTTTTCGATTTAGGGATCCGTTTCCGAAATATTTGGTTTTAAAGTGCAAATTTTTGTTAGACGTACGTGTCCCCCCCCTCTATCTGCTAAACGGTTATATATAGACACGTGAAAAAAATTACAGCAGTAGTATATATACTGAAATTGAAAGGAAAACTATCAGAGCTGAGTACTAAGTATAAACTAAAAAGTTATAGGCAACAAACTTATAAAATGTACTCGAAAATGTAAAATTTCATACGAGATGTTTTTGGTCGTTAAACTGTGGGGTGCGAGTGTGAACAGTGTGAACTCAAAGTTGTCATTTGCAACTACGGAACCCTACACTGCGCGTGGCCCGACACGCACTTGGCCGGTTTTTTTTCTAAAAAATTATGAACTTAAGAAAAAAGTCCTCCTAAGCAAGTAAAGATTAAAAACCATTCTGCAATATATGTTTTTTTTTGCTATTGTGCTTTATTTTTGACCATTTTTATAGAGATTAAACATAGTCGAAATGGCCAAGGAGCACCCTTAAGGACTGAAGTCATTTCTGGTTTAACGTTACACCATAAGAGAAAAATGCAGTAAGGTAAGTTGTGTTGTGGTATAAATAGTATCAAACATCTAGATTTTTGTCATAACTCTTTTACAAACTCATGTCATTAATAACATCAATGTTAAAGTTTGTGATACACATGTATCATAGATATTTGTTTTATAATAAACGTAGTCATGGGAAAGAGCTAGTAAATTATAATAAAAATATTCATATTGAACTTCTTTTCACATAATTAGTTACACAGCAGAACCATAAAGAACACATCTGTGTGCCTCTGCGGGAGTAAAATAATAATAAATCCAGTGTGTGTGATTTTTATTTATTTTTATATAACTTATTAATAATATATTGATCTTATTTTTTCATATTTTAAAGGTAAAAATCTCTTAGGCCTTTGCGTTGTCGTTGTCTACCACGTTGGGGATAAAGACGTGACATTATGTGTAATAAAGGTCACGGGTGGTCGCATTTTGAACACTTAAGGATATACACTAAAGAGTAAATATCTGATTTCCTGTAGTTAGGTAATGCAGAGATTACTTAATAATGTTCCGCATTTAATACGATATTATGAATATGACCGTTCATGAGTGAAATCGGAAATTAAATCTTATAAATCGGCCAAGTTGGACTTTCGCACGAAGAGTTCCGTACCATTATTTATACAACACTAGCTGTTACCCGCGGCTTCGCCCGCCTAATATATAGCCTATGTCCTTCTCGGCACCCTAACCTATGTGTATGCAAAATTTCATGATAATCGGTTCAGTAGATTCGGCGTGAAAGCGTTACAAACAAACTCACTTTCGCATTTATAATATTAGTTGGAATTAGACTGTCGAGCAAAATTCGGCAAATCAAATCATGTTTATTGTATGGGTGCGGTTACGTATACTTTTATTTTGATCAATTACTTATTTTTAAAGTGCATATACGACTAAATATTCTGTAAATATTTAAAACGTCTTTCCTGTTGCCGTTATGAATATCGAGCAAAAAACGGCGATCACATCACGTGTGATGTATTGGAGTCCCTCTTTAAATTTGTTTTCGGTTTCTAGTCCTTCAACAATACATCATCTGTACGAAAAAAATCAACTCTTTCGCTAACAAGGTTTTATGAGACACAGCCTTAGTGACTGTCAGACGGACACGGACTGTCAATGAAATTTCACAAATAGGGTTCTGTTTTTACCCTTTGGTTTCGGAACCGTAAATAGTATGTGACCGCGTGAGATATTGCTGTATTTATATTTTTTGTTCGTACCAAACAGGACAGACAGAACTGGGCGCGTTTCGTGCGTCGTTGACTTCAGTTGACATTCAAACGCGTTCCCTTTCAAAATCTCCGATTTTATGGACCTGCAATGTACTCGCTTTACCTTCATTATATAAAGAATATCTCCTTCAATTCACTTTTAGAAAGTACAGTCGCTGTCTGTTCTTCTATTTGAATAAAATGTATATTAATATCATGGCCGTCATATAACTGAATTAATTTGTATTTATTTATTAAATGGAGACATATGTACAGCAAAAGAGTTATTTTTGAAAACTTTTGCGTCAATCTTTATTTATCCCTATTGTTGTCTCTCTATCCAAACAAAAAAAAACCTTATAACCACGGCTTGAGTAGAGCACTTTTTTCTTGATAATGTTAGTAAGGTCTCTTATACTTGACAAAATTCCATTACCTCTCTCATGAGCGTGTGGGGTTAAAAGCCCAAAAGTAACACAAAATTTCACTATTCTGGTATGTAGAATTGATTGTGTTGACGAGTTAGGGCAAGAAACAAAATAACAGTTCTCAAATTCAAGAGGGAGATTCCCCAAGGTTGATCCTTTTTCTTTTGGATGAAGTCTTTTTTTGATTTACCTCTGACTTGCATTAATAATTTAACGATATGTAATTTTTAGCTAAACGTATAATATATAGTAGCTTTTCTGCTAGAATTTTCATGTATTTTTTTTACGTTGACTACATGCTATACGAGTAGTATAATTGTCAACATACATACTCGTAAATCGTTCCCGAGTTGCGACAAACCAGGCAATATATCTCAAGAAAGAGCGGGGCATCGCTGGTCTGACCTGAAGTAGTTTTTGCCGAGTTTCACTGTTCGCCAGCCTTGAAAGGGAACTTTCAACAGTCGATTCAACTTTCAACAAACGGTAGCTTATAGCCGATTGCAACTTATACGATTAGAAACTATGCTTCATGCAATTGTTAATCTTTAATTAATGATGTAGCTTTTATAACTGTTTCCAAAAGATATTTTAAGACTCTTTCATTTACCATATTATGGAGTCAATTAGCTGTTTTAATAATGGAGTCACAGTTGATTAGTATTGTAAAGCAGTTTACCGTATGAATACGCTAATATTAGTTATAAAAACTTGCAAGAAAAATAAAATATTTTAGTCAATATTTATTTGCTAAGGATCATTTTACAAAAAATGTGATATTTCCAAATAAAATTTTAAAGGAAATCATAAAAAACCCGTTCTCGTTTGAACCAGACGTATAATAAAATAACATACGTAACGTTACATTAAAAATAACAGCAGCTGACAAAATATTTTGGTAACACTCCATAATAATGAGTCGAAAGCCTTGAATTTACCATTAAGAATAAAGCGGCCCATACGTGATGCAACTGCGTGTTTATTTTTGGATGAACGCATTCCGCGCCATGCTATTCGAAACTCAATTTTAACTACATAGAGGTGATAATTGTATAAATACGGTTGTTGTAGGTCAGTGTACATTTAAGCTTTGGCAGATATTCGAAATAGACGGAGCTCAGTGTGTGGTATGATTTGTTTGGATGTATAGATACCTACATATGTTTGCTCTATACAAACCGGCTCCTATGCGGATATAGACACACACAGTATGTGGCGTCTGACTGCATAAATTATTAATTAAATCTGGTTTTCTTGTAAATATAGAAATAAGTAGGTTTTCTCTTCGATTTGCACGTGCCAACACAATAGCATTATCCGCTAAAAACTGTGTAGTGTAGGCGAGATGGAAGAAGTAAAATTTATATCCAACTAGCTGTAACCCGCGGCTTTGACCGCGTGATATATTCGTATAGCCTATGTTCTTCTCAGTACCCTCACCTTTGTATATATGCAAAATTTCACGATGATCGGTTCAGTAGAATAATAGAGATAGAGCGTGAAAGCGAAACAAACAAAGAAATAATCAAACAAACTCACTTTCGCATTTATAAAATTAGTTAGGATAAGGATACTATTTCACGAAAAAATAAATAAGCACTTCAAAATGTTTAAACTGATAGCAAGTCAATAAATATTACCCGTTACTTTCCAATATTTTCTCTAGTAGTACCTAAATAAATGCAAAGGTCGGCCCGGCCCGTAACAAAACGATTTGTTCGGTGAAATAATTTACTAAAACATATTTTCTAAAAGGCATAAACTTAAAAAAAAAATGTGACAACGCAAATATGATAATAATGCAAGAAACTGTTTATCGGTTAAGTTTGAAGGCATGCTAATTAATTTTGTGTTCACAATCGCTGACTAAACAAACGGGTTTGACTGCTCGTGAATTGCTCTATGTTTAGCAAACTGACACCAAGTAATGATAATGGTTGCATAGAGGCTTCTTGAACAACCTTAGCCTTTCTGAATGTAATCTTTTCTTTGCAAAATAATAGTCTAAAACTAGTACAAGTAATTACTTCGAGTTTAACAATGTATACTGTGAGAAATCCCAATATGATGGGATGATCACTATTAGCGAAAACAATATAATATTATCGTATTTTCCACCTTTACGCCCACTACTATGCTAAACGTGGCCTGTAGGTTTTATGACCTTGGGCTCTGTCTACCCCGCAAGGGATAAAGACGCGATAGTATGTATGTATGTATGTATATGCCAAGCCTAAGCTACAAAAATATTGGACCAAATGGCTCGCTGCAAGGTAGGCGTCATAGTTAGACCTACGTAGGTGCTGCAGAGTTGTTTTACAATCCGCCGTCACTAGATAGCGTTAATCCGCGCTTAAACTTGCTAGCTTGAGAAATATATAAAAAACAATTGTGAATAATGATTTGATTTTGATAAAATGGCAGATACAATGTTGTGACGCTACCAGTAGTGCCGTCTTTGTGCAACTGTCAGAAAAATCTACCAATTAGACCTTGGACCCTACTTATTCGTAGCACATGCTACTGCAATAACAGATAAATGTTATTATTTTGCTTATAAAAAGTTTTACCAGGAAAGAATACGTTGCGGCCTTTTCTCAGCACCAATTCAGAGAAAGAATATAATGCACCGTGTATGACGACCATTATTACTAAAAAGGTACCCTTCATTAAAATAAAGAAATTATAATCAAAAATAGCATTGTGAATGCTAAAAAAACACTTACAATGCTTCCATGCTGGTCTGGGAGAAAAGAAAAAACGTAGAATGTACTAGCTGCATCTCTTCCCGCGCAGATCGTAAAAGCCGACCGAGAGAATGGGCGTCAGGAATCATGTCTATAGGCGATGCGGCTAGCAACCCATCACTATTTTGATTCCGTTTTCACAACATGCAAAATCTGGCCTTTTAAGGTTTTATAAACCTGGGCTCTGTCTACTCCGCAATGGAGAAAGTATGTAGTATAAGTGATAGTATGTAAAAAAAAAACTTATGAAAAAAAGGTACCCATTAAGCCAGATACGAGCAGAAAGGTATTTATTTCGCCACGATCTGATTATTGTACTGGCATTCGATTCTGGCAGCCGTGCCAACTGAATAAATTAACAGCGTAGTTTGTACTGCTTTTGTTTAAATTAATTATTTAATGCCATCAAAATATGTGAATTGCAGTATAAAATCGAGTTGGATATCGCACCAAGCTCATGGCAATATACAAATTATAATCACAAATATAAGACACGGTGATCATAACCTTGTGTACTTGGCTACGTATAGTTATTTGATAATTATTTCTATTTAATACTAGTTAAAAGTAACTTGAAAGGTTTTTAATTTTTACACTAGAAGCGTAGTGCTTTTTTGGGTTGCGCTACCATTTTCATTGATATTTCTGTTCAAATTATTATTATTTTTTGTGCGCCCATTAAAATTAATTCTGAACAAAATCTTCCAGTTCGACTTGCGACTTGATTTATTTTATAGTACTGATCATTTACGAAACACTACCGTACCGGCTATGCCCCGTCCGCGTAAATTATAGCTTATGTTATGCTCTCTATTGGTGAAAGAAGCTTTGATTCAATTCTGTAGTTTTCAAATAAACACACCACCAATCAAATCTTTCAACTTTATAGTATAAATCTAGACCACTCCTGAATTCAGCAATCATTTAGGCTAATCAGTTTAATCTTCTTAATCAGACAGATTTTCTAATCATTGTTATGCAACAGAATGATGCAGCACATAATTCAGTCTAAATAAAACTTGTTCTTGAATATAAAATTAACATTATTTATTTCAAAGAGAAAGAAAACATAAGGGGGAAGATATTTTTTAAAATTTGTTTCCACGGTGTTCCCAATTTGGTATCCTGCGTAAACACATTAAGCCCTTTGTTTACCATATTTTACATTGGAAAATACATTGACAGTAACTTAAAACACTACTTATAAATAAATCTATAAAAAAAGGACCCAGGTACTTCATCGTCTTCACTTCACTAACTATCTAGCTAAGTCTGAGGCAAAGTGCGATAGTAATATACTGATGAAACTTATCAGCAAACGATGCAACAATGTATTTATTCTGGGGCAACGTTATTATCGCCAACTAACAACATCGTCGGGAGTAAGCCTGTCACTCAGTGGGGTGTATGTAGGTAATCCAAATGGAAACATAGTAAATGTCCAACAGCTAGTTTTTTTGTTTTTCGTGTGTAAGTGGCCAACACTGGTGTCAGACTTTTCAAGGCAGGTAGGGCTGCCACCCTATCTAGCTTGAAAAAGAAGTAGATTCCGGGGCATAAATTGTAATAGCCAGAGAAGGATGGCGCAGACAAAAGGAAGCTTATACCCAGAGCAGTGGGTCTGAAGTCAGAAAGCTGATAATGATTAAAAAGGACAAAGGACTTCACAAAGAAACTTTCTGTGCTGAGGATCGATTTAACATGGTGCTAAAGATTCCATGGAAACTTTAAACAAAATATTAAAAACACGAAGGAGAAGGCCCTAAAACAAATTTGCATATCGGTACATAAAATTTGTCTGCCCTACATTTGATGACTCATTTCGTGGTACAGTTTCCGGAAAAGGTCGTCCTCCTTTAACATTTGGAGTTCGGACCTAGATATTTTTGTGATAATTGCCGCACCATAATAAAAGGCAATGGAAAGCAAGTAAGTACCTATCTTACAAACCATAGTAACATGTTATAAAAAATATATATTTGCAGATAGAGTTGTCTTCCATGCATCTAAATGTAGTAGGTATTAAAAGGAACAAAAATGTTAAAACACGAACGATACGTTAATGGTAAAAAAGGTAAGGTTATCTATGTTATATAGATAAGAATAGACAGATTTATCTATATTATTTACATACACTCTTATAAGGAAATTTAAACAATGTAGGTAACAACTTATCAGTTAACATATTTCTTTAGCCATTGACGTCTGGTATCCTTACTTACTGCCGACTGTTTCCGTGGTTCTTTGTAAAACTGACACTTTATAATTCCGACGACAGTTCCTTCGAGGCCGATCAGTTTCCGGTCCGCCATATTAGTTTATTTATAGGCATCTCCCACCATTTCCATCGCAGGCAGGAAGCTTAATCAAATTGTTTCTTAATCTTATGCCAAGCGCGACCGAACGGAACATTATGTAGTGGCAACACTTCCTTTTGCGCTGTGTGGAACAATGCCTGCATAATAAAAAAAACTGTTTATTTTTAAAATTCAGTCACGGAGCCTTTGCAGCCAGTGCTGTGGATGGATCCGGTGGGAATTGAACCAATTAAAAATTGTTGGTTTAAAAATAGAATCTTTTGCTTTGTTTGTTGTCTGACCTCTCATTGAAAGTTCAGACTCAATGAAAGAAGTCTTCCACCTTGTGCAATGGTGTACGCATAAAGAAAGATAAGATACAAAACTTGAGTCAAGTATGACCATTGACTTGACTGATAAAGGAAAGTGGGCTTTGTCAACACGCCTGTTACGATTACATTTAATAAATTAAACAACTCTAAAGTTAAACGTGGAGTCACTGTTTCCTTTCATAACCACATTAGATTTAGTTTTGACATCCGAGTGTCTACAATTTTGACTTAAAATGACTGCTCTATCTACTTCTACTTGAGAGAGGTAAAGATGTTTTTAAACCCTATATTCGGGTGGTGTAAGTGAAACTATATTTGATTATATGTAGTTTAAATGTAGCCTATGGCCTTATTGGCCCCGTAATTGATAACTAGGCGTTATTTTATTTAGTTACTTGCAAAAAAGATAATCATGCTATTTTTCATCATTTTGCACTTTAAAACTGTGCCAATGAATGTCCATGACAGACTTTCGTCATTTTCGTCACTGATGCTGGAGCCATGTTGCAATGAATCATCGCTTGCATACCGAATCAAATCCGCGGCTTGCCGACCCTTTGCACAGCCTATATTGAAACCTAATTATCAACCACGTCAGAATTAACACCGGACTCTTCCTTATTATACCAGTATACATATATGTGAGGGCTTAGATATTTTCTGTTTGTAATTAAATTTCCAAAAACTACATAAAGGATTTTGATGAGTTTCCATATAAACATCATAATGACCTTTCCGCTTCTTATCTCACGACCCGTCGTTTTTTGCAACTACCCGTTTCGAAACAAATCTATACTGGTAATTCCTTTATCCTTTGTTCGCTTAACTTCAATTTTTATAATTATCTTATTATGCCAGGCAGGATTTAAGAAAGCTTTATTATAAAGTTATAGAAAAATTCACCGAAACCATCTTTACTTCAAAATATGTATATGGAATTAGATTACTAGTGTTTCTCGAATAACTATTTGTTGTAACAAAGTGTTCTTGTGTCGTCCACGCTTCTACAGGCGGCGTGAATTTTTACATGCAGAGATACTTAACGTACTTAGATATATTTATACCGGAAGAGATATTTTAATGCGAGCATTTTCCCGGTCGTGTCTTCAGCTATGATGATGCATCGGAATCAGGGGTCTGCTATTATCGCATGCATGCTGTTATATAATTTGGCAATCCTTTTTAAAACCGGCTGCGTGCCTGACGCCAAACTTCCTTGGGTATCTCCAGAACAGTATCGGAGAGGAGACATCCATCCTAATCCTCATCCTCACTAATATTATAGATGCGAAAGTGAGTTTGATTGTTTGTTACGCTTTCACGCCCAATCTACTGAACCTATCATCATGAATTTTGTATTCACTTAGGTTAGGGTACTGAGAAGGACACAGGCTATATATCACGCGGGCGAAGCCGCGGGTAACAGTTAGTAGGTTATATTTGAACCAGGAGTCCTGACAGGTTTCAGAGGTAAATAAATCGAACGCGAAGCTTCCAGTAGTTCCATTAAATAATATTTATTTTTACGATGCGGAGAAATTCAATAATATATTCGACATAAAGGTGAATGACATTATATCAAGGCCTAAATAAATGTATTCTCAGAAAATGTTGTTTTTACCTATGGACGCTATTGAGCTAAAGGTTATCTGCTTTGAGAGCCAAATCTCGCATGATTGCGTGTAATCTAATCTATTCAGGCCACAATACTCAGACTGTAAGGTTACAGTTTAATCCTACTCTTAGAAACAGAAATGATCTGAAGAAAGACCAAAGTGTTATGAAAATCTAGAAAGAAATAACTATAAAAAACATCCAGCGTTATCAAGATCAGACAGGCAAGGGTCCACGGTGTGAGGAAGAAATTATCGGAAAAATAGCTGTCGTGGTTCCTTTGACCAGTTTTTTATAAGGTTAAAAAATCCCCATTTGACCCAGTTCGATGAAACACCCTGTATCTTCATAGGTACGCTTAAGTTACAAAGTCTTATTATTCAACGAAATAAATGCATTTGTTAAAAATACTGAACCAGAAGGCACCTAAATCATACCGACATTAATAACTCAATCATAAATGATATGTTTATTCATCTGCACTAAAATTTATTCAGCAGAAGCCACGAACGGGGCAAGAAACCAAATATTTATATTAAGGAAATGCAACATCCTCCCGTTTCAAGAGTTGCGATACTTTCAAATTCGGCCAAGCTAAATTTGGCCAAGTGTCATTCAACCCTCGGATAACCATTGACCGCATAAGATAAGCTAAAACTGCTTTGGCATCGTTTTATTGGGCCAAATGTATTGGCTAACTTTCAACCATCTCGAATAAACATTTTTACAGTCGTAGAAAACATTGAATTGGTTAATGATCCAATTTATAATCATACAAATAAAAAATATATTCAACTAGTCTGACTGCTCTGGGCGACATATGGCTCTGGTAGTACAGAGAGTGTCATGCTTCTGCAGTGGAGACTAAAAAGACTTGATGATGATGATGAATTAAACTACTGAACCAATTTTGATGAAATTAAAATGGGATTAATTTGAAATTATACCCTTCGAATTAAAACAGATTTTTAAATCGGTTTATAAATGCCGGAAATACAAGGTCATATAAGTAGGTACCAAAAAATTACAGCCATATTGAGAACTCCTTTTTTTTAAGTCAGTATATAATAATAACAGCTGATCGCGTGTTCTGCTTTCTGTCTATTCTAATAACGACATAAGATGATTAAGATCTCAGTAGCGGAAAATTATCCATCTCAACGGGCCACTGCTGTACATGGTGTCCCCCCCCCCCCCCCCCAAGGATTTCCATAATAGCAGTTTTGTCATAGCTCATAACATGTTGGCTAGGTAATATAACTACGAGTTCCGTGACATCCTGGCATATTTTCGTGCTATGTTATAATGTGTATGATATATGATAATTATTATAAACGTAGTCTCAGGCCATAGGAAATAGGCGTGATAATATGTATGTATCTTACGTAACATAGAAAAACAGTCATAGAGCTCATAGGAAATACAAAAGATAGCTGCAACTGCATTTCGCATGATTCACAGGTCATTGCGTTCAGACATGGTCTGATGAAGCTTACTTTATTGGCACTCCAATTAATTTCGTTAATTAAAAGCAATAAACGAAGCATGTCGCGTAAAAATAATACAATTAAATTTGTCGGCACCGATAGGCTTTATCAGGTTTATTAAAATTTTATTTCTCGGTAGAAATAACCGAGGACAACAAACCCATAAAAGGCTTCGCATGACTAACGCTGGATTTGCTTGCTATTGTTATAGTCCGCTTTGAAAAGGCGAACAATGTGCGTTATATCAATATTTAATTTGCTGCTTCTAATTACGACATATTTAACTAGGGTTAGTAGCACCTAAGTAGTTATACGCAAGCTTCCGTAATGTAAAGATTGGGATGTTTGTTTAGGTATGCGTTGTAAGAAAGTAACCTAATTTTAGTTTTAAATAAAACAGATGGCAGGAAGGAAGACTGAATTGCAAGTGGAAATTATAAATTTAGCTAATGCCTGTGGATTCTGCAACCTAACGTGAGACGAGTATGGCAGAAATACACATAAAACACAGAAGAAAAAATATCATTGAATAATTGAATAAATTTTGACTTAAAGTAGAAAGAGTCAAAAAGACCTGTCTTCTTTCTATCAGGTACGTATGCCTGTTTGCCAACTTAGTTGTATATAAAAAAATACTTAGGTATTCAGTAATACTTATAAAAGTAAAAAAAAAAACATGTATTTAATACGGTATTCGTCGCTTCACGCTACTCTATCTTTGCGTCCTAGTGGTTAGGAAACCGTCAGTTTTATCGTTATTTAAGTCTAGGAGACAATGTTACTTAGTATTTCATCATCATATTCTGCAATCGCTATGAAATTGCCAGTTTCTATCCTGTTCATACGCCGAAGGCCGAGCATACGTTAGCATGTACTACCTACATTATGACCATATTATTGTATATTACGATTGTGTGTATTAAACAAAGTACAATTAGACTTCTAACTACTCATTGGTGATTCAGGCCAAAATAATCTAAGTCTATATAAAAAAAAAAAGATTGCGGAAATAAATAGTTTATTGTAAATTGGGCGAAAACTGTACTGTTCAATAGAAACAAGAATAGAGAACGCTCACAAATCGGGATCGCAATGGAGATCATTTGATGAGCACAAGGAAGGCTTTCAGTTCAGACTCGTACGAAGTGGTTCAGCCTTATAATGAGGCGAGCTGCGAAAGCCTCAGTCGAAAAGACCTTTGCTCTTGTAAATCTGATGAATGGTAAAGAAAGACTATCCAACTGGTGGACGCTTTCTTTCTGTGTTTTTATCCTTGCATCTCGTTACATCAGGATATATATTTCTTAAAGCGACTTTTAACCTACAGAACCGAGAAAATATTGCACAAAGAATACCTATCTAATTTTGGCTCTAAAGATCTGTTGCACGAAACTTTATTTTGTATTATGTTGGATCAAAGCAGTGATATATCGGAGGAATGAGTCAGAGTCAGGGTATGAGGAATTATGACAGCATCCTTTCACTGCTTTCTCTAAAATCGTGCAGTGAAACCGCCAATTGTGTATTTTTAGCTGACCTATGACGACGGATATAAAGTTGCCTGGGTAAATTATAGTTTTTACAACAGTTACAAAGGATAAGTGCTCTCAGTCATGTATAGAGAAAGGCGAAGTTAGCCAAGACGTGCAGTTTTCTCGCCTTCACTCAATATTACCACAGTAATTACGTGTGGGTGAGAAGAGAAATGGTACAATTTCGTCGATACAGAGGCTACAGATCAAGTAATAGATACAGTTCTCCTAAATCAGTATCAGTTCAATAAAAAATATTTAAGTACATGCCATCAAAAAAGCCCTTTTGGATCGTAAACTTGAGGTGAGTTCGTATTTCTATAGAATTTTCTGACGTAGCAAAAGTTGATGAACTGAAATGTTCGAACCTCTTATTTGAACCTCATTGCTTGTGTTTGAGTTGAGAATATTTATAAAAGACATAAATAAAAACAAGCAGATGTAATTTCTATTGTTTATTTATCTGTTCCTCAGAAACCCCTGACGGGCAATTGCTCATCTTAATTGTTTACTGCCATCACTCATCCATGAGAACTGAACAAAGGACTTCCAACGATTATTATTTCTTATATCGATCTTACTGGAATACCTTGCGGGACTTTCTTGGAGATACCTATACATTTTTCCTCTTCATATCTGATGGGAGAGCGATTGTCCGAATCAAATGAAAAGTTAGATTATATATCTTTTAATGGTTTATAGTATCATTAAAGATTCAAATTTCAGCGAAATCCGTTAAGTAGTTTGAGGTGTGTGTTGATAGATCGATCAGTAAGTAACGGTTGCCTTTTATATATACTGAGTATGCAAATGCATAGAAATGGAACAAAAGGTGAAGCACAGCCACATTATTTTAAACCAGTCAGGAAAAGTACCTATGTTTGCAGATGGTGTCAACCAGTTTCTATTTCTATTATTAAAACAATGGGTTCGCGGTCATAAGGCCAGTGACGATGATTCTAGCATTTCTATGTATATTTAGCGTAGGCAGCAATAATTAAATCAACATGGAATCCCCAGTAATGCATGTCGGCGAGCCTGCGACACAATCTTATTATGAACTAGCTATCCGCCGCAGTTTCACTCTCTTTCATAAACCATTTACAAGAAAAATTTTGTTACCTGTTAATAACGATATATTAGGACGGCGAAATTCTTCAGTCACATTATGAATTTACTGTAGGTCGAAAAACATTTCATAAATATATCAAAAACCTTGGTTAATTTGAAGATTCGGCATCTTGGTCGAATGTATTTAATTTAGTAGATGTAGTTGAAAATGTGTTTTGATGAAGATATTGTTTATTTCTTCTTGACAAATTTTTATATCAGGTTAAGTACCTATTTACAATATTTATATAACCTACCTATTCCTTCTGAAATTATAGAAGTGTCATGATTTGATCACACAAAAAACCTATATAAGGACTATTGGATAGCGAAACACTAGGGACCCTATCCTGGTTATAAATTAATTAGTATTAATTTGTATAAACGAAGTTAGAAGCAAAGTTTGATTGACCGCATATGCCTATATGCACTATAAATAAATAAGCCTTTATTATTTCTTATTTTCATGCAGATTTACAATATTTAGATACATTTATGTTTGCATGCAACCTATATGCACTGGTCATTCATAATGTTTTTTTTTTTTATGAGGCAATCTATTATGACCACAGCAACAAACAACTTTGTGGTCAAAACATTATTATGTATAGTTTTATTACCACACACTACACTGCATACGGTGCCTGCAGTTTCCAACTTCATTACCAAATCCCAATTAGGTACGGTTTGGCAACTTTGCCGGCTATCGTGCCCAGCAAGCAGTACCTCACACCTAGCTATAATCACATTACAAGTGTAACTTCAAGAGAAAATTGAAAATAAATTATTCCTCAAAACACGTAGGCAATAATAAGTTGAATTCAAATCATTACCAACCTATGTTTAGTTATGACCTTATAAACACAAACTTTGTGGTCAAAACATCAAACAAGTAATTTAATTGCACTATGCATGCGCTTACTTGCAGCTAACAGTTCCTAAATGCATTACCAAACTCCATTCAATTAAGGTGTGTTGTAGTTGGCAACTGGCTGTCTTTCTCATCATGCAGTACTTATTAATCACTATCTTATAACACACCTTCAACAGCAAGTCTAAAATAAAACCTTTTAAGATACATACTTAACATAAATAAGCTATATTGAATTAACAATAAAACAATTTAGGCACAATCATAATATTGGTATCCTATATCCTGTTATAACCACAGAAAGAGATAAAGTTGAGGTCAAAACATTATAAACATAATTTAACTACACCGAGCTGCGACGACTTGTAGTTCCTAAATTAATAACTAAATCCCCAATTGCAACTTTGCCGGCTGCCGTGTTCACTATGCAGCACATCAGCATCACACATTGCTCTAATCATATTATACAAAACTAACTTAAACAAGCTGTGGAACATTTCACCCCGGCAATCGCGTCAAGAAAAATATTTAAGCTCTTTGTCCTCTATGCAGTCTGTTTAGTACATATTCTATCTTGTGTTAACAGGGCCTAAAGATAACACCATTTTTATGTATGAATTGTGTATTAATTTCAAATACAGGAGCTTATCGATTTCGTGGTGTATAGACTTTTATCATAACGACCACCAAAAAATAGAGAAAGGTACTTTTCTAGAGTAGACATCTTCCATTAGTAGATCTTCATCTACAAATGGAAGATCATCTATTCTCGTTCGTCACTTTGAATGTAGGCGAATATCATATCCATAAAGTGTAATAAAACTGAAAGACAACAATGTGACAAATAATTTAATTAAACTACGTGCGAGAATAGATGCTGTTAGCACCAATGTTAGACAGTAAAACAAAGACCCAAACAATCTATAGATTTAATGTTTGTGACGACCAAACGCAACGTCACCAGTTGCCACTGAACCGGAACTGCAATTTAATAAGACTATTACCGACATGGCGCTTACCCTGTGGCCGGATAGGAAGCGTTACAAAGCCGTGTCAATGAATTGTCAGGGTAAAGTTTTCTAGCTGCCTTAAAGCTTCTACTAGTGTAGGTTAACGACTGCCATCACGATATTAAGTGGGACCAACAGTTTTACGTGCCTACAAATAAAAGCTCCAAAGCATGACATGCGACAAGGTTAATATCGCGCTATAAATGAGAACATATAGTTACAAGAAGAATGGGCACAATAACCACTTAGGTTATATTGTGAGTCTAATGGACACAAAACATCACTCTGAGATTTACAAATATGTAAATACTTGTGAAAGTAAAATAATAACAAGAATTTTCCTGTAATGGTAATTTGGTCCACCCGAGTCTTAAGACTTAAAGGAGGCTGACGTGTGTGGGTCAGGTATTACTCACTGTTAAGTATTCCTTTACATCACCTGAGATACGTCTACGTGACTAAATACATGTTGGGCAAAGTTGACTTCACCTTTTCTGAGTTAGGGATTATACATGTCATTACCAAGAAACTGGTTGGTGGAGTGATCAAAATTAATAGAATTCGCATCATAAAAACACGATTTCAAAATGTCATGATGTTATCTAAACATCATCGATTTTCTGTTGTATTGCAATCAACCAGATGGTATATGTCATAATTAATGTATTCAAATTTATATGATTTGGTTTAAAAATATCAAAATATATACTATATATTTTTAAGGTGTCTCGAACAGGAATTCTCTAACACAACTTTTATATGGACTTCATTTGTAATAAAAATATCGCTACTGGTTCTATGGAAATGTCAAAGTATGCTGTAGTATGGAATAAATTCAGAGTTGATCGGCACGGAAGAGTTGGCTCTGTAATAGGCCAATACCAGCTACAACCTGCCCGAGGGCCCCAAGCAGGCGTAGTTACCACTTGGATCACAAGAGTCGTAAAAAAATAAAATAAAATATACCTACTCAGTGAATCGGAAAGCGCATGAAGAACTGTCGCGCCTTCTATGCTTTTGAAAATAAATATGCCGGTTGTTACTAAAGCCTTTTGCAAGTCTTGCAATAGCGAAAAAAAAATATCCGTACAAAAGTATTCAGACACCCCTGTCAATTTTTATGTGAATGTCGATATTTTCGAGGCCCCAGTTGTCTCTTCCAATACCAGCCCAAAGTCTTTTAACGACTTCCAGACAAGGTCAGCAAGGATTTCTGCCTTATCATTGGGAAAACCTTCTATTTTGATAGATATAGTGGTGAGGGCTGATTTTAAAAGCCTTTTATTTTAGCCATTTTGCGGTAAGAGGTATAAGTAGTTAGGTATTACAAGAATCTCCACTCCAACGTGTGTACGTTGCAGCTGGGTTGCAGCGCATAAAATTGAATGTCTAGTTTCAATTACTACGAACGCATTGCATCACAGTTTGTTGTGATTTAAACACGGCCGTGTAATAAAATACCGGCCTCTGTTGCCAGCTCGAGTGACCACATACATAGACAATTTGTAATCTTATCGGGCTTTACTAGTTGTATTTGTGTAGTAACTCTAGGTTCCAAGTCTTAAAGTATACTACGATGTTGATATGTACAGTGGATATGTTGGTTGGTTATTTTTTCTTGTCTGTAAGCAACACAAGTGTAAGATTTTTCAAGCTACCTAAAGGCATCTGAAACGACTGCCATCTAATAATGATAACGACTAAACGTGCCTTCCGAAACACACACTAATTGTTAGAGATATTGTTATGCCATTTGTGGTCACCAGTGGGACACATGTAGTTTGTATTATGTTTTGTGTTTTGTACAAGAAAATTAAGTAAGCTGACAAACGGTTTTAACTAAGTAAGTACCTGTTTACACGACTATCCAAAAAATAGTTTAATGTTTTGAGGGTTCTTAATATATATCTATACGTACATATAATGCATATTTAAGAAGTACCTAAGTCTGTATGCGATTTTCTTTATTCCACCCCATTCTTCATAAGTTTAACAGATTTCTTTTTTTAAACCTAATTATACTTGAGCAAGTCATTTATTAATTGTTCTATTGGCAAAGCATGTTGGAAACGATTTCTGGAAAACCAAGCAAGTTTTAAAAAACAAAGCATTTTCGCACTACCACTTCGTAATGGTGATATCCGCAATGAGGTAAATGCATCGTTAATTATATATAATTCACCGATAAAAGTACGACTGTTTGTTATTGCCACAACAAACACGATCTTTTGTGGTTAATGACTGCCTATCACTTGGGCTTGGATATTGGACGCAGTATTAATAGACTTAATAGTGCCACAGTATAGTACACACTGTGTAACTTAAGAAAAAAAGAGTTTAAGTTTTAATTTGATTTAAGTTTTAAAGTGGTGGAGGGGTAAACTCCTAAGTAGGGAAAAGTCAAGAAAAATAGGTTTAAATGACAAGAGGTTTTATTTATTGTCGTACAATAACATCTTAGGTACTCTTAGTGAAGAGATATAACCGTAATCTTAAAGTTAAGATAACAACAATGAGAAAATAAAGAAATAAAGGGGAGGGTTGTTGGCTAGTTTGGCTGGTCCCTTGAGAACGCGTTTATATTAAGGTAAAGTAGCATACTATTTAAAGTAGAAGTTATAAGTAGTATACTAATTTATGTAGTACTTAAAGATAAGTAGAATAGTGGTATTGAAAGTAGTATTTATGTAAAGGTAAAACTTTCAACCAAGAAATTTATCCCCGTAATTAAAGAAAAAGAATCCTCAAGTCAACCGACGAAGGATTTGACTTGCCAGCCGATGAACCCACTCCTCGGACCGACACCAGCCAGACAGCACTTTAGCCAAACACTTCGGCCAAACACTCCAGCCGAACACCTCAGCCAAACACCTCCTGTAGTAGTACACAATAATGCATTACAACTAGGTACAGCTAATTACAGACAGAAGATAAGGGAAAGTTACAGACTTTTACATTAACGGTGACGTCGCACCCAGAACAGCATTTAACAGAATAACTACACTTCTTTTAAGAATAATTAATAGATCTAGCTATTACAATGAAAAGATAGTTTCAGATTATCTTAATAAGAAATACAACGCACCAGAGGCATGATACCATTGATGGTGGACGCTTGTGGCGCTGGATGCACCGGGCGTCTCCATCGTAAAACAATCTCAGGCCATGCATCATGGTCCCTATTTGACAAAACTAATATTGTAAACAGTGACTAAAAGAGATCGCTCTAGTAGCACAAGATATTAGTGAGTAACAAACAATAAAACTATATTTAGGATAGCTTTTACACAGAATTTAGTTCTAACAGAAAGATTACATAATTCCTACTTATTTAAAAGCGTGGGGGAGTGTTTCTGAAGATAGAAATGTAGAAGAGGTTATCGCATACCTGTAACGGAGGCAGAAAAACGCTTCTGGACTACGGCAACCGTTGAAACCAACAACAGCAAGGCGATCACGCCGACACCGAAGAGTACCAGAAACTGTAAGAGAATGAAAACGATTATACACGAATCACTACCAAAACGCACGCATGGGTGTGCTCTCACACGTGTTCAACTCACCGGTTTTATCTCAGAACAACAGGAACCACGAATAACGCTCGCAGCAACGCCGCCTTAGGATTCTTCCTCAAATCCCAGAATCAGCAGCTTACAGAACAGAACAACAGACAGCCCACAGCACAGAACTTCTCAGGGACCTGCACGCCAGCACGCGCAGCCCGAAAAAGACACTTCCTCCTACCACTGACTTCCGACGACGCGAAGCACGTTCGAATCATATGCTCAAAACTATGAACCACAACACAACCACTTAACACATTTTAAATAAATTAAGTAAGTTAGCGAACTTGACTTAAACAATTAATGGGTAGCCTATTAATTGCTATTTTATAGAAAGAAAGGCTAAATATAAAACAATTACTTAATTATAAGTAAAAATTCAATACGTCAAAACAATGTAACGCAACACTTCCGAACGCACCATTTCTGCGTTTCGTTATACACACAGCAGCAAACCGTTCATGACAAATCCGACGTAACATTTTTACTAATATTAAGAACGTATAGTCGTAGAATAAAAGAAAGTCCATTTACTATCTTCTATAATGATTTTAGAACTCAAAACACAAAATAGTTAACATCCCAAATAATTACAAAGAAATATCGCCACAGACAACAAACCTACCAGAAACTAAACGTCAACCTGTCACTTCTGTCAGATGTCAAACACAGCAAAACAAGACTATGTTTACCTTTTCCTTACAGACCAAAACATTCAATATTTCTAGATTCAAAGTGAAACTATTAGAAAACCGGGAATAGAAGGATTCGTGAAAATACAAAAAGTGGAATGAGATATAGTTCAGTGAACTTATACGGTCAAGGCAGCTTGAAATAATGTATTTTATAGGCTATCTCATGGTAAGCAACACTTGCATAAAATTAGGTGTTACAACTGCACTTAGTCCAGGCAAATGAGTCATATTCGTATGTAGAATTCAATCTGACACTAAAACTAAACAGTACTCGAAGATGCTGAAATGATGTGAGGTATCATGCTTACATTTTTGAAGTTTAAATCATATTCATACAAGTGCGACTGTTTATTATTGTTACTTACAACAAAAACGATCCTTTAATTTTCTTTTAGTTGAACTTGGTATATTCCTGCTTAGGGAACAGTGCAAGTTTTATCGAAATCGGTACAGTTGTTTTTGAGATAGATAGTTAAGTGCGTTTCAGTCACAAGGAAAATATTAAGTCGGTTTAATGTTTTAAATTTCTACTTGTAAGTATAGTTCAATGCTAGATAAGTGCGACACAAAATAAATTGAGAGGACTAGACAATGTTAGACTCTATATATTATATTATATTAATATAAGTATTCATAAAAGCTGAACGCACAAATTAAATGCTTGTTTATTCATGGTGAAAGTTTAAGAAGATAGGTGTAAAAATTTACCTACGATGTATCCTTTCAATCAACATATTACATACATGCTAAACGTGGGCTCAAGGTTTTACAGACATGGGCTCTGTCTACCCCGCGAGGGAAAAAGACGTGATAGTATGTATGTATATTACATACATATTATCTCGACTCTTTCCGATAGGGTTGGCATATTATCTGTACATAATCTATCCATAATAAATTCTCTAGAAAATCAAACGCATGAGGGGTTGAAAATCAAGATAGAAAACGGAACGACTCAGTTCAGTAAAAAGGGGAATTTAATACACGTTTTAAATTTATGCTCCTGCTTGGACTAGGCACTTTTTATAGTCGCCAATATCGGATGTAGGTATGTGGCACAATGTACTCAAGTTCACACACCCGAATGTAAACATTTTTGACGTCTCACTATAGATAGTGCAAACTGTATCACAATTTTAGTCTAGTTGTTTTTCAATGATTTTTCCGCAAGTGGCTTAAAAAGGTAACCATTCCTATTACAACTTGGTAAAATTATCAATGGGTTGAGAATTATAAGCCTATCAACATATTCATACAACTTTTTAAAGGGTTATAATATAATTGTCAAACCATTCATATTTTAACCAAGCTGTATAGGAATGTATGTATATTCCTTTATATACATTCATATACAGGATTAATCGACTGAATGCTTAATGAAATACTAGCTGTGACCCGCGGCTTCGCCCGCGTAATTTATAGCCTGTGTTCTTCTCGGTATCTTAACCTATGTGTATGCAAAATTTCATGATGATCGGTTTAGTAGATACAGCGTGAAAGCGTAACAAATAAACAATGGGATTGGGATTTATTGCCACTCCCTTTTTCCTTTTCTATGGAGATACCTATGCGCGTTCAGAGCCGTCTTATGGCGTAGACAGATATTAAATACGCTGAAATCAAAGGCGTGACCGTAAGCAAAATTATGTGGATAAAGATGGAATGACTGTTTTGAGATGGTCGCCTAGCCCATTAACTAATATATGAACTGAGTATATTTCGAGAAATTCTTTGTTTGATCGGTTATCCTGATCTGCTCGGGATCTGAACAATTCTTTCTATGGTTTGGTTCCTAAGAAACTAAGTGATTTTATTACTTTTTAGTAACGTGATTACGTAGATATATACCTACCTACTATCGATAAATGTACCCATTGTCTTCTCGTAATCACACACGTGTACGTCAAGTATTGTGTTGGTATTTCTCACGTTTACGGTGTTCCTAGCTGCAAGATTTGGTCAAATACAAAATCAGGATTCACCAGTTTTTAAACTTAATTTTTTACGTGATCACTGATCATAGTGATCATTCATGTATTGTCAACTTAGTATCTCAAATACAAGTAAGCAAGTAAAATTGTGTATTGTAATATGTACCTATATCTAAAAAAACAAGTTATTTTAGATATAGGTACATATTACAATACACGAATTTGTTCTTTGTGTTTGTGAAAGTGGCCAAGGCCAACACTGGTGCTGATTAGTCAAGCCGCCTCAAGGCATCTGACATTGCTTTACGACTGCCATCAATGATAACAGCCGGGACCAACGACTTAACGTGCCTTCCAAAGCACGGAGGAGCTCGAGATGCCACTTGCGCTCACCCATCATTACTTACGGTTGCTTGACATGCGGAAGCGATAGTAAAGCACACACCCATTGCACCACCGGGCTCCTGTACGTATTTGTTAAAAGCTTAGCAATGAACGACACTACCTTTTTAGTGTAATGACCTTACACTATCATCATAAACAAAAAGTTAATTGAATTGACTGTGCGGTAAAAAGCAAAAAGGTTGAAGAGGCGGAAGCACTGCAAACTACCGGCCGGTGTTATAATCAAGAACTAATAGACTGATTAGTGATTACGTAATTAATTCTGTTACTGATAACGGAATAGTCATTACCACATGTGTTGTTTAGGAAAAGTTTATCACGCAATTGCGGCTTCCCCTCGGCCTAACCATCCATCCATCCATCAGGTCTTTTTTAGTCTCCACTGCAGGAGCACGACCCTCTCTGTATCACCAGAGCCTTGTATTAGCCAGAGCAGTCAGAGGATTTAGCCTACATTCTCCACGCTGGCCTACCATTTGATAATTCATTATCATTTTCATGCGAGATGTCTAATTCTAGAATGTCTACGTTGCTAAAAGTCTATCTTGCAAAATTGTCGTGTGGTTCCTGGTAGACTAGAATAGAGCCACTCCAAGTCTTCCTGTGGATGTCGTAGAAAACGACTAAGGTAACACTAAGATAAACAAAGCTTATAAACATCAAAGAGACCTCTCGCACACGTCTGACCAGCGAGGAGAGTTAAGGCCAAATCCTCTGTCTGCTCTGGCTAATATTGGCTCTGGTAGTACAGAGAGGGCCATGCGCTCCTGTAGTGAGATACTAAAAAAGATGATGATGATTTACTTACAGATGGATCCAAATAAGTTTATTAAAAGTATGAAAACATCCACACTAGTATTTTCAAAAAACTTCTACAAAATTACAACTATATATGGACTGACAAAGACATGGACGGACAGTAATCTATACTAATATATAAAGCTGAAGGAACTACTGGACAGAATTCAAAAATATTAAAATTAAATAATTTAGCCTCAATAACAATCACTCTATTTTGAGCAATGTATTTAAACATGACAAATTAGGAAGTTACAGAGACTCATATGGAAGTAATTAACATTATGTAATTAAACAAATAAAGGCAAACATTCTGTAACCCTCCAAAAGGAGAAACTACGTCAGTGAAGATATGCACAGTGTATCTAAAGCCTCTTATACTTTTATCTCGTAAACGGAATCAGGAAAATAATATTTGTTTTAAATTTAGTTACTTATGTCCTCTACTACAAGATTACTTAAAAAATGAATTGCCTATTATGTGAAGATTTATATATTGCTGTCAATAAATTAATAAGTATTGTATAATAGACATGTCCTATGGGTTTCATATTTTTGGAATTTATTGATTGATTCATTATTCATCCTCCCCAAATCATCTCATTATCTAGAATAGATTTAATCAATATATCTTATATAAAAATAATAATGATTAACATGTAACAACAATTATATGCTGACATTAACTATCCATCAGTCTTTATTTACACAGAATTAAATCCAGACACAATTAAGGTACCCATAATAAGTTTTTTTTAGATATTTCATTTTCCTTTCCAAGATAAATCAAATGAGCCCAAAGACGAGGTTTATTTGCTTAATCCGAGAATCATAGCCATCTTCCAAATCCATCATCAGATCTATGGTATGATAATACTGCATTGTCGTTCGAATAAAATACTGAATAGAAAAATTCAGCTCAAGTGCTTCAATATTGAGTTGCAAGATTTGACCCTAATAACACAATGTACGTTGGAAGTAAAATAGTAGCTTGTAATAATAGAATTTCCATCTACAGGCGGGAGTGTCTGGGAAAGTGTTAATTTTCTCAGACACAAAATAAGATTTAGGATATTCAAAAAGAGTGAATAATACCTGTGTTATTATTATGTAGAATAAAATAGTTTCATCCAATACCAGATTTTGTTATCTACAATAGGTATAGGTATTAAATTATCTACATGTCATAACTTATTATTGTTAAATAGCTATAATAAGATCAAAATACGTTTGATGAACAACACACACAACACATATGAACATTTACATTACCATACCATATGTTTTTTTATACCTATTATAAGTACATACATATGTATTTCAGATGCAATATATTTTCATTTTAACTTTTTTTTTTATATGTAGGTAATAAATATGTAAATATAAATGAGCCGAGGATAGGATTGCTGAGTAGGAATCGGAAGACTAACGGCTCGTGTTTATTGTCACGGTACAAAAGGTAGAAACAATTGAAAATTCCAAACTTACTTCAATAAAATTATTCTTACATTTGTACAGGTAGATAGATACCTACCATGATTTCTATGGGAGTAACTAGCAAGCCGCGGGTAGCTTTCATTCTGAGCAGAATGAAAGCTACCCGTAGTACATTACAGTTATGTTTTATGTAAAGAATATGACTTAAAATGAAGGAATAACTTGCCACGTACTTACATCATAAAGCATAATATGCCAAAACAGCTGTTAGAAATTCTCTTCGGGCGAAAACAACGCAATCTATTTACTGATACACCGAACGAAAACACAACACTTCTGTTTGTTTTGTATAGTCTCTTTTATAACTTATTGCTCGTTTGCTTTGCTGTCCATGCAAGAAAGGCTTTATTGCACAAGAGAAAGAAAAACGCGACAGCTAATAGTTTTCGTAAAAATACGAGATAAAAGAACTGCGAACGCACAGTAGTCACGACATGAACGCGACACACGTCTCGCTCGCGGCTGTTCTATAAACTGTTTAATTTTTTTGTTTGGGTTGAAAGTGAACGATTCAATTGAATGAACATGAATGAACCATAAATTCCTTTGCTGCGCATTTGTTGCGCGACTTTAAATACATTTCAATACTGGATAGGCCATGAAATTATTCAACAATTAAATATATATATCGTGAATCGGTCGAAGCATCTTCGAGAAATCGGGGAACATACAGAGCCATACAGGCCACCACAGGTGGTGGCCATTGGATTGATAGAACAACTATATAAGGCAATCATTACTGCAACGAAGGTTAGCACCACAATAGGAGGTAAGATCATTGACTCATATTGCTGATTTTCATTGATAGATAATTGGGATTCTATATTAAGCCCCTTTGTTCAGATTTGTGAAGTAAACATGATTAAATAAGAGCGAAGCATATGTATGAATACATTCAGGCACTGGTGCTTGTATGAGAGTAGGTACTTTAAGAAGAAGTATTATCATGCAGGTATCAAATTACTAATACGTCTCTTTTAGTACTTTGTGTGCAGCCTAGTTTGGTCTGTGTAGCATACGACACGTTATAGAGACATATTAGGCTTGCCCAAAACCTCCTCCTTTTTTTGAAGTCGGTTAAAAATAGGAGAATATATTTTCGTACTTTGACATAAAGGATACTATCCAAATTTGGAAGGTATAGAAGTTAACATATTTGAACTGATTCGTAATTGGGCATGATAACTTTTCTGAAGGTCATGGTCCCTATAAGTGTAAGAAAATATTATTCTAAGAAGCTAATTTCAGTATTTCTACGATTCAATAAAATTTTCATTCATAAACTTGAATTTTCAATTTAAGGATAAGAATAAGGGAGCAAATCAATATTCGTAGTATATGAAAAATCTATATAAACTCGCGTTTATATTGTATATTTGCGGTCATTTTTTTTTCCAACTCTCATTGAAACGATTAAATCAAGGTCGGAAACAAAATCCGAGAATGACGTCACAAAACCAAAAAAATATTTCTTGAATATCTCAGTAAGTAATCTTTTGTTTTTAGGGTTCCGTAGTAAACTAGGAACCCTTATAGTTTCGCCATGTCTGTCTGTCAGTCTGCGGTTTTACTCAGAGACTTAAAGTATTAGAAAGCTGTAATTTGGTATGGGTATGTATATTAATCATGCCAAAAAAGTGGTAGAACAAAAACTTGAAAAAAAATTTTTTTTTAGGTAGCTCCCATGCAGATAACCACGGAGTAATATATTTTTTTTCTATACAATCTCATCGTGTTGGGTATTGTTAAATAGGTCTTTAAAAAATATTGTGAGGTTGAGAACACCATTTTTCAATTTAGGGATCCGTTTCCGAAATATTTGGTTTTAAAGTGCAAATTTTTGTTAAAGGTAAGTGTCCCGCCCCCCCCCATATATGGATATGTGAAAAAAATACAGCAGTAGTATATATAGTGAAGTTGAAAGGAAAACTATCAGAGCTGAGTACTAAGTACAAACTAAACAGTTAAAGGCAACCAACTTATAAAATATACTCGAAAATGTAAATTTTCATACAATTTTCATTGTTAGATGTTTTTGTTAAATGCAATATCGGGAATTAACGCGAAACATACCGTTTTTCTCCAGACGTTTCGGCCGGGTAACACCGACCGTGGTCAATGGACGACTGTCATCCATTGATATATATATGACTAGCAGCCCTACCCGGCTGCGCCCGGGCATGTTTTATACCTTAAAACCTTCCTCGTGAATCACTCTATCTATTGGTGAAAACCGTATGAAAATCCGTGAAGTAGTTTTTGAGTTTATCGCGAACAGACAGACAGACAGACAGACAGACAGACGCGGCGGAGGACTTTGTTTTATAATATGTAGTGATATTGCATTTAATAATCATACAACGCGAAAGTTTAAAAGTAGTTATAGATGTTTTTGATCTTTAAACTGTGAGGTGCAAGTGTGAACAGTGTGAACTCAAAGTTGTCATTCGCAACTACGGAACCCTACACGGCGCGTGGTCCAACACGCACTTGACCGGTTTTTATAATCTGTAACATCGGAAATATTGTTATTTGATCTTAAAATAGTTTTAGATTCAGCCAGCTCAAGGAACATTTAGCTAAATAAATTAAACACGGGGTAAAAAATGTATCAAATTGTATTTATGCATTTCTATCAAATGCGTACAAATTTTCTTTCTAAATCAGATTTAAAAAAATCATACTCTCTTGTTATGAATACTTTCATGCGATATTATTGCAAAGTCTAACCTTATTATTTTTGTACTGTGCCATTAGGTAAATCACTGAATAAAGATTTTTCTATTCTATTCTTATTCATACTTAACAAGTCCAGAATATTATAAACCAAATAAGTCATTATTCGATGTAAGACAAGAATGAACGAATCAGTCATAGACTACAAATATTGAAAAGTCATAAAAATCATTCATTCACACACTTTTATTCAACCATAGACATTATTTTTATTGCCAGTATTTAAACAATTCCTCTTTGTGTGTTAAAATTACTTTTATTGTGTATATTACATATATTGCAGAGTAACAAAAGTGTTTGGTTAGATGAATGCATTGCAATGCCAAGCTTATGGAAGCCGTGCCGTGTTGCTCCAAAGTAATGAAATTGTTTGGTTAGATGAAACAAAAATCTGATATTCGAATATTATGTGTTTCATTTGTTTATGATCGTAATTGTAAACTACCTTCATAGCTTTGTGACTGCTATGTATGTATTGATAAATTAGGTAACGTATTATCGTTAACATAGAATAGAATAGAGAAGAAAAAAAATTCAGTGATTTACAAATGGTACCGTGCAACAATAGTATACATTGCTTTTATCATAAACTAGCTGTTACCCGCGGCTCCGCCCGCGTAATTAATAGCTTATGTCCTTCTCAGTACCTCTATCAATGTGTATGGAAAATTTCATGATGATCGGTTCAGTAGATACGGCGTGAAAGCGTAAAAAACAAACAAACTTACTTTCGCATTTATAATATTAGTTAGGATTAGGATAACGGCTGAAAACTTTTTTCCCTTCAACTGTCGGCGTCCACAAACAGGAGAAAGTTTAATTTTCCTTTTTTTTCCAAAAATATGTTTTTTTTTATTGTTCATTTTATTATTGTACGTATATATCGTACAATAATCATCATTTATTTCAGATTATGATTATTGTTCGAGTGATACAAAATTCAAAAGAGAGCCACGTCATAACACCAAAAGGCCACTGTTAGTGGCTTTTTTAGGAGTTTCTTATTCAAAAGTTATAATAGAACTCCTAAAAGATCATTCGAGCGTCATTATGTTTGTGTATCTGATATGATAAAAGTCTATTTTACTCAGGAATGCGTGGACCATCTATATATGTATAGTATACGCGCTTCTGCTTTCGCATTTTTACTATTAGTTGGGATGGGATGGTACGGAAAACGGAAACCTTCGCGTGCGAGTCCGTCTCGCAGTTGGCTGATTTTTTAAGTGTCGTACGTAGGTAGGAGTAGGAAAGCACACTCTGTAGGATACCTAAATTAGGACATAGAACTAACTGAACCATATATACTTACTTCCCTACGGGAGAATCTTCTGTAGACTGGCAACATTTGATTTCCGTCCATCACCATTTTCATTTCACAAACTCAAAAAAACGACGACGGAAAAGAAAAAGACATTTCTTTTTGTCGGTTAAAATAAATCTCCTTCCTAGATAATGTAAGTGTTTTAACGTTTACGACCTCAGTGTTTAATATTCTTAGTTGTATTAACTGGATTCGACAAGAAACGCGATTTAACGGTAAGAATCGTGACATTTGATTGAATTTTGTTTGTTAAATGAGAAAGTGACCGTTGCCGTGGTCGGAGCCGCTGCAGATGCGATCTAGTTTCACATCTCACCTTATAATTCACGTTGCTATAAATGACCGGCTCGCAATTATCTATTTGTTCCGCAATATTGGCAAGGTAGCCATTGCATTCGAAAGGCACCGTTGAATCATCACTTTATTCGTTTTTACTCGTATACCCTATGTTAGTGATTAAAAACACACGCCTACGCTGAAAAGAAAGTCCGTAGGTAACAAAAGCGGTATTATTAACAAATTAGGTGTCAATTTGCATGTTTTGTATGAGTCTATTTGTATTGTTTATTATAACAAAGTAGGATGAATTAAAATTGCAGCAGCCTTGGTTGTATTGGTGGTGTAGTGTTCAGTTATAAGTATTTATTTTTCTCACTTAAAGGTGAACCTATCATCCTTGACCTGCAAGGGAGAAGATAAATCAGGCCACATGTGTAGAGTGTTGTGCATTAATTGCCTTCAGGGCTAACTGGCATCCTTATAAAGCAAAATAATTGTGTTTAAAATTCTTGTCTTGTGACTAGTTCATGCACTAAGTTACTAACTTGATATTGGTACCTATGTAGTGTTTTCGAAGTCAATAAATTTCAACAGTAGTAATTACTGTCTCCTAATAATTATGTAAATATGGGGGGCTTTCAAAATTTGGACTAAATTCAGCATATCATCCATACATATTTGACGTAAGAAACAAATATTATGATTCTTTTGAATGCAATTATATAAGGGTGAATCAAAAAGTTTTTGGATGTCTAAACATATAAGTACAAGAAAGCACGAGTAAAATTATTTTTTAACATAATATCCTTCTAATGCATTACAGTTAGAATAGGTATATCATTTATATTTTCTAATTTCTTCCTCAAGATAAAACATTCTCCTGACTCTCAAAAATCCTGTTGACATCAGCATAACTGTGTCGTTGTCTTCAATTTAGTGCCACAATGTTCCTTAAATTTAGGGAAAAGATATAAGTCATGCCTGCTATGTATCCAAAAATTATTAAAGGTGGAAATATTTTTCGAAGCACAGATGGGTATCTGTCCTTGTTACTGCACGGAACTCATTTTTCTCCATATTTAAGGATTTTCCGAAACTCTTAGTACAACTTGAAGCAGTACAACCAAATTGAGTTTAACTCTGCATAAAATTTGTGTTATTGACATTCTTTAAAATAAATACTAAACTAACCACAAAAATGTATATTCATGTACTTTAAGTTTTTTTTTATCTAAGTACCCTTGTATGAACCATACACAATTCTAGTTGCTAATTTCACTAACCATTATTGAAACTCAATAAAACAAACTGCCTAATAAAATAAATAATCAATAATAGCAGACAAAATAAATAAACATTACGTTTTTCATAGCCAATAAACACAATTCCAATACCCAACACTAAAATATTCCAAAAAGGCATAGTATAAACTGCAAACGTCTTTGTCTAAGTTTAGAAAACTTTAAATGAGACTTGTAACAAAATGTTTTGTTTTTCTATACATTAGGTGATTGCAAATTTAATATTGCCGAAAAGGAAAAAAGGAGCAAACATTTGACAAAATGGAGGATGAGAATGAATATAAAAAGCTACCGACAGAAGAGAAATGTGTGCATAAACTGTGGAAGGCCCGAGTTGCCGGGTACGAAGAGGCCATCAAGCTCTTCAACCAAATTGACGATGAGAAGTCCCCAGAGTGGAACAAGTACTTGGGACTGATTAAGAAATTTGTGACTGACAGCAATGCTTTGGCCCAGGAAAAAGGTGAGTGTACTTTTGGATATTTCAAAACTTCCTTTCTTTATCTGAGCATGTCCTTGGTTGCATACTCAGCTTGTGGTTCATTACTATTCACTCTATTATGAAAGCATGCCAGAAAAAACTTTTTTTTTTATTAAAATTAATTTTTATTTTTAACAAAAATAATTTAATAAAATATTTTTTTTTCAAGTCTTCAGGCTATGCCAGCATCTTAAGGGACTTTGGTATAAAGATTATCTTTGTGTTATTCATTATTATAGAAATCCTCTGACTGCTCTGGCTAACATGAGCCATATGATAAGAGGGGTAATTGTCCCTATTATGAATCCTAATCCTAACTAATATTATAAATGCGAAAGTGAGTTTGTTTGTTACGCTTTCATGGCCTATCTTCTAAACTAATTGTCTTTAAATTTTGCGTACACATAGGTTAGGGTACTGAGAAGGACATCCTAATCCTAACTAATATTATAAATGCGAAAGTGAGTTGGTTTATTTGTTTGTTACGCTTTCACGGCCTATCTACTAAACCGATCGTCATTAAATTTTGCGAACACATAGGTTAGGGTACTGAGAAGGACATAGGCTATATAACACGCGGGCGAAGCCGCGGGCAACAGCTAGTTATCTACCTATAATAATGATTCACATTTGGCATCATTAAGCCAAATGTGACAATGTTCAGCAATCCATTCAATAGGGTATTATACTGACCACATTCCAGCAAGACATGTAATTCACGCCATAAATAGTTTGATATTTTTTTTAAAGCAGGCTGCATTGTGCACCAACCTTCCTTGGACATATTAAATATATGTGTAGTAGAATAAGTAAACATGTACAAAATATTAAATAGGTATCTGTGTAGAATAAATATGCACAAATAAATGTTCACCTTGTATGCATTTATGAATGTTACATTCTGATACTTTTTAAATTACTCCAAATAAAGAAAGAACTGAAGCCTTCGTTCAATATTTCAAATTGACCACACAAGACAGCTGTCTATTATCTTGTACACCAAACTCTGCTTCAATGTAATAAGGTGCACGATTGTTATCCTTGATGTATGCCTAGCTGTACATTTGTCAGGAAGGAAGTTTATATTTAAGCAACATTCAAAGGTCGATTTTACATAAAACAGTCTCCTTTCGTTCAATATTAAATTAATTCAACCGATATATCTTTATTTAGTTTTTATCTCATAGATATTTAGTTTGATAACAATTATTTATAAAACAGTGTTAAATAATAAAACAATATGGTTAATCCTACACCTATTATGATAATGGGAATATTATGGTAGAATTTAATAAATGTTTAAGCATCGAGCTGAATAAGACTTAAAAGCACTTTAAAATAAAAATTGATACATTAAGTTGGGAGTCAATTAGAAAAAAACAAAGTCAAAATGAGAACCTCCTCATTTTCGAAAGATGGTTAAAATCTATTTCGAAAGTATAAAAATATATAAAGTAATGCCTCCCATCAGACATATGAAATGCTATAGTTAGTAGTTACTTTACACTACTGTGTAGTGCCTTTTTAAAAAGGAAGGTATTGCCAAGATAAAAGAATGCTATGTAACCTTTATATAAAGAGACTAGCAGCCCGCCCGGCTTCGCCCGTGGTACATACCTAGCCTATGGCATTCAGGGATAACATACCTATCCATTGGATTTTTTGAAATCAGTCCTGTAGTTCCTGACATTATCGCGTTCAACCATACAAACAAACTCTTTAGCTTTAGTCAAAAGCGGTTCAGCCGATAACAAGATGGAGAGATTTTCGTGTACCTAGGGGGCTGTATAAAAAAATGTATTTTTGGGAGGTTTTTCCATTATCTGGCATAGCTTAAAAACTGTTAATCTAATAATGACAACTAGGGAATGCAAATCTCGCGAGATTGGGGCTCAAGCGAGATCTCGCGAGTTTATGAATAACAATACTGCGAGATCTCGCCAATTTCGAGATCTCGCGAGATTGGCAGTTCCGTGTGTTTTTTTTTTGCAAATAATCACAATTCTTGAATAAATTAGGAAAAAAAACCGGCCAAGTGTGAGTCAAACTCGCGCAATGAGGGTTCCGTACAATATGCTTCGTGAACACACACACAATGTGCAAAAAATGTTTTATTCAATTGACTAGCGCCATCTAGTGGTGTTTTAGTGAACTATTTCCCTAGGTGAACTTATTATTGTGAGTTTACCACTTAATTTTCAAGTGATAGAATTCTTATTATTTTTCCAGTAATCTTCAAGGAATGAACTATATTTTGTAATTTTTTCAAAATTTTCGGCCCAGTAGTTTCGGAGATCAGGGGGGGGAATGGTCAATTTTTGCCTTCTTTCGTGAATAAAATCAAAAGTATTGACTTTACCCGAACAAAAAAAAATATTTTTGAGATCCTCATAATGAGCCCTTTCATTTGATATATGACACAGTAAGGTTTGCAAAACTTTTTTTTTTAGTTTTGTAATTGGGCCCCTCAAAATGACCCTTATTTCAAAAAAATCTTTATTTACTTTGCACATCCGTGTTTGGGTCATAGGATTACACTATCTTACCAAATTTCATCTAATTTGGTTCAGTAGATTCGGAGAAAATCGGCTGTGACAGACGGACGGACGGACAGACAGACGCTCGAGTGATCCTATAAGGGTTCCGTTTTTCAACTTTTGTACGGAACCCTAAAAAATAATAAAAGACATAAGCATTTTATAATAAACACTTATTTTCACGAATTTTTTCAATAGACTTTTATGAATTAAACATTTTGTGACGTATCTGTACGCACATAATTTTAGTTACGTAGATCCATTAATTACAAATTACAGATTAATTAACAAAATATAACAATCAAATGAAAGATTTTTTCAGTTCAAATCACAAGCCATTATTACGAATTATTTTGAAAGTAGAAGTAGAGAAGCACAAAATGTCCAAAGAATCGTCTGCTAAACGGCTTCTTATTTTGTTGGCCAGATAACCAGCCGCTGAGAAAGCCCTTTTGGATTCAACGCTAGTTGGAACCGCAGATCCGTGGCGCAGCGGTCAACACGCCTGCCTGCGAAACGGATGGTCCCGGGTTCGATCCCCGGTCAGGTCAAGATGGAAAATGACCTTTTTCAGATTGACCTGGGTCTTGGATGTTTATCTATATGTATAATAAAATATAGTATCGTTGAGTTAGTATCCCATATAACAAGTCTCGAACTTACTTTGGGGCTAGCTCAATCTGTGTGATTTGTCCGTATGTATTTATATTTATTTATTTATCTCAGGCAGTTATCCACGAACTGTAAAAGTTCGCCTTTTGACCCCCCGGAAAAGGACGAGATCTCGCAAGATTAACGAGATTGCAATCTCGTAAAACTCGCGAGATCTCGTCCCTTTTTCGTGCGAGATCAATCTCGCTAAAAAAGACCGAGATCTCGCGAGAACGAGATTGCATTCCCTAAATTGACAACCAGGGCCAATGGCCTGCCCAATAATCAACATTTGCCAGCTTAAAGCATGAACATTCTTTTCATTAAATTATTAGAAATCTGCCAAATTTCACACCTCAATGCTCTTTACGGATATTACTCTTGACTCGAAAAAAAGCGACGTTGCGTAAAATTGGGAACTCCTAATTCCACTCACTATTGATGTTATTCAAACAGAAGCAATTAGATAATTACAATCTGCCTTAAAGTTAGTTATTATTTGGTTGCGCTCAATTTAGCTGTCTGCGTGACTTGTTGCATCTTCAAGAATTGGCTATAGACTACAATATGAAGTATGAAATCTTTTGAGACTGCATTTAGTTATTATACCAGCAGTCATGATGCATTAAGAAAAAACAATCTAGGTTAGTTAGGCAGGAAAGGTCTAGGGAGACCAAGGATATCTTCACTATTTCTTATTTATTTGGGAAACATACATAAGCCTTTAACAGTTAAATAAATCTTTATGATTAATGCATACGTCAACAAAGTTTCGTCTGATGGCTAGAGCAAAGGAATATTATTTTGTTTTGTGGCAGAAGAGTTCGAAAAACAAAACCATTGAGGTCCCAGTACACATCAATGACAATCACAGTCACATGTTTATAAACCTAATCCCGAAAAGGTGCGCACCGACAATAATCCAATTGTTTTTTGTCTGGAATTCAGCCGATTACTAGCACGTGTGAGGACACACCCGCCGGCGCATGTATGGCATCAGTGTCACGTTACTAGACGTTATTAGCGCTATTGAGAAGATTATCTTATTTAAGTACTTGCTTAATATGATAGAAGCATAAATTCGAATTACTTCTTTAATCCCTGTGTCTATAATAGATTAATTTTAGTTATGCATTGGAGCTTGGAACCTCTTAACTGTGTGCGTAAGAGCTGGCAAGATTTTTTTAATTCCTACTCTGTGTACCTACTTACAAATTCCCCACTTCATAAATATTTGAAGTCCTCAGCAAGAACAATAAAAAAGCAGCGACTGTGACAAAATTGCGTCCAAAATTATTATGAAGAAAAACTGCACTTCACCAAAAAGTGCACTTCACTTCAGTTGTCAGACTTGAATGTCGGTAGGAGATGCTATAGACTGGGGTTAAAAAAAACCGGCCGCATTCCTGAAATTTCGACTTTACTTACTGCACCATCAGATTCGGTATAGACTACTATAGCAAAGAATTAGAATTTGCTATCAAATATCATGGTCGAGTGCCTTACAGTTTTAAATTCGGTTCTGCGCAATTGCGCGTGTAACCGCAATCTGCTTCCATAATAATAGCTTATATATTTACATACTAGCTAACACCTACTTAATTTTAATAATTAGCTATATATTAATTATATAACTAATGTAGTCGTGAAAGATAATTGGCAATGATATTTTTATCAGGTATGTAGTAAAATACATATCATTTGTGTACCTCTTCTATTTCAATAAATTATTGCCTGACCGCAACGCTCCTTCAGTTATCTCCAGAACCGCAGACAAATACTCGTGAAACTGAAGTATTTTCCCGCGCCGGAAATCGAACCCCGTCGTTACCCCTTGTGGAGGCTGGCGTGCTGACCACTGCGCCACGTAGGCCGTCCAATATTGTTATGTCCTAAAACCCACTATATTTTACACATTAGAGAGGTTACTTAAGTTATTTATAAAATCAACAAAGACTTACATATAAAAAATAGATCCTCCACTAGACTGGGCTGACTATTGACGCGCGTGTCGCGAGTCGAATCCATCCGGAGTTCTTGGCGGGAATTTTAGCGGACTACACGGTGTCTGTTTTGGATTGTTTCGCAAATTGATTCTAGTGGACTTTATAATGCGGAATTGGTGTTATTTGGTGTTATAAATGCCCATATTTTAGAACAATGTGTAGAATAACTAAAGTAGACTGTCATTGTGCGGCTGTAGTGAGATTTACATAGCGGGCTGTTGGTTCTCCGCCTTGCTGCGTCGTCAATGATGAAACCAGTGGATTCGCGAAGAGTTGTCGCCAGGGGCTCCGTGAAAGCTTGTTGTCAACGAAATGAATTACACAATCATTTTATGACAAGACTCGAATCAACATTATTAGTTTCCAAATAACTTGCGAGAATTGCAGACTTTCTCTCAATTCAAGGCACGCACGGTTTTTTAACAATGCAGATAATTAAGATATAATTAATTGGTTTCTACTATATAGCAATAGTAACACATTGTTTTAAACTATAATTACCTGACCGTGGTGGCCACAAGAGAAATGTAATTTCTTCCTCATCTTCCACTGAGATGTGTGAATCCTTTCCTCACCTTAATGTTTTTTTAAAGGTTTGGAGGCAGCCCTGGTATATGTGGAAAACTGCGGCCATGCCGGCAAGACAGTGGGCGAGGTTATGTCCGGCATAGTTGCCAAATGCATAGCAGCACCCAAGACCAAGACAAAAGATCTGGCCTTACAAGTAAGTAACATAGTGCACAAACCAGTTCCAATTCTATGGTGGTGTGGCAATTTTAGCACACAAGCAGTTTGAACTTAACCATGCTGTTAAAAATCGGGACTGTAGAGTATAATATGTGACTTTAATGGGCGAAAAAGTGGAAAAGTAAAAATATTTTTTATGTGAAAACGCAAAAAAATAAATTACACTTCAATACATTGCCACTGTAGATATGTCTTTTGATATGATAATAACATGTGTTGATGAAGCCTGTCTGGTTCTACAGGTCACATTAATGTACATAGAGATAGAAAAGCACGAAATCGTAGAGGAAGAACTGCTAAAAGGCATGGAACAGAAGAATCCTAAAGTAGTAGCAGCATGCATAGTAGCTCTCAACTCCGCGCTGAAGCAGTTCGGCAACAAAGTGATCGCTATCAAACCAATGGTCAAGAAGATTCCAGTCCTTCTTGCAGACAGAGACAAGACCGTGAGAGACGAGATGAAGGCGCTTGTTGTTGAAATGCACAGGTAAGTGCCGAAAGGCATTAGATAGACATCATAGTGACCTTAACTCAGCATGAATGCAGTTTTGACAAAAGGAAACCTAGATTGAAAAGATCTCTAGAGCTTCTCGTACATAAAGGTCCATACAAATATTCATATTTACTTTATGTACAAGAATCAGTAAAGTTCTTGTTATTGAAATGTTCAGGTAACGGTTGTTGGGCATGAGACAGATGTCAAAGTGACCTAAATTCTGCACTAACACAGTTTTGATTGAAAAAGTATGATACATTGAGAGGTTTCTGATGACACAAATAGTTGGGTGACAAGATGAAGGCTCTTGTTATTGAAATGTACATGTATAAGTCCTTTGTCTGTCTGTCAGCAATTTATCCAGATGTTTCTTGTAGTCACATTGAGTTTTATTTGTGGTTGTAAATTAAATATTACATAAAATTGAGTAATAGTTTTATTGGAACAGGTGTAATGACCTCATCAAAATAAGTTTTCTAGATGATTGTCGATCAGACAAGACATTTGCGCAGTTACAAAAGTCATTGCACTATGTGTATCCAATGAGTATTAATTACATGGTACATTTTTGAATTTTTTATTTATTTTCTTATATTCACTAAATATTCTCTAGAGCTTAAGCTGATCGTATTCCCGATTGCATCCTCAGCTAGAATTCTTTGGAGCCCGAGGTCTGTTTTTAAGCATATTTTTCTCCGTCACTCAGTCTTCAGTATCCTTGTTTGTGAGATTATAAGCATCAAACTTATAATCCAGCATATAGCATCAAGCTTATGATATTTTATCACCAGTCAATAAATCATCATCATCAGGTCTTTTTTAGTCTCCACTGCACAAGAATGACCCTCTTTGTACTACTAGAGCCATATATTAGCTAGAGCTATCAGATGATTTGGCCTATACTTTCCACGTTGGCCAGACGGGATGCAGAGGTCTCTTGGATGTTTATAAGATTGGTTTAGTTTGTCGATTGCTAAGTCGCCTTTTACGACATCCACGGGAAGACTTGGAGTTGTCCTATTCTACTCTGACGAGAACCGCACGGCTCACGGTCAATAAATAATGCATTTTTAATTCTCAGATGGATAGGAGCCGCCATAGAGCCACACATCGCCACTCTGCAAGCAGTCGTGCAACAAGAGCTGCGCGAGTCCTTCACGGGGACGGGGGGAGGCGCGCAACCCACGCGCTACCTGCGCTCACAGCAACACAGAGTGCGCGACACCAACGTCGCTACTGACTGCGCTGACGGTAATTATTAAAAATTATATAGTTATATTAAATATATATAGATATATAAATCAATACAATAATATTAAATATCATCATCATCATCGTCAGGTCTTTATAGTCTCCACTGCAGGAGCACGACCCTCTCCGCACTACTAGAGCCATATATTAGCCAAAGCAGTCAGAGGATCTAGCCTACACTCTCCACGCTGGCCAGACGGGTTGGAGAGGTCTCTTTGATGTTTATAAGCTTTGTTTAGCTTGTGTTTCCTAAGTGCCGTGTGGTTCCCGGCAGAGTAGAATAGGACCACTCCAAGTCTTCCCGTGGATGTCGTAAAATATTAAATATGGTCGAAACTAAACAGAGTTATAACAATTAATATAAGTCTCAACCTCATCTTAGGCAAAGACAATATAATACTAACGTTATTGACTGCCAACCTCATATAAAAATATTGGACCAAATTAAGGTAGGCGAATGTATGGCCCTACAGAGTTACTTTCCACTTGATTCTAAACAAATTAAGGTAGCGAAAAGTTAGCGAATTTATGGCGCTGCAGAGTTGCTTTCCACTCGATACTAGATGGCGGTAATCTGCGTTAGCCTAAACTTACTAAAACTAAGGTGTAATGTTAAATTATTATGCCAAAAATATTGTTCTAATTTTTAATCAAATAAGTTTTGTAATGCTTTTATATTCTCATAATAGGGTAGATACAATGTTGTGTAGCAACGAGTGGCGCCATCTATCTGAACCTGTGAGAACAAATCGTAGGATTAAGAGGTTGGGACCACATGTCACAGGTCAACTCCTTTAACCAAGCTGTAAGCATTGACCTGCAACATACATAGGGGTAGAATTGACAACTTTTTTAGGTCGGTTAAATACAAGATGTAAATTTCGGAATTCGTATTCGTAAACAAATGGGCAATTACTTAATATACCCTTAAGTTTCCTTATCATAAAATGTATTACTTCCCAGGTGCTGCAGAAGACGACGATGCCGAAACGGCCGGCGGTGACTCCGCAGACCTGGACCCGTTCGACCTGCTCAGCCCCGTCGAGATCCTGTCCAGGATACCTAAGGACTTCTACGACAAACTCGAGGCGAAAAAGTGGCAGGAGAGGAAGGAAGCCTTGGACGCCCTTGAGGCGATATTGAAGACTGCGCCCAGGCTTGAGCCTGGAGACTATGCTGATTTAGTCCGGGCTTTGAAGAAGGTATACCAGCGAAGTGTTAATAATTTTATTCTATACTAGCAGCCCTACCCGGCTGCGCCCGTCCATGTATTATACCTAAAAACCTTCCTCCATGAATCACTATTATCTATTGGTAAAAACCACATGAAAATCCGTGCAGTAGTTTTAGATTTTTTCGCGAACAGACTGACAGGCGCGGCAGAGGATTTTGTTTTATAATAATATGTAGTGATGGCACAGAGAGATCCATTGGAAGTTAATGTTGCGGTTGATTTTGGGTAGATTATTAGGTTAGGCACTTTTTTACTTTTTACATTATCTTTTACTTGATTGTCACCCCTCTCGACATTAATTTCTTAAGGGGCGTGGGTATTTCGACTTCGATAGCAGGAAGACGATACAAAAATACTTTGTAAACTTAGTCCCAAGCAAAAGTTTTTTAATTTATTTATTTCAAAAATACATATTACAATAACTCGTAAAACAACAAACAACAAAAGTACTTGGTATACCTATGTATGGACACCGACCATACTCCCTGGAAGACCACCTCCGAACTAGACGTAAAAGTCTGTATCTCGGTAGATGAGCGACCTATGGAATACTGGAGTGTCTCACAATGGGCATGTTGACTAAATTTTTTTTCATGTTGCTATGTAAAGACCTGCCAAAAATAAATACAATAGTGACAGAAATACATTTCTAAACAAAAAACTCTTTCAGTTACGATATAAAAGTTTTAAAGACACATGTTTTTAGACGTAAATTTTTAGACGTGCAAACGCGCCGCTGAAATACCTACATATTTGTGACGTCACAAGCTTGTATTTTGTATGGGTGGCGTGAGAACTTTGTTTGGTAGCTATACGAAATATTTCGTTTATGGTAATGGTTTCATAATAAAAGTTGCTATAAATTTTGCAGACTAAAATACAGTATAATTGTAATTAAAGATTTTCATACTTTAAAAAATGGTCCTATTCACCCAACTTTAAAGAAGCTTTAAGATCACTTAACGAATCGATATCAAATTAAAAGTGTTCTTTATAGTGTTTTTAGATAGAAATTAGTCTCATGAGAAACAAATTTTATATAATCTTAACATTAGGCAACTACTGTATTATAAAGGTACCCAATTATTTAACAATGCTATTCGTGTGTTAACAGGTTATTATTTCATTATGCTATGGACTCACTTCTTGCCCAACTAGATAATCTGTATTTGGGCAGAAGTGCATATTATATAAATTAATAATGTAAACCAAATGCAAATGCAGTAAGTAAAGAAGTAATAAAAAAACTTGGTGCCTATAATTATATTATATACCTACCTACATACATAAAGATATATACTTACAATACACTTACACATGAAGATACATATAGCCATACATATATACATACATTTATATATATATATATATATATTTATTTTATGCAGTGGGACTTAAAATCTAAGGTGAGCGATGGTTAGCAGTGTTAACATGGCAAAGCAGTCTATATGATCTATGAACAAGTGATTAAAGTAATGATTTTTGATTTCTACGAAGCCACCACCCCTTCCACTGATTATATACGAACACTTAATTTCTTGCAGGTCATATCAAAAGACACAAACGTGATGCTGGTCGCGCTCGGCGGCCGGCTTCTCGGTATGGTCGCCAGCGGCCTACGAGGCAAGTTTACTCCGTACGCCGTGGCCTGCGTTCAGGCCATTTTGGAGAAGTTCAAGGAGAAGAAGACGAATGTGGTTGCCGCGCTGAGAGACGCTATCGACGCCATATATCCTAGTGTGAGTATCTTAAATGATTTTTTTCTTCGTATAACCGAACTTAATATTCATTGCTTGTTCGTTGCGTTCTTTGTAGGAAACCAATGCAATGTTCCCGGTCTTTAAAGAATCACATTATATTATTTCTGTAGAGAACTGACTGTATCATAGATATTATAATGGGCATGTTGACTAAAAAAATTTTCATGTTGCTATGTCCTGCCAAAAAGACCTGCCAAAAATAAACACAATAGTGACAGAAATACATTTCTAAACAAAAAACTCTTTCAGATATAAAGGTTTTAAAGTCACATGTTTTTAGACGTGAAAACGCGCCGCTGAAATGCCTACATATTTGTGACGTCACAAGCTTGTATTTTGTATGGGTGGAGTGAGAACATTGTTTGGTAGCTATACGAAATATTTAGTTTATGGTAATGGTTTCATAATAAAAGTTGGTATAAATTTAGCGGACTACAATACGGTATAATTGTAATTAAAGATTTTCATACTTTAAAAAATGGTCCTATTCACCCAACTTTAAAGAAGCTTTAAGATCACTTAACGAATCGATGTCAAATTTAAAGTGTTCTTTGTAGTGTTTTTAGATAGAAATTAGTATCATTGAAAACAAATTTTATATAATTTTAACAGTAGGCAACTACCGTATTCTACAAGAATAGATGTCTCATCTGGAGGTATGCGCTTTGACAAGCTAAGTTACAAAAAAATACTGTTAGATGGCAGCAAGTCCACTACTAGTTGACTAATTCGAATGTATTTCTGTATAATAAGGATAGTATGCATTTATGTAGTATTTAGTATGCACTTTAACTCTGGTCTGGAAGAAAAGAAAAAACGTAGGATGTACCAGCTGCTTCTCTTTCCCGTGCATATCTTAAAAGCCGATTGAGGGAATGGGCGTGTCAATAGGCGATGCGGCTAGCAACCCATCACTGTTTTGATTCCGCCCACCAACATGCTAAATGTGGCCTTTAGGTTTTATAGACCTGGGCTCTGTCTACCCCGCAAGGGAAAAAGACGTAATAATGTGTATGTAGTATGCATTTATTTAAAAGTTAATATATCTGAACAAATGGAATAATCGAAAATGCTTTCTATAGTTGTAAGAAATATAGCACGTAGCGCTATCTGTGTATAGTTGGAGTGCAACTCTAGTTTGTATGCAATTTCGTGGACACGTCAAAGATGATACTACCATGGCTTATCTTTGCAAACATAAAGTAGAATTCTTCTACAATTTTGGCATCCCTAGTGCTCGTCTACCTAGTGATGACATTGTAGAAGAAGTGTACCAGACTAAAAAATAATGGTTAATTTTGATGCACAGACCAACCTGGAGGCGATAATGGAAGATATGATAGCGGCGTTCGACAATAAAAACCCACAGATCAAGTCCGAGAGTGCCCTGTTTCTGGCCCGCGCACTGTGTTACACTCAACCTGTTGCGTTCAACAAGAAGCTTGTCAAAGCTTATGTTGCCAGCCTGCTGAAACTTCTCGAAAGTGCCGGTAATAATTTATTTGTATTTTACAAAACAAATCCCCTGAGTTCGGTGGGTCGCCCCTGGTTAAGTTCTGCATAGGATCGAGACGGATGGCGGAGACCAAGACTGGCCTATGCTCAGCAGTGGGCGGATGATGGGCTGAGATGACGATTACAAAACAAAATAGCGATAGTCGTTATCGAGAGGTTGCTTTTCTGGTACCACGTCTTCTTCTGTTTCCTAGTAAAACGAAAGTTCTCTTGCTTTTTGGTTATTTGACAGCCCGATTTTCATCGCCATATAACAGAGATGTGGAGTTTTTGGTGAGAAGTCAAGGGCGTTTGCCTTAGACGATTTTGCAAATTGATTTAAGTGAACTTTAAAATATGAAATTGGTGTAGTTTGGTGTTATAAATGCTCGTGCTCGAGAACAATTTGTGAAATAGTTAAAGTAGACTGTTAAATGGACTCGTATAGATTTGTTATCAGAAGCTCTCACGAGGCTACCAAAGATCTTACGCCATCTTTGATGCCACATACCATACAACACCGATACTAAGTATCTCATTATTTTGGACATTGGCAGAATCACTGAAAAATCGGTGGAAGCCATAATTTAAAAGAAGAAAAGAAGAAAGAACAGAGATGTATTCGCCAACTTCACTATGAATGAGTAAATGAGGGTTTTCTAAAATGCACACTACGAGATGGCAGCACTGACGCGACGACCTAGATGAGCGTCTGTCATTAGATAATATTTGACAAGCAGCAACAGTTGACACATTGTGCTCCAATCGCAGCTTACCGGACCCTACGCCTCAGTGCTGCCGCCGCTTATTTCAGAACACCCTCATCCCTACTAATATTATAAATGCGAAAGTATATCTTGTCTGTCTGTCTCGCTTCCACGCCAAATCAACGGAACTGATTTAAATGAAATTTGGTACACAGAGCTTGAGAAAGGGTATAGGCTACTTTTTAAGTCGAAAGAAGGCTACCCTAATTCCTTATTCCACGCGGACTAAGTAACGGGCACAGCTAGTTAAAAATAAATCCGTTAATAAATGCTTTGACAGACCCTGTAGTACGAGACGCGGCCGCAGAAGCGCTGGGCACAGCCACCAAACTAGTGGGAGAGAAGAACATCGCGCCCCACATCGGCAAACTGGACAACCTCAAGGAGCAGAAGATCAAGGAATTTGCTGAAAAAGTGAGTGAGACCTCTGGATGCACCGGTAATATTTTGACATTCTACTAGATAAAGAATAATTTAAAATATTTCTAACAAAAAACAACAGCCGTGTTCAATCAATTCGTTTTAATAAGCATAAGAATAAAATGGAAATAAGTGTAAGCATTTTTTTGGTTTTTGTGTATTTTTTTCAAAAAGCGCTCGACACATTTCGATAAAAATTTAATGGGACCATCAGCTGTAAAGTATTATCCATCGAACAAAAAAAGAATTTCTTAAATCGGTCCGGGCGTCTTCGAGAAATCGGGGAACATACATAAAAAAAGAGATTCCGACGAATTGGGAACCTGCTCCTTTTTTTGAAGTCGGTTAAAAATACAACAAAGAGGCTTCTGTAGCTTTAACTACAAGGTTTCAGATTCAAGCCTCACTTTATATGGTGGAAAGCCTGACTGAAACGCTTACAACTACCTATGAATTTGACTGCATTTCACGCAAGGTGTACGTAAGTTAAAGTGCATTATGTGAATTGGAACCATTAAAGCAAGTTTAATGCTTGTTGCCGGCAGGTAGTTCTGTGACTTGCCCCCGTAGAATGGCATGCGCCACAACGTTTATCGACTATTACTGTCTTTTTTTCCGAAATATGAATAAAGAGCAAGATGGGATAGTTTATCGCGTGATATAAACAGCGTCGCGGGCGCCACGCTACGGGTGCTGTGGTTTCCGATTTATCTAATGCGGCTTCTTATAGTTCGAGATGCCTTGGGGAGGCTTGGGAAATCTATAGTCAATAGTCAACAGCCAAAATTTCTATTCATCTTAAGATATTTTGAATATAATATATCTGCCATTACAATAAGTAATAGTCAACATGCTCTTGAAAGGAATGTTAATTATTTGAGTGTTTTTTTTTCTATACAGGCTGAAATCAAAGTGAAGTTGGCGGCCGCTAAAAAGGAGATCAAGCCGAAAGCGGCGCCGGCGGCAGGTAAAGGGGACTCCAAGCCCAGCGCTGGGTCCACGGCGCCCAAGCCTGTCAGGCGACCCGCGTCAGGCAAGTAGCTTTAAGCTTTGAAAGAAGGAGCCCCAGCCCAAAGCGGCGCCGGCGGCAGGCAAAGGGGACTCCAAGCCCAGTGCTGGGTCCACGGCGCCCAAGCCTGTCAGGCGACCCGCGTCAGACAAATAGCTTTAAGCATTGAAAGAAGGAGCCCCAGCCCAAAGCGGCACCGGCGGCAGGCAAAGGGGACTCCAAGCCCAGTGCCGGGTCCACGGCGCCCAAGCCTGTCAGGCGACCCGCATCAGGCAAGTAGCTTTAAGCATTTCAAGTAATCTATCCATCATCATCATCAAGTCTTATTTTGGGCCGCGCTACACTGGATTGGCATGGGATAGCATCGGAAGCGACGCGTCATTTCAAAACAAGCTATATGTCTAGTGACATAAGATGCAAAACGGCGGCTGCACGCTTGCGTGCGTGGCGTCTAGTCCGCGCGAGTGCGCGCCAGGTCGCAGGCCGGCTCCCTATGTTCAAGCAGTTATGCATCTTATGATATTAAGTATAAAGTTTGTTTTGAAATGACGCGTCGCTTCCGATGCCATCCCATGCCAATCCAGTGTAGCGCGGCCCTTAGTGTCCACTGCAGGAGCATGACTCTCTGTACTACCATATATTAGCCAGAGCAGACACAGAATTTGGCCTACACTCTTCACGCGGGCCAGACGGGTTGAAGAGGTTTCTTTGATGTTTATAAGCTTTGTTTAGCTTGTTTCCTAAGTCACTATCTACGGGAAGACATAGTTCCATTCTACTCTGCTGGGAACCACACGGCGTAAGTAATCTATAAGACGGAGTAATTATTTTAACAAGTTTTTTTAGGATACATGCCTATTATGGGTTGTGTATGCATTTCTAATGGAGACGCAGCATTTTTAAATGTTTTATATCCTCTTGGTCACATTTTAATATTTTTTTTAATGTATAACAAAGATCAGAATGTAAATATTAATACTATTTTTTTTAAATCATAGCTTTTTTAGGTATCTCTTTTAAGAGATCTTTTCGCTCTCATCTGAGCGTGTTCTTGGTTTCATCTTGACCTGGAATGCTTTAGAGCCCGGGGTCCGCTTACCCATATCTCTTAGGGTCAGCACAGACCAAGAGCAGCGCGGTGGAAAGCATTTTTAAAGACACTGGAAAATAATCTTTAAAACAATTGTCATAAACTGCACCCATGCTGAATTGATAAAAATGCTCGCGTGGTTTCGAGCAAGTATCTACCTTATTGTAATATTGAAAGAAATTTTATTTATTGATTAAAAGTTTATTTTCGAATGTTTTAAAAATATGCTCTCCGCTGCTCTGCTCTTGGTCTGTGCTGACGCTGACCCTTATGATCTCAGTTGCTTTTCAGAAACTTTTCAATATATTTTGTTCTTGAAGTTGTATGAAAGCGATGTAAATGTGGCCTATGTGCGCAGGCGCAGCCAAGAAGCCGGCGCCGAAGAAGGCGGGCGCGCGCGCGCCGGCCAGCCCGCCGCGCGAGCACCACCTGAGCCCCGAGGAGGTCGACGCGCGCGCCGAGGGGCTCTTCGCCGTCGACGTGCTCAACGGTCCGTCGCCTTTCTTTTTCTTTCTCTAATACTCGCCTTGAAGATCTTCTGACAGAGAGAAGTCTTTGTAACAGACCGAAACTAGTCGGCGATACAGTCCGGAAGGCGTAAGCTGAGCTTTGCGTTTGTCTGAGTAATCACCAAAAGTAGAGTCAGACAAGAAACTTTTAAAAATAAATGTTAATATGTATCATCGTTCATGTTTTTAAAATAACCTATTAAATTACATAATATTTATTTTACTTGGCAATTTAAAGGTTTTCGTATTCTTCGTTTACTTGTGTTTGCAGCCATTTCACTAATAAACCGAACACAACACGCTGTACTGGTAATAACCAGTACATGGGTGAAGTGTGACAGGTGCGTGGCGGTGATGCGCCGCGCTGTAGGCCGACGTCATACCTACACTATCTATGTGCATTAACACAAATGCAAAGCTCAGCTTAGGCGTCGCAAGCTGTACCTTACGACTAAATATACGTGAATAAAAACCGTGATTCTATAATGAATTTATCTCGTGTAAGTTCTAATAGTATTAATACTTTCTTCATATTTACCTGCAGGTCTTGGTGACGGTAACTGGAAAAATCGCCTGTCAGCTGTCCAAAGCTTCCAGTCGACCGTACAGGGGCTCTCAACGAGTGACGCCACGGCACAAGTGTTGTATCGTGTTCTGAATAAGAAGCCCGGCTTGAAGGACACTAATGTTCTAGTCATGAAGGCCAGGCTTGAAGCATGCAAATACATCACTGAGAACTTCCCTGTCTCCGTGTGAGTAGAATAGTTTTTATTACAGTTGGCTGTGAAGCTTTCTTTAAACTTATTTCAGTCTTTTCGTCCAGAAGACAATATGAAAAGAATTTAAGCCTTATTGTTATACTCGCGATGCTGGTCGTTTTTAGTAAGACACTAAGGCTTAAAATACTACTATTTCTTGTGCGAAAATAGATTTCTAGAAGCTATCTTCTATGTAGAATATCCGGTTTTAATGTTTTCCAGATAGTAATCTTGTTATTACTTACATGTGAGGTAGTTCATACTTATACTAGAGTGCATCATTGGTTTTATGTTCTCTAGACACCGTCATGCCTCTATTTAAATGAATAAAATACTAATCAATGCTTCTGTGCTTAAGCTATTACTCTTTGAGTTAGCACATGCGTCATGTCAACTTTTGCCATTAAATCGGTACCTAGCTATATGTTTTCATTGTAGTCTATGAGTTAGACACAATTTTCTTCTACGCTTTGAGGGTAATAGAATCTATCTAGACTTTCAGGCTAAAAGAGTGAAGATTTAATATAATCTAAGCAATGCATTTGCTTTCGTTGACAGTGTGGCAGCAGATTTCGTCCTGCAAGACGTAGTAGCGAAGCTCGGCGAGTCGTCCTGCGCAGGCATCGCGGCCGAGTGCCTCACGTCGCTGGCAGACGCCTGCGGGCTGGAGCACGTGCTGAACGAGGGTCTGGGCTACGCGATGGACTACCAGAAGAACCCTAAAGTACAGTCGGAGATGTTCAACTGGATAGCCAATGCCGTGAAGGAGTTTGGCTTCTCGTGAGTACCTATTATTTACATCTAGCTGGATATTAACTAAATATTAGAACGCCTCACGTCGCTTGCCGACGCCTGCGGGGTCGAGCACGTCCTGAACGAGGGGCTGGGCTACGCGATGGGACTACCAGAAGAACCCTAAAGTTCAGTCTGAGATGTTCAACTGGATAGCCAATGCCGTCAAGGAGTTTGGCTTCTCTTGAGTTCCTTTATAACACACATCTAGATAGTAATTAAGTATAACAAAGCCTCACGTCGCTCGCCGACGCCTGCGGGCTCGAGCATGTACTGAACGAAGGCCTGGGCTAATGGACTTGCAGACAAGGGTTGGAACCGATACCAAAAATTACAGGTTCTGTACCAGTATAAAGTATAAATAAGTTCTTTTTATTTCGGTACCTGGGTTCCGGTTCCATATGATTACCGGTACTCCGCCTTAAGTCGCCGCAGTCAGTAAATACTTACACAATCCTAGTAAGCGCCAATTTCCAATTTCTTACGACTAGCCAGCTATGTCGTCAGCATTTACCAGACATGTACCAGAAATGTCATATGACTCATTATGTGATGATAATCCCAAGTACTAAATCCGTACCTACACAAACATGCTTTGGGATCTAACTTAACTTAACTGGTGAGATTCTGCCTTTATTTATTAAAATTTACAGGTTTAAAAAGAAAATATTGCCTCCAAATTAATATTAAAATTTTGTCCCACAGCATGAAAGTGACAGCCATAATCGCCCACTCCAAGAAAGCTCTATCCGCGACCAACCCCAACGTTCGCACGTCCTGCGTCAACTTCCTCGGTATCCTGTCGCTGTACGTGGGCCCCTCGCTGATCAACCACTTCGACAGCGAGAAGCCGGCCACCAAACAGCTGATCAGCTTGGAGATCGACAAATATGCCAACAGCTCGCCGCCTACGCCTACTAGACAGCCCGCCGCAGGAGGTGTTAGTAAGGTAACATTCAAATGAGGGTTTTCTGAATTGATTTCCTGCGTCAACTTCCTCGGGATCCTGTCGCTGTACGTAGGCGCCTCGCTGATCAACCACTTCGACAGCGAGAAGCCGGCGGAATACAAACGCGCATGAATCGCGTTTGACGCGCGTATACGAGCATTAAACTCGATGTGCAAACGCGGAAGCTACGAGCGACTACAGCGCGTCTGTATCGCAGTGTCCGCGCGTATACGTGCAGTAGACGCCTGTTACACCAATACTCCGTGTGCTTAGGGTACAAGGTTGCGTTCGAATCTCGTATGAAGCACGTATCCGCGCGTCATCTGCACGTCGTCAGGCCGTTAAAAATACGCCGTGTGCTTTGCTCTTACGTTGAACCGTGTTTATGATTCAGTGGTTGGAGATACCACATCACAAGTTTCTTGAAATTATAATTACATCTATGCTCGCAAATTATTGATCTCCCTCTATAAGTGACAATGTTTCTTCGTTAAACTAGTGCTGCAACATATTCTCATGAAAAGCATTCAATGCTATGCTGGTGTCAAATGACCTCTTCTTTCAAATTCTGACTATTTTATTAACACGAATATTACTTTCCAGTCTGCCAGCAAAGGCTCAATGGGAGACGATATGGACGAAGTGTACGAGGACGCGCCCGAGGACGAGCCCGCTCCGGTGGAGGACGCTCGGCCTCGCACCGACATCGCGCCGCTCATCACCGAGGCGCTGGTCGCTGAGATCAACGACAAGAACTGGAAGGTACCGACATGACTATTATTTTGTCTGTCAGCAAAGGCTCTATAGGAGCCGATATGGATGAAGTATACGAAGATGCGCTAGAAGACGAGCCCGTTCCGGTGGTGGACGCCCCGCCGTGTACCGACATCGCGCCGTTCATCACAGAGGCGCTGATCGCCGAGATAAACGACAAGAACTGGAAGGTACCCTTATTTGTTGTGAGAGATTATTTAGTTGAAATCAAAATCTAAAATAAATGTTAAAAAAAGCGCTAACCCTGAAATTTGTTTGTTCAGAATCGAGAGTAGAATCGATTCCACAAATAAAAATAAAGGGTAAAATTTAAACTATAAGAATATTTTTTTGCCGTGTTTGATCAATCTCACCTCTGACTTGCGGGGGCACGCGAAACGGCGACGTTGCCTTCGATCGCGCGTAATTACCATTCACTTTTTAATATGCAAAAAACAGAGCTCAATTTGTGTAATTGGTCCCTATACATTTATTGTCTAGAAGCTCATCAGTAGATGAACTTGTTCAAGTCCATTTGGTCTGCGTAGAATATTTGAAAACGGCAGCAACTTTGAAATTATTATTTGGTAAAATCTTGTTTAATCTGACATTTCCTTTCCTGGTAGTATATGTTCGTCAATAATTTTTCAAGCTGTCTTATGTCATCAAATGTTGGTAAAAAACAATTCCATTACAACATTGACAACTTTGTCTTCATGTCCGCCAGGTCCGCAACGAAGCCCTGGACAAGGTGAAAGCCATCATCACCAACTCATCACCAATCAAGGCGTCTCTGGGCGAGCTACCCGCAGCTTTGTCCGCGCGTCTGCTAGATTCCAACTCCAAACTGGCGCAAAGTGCGTTACAAATATGCGAGGCCTTAGCCGTCGCCATGGGCACTAAGAGCAAGCAACATGTGAGGACTTTCTTCCCGGCGTTCTTCCAAGGTTAGTGTCAAAGATATTATAACTCTACAAGAAGCCCTGGACAAGGTGAAAGCCATCAAAACCAACTCGTCTCCAATCGAAGCGTCTCTCGGCGAGTTGCCTGCAGCGTTGTCCGCGGTAAGTCAAAGATTTTTATTCAAAATTAGATAATTTCTTAATAAATTGTATCTCTTTTTATTTTTAATACCTATGCAAAATCGAAAAACTACTAGCGTCTGCTGGATTCCAACTCCAAGCTGGCGCAGAGTGCGCTGCAAATATGCGAAGCGTTAGCCGTCGCCATGGGCAATTGGGCACTAAGAGTAAACAACACGTGAGGACTTTCTTCCCGGCGTTTTTCCAAGGTTAGGGTCAATTCACACCGAGACGCGACGCGACGCGACGATACTCAAAGAGGCCAATGATTTCGCGCTGCGCCGCGCGTCGTTGCGAGACGCATCGCAACGTCGCGAGGCGCATCTTAAAATTGTAGCAGGACGACGCCTCGCTGCGCTGCACCGCGAGACGCAGAACCGCTCTTGCACGCCGCGCGTCCGGCGATGCACCGCTGCGTCACGATACGTCGCGCTACGCCGCGAGGCACCTCGAGGCGCAGTGCTGCGTGGTGCAACGTAATCTGAATTCTCACAATGTAATGTGTATCTTTTCGTGTAGTGAATAAAGTATATTCTGAGTCGCTCTATGAAAAATGTGCGCGCAGCGTCGCGCCGCGTCGCGTCTCGGTGTGAACTGACCCTTAGTGTCATAGGTATTATATTTCTACAGGAATAGATGTCTTATCTATCACGCGCACGCGCTTTGGCAAAAAGTCATCGTTAGAGGGCAGTAGGTTTTTTTTTTTTTTTTTTTTTTTTTTTTTTTTTTTTTTTTTCAGGTTCAGTGCTAATTAATTAGACTTATAAGTCTTATAACTAAAAGCGTAGAAATAGATTTACGCAGTTATTTGAAAATTTAAAGGTAAGTGTTTGAGTAAGAGTCTCGCTGCGACCACGATGGATGTAACTCCATTGAAGCGTCAGCAGACAAGTAAATAAAGTCCTGTTGATTTATATAATGTTAGGAAGTATAAATGTAATGAAATTCGAAAACACTTGTATTGCTCGTATGAAAATCTTTAAATTTTAGGTCGTAGCACCGTCTCCGTATGCATAGTTGCAGCGCACCTCTAGTTTGTATAAAACGTCGAGAAAACTTCAAAGACGATACCACCATCGATGATTACATAGATGTAGGCGATCCTCACACAATCCCGCACCCCACTGCGGGATGCGTTGCATAAGAAGTTTTTTTTTTTTTCAATTACACGCGTATTAAACTTAAAATCACGCACCATACTACACATACACATATAAATTTGGTGTGTCATACCTTGCGTTTAGCCCCGCACCCACCTGCGGGGATGCATTTGCTCTGCATATAAGTGCGTGATCTGAAACATCGCGCGTATTGGATGCGTGTTCAGTGTTTTGCGCTATGCGTTTTTCGATACAAAATGAGGTACTTACAAGCAACGTGAGACCACGCACTCCAGCAACCTGCAGCGGAGTGCGGGATACCGGGGATAGTGTGTGAATCGGTGTAATGATCTAACGAGGGTTTTCTGAGCTGCCATAAAGTTTGTTTCGGACTGTACAAATATACTCATGATATTGTTCATCCGCACAGCTCTAGGCGACAGCAAGCAGTGGATCCGCGCGTCGGGCGTGTCGTGCATCGAGACGTGGTGTCGCGAGGCGGGCCCGGCGGCGCCCTTCGACGGCGAGATGCTGCTGGACGCGCTCAAGGCCGGCTCGCCCGTGCTGCGGGCCACGCTCATGACCTGGCTGGCCGAGCATCTGCCTAATGGTGAGAACCATTCAATTATACCGATAGTATAAAAGACGAAAACATTTTAATGACGCATGCAGAAGTATAGATGGAATATTCAGTTAAAACTAATCTGGATACGAAATTAAAACTTCTGTAAAATAAGAAGCAGGAGTATTCTTTTGTATTCAAGAGTAGATTTCATTCGATATTTCTAAATCATATGCAAATATTCGGTATATTCGCTGTTCATGAACAATTTGTAGACGGTGTATTCGTATTAATGCCTATCGCTGCGCTGCTCTTGGTGTGCGCTGACCATCAAGAACCAATTAAGAAGCATTAATTAAGAAAACACGTTCCACCACCGCCTACCGCATGATTTCGTGAACGCAATTATTGTCCTTTGCAATAGATCCTCATTTTATGCTTATTTCCGCAGTGCCAGCGAAGTCCTTCCCCAAAGAAGAGCTATCCCTGTGTGTGCCGCTACTCTTCTCCTGCATCGAGGACCGAGCGGCCGACGTCAGGAAAGCGGCCGCGGACTGCGTGTTGCCGTTCATGTTGCATCTCGGATACGAGCCCATGCACAAGCAACTCGACAAGCTCAAGGTAGGCCATTATCGGAAGTTTTGGTTATCAACCAATGTTAGACCAATCAGCCTGTTAGCTTCACTGTTTCTTTTTTCAATGCTACAAGTTTGAGTATCATAATATATCAATATGCTTCATCATCACACCCGTAAGAAATCCATTGCTGGACCTGTGTCCACAGGCCTACTGTGCCTGTCCTAAGGATTTCGTTCATTGGGGAGGTTTTGCCATACTCACCACGCTTGGCAAACGCGTTGGTGAGCACAGCTTGTCTGGCTTATATTGGTTTCAACGCTGTTGCCCACCGAAACCATTTTTAACCGAGGGAAGCGTAAGAGTTTGTTGGACTGGGAGAAAATATTTGGGATGTTACTTGCACATATGAATTCGGGATATCGTAGCAGCTCGGGTGACCGGGCGCGCGAACCCAATGCCATACCTGCAACCACGCGCTCACTTGAGGATGGCACCCCTGACCATATGCTTCACTAAAATATAAATAACGTCCTATACATTTATGCAACCATTTACTCAGAATAATTTTGACAATATTTATGAAGTAAGTTTTAGTTTGTGGTAGAGACAAGCTCCCGGCAAAATTCATTTTTTCTAATAGTATGAATGGGCCGGGTCGTCCAGGGAAATACCACACTCACAGAAAATCGACGTTTGAGTAGTAGTTTTACCACTTCTGTGCTTCGTTCGGTGAGTGAGAGAGCCGGAGGCTTATCCCCCTTGCCCTCTGTGGAGGGAAAATTAAGGCTGACAACGCTCTTGTAACGCTCCTGGTGTTGCAGTTATCCATAGGGCAGCGGTGATCACTTACCATCAGGTGACCCGTTTGCTCGTTTGCCTTCCTATAACAGAAAAAAAGAAGTGAATAATTTAATTAACTTGCAGCCTGGCTCCAAAAGCGTGGTTCAAGCGGCGCTGGACAAAGCTCGCCCCAACTTGCCCGTGCAGCCGTTGCCCGCTAAGAGCAAGAAGGAAGAACCGAGAGGCATCAAATCTGCCGGTGCTCAGAAAAAGGAGGCTGAGAAGAAGGTCATTCCTGTCAAAGGAAAGGTAATATTTTTAACTGACTTCAAAAAAGGAGGTGGTTTTCAATTCGTCTGAATCTTTTTTTAAATGTATGTTCCCTGATTCTTTTTTGTTCTATAGGTAATTTTTTACAGATGGTCCCATTAAATTTATATCGAAACTAGCTTTTGCCCGCGGCTTCGCTCGCGTTAAAAAGTATAGTTGTTGCGGCTTTACTTTTGTTTAGCGTGTTTAAAAAATTAGGGCCTACAAAACTTCTTTGTACACAATATTCTTAACTAATCTGTCATAAAGCTAAGCGCCTTATGGCAGATTAGTACTATCAAGCTATTGGGTAATTGAAAACTTGATCCAGTTATTGACCACATATCTGACAATTTCTGTACGCACCTCCATCGCTCTATCTTGTGTTCCGTACATTAATTAAGTGAGAGAGAGAGCACGAAACAAACATGCACCGTCACCAACAATAGGGACGACAGGACATTCTTCAACTTCTCCATTAACGTTCAGATTTTCTTTAGCCATTCAAAAAAAGTCTAACCAACAAAACCTATACTTAGACCAAACGACAACAAAACAAATGCCAAATACAAAGCACAGTCTATAACCAAAACTACTAAACCGAAACAAAGCAAATGCAATCCAAAATATATCAAGAAATATGTTAAAATTGACAAAGTTTCATACAAACTTTCATCCCTTATTTTATCCCTTTGGGGGTATAATTGATTAAAATCCTTTCTTAGCGGATGTCTACGTCATAACATCTACCTGCATGCCAAATTTCAGCCCGATCCGTCCAGTGGTTTGGGCTGTGCGTTGATAGATCACTATGTCAGTCAGTCAGTCACCTTTGAGTTTTATATATTTAGATGTGTCGAGCGCTTTTTAAAAAAATACACAAAAACAAAAAAAAATAATATACAAGGTCTGTTCGGTTTATACTTATTTCCAGTTTATTTTTATGCTTATCCAAACAAATTGATAGGGTTGAAGTCGGTTTTTGTTTTTTGTTAAAAATATATTTTTTTTACATTTGCTATTCAGATATAGCTTTGCCAATTAAGATACTGCGCGTCGATTATTAATTGGTAAAGCATTCGAATCCCTCTCGCGTGAATTTTTTTCCCATATCTTATTTCCTAATTTAATTAATAAGAGTACCTAGGTATATCAAGAAATGTTATATTCATCTTGATAAAATATTTAAAGGACAACCGAAACGTCGCTACGTAACATATTTGCCACATCGTGACTAATTATAGTTCTGGTAGAATCCATAGATAAATATGGACTGGACCTATGGACTGTCATAAGCACAATGAGGAAGGCCTTTATTTCGCAGAAAATATAAGAAGGTATGATGAAAGAACGACTTAAAAAGAGAAAGGGTCCGACAGACTACAATGTTTAAGTACTTGTCTGAGGTTATTAAACTGTATTTTCAGAAAGATTGACCAAAAATATCTTCTATATTATGACAATATAAAGCAATATTCACAAAATATATATTACTAAAATTTTGAACAATATTTGTAAATTACACCCTAGTTTTAGTAAGTTTAGCCTAAAACTAGCGTGTAATTTAAACCGCCATCTAGTATCGAGTGGAAAGCAACTCTGCAGCGCCATACATTCGCTTACTTTTCGCTACCTCAATTTGGTCGTTAGTATTATATTGTCTTTGGCAGGGTCCAGCCAAGCCTGCGTCGGCATCGAGTCGCGGCAAGAAAGAGGATGAAGACTGCACGCCGTTGCTGCCCAACAACAACGCTAAGAACCAGCGCATCATCGACGATCAGAAGCTCAAAGGTTTGTTTGTGCAGACCAGGCTTGTATAAAGCTTCCGTATAGATTTCAATATCTGCATTATTAATGCGGATGCAGATTTTTTTTTAATTACCCGTAACTGCAGTTGACGGGTGCCGTACGCATATGCTTAACTACTTATGGACTTGCAGGAGGGAAGATTTCTGAACCCATATTAGTTTCTAAGCGGCGGTTTTCCGTTCTTAGCGTTTCGATGGCAAAAACATTAAATTGTCGCCGCCCAGAAATTAGCCCCAACCACCATTGGGGTGGTTTTCCGTTTCTGCACGGAGTGACGCGCAGTCTCCATTTCAGTACAGGCAACAGACCAGACGTGAAAAGATGGATGAGAGGCCTAGTTTCGAAAACTCACGCATAAATCTGTCTGATATAGACAAAGTAATTTTTTTTAATTCACGATTTGAAGATCTGTATTCGCATCTGCGGATATGACCCTACGGAAATCCGCAGATGTGGAAACCCTCATTTCAACGTATTGAACTTGCCGTTTCAGTTCAGGTATCTAATTGAAAACGTCTGAAAACTCTGTATAATCGTGACCGTATTCACTTTGTTTTAGTTCTGAAATGGAACTTCACCACGCCACGCGAGGAATTCTTCGAGTTGCTAAAGGAGCAGATGTCTACTGCTGGCCTGAATAAGCAGCTTGTCGCTAATATGTTCCACAATGACTTCAGGTAAGAAGACCGTTTGGATTTCCTAAACAATTAACGAAATCGAGTTGTGGACATTAAAATCTTCCATTATTTATGTCGATGTATTTATATCTATACTACATGCCAGATAGAGTGGTGATAAAAGACATAGACCCGTGTTTAAATTTATTTCTCTTGCATTGAACCATAATTTAGTAATACTTAGTCCCCCAGCTCAGTTGAGTGGAAGTATATTGTCTATATATGAACTTTGTGTCAGACAAACTTTGGTCAGTGTCCTCTATTGGCACGAAAACTGGCATCCTTCATACAACAAAAATAACTATTTTGCTTTCTTCTAGGTATCACCTAAAAGCCATTGAGGCACTATCAGAAGACCTTCACGAAAATGGCTCCGCTCTCATGGCCAATCTGGACTTGGTTCTAAAATGGCTCACTCTCCGGTTCTTCGACACCAACCCGTCTGTTATCTTAAAAGGCCTGGAGTACCTCTCTGTGGTGTTTCAGTACCTTATTGACAGTGACTACACGATGGCGGAGTATGAGGCCAACTGCTTCATACCTTATTTGGTGCTGAAGGTATGTTCTGCAGGTTTTTGAATACTAAACCTTAATTGTTATTTTTACTCAATAAGCAAGACCATTATAGTCTGTCCGGGCAAATGGTTTGCAGTACACACAAAAGCGATTAAAAAAAAAATATTAAAAGTATTTTATTTGAAAAATATTTTTTATTAGTACACAACATAACCACAATTTTTTTTTATATAAGTACAATACGTATAAACCCAACGACGAAAAAATATTTCTATTTGTGTAAGTTTCTCGCTGCGTAACTAAATTAAACAGTCGTTCTTCGCGACGTATTAACGTGTACTGCGTGCGTCTGTACGGCGCGAGCCGAGTCTTTGAAGCTGCCGATAGCGCCTTTGGCGGGCGCCGACACTTTTCCGACTGCCGGCGTCGCCTTGTCAAAGCCCGCAAACCATTTGGACGGACAGACTAGACGATTCATTAAGGAAACGATAAATGAATGATTGATTAATTGTAGGTCGGCGACCCAAAAGACACGGTGCGCAACGGCGTGAAGGCCTTGTTCAAGCAGATATGCGTGGTGTATTCCGTCACCAAACTGTTCGGCTACCTCATGGAGGGGCTCAAGTCTAAGAACGCGAGGCAGAGGACTGGTAAGTTTTTATCCGATTGCAGCTTTTGGCTGTGACGTCACACACATCGATCCAAAATGGTAACATCAGAAGATCAAAAAGTCGCGACGTTAAAAAAATACTTAATTGTACTGGGTACCAATGGAAAGGAATTATATGTAGATTAAAAAAATATGTATATTATTTAACTTAGTCTACCTGCGACCACGAACACTGTAAAGTGCTCGAAACGTTAGGTGTATAAATAATGTAATAAACGCGATAAAAACCGTATTAAAATAATTTTATTTAAATGTGTAACAATCGCGAAAACATAAGAAAACATTATGTATATTATTAAGAGATAAAATATTAAACCATTGTCCCGCAAGAAATCTTAACATTTTTTATTACACTTAACATACAACTAATGCGGCAAGTAAAGTCATGATATTTTACTTCAATGAACAGCCTCTATAGAACTTCCGAGCTCAAGATGTATCACATCACATTAATATAGTTAATAATTCAGCCAGATTTTAACCGCAAAATAGAGCGAACATCACGAAAACTATACAGAAGCCATGCAATGTTGGTAAAGACTTCTATATATTAACACGTTACTTTATAGATACAAATTAATTTCAAGGTGGCGTCTATCAGTATTTTATAACCTAATTCTTTATCAGACATTTTATCAATTTTCATAATATTTGCTAATCTTTGATTACATGAATACATTCGCAAATAGTATGTAAATGTTATTCATCCTAGATTTCTAATGTGTATACTCACCTTGTGTTTGTTATTGCTTCGTTTAAACAGTAATATTTCAGTAATTAGGCAGTACTCGGTATTTTAAACAGTATTGTTACGTTACAGAGTGCGTAATTTAAAGTGTAGATTTACTAAATAAAGTTCGTTTTAGCGAAATCACAATGATTTTCGTGGGTAACGAGTATACCTTGATATTTTGTATAGAAATTTAGTTATAGTCAAGTTTATGTAATAGTGATATTAGTGTCTCCTTTTTTTTAAAGTTCAATCTGACAAGGTGAGCTCTCATTGAATGAAAGTAACATATGCTAATGCAATCTTTTTTAATTGGATATACTCTTTGTTTGCCGTGTTGTTCCCGGCAGAGTAGAATAGGACCACTCCAAGTCATCCCGTGGATGTCGTAAAAGGCGACTAAGGAAACACAAGCTAAACAAAGCCTATTAAAATCAAAGAGACCTTTCCAACCCGTTTGGCCAGCGTGGAGAGTGTAGGCTAAATCCTCTGACTACTCAGGCTAGTATATGGCTCTGGTAGTACAAAGAGGGTCGTGCTCCTGCAGTGGAGATTGGAAAGACCTGATGATGATACTCTTTGTTTGGTAGAGCCACGTTACCAGTGAAATTCACTTTTGCTAGTAGCATGAATGGGCCAGCTCGTCCTGGGAAGTAGCACACTTACAGTACTCGACATTTGAGTAGTAGATTTACCGCTTCCATGCTTCGTTCTGTGAGTGAGAGAGCCGCAGCCCCAACCCCCGTCTCAGTCTGGGGAGGGAAAAATAAAAAGCCGGCAACGCTTTTGTCACACCGCTGGTGTTGCAGTTGTCCATAGGCGGCGGTGATCACTTATCAGGCTACCTGCTTGCTCGTTTGCCGTCCTATGTTTTTTTTTAGCCTGTTTGTGTGTCCCACCGCTGGGCAAAGACCTCCCCTTTCTGCTTCCACAAGCTCCTGTCAAGGGCTACAGTTCGCCAATCCCTATTTTGTGCGTCCAAATCATCACGCCACCTTCTCCTAGGTCTGCCTCGTCCCCTGCGGCCATCCGGTATCCACATAGTAGCCGTTCTGGCCCATCTGTCTTGTGGCATGCGGCAGACGTGTCCCGCCCAGTCCCATTTCAGCTGTGCTGACTTCACACCGACATCCGTTATCTGAGTTTTGGAGCGCAGCGTGGCGTTCCGAACGCGATCTACGCGACGTACCCCGAGTATACTACGCTCCATTGCTCGTTGGCAAACCTTGAGCTTGAACTTCTGATCCTCAGTGAATGACCAGGTCTGTGCACCATAGGTAAGTATGGGCAGGATACACATATCAAGGTGCTTGTGCTTGAGACATAGTGGAAGGTTACCCTTCATTAGCGCCTTCATGGACCAGAAGCTCTTCCAGGCGTTATCGATACGGCGATCGATCTCCCTACTTTGCCTGTTATCGAAGGAAGCTATCTGGCCCAGGTATACATACTCCTCGACAAAATGTATTACCTGCCCATTCACCTCAATCTTGCGCTTGGTGCTGTTGGTCATGACCTTAGTCTTCATCCGATTTATCTAAAGTCCAACCTCAAGGCTTGCCGTGATTAGATCTCCAATTCTTTGAAGCTCAGGTGCGGAATAGGAGAAAAGGACAATGTCATCGGCATAACGAAGGTTAGATAACCTTTTGCCGCCGATGTCAATGCCTAGTGTCTCCCATTTTGAAGCCAGCTTACGGAACACCTCTTCGAGACAACTTGTAAAAAGTTGCGGAGATAATGGGTCTCCCTGTTTTACGCCCCTTTCCACGCCGAACACTGGTCCTGGGTTATGTATTTTTACAGAGGCTGTACTATTATATTAAATATTTCGTAAAAGATGTATATATGTGTTATCTATGTTTTGATTTTGAAGTGATATTAAAAAAAAAAATATTTCTTGATAACAGAATGCCTGGAATGCATCGGTCACTTGCTAGAAACATACGGCGCTAGCGTAATGTCCCCGGGTGGGGGCTCGCTCAAGGAACTGGCGCGACACATCGGCGATCGGGATAATGCCGTGCGCTCCGCTGCACTAAACTGTATCGCTAGTGCGTACTTCTTGGAGGGCGAGAAGGTGTACAAGATGATCGGACAGGTAGGTCACTTCGAGGTCACATTAAGTTAGGTTATCTTATCTTCATTAGGGCCGATTATAAATCGGAAGCACGTATAAACTTTAGGTTATTTTGTACTTACCCCATACCTTAATCACCCACACGGTGATTTCTGAAGAAGGACTGCATGAGCTTCAGAATATCACCTGGTGCGTAGTGTCCGTAGTCATCCAGATCAGGAGAAGCCGATCCGAAGAGGTCCAAACGCTTAGCAGCCATCGAGACACAGCGACGCAAAATGTGTGTGATTATCGGAATTGGATATTGTGGAGAAATTCGACGCGTAGGTTATGAGATGCGATAACCTAATTGGTAAGGCGTTAAACGAACAAAGTCTTATCAATGCTGGTTGAAATCCTGCTCGTGTGGAATTTATACCATATCTTGTCTTTATTTTAATAAGAGTATAATCAGAATAGCACCAATAAACTAAACGGACTGATTTCAGATCTCGGACAAAGACTTATCCCTACTAGAAGAGAGAATAAAACGCGCCGGAAAGTCGCGCAGTGCGGAGGCCCGCCGGTCGTTGGTCGTACCGCTGTCGGCTTCGGGAAGACCTATCTTGCCGCGAGAAGAGGTACGTTACATACATACTTTCACGTCTTTTTCCATTTCGGTGTAGACAGAGCTCAGGTTGTGGGCGTGGAGATAGAAAACGGAACCAAAACAGTGATGGGTTGCTAGCCGCATCTCCTATTACCATGATTCCTAAGATGTTCGCCCATACCCTTATCGGCTTTTACGATCTGCATGGTAAGAGAAGCAGCCAGCACATTATGTTTTTTCTTTGCTCCCAGACCAGCGTGGAAGTGAAGAAATACGTATGTTTACTATTGTCACTGAGCGGGGAATGTGTCTGTCGCTCGCGCATCACTAGCGACGCCTATAATTCAACACATTTCATACGAATCAAGCGAGTCAGGGGCGGTACCGTTTATTGGGATTTTGGGTTTCAAGGTTATTGTAGAAATGCAAAAGTCCGCTGTTTTCTACTTACTTGTGTTATAGGTTACATCACAAGTTTAGTTACCTTACCATTTTACTGTAATTATGACAATATATCACAGCACACTGCGGCATGCATATATGGAAACTTATGCCACCTTTAAAAATATAAGCCTAGAAAAATCCTTTCTGGCGATATGGTATTACATTTGCAATGAAATAAATCAGTTTCAAACAACGCTTTTAGGAGGAACCTCCGCGGCGTGTTATTACAGTGGAAGCCCCTCCAGCCGAATACGAGGAGGAAGAAGAGGAGGAGCAGATGGCGCCACCGCCGCCTAACCCGTGAGTGTTGATTATAATCACCCTAAGTTAGGGTCAAAGAGAGAACTGGTCATCCGACTCTACGTCTTGTGTTATACTACAGATGGATTAGTTTTGTTTAAAGCAATGCGCATTGTGGAGAATTTCCACCTTGAAAGCAAGGTGTGACCTGATAAAGGATGTGTCCGGCAACAAAAATTATTCTAGCCACACTTGAAAATTATATTTGATCAGACAAGATGCAAATTCTCCACAGTGCGTATTACGTGTTGCTTCAAACAAATTTAACCTCTAAGTAGGACTCAAGGCATAGAGTCGAATGATCAGTTCTTCCCCTGGCACTATTTCGACTAATCATTCCAGCCCCCACATGTCCAGAAACAAATCGCCATAGGGCATAATTTCCTTGGTTATGACAAATTGTCCGGTATTCACACAGCATACCGCCCGAACCCAAAACGATATCGGGTCCATTCGGGCTGGACCCGGAGCTGATTGCGCAGCTGGACGCGGCGGTGCCCGTGCTGCGGCGCCCCGACCTGCCCGAGCTGGACCTCAAGTTCCTGGACGAGCCCATCCCGCCCGCCGGCCGCCCGCACCACGCCATGCCGCCCCCTGTCAGACAGAGGTAAGGGCGCGGATGTCATGATCTCCCGCGGTTTTTGGCGAGACGTTTTCATTTTAGCTGACTACACGTTTTTTTAGTTTGTTTTGTAAATTGATTATCATATTTAAAACGCCACGTGGCAGTAGAAGCGTCAACTTATTGCAATATTGGTAATTTTTAGTATGACAAGGCCTAAAAATCTATCAGGCATTGCCTCCATGATCGACTGAATCGCGACGATTCCGCGTTTGTATCTTGTACATTATACGAGTATATCCTATTCAGAGTGCGAGCGAAAGTCAGTCGTATCCCCATACGACTGACTTTCGCTCGCACTCTGCCTTTCCGCCTCGTGATAACATCGCCATGTGTAGACACACGCTAAGGGAATGTACGGAAATAGCTGGCACGACGGAAACGACGTCGCAATCTCGCGCGTGCAGGCGATCCGTCATAGTCTCCCTCGTATACACCTGTTCTGCGCTGTACGTTATTCTGTGTTTTTATATCTTTATCTGTGATAGTTTTATTTATGGAAGTGTACCCCCTTGCAGCATAATGCCGATGTCGCCGCCGCGGCTGCCCGCGCACCCGCTGGCGCCGCCGCACGCCGGGCCGCAGCAGAGCGTGGACGACTCCCAGTTAGCTGACACTATTCACTCCATCGCCAGCCCGGATTTGAATGTAAGTTTGCACACATTACAAGACCCCGCTCTTAAGAGGTTTATATAGCGAAACTACTTACACCCGTAATTTTATTCTTGTACAGTCCAAATCAAACTTTATGGTGACTAAGATATTAGCTGCTCACTGCGCAGTACACGCCCCGCCTCCCCGCGTGCGCCCCGCTGAACCTAATGTTGTGAACGCATCGACTCGCGCGATATTCCAAACCGACATAAAGTTTGATTCGCACTGTACTCTTAAATAAGATACAATTTAAAAATTTACGTCACTTCGGTAGTAAATTATTAGTAGTATTTTTAGTATACATAACTAATACAGGAAATTTGGAAAGCCTTAAAGCAGAGCTAGTACGGACCATTTGGAATAATTTGAAGCGTTTCTCCATCGCAATATGGCTTCGTCTGACTAAAAACTCGCTCGTGTTCCCGCTGCCTGTCCTTTGACTTTCGCACAAAAAACCGACAATCGAGGGAGCGCCGAGCAGTGACAGTGCAAGTAACCTATTCTATCCTACACGCGCTGCCCACTTCCCTGCTCACCTCTCTGACCAACATACAAAATATCTTTATTGTCAACACAGGTGTAAAATGATATTATAATTAAATAATGTGAGTATCACTGTGTTCTGCCCTGCATGGACGCTGAGTGTAGTATAATATGCTGATAATAGTGTGTGGCATAATATGGTGGTTATTGCAGGCAGCCATCCGCGCGCTGTCTCTGATCTCGGGCGCGCTGGTGTCTGGTCGCGGCGCGGCGCTGTTCGCGCACGAGGCGCGGCTGGTGGGCGCCGTGGCGGCGCAGGTGCGCCGGCTGCGCTCGGGCGCCGCCAACCTGCCGCCGCACGAGGCGCTGCCCGCCTTCAAGTTCCTCGCGTCGGCTCTCACTACGGTATGTTCCTACGCTGTCTCTGATCTCGGGCGCGCTGGTGTCTGGTCGCGGCGCGGCGCTGTTCGCGCACGAGGCGCGGCTGGTGGGCGCCGTGGCGGCGCAGGTGCGCCGGCTGCGCTCGGGCGCCGCCAACCTGCCGCCGCACGAGGCGCTGCCCGCCTTCAAGTTCCTCGCGTCGGCTCTCACTACGGTATGTTCCTACGCTGTCTCTGATCTAGGGCGCGCTGGAGTCTGGTCGCGGCGCGGCGCTGTTCCGTACCCAAAGGATAAAACCGGGACAATATTACTAAGACTCCTACGTCCATCCATTTATTAGTCTGTCTGTCACAAGGCTCTAACTCAACTGTAATAGAACTTCAAATATTCACATCATTATCATCATTTCGAGTAGGTGACACGGTCAGTCGACCATGCACACCCTGATGTCAGAGTTCTTTGGAGGCCTCGGCCTCTGACGTGGTTCCTTTTAACGACTACCAGATAGCAGCCGGGACCAACGGCTTAACGTGCCTTCCGAAGCACGGAATCATCTTTCTTATCAGACAATCAGGTGATTCATGCCTGCAATGTCCTAACCTAACTGGAAACAACTTAAGAAAGTATGCTTCCCATGGGAATCGAACCACTATCCCCGGGTTAGTAATGCAATCGCCTTAACCACTGGACCACAGAAGCAGTCTATATGTTCTATGCTATATATTCACAGAATGTGTATCTTTTTCAGTATGGACAACTTTTCCAATGGGACTAATACTGGAAACTTATTTTTTTCTTATACTAATTGCTCGGGCAGCTGAATACTGTTGAATGAAAATGTCTTTTTTTTATTACCACAGATAAAGTTGTTCATATTGACGACTGAGTTACCCCTTAATAATGTCCAAGGTCAATTTATACACTATGTATTAAAAAGAAGAAAACAGTGTGCAGAGAATAATATGTTGAGTATTTTCTGTACAGTTCTACGAGACGGCCGGATGCGGGTCGCAAGTGGGCGAGGCAGCGCTGTGCTCGCTGCTGGGCGAGCTGCTGCGCGTGCTGGGCGGCGGCGCCAGCGCCGTGGACTCGGGGCCCGACGGCGAGCGCCTCGTGCGCATCCTCAACAACGTGTGCGTGTGCGTGCTCGAGCACTCCCCACGCAGCGCTCTGCTCTGGTCAGTATTACATGATAATAATTCGTGTAGTTGCGTGAATCCTACACAATTTAGATAAAGCAAATGCTAATTTAACATATAAATTAATTTTTATTCTTCTATGAATTTTCCACTATTGGCTTTGTTCAAATAGTAATAATGATGAGACGACAAAGGTGTTGGCCTTCGTGCCAAAGTTGTTGACACGCCAGCATGCGAAACGAGGGGTGCCGGGTGCCATCCCCGACCAGGCCACGAAAAAACTATCTTTTTCAGTTTGTTCTGGGATTACTATTTTAAATATATGTAGTGTCGTCGAGAAGTATCCTAGGTCAGAAATTCACACTGTGGAGTAGAACAATTTGTGTGATTTTACCTTATATATTAATTTATTAATAACATATGGATATTTAACTGACCCACATATACAGTTAATAAATAAAATAAATAAATATATACGGACAAATCACACAGATTGAGCTAGCCGCAAAGTAAGTTCGAGACTTGTGTTATGGGATACTAACTCAACGATACTATATTTTATAATAGATACTATAGCAGTGGCGGCTTGTGACTTCAAGGAGTGGTGGTTCATCTGCTTACCTACTGTCTCTCAAAAGCAGTGTTTGTAGCCTATTTGTACATACATAATTAGTTATTCTAGGTACAATTCTTGTTAATATTAATGTATGTTGTAAAACCATTTCTGTATAAAAGTATAGTAGGCAGGTACTTATGTACATGCAGTGGAATATCTCATCATCTTGACTTACCATTGGTTTTGTTAGAGGAGCTGCGCGCTAATGAATATTCTAATGGGTAATTATTTCAGGTTGAAAAGCACGAGATGGTTTCTAAAAAACAGATTAGGCGGCATACCTCCAAAATAAGCCATAGCCTATTTTCTTTTTTAGTTCTTGTTCAAATAATCACACATTAACAACACACTTTAAAGCCACTTACAACCACTACACTTTGAAGCACACACAAAGTATAAAACCATAACTATAATTTATTATTGGGTAATTTCGCGCTCAAACCATGTCACAGGTGCGAAATAAAACAAACAAACTGATTTGAGTAAGGTCAAGGACACGCCTTCGCAACAAAAATCTTCAACGAGCGAGTGAGACACCCCGGCCGATGCCGCCCGAGCGAGCCCGATCGGGAGTATTCGGAACTCGAGCGCCGTCCCAATTTTTCAATTTTTCTCATACATTGAGTACGGATCATCTTCCGTTTCACCTGCCGGGGCATTTCTGTCTCATTGCATATAGTTTCTATGGAGACGGTTCGTGCGCACTTTGAAAGCGCTCGCCCAATTTTTGGTTTAGCTAAAATGAGTCTTAAATGTTAAACAATAAAGATCAAGCTTGTTTGAAAATATTTTTTTAATATTTCTTCAGTGTGTAATTTAAGTTACATATTGATGGATAAATAATATTTGGGTCAAAAAAAAATTGGGAAATACATAAAAATCTGGTAGTGCAGTGCACGAGTGCACTTAAGGAGCGGCCGCCACTGTACTATAGATAAACATCCAAGACCCAGGACAATCTGGAAAAGGCCATTTTCCATCTTGACCTGACCGGGGATCGAACCCGGGACCATCCGTGTCGCAGGCAGGCGTGTTGACCGCTGCGCCACGGACGTCGTCTACAGTTCTTTTACTAACAGGCGTACTAAAAATATAATTCGTTTCAGTGCGATCGTATCTCTGCTGCACGAGTCGATAGGCGTCTCAGACCCCGCGTACCCCCGCTATCAAAACCTACTCCTCAAGTGCTTCTGGAAGACCCTGAAGATGATCTCGACGTGGGACGTAGACTCGGTGGACTACGACGCAGTGCTGTACAAGATACATTTGTTCTACAAGGCCTACCCCAACAGCTATTGGAAGAAAAACTCCGATATTAGTGATACACCGTACAGGTAAGTCTTGAATGAATATTCTATTAATGAGTGACCGGCTCATCGAGTGCTACTATACAAGATACATTTGTTCTACAAGGCCTACCCCAACAGCTATTGGAAGGAAAACCCCGATATTAGTGACACGCCGTACAGGTAAGTCTTGAATGAATATTCTATTAATGAGTGACCGGCTCATCGAGTGCTACTATACAAGATACATTTGTTCTACAAGGCCTACCCGAACAGCTATTGGAAGAAAAACTCCGATATTAGTGACACGCCGTACAGGTAAGTCTTGACATGTTCTATTGATGAGACCTGCTCCTCAAGTGTTTCTGGAAGACTCTGAAGATGATCTCCACGTGAGATGTGAACTCGGATCATCACTATGACGCAGTGCTGTACAAGGAAGGAGTTCTAAATGGGTCATACTCTGATCTTCTCATTTCCAATTACAACCGCAGTCGACTAGCGAGTATATCGCCGCGATACTCACGCTGTGTCATCAAATTTATAACTCTGAATCAATCTCACACACACAGCAATGTCATCGCGGCGATATTCTCGATTTAAATTGCCTCGCGTTAAACTCGCTCATGGAGGCGACGCCTTACTTTGTATAGATAATTACAGACATAATTTTGAACAGTTTGACCACTTCGACTTGAACTGTTGTTTAGTATAAAAGCATGCCGGCATTCTGCTGAATCTGAATTCTCTTATTCCAGAACTGTGAAGACATTGGTGCACACTCTAGTCAAGATGAAGGGCGCATCCATCACAAGCCACCTCACGCAGATACCCGACGTCAACGAGTCTGATCTCTATCCTTATTTACTCAAAGTGCTGAAGGTGAGTTTTTTATCAAAACTATAGACTAAAATATACACAGGATCATTATTTACACTCTTTGTCAAATCACAAACTTGCAGGTCAGCTACTGCTCAATTTAAAAGCTATTTAAATTTATATAATTTATATAATTTTTGTTGTGTTTAATTTATGTTGTGTTTAATTTATGTTTAATTAGATAGACAGAGTTTACCACGAACCTTTTATTTATTTGTCCTGATGAAGTTTCAACGGAGTTACATCAATTATGGTCGCAGTTTGCTAAAACTACTAACGTTTCAATGGAGTAACATCCATCGTGGTTGCAATCTGATTTAAAAGCTAAAACTTTGGCAAGTAATGTTTCAAAAATTCTCATCGAGCTAAAATATTAAATTAAAAAGGCGATAATATTAGAAACAGCTACTTTCAAAATGTGTAATGCCATGTGTGTTTTGACAGTCATGAAAAAAAGGTTATTATGTTTATTTATTTTTTTCAGCAACTAAAACTAGACGAGAAGAAAGAAAACTCATCGGACGCTATCAACGGCGGCTCGATGATGCCGGGTATAGGAATAGGCGCCGCACTGAGCGGCAACACAGCACTATCGGCTGGTCGGCTACCAAGAGGAGTGCATGAGGAACTGGCACTCATACTGAAAAGGATTGGAAGTAAAGAACATAACAGAGATGCTCTCGCGCAGCTATACGATTTGAGGGTGAGTAGTGCTTCATATCTGTAACATACGATTTGAGAGTGAGTAGTGCTTAATACCTCAAACGCACGAGGTAGCAACGTAACATGGTAACTAGGCGCTGCACAGAACGGCAATATCGCGTTATCCCGTGGTCAGTTGCCTAAAGGAGTGCATGAAGAACTAGCATCATACTGAAGAGGATCGGCAGCAAAGAACATAACAGAGATGCTCTCGCGCAGCTATACAATTTAAGGGTAAGTAGTGGTTCATACCTGAAACGCACGAGGTGGTAACCAGGCGCTGCACTGAGTGGCAACACCGCTTTATCAGGTGGTCGGTTTCCTAGAGTGCATGAGGAACTAGCATTCATACTGACTGTATGAATGCTAGTTCCTCATGCACTTTGGCTGGTCGGTTACATAGAGGAGTGCATGAGGAACTGGCACGCCTACTGAAGAGGATCGGCAGCAAAGAACATAACAGAGAATGCTTTTGCGCAGTTATAAGACTTGAGGGTATTTATAGACTTCCACTGTTATTGGCAAACACTAATAACAGATTGTGCAAGCTATCTAAGAAATATAACATAGTGCCACAATCACCATCTAGCGATAGGATATACCACGTTTTCATCATCTCAGCCGCAAGAAGTCCACTGCTGGTCAAAGGCCTCCCTAAAGATTTCCATCAGGCCCCCCCATGATGGTTTTGCCATATTCATCACGCTAAGCAGACGGGGTGGTTAGCGCAGTTTGTTTGGCTTATCTCGGTTCCGAAGCTGCTGCCTGGTCAATCTGAAAAAGATCGTTTCCCATCATGACCTGACCGGGGATCGAAACCGGGACCCCCGTGTCGCAGGCTGGCGTGGTGACCACTGCGCCACGGAGATCGTCATCAATATGAATAACTTTTCCTATGAGACCGATTCCTGATCACTTTTTTATGAAAATTACGATATAAATAATAAATATTTTTCAGGAGCGTCACCCCGAAGTGGACATCTGGACGTTCATGCAAGGCTCGTCCTTCTACTTCCGGAATTACGTGGAGCGGGGACTGCGGGAGGTGGCGGAGCAGAGGAAACTCGCCTCTATGCCCATATACAAACACGACTACAAGACCGACAATATAGGTACTCTTTTTTACAAGCTTTTACTATACATTCAATGTTTGGGACTTGTAGTAAGATAAATCTTGCTAGCTGAATAAGAACAATTTGATTGTATCTTCGAAAGTAGAGTAGTTTTTATAATGCTAAATTCTTCGCGAGCCTAAATTCTTGCCAATGCGCTTTAAATGCAAGCAGAGTGGGCTGGATGGTCGCTATTACGACCGCGGGCTATAAGATTTCATACAAATTCCATAAAGCCCGAGAGAGCATAAAGTATTTTTTTAAATTTAATAGGGCACTATACCATGCACAAGCGTCAAATCTTCTACATCCAAAAAGTTTTCTAGTCGAATATTCAAATTTGGAATTGCCAGTGAACCCGATGAAAAAAACATTTGAACTATTCTGCGAGATTTTTGTCCTTAATTCAAATTTGGAATTGTAAATGGCCGTGCGTGGCTGGCTGTTTGTATTCATCGATCTTTGACTTCCACTTTTTGGATAAAACATTTTCGTTATCTGTGTAATCCTCGGATGCATTTTCTGTTCCCTGTTTGCCGCTGTTTATTTTTAGGCATAATATTTATAAGTAGGTAATCGTAATTTTCATTAATTTGCATGAAATACATTCCCTATGATAAATGAATACATGGTCAATAATGTTGATATAGATAATATAATCAGCCAGCTTGCAGACGCATAAATATTAATTTTCAAGGTAAACTATATAGAATATTCATACTATACAATTTCAACCAACATAATGTGAAAAATATATTTTTTTACTCTACTATTTACTCGGTGAGATGAAAAACATTGTGTGTATCACGGCCGGTATTAGACATTACAAACTCGGACTACTAAAAGCACTCGGCTTCGCCTCGTCCTTGTTAGTAGTCGCTCGTTTGACTTAATGTCTTCTATCCCGCCCTTGCTACACAATGTACTAATGTATAAGCTTTGTAAAGCAAACAAGGCCCGTCTTTTACGGTATGCCATCGCCCGACACCATACATGAAGAGATGTTGCTGCTTGCTGGGTTGAAGGTGGTGATGTGGAGATACAAGATCACGTCACGGAGATAGTAGTTTATTGCTCTTGCTGGTTACATGGTGATGGCTTGGTGTGACGGATCCTTTCTCGATGGCAGTATCCACGATAGTCTCTCAGAGAGCCATCAATAGTATCTCAATTAGAATGTTAAATAATCAAGTTATTTATATTATAAAACGAGCTGACACGCGCCCTACATGATGAAGGCCGCGAGTCGCTAAATGTGCGAGGTTTTACAGTATGACGGGTACAACCATATTGGGCGCCCAGTGCGATTATACTGCTGCTGGCGCGTGGCATTTTGATGCAACTTGATGAATGACGTCATACTTGTATACAAGACGTGTCTAATGGATTCGCGCCTTTAGTTTTATCGTGAAATAGTATAAAGTATAATTAAGTTTCATAGTGCGATGCGCGATCCGTAACGCACGCGCCCCAGTACACACTGCACTATTCGAATATTTATATTCGCGATTTGCGCGGCTTTAGCCGCTGCACGATTTTGTCACTATGGCTTCCAAGCAAGTCATAGTTAACGAGCTGTTGGCATTCGTGTATCATGCCATAGACACGATGGACGAGATCAGCATCATGCAGATCTGCAAGTCAAACTTCAGCATGGAGGAGATTTGCAGCGGCAAGGTGCTGCTCTATGAGGTGCTCGGCAAGTCCGCGCAGATGCCATCTCGCCGGAGAGATGAGAATGGCGAGCGAAGTCTCCAGGATGTTATCGCCCTGATGAAGGTGACCGATCCGGACGACATGCCAGCGCTATGCGCTGCGAATCTAGCGAAACTGCCCCCGGTTTCGTTCGATCATGTCGATGTGACCAGGCTGCTGAAAGACATCACAGCCCTGAAAACCAGCCTGGCACAGGTGCAGTGGAGATTGGAGGCCTCGGAAAATACGATCACCGAGTTGCGTACCGAATTGTTATCAATAAAAGGTAACAATTCGGTATGTAGGTCACACGAGGCCGTGAACGTCAACACACGTCGCGGAGCGCAGAATACATCGGTATGCAGCTTTGAGTCAGCAAAATTGGACACAACGCCATCAGCTGTCGTCACAAGCGATACACCGCGCCCCGCCGCCCGCTCTTCCCCCCGCAATGAGCTGACATCACTGCCGAGCACGTCAACCCCGACACGTGCCTACGCAGCCGTAGCCGCCGTCCCTGTTGCTGCGCCAGCGCAGCGACCTGCCTTGAAGGGGAATAAACAGGCAAGCTCTCGCAAGCCTGTGACGTCGGGTCAACATAAAGATCAGTGCGATAAGGAGGGCTTCACTTTAGCTAAGCGGAGGAAAACGAAGCCTGCCAGCCGTAACCATCTTGGCACCGCACCGACTGGACCCAATCAGTTGCGTTCAGAGGTCAAGTGTACGCAACTGTATGTGTCCCGACTGCACTGGAATACGACGGTTCAAGACGTCGTAACCTACGTGCTGAAGAAATCCAAATTGACATTGAGGGTCGAACGGTTGGCATCTCGCCATAGAGTAAACTTTAGTTCCTTTGTGGTAGGAGTGCCGACCCAACATCTCGAGACCTTCATGAAGGAGGACTTCTGGCCGCAGGGAGTCGTGTACCGGAAATTCCGAGGACGGTTACCTGCTGAAGCCCCGCGCCTCACGTCGCCGACACAACGTGTGACCTAGTTTTAAGTTATATTGTATTATATGTATGTTAGTCTAAGGTATATATGATATGGGCCTCTGATATTGTACGTAATTGTAGGTACAATATTATTGCCTGAAATAAAGAATTATTATTATTATTATTATTATTATTTACATTTGTTTAATTTTCTCGGCTTTCTGACAAACCGGTTTACTGATATCACGGGCCTAGGCCAAGTGAATATCAGGCAGGGAGTCTATCGCTTCATTAGATAAAATATCATTTAGATTTATATGAGTATGTTCCGGTAAATTATTCAAGCTTTGTGAAGTTTGTGAGGCAGCAAAATCAGACTGGGTGTTTGGTTCGCGTTGTAGATCCACTGATTGATTCAATTGAATGGACATGTGTGTACTCGGTGCATTTGTTTGTGAATTAGAGTAGCTGTCTGTTTGTAAGAATTTCCTGACCAGGCGACAGGTATTTAAAATGGTGGCCTTTTGGAGGAGACTGTAAGTATTAGATGACATATTTAAGGTTTGGAGAGACTGATGCAATTGTTTGGGTATGACACCGGTTGTAGAGAGGACTATGGGTACTATGGTTACTTTTGAGAGACGCCAGAGTCTGGTAATTTCATCTTTCAGTTCCGTATATTTAGTTAATTTTTCAGCTATTGTATTTTGGAGGTTGTGAGTATTTGGTACTGCGATATCGATTAAAAAAGCGGTTTTATTAGTTTTGTTTACAAGTGTGATATCTGGTCTATTATAGTGAATAGTGCGATCGGTAAGGATGGCTCTATCAAAGTAAAGTTTGGTTGTGTTGTTTTCAAGAACTGTTTCAGGGGTATATTTATAATAAGACTGTAGGGACTGTATAAAGTTATATTGAAGGGCTAGGTTTTGATGGATGATGTTAGCTACTTGGTCATGTCTGTATTTATAATCAGTCTGGGCTATAGATTTGCATGCACCTGTTATATGTTGAATGGTTTCGGATGAACTATTACATTTTCTGCAGATATCAGACATCGTCTTCTTAATAATATATTTCTGATAATTTCGGGTTTCCACTACCTGGTCCTGGATAGCCAGCATGAACCCTTCCGTCTCTGGAAAGAGCTCGCCTCGACTGAGCCACGCGTTCGACGCCTCTTTGTCGACAAGTGGATGGCACAGGTCTTGGCGATGTCTCCCATGTAGAGACTTGGCAGCCCACTCTGCCATTTTTATCCTTTGGTCCGTTTGTTCTTCATTGGATTGTGGAGTTTGATTGTACAAATTTAAGGGAGTCAGTTTTTTGTCATTTATAACTATTGATTTATGAAGTTCTGATGTTTCCATTTTATTGAAAAAGTATTTTCGAAGACTTTTTATCTGACTATTATGCAGATTTACTATGTCAATCAGCCCTCTACCACCTTCCTTTCTAGGTAATACTAATCTTTGGACACAGGATCTTGGGTGGTGCTTGCGGTGTTTTGTCATACTGGTGTTAATTGTGCGCTGTAATTTTTTCAAGTCTGTTTTGCTCCAATTTATTATACCAAATGAATAGGTCAGTATAGGTATGGCGTATGTATTTATAGCCTTTACTGTATTCTTAGCGTACAGGTGTGATTTAAGTATAGCGTTTAATCGGTGTCGAAATTGCTGTATTAATTTAATTTTGGTTTCTTTATGTTGTATTTGAAGGGCCTGGTTAAATCCTAAATATTTATAAGTGGCATGTTCGTCTAGTGGTTCTATTTGTTGTCCTGTTTGCATAATATAGTGGTGTTGATAATTCTTACCCTTTTTTATTGAATTGATCTTGCATTTATCAAGCCCAAACTCCATTTTAATATCGTCTGAGAACTGTTCTACTGTATTTATTAATCTATTTAGCCGGTCCTCAGAGTTAGCATAAAGTTTAATATCGTCCATGTACAAAAGGTGATTTAGTATATTGGTCGTCTGTCCGTCTGTCTCTGAGAATTGTAAAGGATATCCAATGGAGCTAGAGTTTAACATGTTAGAAAGTGGGTTCAGTGCGAGGCAAAACCATAGAGGGCTTAGGGCATCCCCTTGGAATATTCCTCTCTGTATTTTGATCGGGTCAGATTCTATAGTCTCAGTATCAGTTGTTAGTTTAAGTCGGGTTGTCCATGTAGTCATTGCAAATTTTAGGAATGTTGTAACTGTGGGGTGAACTTTATATATTTCTAATACTTGTACTAACCATGAGTGTGGGACGGAGTCATAAGCCTTTTTATAATCTATATACGTAGTGAAAAGATTGGATTTAAATTTTTGGACTTGGTTTAATATTACGGAATCTATAAGTAACTGTTCTTTACAGCCTTGGCTAAACTTTCTGCACCCTTTTTGTTGCTCAGCTAGAATACTATTGTTATTGATATGTGTATATATGACTTCAGCTATACAGGATGTAATAATTTTATACAGAGTTTGTAGGCACGTGATTGGTCTGTATTTTGCGGGATTTAAGAGGTCATCCTGATCTTTGGGAATCATGATAGTTGTTCCTGATGTAATAAAGGCTGGCATAATATTTGGGTTTTGGACAAAGTCATTTATGAAGTTAAGGAGGAAGGTATGAATAGTTGTGAACTTTTTGTACCAGTAGCTGTGAATGAAATCTGATCCAGGTGCTTTCCAGTTATGTGTGTGGTTAAGTACTTTTTCAAAGATATTAAAAGGGATATTTTCAAATGACATTTCTCGGGTATTTATGCTGTTATGATTGGTTTCTGTTTGTATCCAGCCGGCTGAATTATTATGTACTACTGGTTGCTCCCATATATTAGACCAGAACTCTTGTAAAGTTTCTTTACTTGGGGTATTGTTGTGTGTGGTTGGTGGTTCTTGCGTGTTTGCTGTTGTTTTTCCTATTTGTCGATAGAATTGTTTCTCATTGTTTTGGAATTGTTTGTTTTGCTCTTTACGTAAAGTACATGCATTATATCGTTGTAACCGTCCTGAAACAACTGATAATTTCTGTTTAAGTGTGTCAAGGGTGTGTGAAAGGTGAGTGTTTGGAGATTCGTGTGTGGAATGAATTTTGTACTGTTCAGTTATTTTGTTTACTTGTCTAGTTAATTTTCTACTTCTATTTCCGTTGATGTAATGCGTTAGTTTTCCTATATGATCACGTAATTCATTTACTCTTTTTTCTAGTCTTCGTTTCCAGTTTGGTGTGAATATAGGTTTTTTATGTGTGGTTTCTCTAACATTAAGTGTCAATTTTGTTCCATTAACTTTAGCAGCAGTCCAAGCTGCGCAATATATTAAAGTTTGTAATGTATTGAAGTCAGTATCTTTATTTGTATATTTAGGTAGCGTGACTTTGTTTAAATATTCAACTATTACTGAAAACCGTTTTGATGCCTTCTGTTTGGGAATGTAAGTTCTTAGGGTCGGGTGAGTATTTTTGTAATGTTCATATGCTAGTTGAAAAGTTTCGTCAATATCTTGGCGTCTGTCCGAGTCTAAATTAGGGGAAGAAGCAACACTAGTGTCTTCGGAATTCAATAAATCTATGTTGTTTGAACTTGGCACTTCATTGTCGTGGTTAGTAACGTCTGTTAGGTCGGTAGAGTCGATGTTGTTTAGAGCTAATTCTTCTGAGACTTCTTTTTTAATAATATTAAGTCTACTATCGCTTATGTACTTATTATTGATGATTAATCTTCTTTGGTCTGCTATCCTTTGCTCACTTACATGACTAAGAGAGGGAAACATATTAATGAAGGTTTCATGTAAAAGCTTTCTGTATGCTGTTCTATTTGTGTCTAGGTGTGTGATTCTATAGTATATTCTTATTATGGCTTCATTTTGCTCATTTGTCCATCGCATGCGTGTCTGAGTGTGTGTTGGAATTTGGGTACTTTGCGTTGGTGTTTGTGTGGAATTAACTATGGATAATTGAGGCATTACAGAAGTTGTTGCTTGTGTGCATTGTAGGGTAAACATATGTTGATTTTGAATTTCTTGCCTGACCTCAGCGTATATCTGATCTATGATGGTTTGTGATAACAGCTTCTTTCGTACTATGGCCCTACGCTGATCTCCTACTCTTTGGCGACTGACTATCATATTTGGGTATTTTTCTATGAACTTAAGATGAAGGGGTTCAAGATATGCCTTTGTATCTGTTTCTAATGATGTTAACTGAAGATAGGTGCGCAGTATGAATTTATTCATTTCAGTTGACCATCTCTTGCGCGTATTTGGAGCGCTCTCAGTGGGTGCAAATTCAGAGTCTAGTATAACTTCTTGCACAACACTTTCGAGCGTGCTAATTGTAGACGATGTAGCAGTTCGCCTAGTCATGTATGAGGGACGTGTCGAGGGGATGGAAGAAAAAAGGGAATGTGTGTCATCTTCTGATAGTTCGGCTGTAGTCCCCACGTCGCGAGCCCGCCTGCTCAACCCACGACGACCGGCTGTAATATCTTGCGTGACGGGAGCCCGCCTGCTCAGCTCCTCGCCACCGGTGTCTCGCGAACTGTGGCATCCAGCACCGGCTCCAGATGCGCCCCGGCGACCCCCGGGCAGCGACCGTAAATTATATTTCTTGTTTATCTGCTCCATCATGGGTTTGGTTTGGGAATTATTGGTTTGAAAGAGTACTTAACCAAGATGTTATTGGCGATATGTGAAAATTTTATGTGCACTGCCCAGTTTGGGGTATATGGTTGGTCTAGATGTTCTGACCTTCCTTGTACTCTTCCACTAAGCCCCCCCACCGCGACAAGGTTAACTCCCTGGGGGGGTTATTATTATTATTATTATAATATTGGATTACCGAGCTTATATGATGATTAGGACACTAATTAATGTTGACATTGTTACAGATATAAGCAATGAAAATGATGAGAAGTCACACGTCATGTTCTTGGAAAGACTTCGAGCTTTACAGGTAATTACTTTTATCTATACTAATATTATAAAACTAAAGAGTTTAAAATAATATGTAATTGGTCTCTGGCATAGAAAAGACAACATAATTATATTTCTTTGCATATTATACAAAGGGTTAGGTAAGAAATTCCAATTTTATTTGCGTCTATTCTTTTCTTTTACTCAAAACCGTCATTTACTAGAGCGAGAGAAAGACGGAACGCGGCTGGACTCGACGGACCCGCCGAAGGAAGTATAAGAAGCCTACTCATGGTCGATTGGCGCTAGGCAGGCGGCCGGCTATAAAGACTAACAAATCATATTGCAGCATGATTGCTGTCATAATAGTGGACCCTGGGCTCCGACACAAAACCATCTGAGCATGCATCTAGGTTAATGCTCAGAAGATGGAAATGAAAGTGGATAGTGAGATGACAAAGTTTACAAAATATTGCAATTTTTTTGCTATAAATACGATCGTTATGACATAAATTTAAGCCGTTGTGTTGTATTTTACGGAATAGGCCCTTTTTCTTTAAAACCAATTACAATTTCTAAATTAATTTCTGCAAAACGTCGTATGATACTCGTGCTTAGTAAGCTGGCATTATTATAGTCATCGACTTATAATCACTCGGCTTCGCTTCATGCCTATATTCAGACCTGTGACAGCCACTTAGATTATAATATCCATCTTACAGTATTTAGATTATAATGTACCACTTGTTCATCAGGCTAAGGCAGGCATGAAGACAGACTCGACGCCGTCATCGCAGCCCCGCACGCCGGTGGGCGACAACAGGGCTCTCGCAGACTCCATCAACGAGAACACGCTGCCCCGCGCGCACAGTATTGACCCACAACTAGAGGTAGAGACATACATATTATCATGTCTTTATCCCTTGCGGGGTAGACAGAGCCTAAGGTCATAAAACTCAAAGGCCACGTTTAGCGTGATAGTGGGTGTTAAGGTGAAAAGTGGAATCAAAATAGTGATGGGTTGCTGACCGCATCGCCCGCCTATTGACGTGATTCTTTATATTTTCGCCCAATCCCCTTAACCGGCTTTTACGATCTGCGCGGGAAGAAAACCAGGTAGTTTCGATTTTCCTTTTCTCCCAAACCAGCATGGAAGAGACGAGACGAGAGAGGTGAGACTTTATCTAATGAGCGGCAAACGAGTAAGACGGTCACCTAGTGAATAAATAAATATATAGGGACATATCACACAAATTGAGCCAGCCCCACAGTAAGTTGTGAACTTGTGTCGCAGGATACTAACTCAACGATACTATATTTTATAATATATACTTATATAGTGGTAAGTGATCTTCGCTGCTCATAGAGCAGGGAATGTGAATGGCGCTCGCGCGCGACTAGAGGCGCCTTTTCAACATATTTCACATGAAACAAGCGATTTGACCTACACTCTCCACGCTGCCAAGACCGGTTGGAGAGGTTATTTTTAGTTAGTTAATGGCGTCAAAAAAGGGAGGCCCATGCCCAGCAGCAGGCTGATGTGGGCTGAAAATGGAAATGGAAGCTTTGTTTAGCTTGTGTTTCCTAAGTCGCCTTCTACGACATCCACTGGAAGCCTTGGAGTGGTCCTATTCCTATTCTACTCTGCCGGGCACCACACGGCACCTGTACGTACAGTGTACAGTACACTGTACAAATACAAATACAAATGTTTATTCATTCTGTACATATAATTTATCTTCCAGCTCCACACATCACAACCGGTGTCCCAGAAGAATGAGGCAGCAGTGGATGCCCTGCGGCTCAAGCTGCAGCAGATCAAAAGCTCGTCCAAGAGATAAGGCCCGTCCCACCTCCATTTGGTAGCTCTCTCACCGACCATACCATGCGGTTGCACCTGTCTTTTATTTGACCGCAACGGGCGCATATTTACCGAGGATTTCGGTACCTCTACTGTTACGTCTTAATTATTTACTAAATTGAGTAAAAAAGCTTGCCGGCTAGCGGAAAATTAGTCCCGGTATATACGCGCCTTTTATTATCTCCCAACAGTTGTGTAAGAGTAGTTTTTTGATCGAAAGAACTCTAGTCGGAACGCACCTCAAAAAATTACTACTGAGACTGTGTCGAAATTCACCTCACCAGCCATTGTCATTAGTTCCTAAACTATTTTAGTATTAAATCCCCAATTGATTTGATGGCCTAAATGTGTGTCTTGTAGAAACGTCCATTGTTGTAAGACCCTTACCACGATACGCGATTGTGACAATACGGCTGTACCGCTAAAGACAGGGTATAACGCTTCAATTACTTCGATCTTTGTTTCTTGGTAGGCGGTCGTGTTATTCTTACTGAGTTTCTTTGCGTGGATGAAACGTTGCCTTGGTTATCGATAAAAAAAGTTGTTAATGTTAATACTGTTAATGAAACCCAGTTGATATAATCTGAATCCGGTGTTGGAATCCCAGTTGTCTATGTTAACATAGAAATGAGTCCTGACTATAGGAATGATGAAATTGGTTGTCTTACTTGCCACTGATCACATGATTTTGGGGTTCTCTATGAAAACTTATGAATTCGTGTACTCATAAAAAACATGTATGTATACTTATTATCTCTACAAGAATTACAACACAATGCAAGTTAGGGTATTTATAAAAACAAGATGAGTACTGACACTCCATCTAAGTTACATTCAAGAAGTATAACTATTAATTCCTAGCAAGACTTGAGTAGGATCAAAAGGATAGGCAATTTTAACGATTTTAATAAGTTTATATATGAACTTCATGTATGTTAGTGTAGATATAGGAGGCTGTTTCACTAACACGTTGATGTATTTATAATATACCGTAAAGGTCAGCGCAGACACAGCAACACAGTGGAGTGCATTTTTTAAGACACTCGAAAGCGTAGTTAGAGAACATTGTAATAAAGTTTAATTTGTCATGTTCAACGTGTTCAGTTGATTTTCAAGTGTCTTCAAAATGCTTTCCGCTCCTCTGTTGTCGGTCTGCGCTGGCGCTAAAACTGCATTTGGTCAAAATGGCATACTTTTACTAACCCTCCTTATAATGCACTTTGGCCAGATACAGTCAAATCTTCAAACATCATTAAGCAAACATGCCCCATTCTAAATTTCACTCAGAAAAGGTATGTCTATTCGTCTCTCTCTCACAACGCTCTATGGTATAGAGGCCCGTGCGATCACTGTTGTAGTTATCAAACTACAGTGTCTTGAGTTCAGAAAAAAAGAGTACCTGTCTTACGTCCTTGATATTTTTCGATTTTGAAACCTACATTTTGGGGATTTAGTAACTAATTCGTGCAGCAGTTTTAATTGGTCAAGCGTGTTTTTACCGTAAATTTTGGTTCTTATATATATGTCAAGGAATAATTAGTCTCAAGTTTGTGCCAGATTGCCAAGCCTTATTTTTGTTTCAGCTGGTCAAGCAGATAAAAAGTTCAGATTCGTCAAACGCATTATTTGTATCAAATTACTGAAAAAGCCCCTCGTTGCATAATAATAATGTATACAACGTGATTCTGAACAACCTGGCAATATTTTAATGTCGACATCAGAATCTCTAAAAGATATATAGACGCGCGAAACAAGGTGTAAACGAAAAAAAAAAATATCGCCGCATACAAATTCACCAATCAGCTGGTCGAATTGCGGTGGGAATTTCTTTTGGTTTGGTTATACTATTGGGGAATAATAATTATAACATTTATTTATAACAAAGAAAGAAAATCATATAAATCAATAATACCCTGGCAATTGTAGTCAACAGTGCAAATAAACCATAAGGTTTTGGTGTTGATTAAATATGTTTATTAAAATAAAAACAGGATTAAATGCATCCTCAAAATTCTATTAAAATTCATAATAAATATCATATAAAATTAAAGTACAATAAAATAAATCATAAGTTTTTCAAATTGATTAAACACTGTTAACTCGAGTTAGGTACTATTGATTTATATAATTTTGTTTATAAATAAATGATGGTATCAGAAACCCCAATAGAACCAGAAAACAATACTTGAAGTTCCCATTTTTTAGGGATTCTGATTCTGTTATTAAAATATTGCCAGGTTTTTCAGAATCACGCTGTAAACATTATTATTATGCAGCGAGGGAGAACTTTTTATCTGCTTGAACAATTGAAACAAAAAAAAGACTTGGCAAACCGGCACAAAAATCTACCGTAAAAACATGCTTGACCAATCAAAACAAAAATGAAGTTTAAATTTTCTTTGCGTTTGACGAATAGATTACTTAATCTTAATTTACCAATCCTGAGTGCTTGGTCCTATGTATAAAATTATGTGAAAGAGAGAAACATAGACCAGTATTCTATTATTATCTGTATACTATACAATATTCTGTAACTGAAATTTGCCTAAACATTCATATTGTTGTGTGATCATGATCACTGTAATTATCCAGTTATCAGAAAATGTAAATTGTTTAAAAAAAAAAATGAATTAAATATGTATGCAGGAATAGTAGGTTAACCCGTATATTTAAATCTTGAATAGATGGTGCCACTGTGTAGGCATTTCCCTAGATTTGGTATATATCTTTCACAAATTAAACAGAGGTTTTTAAATGTTCTGGTTGGCAATTGAATAGGACAGTAGAGTGGATCTAGTTTTTTACAGGGCAATGTAGTTTTCATCGTGCATGAAGACTACGATTGCCTGGAATGGAGTGAAACCATTAACGGGTTATTGCATTGTTTTCGGTTGGATGATTTTTAAGACTGTTATAGGGGTTGCAGCGTTAAGCAATACTCATTTTATTATCCTACTAATTGTTTATAATTTGACATTAATTTACGTTTGTGTTTGTCTTGTTTTTTGAAGCCACAGCAACGGAATATTACGCCTCCGAATTTTTTTATCAAACATCTCTTACTATAGTATAGGTACTGTTCGAGAACGATATGACAATCGGGGTATGAGGTCAGGCGCGTGGGACACCCCGCACACATACCATGCACCATCTTAAGCTTAGGGCTGCACGAGTTCGCATCAACCAAGTTTTCACATTTTTTTATGGTTGTGTAATTAATTAAAATGTCTTCGTTTTAGATGACAAAATATTTGTCAGTCAAATAGTTGCACGGAACTTCGGTCGCTTATTATTCTGTTGGTGTGTCGCCACGTTTTCGGGTTGTTTTGGGCGAACGAGTGGTCATCCAGTAGGTTTATTAGAAAACTTAATTAGCTGCGATGAGGCCATATTTGTACGTGTAACACGCGCCACATAACTACTAATATGAATCGAAACATTCCCTACAGTATTGGATTTCTATGTACAAATTTTCTACCATATCTCATTTATTGTAATATTTATTCCTCATTATTAAAAAATCGGCCATATATTCATGCACATATACTATTTTTACGAGCTTCATTTAACTGCAATTGTTAGGGTTTTATTATTTCTGGGGAAAATATGGTTCGAACGGTATGAATAAAGTCCAATGACAATACTTGTGAAGTACATTAACAATCTGCTTGTCCCAAAAACAGAATTCATACTGGATCGGAAATAGACGAGGAACACCGTAGATCTATTTTGTGATAGCTCTCTATGGATATATACTATTTCTAGATAATTCGCTATGAAAAAATCCATTGAAGTAAACATTATTTTCTCATTGCAATTTACATCGATAGAAAGATCTGCGGTGTTTCAAAAGCCTTTACATTTTATTTTAACTTGTTCGATTTTATCATCATTAGTTAGATTAGTTGCTAATTCACTCTAGTATAAAATTTTGCTTTTTACTTGTAATTGACTTCATATTATATTGTGAGCATTTATTTATTTTGTGTAAATTAATATTATAAATCATGATGTAATAATAATAAAGTTAATACAACACTGAAGTTTTTATCAACTTTTATTACGCCTGTTCCAGACTGTTAACGGATCCACGAAATCGAATACTATTTATTGGATGGTTAAATAATGGACAGCCAAATATCTTGCAAATATCGAAGCGACAAATGATTAACTCGTTGACGGACACTAAACCAGACACGTTCAAGTTGGCATCAAAAGCACAGCACTAACGGGAGTGCTGTGTGCGTTACTCCGGCTGAAAAGTATATCTTTTTGAAAAGAACGTATTAGTAATGCTCGATGTATGAAACTATAGCGCTAACGGTCAGCACAGTGGTACTATTTTTGAACGCGTGCCACTCGTCTTCAAACGATTTTTCCATACAAAAATCGTTCGAAGACGAGTGGCACGCGTTCAAAAATAGTACCCCAGATCGAGAGCAGAGCAGCGGCGAGAATATTTTGAACACTCGAAAATAAACTTTTATTTTATTACAATAAAGTTCAGAGCTCGCGTGGTTCGGTATCGCGCGAGCATTTTTGTCACGTTCAGCATAGGTGCACTAGCTTTAAAGTTTTATTTTCGAGTATCCTAAGAAACCGCTCTCCGCTGCTCTGCTCTCGGTTTGCGCTGACCCTAATACATGGCCGGTCCAACTCTCACGTAGGTACAGGTAGTGTCGCCGCTGTGATATCCCTTAAATGCATGAACTTTTGTTTAACTTTAAAAAAAATATTTTGAGCGTAATCACTAATCACTCATAGAACAAGAAAAAAATATAAAAAAATCACTGTTTTGCATTATCCTTTATTTTTACAAAAATATACGTTGTGCCGTTTTCGGCACCACATGCACATGAGGGTAAATAAAATATGAAGAACAAAACATTATTTTATGTGTATTTCATTGAAGCAATCTTTCGTTTTTTTGGCACAAAAATATACTCGTACGTTACATTTTCCACACATGACCACAGTCTTTAAATTGCAGCCTGGAAACATGCACCTCATTCTATCAGCAGTTCTTGTTTGCTCGTGGCCTACTCCGTCTAAAATAATATCCCACGAGGGTAAGACTTGGATGGGCTTTCCTTTTCGGATTTTGGGAGCAGGACTTTTGGCAGGCGATTAGGTTGTAGTTGGGTTGCATAAAGATAAGTCTCTTGAACCACAGATTCCATGAAATTATCGGTAAAAAAGTAATTACAAAACTGGTTTGGCGTACTTAGCTCCATTATGTATGTCAGAAGATAATTCCTCAGTACCTGAAAATTTTATTTTCTCTTCTGAAAAACCAGATTCTGTTTCTTCCACAGTAGGTTTCTACCTCCAAATGGGAATATAACTATAACTTGAAGGATCAGACAAAGTATCGTTTACTAATGGTGGATCTTGGTCACAAATATCAAGTTCCTGGTTGATAGCCTGGGACGGGTCATTTCCACCGCCTGGATTCTCATATCGAAAAACATTCTGGCCGACATTTACAATGAAAAAAAAAACAGTGAACGGAAACGATATTTATCATTTTAATGGGGGGAAGGCTTAAAGAGATTTTCCCGACTCCCGGGTAAAATTTCCCAAATCTGGCAACTCAGACTGTCAATGTCATTCTTTTACGTCAGATTGACAATGACAGGGAATAAGGCACAGATATTTCAAGTATAAAACCTACGTTTGTGCCGTATTTTCAAAAATTCATAAAAAAATAAATTCTGGTTTAATAAAAATTACAAAAAATATGGAAGTATAAACATAAAAGGAACTTTCGATTGAATATATAAAAAGTACCACTTCCGGTTAAGTATATGTTGTCAATTAAATGACAGAAACTGGGGAAAATATCCATTGGCAACACAAATGCTTAGAATAAGGTCCATATGTATGTATACCTTTTTCTGTGTTGCTCGGTGACAACTTTGGCCGTAATCTATATTACGGTTGGGTCTATCCTCACGCAAGCCTTCCAAAGGGCCGGGGTAAATAAAACCCGTTAAGCTATGGGTTCCCCGAGCAAACGCTCGTGCACTGCACGATCGTGCAGTGCCGCCGCTATCCGATGGGTGGACTGTAGACGACGGACGTCAATCATTAGTGTTGCTAGTCTAGCCATTTGTTAAATCGATATCATAGACGATAAATTTACTGGGGTACTATTTTTGAACGTGTGACACTCGTCTTAGAACGATTTTTGTATGAAATTCGTTCGCAGACGAGTGTCACGCGTTCAAAAATAGTACCCCTGTTCAGTATTTTATAGTCTCTCTAATATATGGGTAGTATGATATGATCACGAGATTAGTCAGCACCTGAAAGCATTATTTAAACCTCTGTTTACTAACTAGCACGATAACAAATATATAACTATATATAACTTACTTACGTGGATTCAAAAGTATCTTAACTTTTTGATGTGGATACGTGTTGTTCCTTTGGAACCTGTCCTGTCAGTCTTAGATAACTATTTTGTGAAAATTAAGGCGAAGTGGTATATGCGATTTTAGTGCCAGTGCCACCCAGAATTAAATTATTTTACTCCTAAAAGAATTCATGGTGGCGCTAGTTTCGCATAACACCTACGGCGCCTTAAATTTTATGGTGAAAATCATTTAAGTGTTTGGTATGACAATGTGTGTAGGATATATTGGCGATAATTTTTAGGAATAAGGGTTAAGTGCTCACACAGTGGGCCGTGTGGTTCCCATAGAGTAATATGTATGCCCACTAACATGCTAAACGTGGTCTTTGGGTTTTATGACTGTGCTATGTTTACCCGGCAAGTAAATGTAGCAAGGCCACTAACATGAAAAAGAAGTTTTTTTGCTCATGGCGGACAGCAACCGCTCGAAAATGAATAATGTAAACTATTAAAACAAAGTTTAAAAAGGAGATTAATTCGACCTACCCGTACTGTAGCCCACCGTAATGTAATATTGTCAAAATTATCCAGTTCTTTTCTATATGTCGTTCTATTCCAGCAGCGTCTTAACAAGTGTACCGAAATCCAAAAGTGTAATTATGTATGAATATTATTTTTGTCTTGTTCGTGCATATCTCAAAAATTAAAAATGGGATTGCAAAAGGTAGGTAAATATATACATCATATAGACTTAGTTATGGAACAGTTTTAACGAAAGTGTTTTGAAGTTGGATTATTTTCAATTGTTCTTGTTGTATTTATGTTAATTATACCATAAATACATCAGCACCCGTAGCATGGCACCCGCGACGCCGTTTATATCGCGCGATAAACTATATACATATCCCTCTTTAATATTACGGTAAATAAGATGGCGATAGTCGATAAACGTTATCTCGTGTGCCATTCTACAGGCTTAGAAACAATTTCAAAATAATCTTCTTGCTCATCTTAAAGTCACAACTTAACGAGTACAATAATTTTATTTAATTTATACTAATTACTACAGATACATTCTGCAAAATATTTAATTGTTTCAAAAACATTCCGAGTTGAAGAAAATATCACGGACTTCGTTTAATATAATGATACGTTTCAACATGAAGTAATATTTAATCAGGCAAACTTCCAAATCGAATGGCTATACTTACTTTAAAACTATTACAAACTATTATTAGATCTACCCAAAATTCAAGAAATACAGTCAGTTTGTCATGTAGGATATATTTTCATCTTTGTTTTTTAATTCAGGTGTCATCTAAATCGACAATCGATAACATAAAAATGTAACGATTAATATGGAAACTCGCAATTTTTTCAGTTGGGAACACTGTTGCGGTGAACTTTGACCACCGCCGCCGTGCACGACCGTAGACGACGCCGTCCGGGGAAACCACCCAAACGTGTTTCCATAGAAAATGTATGGGTGACGTCATTCAACGTTTTGCTGACGAGCGTGCGATCACGATCGTGCAGTCGGGGAACCCATAGCTTTACTTTTGTACAGATGATAATAACAAAAAAATATTTGTCAAAGGGGTACTATTTTTTAAAGTGTGACTAGCGATTATTTTCATAAATTAAAAAACAAATAAAAACTTCTTAAGGCACTGCGCGCACGGGTGACTTTTGTCACGGTGACAAAAAAGTGTTTGTCACGTCTTCCTCGTGTCTCCGTAATGTCTCCCAAGCGGAGTGCGCGCACGGTAGGCGACAGTGACAAAACTATGGTAAACCATGAAAAAACTTTTTAGTTATCAAAGAGTCATTACGTGGTATTTGACTTCTCTTTGGTCATTTGTCGGCATGGATTTCGAACAGACGGTCGTTGTTTGCGAACTGATCTCTTGCCAAAGAAACGTAAAAAAGAACTTTTCACTGAAAGTTCTATACTATGTTTCATAAAACTCAAGAACATGGAAATACATTTTTCAAATATTTTCTAATGAATGTTGGAAGTTTAGAAGGATCCCTATTCCCTATTTTTCTAAACTTCCAATATAGTCGTTACGAATCATGTCAGTGCGCGATGCGGCTAGCAACCCATACCTATTTTGATTCCGTTCTCTACATATTATCTCACCAACACGCTAAACGTGGCTTTTAGAATTTATAGACCTGGGCTCTGCCTACCCCTTAAGAGAAAAGACGTGATATATAAGTAATAATAATAAATAAGAGATAAGTAATAATGTTCTGATTATTTTTGGCTTGGCAGAGACTTCAAATAGATCAGGAAATATTAGGTAGGAAATACATTAAATATATTATTTTATTTTAATAAAATAAAAAAAAATATTAAATGAATATAAGAAATTAATCTTTGTTAGATAGGTTGTTTACTGAGTGAAGTTTTTGATTTAATTAAAAATCGCTCATTCTTGTCCGTTTAAATAAATAAATAATTCAGTTTATTTTTTGCTTTCAAGTATAGTCGCTTTTTTAAGTCGGTCAAATTTTTTGTAACAAAGTTTTTTCCACGTAGAGTAACAATTTTGACTTCCGTGCGTGCACGTCTATTACATAAAATGTCTATCGTAAAAGTTTTGTCGCCGGCTTGTTCGCTGGTCGACGGACAAAAAAGTCACGTCACTGTCACGTCGCTTCGTGCGCGCACCTCCATACATCTCCAAGGACAGGGTGACGGAAACAAAAAAGTCACGGCGACAAAAGTCACCGGTGCGCGCAGTGCCAAAAATCATTCGTTTTCGAGCAGGGGTACTATTTTTGAACGCGTGCCACTCGTCTTCGAACGATTTTTCCATACAAAAATCGTTCGAAGACGAGTGGCACGCGTTCAAAAATGGCACTCCTGGTATTGGTTTTAAAATAGTACCCCTACTTTCACCCAATCATACAAAGAAAGCTCATTTCTGATTGGTCTAATGAAATGTCAGGTTTTGAGCTTATTATTATTATTGGCAGACACAATCGAGAGCTTTTATTTGTCTATGGTACTGAACGCAAACCGCGCAAACCAATGGGTGGATTCTATTCTGGATTGTGAACATGAAATGAAAGTCCGACATCGCCACATGTCCGCCATATCTACTACATCTTCTTTCTAATAGTGACGTTCATATTATTTTGTGTTAGATAGCACTGTTGTGTAGATATTTGTTGTTTAATTTAATTATTATTTAGTTTATAAAATAGACGGTGAGTATTATGTGCCTCCAGCATTTGTCAGTTTGATAGTATTTGAGTTGGAACTTGTTTTAGCCGCGACGTGCTTTACCTATTTGTCAAAACGAAAAAATCAGTAATTTCGTGGAATAAAAGTCATTAGCTGCATAATTAACAAATTACTACAGTAAATAATGTAGTGGCGACATTTTATCACAATTTTACGTGAAATTTTATCAATAAGTGTTTACTTGTATTGCTCGCAAGAATACATCAGATTGTCGTGATTCGCAGGCCCTGGTCGGCGGAAAACACCATGGAATCCCCGAGAAAATTAAATGATTGCTACTTTTATTATTATTCTACTTGCATCAAGGTAAGCTGAGTTTTATTTGATGTCATAATTATTTTTATCAGGTGTGTTCGAGATGTCCAAAATTTTCACGAAATTGAGTTTGAGATTTGTGCGTACTTTCTCGAAATGACGTTATTTTATCACTCATTTTATTTGCCTTCTCGTTTTATTTATTTTTGAGGTAAATTATTTTGATTTTACTTTTTAAAATTGATGCCTAACAACACAGAATTTGTTTGTTTTTCGTGTGTGTTAGTGGTTATCACTGTTGTCACAATTTACACGCTGCCTGAAGGTAACTAAGATTGGTTAACAGTTGTTATATCTATAATGGAAAAAGAAAAGCTCCCAAAGTCCACTTATAATTATTTTATGACTCAAATTGTAATTGAGTACTATCCTCATAGGTACATGCTTATGTATATGTTAACTATATACAATACATACATATAATAATTTGAATAAATACAATTATAATATTATTTGCATTGGAACACTGGAAGAAAGATGACTTCATGGCCTTATTGAAACTGCAATATCCTCAAGCACTTTATAACCTACCTGACATGCAAATAATTTAAAACATAAAGTAGAATACGAAAAACTGTTAAGAGGACACCACTGTAAAATAAAGTGCACATCAGCTAGAAAGAACACTGCTCATAATTTCCTAAGTAATAGAGTCCATAACTGGAATGGACTATTGGAGGAAGTGGTCTCCGCGAATTCAATAAACTTATCTCTGCAATTTCTATAAACCTTTAAAAAATAGACTAGACAAGCGGTTATGTACAAATGAAGTGTGGTTATTCCAAGATTGATCACTGAAAAGTGAAAAATTGTTATTAGTGAATGAACTGTATCTAAGGACATTTCACTCATTCAGCACTGCCTGACATAGACATATAAGCAAAGCAAATAAATAAATGTGTGTTGGATAACATTTGCAGGCTACATTTCATGGACTATATATAGAACAGCCATTCTCAAAGTGTGCTAGAGCCCCATTCCCAGGGTCCATGAGAACTGCTTATCTTAATATTGGAATTCATCTTTTACTAATGGGAGATGGCGATATTAACTTTTCTACCATGCTAAACTCTTGAATGTGTTACATAGAAATTGCCATATCACATCAGCGGCCTTAAGGCAGCTGTAATGTAGCCACTGTTAGCTGCTTACACACACACACACACACAAATGGCAAGTGATAATCAACTTATTATATTAAATTGCCGTGTGGTTCCCGGCAGAGTAGAATAGGACCACTCCAAGTCGTCCTGTGGATGTCGTAAAAGGCGACTAAGGAAACACAAGCTAAACAAAGCTTTTTAACATCAAAGAGACCTTTCCAACCCGTCTGGCCAGCGTGGAGAGTGTAGGCCAAATCCTCTGACTACTCAGACTAGTATATGGCTCTGGTAGTACAGAGAGGGTCGTGCTCCTGCAGTGGAGACTGGAAAGACCTGATGATGATGATGATGATGAATCAACTTATAATTCCTGATTTTTCATACCAAACATTTTTGTTGTAGGGAGACAACTGTGTATTCCGCCATGAGCCATCCGCACTGGGCTGCGAGACCATGTGCACTGCATGGCAGCAAGGCAAATGCTTAGACAAACGCTGCAAATTACGCCATATGGAGCTTAGGGTATGTCTTCTTAAAACCTTTATTTGTTCATTATTGTAAAAACTTATTGAGCCTACAGAGCTACAGTAGGTGGACTTAATAGTTAGAAAAATGTAATGTGAAACATCTACACCATGCATTATTGGAAGAACAGGCCCCCAAATAATAATTTGAGGTATGATAATTATTATCATACGGCAAGTTCATGACAGAGTAAGATTATATTTTATGATATAGATATACATAATATATCATAAAAATTCTTCACTATGAATTATTTAAAATGAAATTTATGTATATTACCGAAAAATAAAAATTGGCCAAATGATGAATTTCAAGATTTCTATTTCATATTGCAATCTGAGATTTTAATGTAGAATAATCCTATTTTCTTGTGGAATTGCAGAAAAATCGTAAGCAGATCCCGTGCTACTGGGAGAACCAGCCAGGCGGCTGCCGCAAGAAGCACTGCCCATTCATGCACAAGAACCCCGATGCCCGTACTGATGGCATCGCTCCAAGCCAGCCTGCACCCCCTGTCTCTGTTAGTTTCTCTTTGGTATACATATGTATCTTGCTGATTTTAGACTTTCCTTTTTATTCAAGCATGTTCCTCATTGCATTCGGGTCCGTGGTGTATCAGTGCTATCACAACAGCATGTGTATTTAAGCTTTTATATGATTTTATCAGCCGGTCTCCTGCCAGACGCATACCCTCTGGTATGAGTAGTAACACCCAATTATTTGCTGAACTATATTTTTTTGCACTGATACCAGCACTGAAGGTTTTCTTGAATGCTTACTACCAAATATCCAATGTGGCTTAATATGACAGTGGCTCATCAGACCCTACGATTCAAGGTCACATGAGCAGCTTTCATGGGATAATGACAAGTAACACCTGACACATTGTTGCCCAATAACTACTTACCGGACCCGACGCCTCAATAGTGCCGCCACTAGTTTTAGAATACCCAACCCCACCATTGGCCATCTGTTTACAATTTTAAACGGATTAAAAGTCTAGCTAACAGCTGATGGATCCCAAAAATGCTAAGGTATAACGAGTTCCGGCTTATTATAAAACGCAGACTAAAGTTATTATTTGGGTTAAACTAGACATGCCTCGAATAGTAATTTGGCCGAATAACGGAATCTGAATGTTTTGCGAGGTTCTTGGCCGAAGCGCCGGTCATTCGGCAGCCGAATATTCGGCCACACTTAGTATATCGAAACGATTTGTTTTGGTTAAGTAAATATCATTGTGAGTAAAATTTTGAGTTCTTTTTTCATGATTTATTTGGTAATCCTTACTATATTTTATCATTAATACGAAAGTAATTTTTTTTGTCACGATTTCACGCCAAAACTGCGGAACCGATTTAAATAAAATTTGGTACACAGATACTCTAGAGCTTTAGAAAGGACATGGGCTATAATTGTGGACGAAGTCTCGGGGAAACAGCTGGTAATAAAAAAATAATTAATATATTGATATTAGGAATTTGGCCAAATAGTTAGTTTTCGCTATTCGGCCGAATACCGAATAGCGAAAAAAGCTGCCGAACAGCCGAATAGTTGCCGAATAGTCGTGGCATCTCTAGTTTAAACCATTTCAAAACCACGATTTTGTCAGCCGTGTTTTAGGCGGCTGGCAAATACGTCAAAGTGATAACTTGACTTAATTTGGTTGGATAATTTAATTAAATCAGGTGCTAAAGATGGTCTTTGTTTTATAGTAAGACTGGTTATAATTAGAAAGGTCGCAAGATTTCAGGCCACATATTTAACTATCGATTTGTGTGTAGGCTGCCGCCCCCGCAGTGTCTGAGAGCGCGGGCGAGCCCCCGCTGCCGGTGCCCCCCGCGCCTGCCCCCGTTCCTCTGCTCTGGCCGCAGCAACAGCGACAAGGTTAGCATTAAAATGTTTTTTTTTTTTTAATACAGTTAGTGATTGCTGGAGAATGGCCTGTATGTTTTAATGCCTTATTTGGCGATATGAAAGTAATTTAATAAAAAAATATATGGACATAAAAACTGGAATCGAATAGGTATGCCTTTTCAAGCCCATTTTAAGTTTCCAAGTTTTATCGTTTCTTTCTAAACATCTTTTTTTTTATCATTCAAATGAAACTAAAGGATTTGATGATAAAAATAACTTTTTTGCAAATTATAAAACTCACTGTTGTCTCGCAATTTCATTCGCTTTGTAGAGATTTCCCATATTCAGTATTCTTGACTTGAAGTAAAAAATACTTTGTGACATACAACATGTAAAAGACATAACCTGTAATAAATCAAACCATGAGCTTTACTTGGCAACTTTTATTATAATTAAATTAAAATAACAGCCAAGGATCAAAAAGAAATCGGCATTTCCATACAAAATTGTACAGCCGCCCAGGTAGTTTGTATGGGTATGTCGTTTTCTTGTTTTGACTATTTTAATTTCATTATACTATAGTGATCTAGTGTAGCCCGTGGTTCATTTATTACATGCAAGTCCTTAAGGGACTCCCCACACTTATCGACGCGGAATCGGTTTACGCCGGTCAGAAAAACTATGTCGACCGATTAAGGGTGTCGTGCCGCCGGCCGTAGTCTCGTCGCGTTGTCCGCGCCGAGCCGATGCGAATGGTATTAGCGACACGTTTATTCCATTGACAGAGAAGTTTAAGTGACAGATTAGCCGATTCTCTAAAGGTCTCGCACGTAATAAATTAACCACGCGCGACACTAGATCACTATAGTATAATGAAATTAAAATAAGTCAAAACAAAACACGACATTCCCATACAAACTACCTGGGCGGCTGTATACTTTTGTATGGAAATGCCAATTTATTTTTTATTCTTGCCTTGTTTTATTTTGATCAGTGTCGAGACCCTTACATGTTGTATATTACTTTGAAAGAACGCTTTTAATGCGAAGTCTCTACTCGCATGGTTGCGGGTGCTGTAATGCCGTATTTTGACCGGCCAGTGGTCCTAGACTCTGCGATCCTGGGCGTGCTGCCGGCGTCCAGCGAGCTGCTGACGCGGCGCGTGCTGGCGCCGCACGCGCACGACGCGCACGCGCACGCGCACGCGCACGCGCCGCCCAACCCCTACGCGCCGCTGCCCGTCGACCCCCTCGTCGTCAACTTCGAGGAAGGTATGAGGCTCTACTGAAACTATATGTACTAAGTCCCGACGAGACCACGGACGCAGCCCACGAAACTGGAATTCCATCGGGGCGAAGGCACGTAGACGAGCGACGGATATAGCAAGCGATATAGGCTCAGCACAGACAGAGGGCAGAGCAGCGGAAAGCATATTGTTAAATAAACTTTTTAACTATCGCTATAAAGTGCACCCATGCTGAACATGTCATAAATGCTCGCGCGGTCTCGAGGCCACGCGAGCTCGAACATGTATGCACTTTATTGTAATAGATTGAAAGTTTATTTTCGAGATGCTCTCCACTGCTTTGCTCTGTCTTCACTGATGCATAAACGTATAAGACTGGGACTGTCAAACCATTTCATTATTATAGGAAATGCAAAGAATAATGAAGTGTCATGTCACGGAGACAGTCCTATGCTAAGGCTGGTTTTCTTCTCACTCTCAACATTGAAGACAGATAGTTCAATATCACGAATGTATTTTGAACAGTCTCGGAATAACGCTGCTCGCGCTGTTGTAATAGTGCCTGCCAGTAAGCGTTTTCGTGTTGCACTGAGTTGAAATGTATAGCTCTTGCCAGCCAACATGTGAGAAGAAAAATAGTCTTATTTGGATTGCAAAGAAGGCATACAAAATTGAAGCGACTTTGTATGGCACAAAACTTCAAGAAGTAAGATTGAATGGTAAGTTTATCCTTTTGAAATAATAATATATGTTTGAAATATTTATATATGCTGTAGTGTTCGTGGAACACAAGTGTGAAGTTTTGTGCCATTTTATAACGTCACACGATGTTTCCAAGATCCATGTTAGGATCTTTATATCGATTTGCTCGTCTACTACAAGAATAATTGATGTGGTTTTTATAAGGCCCGTATTCGCTTTAGCATACTGCGCGTCCAATCGCTAAACAATATTTATGTCGAGATAGTAGGAACAAGCAATGTATGATTACGGGCCGAAAAAGATTGAGGGCGTCCGTTAAGAAGACTCAATAGGGGCTTATGTATCGAGTCTGGGGCATTTTTCACTTCACCAATGTTTAGCAACTGCATAGCATAGCACATTTGGTGCCAGACTTGCACATTACGAGTTTTTGGTGAGGTTTGAAATGCTTTTATGATTAAATATTGTAAGAATGCATTAGTTTTCAATATGCAACTGTAGTTGCGATGCAATGTTGGTCAGAAAGGTAACGCTGAAAAAGGGTCATTCTAACATTAATTCCAAAAATTTTGAGACAGAAAAAGAGCTGACTTTATTTTTATAGTATCGCAGCTAGATGAAACAACTGAATTCCTGGACGGTTGGTTGTTAAAGTTGATCATATTGATGAGTACATTTATTATATGCCTATTCTGACAAACATTACAAGAATTCGATATTGCCACGGGTCATTGGCACTTGCAGTCTTACTTAAAAATAGATTACTTGAGTCATCACACTTGGAGCATTCTGCAGGGAGTGCATAGCGTTAAGCATTAACAATATTTGTAACACTTGAACGCTCATATTATGTTTATTTACCCTTGTATGCTATGCTTTTAGAGGACTTTGTATTCCCTATGGCACTAATGTTAGGTCGACTGTAATGGAGGTCTGATGAGCCACACCAGCAAACAATTTCTTGAGTACGCCAGAGAATAGATATAGAATATGAAAACATATCTATAAATATGTTTGTAGTAGAAAAAAATGAATAGTGAAATTGAGTAATGATAACTTAATGAATTGTTTGCATGGCTCTTCAGAATTAAGGACATTGTGACGGAAAAGTTATAATAAGTATTTAGACAGACTGACATTTTCGTTTTATAAGTGCCAACACACGAGCGGAGCACAGACGTTACTCTGGAGATGTTCTATTTTACCCCATGTTATTAGTTGCTAAGGATGTTTACTTATTTACCGCGCGCCGGCACGCGGGGACATTTTATTTATTTTTACTTTTCTACATGGGTTACGGTTATATAATTTCTTTTAGTGTTTTGTATAAAGAAAATTATTTTTTTAGTTGGACTCCCGGCGTGTCGCGCGACTTACTATATCGCCTTTATTGTAAACATAGTATTTGTTTTCCTCAATAGTCAATTATTGTAGTTTTTATATAGTGTTAGTTGGATTCAGTTCCAAGTTTTTTTTTACTTGCTCTGACCGAAGTAACTTATTTTTTAATATTGGAAACTGGATCCAAAGAGTGTTTTTATTTAAAATACAGTTGTTTTGCCGTATGAGGCGGTGGTTTGGTTGATTTTAACAAGCATAGACAATGTTTCTTCACACCATAGACGAAGATGGGTGGGGGCCATCTTGAACCCGCACTATTCTTAGCTCTCTGTCCGACGTATGATTTGGGAAAATTGTCGGTATTTTTATATGTGCAATAAATTAGAGGATATACTCTTTCATATCTTAAGACGTCATTTCCATAGGTTTCTCGCAATCAGTAGGCACTACAGTTTATTTTAGTTATTTATGAAACAATTTATGTACCTATTTATGAAAAAAAGGCTCACCTGTGCCAGTATTTACCAAAAACATTGCACATTCACACACTATATCTTCCTCGGTATCATAGCTGCGAGAAACTGCGAGAAATGGCGATTTATCTAATTAGATTCGTAAATATTCTCTCGCTTTTCATTTATTATATGATTATATAGCAGTTTATATGTCATGGTTGCTATGGGATTTTAATTATAGTGGACGAAACCGGCTGCCATAATTAAAAACGACATCGCAATATTTTTAAATAGATGTTGATATAATCTTTGTCTACGATAGAAAAGTACATAATAAATAGGTTAAACATATAAAATACAAATAAAAATATATATACACTATAATATAACTCATTAATATAGGTGACGAAAAAAAAAAGAAAAAAAAAGAAGCTTTATGCCTTTAAATTGTTTGTATGTTAGTATGTAGGATGTTTAAAGGGGGCTTCAGCAGTATAATTATTATGGTACCCACTGCTATGCCCCGCATACTTTACATTCGCACCATGAGAATTAGATAGAGCTAATAAATAATAAAAAAAATGTATATCTAGGTATACGTATAGCGCAGTTTTTGATCTGTGGTAACATTTTTTGATAAACCAAGCCACAGACTCAATAGAATCTACTGCTGTGCTTTATGAGAACATGTTTGTGCTTATAAGTTCGTATTGCCAAGTTAAAAGATATGACAGGTGATCAACCATGTTAGCTCATGGTTTGGTAATACTGTTTGATGATGCTTCCGATACACTTGCTGACCGGTTAATAGGAGTCTCGCCAAAGAAAGAAGCTCAACCGAATACGCTTTTGGTTATTGCATATAATCTGGTAGCTTTTCGACATTTGTTGCCATCAAAACGCGTGACACGACTAAATGAATTGGCTACTACTTTATAATGAGTCCGAACGCACGTCGGAGTACATACCTTAAAATAACGATTTCTTTTTTCAAATACTGCTAGAAAATTATTTTTGAAACTACTTTGTTTTGAGTACTGTTTATATTGCCCGGCGCTGCTAATGCAAAAATCGGGATGCTGTTATTCGGCCCTCAAAATGACGAATTACTGCTTGCCGTGGCGAGACCCTTAACTGTACTGTCGTCGCGCGAACGCTCTGCAAAGAGCATATTCGTTTTTTATGTATTTTTGCACTGAGAAAAAGTTCCTATATTAAATACAAAAAGAATCTGCAAAATGTACGAACAGGACGCGTCGGAAAAGCATAAGCAATTGTCTATGGTCATGGTACGCCTAGTCATTATTTATATATAAAAGTAATAAACAATATTTAAAAGTAAAAACAAAACGGGAGAGAATAGTTAGGTTTGGACAGATGTTATGATTAATTTTAAATATGCTCATTATTTAAAGCTTTTATTTGATATTTTAAATTGCCTTAACCGAGTCAATCTCGAACAGTTGTGGGAATGAACTGATTTATATATAATTTAGTATGAATTAGTACAAATGCCTGGTTGTAACGGGCAGCTCGAAGGCAACTTTATTTATTGGATTAAAACATTGGTTTCGCTCGTAACAGTAGCAATATTTTGTATGTAGTGTAACATTAGTAGCGTCTTTGAACTATTTATTTACTCTTAGGTTAATTGTTGGACTGTTAAATGTTTTCTGTTGATAGAGAGTTGCTTCTCTGAGTTCGCTGTGGCGGGCAACGTCCAGAACTGTTACAAGCTGCCTCATTGCTGGGTTTACTCAATGAAAAGAGAAATAGGTTTGGTGGATTGACTATGGCTTTTAAATCCGGCCCTGTCTGAGGTACGAGGCGAGACAGGACAGGAGTGATAAATAAATTGAAAACCGACTTAATGCTATATGGATAGAGTTGATAGTTCTCTACTAGTATAAATGTATAGTGAGCCACATAGAAATGTATGCTATCCTCTGGTACTATTATATGAGTATTTTGGTGGTATACTATTCTATGTAGCCCCTGTGAATTCTCATGTCGTTGCAACATTGTTGATCGTGTGAGATGAAAAAGGGATAAGCTTTGAACAGATAAAGTAATCTGTCTCTATTCTAGCGTGATTCTCGTGTGATTCTCGCTTGTCACCCCCACCCCCCTCGCATTCCTCAGACAGGGTCAGAGTTAATCGGTCTAGCTGTAGTCCCACTCGTGCAGGGTCTGTAATGCCGTGTGCAATCAATTCCGCAATGATGCAGTTTGTTAGTATTAGATACCAGCACTGCCCCAACTCGCTAGAGGCAACACGTCATCGTAAAAGCCGACGGAACAGGCTTGAGTGGCTTCGAATGGTTGTTATATTTTAGTAAATGTCCCGCGTGTTGCTCTCCAGCTAGTTGGACAAGAATTAATGTTGAGAGAATTAATGATCGATTTTTTTCAACTTACGTGGTCGATTTTGTTATATTCGCTTCAACTAAGAATATTGATCTTCCATTCTTGTGATTATTTATGTGTGAATCGAGGATGGTGATAGATAATGGCCGTTAGACAGTCGTATTTATAGTTGAAGCGTATAGCGACCCTCATACCAAATATTGGAATAAATCGGTTGTTAACAAGGTTAAGAGTTTTATAATATTTGTAATCGCGTGCGAAGTGAGAGGTGAATTAGTAAAGCCGGCACTTGATCCCACGAAGGACTAGTTTGCAATGTAAGCGTCTACTTAGGAGTGCCGTATTATAGTATAGTTCGATTTTCTATTGGAGACCGCCGCGGGGGCGCCCCCCGCGGCTCGTCCGTCTTGTTTGAATTGAAACGGGGTTGTTGTTATGTTAATCTTAGTCTTATGTTGTATAAGATTTTCAATATATCTTTAATATTAGTAACGCGTGTGTTTAAGAACTTTCTTTACTTAACTAAACTTTCAAACTGATATAGGAACTCGTATTGGAAAAGAATATACTTTGGCTTTGTTTAATCAAATTGTGTTTAATATACCAACGAGTAAATAAAATGTTTCGTAATTATGATTTTTGTAATTATTTTTGACCGCCCTTCCCGAGCTTTCAGGTCTGACGAGAACACACACAAGTTAATCGAGTCGGGTCGTTTCAAAATTAATTACGAAAATCCTATTTGCGGTTGTCGTTCGATCCCACTAAGCGATTACTTGGTGTGTTCTTGCAGAGTCTGACAATGAAAGCGCTCTCTCGTCCACGCCCACCAAAACCGTGTCCCCCGAGGACGCTCAAGGGTGCTCCAAGTCGCAGGAGCTCATGCTGCTCGAGAAGATCCAGGCCGAGGCCGCGGCCTACTACAACTACGACGCGCTGCCGCCGCCGGCCGCTGAGGTCAAAGAGCGAAAGATCGTCAGAACTAACCTCAACACAAAGTACGACAGACTCTCCCTCGATGAACTCTCAGGTAAAAAACAGGCCACGGAGCGGCGCAACTCGCTAGACTTCAAAGTCCTGTCGCTAGATGAAATTAGGGCTCGAAAGAAATCAGAAACCATTATACACACTACACCCATCACGCTAAACTTAAGTAGGAAACGAAAACTGTCCACACAAGAGACTATCACAACGTCGGGCAACAAAATAATCAAGGTTGTAAGAAGCAATTCAATAGTTTATAAGAAATTAGATCAAAACACACCCGCCGCTCCTAGTCAGCCTAAAGTGGATCAAAAGCAGACTGAAGAAATCGTTAGTAGGAAGCGAACACTCTCAGAGCTGAGTATAGACATCTACGACATACAAGATGACGAGCTAGACGATAGCTGCCACGAATTCAAGAGAATCAAAGTAGCAGAGCAAACTCAGAAACCACAATTTATTAGAAATAGGTCGAAGTCTACTAAAGAAAGTAGCGATACTGAAGTAAAGTCTTACGAAGCAGACTCTAGCACTAAAACTGACGATTCAGACTCAGAAGTACAACTAGTTAGTATAGAAATCAACGAAAAACATATAGATGTAAGTAGCGAGATTATAGATGTAGATTCTACAAAGCTAGGTGAGCCTATAGATATAGTGGATTTGAGTGATGACCCAGAGGAAAGTGATGTGGCTGTGTCCGACTTAGATTGTGATTTAGTGAAAAATGTGCCCGACGTGGTGGCTAGCTGTCATAGGAATGCTAAGGAAGGTACAGAGAGAGATGTTATTTGTGATATCGACTCACTTTTAGATGAAGAGTTATGATTTAATGTAATTCGCGTAGGTTTTAAGATATGATGAAGCGTACAAACAAATAGTGAATTATATTTCAATAGATTGCTATTTTACTATGAATTAAGATATACGAGTGCGATCTCCATAGATTTTTTGCCCTAGAAAGAAAGGGTGTCTGGTACATACATTTTTAATTTATAACTAGCTTCTCAATTTCAAACTACACTTTGTAGGTTTACTCATAGATTTACTTAGTTCTTTGAAGTTATACTTTACGTGTTAATTATATTTTACTTGTTAAGCATCTGAAGAGTTAAGAAATAAGATTGGTTGTCAGTCATAGGAGGTGAAAACCTTTGGTCGATTTAAGCACCTAGTAGGCACTTTAAAAATCATTAGACTGACCGACACTTCTCCTAAATCTGGATTGGATTTATAAATCTAAGAGAACAGTATCTATTTAAAATAAAATCTGTTTTCTTGGGATTTACGGCAATTTAAAATAAGAGGTTTTTTTTTTAAGTTGTCATTTTACCCTTCTGCCCCACCCGCGCCCACCGCGCATATGTAGTGTAGGTATGAATGGATTTAAATATGTACCTATGTTGGTTGTTTCCTCCTGTGGCCTAAACGGCTTGACCGATTTTGAAGTATGATTCGTATTTCCAAGGAATGTCATAGCCTATGTGACGTTAGCAAAAAATCAATATAACGGATGTAAACTGACATGTCACAATGCAGGCGGGTTTTTTATTTTTTGATAGTCCACTTGTTCTTCGAGTTACCTATTTTTGTATTGGATCTCTGCTTAATTCCTTTTATGACAGGCTATTTTTGCAGTGTTTGTTACTGATCACTGGTTTATGAGATAGTATTTTTGTGAAAGTGATTCCATTTTACAATTTGTTGACAAAATCTTTAGATGTATATGTACTGGTGTGTACTTAGGTACATAAAGGTTCTGTGTGTACAATTTTGATATCTAATTATTGTGTTCAGAAATGCACATGTTAAGGACACGACGAGATGTAAAAGCTTTAATTTTAGTTATATTATATTTGTAGTTCAGATAATAATAAATTATCTATAAGTGTTACGGTTCACATAGCGACCGATTTTGCAATAACAAAACGCGTTTGACTTTATTAAGCTGCGTAAATTATTGCACTCTATAAAAAAATGTGTATAAAACACAAGATTTGTAATTCACATGGCACGTTGAAATGTTAAAATTTTCAAATAAAAAACAGTTGTTTGATCCAAAAAATTATTTGTATAATGCTGTATTTAAAACGTTTCATCGACATCACACAGTTATTCACAATTCATTAATCTATACTTTACACTTAAGAACTAAGAATAATAAATTCGAAAGTAATATCTCGTTTGAGATCGCTAAATGACATGTTTGGTACTACTGTGAGATGTACGAATAAAGAAACAGTGTCTCTACAGTGTTAGGGTCTCGCTACATCATGGTGCCTGTTCGATGAATATTTTCGGATAGCGTCACATATCTAACTAGCAGTGTATTCGTACATGTAAGACTACACCGACTCTATGGTTGAACTGATACGTCTCAACAATCAGCCAATCACAACAATATCATAATTTAGCGTCAACCTGCTATCGATACTCAATATAGTGCGAAGTAAACGGTGTCGCTGTCCTTTTATTCAGGCTGGTGTAGCGCTGTTAAAATATTTGAGTAAATTAATCAAATATTCGCCAGGGATTTATGCCCACATGTGGCGAGACCCTTAGTCTTGTTTATAATTACAACAATACATTTAAAAAGATCCACAATTAATGAACGATATCTTGTACATCAAAGAAATTATTTACAAGCTTATAACTAACAAGCCCTGTTTTATGAAAATAAATACAGTAACATTTAGACTTTTTCTATTTTTGGACATATACAAATGACATTGTCAAAGCGATTCCGAGATTTATTCGTAAACATTTACAACAAATATACAGAGCTCGATATTATTTCTAAATCTAACCTATGTCAGCGTTACCGTTCGGCCATAATAATGCGACAAGTGATTTGGTCTTAGGTATACTTCATATTTTTCCTACTTTCCTGAAAATCACTCTCACTCACACATCTTAGGTACAGTACTACCACTTTTATAAGTTACACCGATGTACCTGCGCAGAAGTCAAATTTTTGCATGGCGCGAAAATAACCGTCCGCTATTGGCTGATGTGAACGCGCTATGCGGTGACTCGGCCACTCTCGATAGTTGTACAAGTATTGCGAGCGAGATAGCACGAGTTCTGTTGTTGTTGGATTTCAAATAGTAGTTAGTAGTACTTAAGTAGTAGCAATAAGTTTGCTATTTCATTGATGTTTTCATTCGGTATGAGTCGGCGGTAGGTTGCGCTATTCTGCGCCATCGAATAATGCCGATGCGACTTATTAATGTGGTACTACTGTACCTACCTTTACAGAGAAAAACCAAGTCATCTGTTGACTTATAGTTAGTTTACATAGAGATGCGACTAGGTGCCTTTTGAACACTCTGTTATAGATATAGTTTTCCAAAACGGTACATGTTACAAGTACAACGCAGCACGACGAAACGAAGGTGCCACGCACATTGCAACGTCGCTTCCATGTAAACCTACCCTTATAAAATGGCCGATTATAGGTATGAAATAAAATTAACACTTACACGAAAATATTAAAATATTTCATTCAAGTACCTAGGATACAACATCATATGTGCATCGCGTACAATTGATCGTATAGAAAATACCTATAATTAATAACGTTTGAATGAAATAGTCTAATTTACATAAATACAATTTGAGCCTATATTTTGTGCTCTTACTGCTGTTTGTGGCAACTAACGGATATGTTGATTCTTTATACTATACGTGTGTACAAGTCTGGCAATATTTGATTGCAGAGTTTGAAATTGGGCTAAAATAAAACATATAAGCTAAAAGAAGATCTACGGCTTGTTTGTTTAAATGAAGATGATTTTCACTCCTGCCCAAAGCTTGATTTTTTTAAACTTTTAACCAGGTTTTCAGTCTTGGAAAGCCTGAAATAATTCCACAAGTCTAGTCGGTATGTAATTGCTATAGAACCTATTATTTGACGTAGTTTAATGAATTTTTGAAATAAGCGGCCGCAGCACTGAGGTGTCGCGTGCGGTGGTCCGGTAACCTGATATTGGGCCACAGCACGGAAGTATCATAGTACATATATCTCCATGGGCCACAGTGTGTCAACTGTTGCTGTTTGTCAAATATTATCCAATGACAGCGGCTTATCGAAGTCGACGCCTCAGTGCTAACCTTCGAGCAACACGGCCTCCGTACCGGACGGAGGGAGTGGGCAAAGCGACAATTTACAATGACAATTTTTCTGGCGTTTTTTGCGGGGGGAAATGTGCACACAAGTTTAGTTCCGCACACCTACATACAAAACTTAAACTGTCACTTGATAGTAATTATGACATTGTCACAAAAAATAACATAAAAAAGAAATAATAATTTGTGTACAGATAAGTCACACACAACTAACACATAGACATGCATATGCCTAATTTTGCTTGTACCTTGACAGAGCGGAATGCAGCGTATGGCTACTCCCTTCCGTGTTGCTCGAAGGTGCTACCATCTAATGGTGAATATATCAGAACCCTCATTCCATAAATAAATGTGCAAAGAAAGTAAAGACGTCTTCATTTTTATCTTACTTTTCGACCTCGGCGCTGCTCGCATTAAGGTCCGTGGGAAACGGTACCTTTTCCAGGATGAGTGGTAACCTATGTCCTTTCTCTGGCTTTAAACTACTTTTATACCAAATTTTATCAATATCGGTTTGGCGGTTTATACCATATCAAAATCGGCTCAGTGGTTGAAGCGTCAAGGGGTAATAGACAGACAAACATATAAGTATAAGTATGGAAATTTTCTTGTAGTTGTGACGTTCTATTAGGTGAAGTACACTTGTATCATGTGGATACGGCTATCCACAGCGGCTATCCATGTTAATGAACTGGAGCAAGTTCGTATTATTTTAGTCTATTCGTCACTACATCATCCTGAAAGCCTTTGTCCGGAAGAGGTATAAGTTTTCCGTTTCCACACACTTCCCGTCTTCCTTTCTCCTCCCTATTGTCTCATGGAATTATTTAAGCAAGTACTCGTTTGTGAATCAAAAGAGGAATGCACAATAAAAATGAGTGATCACATCGAAAAGAAGAGAATGTGAGATCCTACTGTGTAATTTAGCGCTTCATTTCACACATGCCAGAACTAAGTTGCTAGCCGTATCGAGAGCATTGTCGAAGGAGCTAGTTCCACCAGGGTCACTGCAGCCGCGACCAGTACTGCTGCGAGTCCTGGCCGGGCACCGCCAGCGGCACCGACACGCCTGCGCCCAGGAGACCGCCCAGCTCTGGGAACGTTTAGTCAAGATATAAGATATTTAGTAAGATAAGTAGGAGGGTAATTTTTATAGGTAGGTAATTTTGGATTCTACGCTTCCACGTTTCCACGTTTTTGTTGCTTCCACGCTGATATGGGAGAAAAGGAAAAACAAAGAATATGCTAGCTGCTTTTCTTCCCGCGCAGACCGTAAAAGCCGGTCAAGGGATTGGGCTAAGATATTACGTTAATACCTTACTACTACGCTTTCCAACTTAACCCACTAACACGCTAAACGAGGCCTTTAGTCTGTCTACCCCGCAAGGGATAAAGACGTGATAATATCTATGATGTAAGGAAACGGACACCCGTTAGGGGTGTGGTTTCGGCAGTCGGTTTAAAGTAGGGTGTTAGCCCAAATTATTATTTTGCCGCCCTATCGGCATCTGCTTACACAAGTCTATTGGCAAATCAGCACTGCCGAGGTACCTATCTAATGTATAGGCGACGATGAGAGGCACGGAGAGCAATTAGCATAGCAAGGTACAGTCTGAATCAAAGTTTATGGCGGCTCGGATATTAGCTCCGATCTGCGCAGCTCGTGCTCCGCCACCCTACCCACCTAATATTGTGTTCTGCGCGATGTTCCGAGCCGCCATGAAGTTTAATTCACATTTGGGGGACATTGCTGAATTTAGACCGATTATTGTAGAAATCCTTTAGAATGGCTTTTTGAAGTGGTCTTCTTTAGGCTAAATTGAATATGAAGTCTCTGAGATCTCTCATCTGAACGTATTCCCAGTTGCAATTTCGTTGTGTTACTGCGAAGACCAGGGACTACTTTTTAGCTGGAACATGCATATTATCACGCCTCTGTCCCATGGGAGTAGGTAAAGACCAATGACTCCATCTGGCTACGATCCTTACAAACCTCTTTCGCTTCATCTACATCCATCACTCTTTTAATAAATGCTCGCCGGTTTCGGGTACTCCTGACTTGCCCCTTGGCAAGAATGTCTGCAATCTGGTCACGGTACGTGCGTCGAGGCCGGCCCTGAGCTACTCTTCCTAGCTTAGCTGGAAGATGTCGGGTAAACAATAAATACCTGGTGGCGGTGACGAAGGTTCGTGCTGATACCCGTGATGGTTGACGTATGGGTGCGGCGGTTGCCGGTAGCCCAGTTCATAGCGCGGGTAGCCTAAGAAGCCGCTTTTGCAAAGGTCTGACTCCGTGGTCTCGCAGACCGGCGCTTCGGAGACCATGCCGCTGCCGTAGCCCATCGGGGTTAGCGGGCTGGAAGGGAGAATTATAGATTAAGTATTAGTGGCTTAGACTCGTGTTCGTCATGTTTCACTCGATATAAGAATATGAATATCCTAAAATATAGACATGATTGATGTATTTTCCTTGCTAGCCTTTCCAAGCAGATCGTAAATCTGGTCAAGGTCTGGTGTGGTTAACAATCCGTCACTATTTTGATTCCAATTTTCACCGATAGAGACCGTCATCACGGGCGAGAGCATCGTGGTAGAGTATACCTCGTGTTTCTGTACACTCTAGAAGGCACGACCCGACCAGTGGCAAAGTACGAGCGAACGCTAATGTTTCGCCTAAAGAATAGAACATGGCGTAATTTCAATCGTTTTGGTTCTTTTGGTACTTTTCTTATCATACCAACGCTGGGAACTCGAAAATTGAACACTGTTGTATGAATTTTTTTTTTATTTTCCAGCTATGATTATATAGGAAAAGTTGTTATATCGACTACGATCACAATTTCGCCATGTATATGTATGTATAACTCGAGGCACACGCACTAGTGATATAAGATTAGAAACGCGGACTCGTGGCGATTATCTTCTCGCTCGAGGACGCAGCCTTTTAGGTCTTATGGCTTTAGCCTCTGTCTATTCCGTTTCCAATAAGGCACGGTTTCCAATAGGGCTCACACACAATGTATTGAATTGAATGCACACTTACCTGTAAGTATCAACGTTGAGCGGCGGCTGATACGGCTGGTGCGGGTTGTGGGGATGCGCGGCGTGGCCGGGGTGCGCGGGCGGCGCGTGCGGCGGCGCGGCGGGCGGCGCGTGCGGCGGCGGCGCGTACGCGCACTCGGGGCTGCGCCGCTGCGAGCGGATCTTCTCCTCGCGTCGCCACTTCGCGCGGCGATTCGAGAACCACACCTTAACGTCGGGTTAGGTTAACACAAAGCGCGGAGGCTACGCGCTACTACCGAACTACATCTCTACGGTTTACAAGCTACATAAACCCTAAAAATATAGTGATAGGTACAAGGATATTCTGCTATGCTAATAGGTATGGAGTTCTTAAAAGCCTCGTGAAAAGCCTTCTTAAATGGTATCTTGTTTTGTATGGTTACGATAATCGCTTTCCATCTGGAGGACAAACATGTGTTCGTTCGGAGGCTCAGAACAATTGTGCTTATGGTATAGGTAGTCGATTTCTTCAGGAAAGTTAGCCTGAATTTCTACTTGGTCGAAGAAGCGGTATGAGGTATGATATCACTGTTTTTTTTTTCTTAAGTGAGGTCTTACTCTTCCTTCGAGACTACTTCTAGTGGTAGAAATTGTCTAAGCTTGTATTTTTTTTTGTCTTTTGTTTCTTATATACCTACTCATATCATATTTGTGAGTTTCTAGGTGAAAAAAATCATTGCAAAATTGCGACGATCAAAAGGCAGTAAAATAAAACTTAAGTGATAAGTGATTCTCTGAATTGAAGTAACTGATGATCGGTCACATTAGGTTTATTAAATTGTTAGTTTTACTGGCCATCTATCGTATTGTACTTACGTTATTTCTAATGAGCGTGGATATAGATGGGTTAATGAGGCTCACCTGTATCCTGGCTTCTGGCAGGCCGATCTTGGCTGCCAGTCGTTCGCGGGCGAACACGTCGGGGTAGTGCGTGCGCTCGAACTCTACAAAACAAAATAACTTGTAGTGTAGGTAAGTACTTAGCTGTTTATTTATTTGTTTTTATATAGAACAGTAGTTAATGTTTTAACAGTGTACCAGATATCATTTTTACATGCCGAGCAAGTGGAAGCACGCCTTTCCATTGCTCATGTTGCTTTATGTTGACTCTTCAAGCAGAGCAGTCAGAGGGTTGGAGAGGCCTCTTTGATGTTTATAAGCTTTGTTTAGGTTGTGTTTCCTAAGTCGCCTTCTACGTACAACATCCACGGGAAGACTTGTAGTGGTTCTATTCTACTCTGCCGGGAGTTATACGACGCCTTATTTTTAACACCAGTCGCTAGTGGACTTAGGTACAAGTACTTATTGTTTTAATCAAATTGCATTTTTCCCATATCTACCTACATATATTGTTATTGTACTATGGTTCCTCGCCTCAGCTATAATGCTGCCAAGCTGTTAAACTCTTGCTCTCACCTCTCTCCAAGCTGTCGATCTGCTCGTTGGTAAAGCTAGTGCGGTTCCGCTGCAGCTTGCGCTTGAGACGAAGTCTGGCCGCGTCGTCGTCGGCGCCGCTGGACCCTGCGTTGGAGTTGTCTCCGGACCCCGTCTCATCGGAATGCAGACCTTCCAGGCCTTCCAGTGGTTCATCGCCTGTGAAAGGATATTTATATAATTAGGTGTTTGTACTCTATCTATACATCTTTTTCTTATAAGAATATCTAACCTCGTTGAGTCCTCAGCTGTAATGCAATATATAAAATAGCATGTACTTATTAAGGTACTAAAATAATCAGATTGCCAATGTTTTTGATAGAAAAAAAAATTTGCAAAATGCTTCGTCAAAAACTTCACCGAGAATTATCCGCAACATGTTTTGTCAAAAGGGTTAAAATTATCCACAACAAACAAATATTGCATGTTAGTTTATCAGGGCGAGAAGGGAGCCCTTACACTATCACACAATCAATGCTTTTCAGTGGTACTCTTTACCTACGAAAACCTCTAGGTTTGAAAACATTTGGGAAAAAATGCCACCGTCCAACTCGCGTGGATTTTTTGAATGTCTTATTTCTTAATTTATTTATGAGTACCTATAGTAATTTCAATTCAAGTCTAGATGAGCTAGTTCTATCATGAAATTAAGAGCCCACATAAAGCTCTGTTTTTGCTAGTTTAAAATAATCTGGCACAGTTTTAACGGTCGGTCGTATAACTGGCTTGCAACGAGATGTTAGTGATTTTTTTTAGTTGTTGCTTGCAAAATCGTTAGGAAGAGCCGGATTCTACATGCTCCGAAACAACATGGCATACACTATTTATGGTAAGCCGAAGATTGTCTAGCTAGCATATACATAAAAGATTATAAGTAGAAATTAGTATACATATGTATCAAAGCACAGCTTTAAGCTATAAGCTGTATATAGGAGCTATATAGGAGCTATTACACTAGGTCTAGGTCTCGGTCTTAAAAACATGGACCTAGTTTAAAAATGGTCCTAACTTGAACAGCTTTTTTGTTAGTCGGGCTGCATAGGACTCTAGATGCAATAGATAGACTATATTATAGATATTTTGAAAATGACTTAGAACAAACATTTTATCCTTCAAACGATCAAAGTAAGCGAGATTGTAATTTTGTATCTATTAAATGTGTGTTAAATCAAAATGAATACCTTTTCCTATTAGACCAATGCAGGGAAATAAATCGACATTATCATACAAGTTGCCCGGCCGGCCGAACTGCGTATCCAGGGTAAGGTTATTCATTAGCCGACTTCAAAAAAACAAGGAAGTTCTCAATTCGTCGGTATCTTTTTTTATATATGTTCCCTGATTTCTCGAAGAAGCCTGGACCGATTTCAAAAATTCTTTTTTTTTCGGACAGATGGTCCCATTAATTTTTTATCGAAATGTGTCGAGTACTTTTAGAAAAAATATATAAAACCCACACCACACATTTTTTTACACGGATGCCGTTCGGTTTACTCTTATTTCCATTTTATACTTATGCTTATTCAAACAAATTGATAGGGTTGATCGGTTTTTGTTTTATGTCAAAAATATTTTAATTAATTGAATGGGCTTGTCACAGAACTATAAATCTTAGGGGCTTGTTTGATGGTTTGCAGGAAAATAGTGTTTATACTTACACTCTGTATATGTATTTAGATATGGTACCGCGACTTCCCGCCATCTGTACTAACTTTCCTGTGGCAAAAGGTAATAACCGAGATAATCAAGTTCACAATTGAATTCCCGCGACGAATGTCGCTAACGACCACCTTCCAGGATAAACGGCAACTCGAATAAATTCCGCTGTTATCGAGTCTTGTTTAAATTAATTACTTCGCGCTTGGTGGCCGCGGAATCACTTGATAAAGTGCCGAAGTAACATGGGCGTGTATAGGGGTGTTGGGGCGCCGGGCACCCCCTTATTTCCTCTTTTAGGAATATAAAAATACAAGCCGCTGTGGCTTGATCTGGATATGGATTTACGAATATGTAAAGATATTTTCAACACACCGTGTCATAAAGTGACTCCTGAAACACGATTTTTCACTCATAACGCGTTGTACGATTCTTCGTGAGCTATTTTATTAATAATAACACTCGTAGTTTTATTCACCTTCCTCGCTTAACTTAGCTCACTGGAATCCCAATTGTAATCTACTCCTTAACGCAAAAACTAATAATAAACGGATTTTGTGTCGTGAAACTTTATTAAGCGTGATTTCTCGTACGTTTTTTGTAGCAAAACATTATTATGTTTTGCTACAAAAAACGTACGAGAAATCACGGAAAAACTTGTATATTTTATAATTCCTAACTGAGTATGTATTTTATTATACTACTGAAGAGAATTCTACCTTCTCCTGTGTGCAGTCCAGGCACAGAATAAGTCTAGTAGTTACCGAATATTTGCACCCGTTGACTCCTCAACCCATGTGAAAATTGTAAATACGCCCATCTCAAGTAATATTACGGACTATTTATCAACTTTGGCGGTTAATGAAAATATAACGAAGGGAAAAAGACGTGATTGTATGTTGGACGGTTTGTCTCAACAAGAACTTGAATTTTATAGAAATGTTTCAATATACAGAGTGTTACGTAACCTTCCATACCGTCTTAAAGGGGTGACTCAGCCCGTCAATATAATTAACTTTTGCTATGGGATCCAGGTACAACCTACAACCTTGACAATATCGTCCACCCATCTCAGGATCGGGACGGATGGCGGAAACGAAGAGAGGCCTATGCTCAGCTGTGGGTGGACGATGGGCTGAGATAATGATGATGATTGCTATGGGATCAACGCTGGGAAATCGATATTTTTTTGTCTTTTTATACATTTTGGGCGGAATACTTTTGTAGGAAAACGTCGAAATTTTTTTTTGTCTTCCCAGTTTTTTTTCCCATACTAAAAGTTGATCATATTGACGGGCTGAGTCACCCCTTTAAGGGTGTGGCGAAAGTCATGTTACACTGTGTATACTTTTTATATTCTTGTTTTAGCTAAGGCCTTTTTACGGTAGGCGTGATTGGCTTTTCCTCTGGCCTTTGTTCTACCGCTCAGTAGTATTTAGCGGATTTGAAAACCTTTTTCTGTTGTTTCTATTAGAGGTCGACTGGGGACCTGGAGCATCATATTTTTTTGGTGATTTATTTTGAACTTTGCATTTGATATCTCCAAAGTATCTTTTTTTTCTTCCTCTCATGTAAAGTGAATCGTATTAGTTGTTAATTTGTGTGATATGTCCCTATATATTTATTTATTAGTAAACTTATGGGGACGTTGTATTCTTTGTTGCGTTTTTCGAAGTTATGTATCGCACTCCTATTTAAGAATCTAGCTATGTATCGTTACTTAGCTTAACAATCGAATATTCGAATGTAATAATATATCGACAAGACTCGTATATTGATGTTAGCGATAAAGTTACACCAAGGCATGTAAACCTTGGGGCAAACTTATAGGCATCCAAACTTGTCTTATTTCCAAAGACCTTCGCAACTTAGGTTCGCCATGCTGTACGGAGAGTGAACTTTAGGAATAGATCTACTTATGTATAGGTATATGTCTGGGAGTATATACTTACATTGTTGTCATCGCTGTTTTTGTGTATAAGTGTTACACTGGTCTCGGGATTTACAAGGTGACCAATGGCATCTTACCTATCTTAAAGACAATCATCGATGAGCTTCCATTTTATGCAAATCGTTGAGGTGGTCATATTATATATTCATGAAACCATTTAATACTACCTGTTATAATCTGTTTATCAAATAATTCGCACTTGCTACGACAAGGATGATTAATGCTTTCTGTTATTGTTAAAAACAAATTTTACTGGGACTGTTTAGGTCTATAATTTTAGTTGTTTTTTGCTGCTATTTATAAAATGTACATGAGTGTTTGTTGCCATGAATAAATAAAATAAAAAATCTAGAGTAGTTAATAATAAAACGAAGTAATGAGGTCTTTTAAGCTAGAGTGCAGCAACTGTGCTTGCCTATATGCCAGGAGAACGAAATGTTTGATTTTTTAAATGGTTTTAGTTTTGGGAAACTAGATTATTTTTTGTTTGAAGATCTAACTTACGTATTATGCTCAACATACTTATATTTACATTGTACGAGTCAGCCTGATTTTTTTAAATTGTTAGTGCGCGTCTTCTTAACTAAGGAGAGCTGAAAATCAGTGGTTGCTTTCCTCTTCTTCAGCAATTTATCGCTGAGTTCTACTTTTTTTTAAGTTTTTAATATGAGTTTGTTTGTTTTTAATTTGTATTGTGTATTAAAAAGCACAAAAGATTAAATTCTACCTATATTTTTTCTGAATTATTCTATTTTTATGGTCACTATGTATTGGAACTGGAACCATTTTGTAACAATATAAATACTTACATATAACCTAGCGAAAACTATCAAAACCTTTCCTACAGTTAAATGTAGCACAAAACAACCTAGGTACTACTTTTTGGTTCTAGGGACTATATTTTTATCGTTATTGTATCTCTGGTAGAATTACCATTTGTGTGATTTTATGGGCAGTTTGGTGGTCGCGCTCACTGAGACGGGCAACGTTGCGGAGGGGCGTGTGTCCGCAACCCGGGGCCCACTCGTTACAAGTTACAACGGTTCCACTACAAAAAATTTACCATCTAGCTTTTTCCAGCGACTTCACCCGCGTTAGCTGTGCTGTTATTATGATGAACATTGAGAGGTTCATAAATATCGGTAGTTTTTAGTAAATGAGTAATTAATCATTTAAAATACTTTGAAATTTATAGTACCTACTAATATTATATAAATAATCTGTACTTTTGTATTGTAGGAGTAGCCACATCGTAGGCAGAGATAAATTACTAAAAATTATATAATAAATATATATATATATATTTATTATAAATCAATAATCAATAATTAATAAATATATATTAATTATTGAATTAGGCATTTGTCTCCCATCTCACCTGATAGTAAGTGACGATTCAGTGCATAAAACCTAGATGTGGTTCAGTGGCTAAAGGCCGCTGGACAATAACTCTCTAGAGACTGATAAGGTTCTAAAGATACACGAAAATACGAGAGAATCGGATGGATCCGCGAAAAATGCCTGATTTTAAACTTTTACCCAAAATGAAACCATAACTTTCTCGATGACTACACAGACAAAATCACAATTTATCAATAGACTATAACCCTAAACTAACTCCAGGAATAAATTAAGCTCAAGTGTCAAGATCTCACAGGCACTGTCTCCAAGCGGGGTAGCTGGGGGTCGGACAGAGGGGGGAGGCGAGGGGGGGTGGCGTAACGCGGGCGTTCATGCGGAAAGTGACGATAACGCGGCCTAACACGTAACCTCGCTCGCTGGCTGATAACCGTATCGCCTAAAAATGTATGCCTAATAATGGCTTTGACAAGCCACTTACCTGACAGATAAAGCGGTTTTTGAATTATGAGAATTGTTTGCGGTGAAGTTAGCGCTGAGATCTGCGGAGATAGGACGCTGGAGGAATCGGAAATTTACGGTTAGTGGAAATAAGAGCTACTCGCGGTGCGTAAAGTATACTAAGTTTTAACGAGCCAAACATTTGATCGACATAGTTCGATATGAAAGCCAAAGGAGTGTTAACAATAAATAACCTACTCGTATAATAAAAGACAATCTTTTTTCGTATTCATAGCATCTATTGCAGCATATAAGCCTCCTTCAATGCACTCCAACTATTCCGGTCTTTTGCCATTCTTCTCCCAGCAACTTTGGCGATGTCATCACTCCGTCCGGCGAGCTAGCGGTTTCCCTCGGTTTCTTTGTCCTGTCTTGGGTATCCAGTCTAGCGACTTCTGGCCCCATCTTCCATCCTTACTACGGCTTATACGATCTGCCCATATGCATTTCCAGACAATAATGTTGGCATAAAAATAACATCTAAATCAAAATAGAGAAAAAAGTTTGTTCCCGAAACAGGTCTACGCTGCGCTACGGCGTAGCTCTCGTAGACCTCGTAGAACGAGCGTTACGAGTATTATTTTCACAACAATGCCAATGCTAGTATAAGACACTTCTCGTCGTAGCATAGAAGTAGTTTTTCGTAGCATCTGTAGAACATTCAGTTTTTACATTCTCTTTTGAATTAATAAGGTTTATATTGAAATCTTTGTGTTTGGTTTATATTATTTTTAAATTATAAATATGGTATATTTCATCATCATCATCATCATCATCAGGTCTTTCTAGTCTCCACTGCAGGAGCACGACCCTCTCTGTACACTGCTAGAGCCATATACTAGCCTGAGTAGTCAGAGGATTTGGCCTACACTCTCCACGCTGGCCAGAAGGGTTGGAGATGTATCTTTGATGTTAAAATAAGCTTTGTTTAGCTTGTTTCCTTAGTCGCCTTTTACGACATCCACGGGATGACTTGGAGTGGTCCTATTCTACTCTGCCGGGAACTACACGGCAAATTAAATGGTATATTTAAATTTTGTAATTTAAGGACACTGAAAAAGTGAAGTAACGTCGAAGCAACAAGAATCGATTAACTTAATAATCGTGTGTTGTGAAGAATTTCCGAGACACAGCAAGTTACGTAATACAGTAATAAAAGAGGATGAGTATTTTTACGGCGGTTTTCCGAAGAAGAGTAGCCTTGAACCAGGTAAGTTCATGGATTAAGAAATCCGATTTTGGTCTACAATTAAACAAATTTGCACTAACGTAAAAATAAACATCATATTGGTAATATCTAAAACGCAACACATCTACTTAGTTTCATATCACTACATATATACTTAATGAAAACTCAAAACTAACCGTGGCGGGCGGCGGGATATTTATGTACTGTATCATTTACTGACTGTGACGAGCTCCGTGGCACAGCGGTCAACACGCCTGCCTGCGACACGGAGGTCCCGGGTTCGATCCCCGATCAGGTCAAGATGGAAAATGATCTTTTTCAGATTGACCTGGGTCTTGGATGTTTATCTATATAATAAGTATCTATTATAAAATATAGTATCGTTGAGGTAGTATCCCATAACACAAGTCTTACTTAAGAACTTACTTTGGGGCTGGCTCAATCTGTGTGATTTGTCCGCATAAAAAAAAAAAAGTATTTCCGAAACGCGCCGAGTTACGTGGTAAGGTAGTGGTGGAGGACGAGTGTTTTTACAGCGACTCTTCGCAGAAGAGTTGCGTTGAACTGAGTACTTGGATTATAAATACGATTTTGGAAAACTTTTAGAGAATTGGCTTTGAAATTAAAAATCTCCAAGGTGAGGAGCCCGGCGGACCAGTGGGTGTGAGCATTATTAGCGCTAACTCATGTTATGCATATAAAAATATCTCGAACTCTTCCGTTAGTCCCGGCTTGCATCATTGATGGCGTAAAAATATGTCAGATGCCTTGAGGCAGCTTGAAAAATCTGACAACAGTGCTGGCCATTTATACACACGAAAAACAAACAAACAAAAATCTCCGAGGTGTGCCAAGTAAATGATACAGTACATAGATATCCCGCCTTTATCAATTACGGGGTCGGCAAAGCCTTAGGCTATATGGAATGTCAATGCTACTCGTATTTGATAGAAATGACCCACATGATTATGATGCGATGATTTGTTAAGTTTGCCAGCTACTTGGAATTTGCAATGTAAGAAATATGAATAACTATATGATATTTTTTGAGCATTGGTATTTTGTTACAAATAATATTAATATAGAATGAAATGAAATGTTTAAAATAAAGGATTTTTGAAGCGTGCTGAGTTACATGGTGAGGGTCCGTGAGGCAGCGGTGGGAGGCCGAGTTTTTGTAAAGGCTTTAAAATAGTTTCGGTTGTCATGTTCAGTAGGAATTTGGATTACATAAATATCAGGTTATGCAGTTCTATTGAATATTCATATTCTTTTTATAAATATAAAGAAATGTAATAAAAAACGCGCTTTTTTTGGAGAGGGAAATTTAAACGAGATCTTGAAGAACGAATATCTATACCTAAGTACAATAATATCTATCTATACCTTTTTATATCTATTTATATAATAAAACAGAAGCAAGACCAAATTTGTACGTTTGATATTTTTTTGGAAATTGCCTCTGAACTGGACGCAACTATCGGCATAGATCACAAATCACCTATTTTAGAAATATTTGTCGGTTTGTGCGCGTATCACGCAAAAACTACTCGTCCGATTTTAATTGAATTTGGTATAGAATTATTTATCTTATGCATGTTTGATTTATCTCGGAAAAAGTAGGATTGTTGAAAGATAATAAAAATTAATAAAAAACTGAACGCGGTACAAATAATTTCTAAGCGTGTCGACTCGGGGGAATTATATTTCTATTAGACAGAACTTCGCCACTTTGGCGCGTACTAAGTCGCAGATAATTTTATTTAGTGCAGATTTTGCCGACCCATTAGGTAAGTAAGTACATAATAAAAATATTTATACTGGGTGTGCGGTTTCATAATAAACTGAATCACATCCAAAATCTGGTGACCATTAAAGTTGATTAAAAACCTATTAACGTCAGCGAGGGTATACCGACTTTATTTTTGTAACAAAATTCGCGTCATCACAAATATGACACCTCAGAATATTCGAAATATCCGCCACACTATTTACGCCCCCTCGAAAGGTCCTTGCACTCTATGTTTAGACAATAAGGTTGTGTTTCGCGTGTATTGGAGGGTGAGAGTGGGAAAATAAGTTGGTATCAGAATCCCATCTGTCAGGCGGAACATTAATGTTTCATGACGCCGAGTAGATCTGTATCAGATAATAGACATGTCTGTATTTGTGTGTTTACCGTCACTCAGCGGCGGGAGAAAATGTGTGGAGCAAAATACTGCATTTGATTTTGCTACGTAATGGTATTTGCTTTATTGTCATAGATGCGCTGATCAATTTAGGAATTTGTGTACTTATTATGTTTTTAGCATTATTATTTATTGCTTAATTTGTTATGTAGATATAAATTGCTGAATGTTAGTTTTGAGGTGTTATTTTAATATCGTTTTATTTTAAATTTTGCCACCGTAGGGGAAGTAAAAAGTAATGTACCTACAGACCTAGCTCGTAAAGAAAACCGCACTTGTGCGGTAGTGTAATTTTTACTTTCTATTCTGCAAAGAGATCTAAGTTTCAACAAATCTGGAAAATTAATTTGAATCTATGTAACATTTTGCTTTGCATGCGTACCTATGAGGCACATACATTAAATTTTGTAACATTATTGTACTATTTTAATTGATTTAATAGAGGATAAATCATTTAAATGTGAGAAGTACAAAATAAATAAACATTGTTTTCATTTATTTCATCATAAGGCTCTATATGACGTTATTGGTGCCGCTCGGATTTGTATTTTGTAGAAAGTTCTACGAGAAGATGATACACTTTCGTATTTTAGCACCGAGCTAAAGTAAATTAAATTATTTTTATTTAAAAAAACAATAACAAATTGGCTCAGTGATATATAAACAATGAAAGGTATTATAAATATATAAATCTGATACTTTCGTCGAATTTGTAATTTTTATTATTTATCCGTCAGTTGTGTTGAAAAACGTCTTATGATTTCTCGTGAGCTATTTTGATCATAACAGCACTCGTATTTTTAATAACTTCGCTCAATCTCGATCAACTTAGCTCATTTGAATCATAATATACTTACTATTATGAAACTTGATATATTCAGGACACCTAGGTCTATATATGGGTATTGGGTATATGGTAATATCACGACAAAATGGCGATCACACTCATCATAGAGAACCAAAATGGCGGCATAACCATAAACAAAACGCGCGGTGTTATCGCAGAAATGTGACATGTCTCCCGCGATCCCCTGCGCTTTTCTCCAGAGGGAGACGTTTTGTTTGGAACGATGTACTTCGGAGGTATCAGTGGTATTTAAGGGTTCCATATACTTTCAACCTTTTTGTGTAAGGATACCGTTGCTTAAATATCTGTATTATCTTTAAACCCTGACCAAAGAGCACTCTAGATATAGTGGTGCTTACATTTGTTGTATACCTACCTGGTAAATCAAAGGTCTAGATGTATTCTTTGCTGTTTAATTACTGCTTAGATGTATTTACGTACCTATATTACTTTATGGGTATCAAATTAGCTCAGCAAATTAGGTATACCTAGAGTGGAAGACCACAATCAAAATTTGAGGCTTTTTTCATAATAACAATTTCTTTATTGCGAGGCACACTATAGACTTTGCTTTTTGCAGTTGGTATCCTTCAGATCATCATCATTTTTTGTAGGTGACACGGTCAGTCGACCATGCACAACCTGGTGTCAGAGTTCTTCGGAATCACCTCTCGACCTCTGACGTGGTTCCTTTGACGATCCTTCAAATGAAATGTTGTAAAATTCAGTCCTAAAAACGTAAGTTTGCCTCTAGGCTTTCTATTAAAAATAAATATTAATGAAAAAAAAATATTATTGTTGTAAAACTATTTCGAAGTAGACGACTAAGTGGCTACTTCGAGAAGGACCACAGTATTAAAACATAAGTGATGAATTTTGTAAAACCTTCCCCTTCGTAAAGAAAATACTGCGTCAAGGACAAAAGCAATAATTTATGTTTTATTTAAACACTTAGGGCATTTATCGGTAGAGTTATGAATAATGACGGTTCTGCAGTCTAGTCACGCGGCGGCCATTTTGTGCGGATGGCGGGGAAAGGGCAACGCTCGAGCGCCCACAGGTGAATGCTGCGCCGCTTACTGAATTAAATATTTGAAATTAGAATACCATTACTTTTATAAAGTCGTTATGAAAGGCAAGGGCAAAGGATCACCGTTGTTTGCGCGCCCAAACTTGATCGCCACGCCCCGTCTCTAATAGGTAGGTAGGTGATCGAGATTTGTTGACGGAATTAGGAAAAACGATAAAAATAAGATTACTACTTAAGATGTATTCTTTTTTAATTCACTTTGTACAGGTGGTAGGATTAGGCAACGCTGGGGCATTTAGGGGTAAATGCTGAGCTGGTTTCTAAAATATACCTATAAAACAGGTAAGTACGAAGTGTATCTCGTTTTTGACAGGGGGTTGGCACCTTCTGCTGGGGCGCATCCAGGTCCATTTCCTATGAGGCGGCTTCTTGAAGAAAGAGTTCATCGCGAAGAGTCCCTCTTCCTCCAGAAAATCAGCCGGCCTATGACCCCTGTCATTGCGGACTCAATATCCAAATTGTCCCACTTTGGACTCTTCAACGCTCCGCTTACCAAGAATTGCGTTGAAGTCCCCCATAACAATCGTAAAATAGGTTTCGGAAGTGTGTATGGCCCTACTAAAGTCAAAGTCAAAGATTTTATTCAAAATTGGATAATTGTATCTCTTTTTGAACGTCATATTTTTTACTTTCTGATGTCCTCGTTATATCTAATGTCCTCATACACCACTTCCACCTCTTCATCTGAGTGTTCCCCGGTCGGCATATATACCTTGCCTTCAACGAGTATCTTTTAGATACTCTGGGTATCAGGTATACCTATTACCCTGCTGGAAACACTTCCGATGGTTATGACGTTGTTAATGAGGGACTTGAGGACGAGAAACCCGACACCATGCTGTGACTTTTTAAAGTCACCCTCCCGGTGATAGAGTAGGTTACCAGACTTTAGGGTTGTCGTGCCCTCTCCCTCTCTTCGGAATTCAGACAACCCCACTACATCCCACCGTAACCTACTCATTTCCTCTTCCACTTCCTCGACCTTCTCGTCTAGCCTCATTGTGCGGATGTTGTGTGTTACCAGGGCCAGTCTTCGTTGGGGGTGGTAGCCGGATCTCTTCCGGAGATTTTTCGCACCCCCTGCCCCGCCGTTACCGTGACCGCTACCGGAGCCAGGAATAGCGGGGCCGCCGGGGACTGGGGGCCTAGGTATATAAACTATCATTTAGGGGGGTTTTGCCATACTCACCATGCTTGGCAGACGGGTTGGTGAGCGCAGTTTGTTTGGCTTATCTCGGTTCCGATGCTGCTGCCCATTGAAACCATTTTAAGCGAGGAAAGGGTAGGAGTTTGTTGAACTGGGGGAGCGGGATAGGGTATTTGGGATGCTACTTGCTCGGAAGGATTGGGATAAGAAAGTAGCCGCTCGGGGAGGCCGGGCGCGCGTACCCGATGCCATGCGTGCAACCACTGACTGGACAGGCAGTTGAGTATGACACCCCTGGCCTTCTTATGTTCTATAACGTATTTCTTAAAATTAATGTAATTTAAATGATTTATTCCCGACGTCTTGTCACACTAAATGTGTTCGTATGATACGAGTACCTAATACTATTATTTAATATTAATGTAATTTAAAAGATTAATTCCCAACATCTTGTCACACTTTATGTGTCCGGATGATAAATTATCATTCGGACACATAAAGTTGCAGTCGCGAAATAGTAGCATTATCATTGATAATGCTACTATTTCACGACTGCAAGTAGATAGAGTAAGAACGTATGTAGATACGCGAAACATAATTAAGTAGGAAAACGAGCGGAGCTAAAATTTAAAAGTGTAAGGACAGGACCATCGATCATTTGAAATCTTCTATAAGTACATATTATCACGTCTTTATCCCTTGCGGGGTAGACAGAGCTTATAAGGTTATAAAACCCAAAGGCCACGATTGGCGTGTTGGTGGTTGTTCAGGTGGAAAGCGGAATCAAAATAGTGATGGGTTTCAAGCTGCATCGCCTATAACGTAATTCCTATTCCACCTATTCCCTTGACTGGTTTTTACGATCGGCGCGAAGAAAATTAGCTGGTATATTCAATGTTTTACTTTTTTTCCAAACCAGCATGCAAGATTGTATATGTTTCTACTTGTAAGTAAAGATACTTAGTTTTCCATAATATTCTAAAACGTTTCATAATTTTCAATCTTAATTGACAACATCTTGTCGCATGTATATGTGTGCTCGCATCACGTAGGTACTCGCGACATACAATAATTATATGTTTACGTGGGCGGGGCAGCGGGGTGGAAGTAACAGGCCCCGCCCCCGCCCGCGCTCGGTTTTTATTTATAATTTTTTTTGGTACCGCGTCCAATTGTTTCGGGATATCTGTCTTTGTAAGGGGAGTGTGGAAAATCGATAGTGGAAAATGAGCGAGTTTTCGTTTGTTTTAATGGTTTTATGTCACAGAATTTAAAATATATCTAGCCCATTTTTACTCTTTCAATCATAGTTGGTTAAAAACTTTCTTGTTTACATCCTAAAAGCATCTTACTAAGAAATACGTTAACAAGTTAGATACATTGTCTAAATCCTTACTATTATTATAAATTCGAAAGTGAGTTTGTTTGTTTGTTACGCTTTCACGCCGAATCTACTAAACCGATCATCATGAAATTTTGCCTACATATAGGTTAGGGTACTGAGAAGGACATAGGCTATATATCACGCAGGCGGAGCCGCGGGTGAAAGCTAGTCTTTTATAAATAGGAAAAAAACTAATACCTCATTCTTAAGGATGCGCTAGTCCGGAACTCGAACTCGTCGGCGCACGTGGCTAATTTGCGTGCTATTTCGCTGAGAAAGGGCGATAGACTCAGTTTTGAACAGTGCGGAACTATTTACACTGATTTATAAGCACATCGGAACAACAGTCTAGTGTGTGCAAACACAATTATTGTTGAACATCTAAATCTTCGTCGTCTAAAAATTCGCGAGTAAGTATGCGTTTGGGAGAAGTGTTCTTGTGATAAAACAGCTGAATGTTTTTATTAAAAGTAAAGTAATTTATATCTTTTAATAACCAAACTATGCTTGTATGAATTTTGTTTTAGAGTTTTTATACTCTTTCCGGTATTTAATTGTGCCCAAAGTTGCGTTAAAATTACGTGTTAAAACGGAATGTTTTGAAACTCATAACTTTTAAAGTAAGTACTTATTATTTTACAATTATAATTCCATACAAGCATAGATAACGACAAGACAAATCAATAGAATTAAAAACTTTAAACAGACGATACCGAACAACGGAGTCATCACCCTACAGAATTTGTATGGCGAAACACCTGACTAGCGTACCCTTAACATACTATTTTTCAAACTGAAGTTAACTCGTATAAAAGAACAAAACGTAGTAGGTAAATGTTAAATTTGATTTTAAAACTAACTTCGAAAGATGTGTGACTTTTAAAGAAAACGATATTATGATTGAATAACATGCACCAAACGACATAACGTCCCGTCGACACACAAAACCATATTAACAGATAATAGTGAAATGTAAGTCATTTTATACCCACATGACGAAAGCGATGAACGAAAATTTTATTTTGGGCTCTTGGGAAGCTTATTACAGATAAAGCCTTTAACGAAAAGAAAAAAAAAGAAAATGAAGGCAAGCCTACTTTCTTTCTTAAACATAGTATCTTAATCTTATAGCATTTTCACTTCAGTATTTCATCTGCAAAACTTCTAAACGATTGAATAACACGTAATAAACGCCCCGTCGTTAGGCAAAACATACAAATCCCAAATTAACAGATATAATTACATGTAGGGGCCCAAACCGCCCTTTAGCGAGCGTTTTCATGTTTTATAATCCTGTTTCATGCGTTATTGGCTCCAACCCTTTGTGCAGCCCGCGCGCCCGGCCACGCTGCGGCGCAAAATGGCGAGACAGGCGAAATCGTTTGAAATGGATGTGTAAGAGCAGTATAGTATGTTTAACTGTGTAGTTGTGTATTTATCATTGATTTGTTTGAAATTCTTAGAGCTTATAAAGTATTGACATGACTGGAAAACTATTTAATTGATAGACGAAATTGCCTGAATGTAATGAAATAAGAGTTAGATAAAACGAGTTAACTTTGAAAGTCATTTAAGAAGAAGCTATGCGTACCTTTGCCTTAAACATGGTAGCAAATGTTTTTGAAAGTCAAATTTCGTAATGACATTGCTTAATTTTGAAGGATTTAGTTTTTAACATAAATAACACCTATTTTTATTTAAAACTAGGTTAGAAGCTAAGCAATAATAAATATTAAGTAGGTACGTCAGAGTAATAGATATTCATAAAACATAGGTAAATACTTTGATTATTTATTTAGTCAAAGGGTAAATATTGCTTATCTGTGAAAATAGGAAACACGTAAGTATAGTGTGCCAGCTCCTTCTCTTCCTGCGCGGACCGCATAAAAGCTGGTCGAGGTACTTAGGTAATAGGCAAAAATAAAAAAAGCAACCCATTACTTTTTGTATTCTGTTTCTACCTATACTTCCAACCCAAAGGTATAGGTAGGTGTTTCTCCAGGTCGTAGGAAATGTCACAAATCGCAGTTTTAAAATATTGATAAAAATTTATATACCTAATTAGTATCTGAGTGGTCCAAATGACGCACATAGCTCTGGCGCGCGGGTTCTCTCGGGAGCGTAATGAAGGCACATCTAATTGCTATTTTGCGTGTATGCCTCGGGACTCCGGAGGGACGGCCTCTTTCATCCGAGCCATGTACTAATCTCTATGGTTTAGGTATTTTCGGCGCCAATCTGTGGCTGTGTAGTGGTTTGTTTGTGTTTTGATATTATGAACCCTTTTACTCATAGAATTTCTTACGAGTATGCGTGGTTTCCTTTAGATACGCTTTTGGTAGTCTCATGAAGTTTTGTTTCGAACGACATATTTTCCCGTGACTTCTCTCACGTAACTTATAGCAAAATATTTTATTAGCGGGTAATATATAATATATGTTACCCGCGTGGTAGTTTTTGAGATTATCCATTGTAAACAAACATACAAACAAACAATAATATTTTTTATCTAAACTAACTATGTACCTTATATCTATGATGAAGGTGTTTTCAGCGCCAATATATGGTTGTGTGGCGGTTTGTTTGTATTATGTTATGAACCATTTACTTTATAAGAGCTTCTTATCCATGCTCTTTCTCATTATCTGAGAAAAGAAGAAACGTAGAATGTAACAGCTGCTTCTCTTCCCGCGCAGATCGTAAAAACCGATCGAGGGTATGGGCGTCAGGAATCGATGTCAATAGGCGATGCGGCTAGCAACCCATCACTATTTTAATTTCCTTCTCACCTACAAGCCCGCCAACATGCTAAACGTGGCCTTAAGGTTTTACAAACCTGGGCTCTGTCTACCCCGCAAAATAAACAAATTGTTCCTCTTTATAAGTATAGATTATACAGGTTCAAAAGCTACAGCCTAGTAGCTATTCGGAACCGACCACTTCATAGAAGCAACCAAAAACCAACCTAGTGTTTGAGGTTTGAATGGTAATTTCTTTACAATATGTATTGATAGTAACTAAATAAGTAGAACCTACTTAGTGTGAATGTAACTTCTTATAAGGTCTATTTAATGTATACTGATACCTTCCGCCAAATGAAAATATGTATTTTATGATATTGAGACAACAGATGTAAAAAAAAACAAAATAAAAGAAGCTGAGAGAACGACGAATTACCAGACTAGCGTATATATGTATATCTGGTATTATGAGTAGGAATAAATGACGGGCTATCAAATCAGCTAATATTACCTACGCTAAGTATTTTCACTTCAGTTTGTCGGTTTAGGCAGAAGTGCAACAGTCGTAATAACTGTCAGATATGGAGTATACCGATAATGAAGAAATAGAGTCCAAAATACTAGACAAACCGTCAGCGATGATAGTCAAGTCGGTTTGTCGGAAATCTTATTCAGTTCCAACAGTGTATTGAGCTTCTCACTAAGATATATGCATAAATCTCGTACCATATACAGACTAAAACATAGACAGTCTCCCATTGCCTATCAAAACACAAACAGGGCCACACATACCCCATATAACAGCGGCATACCGGCGCGCGGCGGCGGCGCGTTCAAAGCGCAGCGAGGGCGGCTCAGCCCTTTGATCTACTCGTGTATGTTTCAGCCGTACCGTCTGAACTGAAGGCTATTTCGGTATCTTGCCGCAAATTTTAGTATTTAAATAATTCAGGGTTGAATGATATGAAGAGGATTAGTTAATTGGTGCGGAGTTACAACCGGAAAACTGGAAGGGTAATGACGCGTCGCTAGGGTTCCGGGTTCCTTTTTAGGCATTCATGCAAAACATGTGCTTTTCTTATTGCTTATCGCTCCAGTTGAAGGGTTATTTGCATAAAAAGAATGAAATATTATTCTGTTACTAAGAGACTTATGGTTCTATTTCTAATTAAAAGTTGGAAAGACAAGCTTAGATCGCCATATTTTTTGTGATCGGGTAGCTTTCGAGATAGACGCTCCGCCAAATATAAGTAGATTTTTGATTCTGTTTTGAGTTTTTATTCATACATTTTTGTTATTATTTCAATAATGATTTTGTAAGTATAAGGACTATAGGTGTGGGATCATATATTAAATAAATGCCATATATTTATATTCCTGTCATAGCACTCTCATTACGGCGTAAATAAAACTAATTAATTAATAAACTAATGTAATGAAATTACAATTTTTATATCAATCACTATAGGTAATTGAACTACAATTTTTATTCAAGATATTTAACCTTTCACCAAAACGATCATTTGATTTTATATAAGTATAAAAATATATTTGTTAAATGAACTAACAGCTGAAAAACATGAGCTAAGATAAAGGGAAGATACAAACTCTACAATTGTGCGAGATGTAGAGACAAAAATCGTCTTCACACATTTGAATGACTATTGATTTTGTCATTTGTGGGGAGAGAACCCCAGACATTAAATTGAGTGATTTTTGTGAGTAAGGACCCCAAATTACTTAATTCTGACTTTAACTTAAAGTGTGAACAGTTTTCAGCTCGTGTTGGAATTCATTTTGATTTTGTATCCAAAAGATATGTAATTTAACTATCGATTTTAGACATGCGTTTCTTAACTTCGACTGATATTATATTCTTATTTAATTATTAATAGTAACATTTTACTACTTATTCTTATGAGAACTTTATTCCTAACCTGTAGCAAAGCCTGTGGTAAGTTTTGTCAATTAAATCGTTAATGTATTTTCTAACATAAAAACTCAAAACTTTTTGAGTGATTGTGAGTTTGATCGTTGCCATATTTTATATTGACATTTGAGGTCTACATCTAACTTCGACTTATGTATTCGATACAACACATTGAATAGCTGTTAAATAGCTATGAAATGCAAAGAAAAGTAAAAGGAGAGAATAACGAAAAAAGATATTGTTTTAATCAATAAAATTTTATAAGACACGCGTAAAGTACTAGAGACACAATAAGTACATAGGTACTTACGCGAAAACAAAAGATCCTAAGCATAAATAATTAAATTCACTCGAACTTAGCGACACACATAACACTTCATTACACAGACAATAACTTACGGCCAAATAAATATTCAACGCCGTACGTCTCACTAATTTACTACTAGGGAACCCCATAATAACCATTTATTCGACCGCAAATAAATATCTTGCGACATTTTTCTTCACCTTATCTGTGGAGAGCAGACGGGCTTTTGTCTCTTTCTCTCGTTAATATTACTGTATATCTCTTTCGGCCAGCATTTATCACGAACCACCCCCTTCGTTTTATTTAGTTTCTAATAGATTTATACGATCTAGTCCTTTGACCTTGTGTTTGTCTCGCCGAGGAGATTTCAATCTGACCTCTGAATGTTTCAATGCGGTTTTAAAAGCTGGGCGTGACGTAATCTTATTAGAATAAACAAAAGATAAGTTGGTACTTAAGTTTAAAATAATTATTCTTATATTATATGCCGTATCATGAAAATTATACTTAATTTTAGGATTTATGTAGAATGTTGTTTTTATCGTAGAAACAGCCTAAGGCCTGAGAACCACAGGCCAATTTTTATATTACTTTCTCTTCAGTATAAAAAGTAATAATAAATTATCGTAGGTAGGTAATTACAAACAAGCGTTTTCTTTAAAGCTTATCGTTGAAAACTACATACCTTTTGTACGAGCTTACCTCGCACAATTAGCGACTCGCGGCCTTCATCATGTAGGGCGCGTGTCAGCTCGTTTTATAATATAAATAACTTGATTATTTAACATTCTAATTGAGATACTATTGATGGTTCTCCGAGATACTATTGATGGCTCTCTGAGAGACTATCGTGGATACTGCCATCGAGAAAGGATCCGTCACACCAAGCCATCACCATGTAACCAGCAAGAGCAATAAACTACTATCTCCGTGACGTGAGCTTGTATCTCCACACCACCACCTTCAACCCAGCAAGCAGCAACATCTCTTCATGTATGGTGTTGGGCCTAACACCAAGTTCGGCACCACACATATTGGTCCAAGTAATAAATATATATGCTGTGAATTTTTCAAGAATCTGAAAGAAAAGAATCACGTTGATAAATTTTAAAATTTTTGTATGTTGAAAATTTAAATTTTATAGTATTTGAATAGATATAACTTACGTCCAAAGTTTTCAAAGTAATATGTAAAGTCGTTTAATTAATGTAAACTGACGTCATAAGAGGGACAGTGAAAATAAAATTAGTTCCAGCGTTTATCCGCGCACCCTCGCGCCACTTCAACCCTCCTTTGCAACCCTTACTCCTATTTTAATACTAATTTAAACTCGTGTTACAACCGTTTGAGTGTCTCTTAACATGTATATTTTAACCAATAACTAACATGTTAGATGTGTGAAATTAGATTTATTTGTCAGTTAAATTATGATGTAAAGGGACGAGACGAGGACAAAATTATGGAGGAAGGTTTTTTTTTTGTAGGGACATTTAATAACATGATAACGATGTAAATTAATATTTGATCGAGTTTCTTTTTCTATACGAATTTCTTTGGGGTTGTTTTTTTAATTATTACTCTTGTTAAGATATGTAAGCTCACGTCCACATATTAGTTCTAAGTAGGTACTCGTATGTCGTAGATTGTAAGTTGACGTCATTTGGAGAAAATGCGTTGTGTAGTTTGTTGCCGCTTCTTCTGCACTCCGCCTTGGAAGCGGTATAAACTAAGCTTCAAGTAAATTATTGACGTCAACAATAACATAACATTGTAAACCTTAGAGTATAAATACTCTAAGTTGTAAACCAACTGTAAATGTAAATTGACGTTTACCAAATGATATTTAAAATATTAAGATAAAAAAATTTTTAGACTGTTGACTATGAAATGAAAAGAAGTGGAATGAAATGAAATTATTTTATAAATAATAAATAAATAATTTATTTAGGTACTATTCATACTTATATTATAATTATGCGAAAGTAACTCAGTCTGTCTGTAAGTCTCGCTTCCACGCCAAGACTATTGAACTGATCTAAAAGAATTTGGTACCAAATTTTTTTTGACTCCTGAAGAGCCTGGGAAAGGTCATAGACTATTTTTTGATTCGAAAAAAGGCTTACTTAACTCACTTTTCTACGCGGACGAGGTCGCGGGCACAGCTAGTTATAAATAACTATGGGTCAAATTTAACAGGTAAAAACAATACTTGACAAATAAAAAGCCACCTGTCTCTGAGTGGTATCATCGTCGTGGTCGCCGCAGAGCGTGAAAGTGCCGGCAAATCGGTAAGGTGATAGCTCTCGATACGCTCCAGTGGCCGCGATGGGTTAGCTGATTATTCGGACAGACGTTTGTTGCCATTGCGTAATTAAAACAAAAGATATTTTTTCCTAGATTTACTACAGTCAACTTACACGTACATATATAATAATTTGAATTTCGAATTTGTAAGGCTACAAAGTATAGGTGTAAGGGCATCGTTGACGTTTTTCTTCTTACTTGACGAGTTCTTTGTGAAGTGAAAGGATTTTTTTGACGGATATTTCAGACTGTAGTCTAGGGCAGATAATTGTCTATAGGCAGCGTGGTGTGATCGCTATAAATCATGAAAGTGCCGGTAAATTGGTAAGGCGATAGCTATTGACACGCTTCAGTGGCCATCGATGGTTTAGCTGATTATGCGGACAGGCGCCGAACTGAGCAATACCATTACGTAACCATTGCATTTCTTACCGCTTTTAAAAATTTGAAATTTATTCCTTTTTTGATGTTGTTTGGTGGACAGTGATGTAGTCGATTATTCGAAATCCTTGCTTCTCTTTAGACAGCAACTCAATGTCATACTTCTCTGCTGGATTTTTCGTTTGTGAAAACAATTCCTCTTGGAATGTCTATAGCTCACACCTGCCTCCTGCCTTGGCGGACAACGCCGCTAGCCGTTAGACACGAAATATGGCATATATCATTCATAAACCCTAAATTTGGTTATTAACTAAAATGATTTATGGGAAGCTGCCATATAGCTCTTTGACCAGAAGAAAATAAACATACCAACTTACATGAAGTAAACCTAAATTAAAAGTGTTAAGTTTAATAGTTCTTAAAATAAAGTTTTATGAATATATTTTTTATCCTAAAGTCTGTACGAAACTGATTTGAATCTTTCCTGTTTGGTTTTAATAGTTCTTAAAATAAAGTTTTATTAATAGAATTTTATCCTTATATCTGTTCTGTGTGAAGTTGATTTGAATCAAAATTTGTTAGGTAACAAATACAATCAGCTCAGCAAACAAAGCCGTTTACAGAGCGCGGTTGTCAAAACAGTGCATGCCTGGAGGGCACACTTTGTTACTGTTCACCAATTAGGCACAACCAACGCTAATCGAGCTTTGTGCGTTTTGGACTTATGTACGACGAGGTCTTTGCCAGTTGCTTAAAGTGAAATTACAAGAGGACCCAAGTTTTTTTTTTTTTCAAAAGATTGAATACAGAAATCTCCTTAAGCCGCAATCAATCATTTATGTATGCGTCAAACTGACTCCAAAAACGCGGCGTGCTTCACACCGCGTATAATGTCCCAACTAATATTATAAATGCGAAACTGAGTTTGTTTGGTACGATTTTACGCCTTATCTACTGAACCGATCATCAAGAAAATTTTGCATACACGTCGCCTGCAGTAAGGAGAAGGACATCCTTTCATCCCGGAGAAAAGTACTGTTCCCGAGGGATCGACATTAACGCAAGTAGAGCCGCGGGCAAAAGGTAATAGCATATGTCTTTACTTTTCATAATAAACTTAAAATTGACGAAACTATCAATTGATATTCTGCTGGCTTGACGTACGCCAACTAAGCCTACCTTTTTATAATAATAATAATTTATTTGCAGTAAATGGAATGTCTATGGCTCAATTTAATACGCAAGTGCGACTTCTGGAGATTTCTGTATTCTGAGATTAAGATATTTTCTATCCCATTTTTTGATGCGAATCTAGGATCTGCATTTGTGACCAATAAAAAAAGTTTGTCTGTTTTAACCTAACGACCTTCTCAGCAAGCTACATCCAGCCATTATACTAAACGCAACAATTACTTTAACTTATCCTCATAAAGTGTCAAAAGGTTGCTGAAAGTTTATTAAGAGCTTTCTCTGGCTATCCGTACCTATTCATCTGAAATACGTTAATGTATTCAGAGAAAAGGCTTTTCAGGCACTTCTCAAGTCGAATTATTACTGTTACGCATCCCAAGATTTTATAAATTAGTTATTTGTATCCAGTACCTAATTTATAAAATCGAAATAAATCTTTCAATAAGATTATCGTGCCTAGTCGGCTGCCTTTACTGGTATTAAAACTGAAATATTATTTTAAACGTTTATGTAAGCAAGTCGAGTGATTTTAATAAAGCTACTGCTGCACAAGCCTTTCATGTCTAAGACAAGATATTCTTTGAATCCATTATAATCGGTATTTCGAGATCGAAATTAAAAATTCCATAACTCCAGCGGCGCTATGTGGGACTTTCAGAAAAATGCTCAAAGCGCCTAATTGGATACAGTACAGACCACTACAAAGGGGGATGTTTGAGATAAAAATGAAAATTAAATCTTCCACGCGGATGGGCAGAGTAATGTTTTTGACGGTATCGTAGGCGGGACTCCCCCCTCCGGAGGGGGATGGAGGGGAGCCGCAAATCGACTATCAAAATGCTGGTGAAAAAAGTTGTTGCCAGACAGTGTGACCGGCTGTTGCGGCTTTTCTGCCTTTTTGCCGCCGCTTTTGTTTTGTTTCCGCCATTTTGTGGACGGAGACAGATTTTATCTGTAGTTTGCGGTTAATGTGCTTTGAATGTCGATTTGTCTGGTTTTTATGAGGAAACTTTTTTAATTGTACAGGTAGGTATAGCTATCTAGACTAATGTTGTAAAGAAGCAAAGGCTATATTTTATTTTCATTACAATTTGGGATCCATACGAAAATTCCAATAATGTAACCAAAGGTATCTAAAATTTGCCTATAAATGTGAATTTTGGCGAGCGATGATCACATCGCTCATACTATTATCAAACTATTGATGATTCTGTGCGTGTTTCCAGATGCATCCTCATCTCAGATGGTTCGGGAAACCAACGCATTTATGGTCGAGAGAACAGCTGTATTTTTATATACGTTTGGATTTAACAGATCCGAGGCGGATCCTATTCAACAACGTTTATTTGTTTGTCAAACGCGATACTTGTCGTCGTGCATTTCGGGTCATGCAAACCACCTAGCTGCCTTTTCTTGTTGGTTCTATCATCTCACGTTTGAGTTATTTTTTAATCCTCTTCTTACATGCGAAAATGTGAAAAATTAATTAACTTAAAATTAGTCTTTTAATAACTTTGAGTCATGGGTATAGTCTATTTTAGTAATATGGATGTTAGCCTTAATTCATGCGATCGTCTCGTCCGACTTTTAGAGCGTCGTCTTTTACAAAAGACATCGACCCTAGATTGATTTAATATTACACTGACCTTTCATAATGGGGAGAACAGCGCGTTGAAGGCCATATTCTGTGGGTCCAACTTATAGACTGGCGTTTTCTGCGACGGGATTTGATCCTAGATCAAGTCGATAGTAGACTTATCTTTCTTCATGGAAAGTATAGCGCTGGTAAAGGCCATGTTCTGCGGGGTTTAACTTTAAAGAGCGGCGTCTTCTACGACAAACTTAGACCCTAGATTAATTTAATAGTATACTGACCTTTCTTCATGGGGAGGTCGGCGCCATTACAGGAGATGTTCTGCGGGCCGGGGCTAAGGCTGTGCAGCTGGTAGGGCGGCGTCCTCGTGTCTAGCTGAGACGGCCAGGGCGCCCGCGGCCACGTCGGCGCCGAGCCTGGACATTTTAAACTGGTTATTTAGGTATCAAACAAACAATGGATAAATGTTGTTATGACCCATAATATTGAAAATGTAATCCAGATTTGGTTAGGGTTGTTATCCTCAACTACCAGTCCGGTGGCATCGGGTATGCGTGCCCGGCCTTCTGAGCTGCTACTTTCTCATCCCTAAACCATCCAAGTATGTGTTTTACAGTGGACTTTTTACGGCATGATGAATTTTGTACCTTATACATTTTCTACTTTATATAAAATCACCGAACGAATTTGTATTATATGTATGTATGTACCTTTCCAGTTTACAATTTAAATTCGTTGAGTTTTCGAAAGCTTTTTGAGTACATCGTTAATGATAAAAATAAAGAAGAAAGTGACTGGCTGATTAACGATCGATCAACGCACAGCTGTGAACGCTGGGTCTCCAAGCATGAATTTTTCCTTGAATGACGTAAGTAAAAAGAGAATTTTGAAAATACATTAACCCGCAGTGTTTCTTAAAGTTGACCGACTCATATTTTTCAGTAGCTTCATATTGTAACGAGAGGAAAGATTAAATCACCCAAAGTCCCATATCAGAATTTTTAGTTACCTACGGAAGATAAAAATTATGTGATATTTTAATGAGATGAGAGAGAGGATGTCTTGTCATAACACCGAACAGCTTTGGCGTTAATTTTGATTAAAGTCACATTTTTAATCAGTAAAAGAAACGTCTAATTATTTCTGTATTTTATCTTTATAGAAATTAAGGCGAAAATCCACTTCACATAAGTATGAGTTAATGAAGGGAAGAAGGACTCCAATGGCTTCGTCAGACAAGGACGAATAAGCGTCAGCAACTGAAGGTCACCATTCGATGGCGCTCGCGCCGACACTCGCTGCTCGGATGCCGACCGAACGACACATTGTGCGCTATTGCGACCGCAACTCAGCTTAAATCTTTTTACGACCCAAATCATCATCATCACAGACGCAAGAAGTCCACTACTGGATATAGGCCTCCCCAAGGATTTCATAATGGGGGCTTTTTGCCATTCTCACCACGCTTGGCAGACGGATCGGTGAGCGCACTTTGTCTAGGTTCCGACGCTGCTGCGCATCGCAACTGTTTCTTTAAGGGGGCACACTAGGCACAGTAGCGACGCCAATCATATTATTCCTAATACTTTACAAATAGAAATAAATTCAAGAATGTAAATCATATACGCACTAGAAAATAACTTGAAGTATTTTTGGAATCATGTTTTAATATTATGAGAGACAATATTAGACTTGGTTGGACTTATGGGAGGACGGGATAAAGGTATTTGGGATGCTACTTGCTCGGATAGATTGGGGATGAGCTCGGGAGACCGGGCGCGCGTGATGATACCACTGAACAATCACCTCATCATCATTTCGTGTAGGTGACACGGTCAATCGACCATGCACACCCTGGTGTCAGAGTTCTTCGGAACCGCCTCTCGGCCTCTGACGTGGTTCCTTTAACGACTACCAGATGGCAGCCGGGACCACCGGCTTAACGTGCCTTCCGAAGCATGGTATCATCTTTCTTATCAGACCATCAGGCGATTCATGCCTGCAATGTCCTGACCAAACTGGAAACAACTTAACAAAGTATGCTTCCCGTGGGAATCGAACCCACGACCTCCGGGTCAACAAGGCGAATGCCTTAACCACTGGACCACGGAAGCAGTTAATCACCTGAACAATCACCTGACACGACACGTCCCACATGTGGCTTTCAAACTTTAGAGTGGGAAATACTGCATTGGGTGATGAGTTCCCAAAAAACCCCTTAAGGGTTATGATTGTTTTTAATTTAGAAAATTTTGGATGGTGCTCGAGCGAGCGTATGGTTTCAAAATAAGTTTATTGGAAAGAAAACATTCGGAATTAAATTGCATTTGAAAGTTTGTATAAAACTCCGGTACTTTTGAGATAAACGCCGGTATTCGAAAAATCTTACAGCTGGGAATCTTAATGTCTCAGAGTTAATAATAGTACCTTCTATCGTACAAAACGGAAACTCGCAGCATCCCTCGCAATAGCAGGGCAGAGTTTAGGGGGCCCTGGGCTAAAACTTCTTAGGGGCCAAACTAATTACTAAAAGTAAGGAACAAAATTTAATGAATTAATAAAAATAATTGGCCCTGGGCTAAAGCCCAGAAAGCCGTATGATAGATCCGGCCCTGGCAATATGGCATCCCAGTATGGCTTCCCGGTGCTAAGGATTTCGAAAAAAAATTGGTTTAGCTGCTACTCTTCTCAGCCACACGTTGCATACCGTCTCTTATTCATACCTATGTCAGTACTTGTGTTCATTCTGTAGTATCGACCCTGATAGTAAACTCACACATAGACGTGTGCACGGATGTAAAGCATTGTTTGTAACATGTGCATACTACTTATAACTGTGGATGGATGGAGTTGAATTAGGTAGATAGATACTCGTACGTTATGTAGTTACTAACAGTTTGGAAATTTGGTGTCTGATATTTACCTATGAATAATCTAATTCAGAATTGGGATTACACAGTCAAATAGTGCTGTAGGAATATCGGATGTACCTTATGGGAATAGCTCGATATTCGGCTATATATTTAATGGAAAACAGTAAACTATTGATGACAATTTGCCGTTTACATTTCCGTGTACTGCCCGGCAAAGTAGAATAAGACCACTCCAAGCCTTCCCGTAGATGTCGTAGACGACGTAGGAAACACAAGCTAATCAAAGCTTAAAAACATCAAAGAGACCTCTAACCCATCTGGCCAGCGTGATACGTGTTGGCCAAATCCTCTGACTGCTCTGGTGGAGAGGGCGTGCTTCTGCATTGGAGACTAAAAAAGACCGGATGATGATGATGATAGGATGTATACCTGGAGTACCAAGTAGCCGTAGCCTCTCGTAGACAGGCGTGGAGCAGTCGGTGGTGGGGGGCTGGCTGCTGGACTTCTCCTTCTGCGCCGCCAGGTTCCGCAGCACTCGGTTGATGGAGGACACCTGTTCAGTGACACATTTTATGAAATCATGTAATTACTGAGTTTATTAATAAATAAAATAGTACATGGTTAATAAAAAAATTATGTTAATTGACTTGTGCAAAATATGGAAGTGTAACTGGGTGAATGAATTTCTTTCGGAGAAATTCCACACATCCCCCGGGATGAGGCTTTGCTTGGTTTGCCAACGGAATACTCTACATAAAAAATAATTCTTGAAGTCCGAGAAGTTTCCGATATCCTTATTATGAATCTATGGTAGCTACCATAAAATTGTAGACCAAGTAGGTCTGAATGAGTGAGATTGTAGAAAAACGGATAGATTGTAATCTAACTTATAAACTGACGGACTTCACAATATTACGGAGACATCTACAAGATTGGCTTGTTTAGAAGAAAGGGGTATTACATACATTCGATTTTACTGATGTCGGCTAAGAGATTTGTAGAGAATCTGAAAAACATTTTTTTCCTAAAATTATCATTAACCAATTGAGCCGGTTGGCTAGATATGGCCAAGTGGCGGCACATGACTTAAACACGACTTTAAAGATTTTAAAATAATGTGTACTGAAAAATTTATTCCTCTGCCGCTCAAAAAATTAAAGAGTGGTTAGCAGACAGTCGTATTGATAAGGACACGTGAAATATAAAAGGTGAGGCCTTTGCAAGGCTGTGAGATAGCCAAATAGGCTGAAAATAAAGTCACAAAAAATCTCAGTACCTACGGGCACTTGATCAGTAAGACTGCCCACGGATCAAGTAACAAGAAACACCACTATATGTTTTAAAAATATGATTTCAAGGATGAATTAAAAAGATTCAAAAGTCTCATCCCAAAGATCCCTTTCCCATACAAGCATAACCCACCCAAGTGACCGTCGGTATTTTAATAATCAATTTGTTGCACGCCCTTCTGATCAGGTCAGTCAGCGCTGTGTTATCATCAACATCGGATCATGTCCGCCGGAGAATTAAGCCGAGTTTTTCAAATTTATACTTTTGAATAAAGGTAAGTATTTAAAATTGTTGAAATGAAATAAGGCCGTATTTGCAACAATGCTATACTTTTAGTAGTAGTACTTTTTTGTTTTGACCTTTCATGTCATTTGATCAAGAAACATAAACTTTAAGCTTCTTGCATTTAATCATGATAGTCGGAATACTTGCTGTCAATGTTTCTCTCTTCAATCTAGGCCTATCCACGACCAACTTGAATTGCATTGTGCTAGCTTACAACAACGATTTTTAGTATGGGATCGACTCTTGAATTATAAAATGTCGATATCCAAGATTCAAAACAGCTGAGCGGAGACAAGTTTGTATGTAAAGTCTGTAAGTTTTTAAATTTGAATCATACATTTGAGAAATATGCTGACTTATTAAAAGTTATTAAAAATTAAAAAAAGAAACTTTTGTTTAAATTTTTACGATTGATAGTATATATACGTACGTATGATAGTATACCGTTAAAATGTACACTGAGCAACGGTTGGCCTATTCGAATATGATTTGACTTGTGTCAAAATCGTTATTTATAAAATACTGCCAGGCAACCTAAGTTAATAAACTACCTAGAATTTATAGCGTTAAATAATAACTTTTAACTGCCTTTTAAGATTTTCCGAAATTTGATTTACTAACTAACTCGAAAATTTATCAACTTACGATTCGTGTTATTTTGCTGGTGACATGTCCATTATGCCCTGTACTGATGTTATGAAAAAGATATCGTAACATCAGTATTAGTATGATAAATATATCTAAACATGTTATCATTATACCCAATACTGGGGTATAATGATAACAGTTAACGATCGATCAACAAGAAATCGAATAACGTAGGCCACCCAAGCCCAGCCCGACATGATGATGAGGGAAATCAAAAATGTCCTCGCGGGCGTACCAACTGTCACATACGCGGTGACAGCGCGCCAAACGGACGTAGAGCGTAACTTAGACGTAGGGCAGGAAGGCGAGTCTGTAAGACGATAGATGGTAACTTGATACGTGGCCGCGCGGTGGTCCGCGCCGTGCGGTGACTGGCAGCTGACGGAATGCCCGATGGACCGAGAAAGCGTGGCACGTTCGGGGAACGGACCTTTTTTAAAAACAAAACTTTTTGCCTATGATTCTTTGTTGACAGTTTGTTCATTAGAAACAAAATAGTTTGAGCAACGTGAAGACTCTATTTTAAATACATAATTTTAAGGTTTTAATTGTTTTCTATAAACAATGTTTTATGATGATAATACAATACATAGTGCAAAGGTAGCAAACTGTCTCTTTGGTCACCACTTATACGCGACACGTACATAGGTACGTAGGCACCAAATTTTATAGAGAAACATAGACTTATTGTGATATTCTTGTATTGCCAAAAAGTTTGGGAAAGAAACCGGCAAGGTACGCCCTCTGATGTGGTGAGTCGGAACCCGGGGTACGCTATTATAACAGCATAGCATAGCTGACGGAGCTATCCTATGTTTTGGCGAAACGTTTTAACGGCTTGCTGTCTTCCTGACGCCAATCCTACTTGGGTATGAATACTTGTTTTACAACATAGCTCCACTATAGTTCCTGTGACATGTCTTATAGACATTGAAAACAATCACCCGCTATTAGTATCTAGATTGTAGTCTGTAGAGTATACCTAAATATGCGCACTAATTACCCCGAAATAATCAAAATAATCTTAACTAATGACAATCTTTTAAATCTCTGACTGTCTTTGTCTTGCAAGGTTATCGTAACAGCGACAGAACGAGACTGGAAAACGACTTTAGTTAAATGCATCTAAGATGTCTTTGAGTATTCGGGCGTTGAGATACTTACTTATAAGGACTGAACGGACTGAATAATTTTATCGCTAATAAAATAAAATGAAATTGGACCCGATCACGTAGAAAATTTTAACAAGTATCAAACTAAAACTTGACGTTTCCTGGATTTTAAATACAAATCAAGTAAAAAGTAATTGGAAAGGGTTGATAAAGAAACAACTTTTCTTACAAATGAAATGGAAGTTTTTAACAAGTAGCCGAGTACTGATGTCGCATTCAATGAGTCGCATCAATTAAATGTTTGCTTACCAATCTGAGAGCCATTTTAATTGCCTGCTAATTGCTGAAAATGATATTTCACAATGTTATTGTTTTTAAATCAACTGAATAATGTTGATTGAGGGAAAATTTAATTCAAACACGGGACAATAAAGAAATATCCCTAGGTAAGTACAACGACTTATAATTATTCTTATCAGTATTATCTGACATCAAAACAAAAATTGTTAAAACATTCAATTAACAAAAAATAACTTATCTAAATTTAATTTCTCAAAGCACCAGAAGAACATAAAAACTCATCTAGGTAATTTAAATTTGATACAGTTATTACATTCTTCAAAAAATGGACTTAAAAATTTTCTGTAAAACCTGAACGCCCATGGCAACCAGGTTCATATCCTTAGTAACTACTGGCTCTGCTGTGAGCTGCAGACCAAGCAAATCTGTTTTTGAATATACCTATTATAACTGAAAATGTTCACCTTACATAAAAATCTAAAAGACGTGTGCTAATATGGGATCTATCGCAGTTATGGGAAAATCTCTACACCACCAAAAATAAAACATCGTCTGCCTTGATTCGAACTCATAACTTTGATAAAATGTTCTCTTAATAGCTATACAAGGTGACTGGTAAGAGCTATATAAACCGAAAAGTGGTATGTAAGGTATCATATAGACATGCTAGATAAAATAACATCTTGTAAGAAAAGCGTCACAATACCGAGTTAATTAACATTTCATAATTAGACAAAAATCTTAAGGTACCAACCCTACATCAGCTGTTGTCATTCATCATTACGAAAATCTACAATTTTTACTATCATTTGACCAATGACCTAGAATACCAGGAGCTAAGAAATTACAATTACAAAGACTAAACAACGACCATAACGAATAATCATTGCCTAAGATCCTTGTGTCTCTGAGAGACAGATTTTTAATTTAAGTGGTAGTTCAATCACTAAAATTTAAAATCTGTCAATTAGTGATTATCACTAAATGAAATAATTTACTTACGTAAACCATAATCAGCAAACAGCATCGTAATTTTTAAAAATAATTTAACTGCGAATCAAACAAATGGATTTAATTATGCGTGGATTTCTGACAAACTTGCTAGTTGGTTTTGATTTTTATTACATATCAATAACAATAATAATAAAAAAATCCTCATAATGTCACTGGTATTACGGGTAAAGTTAAATCTTCTTACAGAGTAGAAGCCCATCATTAAAAGTAAAAACAGCTGATATCAAATCGTAGGTATGTAAACTCTTGACATAAATTAATGCTTGAATTAACAATAAACAATTAAATTCTATCGACTTAAAATTAAATTTCAAAAGACAAAAAAACATTCATGTAATTTCGAAAGTAGAAACAATTTACCGAGATGCAATGCATTATCTCTTCTGCGAATATTATTCATCTTCATGCACGTAATTTTCTGTCTCGCTCTCTCATTATTCGCTTTATTTTATGATATTTTAGGCTTGGTTCCGTATAAAATTTTTTAAATACCGTTTTTTGCTATCAGATAAATAAGTTTTCTTTAACTGTTACTGGAACGATGAACTAAATGTTAACTTAGCTTTGTAAAACATTATTCGTACATGAATTGAATTAATTAAAATCCTTGAAGTGGCAGTGGGCGAGGCACTAACGCGCAAGACTGACAGCCATTGGGGTAATAAAGTTCTCTCATAACGACCACGTACCGCCAAGCGCAATGTTGGAATCCCACTGACCAGAAAAAGCAGTTATCACGAATTATTTTTAGTTTTTCGCTCTTCACATAAAAACATTTTTTTTAATAGGATTTGTTTTGCACTAAAGAGAATACCGATTCATAAATAACAACAGATACCTCAGATACAAAAAAATGCGTAAAGAAGTTGTAAGATTTTTCACATCTTCAAAAGATTTTTGATATCGCAGCTGCTGTCCAAAAACTTCGGTAAACACGACGGTCAGTTAGACTGGAAGTCTTTTGTCTAATTAAATAAATTACTTTATCCACGTCAAACGCACTTGTGGCGGTTTAGAAACTCTGACACCAGGGTATGTGGGGTCGTAAGACCTTACCTAACTTACCTACACGAAATGAAGAAAAAATACTTTAAAAAAGGTTTTTCCTTATTGCATTGCGGAACCATAATTAAGTAGGTACTAGGCATACAGGATAGATGAAAGAGGTCACTTTGATGTCGCCGCTTGCGCTTGTATCGGAACTCGGAAGAAAGTCAGTCGATCGGTAACATTCTTAGCGAAAAGAGTGATTATCTCACGCGTTCGTGTCATCATTACTATCGACTTTTTCGAACATGAACTACTCAAATTCGGAGTATTATGATATGGTTATGTGTGTGGGGTCATGCGACGGCAACCTGGCGGCTGCTCGTCGTTTGTATGAGGATCGCTACGTGTTGGGTAGGCCCGACGCCCGTCAGCTTCCTTCCTACGCGTGCTTCAGGAACCTCGTGAACCGGCTGCACACCACCGGCAGGCTACAACCGAGCCCTGGCGAGGGCCCACCGCGCGGGCGAAGTGACTTGGAAGACCAGATCCTGGACCATTTTTCGGCGGACCCCACGACCAGCACACGTCGCTGTGGAGCAGTATTAGGAGTGTCACAGTGGAAAGTGTGGAAGACACTGAACACTGATGGGCAACACCCTTACCACTACCGGAAGACCCAGGAGCTCCTGACTCGGGATTTTGCCTCGCGTGTTCAGTTCTGCACGTGGTACGATCACGAAGTCACGAGGGACCCGACGGTGGCCATGAACATTCTGTGGACAGACGAGGCGTCTTTCACAAGAAGGGGCCTCTTTAACTGCCACAACGAGCACGTCTGGGCGCACGAGAACCCGAAGGCTTCCCGCGTGGCAAGTTTCCAGCATAGGTGGCGGATTAATGTGTGGGCAGGCATTATTGGAGACAGGCTCATTGGTCCAATTTTTTTGCCGGAATCCCTTAATGCCGAAAATTATTTATTATTTTTAAGAACTGAGCTGGAAGAGATGTTGGAAGATCTTCCAGTAGCAGCCTACAGGAGAATGATTTTCCAACATGACGGCGCTCCCGCTCACTTCGCCCGCGAGTGCCGAGCGTACCTGGACCGGCGGTTCGACGTGTGGATAGGTCGGAGCGGTCCCGTGGCGTGGCCGCCACGATCACCTGATTTAACCCCACTCGATTTCTTCTTGTGGGGTTACATAAAAACAAAAGTGTATGCCGTGGAATGTGAGAGCCCGGAAGAAATGCGTGGGCTGATACTTGCGGCGTTTCAATCTGTCCCGGCGGATATGCTTTTGAACGTCGTAAGCTCAATCCAAAAGAGGGCGCAATTGTGCAGAGATCGTGGTGGAGGACACTTTGAGCCGGAAATTACCTGAATTGTGTACCTAAATCTAAGTGGTGATACATGTCGTGCTCGTGTATGATTCTTAAATTTTCATTTAATCCAGTTTAAAACTCGAGATCAGTGTTTTTTTTTTGAACGCAACAGATTTACAACCTTCGATAGAAGTACATAAGTGTCAAATTTGTGAAACAATGTTGTTGCTAAGTTCCGCAAAGCGTATGCCGCAAAGGAAAGGCGGCTTCTTTGAAAGAGCGGCGCGGCGGCCGGCGCGGTGTCAACAAAGAGGTAGGTGTCTGAATTGTACTAGGCTGGCAGAACATAGCAAGAGTTCGAAATGATCTCAGCTGTGTTTGTGTTTAGAAATAAATTGCTATTATTAGGATGTGTCTACAAAAGTACTAGGAACATATGACATACAAGGGCTTTGCCGCAAGTAACGAAATTTATCAATGAGTCTTTCTTTTCTTTCTAATATTATGCATAATTAGGGGTGTGACCAAAACAAAAAAAATATGTTTTTCTACTTTTGTATGGAAAATATCTTAACAAGATTTTCGTTTCTTTTCACCGCCATATGATTTTCATAACCCTCGGGGTATGGCCTTGTCACGGCTTCATATAGCTTTTACAAGTCGCCTTGTATATAAACTTTTTTGCTATTCTGCCGATAACTCTATCAGTAATTATCCATCTTGTAGATGACAAAATATATTTCTTGTTTTATTTTTATAATCACCGGGAACTCACCCTCACTCCCATGCCTTAAACTTATCAAATGCCTTAAGAATCAAGTCGTAATTTAAGAAACAGAATTAGGTACACAAACGAAATTATCACATACATGTAAAGGTACATGAAAATTTACAAAAAGAATGAATTAGGCTAGAAAACTTTTATATTGTCAAGGTTTGCTCGGCGAGATGACAAACTTGTTTTTAGGTTCCATTTGTATTCTATTGTATCAGTAAATTAATAAGTATATACATAAGTATCGGAACCAAATACAATAGAAATAAAAGGGCGCCATAAAGGTGCATAAATATCCCGAACAATTGTTAAAAGTAATATTAATAATGTCATTGATCTTCCAGTTTTAGAACGTCAAAGTTGTAGGTAGTCCGTTGCTCTACAATATAAAGATAGAAACGCGACATCAGTAACTGTCCATTACGGGCAGGCTGAAACCGACCCAAGCGCGTGTGTGAGCCCGACTGTGAAAATCCTGTGTGCACTGCCCGTTTAAAAAATAAACGCGACGCAAAACACAGGCCTGTAAACAGTCCTCTAATTCGAATTACATGCATCGATTGACTTGTTCCCACGATTGTACTGCCTCAATTAGTAAATAACCCTTGAAAATTTTATTTATATGTGTTTACAAGCATTTCGTTCCGAAAGAAATGCACATAGACAATGTCCTGGACACAATAGGGCTTTCGTGCGATTTAACTCAAATCGTCGATATAGTAAATACGTTTGTGGTTGCGTTCATGGTGAATTAAATTGGATTTTAATTCGGCTTTAGCTGGTCGGAGATTTTTTTAAGTTTTTTGTCAACTTTGATAAGGATTACAAAGACTTATGAACCTGTTATATGGACAGTTGTAAGACGACTTGTTCAATTTTGTGGAATTTAGCAAAAAGGATTTACTTGTTGGGAGAAGCTGTCTCTACAATTTCTCATTGGTTTTAGATTGCATAAAAGGCTAACGTACTTATCTTAGTAAGTAGTTACTCTCTCAGAGAATCTTCTACACAGAGTTTCGCATTGCATCGCAACACAAACTAGCTTATTTTTTGAGGGATGGTTTTCAGATAGAGGTCGAAGGTCAAATATGAGATGTTCAAAACAAGTGTCACAATTTGAAAACGTAAAAAAATACTATCGTCGTAAGAAAAAATTACGCCACGCTTAGGATGATCGATGAATTGAAGATAAAACATAAGTTCCACTTATTTTTTGTATAGAACATTTTTGAACAAATTTTTTTTTGTTGTTATGGATCTTGTAATTACGAATCAACACACTTTTGTCGACAATAGGACTTGTGACTTGCAATACGATGAGTTTGTGTGTACCTTAATAATTTAAAGAGATATTCAAGCATAATTTAATCTTTTTAAATCCAGATATTTCCCTATAAGTCATAAGTGTCCCATTGATTGCAAACCGGAATACCAACCGTCAATCGAAAACGTTCCGTATCGTATGCGCGCGTTCTGAATACAAAATAAATTACATTAGAGTGTAGCTACCATCAAACGCCGTAAAAAGTATGAAAGGTACCCCCTAAATACCGAGTGAGGTGAAGCGCGAAAATTATCTTATATTTGTTCAAAGGCCGTGAACGCAGGGCGACTGAGAATACTTTTCAATAAGCTTAGAGAGCGATTTTTTTGCGTCCCATCTTGTAGACGCGTCGCAAATAGAGGGTGTTCCATCGATCCGTTTGATTTTTAACTGCTAGCGCGTGTACGGAGTGTTTAATGTCAATATTTATTTGAATTTGGAATTTCAAGTGGATCATAGATCGTAGATGTTAATGTCTAGTGTGTAGGCTTTTTTGTGCAAATGCAGCAACATCTAATACCCGCAGTCTTTAATACAACAGATGAACCTATATTAGGTATGCTACGGCCTTCATATTATGGTACTTTCACTTTCTCTTTTATTTTATTACTTTAATGGGATATACTTTGATGCAACTTAGATAGATCCAATTAGTATCTATATAAGTTTTTTTTAGTCAACTAACTAATTTATGAATATTAATTTATAATGTAAAAAACACGGTCTCTAAAAATCTTAAGTACTTTCTTACTTACAATATATGAGCAAGTCCAATGTTCCTAATTTAGGATGTATTATAAGAATCTTCTGTTCGCTTTTTTTTTTCAAAACGTTACCTTATTTAAGAAGCGTTCTATAAGCCACCTATTGCAATAGCACAAAGAAAGAAATAGCTTAAAAAGTCTTTCCCCAAAGCGAAAAAATGAAAAGTGAGATTCATTAAGACAGTCAATAGAAAAGTCGTTTTCACATAAAATCCGGCGCCATTCTACTTTCGCGAACAAAAAAAGTGCATTACTATTGTCAGGCGCAGTCGGGAGGCACAAAGGGCAACCTGCTGGGTGCATTGTACGTCAATATTTTGGGTGACTTTGCTCCTTCGAGTGCGCAGGGAGAACAACTGTGCACCTTTGCTCGGCTTTGTTTTTGCACTTTTTCATTATTTTCCGATGATTTGAGTGCATGTTTTGCACTTTTTATTAGCGAGTATCTAGATTAATTGATCTGGTAGTCTAGGTTTTAAAACATCAGAGTTTCAATTACCTGGCACAAGCATAAACATCGATTGTAAAAATTGATTTTTCGATCGATAAATCGATTTGTATACATAAGTTTAAACAAGTGATTGAAGAAGGAAATATATTTTTTAGAGTAGTATCGTTACTATGAAATTAACATTTTTAACAACAAAGCACATCTTAAATTATCTTATTATGCAATGGTGTATTTTAACAATTATTGTTTTTAAAAACCCGATGAGTTTGTTTCTTAGTAAAACATTTTTTAATCTTTTAAGTTTGTTCTGAACCGGTAGATTATAACATATTTTAAGCAATTAATAAATTAAGTTCAACTTTTGAGAGAAATAAACGTCTTTGCCTTTGTGAACGTGTGAAGGAGCTGAAATCTAAACGTGAAATATGATGGGGATTAACCAAAAATATCTTCTTACTTCTCTATTGACCTTTGTAATGAGAAATCAGAAATTTTCCCCACCTATTCATATTCCCATAAATAAATTATCCAGAGACAAAGCCAGAAGCAAGCCTTGAATAAATAAATCCAGAAATCACCAACAATTAAATCATCAATCACAACAAAAGCCAAGATGTTCACACAATCAAAATAAAGGTGCGCACACACCGCCCATCCACGCCCCCCTCTCGACTCGCGATGACAACATGAGCTGCTTTAATTCGCGTAATTCCCACGAAATTCAAATCTAATTGTCGTTTTACTATTGTATACTACAATCAAAGAAATGGGTCAATACTAAGAAGCTCGTAGAGCATTGTTTGATTGACTTATAGGAGTTATAGGCAGTCTGTCAATACTCGGCCCGGCAGGGGTCGCGTGGACCCCAATACATTTATTAACTAAGTCTAAGGTGTTCGGGGCCCTTTTAGGAGTCATTTGAGAGTGAAATGATATGCAGCGATTTATTAGGTGCGTTCTCATCGGCGGGATTGCGGTTCAATAATACTGAATTGTTTGTTTTCAATTGTTTAATTTCGCGGTACAAACTATTATTACTTGTCAGTCTCTACTGGATTAATTAATTGATGTTTGATTACCCTATAATTTTCTATAGTTGAAATCATAGACATATTTGTGTTCCTATTCTTTTAAACCAGAAGTGAGCGACATTAGTTTCTGCTGGTTTATGGACACTAGAGACGAGATACAGCAATTAAATATTCACGGGCTTCAAGAACCATTTTAGAGAAAATCTGAGATAGGAGCTATGTCTATGGAATTTTGGGTGCGGTACATTTTGGGTTTGGGCAACGCTTTGTTTTTACTATTTCGGAATAAATACTTATAGTCCTATACTATTTTCAGGCAGAAATAGGTATTTCCTTCTCTAGTTTTTTTTTAAACTGTTAGCAGCCATACTTTCATGTTTTTAAATTGTTCTAATTTAGTACCTTCGTTTGTTATATTTATATCTCACAGAGCAAGGAATGTCTTGTTGCTTCCGGAGCTACATTGAAATTCTCTCTGTGCTATAACTTCTACTAACATACCTTATAGTGTGCACAAGCCTTTAACAATCGACCTACATTTTTGGAACATTCTAGAGCAATATTCATCCATAAGGCTCAATATTCACCCATAATTCATCCAGAGAGCAAAATTCATCCATAAGGCTCTGCCACTAGTGCCACTGCGTGCCTACTGAGTCGAAGCCTGCGTACCTGCACCCAAAATTGCATCAGCTCAGAGACTTTGGATATAACATCGACCAAACTTTGTTAATTTAAAATGTAATTTTAATAAAATTTTATTTAAAGCCTTGATTTGTTTTAAGCTAAGTACAGCTGCATCATACGTATTCGTTATAGACTCGAAAAAAAATCACAAACTACGAACATTACTAGAGACGGATTATGCGAGCCCAAAAGAAAGTGCTAAATTCAAAAAAGATTTGGTGCCCCGTTAGTACCCGTCCAACCATAGAGTTTTTCGTGTCCATAAATAATAAATAGCTATGATTTTCCCGCCTTGCGCCGTCAGATTCGGCGGACGCGATTTTCCGCTAGATGTGTCGCCAGAATAATAAAATCCGGCCAAAAATACTCGGGACCCAACAGGCTGGCGTAAAATTGATTATTGATTTTATATACATTTGTACTTTATTATAATGTAGGATAGGGATCTTCCGGCGTTACGCGTCGCCAGCGGGAAATAATGGGAAGTGTGACGAAATAATTCTTACGGTGCTAGAATGTTACAGGAACTTTATTTCATTCTTATTTAAAGCAGTATACCTTCTATGGATTAGATAGTTCTGATCTTATCTTTAATTATGAAATACTTCTGGCTTTCGCCCGCAGGTCCGCTCGCGTCAATGTCAATTCTCGGGAACAGTTTCTCGGATGAGAGGTAGCCTATGTCCTTCTCCATAGTCCACTAATATTATAAACCGATCATCATAAAATTTTGCATACGTGTATGCAAAATTTTATGATGATCGGTTCAGTAGATACAGCGTGAAAACGAAAAAAAAAAAACAAAACAAAAAGCATTTATAATATTAGTGGGACAATTTAATTTCAAATTTATTTTATGATCAAGTATCTATGTAGGTTTGTGATAAAGTTTTTGTCAATGGAGTAATCTATATATTCAAAGCATTTGCAGACAATCTTTCACAATTATACGTAATGCATAATTTCCTATTTATAAGTACGTAATTAGTACCAATGTAATGAATAATGTACTCACACAACTACACTTTATACACCGACTTTAAATTTAAATAACAACGGCGTATTGTTTACCAGAAGTCGTGAAATATGGTACAATAAGTGAAAACATAGCAAGGGTCAATATAATTAAATACCTACATCTTTGAAACCCAACCAAATGGCAAAAGTCAATTGTGTTTATTTCGTGAACCGCTATTATAATGATTCTATATCAATAATGGCTGCCATTATTATTATTAAAATAATATAATAGTGTATTATTACGCGCCGCGCAGGGATGAACGCTCGAATGAATCAGAATGACAACTTTCAACGGCTTTTTTTATTTTGCACGATTTTTTGTTACAATTGTGAAAAGAAAAAATATGTCGCGTGCTGTTAACGGAACAATTTTCGATTTTATTTTATTATTGGATGTGGGCCTTTTTAAACTAATGTTTGTTTTTCGTTTGTGAAAATTGACAACACTGTCCTTAGGATTTTTCAAACTAAAGGCATCTGATATAGCTGAACATAACATAACTAGAACTAATAATTGCCCTCCACTTTTAAGAATGTAAGGTACCTAAATACTTTTACTAGTTATTGACTAGTAAAAATGGAGCCCGTAGACTCAGTGAGCATAAGCATTGTTACGCGCTTACGCATGTTTAGCAACCCAAGGCGCAGTCCCCACTTGGATGGGTGGCCGCAAGTGGCATAATAAATATCTCGAGCTCCTTCTTGCTTCGGAAGGCACGCTAAGCCGTTGTTACCGGCTGTCATCATTTATGGCAGTCGTTAAGCTATGTCAGATGCTTATACTAGTGTTGACACTAGTGTTGGCCACTCACAGACACGAAAATAAAAAAAACTAGTATAAGTCGATGAATGTAACTGAGAACTAAAAATATCTAAACGTAAGTGAGAATGTTTGCGAAGTTTTAAAAGTTCAAAGCAACAAATGGCTGGTAAGTCGAAAAGACCAGCCACCGAGTAGTGGTAATAACCGTATAATATTACAAAAGCCTAAAATGCGTAATTAAACGCCACGATCGCATTGCAAGACCGCAATGCGGCATCGAAATAGCAACTGTGATTACAGACAACTGACACCCGTAATCATCGAATCAAATCTACCATTGAAAAAAACCTATTAATATTCATGATGTCTAGATAGTGTTATTACATTTAATACCCACCCTCGAACAAAAACGAAACGATGTCGTTTAGCGCACAATAGTGTGGACGCCGCATAAAATTATAATAAATATCGATAGAGCGTGATGGGTATACGTTTATATGAAGATAGAAAGAGATAGGTAGCGGTCATCCCTAGTGTCACAGACTCACAAATCGTAAAGGTGTCAGCGCTGTCTCGTCATAGGGATGTGAACAGGGGCCACGTGATGTAGTGTTGTTCATGGGGCTCTCCACAGAGCAGGAAATATGCTAGCGCGTTACTAGAGACGCCTTTCAACAATTTCATACTGGTAGTCGTTAAAGGAACCACGTCAATGGCCGAGAGGCAATTCCGAAGAACTCTGACACCAGGGTGTGCATGGTCGACTGACCGTGTCACCTACATGAAATGATGATGATGAACTCATTTCATACGAAAGAAGCGTGTCAGGGAGCGGTACCGTTTATTGTGGTTTTGGGGTCTCAAGGTAATTATAGAAATGCAAAAGTCGTCATTTTCTACTTACTTGTGATATAGGTTACATCAGAATTTTGTTTATTAATCTTTTCACTGTAATTATGATACAGTATCACAGCACATTGGGGCATTTTTACGTATTTTTAGTCCGAACTGACTGGCCGTGTATGCGACTTTCGCTTACTAGCGGGCGCGGGCTGACACGCGTTATTATTATTGCTTTCGTCTTTAGAAGGGCGCGAGTCACGAGCGACATTTTGTGCTCTGTGAGGCTCTCGATTCTAATAACTCATAATTCATGTGTTAACTAGAGGGTGCTTGACATTGTCTCGCCCCGGATCCGGATCGAACCGCATTATGATCGGATGAGTGGCGATTTAGCGATGATCGAGTCGCATCTGTGAAATTATTTTAAAATGGCCTTAAATTTGATAAATGTTTGGTTAACTGTCATTATGGGGTAGGAAGAGCTTACAAAGTGCGAGAAATTTCAATTATGCTGATATTTATATCATATATTTATAACTTTAATACTTGCAATTTATCACATTTCAAAAGTTGTTCAAGCTGATGGGCTGAGTCACCTCTTAAAGTGTGTATTGAATAAAAAATAAGGGTGTATAATGTATATAAATAAAACATATACATAGTATCACGTCTTTATCCCATTAAGACCGAAAGGCCACTTTTAGCATGTTGATGGGCTTAAAGGTGGAATACGAAATCAAAGTAGTGATGGATTGCTAGCCGCATCGCCTATTTACATGATTGCTTAGATTTGCGCCCATTCCCTCGTCCGGTTTCTACGATCTGCGCGGGAAGAGAATGCACATGCACATGAATGAACAGCTGGTACATTCTACGTTTTTCTTTTCTCCCAGATCAGCGTGAAAGAAATAAAATAAATAAATAACTCTAATACCACGATCGTCATTTGCGTTAGGTGATTGCCATCTATTAAGCCATGTGTTGCATTCCACGCCCCGCAGAATGTGCAACGTACTGCATATCTATGCACATAGCTCGCGGTTGCAATGTGAGCATTCCATTGGTCTATGTCATTGTATACCTGTATAGCTAGTGCATAGTTCATGTCTGCTTCATGAAGGTACTAGAAGTCTTAGATTTTTTAAAGTCTAGATAGACTCTTTTGGCCTTTTAGCGTAGATAAATTCTGTGTCCAACTCATAGACTATGATGCAAATACATAGCTATTGATTTGATGACAAAAGTTGACGACGCATGTACTAGTAACACAAAAATGTCACGCACACAAGCATAAAAATTGGCCAGTTTATGATTATTGAAATAAAAGCAAGCACTAAATCTACAGATATATAGTCCATGCTCAAATTATGTGTAAACCTTCGAAGTTCGCCATTGTTTTATTTGGCAATAAGAAATAAAACTTTGAATGAATGTACTTTTTATGTACTCAAGTTTACTAATAAAGTAATACTGTAGAGTAAAAGTACCAAATATACAGCAAAAATTATAACCCAATGTTACGCGTTACATGCATGCATAGCAAGCTCTACTTTTAAAAAGAAAGTTATTACCAATTCAGAATTATTTTGGTTTGTATTTAAGTTGGTTCTGTAGGTTTATCGATTTTTCCTCACGAAAGATTATATATTGTATAACCAAACTATTACCATAGTTTTGCGATACATATGCATAATTATAATATATTATAAAATATTTATATCTCTGTTTCTACTGTCTTTATATATAAACATAGAAACATTAATAGGTACATATGTGAGTAGACATATCTACTTATAATTACCCAATAAAGCCTCGTCTTAGGCAGTTTAATGTACCCACATTTTATTCAAAGCCATACTGCTGAGGAGTTCAAGGCATTCCGGTCTTCACGGCCCAGTGCACTTCAAACGGCTCGCAGTCATCCTCAGACATAGGCCTTCTTTGATAAGCAACATTAACATCTTGGGATTTAATTTGTTTTCACTTGTACCGCAAAGTTTGGCAACAATTTGCGAGCACCTTTGTCTGGCCAGCGTAACTTCCATCTTGGTTTATTCTGATTCTAATTTTAAAATGGCATTACTTTATAAAAAATAAGTTTGTTTCATTAAAATACTATTCTATTTTCGAAAAAACTTAAAACAAATATGGTTTGTTTCATCTTGATGTATTGTTATTCCAATTTAAAAATGGCTGACTCTACAAGAAATACGTCTATAATATTACTTATGGTGGTGTATGATAATGGTCTATGATCCATAATTAATGATTGATTCTAAGTTTAAATAGCACAATTTTATAAAAAATTATATTATGTGCACATGCTATGATATTATTATAATTTAATAATATCAAATTATCTTTTCAACCAGTGGAACAAAAAGCCAGAGCTAAAAAAATAGAGTTCGTAGGCGCTACGAACTACAGATACTTCGTAGCTTGTGCTACGCCGTAGAGCTATCTCGTTCGTTTTCTATATATACGATAAAAGCTTTATAAAAGCTGTACGATGTAAAGACTGCCGAAAAACTGCTTTATAGATATAGGGCATGGAACACGCGCCAATTCAGTTTGAATTTTTGGCCATCAATAAAAATTCAAACAACAAAAACATTAAATCATCTTCACCCTCACTCCAATATTTGTCTATGGCCTCTATTGCCTAAAGAAAACATAAGGCAGACAGTCGTGTGATGCTAGTAATAGTATCTTCTTCGTAGTTTGTAATGTATAGCTTTAAAAAAAAAAATAAAAGCAAAATATTCTAATATTCAAAGCAATATTTAAAATTAGAATTCATTTGTTTTAAGCCCCGTAAACAAGTGCCGGCAAATCTGGTTAGCACGGAGGGGTGCGCGCATTGAAACACGGCATATGCTGCAGTTTAGCGATGTAATCCATTCGAATACTGATTTACACGTGTTTTATGCAGCTATTGACGAAACACGGGAACAGTAACAAGTGTTGTCAAAGTTATCGGTAACATTTGATGTATTGTTACTGTTATGTATTCACAAAACTTAAAAGTAGCGATACTTATATATTGAATGTTATATATTCTAACATTGATTTGAAATAAAAGTTGTATTTTTAACCGCCTTCAAAAAAGAAGGAGGTTTTCAATTCGTCGTAATCTTTTTTTTATGTATGGTACCCGATTTCTCGAAGACACCTGGACCGATTTAAGAAATTCTTTTTGTTCGATAGGTTACCTTACAAATGGTACCATTAAATTTGCATAGAAATGTGTCGAGCGCTTTTTGAAAAATTACACAAATACCAAAAAATGGATCCCGTCGTTTTACACTTATTTCCATTTTTTTATGGTTATTCAAACGAATTGATAGGGTTGAAGTCGGTTTTTGTTGTTTAGTTAAAAAATATCGTATATATCGACAAATTGATTTCATTATTATATTTTTTTCAGATGTTATTTTTTTCAGAGTTTTTGTATAAATCTTCATACAAGAAATACATTTGAAGTGTAAGCATCGATGTTGTTTCATCATTAAATATAAAAATTGGTCCCTAACAACTCATTTCATCGGAATTGCCGTTTATAATTTCGTTCGAGCTCATATTGAGCCCATTTTCAAAGCGAGTGTGAGACGCGTGTCTTTTTTAGGGGTTCCGTACTCAAAGAGTAAAAATGAGATCCTATTACTAAGCCGTCCGTCTAGTAAGCATCCGCAAAATGTATGTGAACTTATCATACCATATTTTATGCATATAAATAATTCTAATTTTGAGTCGGGTATTACAATATCTTGCAACAAATTCTACCTTCCTTTAATTTATGGATGGCATTGCCTAAAACAAATTTAGCTGACCACCCCTAGCGAAGCATGTACTTGTTTGTAATCGCTATCTCCTCCAGTATCGGTGATGTTATCGCTATTTAATATTGCCCAGGATCAAGGGACGGGTCTACCGTCGACAAAACAAACTAACAAACTAGAATACGAACTTAATGGTAACAAAAGTAACTTAAACTTGTAATATTTTTAAAGTATTTAAATGTATGGTGAATTTACATTCGTCTTTATGTTATCTAATGTGTGTAGAATATGATTAAATTAAAATGTTGATTAAATAAATAATTATAGAAAAATATACTTTGATTCATTAGATAAAGATTGCTTTATTATTATCGTTTAATGCATTATTAATTTATTATAACATAATATTAATAAAAAAATATTATAATTCCCAAATAAAAACTATCAACGTTTAATTTAGAAAAAAAAAATACCGATTATAACTATCAGCCTAGATCTTCAGTGCTAAAATGCTAAAAAACTATATTTACTTACACATATTGTAATTCATCCAAAATAGGTACACATATCATTGCTGCCATCCTGTGATACAGGATAAAAATTCAAAGATGCTATGGCGTTAATTGTACTCATTAACTTATCTTTTTAACATTTTTACTTATATTGGACTCATGTTGACATGATATAAAACATGTTTCAAATATAACAAAATATAATAAACTATTAAAAAAAACTTTTGATTTCATATTCATTCGATAAATTATCATAATGATACTTTAAACTTGGGTGAGTAAGACCATTTTTTAATGAAAACCTAATTTTCCCTTTCCATAGAGCATCATGAATTACTATTATCTTTGGACCTTTCATCAAAAACAATGTAATGCTGAAGGTACGAGTATCATTTGTCTGTGGTCTGTACTGTGGGATCATCGTTGGAGTGGGGATCATTTCGGCCCGCCGGGATTTACTGTTAATATACGCAATCTGTTGCCCACTACGCAATCCCGTGAAATACGAACAGCTATGTATGCGGACTAAACGTTTGTGTCTCAAGAATGGTTTGAGTAATATAGATTTAAAACAAAACTTTTATTGTCAGAATAAGAACATTAATTTCGAAAGGACGCAGAATGACGAGTAGATACACTTTTGTCAATTAAATACAATAAGTTTAAAAACCTACATTGTAGAAAGTCGTTGGAATTTTCGAACATTGCCAACACGTTTTCTGTGTATATATCAAATGTAGTAAAACCAATAGATATCTAGGTTTTTATTACCTACAATTTCTGAGTGTGTCGTACAAGGTGACTTTTAAGAACAAAAACACTTTGACGATATTGTAAGTAATAAGCAGCGAACAATATTTAAAAAAACTGCATATTCCGGATTATTCTAGCCCTAGGTTTATAAACAACGCTGTAGTGCGTGCTATAGGTGTGTAATGTCAATTACCTAGCCTTTCCCCCTAATCCGTAAATAAACTAACGGAAATACCTACGTGTCAAAAAGTTTAGGAACAAATATAGGAGAAATTGGTGCAACGAAGTCGGCATTATCACATATTTAATTTTAACCCAAGACCTTACTTATTTGTAGCCCAAGACTAATAAATATGACGTACATCATAAAATTTAAGAGCTACTCGTATGCTCTTATCGGTGGAGCTTCCATGATTTTTTTCTGTCCTTGGCCAATCTTTTAACACCCTGGTTTGTATGAAACACTTACCAATTTTCAACCAACGAAAGAACAGTGGAGGTTATCAAGTCGAAGAGTTTTTTTTTATGAATGGCTACTCATTTAATTACATATAATTAAAAAAAATTGACGCTATATCATCATCATCATCATCGTCGTTTCAGCCGCAAGAAGTCCACTGCTGGACAGTGGCCTCCCCCAAGGATTTCCAATATGACCGGTTGGAAGAGGCCTGCATCCAGCGCCTTCCTGCGACCCTTATCAGGTCGTCCGACCACCTGGTCGGTGGGTGTCCAACGCTGCGCTTGCCGGTACGTGGTCGCCATTCAATAACCTTTTTGCTCTTATCGGCCACCGGTTCTTCGCGCTATGTGCCCCGCCCACTGCCACTTCAATGAGCTAATCCGCTGGGCTATGTCAGTGTTCCTTACCTTCGTCCTTCTACGGATCTCATCGTTTCTGATTCGATCTCGCAGAGAAACACCGAGCATAGCCCTCTCCATCTCCATAGCCCTTTGAGCGACCTAACGCTATATGGCCTCGCATAACTTTTTACAGAGTTGTCTAATTTTGATATTTTTTTTTATTTAATGGAATATACCCCGAAGTTGGTCCGATATAAATTGGGAAAAAAAATCCAGCCCTTAGGGTAAATAAACAGGGTGTGTTTGATTTTTTGCTTTGCTTTACTTTTGTTTTAGTGGTTTAATTTTTGCGTTAAAAGTTTTATTTCATTTGTATGAAGTTACTGTGCCTGAGCTACTCTCCTTCTATTTTGCCTCTATAAATATGACGTACATCAATTAAATTGAAATCTTAATATCCCACTAGGCGATAATAATAAGGAGCGAATAATACAAAAATTGCATAGCCCGGCTTAGCGCGCACGTGCCTCGGATGGTTATCTCGCCTCGCTAGGCACCCTCCGCTCTGTTTTTGTTGACTGTACCCGGCCTGATTTGCGAGCTGTTTAGTGTTTGGCTAGCAACTAGCGGCCTGATTTGAAAAGTATTTGGATTTTGAAATGTAACACGTATTTTTTAATAGTTTTTTTTTGGTATTTTAAGGCATTTGCATGACTTGAATCATAATTAGTGGACTGATTTGAAAAGTATTTGGATTTTGAAATGCAATGACCTGACCGGGATCGAACCCGAGACACAGTGTCACATCCGTGTTGACCACTGCGCCACAGAGCCCATCATCATAACTTGAATCATAACTAGCGGACTGATTTGAAAAGTATTTGGATTTTGAAAAGTAAGACATATTATATAGCAGTTTTTTTAGTATTTTATGTCAATGACATGATGCTGCTTGCAACCCATCACTATTAAAATTCTATATCCACCTAACACCCAACCAACACGCTAATAAGCAAACTGTTGAAGATGTGAAAATAATAATTTTTGAGTCAAAGTAATCAAAAGACGGCTACGTTGCAAGTTATGCAAAACTTAAAGTCGTAAGAGAGTCAAAGCTTGGCAGCCTATCGGTAAAGGCTACTTTCCTAAGTACCAAGAAAGGTTATAAACAAGGTCTAAATGGCTTAGAAAAAGGTTAAAATATATCTGGTAATATAAACTATTAATTCCAGTAACATAAAAATTAATATTTATGGAACCCTCGGCCCGCGAGTCCATGCGTTTATTCCATTTGACTGATGCAATGTGTTATCTACTAGTACCAGGTGATGTTTGGTTCTCTAGATTGGTTCAATTGTAGAGCAGTCGTCAAAATCATATCACATCGTTTATTGTACAAAGAACAAAATAATTAACTTGTGGTGTGTAAGTGAAACTGTGTTCTGGTGGCGTTTAATCCCATTTTACTTTACCCATATAAATTTCTTATTTAACCAGAAATAAAAACCTTGTAATTACTTACATATCTTTCATAATTTAATATTTTATCTAAATATATTTTTAAAAGTCGAGTTTGTTTTTGATATAACCCCGAATAGCAGAATGTCCATAAAATATAAGAAATATAAAAAATGGTTTAACGAAGTTCGCCGGGACAGCTAGTTACGTATTAAATTAAATAAAATTGTATGTATGAGTATGTAGTGTATGGTTTATATACAAAACATTCAAGGTTTGATCCTAGGGTACAAATTGACATATTTTTAAAGGTATATCAAGGCATATAGTAAAGTATTACAAACTTTTGCGTACCCTTGGGTAACTCTTGTAGATTGTATTGTTTCTATACCCAACCTTCTAAAACTTCTCCCCACGCCTGAAGCTATTTTTGCAAATGACATTAACATTAACCGCACACGGCGGACGAGACAATCGTAACTCTATATATTTATTTGCTCTTCCGATTACACACTCGACATCAATATAAGCCTTAAATCCTTTGAATTGTGGTATTAATTTCCCTCCAACACTTCTTATTTTTAAGTTACTTTTGGCAACTGTTTCTTGCGCGAAAATAAGTCTAAGTTGTTGTGCAATAGACGCGATTTTTCTTTGTTTTTCTTTATGACTTATACAGATTTTTAAAACAAGATATTGTAGGCTTTATTTTGAAGTGGATAAAAATCATTTTTGTGTGTGCATGTAAGAATAGGGTGAAGGCGACTATTGTCGGCCGCATGCAGGTCACGCGCGCGCCACGCGTCCCACAGATAATCTCTTAGCCGGACTGCTTTGTTACAATTTGTTACTGCGATATATCCCGGCCGCCCCCGTGAGATCCGAAGCTCAGATATGATCTGTAATGATATTTTAAATCAGCGATACGAGCTATTTATTGGCTTTTATTTATTGGGAATGGGATTTCACTCAAGTCAAGTGTAAGAACAAATATAAATCTGACGTATTGAAGCTTGCAGATTAAACAGTGTGCCTGGCTTGCGTTTTGAGTTATAGTAACAATAGCAAGACCCCGGTAAAGCGGTCAAATCGTAAAACGGTTGTTTCTTAGAATTAACAATTTTGCGTACTGGAGGAAGTTGTTCAGTTGTATTATTATCTAAGGCTGAAATTAATTTTATGCATAATTTATGCATTAAAAACTATATGCTACAAGAAGTAGTATTATACTTAAAAATATTTAAATAATTGTTCACTTCTGTGACATCCTTTTATTTAAACAATTGGAAAAAGTCCAAACACGATTGATTTATCTTCTTTGCTTCTGACTTCATCATCAGATCAGATTTATGGTACCTAGTTACCATAATATTGCTTCGTCATTAGACGTACATTAGAAGTACACACACTTTTAGATTAATGGGCTAAAGATTTTAAATTGAGTACCAAGGTTTAATTCTCAAAGTCAAAGAAACAAATAAACTATTCAGCGCAAGTTAATAATAAAAAACAATGTTTAAAAGTTTGCAGCTAGGTATTTAAAATAATTCTTTACGGGACTTACCGCGCTTACTTTAAAGATTTATCTCATAATAAAAATAGTGATTGTGATATAACAGATAAAAAATATCGAACAGGATTTCGATTATAAAACGCTTGTATAAGGAAATATAAAATCTATTTACTAAAGATACATCTTAGTTATATCTTTGTGTATATCCTTTTAATTAATTGAATAAATACAAGAAGAGTTAAGCCCATTACAAACCGTAAAATTTAACAGGATACAACACCGAAACTTAAACCGTGAAACCTCGCAAAAGTCGACAAACTGCCAAATAAAGTTGCATGCCTGTCACTAAGTGACAAGAAAATATAACGATACAATGAAATAAAGTTGTCATCCCCAGCAAAAGGACCGGGAAGCGTGCTAAACGCATTAATTTGGCCTGGATTTAGTGGTCCGGAAGTGATTTGCAACGGGAACGCATGTTCGGCCGAGATATGGCCCAGTGACAACTATTGACCCTCTTACCCCGCATTTTTTCTAAACATGAAATTTAAACTCTATATCTAGGGATATAAAGTTAAATTTGAGGTGTTGCGGTGAGTCGTCGAGGGATGTATGAATAGTTAATAGGGTAGCACTACTTTTAGTTAAGGGTCGTTACTGTAAAGGCTTAGCGACAGTTTCGCGCTGTTAATCTACCGTGGAAGTATTAATGACAGCTTAGTTGATTTTTTGTAGTGGAGCTTCGTTTATGAAAAATATTTTATGAGTCCTTTTGGTTAGGGTTCGGTAGTAGACGAAAAAACCTTATAGTTTCACCATGCCCGTCTGTTCAACTGCACGTCTGCAGTTTAGCTTAGAGACTATAGGTATCTTAAAGAAACTGTAGTTTGACAGGGCTATAAGTACAATGTGTAATGTAATTTAAATTCACGTTCACAGTATGAAAATGAACAACTTTTTGTGATATAAAAAATATAAAGCCTTAAAGTGCCATTTTTGTTGGTGTTAAGTGTTCTCCCGTGCAAGCTAAATGGTTCTATATGGGTACGTGAAGAAAATCAGAATAGTAGCATATACACATATTACGAAATTACAATGAAAACTATCACAATTAAGAAGGGTTCACTATCTATCACTAATCGAAGTGTGTAATTGATCAGCTAATAAAATGACGTGTAACTTAGGCACTCTAGAATTTTGGGTAGAATACGGAATTAAAAATTAATTTTTAAATTTGGGTTGCAAAGCGGAAAAGGTTTTGGTATGAAAGCGGAATTTTACAAAACTGGGATGAAAAAGTTGGACGTAACCGGAAAGACCCCTCTACACTGCCCGACACGCACTTGGCCGTGTTTTTTATTCAATTCTCCTCTTTGAAAATAGTTTCATACAAGAAATTTAAAAGTCTATAAAAGCGTAAGGTCTTGGAATATCTAACGTTAACACTTGAATTTATGGCTTGATCTCAGGGTGTTATCTATATTAATCAAAATGTAAGGTAAGTTCCTATTTTAAAATCCTTTCTTAAGTCAGAAATAGTTTGTAGCTTTACTTTTATAACTTAGTTAGCGGTAGCGTATTTCTTCAGTAGGTAATAAAATTCCATCCAAGAATGTCTGCAGCCAACTGCTTAGCACTTCCATTGGGAACCCAGCGTAAAGCGCTCATCCAGGAGCGAGCCACGACTATGAATATCCGTTTGGACTCACCACTTTTCTACATAGAAGACATTAACTAAATAAATAATTATTATATACGGACAAATCACACAGATTCAGCTAGCCCCAAAGTACTAACTTTGGGAGAGTTGTGTTTTGGGAAACTGTTATTGACGATAAAGATAAATATAATAACTGACAATATCTATTTCAATTCTTTGTTAAACTCGCAAGTGTTCTTCAATATCTATATTTCCATTTTACCTATCAAAAGTAACGATTCCAACGATCTACCCCAAGCACTTTATACGTCACTTTTCATTTTTCATTAAACTTAATAAAATCCGACGCGACTCGTTTATCAATACACCCCACATGTTAATATATTCCATATCTGAGCACCCTTAAGATAGTACCTACACAAACTCCAATATAACCGATATTCAGCCTTCAAACGCTTTTACCTATACATATATAGCCACCCTTAGAGGTTCCCTCGCTGATAACTTAAAGACTTTATCCCCTGTATAGGAATTTTTACGGTAACAAAAGCCCTCATATTTTCTTTATTCATGCCGTGTCAAAATCGCCCGCTTCCCCCCTTTAGACGCTGAAAAAAGAGACACCCATCTAACTCTTTCGCTCTCATTAGCGAATACATATCGCCGTCTCGTTTCGAGATTTTCCCTCTGTTTCGGTTTTATGTTTTTCTCGATATCTCGGCGAGTACTTAATGTGCAGCTTTTTTCGCAGAAGCGTCACCAACAGGGTGATGGTGCATATTTCTTAATTAATTTATGTTAAGTACTCGAGAGGGAGATCACCGAAAAGGGTGTTAAGATTTCTTAGCAGTCGTAAACTGATTTTTGTCGTCTCACGCTGTTATGCGTAACTCCTTCGCTACGTTAACTTTACGGTGCTTTTATTATGTTTTCATAAGTTTTACCGGTGTTTACGGATTGTAAGCACGACATCAAGTCAAATGAGACATGCTCTTAAAGTTACTGTCAAGAAAAATATAAAATTTCTCCATGGTAAAAAATATAAGAGAAAGTTATTTATTAAGTAAAACTAGAGATAAAAAGTCATTAATCGTTTTATAAAATGATGACAATATTAGGTCGCTTAATGGATATTTTTTTGAGTCGCCTTGTTTGCTGACTTATACTTGGTAAATTTTTCGTAAATTTTCTTAGCCATCAAGCAATAACTTTAATTTTTCTAATGACAAGAAAATTACTTATTTCTTTTCATATTTACGCATTTATTTATTAACTGTCATGTTTTCATTTACATTTCAATATAAAACTTATCCGGTAAATTTTTAGTAGAAAGCCATACGTAAGGATTTGGGGGCGGCCCGACATTATTATAAAAGCATCCTCTATATTCAAAGACGTATCGACGTCCAAAGGCTGTCCCAGAAGGGAGCGGCCCGTATTCAAAAAGGGGAAAAATGAAGAAAAAAGTTATAACGTCATATTGTTTTGCCACGAAGAGGGCGGGCGGGGAGACAGGGACCTGTATAGTGCGGGGGTAAGATAAGGCGTTATAGCATCCTGTATAACCACAATATAGCTACGGCGCAAAACCATTGTGCTCCAAGGCTCGCCCTTCCATAATTTCATACTTTTCAAAGGCGTTTCCACGAAACGTGCGTTTACGGGAGAATCGTGAAAAATATTTTTATGTCGAGTTTTGTTTAAATTGTTTTCGGTTTCATTCGGATTTTTAGAATAGAGTGTCTGAAGCTTTTCCAAGAAAATAACAGATACTTTAATAAAAGCGAGGCGACATAACAAAAGCGTGACCTTTGGTGTCATTTAGACGTTTTGGGTAAGTAATATAACATATAAACACAAAATATGTACATGTACAAAAAATAAATACCAACGAAATATATAGTTTTGGTCAGTATAATTATCAAGCAAGATAAAAATCGGAAGAAATAATTTTGAAAAAAATAAAATCTTTTGTTATAACAATTAATCAACATAACAAATCTTTCATATACCGTTCTATCGTTATAAAATTTAACAAATCGATTTGTTGTAACGTATAATAAACGTTATATAAACTTATTATTAAGCATAATAATCATTGGTAATACAAATAAAGTGATAGAAGATCCTAATCTACGTTCTGTGACTAAGTCGCTTTCGCACCCAGTCGTCGCTCGGTCGCTTCGCTCGTTCGCTCATATGGTGGTCTATGTGTAACCATAACCTAACTTACCTTCTGTTACCAAGTCGCGTATCCAAACCAGTCGCTTACGCAACCAGTCGTCGCTCGCTCGCTCATTTGGTAGTCTATGTGGAACCATAACCTAACCTACCTTCTGTTACCAGTCACTTTCGCAACCAGTCGTTGCTCGCTCGCACATAATAATATGGTCTATGTCTAACTATAACCTAACCTACCTTTTGTTACCAAGTCGCGTATCCAAACCAGTCACTATCGCACCTAAGGTCGTCGCTCGCTCGCTTTTCATAATCAATTTGATTGATTTAGATTTTTATTGATATATTTTAAATAGTATTCGTTCTGATTTTTAGGGTTCCGTAGTAAACTAGGAACCCTTATAGTTTCGCCATGTCTGTCTGTCTGTCTGTCTGTCTGTCTGTCTGTCCGTCCGCGGTTTTACTCAGAGACTATAAGTACTAGAAAGCTGTAATTTGGTATGAGAATGTATATTAATCATGGCAAAAAAGTCGTAGAAAAAAATCTTGAAAAAAAAATTTTTTTTTTGGGTAGCTCTCATACAAGTAAAGTGGGGGAGTAATTTTTTTTTCTCTACTTACCCATCGTGTGGGGTATCGTTAAAAAGGTCTTTAAAAAATATTGTGAAGTTGAGAACACCATTTTTCGATTTAGGGATCCGTTTCCGAAATATTTGGTTTTAAAGTGCAAATTTTTGTTAGAGGTACGTGTCCCCCCCTCTATTTGCTAAACGGTTATATATGGATACGTGAAAAAAATTACAGCAGTAGTATATATACTAAAGTTGAAAGGAAAACTATCAGAGCTGGATACTAAGTGCAAACTAAAAAGTTATAGGCAACCAACTTATAAAATGTACTGGAAAATGTAAAATTTCATACAATCTTTATTGTTAGATGTTTTTGTTCGTTAAACTGTGAGGTGCGAGTGTAAACAGTGTGAAATCAAAGTTCTCATTCGCAACTACGGAACCCTATACTGCGCGTGGCCCGACACGCACTTGGCCGGTTTTTATATTTTATGGCATGTATGTATACTGAACGAGTTGTATGACAGGTGATGTTAAATGTTCATAAACGTAATAATAAATGAGTTTATGGTTTTCGAATAGAAAATTTTATGAATATTATAGCTTTTAAGAATATGAACAGTATTGATTATATCAAGTATTTTCATTTTAATAAAGTTCAAAAGATATAATATCTTTTGAACTTTATTGAAATGAAAATATATAATTTCTTATTATATCAAACAATACGCACCCCTTTGAATGACATTATCACGTAAAATATACTGAAGATTTTACAATATACTACTTTACGCTTTCCGTATTCAGCATGGCACTTCAAGTTTCAATAGTACCTGTGAGCTTAGAGGGCTTTTAGGGCGCGAAAACATTTTCATGTCATTGACAACCTCTTGCTTTTTGTACAACAAATATAAAAATTTGTTGGTGCAAAAAAAAAAACCTTTGAGTAAAACGTATTTACGTTTTGATATGAGAACAAAATAAACCTTTTCGGCAATTTTATACTTGGTGCGGATTAAAGTATCAGCTGTGAAGATACGCCACTTATATATAGCCTATGGTTTTCACCATACCACACTGGGGGCTTGGCTGAAATGTTATTGCAAATTGATTTGCAATAACAGAATACCGATTTTTGCTTGCAAAGCTAAATTGCAAGCAAAAATCGGTCAAGCCGTTTAGCCTACAGGTTGCAACAATGGAACAGGCATACTAACATATTTAAATACATGATATATATAGTATACGTATAGCGTTAAAAACAACACACTCCTTCTGGAGGGGTCAGTCGGATAAAAAGAAGTTTTTTTTTGGTAAAGGATTGTGTAGCTAGCTCCAAGTAGGCTTTTGCTACTTTACGGACTTTTTGATGTTGCCTGTGTGCGCAAAGCTTGGAGAGACAAAGATACTCACGCTAGGAATATTATCGGAAGTGCAAACGCCTTCGCTCAGCAGACGATCCCGGATCTCCCAGGCGAAGATGGAAGGGCACTCGCGCTTGTACTGCGCGATCTTGCTGACCACTTCAGCTGTGGCCACGCGAGGCTTGGAGCCGCCAATCGCGCGAGGCCGGATTGACCCCGTCTCGTAGTACCTGGGTGATAAATTTAATGTTAATTCTTATCTCTAGGATGATGATGTCTTTAAGCAGAATCCTATCTTAGTCCTAACTAATATTATAAATGCGATCCGAACTACATATGTGATAATATAAATACTAAAGTGAGTTTGTATATTTGTTTGTTTGTCTTCACGCCTTATCTAGGGAACCAATCTTTTTGAAATTTGGCATACACAAAGGTTAGGGTACTGAGAAGACATAGGGAACTTTTCATCAGGGAAAAAATATTGTTCCCATGGGACCCGGCAAATATGAAAACCGCGAAACGCTAGTAATCTAAATATTTTCTGTTCGATTTTGTCGACGACCTTCGTAGTCTCGTAGTACCTGGGTGACAATTTCGATATTAATTCTTATGTTTAGGATTATAATGAACCTGAAGAGTAGATGTTACTATTTTGTTTTCCGTCCTACTATTCTTACATTCATAACCCTCAATTTTTATTGAAATGGAAAATATCTAATCTACGTTTGGTTGAGGTATACAAACCATTTAAAACGACGATGATGAGACGAGAGATGAGAGAGAGAAAGAAGTAAGTATACGGTGACATATGTACAATGAAATTAATAGTGTCACTATGTAGGTAACACAAAAATCGACGCATCGCAATCGACATTATGGCATGTTCTGATTACTAGTGAACTCAATGATAACTTGTTGTTAGTTAGAAATTGTATGGCATATGTATCAAGAGATAGAATAGAAAATGTAACATATTATGAAGTCAAAACATAAGTATTATGATAGTAAATGTATCATATCAAATCATGAATTCTGTTTTAAAAGCGGTCCCCGGAATCAACGCATCACGGCTGTTAATGCAACCGCAAAATGCTCAGATGGCAAAGCAACACAATGTAGATTATATAAGAATTTTCTCGTCTATTTACTGCATTACATAACCTAGTGCTTCATCGAGATCTCTGCCAGTCATCGTGACGAGGCAAGCCACGACCCTCAGTCACTCGCCCCTAGACTTGAGACACTCGCCGTGACTGGCAATATTCTTTTGGAGGACAATTTGTGGAAGATTATGCTCTTTAAAAACATCTGTATTAGACAAAAAATTATGAATAAATCACCTGTCATCGTCATCGTCATCAGGTCTTTTTAGTCTCCATTGCAGGAGCATGACCCTCTCTGTAATACCAGAGCTTAAATCCTCTAACTGCTCTTGCTAATCTCCTGTGACTGCATGTAATTTTTCACCTTTTTTTAGCACGCCCACGCTTTTATTAGCTTCACTTGTAGGTATGTAAGAAAATCTTGGAATCCTAATTTGACCCACTTCTCGGTCTTCGATTAGGATGAAATTTTGCACACGCTCCAATTTCTGATGACAATATGTAAATGACTAGCGTGCTAAAAGCGTGCTTTTTGTTTTTTAAACTAATTATAAATTATTTTGGTTCTAGGTTCTTATTTGCACCTCAGTTCTCTGCGCCTTCTTTTGAGTCTTCGTTTTTCGCACCTTAATCACGCTCTCAAATTGGCCGAATATCTACAACTTGTGTAAAATGAGCCTCTTTCAATGTTTATCTCAATTTATTCGTACTAATAGATAGGGCTTCATAATTATAGAAATATTTTACATGTTTCATACATTTAAAACAAACCCTTAACAAAGAGACATAAATTTTCGTCTATCACATTTTTTAGAGTTTGGTTATGAACAAACGCATAAACTAAAGTGCCCATCATAAGAAGCTATAAATTATGTAAACAAATGTACAGGGGTTCGCAACATTTGGATGAAAAAAAAATATTGTTTGTATTAAAAAAAATATTGTGTAAAAAAAATAAACCAAAGAAGAGATGGTTAGAATTATTTTTCCATAAAGAATGGAGAGAGTTTGCAGGCGAAGTAATTATTTGGCTACGTAAAAAATCTTTTGCCCTGCATTGAGACTCAATAGCTAATAAAAAAAAACTATTCATAGCAAAAACTGTTACAGAAACTTTATTATAAATCAGTAAGACTCAATAGCTAATAAAAAAAACAACTAATAGCAAAAACTGCAACAGAAACTATATTATATCTCAGAAATGCGCCAAATGTTTACATTCACGGAGTCGCACTCGTTCCTGTACCAAAAAACATAGAGCGACAGCGTTTTGTATCGTTAAAATATAACCCGACTAATTAGAATTGGTCTTTAATTTCGTATTACCCGTAAAGTAATTTAAGTCAATTGTAATTGGGTAACTCATAATATTGTCGCTAGGTAACTCCAATTCAGTAGAAGTTTATTGATGTACTTAATTTATAGCTTCTCGTGGCGGGGAGTTTATCATTACACACATACTACATATATGTTCCTTCGACAGTTCCGAGGTTCCCTTTAAATCCATAGAAAAGGGCTTGGATAAGAAAACTTGCAACAAAGTCGGCCAACTGTCGCACCACAAGACTTCGCGAAAAGGGTGGTCGGTGTCCGGTTGCCGAGCGTCGGCTTTCCCGGGGTGTCGGGTTCGGTTCCCGGTACGATCGCGATCGCGTCGGCCAGCTGACGTTTTGACCGATTAAGGAATAGGATGCTAATTTTTTGTTAATATCACTTAATTATTTCATTGATCTTCAAAATAGTTGTAAATAATAAATAACAGAAGCTCAAACCTGTATTCACATTGAAAAATGTGTAGTTACATCTTTTAAGTTCGTATGCATAATAGTTTTAATTATTAAGATATTAAAGTAAATGTTTGACAAAGTTTCGCGGAGAATTATTGGTACAACCAAAGCCATTTTGGAAATTATTTTCCTTTGGCTTCACGTACCTTCCGAAGCAAGGAGGCGCGCGAGATATTTTTATGTCCATTGTAGTCCATCCCATTGGGGACTGCGCTCAGGGTTGCCTTACATTCGTTAGGGCTATGTTATAGTACGAGTACTCACGCCCACTGGGCTTCTCAAATGGACCGGTTAATACTCTGACACTAAGATATGAAAAGTCGAAGAACAATGGTATCTGGAACAAGTTGTAGCAAAAATACTATTTGGCAGGTTTATTTTTTTATTGTTGAGACATTCTTATTGCGGAAGCTTGCAGATATTAGCTTAAATTAAATTTGAATAGCAAATGCTTTCGAGACAAGGTTTTGTAGACTACCATAAATAAATAAATATGTCTGTTTGTTTTTCGTGTGTGTAAGTGGCCAACACTGCTGTCAGATTTTTCAAGCTGCCTCTGCCTAAAGGCATCTGACATAGCATTAATGACTGCCAATGATGACAGCCGGGACCAACGGCTTAACGTACCTTCCGAAGCACGGAGGATCTCGAGATATTTTAAATGCCACTTGCAGTCACCCATCCAAGTGGGGACTGCGCCCGGGGTTGCTTTACATGCGTAAGCACTAATAATCCTCACAACCACTGGGCCATCGGGCTCTTTAATAAATATATAGGGACATATTACACAAATTGAGCTAGCCTTACATTAAGTTGTGAACTTGTGTCGTGGGATACTAATTCAATGATAGTATACTTCATAATAGATACTTATATAGATAAACATCCACGAAGACACAGGCCAATCTAAAAAAGATCTAGTCGGGGATCGAACTAGGAACACGTATAAATCGCAGTATCCTAAGTAATTATATGAACGTTATTTCTCGTCGTGACCACATACACAAAAAAATATGGTTTGTATAGGAATAGACGTTCTCAAGTTACTTGCTTACCTCCGTCACCTTGTCTGTCTGTCGCACGTTGCTATTAGTTGTTGATGGCTTAAGGTGTGTATATGTTGCAGGGATATTATTAAAGTCGTGATATTATAATTTCACTAGTGACATTATAATTACACAGATTATTGTCAATCGTTTGTATTACTTAAAATTTAACGGGCTAGTTTCAGTACCATTATAATTTCACTAGACCGATGCAGTGACATTGTAAGGTAGTGATATTTAGACAAAAACACTGGTTTATGAGAGCCGTTAGATTTTCAGAGCGATCGCTGATTGGTCCGCATTCGTTACCACCTGACCGACAAGTACTAAACATAGACTTAGGAAATAAAAAAACAGATTTTAGAAAAGATTTTTTTTAATTTAACTTGTCTCTTTTTATAGTTCTATCTTTACTTTAAAATATGCTGAAAAAGTTATAACGCTTACTAATCAAATCATAACTTTAATAACTATAAGCTTAATAGTACGTAATACTGGTAGTAACATTTTAGTCACTAGCATCAATTTTTGGATTTGAATAAAGCTTAATTAATAAAATAAATGAATAATAATTATGTACTTTTTGTCAAAATAGGTTACTTAAAAAAGTTGGTAAGTTACATAATTGAGCAAGTAATTTAAATGACATAACAAATAGAATAATAAATTAATAACAAATTGACCAATCAGAACACGTGGGGCTCCCACCACAAACGCAACTCATAATAAACCTAGATTTATTATAATATCACTATTGCGGCCCAGTGAAATTACAATAACTCTGAAAAGAGCCCGTGAAATTATACGAACCAGACGTTATTGACAATAATCAGTGTAATAATAATTTCACTAGAGAAACTATAATGTCACGTTTTTGACAAAATCCCTGCGACATATATATATTGGAACATTCTCATGAAATTGTTGCGATACTTATTGAGTAAAACTCTGGTATCATACACGGCCGAAGGGAATAAAGCAATAACGAATATGAAGCGATTACTAACTTTAAATTTGTGATTTCAATAAACTTTTTATGGCTCAAAAAGCAATTTAATGAAATTTCGATTACTGTAGCCGAAATGATTACGTCAAACCTGACCTGTGGGTGGAAGTCCCCGAAGGCATACCTAACCAATTTTTAAATTTAATGAATTATCAATGCATTTTAGTTGATGTTTCTGGAACTAGCAGTGTTGCTGGTGGCTCAACAGGCCTACTAACTTAGAACTACAGTGAACAACGTTTTAATGGTCACTTAAATATACATTACGGTTAATGTATCTTAAATTAAAATTGACAATTATACGAAAGCCGTACTAGCTAGCTGATACGAGACAACGAAGAAAGCTGACTGAAAGTTACATACTTTTCCGTACCCCTGACAACGTGCATATAAAATTACATGACAATTGTCTCAATGATTAAAGTGTAAAGACGTACGGTACATGTAAAATATTCAGCGAATGTCCCCTATGAATGCTTACCTTAATTAATAGTTAATTTACTAGTATATCGCTATGCCAAGTCTTCGCCTGCGGTTAGAGTACGTGCGGTCGCGACCAGTTAGCCCGGGCCCCGGGCTCGGTTACCGCTGCATTTTTTGGATAGTTTAGGATAATGTTGCCGTTTGTCAGCTCTGCGGTTTTAAAGTTATTTAGGTTTAGTGTGTCTAGTTCACAGTATCTTTTGCTTTTGATACCTATCAAAAGTTGATACCTACCTACCTATACCTATCTTTCGTTATTATAAATTACACGCTTTTTATTCAAGCTTTCGAAAAAAATTACTTTGTTTAAGTCCTCATCCCAGTCCCACAAACACCCACTGTCAGTGTGTTTACATCATTGACCTGCCCAGGATCTTGGAGATGAATTTACCGGTCTTATGTAAAGGTAGTGTCATCAAGTTAAGCAGGCGCGGTTTTTACTGATACCGCTTATTTGTGTCTGTGCTCTACTGACCTGCCAAGGATCTTGGAGACGCAGCCTTTGGAGATCTTCTGTGATGTCAAGTTTAGTAGAGTCACCCTTAAGAACACGGGCTAAATATTAACTTACCTGCTGAGTATCTTAGAGACACAGCCGTTGGAGCCGATGGAGGAACCTGCAGGATGCGGCTGATGTCACAGGGCCGCGCCCCCGAGTGCACCAGCTTTACGATCTTCTGTGACGTCAAGTTTGGTTGCCTACCAGACTTGATGTAGAAAAGTCACCCTGTTTGAACACTTGTCATGTACTTACTCACCTGCCGAGGATCTTGGACATGCAGCCATTCGAGACCTGCAGAATGCGACTGATATCACAGGGCCCCGCCCCCGAATGCGTCAGTTCCACGATCTTCTGTGACGTTAAGTCTCGTACAGCCACCTGAACGAAAACTGGCTATATGCTTACTCACCTCCCGAGGATCTTGGACACGCAGCCGTTGGAGACCTGCAGGATGCGGCTGATGTCACAGGGCCGCGCCCCCGAATGCGCCAGTTCCACGATCTTCTGCCGCGTCGAGTCCGGCAGGGGCCGCCCTCCTACAAACACCCCGCCGAGCTGGTTAACACCGCTGTGACCTGTCGCATCATAAGTCTGCTTACTCCAATTAATCACGTCCACACCAGTAGTAGACTTGGTAATGCAACAGGTTTGTTACGCTACGTGCTTTACCCGACTGCGATGAGAGCATATACCAGTTTTAGAAAATAGTATCTATAAATATTAAGTCAAATAAGGGCCCATCAAACAAACAACTTATACTTTTAGACCGAATATAAATCAACTATTCAATGTGCAGTGGGCCACTAAGAAAAATAGACTATCCGCATACTATTGGTACTATTATACGAGTATTTTTAAAGGTAAGTATACTTTTCTATGTGGGCCCACAGTACTTACAATACTTTTTCACGATAGGCATAGATTTTATGAGGAAAAGTTGTTGTTTTACGTTTCAGAAGCTGGTCTATTATTAAAACTTGTTCGTTTTGATGAGTTTAATAAGCCCTTTTTGGCTTAATATTCTCGTATATCAAGTCGAAAAGGGTTATGATTATCCGTTTTATTAAAAAAAGGTTTGAAATAGCATTGTACTTAGTGTCTCTTTCATCGCAGTCGGGTATTTCATGTTTTCAAACATATTTTTAGGTGGAAATTAAGAAGTTATATTCAAGTTCTTACTTCCCATCTAAAGGTGTTACGGTGCCGTAAGTAATTGGAAGTGCATGAAAAAACATAAATTTAAAGAATATTTTGTTTATCAGAGCAACAAATGCATTGCATTTGTTCCTCGTACCTGTGGACTTTACTCATTTTCATGAACTGAGCAAATTATAATACATTTAATTTATGAGTAACCCCCAACATACAAATCATCTTTCAGAGATGATTTTGTTTGTCGGGTGTTACAAGATAGATTCTATCTTGTAAAAGGCTGAACTGATTTCGAGCAAAATATGAAAATTCTCGAAATAAATGCCATTGAAACGACGAAAACCACATCGAAATATGTTCAGCCGTTTAGGAGCTACGATGCCACATAAATACACATAAACAAACAGACCAAATATACCACATATAGCATATCCTAACTTCCTAACTAATATTATAAATGCGAAAGTGAGTTTGTTTGTTTATTTGTTCGTTTGTATGTTACGCTTTCACGCCCAACCTACTGAACCGATCATCATGAAATTTTGCACACACATAGGTAAGGGTACTGAGAAAGACATAGGCTATATATCACGCGGGCGAAGCCGCGGGTAACAGCTAGTATACTATATTTACAGCGCGTCACCATGAACAACCTTCCTATGGAACCAATGCTAAGAACGATCAGGCGCCAGGGGTCTACTTCGCAAATAGCAAACAAAACTTCGACATTCCCATAAAAGAACGAAACACATTGTATATGTTACGGCTATAGCCAAAGTGCGGCTACACCTAGTTTAGGCTGGCTACAACTAAAGGTGCAGCCTTTTTAAACGGAATATACAAACGTCTTTATCCCTTACGGGGTAGACAGAGCCTAGGGCGATAAGACCGAAAGGTCACGTTTAGCATATTTATGGGCTTAAAGATGGAATACTGAATCAAAATAGTGATTGGTTGCTAGCCGAATATAAGTAGTGCATCCTACTTACATTCGATTTACTAATATTAACCGCACTTCTGCTATTAGCCATAACATATAAAAAGAAATTAATGTGATATGTCCCTATATATTTATTTAATTTGTACAGACAAAGTGCCTTGTTTAATGTGCCTATATGCTTTGCTATGTTAATAAGAACAAAATGGCAGTCACCATTACCTTTACCTTTGTGCGCCAGGTCGTCCATTCTGTCCAGCAGGTTGGCGTCAGGAGGCCACGGGCTGATGGGCGCGAGCTGCTGCGCGGGCAGCATCGTGTACACGCCGTATTCTTCTATGGTGGCGACCTGATAAACAATCTGGGATTACCTTGATGACAAAAAAGGCTTGCTTGAGCATGGCGAGCCCTCGTAAATGAATCAAATTTATCCCGATACGTTTCATACCTATTAATACATTAAACTGCTTCAGCGATTTGGAAATGTTGCCAAGGATAAAATCCATATTAAAAAAATTTAAAGCAACTCTCTTAGACAAATCTTTAATTGTGTCTCATTAAATAAATAAATTATATAAGTAGTAAAAGTTCCACTCCGGCAGGGTTTGGAACGGCGACCTTAGCTCTACGACCTACCCTTTGACAAATGAGCTACCGCGCAACTCTACACGTCCAAAATCTTCACCATATCCCATTCCTCTTATATACATACATAGATACATACATACATACTATCACTTCTTTCTCTCTTGCGGGGTAGACAGAGCCCAGGTCTGTAAAACCTTAAGGCCACGTCTAGTATTTTGGTGGGCTCGTAGGTGAGAACGGAATCAAAATAATGATGGGTTTTGTTGCGTTATTACATTACTAGCTATTGCCCGCGGCTTCGCCCGCGTGATATATAGCCTATATTCTTCTCCGTACTACAGACAACGTGTATGCAAAATTTCATGATGATCGGTTCAGTAGATACGGCGTGAAAGCGTAACAAATAATCAAACAAACTCACTTTCGCATTTATAATATTAGTTTGGATTTATACACCTAACGTTTTGAACACTTTACAGTGTACGTGGTCGCTGTAATAAACGCGATAAAACCATATAAAATTAATTTTATTTAAATGTGTAACAATCGCGAAAACATTAGAAAACTTGATGTGATGTGATGGGTTGCTAACCGCATCGCCTTTTGATTCCTGACCCCCGTTCCCTTGATCAGCTTTTATGATCTGCGCGGTAAGAGAAGCAGCTGGTACATTCTAGATTTTTTCTTTTCTCCCAGATCAGCATGGAAGCTAAGGGTATATTTTTCTATACACCATTATTTGTAGTTCAATGCAACAACTTTTGTTATGGGACAAATGCTGAAAATTAAATATTATTTTTACCTTTTCCATACATTTGGTCCGATCAGCTGGACACTTTTGTATGGGTATGTAATTTTTTTTATGAGTTCCCAGCTTTGGTTCCATGTTAGAAGTTGTTCATGATGATGATGGTGTGACCAGTTGTCATTACGAAACGCGAAAAGTTTTTCGATTTTGCATATTAAAAATTAAAAATAATTAGTAAGAAAAATAAGACGTTCAAAAAGAGATACAATTATCCAATTTTGAATAAAAATCTTTGACTTTGATGGGATGAGTGACCCCTTAAAGTTTGTGTACTATAAAAATAAGGGTGTATAGCTCCTATATATCTTGGTTTAATTCTCTTTGTCTTATATGCATATAGATCGGACATATATGACCGAGCTCCGTGGCGCAGCGGTCAACACGCCGGCCTGCGACACGGTTTGTCCTGGGTTCGATCCCCGGTCTGGTCAAGATGGAAAAAGATCTTTTTCAGTTTGACCTGGGTCATGGATGTTTATCTTTATAAATCCATTTAAAAAGTATGAAAACAGTAAATAATAATAATATTACCATAATATATCCCACTAAATGTAACAATAAAGGCAAAATGAATTAATATAGGTAGCTTTCAAACAAAGTCTCATGCGTCCCGTACAAATTACCGAACAGTGACGTCACGATTCACTACCATTTTCTGAGATGCGTACTGGTTTCGCCTAAAAAGATGTGGTTTTAAAACTGTATTAAAGAATTTTTGTTTGCAGCTTTTTGTTCGCCGATGTGTCTAATTTTGGGAGGACTTTCCATGACATAAAAATAAAAACAACGGGTTGCACTCTGGAAGTGCCAACAGAAGTGAAAACTTGAATATTAACGTTGTGTGTTTCAATCAGATCACGTGTCCGTCTTACGAATTTTCAATCTGACGAATCTGCCGGTCACGTGACCTATCGCGAGTTTAGCATTTTTGCACAAAAAGTGCACAGCGCCGCTAAAGAAGTTTTCACTTGAATGTACATGTTCCAATTATGGACTGATTGTCAAAATATTGCTTTGTTCGAAAGAGTATGCTTCTGAGGTGGTCCCATTGTCACCAAATAGATGGCAACTCTCGTATTAAGTATACGTCTTTTATATATTTTTGACAAATCTGATTCACAAAACACGTCATGTGTATAACTTAATTTCCTTAATAAATAACAAGTTGGAATATAATGGAAGAATAGGACCACTCCAAGTCTTCCCGTGCGGATGTCGTAGAAGGTGACTAAGGAAACACAAGCTAAACAAAGCTTATAAACATCAAAGATACTTCTCCAACTCGTTTGGAGAGTGTAGACCAAACCATCTGACTGCTCTGGCTATAAATGGCTCAGGTAGTACAGAGAGGGTTGTGCTCCTTCAGTAGAGAGTAAAAAGACCCGATGATGATATCAAGGAGGCGGGAGTGGATGTTGAAAAGTGGGAAAATTGTAGAGGAAAAAGACATGACATACGTATTGCGTCAACCCCAGATAACGAGGTAAATAATGGGATAAAAAAATGTTAAACGTGGCCCTCAGGTTTTACAAACCTGGGCTCTGTCTACCCCGCAAGGGAGAAAGATGTGATAGTATGTATGTATAAATTAATGATTTTTTTAGAGTTAGAAATATGACTATTGGTATTATTAAATGCATTGCTTAGCATGTCCAGCTAGTTTTACATACTCGTATGTTATAATTTACCCGTGCGAGTGACACAGAGCAGTTCGTTGAGAATTAAATGGCATCGGTGCGTTCACTCGTGATGTACGCGTAATTTGATTGTGTTTTACATACACGATGAAATTCCCACAATTTCTAGTTATTTTCGTACATTTTTTAAACATTTTTAGCGGTATACAAGTGAAGTGTCAAGTGCCTGATGAGCTGATACCGATACTTTACTCGAATTATCTGGACGCTGTAAAAAGAGGTTGGTAAATCTATTCTATAAGCTTTTATTTATTTATTTAAAAACTTGACTGTGCCGTAGAAGCTACAATAGGTTGATTTAATGCGAAAAGCATTCTCTTTCAGTAAACCTTTGGTAAATGAACATTTGAAATGACATAAATAGGTGCCAAACAATTGAAAATTATCTTTAATAAGACAGATCAAGGTTTTGTGAAAGTACCTAATATCATATTCAACTTGCTACGTATATATCTTTGTATTTGTTCAAAAGCTTAAAGATGAATTTTAGCACCTATCACTGACCGTGGGTTGCCTGTAGAGTAGAATAGGACCACTCCAACTCTTCCCGAGGACGTCGCAGAAGGCGACTTAGAAAACACAAGCGAAACAAAGCTTGTTAACATCGCCTTCCAACCCATCTGGCCAGCGTGAGCAGTGAAGGCCAAATGCTCTAACTGCTCTGGCTAATATATGGCTCTGGAAGTACAGAGAGGATCATGCTCCTGCAGTGGAGACTAAAACAGACCTGATGATGAAAAAGATTTAATTAAAATATTAAGTATTTTATAGTGATAGTAGCGCTGGCCTTATCGCTAGCAGCACATGCTGACCTAGGATATTTTTGAAAACGGATCCATGTTGTGCCATTCTTGAGCGGGCAACTGCTCGAGGGCATGTCTTTTTTTATAGAAAATTTCCTCGGCCACCATGTCAGAGGCAGACTAAGGAGATAGCGAGCCAATATAGATAGATTCGCACAAGGATGGCCAGATGGCCACAAATTAATGGAGAACCAAGGGGGAGCCTAAGCCCAGCGTTGAGACACAACATCAACCGGCATGGATACATGAAAAATATAACAAAAAATATTGATATGTAAAATACGGGTCACTCACGTATGAAGTCAGCTACAGGCACACATGTTTCAACCTGATCCGGAGGGCGAATGTAAACCGAAACTGGGACGACTTCGCGCGCGCGTATCGGTTCACATTCGCTTAATAATGTTAATATCTCGCGTTAGATTAATAAAAAAAAAAATATTGAATTTATTAAATATAATAATATCATGATTAGGTACATAGAATATGAATACTTTTTTGTTAGCCTGGTATAGCGTCCTACTGCTGGACAAAGGCCACCCCTTTTTTCCCACTCATGCAGCTTGCTACCAATCTCTCAGGATTCTATCGATGTCATCCCGCTATCTCGTCTGCGGTCTACCCCTAGATCTTGGTCCATCAGGAACCCACATTGTCACCTTGCGCGCCCATCTATTCGGGTTTTGCTGCCTTGTATACTAATGTATAATAATAATTTATATATGGAATCCAACGGGAAGGAAACAACTTTTGAAATATTTTTAGTAGTACCTATTTTGTAGCATGAAACCTAACCGACTTATGTTTGACTAGTTTTATTTTATCAAAGCTTTTCCAGCGACTGTGTCCTCGTAAATAAATGTTTGTGTAAATTTTGAGTTTATGTATTACGAACAACTACAATAAAGTATTTTCTGGTACAATATTAAATCAGTACTTATAGGTAAATATTAAACTTTTTTGAATTTATTTTAGACGAATCACAATCATCTTTAAGAAGAGTATTTTATCAAAATACAGAATATAAAATACACTTGCGGAAGCTGAAAGATGTAAACGGTTTAAAAAAACACAATCTGGAAATCAAAGTGATAGGCAGAGGTGGCGGTACACCTACGGAGCTATTCTATATCAATAACCCAGTAGAATCGAAAATACCCAAAGCTTTCCTCACTCTCGAAGAATTCAAGGAAGTATTAGCAAACAGAGTGAATTATAAATCTACAACTCAAAAAGTTATAATAAGAAACCTAAATAATGATTCTACATCTACAACTATAAAACCTAATAGAACTACGACTATGATAAGCCTAAAATTAGAGGATAATTATGTTAAATTAGTAAAAGGTTTATCCATAAATAATTCACCGATACCTTCAACGGTTGTAAAAGAAATAATAAAACCTCATAGAACTACGTCTATGAGAAGCTTAAAATTAGTAATGGATAATTATGTTAAATTAGTAAAAGGTTTATCTATAAATAATTCACCAATACCTTCAACGGCTGTAAAAGAAATGGTAAAAACAACTCCAGACATACCTATAGAACGTATTTTGCGCATGGATAAAGTAACATATGATATTAATAATGTTACTACGGACAATACATTAAGTATCAGTACTCCTGAAGATTTAACAGAAACTGAAAAAGTCACAGGAATTAAATTAACAGAAAAAGTGACAACTGCAAATAAAATTGAGGATGTTACTACATCATATGAATCAACACCTGATTCAAATACATTTAAAGAAAACACTAATGAAATGTCAACAATCACTTCTGCGACTGACGAAACTGTATCAGATAACGCGCTAAGTGAAATAGAGGCTAATACAAATGTGATGACTACCGAAGAAACAGAGATTGAAACATCCACAGAAAGGGCTACTAGACGATCTTCTCTATCGGTAATTTACTTTGTTTATATTCAATATTCTTAATAACAATTTCTTGCAAAAATATGTAAGTAGGACATTATAAAAGATCTTTTGTTCTGTGATTTCATCACGCCACGTTATTTATTAAATATTAACGTTTTATTTCAGTCAGAACTTTTCCTCGCGACTAAGTCTGCGATATTTACCGAAGCCTATTTTATATTCGGCTATATATTGTATTATTTTATTAAAATGAATCCACAGAATAGTTACTGCGTATCAGATTAACAATCACGCATCCTTACAATTGGCTGAGTAATCGCATAACAATCGTATTTAGTACATTATGATGCAAGTACGGTAAGCTGGATATCATAGCAGGGACGTTTATAGGCACGAGGCGAAGCCGAGTGCTTATAATAAACTGATGACTGATCCAGCGTACGAGCATCATACGACGTTTTACAATACATTAACAATTCCCATTAACTAAAACAAGATTGCAGTTCAGCAGATACAGAATTTACAATAAGTAGTTAAGAATTTTAGCAGTTTGTAAAAATATATTTATTATAATCAGGTACATTTATTCAAAGGACTCGTATCCAGGGCCGTTAAACGATTAAACCTACAAAAGACCTACTCTATTTTCATTTTAAAAATATCTACGACTTTTTGGTATTGAAGAATTTTTGTCAGCCATGGGTTTTCGGTAATTTACAACATTATCCAAAAACGGCGTGAAAAGATTTCTTAAGGGTTGGCATCATGCCAATGGTGCTTCCCATGAGGTGGGCCTTATGCCAGTTGGCCTACTTCGCTGTATAAAAAAAGAACTACCTAGTAATTTAGAACTTTCAAGAATTATCAAACCTTGTTAAATCTCCAATAGTTTTAAGAAAAACGTTAACAATGAGTTGGTGCTAAGCCTCGGCTATCCATCTATGGGTGTCGAAGAACTGCGTTTTTGAACCGAAGTAGGTAAAGACTATTATCTCATAGTAAATTGCCTCAAAATAAACAAATAGGTACCTAATAAAAAGAAAAATAAAAATTATACGCCTACAGAAATATTTTGTTCGGAACTACGCGAGGCTGACTCATTATTACAAGGATTTTATTTTCTGTTTTTTTTTTGTTACAGAGGCCATTGGTGTACGAGTTGAATGATAAAAAACAATTAAACTGGGACGACATATAGAAGATTTTTTCTAACCGTCCTCAATCTAGCGGAGGAGTAAGTTCAGCAAATAAAGATACCAAACAAATATTTAAGATTATTAAATAAGGAAATAGATGTTTTTGTTGTTTGCAGTAGAAGACTTACCTTATTGGATTTATTCTAGGAACTACCATTTTACGTATTTAAAAAATAACAACCTGTAAAGCACAAAATTAATCTAATTTTAATATTGTTTACCTAATCTTACACGACGGCTCGTTGGATAGGATAATTAAGCAATAAAAATATATTACTCTGTTTAAATTTTCTATAATTTTAATTTTGTAACGTTATATGTTAGTAAGTATACCACCTAGCAATATATTATAATGAATTGACCCAATGAGTTTTGTATAAGACAGCTTTGGTGTTATTTGTACGGACTGCAAAAGTTTTTGATACCGATACAATAAGTCTCGCTTGTTGTAATTTAATTGATTTATATTAACCTGACATATGTTTCTTTGTTTCATATAACAATAGGTTACTTATATTCAATTCCAATATTTTTGAAGTAAATTTGTTCTTTTGTCAAAGTATAAGAAAACTTATGAAGCTCACCTTAAATTACTTCTAAAGGAAATCCAAGTTATTGCCGCAGCAATAACCACAACAAGCTTCAACTGGTCGCCGAAGACATCACTTACAACTACTATCCTAAACAGAATATCCACAAAGCCTACGGCTGTACAAGAACGTATTTCTTTGCACCTTGCGTGCTGAAAAACACGCAAATGCTAATTCCCGCCAAACGAAACGTCAAACTGTCAAACGCGCGGACATTGCGCCTCTGCTTCTGAATAAAGACGCCACTTCACTGATTACAAAACACAATCTCACGTGGAACGGTGCTCGCCGTGAACAGCCCCATAACTATATCGCTACAGCACCATTCGTCTCCAGCCAGAAAGGGACAACTACATAGCCCTCCGCTGGCGCCCATTGTAAATCGCTTACTGCATTGAAGACTGCTCATTTGAGCGACAGAGATGCCTATCTTTCCTTTGTGCTCGACCTTAATCGCGCACCGCCCATTTCTCATTTACCCCCAGTGGTGGGGTAGACTTGGACAGTTTAAAATTATCTATTATAATAAAATTATTTCACAAAATAAGGGGTTGGTTATGGTAATGATGTGTTTAATTTATGTCGATATCTGAGGCCCGACAGTTATGACAGTTGCTAAACTCGTGGCATAATTAAATTTTAAGCCTGCTTTGAAGATATTAAAATACTTTCAATAGATATTTAAGTAGGTACATATCGTAGTTCTAAGTTTATCATAATTGTATTTTTAGAAACATCTTACCTCTTTAATTAAACACCTAGGATTGTAAATTATATTCAAACTAATGTAAAAAGATACGTAAACTACTCGCACGAATAGACGTGGTATACCCGTATTGAATGATGGTTAATAATATTCATAAGTATAAAGGCCAACTTTCATTTGTTTCAGTGAATAAAATTCCAGCAGACACATAAACGGCGTTTTTCCAGATAAAAATTACCATCAACCTACAAATATGAGTACTTATAAGAGAGCAGACAAAGCTAAAACAAGCTTTTATTTAAGAGTCTGAGAATACAACCCTTTAACTGTATTGCTGTCTTCCTCCTACTTGTACCAATAAGCTTACAGACTCTATTCCATCTCTTTTCATTGTTCACTTGTCATATTTGTGTAATAAGCGTCTGATAAAAATGAAGAAAAAGCGACCATACGAGTCGTTAATTGGGTTTATTTTGATTTGGCTGCGGAGGTTCCAGTGCCTGTCAACATTGCGGTCGAGTTTCGCGGTTTATCTCCCCCGCACAAATTGTTAGTCACACAAACATTATCTTTGACCAATGGTACGTAACCGCGAGCCTTTTCCAGCCAATCAACGCTACACAAAATTTTGATTTCGCGCGTTTTCGAATTTTAAATTTTCCTTTTTTGATTTAGTTTTTGATATTGTAACGTTCTTTTTATACTGCGGCACTATCTGCTACCTCGGCTTACACCACATAAATTTAAGCATTAAAAAAAACATTAAGGTGTTAATTAATATTTAAGCTTTATAGGTAAATTCTCTACATTGCCTAAAAGGAATAAGTTGATCACGCCATAAATCTTTTGTCTTTTAGTCGCCTTTAGACGCTACAGTTACGCTATTACACCGTTATTAACTGGTTTTTTTTCCACTGTTAACTGTCATAGTACGTGTATGGTAGCACGAAGGCATGTGAAATTTTCACACTTTAAATTTTTAGATTAAAATAACATAAATATTAGATTTAAGTTTTTAAATTGTTTATGATAAAAATATATCAATCTATTAATTAACTCTTAAAAAAGAAAAAGAGACGGAAATTTGAAATTAAAGGGTATAATTTCAAATTTCATATTTTTCCGTAGTATAGCATAATATTATATAGCAAACTTTTAAAATTCGGCCGCCTGACCAAGCGATTTCATAGATAACTGATGCCCTTACGCAATCAAGAGGTGAAAAAGTTGATGCTACAATTTTAAAAAGAGTTTCATGCAACTCGTATTATAAAAAGTACTAAATTAATGGCTCAGCGTAAGAATGAGGTAGACAGTTTTACTCCAACACTGCTAGAGGCATTTACAAAACTGAGTGGTGCAGTCAATACAGTAGAGTATTTAAAGAAAACTATTTTCACAGACATTTTGTTATATCAATAAGCGTACAATAAAAAAAATTAGTAGTTAATAATTAAAGGTGTAAACATACTAACACAAAATACGCAATCTAATAAACTCGTACCTAAGCTTAATAACACAACAATAATTTACAGAGTGATTGATTGACCAAAAAACTCGTATTTCATTAAGGAGTAAGCTAATACACGTCCTCTTAATGCTCAATTTGGCGAAGAAGCCGGCAACGTTCCGGTTTAGTTAGTGTGGAAAGACATATAATAACTAATATACCTACTTATAATATGTATAATTTTGTTTATTTTCCGTGTGTATAAGTGGCCAACAAATCAGATTTTAAAAAATGGGAACTAGGTACTGAAAACGAACGCTCGGAAAGTCATCTTAGTTTTAAAGATTCTTAAAAAAATATGATTTAGTCTACTTACTAGCTATTAACAAGTAAAAGTTGAAAATAACTTAGATTTAACTGTATACTGTTTTGTTTATTACATTCAAATCTACTTATAAAAGGAAACATTGATATGTGATAAATAAGCAATGTTAGCCGAAACTTCTAGGAACCTGAAATCTTTCACAAAAACTTTTTCCTTAATGTAAGTGAATACTAACAAGAAATCTTTTGAAATTCATCCCCTGTGAGGGAAAAATATGGGAAACAAGTTTGTATGAAAGTCGCTGAGTTTTCAAGGTAGAAACATAAAATCGTACCTTGCTATCTTATCAATATTAAGTGATAACTTGTATAAAAGTTATGCGTGATTTCGAAAATCCTTTCTTGGTTAAACCTTTCTTAGTTCACTTACTAAATAATGTGCAAAAGTTCAGGTCCGTTTAGCTTCGGCTGTGCGTTGATATGTCAATCACCAATCAATGTTTCCTTTTATCTGAAATTTTATCTGAAAAGTACATAAATAATATTTTTGTTACAATCTTAAGCAAAAACCTTTATGTTTTTCCTAAGTTCTAATTACAAATAATTGACCATATTTCATGCCACATTTCATAATTTTAGGTTGCGTTGATTGCGTTGTTTTTGATTGCGTTGACTTACTAGAAGTTGATTTTTTTATAGATTCAAGAGACTGAAGATCTAAACATGTGATTCCTGAGAAAAAGTCTTGACAGGCAGATTTATCTTTTGAGATACGGAACCCTTAAACTAGACACTTATTAAAGACATCTAAAAATTATGTCAATTTTATAAGCACTTACAATAGTTTTTTTATCAAATGTATAGGGTTAATTTTTAATATACATATTTTTATTCTATCTTTTCGAAGCTCTCTCCACTCCAGCCTGCCATGGGCAACGCAGTGTGAGAGCAATTGCACATCAATGTTACCGATGTGGTGATCGGTTCGTGCTAACACCGCTTAACACTGAATTAAGTTATAAATAACTAAATCTGAACCATTTGTACGTTAATTCCTTAGTTGACCGAGTAAGCGCGAGGCGCAACAAAGTCGTAGGTCGCGTTTCTGAACCGATTCTCGTGAAATTTTGTGAGCAGGATCCAAAATGACATACTTAATTTTTGTCGTTTTTCAAAATAGCGGAGTAATTGTCTCATACGACTTCAGCTCAAATTACTACTATTTCGTATAGGTATGTCATGAAAGCGCAGAGATATTCGGGAGCTAGAGTCGATGTTTGGTTTTGGGCAAATGATGCCTAAGTTTTGTCATTTGTCCATTTAACTTCTATTCCGTATATCCCTTTTAATTGACACTTATATCAATAGATACTAAATCACAGACAGAAGATACGTAGTGGGCGTCTATCTGTGTTTCATTGGCACGACAGGACGACACTGGGTTTAACCTTTAACCAGAAAATTAAATGAATACTTATTTGTCTATGGAAGTAGAATCCAGCAAATTGTCAAAAGTCGTTGAACAAATGTTGTTGTCTATGATGCTATTTACTCTTGCGAGTTTACTCGTCTTTTACAAACAACCTACTATATATAACTTGTTAGCCCTCCCCGGCTGCGTCCGGCAATGTATTATACATAAAACCGGCCAAGTGCGTGTCGGGCCACGCGCAGTGTAGGGTTCCGTAGTTGCGAATGACAACTTTGAGTTCACACTGATTACACTGGTACCTCACAGTTTTAACGACCAAAAACATCTAACAATGAAAGTGGTATGAAATTTTACATTTTCCAGTACATTTCATAAGTTGGTTGCCCATAACTTTTTAGTGTGCACTTAGGACTCAGCTCTGATAGTTTTCCTTTCAATTTCAGTATATATTCTATTGCTGTAATTTTTTTCACGTATCCATATAAAACCGTTTAGCAGATAGAGGGGGGGGGGGGGGGGGGGGGACACACACTTACTTCTAACAAAAATTTTCACTTTAAAACCAAATATTTCGGAAACAAATCCCTAAATCGAAAAATGGTGTTCTCAACCTCACAATATTTTTGAAAGACCTTTTTAACGATACCCCACACGATGGGTAAGTAGAGAAAAAAAATTCACTTTACTTATATGGAAGATACCCTAAAAAAAATTTTTTTCCTACATTTTTTTCTACCACTTTTTTGGCATGATTAATATACCCATACCAAATTACAGCTTTCTAGTACTTATGGTCTCTGAGTAAAACCGCGGACGGACAGACAGACAGACAGACAGACAGACATGGCGAAACTATAAGGGTTCCTAGTTTACTACGGAACCCTAAAAACCTTCTTCATGAATCATTTATTTCCGAAAATTGCATTAATATCCACTATCTAGTTTAAGAAATCTAAGCGAACAGCCAGCGGAAGCGACTTCAGGACTCAGTAAGGATAAGGATCAATCGTGGTTCTAACTTTTGTTGGAGTCCGAACTCATTTTCTTAAGATGTCCTAATGAAATTATACCATTTGGAAACTCCGGTGCTAGAAACAGAACTAACCATTATAGTCCGCATTTTAGAAGAAAGTAATTAGAAAAATATTTTAAATGCCTACCTTAATTATAACCAAATGTCCTCAAACAGTATGAGATGAGATGGACATCTGGGCTCCCTCCGAGAGGGCTCCCCGGCCTTATTAGAGCGGTGTCATGGTTTACACTTTTGTGGCTTTGTGTCTCGATGGGAGATGTTATCGTAATTCAGATAAAGTGTTCCCAATAAAAGACACGCTATGAATGTTCGAAATTTTTAGTTTATTTCAGAATCAATAAATATTTTCTTTTATATGTATTGTTTTTATTATTACTTGTAGTATTTTTGATATAACGTTTCTTCAATATCATCATTTCAAATAAAAATAACTACTCATTACCGCCAGTTCTCCAAATTTTGCAAATGCAAAATAGTCACCATCATCATTTCGTGAAGGGTGGCACGGTCAGTCGACCATGCACACCCTGATGTCCGAGTTCTTCGGAACGGCCTCTCGGCCTCTGACGTGGTTCCTTTAACGACCACCGGATGGCAGCCGGGACCAACGGCTTAATGTGCCTTCCGAAGCACGGAATCATCTTTCTTATCAGACAATCAGGTGATTCATGCCTGCAATGCCCTAACCAAACTGGAAACAACTTAACAAAGTATGGTTCCCGTGGGAATCGAACCTACAACCCCCAGGTGAACAAGGGAAACACCTTAACCACTGGACCACGGAGGCTGGCAAAATACTGCAAAGTAATTTTAAAAATTCTACAAGTAATTTTCTACCGTAGTACTGAAGTAGATTTTTTTCAATGATTATAATGATGGGTGGCTCTAGTTTCACTGAACTAAGCCTAGAAAACGACAGAGGTACTCACAGACCTCAAAAATAATTTTGCCTTATTTTCTTATAGAGTTTGTAAGTGACCAACCCATGTGTCACATTTATAAAGCTGCTGTAACCATTGTCATATAATAATGAAAACCGAGTCCCACACGTTTCTTTTGAGCTCGGAGGAGATCTAGACATGTTAAGCCATTATTTGGTCACCAATATTACCTAAATGCCAAAAATTGGATAGCCGTCTCCCAGATATGAATTTATGTTGTAGAAAAAAGTTTTGCTTAGAAAACATTAGTTTTTAAAAACACAGCCTATGTTTATCAAAATTCTTATTGTATTCGATAAACGAGACCCAATTAAGTATACTCCAAACAACGTTAGCATCGTCGAGACTTACGAACCGCCACTTAACAGGCGTCGTAGCCAGTGCTACGAATGTCTACGATACTCTACGAGCCATCGTTTTGTAGTAAAACTCTGGAGACTTTTTTTTGTGGTAAGGCTAGTTTAGTTTTGATTACGAGTGTGTCAGTGGTCAACATTGGTTTCAGTTTCTAAATATGCCTAACGACATCTGATATATCTCAAAGACTACTATTTAGTAATCCAACAGCTTATCGTGTTTTCTGAAACACGAAGATATTTTATGCCACTCTTGGCTAGGTACTCCCCAGTTCAGACCACACCCGGGGCCGCTTAAGTTCTTTAAAGATATTAATGCGCACCCGCTAGTAGGTATATCGCGGTCCTAGACAGAACTACTTGAACGAGTTAGTTTCATCATCATCAGGTCTTTTTTAGTCTCAACTGCAGGAGCATGACCCTCTCTGTAAACAGCGCAATATACCTATTAGCCAGAGCAGTCAGAGGATTTGGCCTACACTCTCAACGCTGGTCAGACAGGTTATAGAGGTCTGTTTGATGTTTATATGCTTCGTTCAGCTTGTGTTACCTAAGTCGTCTTCTACGACATCCACGGGAAGACTTGGAGTGGTCCTATTCTACTCTGCTGGGAACCACACGGCACTTGTTAGTAAATCAAAGTTATTTTCCGACTGACCTCTCATTAACAAAACGTATTACATGCATGTATACTGCAGCTAAATGAGTGCATGCTAATGCATGTAGAAATATGCGCCGTGTCCACTGGCTGTACTTCCTACACTGCAATTATTATGCAAATATGGAATACAACATGGCTGCCGTGGTTTTTATGGAGTTACTGTTTTATCTTGCATCTGTTCTTGTACCTACCATGCGAGGTTTAGGCCTGGGACTCATTTTCACACAGTCGATGTATGAATGCAGCGTCTTTCTCCATATGGGAATAACGCTCCCAACCTCCTTCAAATTACATTATAATCTTTGGAATAAATTCTACTATCTATTTTATACGCTTAAATACTTCTTAATTAATAGTTAACCAGCGTTCCAAAGGTCATCGTTAGATGGTTAGTAAACCATCTAACGATGATGATGATTGATAGAAAGCTTGCCAGATTGTTTGCTAGAGTGAGGTAAGAACTATTCTTCAGGTGAAAGGCCAGTAGAATTATAATATCTATATAAATAAATAAATAAATAAATATATAAATAAATATATAGGGACATATCACACAAATTGAGCTAGCCCCACTGTAAGTTGTGAACTTGTGTCGCAGGATACTAACTCAACGATACTATATTTTATAATATATACTTATATAGATAAACATCCAAGACCCAGGTCAATATGAAAAAGATCTTTTTCCATCTTGACCTGACCGGGGATCGAACCCGGGATCCCCGTGTCGCAGGCTAGCGTGTTGACCGCTGCGCCACGGAGCTCGACGAATCTATGATTTATTTGACATGACAAATGTTTTATAATAAAAACTTCGTCATCATTATATCAGCCACAGGAGGCCCAAAGCTGGATTTTGGCCTCCCCTAGGGATTTCCATCGTTGCCATACTCACCACGCTTGGCAGATGGTTTGGTGAGTGTAGATTTTTTTTGGTTATCTTGATTCCAACGCTGCTGCTAGTCTTAACCGTTTTATTTTTCAAAATAGAAATGGGACTTTGTTGGACTGAATGGAGGAAGGGTTATCTTTTTGGTATTTGGTATGTTACTTGCTCGGATGTATTGGACAACAGCTCTGGAGCTGATGCCATAACTACAACCACCTGACAGGCAATTGAGGAATACACCCCTGCCCTGAAGAACTTCGTCTTGTTAATAGTATTTTTTTCCTCTTGTCACGTAATACATTAATGTTTTCCCATTAATAACTATTCACATCATCTATCTTACCATCTTTTGCACAGCAATTTTATCAGTATGCGATCATATGCACATTTCGATTACGAGTACCCACGTTCATAATACAACACTACATGATAGTCTCGTTACTAAAAGTAATTAAAAATACTTTATTGCACCATATAGTTAGGTCAGTCAATATCAACGTCAAAAATTTTAGACGCGCATTTAACGCTGATTTTTTCAAATATTGTCGAGACCCTCAAGAATAGTCTACGCCCTAATTTGCAACTTTCTTAACCCTGTGCTACTCCGGACGGGTTCGTAAATATGGGTCTTTTCTAAGTTTTTTCAAAAAAAATATTTCAGTAACCTGTTTTGTGGTATGCTTTTATAAAATCAACTAAATTACGAATACCTACTGTTTGAGTATTATAAATATGAACTCTCTATGATGTTACCTCTGATGAAGCAGGCGGCATGCCGTAAAAGTTTTAACAACATGATTACTGTCTTAATAGTGGACAGCGAGCTTTGACGTGCTACACACCACCACATAACTTTGGGAGAAACAGAAAAAGAAATACTTCTTTTTCTCATAATCACTATCTATCTATACAGATAGATAGTGATTATGAGCTTTTTTAATTTAGTAAACTTGTTTTTCCACTTACAAATATTTAACATTTTCGAGACCCAATTTCGAATAATAAATTTGAATTATCGTCAGCTCAGAAGATTTAGCGAGATTCCTAAAGATACAGAACGTTTATAACTACATATTAGTTCAAATATACAGAAACAAGCTTATACAAACTTACATTTCGACAAAAAAGAGAGAGTTGTTAATGCCAAAAATACTCGTACTAGGCGTGAGTACTAGGGGTGAAATGAGAGGCTGCTACCACCTAGTTGCAAAGGTTTTAAACTTTGTGTAACAACCCCAACACAGATGGCGCTACTACATTAACAAATTCATCCAAAATATCACAGAGGGCTCTCATTACTAGAAAGCATGTTGCATGTGTTCGTAGTACTGACCACCCTTCAAGAGATGGCGCTATACTGGATTAACAATTTAAGTTTTAAGTAATATCAGAGAGGGCTCTGCTTCTTCGAGCACCGTGCACCTTGCTTATCACAGCAGATTTAGTTTAGGTAACGTTTGATTAGCAGCTTCTAATGAATAAGTCCTATTTTTTAAAGGTTGCTGAATAAATTTTAAAAATTACCTACTCCTAGAGTTCAATGCATGATTCTCATACTCGCTAAAAGCTGTCGTTCTTGCTTATTAAGATTGATAAATATTTTAATTAGGTACGTTACTTACTGGGAATATTTCCAAGTACCTAAGACAAAACTTAGTATTATTATATTGTCTTTGACAAAACTCTTGCAAATCACCACTAGTAGAATTATTATGATATAACTATAGAATAACTAAGGCCTTAAAAAACAAAATTTTAAACGATATGTCCCTTTGCTTTCTAATATACATTATTTATTCTATATACGTAAATACAATTCATATGTATCATATCATTAAATATCAGAGAAATCTATATGTTAAGTTAAGGTACTGTAAACGGGATAAAGTAGGGTTTCGTGCTGAAAGGATAACACACTGATTTTATATCTTATTTTATTTAGTAGTTAATTAAAGAAATACATTCATATCCTCATACAAGGAACCTAGCATGACTTCTGTGTCAATACTCTTATTTTATTTTTTAGGGAACAAAGACAATAATCACTTTTGGAATACGTCAAATGCATTTCAAAATCTTAATGAAACCTCCTTGCTACATCACATTAATTACCTATGTTACTATAAAAGCTGTAACAAAGTCGCAAGTTAAATATCAGTAAAAAATGAAAAAAAAAATGCAGTAAAAGGAAGTGAGACTAAGCAGTTGCAGCGAAATGATCAGACTTTTTCTTAATAAACTAAGGTCCTATGTTAATTAAGTACCGATTAACACGGCTTTAGAAGCAGCAGGTAGGTGGGATATTACTGGATTTGCATTTCATAGTGTTTTTATGACTTCCAGCAATATACATTTCTTATTATTTGTGCATTTTATAAGAATTTGTTGCATCCCACACAACTGGGGTAACTTATCCTACATTTTACATGAACTTGGTCTTGGATTCACATCTTTCTTACTTACGGAATAGACAGCCCCTTACGCCATATTGTTGGGCGTGTATAGCTGGAGATCGGAATCATACTTAATAGTAATGGGTCAAAAGTCAAAATAGTAGCATCGTTTTTTACCCGACTGACCCATCCAAAAGGACGGTAATGTTTTTCGCGAGTACAATATCGGTATTTGTGTATGTAAATATGTATGTATAAATGTCTGTTCTAGTGTTGTCTTCTGTTGCCTAAACGCTTCGAGCAACACGGCTACGGAAGGCGTGTTGCTCGAAGCCCAAACGGCTTGATCGATTTTGAATTGTGAGGTGTTATTTTATTCCCATTCTTCCCCAGGGTGTCTGCTAGGTATGTAACGTCAGCAAAAAACATATATAAGTAAGTATTGGAGACGTAAAGTGTCTAAAGGGCAGTCGGGTTTTTCATGATGATAAATGATAAGAACTTTATTGCACAAGCTATTTAGGACAAAACAATAAAAACACTAAAAAAATAAGAGTTGACACAATGGCGCGCTTATTTCAATAAAGCTATTTCTTCCAGCCAACTATTTTTGGATAGACAAAGACTTAAAATGTTGGGTTGCATTGGAAATTCTGCTTGTTAACACGATTTAGATCACATTTTCGCCTATACTCTCGATTGGTTTTTATGATCGGTCAGGGGAAGCTGCAGTTTTACATTTTACGTTTTTCTTTTGCCCCAGACTAGCAAGAAAATTCTTCTTTCAACTAAATATAGCAGACCAAGAAGGTATACCCCTAACGTAAATAGATTTCATTAATTCGCACTTTTTATTCTAACCACGAGTCGAAAGTTAACTAAACCTTGTTATCAAATTATTTTAATTAGAATCGAACATTCCAATATTTGATTTAATATATCAATTTAGAACTTTATAAACCGTCTATAATTAAAATACATAGACTAAGATACCTAACCATATTTATATTAAATTGTTTTCATTATTTAACAAAGTTTGGAAAATCATTTAAGTAAGATATTAAAATGAAAATGGGTGCTATTGCTCAAAGGTTTTTGCTTGTCAAAAGCAAAAGAATTAAATACGAATGCTTTACTAGCAGCTTATTATGGACTAGTAGAATCGATTCTTCGGTTTGGAATTATATTCTGGGGAAATTCTACGGATAAAGACATAATTTTTAAAATGCAGAAACGCTGTATACGTGCAATGTTCGGGTTGCAAGTTGAGGATAGCTGTAAGCCTATGTTTATTAAGCACAAAGTTCTAACACTTCCATCACTATATATTCTTGAAATTGGCATATTTGTTAAAAGTAACGCACATTTATTTCCACATCTGTCTGACAATGTGCAAAGAAATCGGCGGGGTGGCGATAGGCTTTGTCTGCACTCAGCAAAGACTACACTTTTATTTAATAGCGTTGTTGGCATGGCGCCGAGAATTTATAATAAAATACCTAGGCAATTTAGAGAAATGAATATAAACCTATTTAAAAGACACTTTAAAATGTTTCTAACTGACAAATGTTACTATAGAATTGACGATTTTCTGAATGATAAATTTTAATTTAATTTTATCCAGTATTTACTTGTTTTAACTTTGGAATTTTATGTATATTAATGTTTTTACTCTTGACTTGACTTTGTTGCCAATTACTATAACTTGAATGAAAATTTGCGCACTTGAAAACATGTTGAACTATAAATGTATTTATCACCTATATTATGTACACATGTTTATGCAAATAAATTTATCTTATCTTATCTTACGCCCCTTCAAAATTGAAAGATTTATTTTATGTAATGTATTAAATTTAGGGCTCTCGGAAAATTATCTATAGCCTTCTAAAAGTAATGCATTTAAAGGAGCTTACTTAGTCAACTTAAACTAAGCTTAATAGTATTTTAGCTGTAGACGAACGTGTTTCTGAAATTATTGATACTTCTTATATGGTTATCAAAAAACCGATGCAACTAATTTAACCATATTTTTTATTTTTGTTTCGTTACTTTCTACTTTTTATGAACTAGAAAGTGTTATTAGTATATTCTTCTAGGTTTACCCGATATATTCCAGGCTTGCGTTCGTCAGTGAATTATTTACAATGTTTAGACCACGTCGCAGGCAAATTGAGACTGAGTGCCAGATTGCACGTGAGCATATTAAGACGCGCCTGTTAAGAGTAAGTTATCTTGATACTTGAGACTTTCTCTACATATCACTGTTGGTGACAGGGCTTATGTAGTATAATTGAGACTGAGTGCCAGATTGCACGTGAGTATATTAAGACTCACCCAAGTGGAGACTAAGTTATTTTGATACTTGACTTCGTATTACTTTGAGACTTTACGTTAGATACCTACAGTTGGTGATAGGGTTTATGTATACAGGTAAAAATATAAAATATACCATCTATAAGCCTTGATCTGCCCCTTGTTATTCTACAATTTTAAATTAACATACAACCCAAAACAATTTATCAAAACTGTAAAAGATTTTTAAAATAAATTTTTGTAGTGATGGTTGCTGGACCAAATACTTCCCGTATTACAGAAAGTTTATTCATCATTCAACGATGAGTAAGTACCTAGTCTAAATGATATTTATCAAATTGTTCACGTTATTTACCGACAAAATATAGGTTCTTAATACATTAGTTGACTATTTACCTTAAAATTGCTCTAAATAAAATGTCAATGAAAAAACTTTTGATCAAGAAGTGTCGGTCGCAGTAAGACACAGCCTGGCAGACATTAGCGTATTACACTTTTGAATACAAGATCGAGAGACCACTCGATTCGGCCCACGACTACGCTAATGTAGTCAGTAGTCGCTGACACCATAATCTATATATATGCCAAGACGTAGGCAAATTCTAAATTAAGTTCTTCGTCTAGGGTTTTCGGCCGGTAGAGTAGAATGGGACCACTCCAAGTCTTCCTGTGGATGTCGTAGAAGGCGACTTAGGTGACACAAGCTAAACAAAGCTTATGAATATCAAAGCAACCTTCCAATCCGTCTGGCTAGCGTGGAGAGTGTAGGCCAAACAAATCCTCTGACTGCTCTGGTGGTACAGAGAGGATCATGCTCCTGCAGAGGAGTCTATAAAGACCTGATGATGATGACGGTAGGGTATTCATCAGGCAGGCGCACAGAGCAAGGGGTGTGACTGTTGCTCGGAAGGGAGCGAGCGACATTCCGTGCTCTGTGACAGGCGGCTGACCGTAACCCATTTTACATCATACATACGAATCCGTCTTACAGCCTGGCCACGGGGACGGGCGACGCGAACGACGGCACGACGGGCGAAGCGACTAATTGTGCGGCGCGATTTGCAGGCCACGGGGCAGTCGCGTTCGCCGCGGCGACCAGAATAGACGGAGATCTGAGAGCCTAATGTCTTTATCAAAGTTATCTCGATTTGGCTAAGAAATTAAACATTTTTAGTTAAACAAGACAAGAGACATATTATTTGGAAGAGATTGTGGAGTACATGATTTGAATCGAAGTCGGAGTATAGGCAGATGGAAAATTCATAAGAAGTACAAAAAATATAGAATGTACCTACCAAAAATTTTATTTCGAGAACAATCGAAGGAAAATATTCAACTAGAATTGGAGACAAAAGTATTAAAAAAACCGACTTCAATTTTTCTCTCGTACACACATAATCTATCTCAAAAACACTCAACCGATTTTGATGAAACTTGCAGCACCACCTACCACAAAAATAATTTCAACATCTGACTTATAGTTCCGAGATATGCATGGACAAACGTACAAAATCATACGAAACATACAAAGCATACAAAAAAATACAAAATATACGAAAACATACAAAATCATATAAAACATACGAAATTACACAAAATCATACAAAAACTGACAAAAACATAAAATAACATACGAAATCATACTAAAACATAGGTACAAGCCTTAGGTACAAGCAGACAACATACAAACTAAAAATTTACAAAAAAACACGTGTGAAATTTGGCACACTTGTTAGAAGCTAAAATAAAAGTAAAATACAAACGGGCCTATCGAAAACCTTCTTTTTTGAAGTCGGTGGAAAAGAGTCAGTGCGGGAAATGTTTTTTTGTAATAGGTATTTTAAAATTTATCTTGGCCAGACGTAGCTGGCCAAGCTCATTAATCCGCGATAAAATTTCGCCTAATTCAAAACCGACTAAAAACATTTGTTCCTTGTACTATTCGCCGCGACTGCCGCCTCGACCCCGTGGCATGCGCCGACGAATTCACGATTTTGTTTCACTCGCCCACCGCGCCGTTGGTCGCCCGCGCGATTCACCTGATACAATTCGTCGGTCGCGTCGCCGGTCGCCGGTGCGCGTGGCATGCTCGGTAATTTTTTATTCTCTTGTTTCACTCGCCGGTCGACTCGTCGTTCGCGCCGCGCGAAAATTCGCCAGGGCGAATGTCCCGTGGCCAGGCTGTTAATCCCTTACATTTTACACAGAACAGTAACTATTAATGAATCAGTGAGAGAAAAAATGGCAATTACACAAAAGGCCATGTTTAGCGTGACGTCACTTAGTAGGAAATACATACCATCACGTCTTTTTCCTTTGCGGGGTAGACCGAGCCAAGGTCTATAAAACCTAAAGGCCACGTTTAGCATGTTGGCGGGATTGTAGGTGGAGAACGGAATCAAACAAGTGATGGACATGATTTATCACGCCCATTCCCTCGATCGGCTTTTAGTAGGAAATCAGAATCAAAACTGTGCAGGATTGCTAAGCACGTCGCCTATTCATCTGATTCCTTAAATTTTTACCCGTTCCCTCAACCGGCTACTACGGTCTGTAAGGAAAGAGGAGTATCTAGTACTTATTACTTTTCTTCCAGATCAGCATGGAAGGCTTCGAAGCATCACAGCCAAGAAGGTATTCTGAAGAGGAGGGTAAAGATTATGAAATCCTTTTAACAATATTGCATACGTATATCTACGATGACAGAGTTGATGCCCAGGCGAAGGTCTGCGCAAAAATGCATTATTTTATACTAGCTGTTACCCACGACTTCGCCCGCGTGATATATAGCCTATATCCTTCTCAGTACCCTAACTAATGTGTATGCAAAATTTCTTGATGATCGGTTCAGTAGATAAGGCGTGAAAGCGTTACAAACGAATAAACAAACAAACAAACTCACTTTCGCATTTATAATATTAGTTAGGATTAGGATTATCTGGTATTCTGTCACATAAGTGGCTAAATGGACATTATCAGTATACGTTTTTCACTCCAATTAAAAAGGGTCTTTCAATGCTTTTTCTCGCAGAGCTCTCATCTACGCTTTGCGTAGAGCCGATCGAGGGGCGTAATTTGATACTAAATAAATCTTTATTCTGGATTTTCACCATTTTTACTTTTTTAGTAATATGATAGAAGGGACAAATACGGACTGTATCTTTAGTGCAGGTTTGTTTTACAAAAAGCCATCTTCATTAGAGGTAGAAATATAGTTTTACAGATAATTTCCAGAAAAATCTGTAGGATTTTTTAATTGATTTTCTGGACAAGATATTTATAAGTAAGTTTTTTGAGACTTTTCCAATTCATTTCATGCGATTGTCTACTAGGCTTAAGAGCTTGTACTTATTATATTTGTATTAAGAAACCGTTAATTAATAAGGTAATTGTTAATTTATGTTATAATAAAATTCGTTCAGGGTTTCTTTGCAGGTAGCAGGATGAACATAAATCAGAAACACTTTTATAGGAAAAGTTTATGGCCGCCATGGTTTTACGAATAACGGCTAAAAAAACATATTGTATGCGTTGTCTAAAAGCAAAAAGAATTTCAAATCCGTGAAACTCGTTTTAAATGAGGTCGTTTTTCATGGTGTCCTTCATCATCATCATCATCAGGCCTTTTTTCTTCTCCACTGCAGGAGCACGACCCTTACTCATGGTGTCCTTATTTTATTTATAATTAAACTTTGGTTTGATGGCTCGTAATAGTAAATTATTATCTGTAGAAAATATGGATAACTTTTGTAACCCATGCTGCTGATACCGCAGAAAATGTTCCTATAAACATAGGCTCGTATTCGTTTTCATTTTCATTTAGCAATGAGATGTTTTCGATTACGTGACTCGAAACTACTCTGGAATATGGTTATAATGGCATACAAAGAGTAAACTATGACGGTTATAAAAACGTTACCGTACCTATACTAGTGTCGCAAATGAAATGTACAAATCCATGGTTGACGCTCTGGACTTCATCTTGCTCCTGAAGGTGACTGACCCGGACGATGTTCCAACGTTCTGTGTGACACTACTACGGAGAATTCCTCCCGTGTCATTCGGCAACATCGATGTAACTTGGTTGCTCAAGGCACACAGCCCCAAAGTCCAGTCTAACCGAGATTAAGTTTCGGATAGAGGCCTCAGAAACTACAGTGCAGAGCATGGAGCCCGTGACGCAAAGTTATTAAGTATCTTTAAAAAGTTTACCTAATCCTAACTAACTTAAATAAATAAAAAAATAACCTAATCTAACTAATATTATAAATGCGAAAGTGAGTTTGTTTGTTTGTTTTTTGTAACGCATTCACGCCGTATCTACTGAACCGATCATCATAAAATTTTGAATACACATAGGTTAGGGTACTGAGAAGGACATAGGCTATATATAACGCGGGCGAAGCCGCGGGTAACCGCTAGTCTGAAATAAATTAATGAAGCGATGATTCACCTATCGATTCGATAGCTAAGGTAAGAGTTTAAAATTGCCCTATGAGGGGGTGAGTTCTAAATGAATTATCTCTGACCGGACGTGATTCCGGCCGCAGCCAGCGATGCTCAAACTTTGCAGTTCAACAGTTTCAAGTATTTTACAAATTAACCCAAATTAAATTAATTATTCCAGAAGTCGTCTTCAGGTCAGTTAAGTGCAACTTTTAATTTGTAAACAATTTATGAACGTTCTATTAATATTACTTCCAGTGTTTCCGGTATCAAAACACTATACATATATTTAGGTGTAATTATCATTATCTGGTCTTTTTAGTCTCCACTGCAGGGGGCATGACCCTCTCTGTATTACCAGAGCCGTATATTAGCCAGAGCAGTTAGAGGATTTGGCCTACACTCTCTACGCTGGCCAGACGCGGCTTGGAGAGGTATCTTTGATGTTTATAAGCTTAGTTTAGCTTCAGTTCCCTAAGTCACCTTCTACGACCTCCACGGGAAGACTTGGAATGATCCTATTCTATTCTACCGGGAACCACACAAATTAGGTATAGGTAATATTTAAATTTAATACTTGAAAAATTACACTTTTGCCGTGGATTAAAAAATACTCAGTCAAATTGTAGATTTTTAGTCGATTTTATTTTTATGCTGTAATCACAAATACACATCACGAAAAACAAAATTAAACTAATCATGTCTTTTTAGTCTCCAGTGCAGGAGCACGACCCTCTTGTATTACGAGAGTCATTATTATATGCCAGGTTAGTCAGAAGATTTGGCCTACACTCTCCACGCTGGCTAGTCGTGTTGGAGAGCTTATTAACATGAAAATTAAAGTAGGCGAGTTAAAAGATATTCAGAAGTAAATTAAAGATCTGCTAGTTTCGTGGTTGCCCTGGCCCGTGGAGAGCTAGGTCAGGCAGGGCGCCCCGACGCCTCATTTGTTTACGATAGGTACTAATGTCGTCTTACAAAATAAAGTAATACATATACGTCTTTATCCCTTGCGAGGTAGACAGAGCCCAAGGTCATAAAATCCAAGGGCCAAGATTAGCGTATTAGTGGGTGACTGGGCGTAAAGGTGGAAAGCGGAATCAACACATTGATGGTTTGCAAGCCGCATCGCCTATTAACAGCATTCCTTAGATTTACGCCCAATCCCTTGACCGGCTTTTACGGACTGGGCGGGCATAAAGGAAGCTGGTATTTTCTTTGTTTTTCCTTTTCTTGCAAACCAGCTTAGAGACAAAAATAAATTAATATAAGCGTCAATGAAAAGAAGAAACAAAAATACTTTCAAAGCTAGGTAATTCATCCAAACTTCCAAACTATCATGACAGATGCGTAAGTAATTCAGTCTTTCTTACATTCTATTTGTTTCTCTTCACGCTTAAACCGCAAATCGATTTCAATGAAATTTGTTATGACGGTAGTTCAAGGCACGGAGGACATAGAGTACTTGCATTTTTATAAAAAAAAGGGATCTCACAATCACGCGGGCAGAGCTGCGGGCGAGAGCTATTAAAGTTTAAAATAAAACTAATATTAAAAAAAATTGTTGTACAGACTTGATTTTAAATCCATGGGTTGAGCTGCAGCAAGTTGGCTGGTCATTTTCCTCGGCACCATATGCTGAATGAGGTGATTCAGCGAGCATTGGTATCCGTAGGCGAGCCGTGTACTTGGAACCACCTGTTTAAGCCGATCAGATGGTTAGAGGCCCGACGGGCTGACGCTCATGGGAGAGAGGTCGTTGTTTGGTGTGGGACGCGACGTGTGTCAGTACTTTCGCGACCACCCATTTAACCCGAACTGCACGTGCGGAGGCAGAATGGGCAGCCACTCAAAAACACGCCAAATACGCCCCTCTCAAGGCATCTTATATTTTTGCCGCGGTGGAGGTGAGTGGAACGTGGTGTGTAGAGGCCAAAACTTTAGTGACGCAGCTGGGTAGGCGGCTTAGAAATAGTGGTGCTGACCCCCGCGCCGAATCGTATCTAGTGCAACTCCCTTGCCATACAGCGAGGGAATGCTGCAAGTGTCATGAGTACTTTTGCTGATTGAGACTGATTTTTTTTAAATTTGACTTGCTATTTTTGACGTAAGAGACATTTATGTACTTTTTATTCATCATCAACTTTATGTCATCTTTAAAATAAAAAAAAATCTAAGAAATTTTAAATGAGAAAAGAAAATAAAATTTCACTTAATTATTTAAGAAATTTGAATATTAAGTTTAAATAATTAGCATCAAATAAATATTGTTATCTGATAAATTTTAGTAAAGATTAAATAAGAAAAACAAATGTCACAAATAATATTATTTAAATATCTTTTTGTGATCTGTAGTTTTAATTATAAACTATTTTAGTAGTTTATGATCGTAATGTGTTCACCTTACCGTAATAAATAACTTAAAATATTATTTAATTTACAATAAGCAAAAATATTAGGTTCGCATGTGTTTCGCGTCCTCAGTTTTGGGGCGCGCTGGCGCGGGGGCGTCCCGTCCTATATATAAGTGGGTTCAGCCGCCGTTACAGCATTCCGCTGAGCAACAGGTGGCGGGAACACAGGTGAGTACAACACTACACACACTATTTTATTTAAATCACCGTAAAAAGCCTTCGTTCGTTCGCTTTGATAACCAACTTACCTAACCAGTTACAAAGATTTTTCTTACGTAGTTGGGTATCTAGTTTAAAAAAAATGTTTACTCTTTCGTAGATCAAATTGTCTCCATTTTTGTAGGGACATAAATATATATTACATCTATCTCTTTTTTTATATCTATCCTATCTTTCCTAAATGAATAAGTTCATCATCTACTTAAATATTTTTTTTAAATAAAAAAAATTACACCAAAAACGTATTCATTGTAAAATTAATGAGATAATTCCAAATTTTTCGCTTTGTTTCACTTATTCACAATTTTTCCGTAGTAAACTATTTTAATCTATGATATAAAGTTGCATTTACTAGATTTTATGTAATAATTTTGAGACATTTCATGAAAAAATACAGGTAAAATAAAAAAATATTTTTTATAAATTTTTTAATTTTTACTGGAATAGTTTATTTTAACTAAATAATTTTACTTAATATATTATACTAATACATTACTAATGTATTAGTAATTAAGTAAAATTATTGTAAAATATCTCCTTTCCAACAAAAAATAATTATCAAAATCGGTTTATCAACGACGAAGTTATCCGCGAACACACAAAAAAACATATGTACATATACGGTCGAATTGAGAAACCTCGTCCTTTTTTAAAGTCTGCTAAAAATTGATTGTTCTTTATACGTTATTATATACAGCAATCTTTAAAATCTCCATAAAATTCAAAAGTTCCCGGAATTGAATTGTTTATTATCTCCCCACGTTCAATCGTATAAGTTTTTATGTAATATAATATTACATCTGTAAACCACATAACATTTTGTCGTATAATTAATTCTGCGCTTTTAAATGTAGGTACGCTAAGTTGCTGTGTTGATGTCTGATGCTTTATATATACATACTTACATATTATTTGTGGTTCACTAGGAGCCTGGGATATCCGATAATCGTTGGTTTGGCTATTAGCATTATTTGAGAATTAACTAAATTAAATCTACGGATAATGTAAACAAATACCCGTAAGAACTAAAATCTCTTTTTATAAAGTAAAAAAACAACATTTTCTTGAATGATAGTTGAAAATAGACTTTAAAGTTTTTAAAAGATGTGATTTTAGAGAAAAGATAAGAAATGTCGACTGCTTTTTCCATTCATAAGTTGCAATAAGAAATAAAATATACCAGTTCGCAAGTTGACTACTTGCCACAATAACCCTGACTATGAAAAGTATCCAGTTAATTTCCTGGATACACCGCATTGAAACTAAAAGTAAAGGCTTGCACACACGATGCTTTTCAAATCAACTAGTTCAACTAACAGCGATTTTTAAATGATTTCACTCCATGTGGTAATCGGGAGCCAATTTTAGAGCCTATTTATGGTGATGGCCTCCGTGGCGCAGTGGTTAAGACGCCAGCTTGCTTCACGACGGGCACCAGGTTCGATTCCCGGGGGTCAATTTGTGAAGGGCTTTTTTAAAGTTATAAAACTAAAGGATTTGGAATTAATGATAATAATATACTTATTAATAGAATTTTGTACCTTCCTAAAAATTCCATAGTTGCAATCATTACACTATGATGTTACCATAGAAAATCGTCAAAACAAGTAAAACAACCAGAAACATTCTATAAAAATGGCAAAAATGGAAATGGCCGCTGTATTTTTTTACGCTTTACCTACATAGAAGTTAGAACTGATGATTTACAAACGTACATTATTTATGATTATAATGTTTTCATATAATGCGAATATGATATTTGCGAATGTTCAAGTAAATTGTATTTGTCTAATGTGATGATTACAGGGATAGAGCGTTATAAATAAACATTTTTAATGTACTTCGTATTTTATAGAATTTTTTATATTATTTCTTTTTACAGCGGCTCTTATAAAAATACCGTGGAATGAAACTTTACCTCTGATTTATCTCATCCCCTATTCAAATGAATCTACCCAAGACGGAACTTTTATAATTCCATTTCTTTTGTAACGCCGTGTAAAGTGCAGAATGAATAGGAACTCTGGAAATGTGATGCAAAGTATATCTTAGAATAATCTTTTGCCAAAGGATTTAATGTTGGAAATGATTTTTAAAATGTCCGTGTAATTTTGTAGCCGTTTGGCAAATAGAAGAGTCAAAGTTAATAAAAAATATTTTTCTTTTATCAAGCATTTAATAAAAAACAATGATTTCCATTTCAAATAAAAATATTTATTTTCTGTTATACTACACACAGAATAAAGAAAGTGGTAAAGAAAGTACTATGAATTTCAAACAACTAGTAATAACGAAAGTACTAGGTATGAATTTCACATACCTAATATAAAATAAGTTCAAATGTTTTTTAATATTTCCTTATTAATTACTCGAAAACTGCTCAATGGACCAAAATGAGCCACATAAACAACAAAGGATAAAATTATTAGCACAATAAAGGATATGGAAATACCCGTTAAAATACGGTTTTTGATAAAATCCCGTCTACTAATACATTTTGCGTATTGCATATAATTTCATGATTGGCACGGTACAACGTTTATAAAATCATCATTTTCTTTAGTCAAAAGAAAATGATGATTTTTATTATCATTGGGTTGACAGTATTAATCCTGAAAACTAGGTAAGGAAGATGATATCCCAAAAGATATGCCCATCCCCTCTCTCCTCTATGGGAAAAATAAAAGGCCGGCAACACTCGTAAAGTAGCGAAAGCTCTCTTGGAGCTAGATAAACATTCCCTTTAAAAAAAAATGTCACACCCCTGGTGTTGCTGTTGTCCATGGGCAGCGGTGATCACTTACCATAAGGTGACTTGCTTGCACGTTTCCGCCCTATGACATAAAAAAAGATAAAAGTGCTGCAATATGGTTCAATAATAAACCTCTCCAACCCGTCTGGCCAGCGTGGAGAGTGTAGGCCTCCTTAATTCCTCTGACTGCTCTGGCTAATATATGGCTCTGGTAGTCAGAGAGGGTCGTGCTCCTGCAGTGAAGACTAAAAAAGACCCGATGATAATGGTTGAATAAATTCTTACAAATCTTTACACATGTCGGATTCGCCGACTAGTTTTGGTCTACTACGAAGACCACCATTATGCCGATTATTGAGTAGTGACACGAAGATTACGCTTTTCTCAAAGCACTGCTCCTAACTAGTCGGCGAACCCGACGAAATAACACGTGAGTAAAGCCGGGTTTCCGTAACAAGTGTGTTTGTAAAGGATAAACGCTGCATAACCGAACCGATTTAAAAAAAAAACATTTCACGTATAGAAAAAAATAACTAATTGTATAGAGGGACATATTACACAAATTGAGGTAGCCCCACAGTAAGTTGTGGACTTGTGTCGCAGAATCCTAACTTAACGATACTATATTAGATGTTTAACTTTATAAGTCAGTCTGATAGAGATTGTTTTTCCATCTTGACCTGACCGGGGATCGAACCCGGGACCACCATAGCTCAGGCTGGCGTGGTAACCACTAGGCCACAGAGCTCGTCATATAAAGCTATATAGTCGCGGGTGAAATCGCGAGAATCCAACTTGTTAGTTAATTTAAAGAACCGTTATCTAAATCAATCTCTATCCAAATAATACGCAACCATTGATGTGAGTGTATAATAAAATGAATCATATCATGTTTTTCTACCCTTTCGGACCAATTTTGGGGTATAACCTTTCAAATGAAAAAAATAATAATCAAAATCGTGCTAGTCTGTGAAAAGTTATGCGTGGCCAAACTTAAAAACAATATACGTATCGACTTGAATAACCTCCTACGTTTTTTCATTGGTTGAAAAGACTATCAACATTTCCAAAATGTTTAATCTCACTCTGATTACTGTTCCACAACGAAACTTACATATACGTAACGCTAATCTCCACTAAACTTAATTCCAAAGATTGAAGATAAAGAGAATGTTATTATAAGTATCCAACAATGTAAATGTTTAAACACCTATGAGAGCTTAAGTCTGCGCGATTTGTTATTAAGATTCTCCCGGGAAATAACTAAGTTTATAGTGCGAGCTATTATTCGGATTAATTTTGATGTATTGAATTTATAATCAGGCATTAAAAATATTAATACTTGAGGTGAGCGTTCGATTAAGAAGCTCTACACTAAGCTGCAGATTTAACTCGAAAGTTTCTTCGCACTTATACTTAAACTAAGCATTTTCTTGAAACTAAATGTATGATTTTCTGAATATATAATTTTATTATTTAACATCTAACAGAAAAATATCGTCATCAAACAAGGCTCTTATTAATCATAATCATCAATTTTAAATATAAAAATGGATGATGATGAAATGACGAATGACGAAATGATTGCCAAAGAAAAACATCCAAGCAAGGCCCAGGGCAATCTGAAAAATATCGGTTGCCTAAATAACCTGACTGGGGATCAAACCCAAGGCCCCGTGTGTTGGCCGGCGTATTTAACACTGCGTCACGGAGGCCGTCAATACCAATGGACTATAAAATTTGCTCATAGCCTAACTCTAAGGGACAATCAGGACACCTTTTAATTATGCGCCTTTTTTCTAAATTTACACAACCTAATTTAGTCGTATGCGAAAAGAAATTATCGAACGAAAAATTCCAAGCCACTTTTTGGATGCTGTGCTATTAAGCAGAATCTCTATAATATGAGAAGAAGCTAGATTTCTTACAAAATATAATGAGTCTGCCAATTAGATAATAAAACGTAAAGGACACCCATTTTCTTTTCTTTTGCTAATTTGACAAAAAATTGTAAAGATAAAGCTCGTAAAAATTCAGTGTGACGTCACCCTTTCTTACACTTTTTTTTTACAAAAACTATGATGTTACGAGCCATTCATAAACTTTGGTGTGCTTTATCTTTGCAATTATTTGTTAAATTGACAAAAGAAAAATACGTATCCTTTATTTTTTTATTATCTAACTAAAGGACTTATTTTAATGTTATTTTGCCAAGGAAACTAGCCTACTGCTACTGCTGACTACTAAGCAAACATTGACGCTAGTATTTGTCTACAGGCGCCATGCAGTCAACAGTCCGTCTCTCCGTCTGCCTCGTCCTGCTCACGTCCGTCCTGGCGAGTGCTTACCGTAAGTATTTGCTTTACTACTTCTTTGAGTGTTACAGATGACGTCATAGGTAGGCGTCGATTTTCTTGCGTTCAAGTCATAGATATCAGAATATTTGTTCAAGTACTTCGAAATTTGGATTTTGATAAAGTAAGTTTGCAGTCTCCGATATTTACTACATCAAAAATATTCTTTTCAATCAATATCTTAGTGGGATAAGCATAGATTTAAAAAAAATCGGGGATAAGTCTGTCTTTGCAAATTTTTAAGATTTAGATTTTAAGGATTTGCCTTAAATTGTATTTTTTATGTTCAATGAAAAGTTTACGTAACATAGCGCAAAGAAACCATGACCGATGGGGAAGAAAGGTTCTTGAAGGATGACTACGTACCGGTAAGCGCAGCGTTGGACACCTACCGACCAGGTGGTCGGGCGACTTGACAAGGATCAAGGAAGGCGCTAGATGCAGGCCGCTTCCAACCGTCGTATTGAAAATCCTTGCGGGAGGCCTATGTCTAGCAGTGGACTTCCTGTGGCTGAGATGATGATGACTAAGTTAAAACAAGCAAATTTACTCTATATAACTCAACGGCATACTAAGACCATTTTTTAATCGCATTTGATACAAAACGTACTTCACAGATATTTGATATAAGTACTTACATACAGGAAAAATCAGCATTTGTGTATAAAACACCGGTGCAATAGAAAGTAATAATGATTTGCGTGGGTTATAACGTATGTATACCCATGAGGAGATATGTGGGAGAAATGGTAAAATACATCCGTTAACAACAGTTTCTTGGCTAAAAAGCTTATTGAGGTATCCCGTGACCAAAGGACTGGAAGCTACCTAGCTCAGCGTATAAGCATTGCCATTTAATTTGGTAATGCTGCCAGCCTTTTGGGCACGATGCCCAGGGGTGAGTAGCTGGAGGGACTGTATGATTTATATTTTTAGGCGTTTAATTTCATTTTTAGTTAGTTTTATTGTTAGAATAGTTAGTTTTAATTTGGAATTAATTGTGATTTTCGTTAACAACAGACATATCCTACTATGGAACCCGGTAATAACTGCGTACTTGCTTATGGGAACATGGTGAAGTTAAAGTTAATCTTTGACAACAATCTAACTCCGAACGCTGGAGTTGCTTAACAGGCGTAAGCGCTAATATATCGCTCGCTCGCTGGGCCATGAAGCTCGTAGCTTCCGGTGAAGGAAAACAACGCGAGGAATTCCACACACTAATTAACTAGGACCGTACACACCTGCCCTAGGGCGGTAATAGTCATATGAATAAGAAGTATGACGTGGTTTACTTCATTCGCCTTTTGTTCCAAGAACTAGCTATCAATGTTAGAGTCCATATTTTTATATCATTGTCTAAATACTTGGAATTTGCCTGTTACTTCGTCAGCTTAAATTATAGCTTAAATAAATTAACATATTACTGGTTAAAGAAATTAAATTGTATTAATTTTTGGATATCACGTATCGATTTTTAAGTATACGCTGAAAGAAACTCAATGTTACAGGGTAGGCAGTGCCTAGGACCATGAGACGTGAATACCAGGTTTAGTCAGTATACCTATTGCAGAACTGCTAAAAAAATAAAGCCTGTGTAAAAAAAATAATCTTCGGTAATATTTTCATTTGAATTTTTGTCTGAACATCCATAAGTTTGTATTACTATAGAACCTTATTTATGATCCCCTTTCGACGTCACAAGGGGCAGCAAAAAATAGTTTGTGAAAAGTTAGCAAAAATATGTTCGTGTCTATAGTAAGAAAAAACTTTTTCCTTTATTGATGACAACAACTTGAAAAGTAGCGGAAATGCCGGAAAGAAAATTTAATGATGGGCCTTAAAGTAATATTGCAACGCTATTAATTATAATATTGATATATAACAATCACTAAGTTTGTCTTGTTTCGTTTAATTAGTACAAGTCACTGAATAATAAATCAACTAGGATTACCTCACCTTATAAATTATAACTTTGAGCCCTGTATATGGGTTTATCATCAAATTATGTTATTATTTGATTAATTATACATGCTTATATTATTTCCTTCACATGGCACATTTATTTGTTTACCTTAAAACATCATTTGATTGACGTTAATAAGTCATGTTAGATGTTTTTCTTTCTTTCTTCTTTTACTTATATTATGGCTTCCACCGAGATTTCAGTGATTCTGCCTATGTCCAGTTTAATGAGATACTATAACTACCTATAGGTGTTGTACGTTATTGTTTAAATTAAACAAGTGGCATCAATGATGGCGTATGTTCTTCGATAACCTCGTGGGCGTTTCTGATGGCAAATCTATACGACTCCATATAACAGTCTACTTTAACTATTTCACAAATTGTTCATGAGCACTAGCCTTTATAACACCAAACTACACCAATTTCATATTATAAAGTCCACTGAAATCAATTTGCAAAATCGTCTAAGGCAAACTCCAACTGCACCCCTTGACTTCCCACCACAAACTCTTTAAGCAGCTTAAAAATGCTAGCTGACAGTAGAGCTGCCTAATCACACGAGAACAAATAGTTAAGATTGTAATAAGAGTTAGTCATATCATATAAGATTTTGCAAAGTCATTCAGGCGAGACTCTTAGTAAACAATTTAGATTAAATGAAAGTTTTACCTATACACAATAAACTTGTTTCTAATATTAAGATATAACTATGCGCGGCCAATTAGGTTGTCGCCAAACTCAAGTTTAAGGGTGGTTTAAGTGAGTGCGCCCCCGCTGAAGTCGCGAGATACAAATTACTTAATCAGAGGTTTACCAATGTCGTAAGGCACAATTAAACTAGGAATAGATTTCTAAAAATACTGCGGTGTCTCCACCTTTGTAGACTTGTGAAAGTTAAGTATTTTTCACGCTTATTTACGCTTTCGTAAGGACCAAGGCTCTTATTAAATTTAATTCATAAGGAACATTCTACCATAATGGTCTGGGGAAAGAGAAAAAAATTAGAATGTACTGTAAGGTGACCTATCACTGATAGAGCGGGCCTCAAATAAAGGCGGCAGTTCCAATTCTTCCCATGGATGCCGTAGAAGGCGATTTAGGAATCACAAGTTAAACAAAGCTTATCAACATGAAGGCTGGTACATGCGCTAATGACCTTCAGGATATTGGCCGAGTTTTGAACCTTAGTTCCCGTCAGAAAGTCAACGGTCGACTGGCGACCGTCGCCCGCGCGCATTCAAAATATTAAATAACATAAATTTTATAATAAAAGAAGAATAATCTGTTAAATAAAAAATCCTCAGGAGAGTTTGTAGGGTGATTGGTATTGTATTAAACATAAAAATTGCCTAACTCTAAGACAAGGAGTTACGTAGTTAATGAATATTTGCAATAAAAATCGATGTACTGTACTTTTTTTCTAAAAAACTATGAACTTTAGAAAAAAGTCCTCCTCAGCAAGTAAAGATTAAAAACCATTCTACAATATATGTTTTTTTTGGGTATTGTGCTTTATGTTTGACCATTTTTGTAGAGATTAAACATAGTCGAAATGGCCAAGGAGCACCCTTAAAGAGACCTCTCCAACCTGTCTGGCCAGCGTGGAGAGTGTAGGCCAAATCCGCTTACTGCTCTAGTAAAACAAAGAGGGTTATGCTCCTGCTGCGGCGACTTAAAAATGCCTGATGATAATAATGCAGCTCAGCAGAAAGTTTTAAACACAAATAAAACTAAATAATTCTCCTGACTGCGAAATTTGATAATGTAGTCTTAAAATAAAGGTAGGCAGATTCAGCTAGGGTGATCATGCTCGGATATGGATGATTTAAGGAAAACAAACATTAAAAATATATACATCCTATTGCCCACGCCATTGGGGACAAAATACCCGCGCGGGTAAGTTTGATTGAAATCGATGGCGGGTCTCGTTACGATAGTAACCTACCTGTCCACCACTGTAGGGCCATTTATCACCCAATTTGTGAAACAACATGGGATTTGTGAAGAGACTAGCGTGATTCATTTTGGGGTTTCAATGATAGAAATTAGTAACAAACAAACCTTCTCAGGTTGAGTTTCCAAAACCCTAAGTAGTAGTTTGTCGATTTTGCAAATATTTTAAACTAATAATATTCTCACGTCTTCGTCCGCGTAAATTATAGCCTATATCACCCGCAGATAAATTAATTTTATTGTAAAATTGGTCCAATAATTTCGGAGCCTATTCAATAGAAACAAACAATAAATAGGTAAGTGTATAAATATATCTTTTTTCCTTTATGTTCACAGTAGTGGGTGTTCAACGCTTTTTTTTTTGTATGAAACATGACATTAACTAATCAAACATTTACTTGGTAAACAGTGGGGCTGAACGCATCACTTACCACTAATTTATGAGTGGGCGAAGATAGAGTTCTTTGGTTTTTTAAAGACTCTTGTAAGTAACCGCCTTTGAACATCCACACACATCATTATGTCACGTTTTATTTATATTTCACTGTAATTTAAAGTTACGTTATAGTTCTTTCTTAGGCTTCCAACAAAAATGTGGTGTGGTGGAAGCCCAAGCCCAACATACTGATTCTCTTTCATCTAAGCTTTTTCCCGATTGCTACCTCAGCAGAGGTGCAAATATACTTATATACAAAAAAGTTTTACATTTTACATTATAAAATATTTCTTAATTCATTGAAGACTCACCATAATCAGAGTTGCAGTGCTATTTTTGAACGCGTGACTCACTAAACGAGTGTGTGACGCGAGTGATTCCAGAGCCTCATTTTTGAATCGTTAGTTGACGAAGGATTGCCTCGTTTCCTCAGGCGACGAACGCCTTTACGTCAAAGTGACTTCCTGTCATTTAAAGTTTATCTGTCATGCATTTACATTCCGTTTGACGCTTCACTTCTTAAACATTTTAATAATCCTTAATAACCTTAAAAAAGTTTTTGAAAAATTCTGCGTGAAATAAGAAGAAATAAAATATTTTTCACTGAAGGTTGGCAGCACTACAGTTCAAGCGATGGTTTCAAAAATATGGCAAAATGGCATTTCGTGACTTGGAAGACGAGTGTGACTTGTAGTCGTGCACGACTTGCGTTTTGGTGAGACGGCATTTCAAAGCACTCCGGGGCTCATGTCGGTGAAGCTTTTTCCATTTTTCTCTTTATTCCGAGTGATGTATTCCACATGACTCGACTTCACGACTTGATCAAGAACATCATAGAAGGAAACATAGAAGGAAAAGGGACCGGGAAGGCCGAGACCTTTTATAAAACAAATAAAAGAAAAACACTGAAGGCTCACCTTCCTAGAAAATAAATAACGATGTTTGTCAATGTTAGCATTCCAATCTTACCCGCTAATTTCTCAAAGCGACATGTAGCCTCATTCGTGTGATCGCTGGAGGAAAACAACACTATTTGTTTATGAGGCGATGAATGACAAACAGACACACAGTAGGAGGCTCTCACAGCGGGCGCCAGACACTGGCAGAATTAGCATACACATTTTTATCTCTAAGAATAACTGATGTAGGGGTTGTTCAAGGTCAAAAGACAAAATATAAAAGTAAAAAACATTAATTAGGTACTTAATATACAAGGTGCAAACGAACAGTAATTATTACTACAATATTTTAATAAAACCCTCTCCGATCCTTGAAAGGGCGACTCAGCCCGTCAATTTGAACAAGTTTTCATACGAGACTAATGCTGAAAATTCGAAAAAAAAATCAGCATTTTCACACAAATTGCCCGGCTGGCTAAAAACTTTTGTATAGGAATGTCAAGGGTTTTATTAACATAAACGACTTTATTATCAAAGAAATAAAGAGTTTTTGGTGTACAGTCAAGGGGTACAGTTGTCGTTTGCCTTAGACGATTTTACGAATTGATTTTAGTAATTAGTGTAGTTTGGTGTTATAAATGCTCGTGCTCGAGAACAATTTGTGAAATGGTTAAAGTACTGTTATATGGACTCGTATAGATTTGTCACCAGAAGTTCCCACGAGGCTACCAAAGAATATACGCCATCTTTGATGCCACATACCGTACAACACCGATACTTAGTATTTCATTTTACTGGACATTGGCAGAATCACTGAAATCTCGGTGGAAGCCATAATCTAAAAGAAGAAAGAAAGAAAGAAAAAATCTTTCTTTTACTCGTACTACAGAATACAGAGATATTACAACTCCTACAAAAGTATTTACTGGATCCAAGTCACCTCTATTATATGTCGTAGATAGTGCAGACGTATCTAAAGTCTATAGATGCCAAGTTTTATTTACCACTAACATTTGGTAGGTAAGCATAACTCTTCTCAAACAGACCCACACAGTCAAATTATTACCTGTACGAAATCGCGATAAAGAAGTTATTCAGTAAATTACGAGAACTTAACATGTGCGCCAAAAAGCCGCTATTAAAATCTGTTAAAGCGCTTTTACCAGTTCGCATCTCCCTTTAAATCTGCATAATCCGCGAGCTAGGCCTCCACACACAAAAAATTCACAAGAATAATCGACTTACTGTATGACTTTTGGAATTTATAAAACATTCAACGATTTGTTTCCAGCTGGCCACAATGACGTCATCTAACCCTTCATAAAGAACCTAATCCTGACTGAACTAAATATATCATTTCCTGTAAATTGTAGTAAGATTAAATTTGTGCTCAAATTATTGAATTTGAGCACAAGTTTAATCTTACTGCAATACGGCGAAGCAAAAACGAGGGTTATGGTTTTGGATGCTATGTATGCATATTCGTATTTAAACTAACCAACGTAACTGTCATATGATACATAGATGCGTCTTAATCATATAGTGCTTGAGCATGTTAACTTTTCTGAAGGTCATTTTTAAAAAGTTTAATTATAAACTTGAATTGTTGTAAGCTACTTTTATTCTTAATAAAACACAACGACCATTATTTAAAAAAAAATGTTACGAAAATTGTATATATAAACAGAATTAAATCGGGGCTGGAAAAAATGCGGCCGCAAATGACGTCACAAAATGCGAAATTTATTTCTTGAATATCTCATTAATCCTTTGTTTTTCTAATCTGTAAAATCGAAATATTGTTATTTGAGCGTTTATCCCGAAATCGTTGTAGTTTTAGCCAGTAAAAAAAATTGCGTATCGAAATGTTGTTGTTTGTCCAACAGACAGCAGTGCCAAGCTCCGCCGGGATGGCGTGCTGAACCTGTACCCGTTCCCACGCGTGGGCCGCGCCGGGCGACACACCTGGCAGGTGCCTCTGCCGCCTAGTGAAACTTATATAGGTAAGTGGTGTCTTTACTATCAGTATAAACAAAAAAACCGGCCAAGTGCGTGTCGGGCCACGCGCAGTGTAGGGTTCCGTAGTTGCGAATGACAACTTTGAGTTCACACTGTTTACACTCACACCTCACAGTCTAACGACCAAAAACATCTAACAATGAAGATTGTATGAAATTTTACATTTTCCAGTACATTTTATAAGTTGGTTGCCTATAACTTTTTAGTTTGCACTTAGTACCCAGCTCTGATAGTTTTCCTTTCAACTTCAGTATATATACTATTGCTGTAATTTTTTTCACGTATCCATATATAACCGTTTAGCAGATAGAGGGGGGGGACACGTACCTCTAACAAAATTTTGCACTTTAAAACCAAATATTTCGGAAACGGATCCCTAAATCGAAAAATGGTGTTCTTAACCTCACAATATTTTTGAAAGACCTTTTTAACGATACCCCACACGATGGGTAAATAGAGAAAAAAAAATTACTCCCCCACTTTACTTGTATGGGAGCTACCCAAAAAAAAAATTTTTTTTAAGGTTTTTTTCTACGACTTTTTTGCCATGATTAATATACACACTCATACCAAATTACAGCTTTCTAGTACTTATAGTCTCTGAGTAAAACCGCGGACGGACAGACAGACAGACAGACAGACAGACAGACAGACAGACAGACATGGCGAAACTATAAGGGTTCCTAGTTTACTACGGAACCCTAAAAAGCGAGGCTGTCTTTAACGATGAAAATCACGATGAAATTCGTCCAGCTGATCAGTAACTTTGTACGGGAACAAAGTTACGGTCAGCTGAACGAATTTCTATGGGAAGTCTATTTTGTTTTTATAATTTTTTACTTTTATTCTTACAAATCTGTATTCTGTTATAATTGCGAATGCCGAGATTAAAATATAGTCAGGGGCTTCAAAATCAGCTTGGATTGACACCTTCAGTTTCAACTTAAATCTTCTACCAATATACTTTGACTTCTGTAAACAAGGATATTTAATCTGTTTGATCAAGTTATAAGTCGAGTGCAAAATGTCTTAGCTATGATACAAAATCATGGAACAGCTAGTCTTTTTCTTATTTACTGTTTCAGAATAAATAATGAAAATAGAAAATGTAAAGTCACTGACATTATAATTAGCAAATAAGAGCATTGTCTAAAAATCTTAATTTTTTGTGTATCCATAACACCGATTAATGTTTATACATTGTAAAATAACTTCGTCGTTAATTATTATAACATAGTGAGTGATTATATCATAGATATATTATATGCTCTTTGTTAATTATATCCAATGGGATTTGGAACAAAGTGTCATGTCAAACCTTTAAAAAATCTTTATTATTACAAACGCTGAAAAATTAATTATTAACCCGGAAATACGTTCCTATACTTACATCGTATTTTTTTTTCACGGCCTCACGTGTAAATTATTGAACACAGAATACGAGCCGCTAGAGAAGCGACAGTTGTACGCGTTCCCGCGGGTGGGCCGCGGCGACCCGTACCTGTTCCGGGACGCGCTCCGCTCCGAGGCCCAGCTGGTCAAACGACGCGGCGTGTCGGACACCAACGGCATGTGGTTCGGGCCTCGAGTCGGCAGGTCGTTCAAGAGCGAAGACGATGGTATATGGTTGAAAATTACATCATATTAATGCCGCGTGCAAATTGATCCTCGGCATTCAATTAAAAGGGTCCGTCAATATGATCAAATTTTCAGGATCAATGCTGGCAACTCAAAATTTTTGATGACGACCTCCTTGCCGCAGCGGTTAACACGCTGGTCTGCGATGCGAGAGGTCCCGGGTTCGATCCCTGGTCAGGTCATGATGAAAAACGATATCGTTCATCCCACATCACAAGTTCACAACAAATTTGTCTAATAGGTCCTTACATATTTATTTACTTTTAGTAATTATTATTATTTTTTAAAATAATCTTTTTTGGTGTTTGTTGATCTCTTATAAAATCGCTCAAATGGTGTTCTCACAAAATGTTATTTATTATTGGCAGATATCACGTTCCAAAACGACAGCAGAGATCACAGCGATCCGGAACAAATGGACCCCGTGCCCGTCGAAAGAGAAAAGAGACAAACTAAACAAAATTAATGTCCACTCCGCCCAATCCACTGCAATACTTATATCTGTTCGGAAATACTCGTACGCTATAGTCTGCTCTAGTTTAACTATGATTAAGTGATATGTATCGAATAAATAACAGTTACTCGCGCCCAAATGTCCCGTCTCTAATCGTTTTAAAAAAGATTCGATTTTTCAATTTTTGATATTGTAAATGGAACTCTATCGTTGGAATTAAATAATGATTGTAATAATTAATGATAAGTAATTTATTAGAGATGTTATTGTAGTTGCCAGGGTGATTTCGCAGGCTGGGTGGATTAGTTTTGTTTCATAATTGTATTTTACTGTACAAATCCACGAAATGACTCTGGCAAATTGTATTATTCTATTTACGGTTAGTTGTTTGTAAATCTAATGAACGTCAGTTTATTAAAATAAAAGATGAGTCACTGAATAATTTTGTTTTATTTTTCATTCTAATGTTTTACATGAACGTATGTATTTGATAAGATTTCCTTTTTATACCCCTCGATACTAATTTATAAAATACTAGCTGTCGCCTGGAAAAGTATGTTTTCCCGGATGAGAGGTCATAGGCTGTCCTTGTCCGTAGTCCAAGGAATGTGTGTGTAAAATTTCATGATGATCAGTTCAGTGGTTCGGTTACGCTGTGAAAGAATAACAAATAAACTTATTGGGTATATCGAAAAGGCGTGTGATGTTTTACGATATTTAAAATATCTATTCTATTCTATTTTTATTTTATACCTTCCACCGAGATTTCAGTGATTCTGCCAATGTCCAGTATATTGAGATACTAAGTATCGGTGTTGTACGGTTTAGTTTTAAAAAGTAGTATCCAAGATGGCATTGATGACGGTATGTTGTTTGATAGCCTCTTGGGAGCTTCTGTCTATTCGAGTCCATATAACAGTCTAACTATTTTACAAATTGTTCATGAGAACGAGCATTTATAACACCAAAATACACTAATCTCATATTATAAAGTCCACTAAAATCAATTTGCAAAATCGTCCAAGGCAAGCCCCAACTGCACCCCTTGTCTTCCCAGCACAAACTCCTTAAAATACAGGTTTCATTATTTCTTGAACACGAAAGCATGAGGAATTAAGAGGCCACGAAAATTGTAAACCAGTCGAGGTGACATCAAAATAACGTTGTATATTAAGTTGGATAGCTGGGGATCATCCCTGAACTGGCCGCAAATTAAAAATAAAACATGCTAGGGTTGCCAAGAATCATGCAAAACCAAATATGTTTCTCAATTTACTTAAGATTTACGAGTTGGCCCAAACTCGTGAAGCGATGGATTGCATTTTTTTATCCACTTCGCATGCTAATGTTCACATCCTTACTTACTAATTTAATAAATGTAAAAGTACATTGTACAGTCGGAGGCAGCTAAACCTAACCCCCTACAAATACATTTCACGTTGTAGGGGGGTCAGGTTAATCTGCCCAATGCGTTATCCAGAAATTAAAGCAGTGTCTTTTTTCTTCATATGTATCACCTTCTCCAACCAGCTGAGCTTACTTATCAAATGAACGTCTCAGTTTTGAGAAATATAACAAAGTACACACCATTTGTTTTCATTAGGAAAATACCGAATGTGCCAAGAATGCCAAGATACAAATATTAAATGTAAATATATCAATAAATATCTTTCACCTATGCGTGGTTATAACTAACTGGGCACTCCTACTTAAGAGGATCGACTAGCTGTAATTTTCACACAAAAAGCGTAAACCATTTTCTTAGATGCTCATAACTTTTGTTGTAAGCAATACATCTTAAATATCAAAACGTACAGTCCGACGTCTCCAATTAAAAAAAAAATGAAATTGGACTATGTTTAACTATGGTGGGAAACGTTATCGCTTTTTGAATGGAAATTTACAGGTAATCTACCTTCTTAAACAGTTAATGTAGCGGTACGAGTTACGACGGCCTAGCGTAGTTGTTAACACGCTAGTCTGTTACACGAGAGGTTCATGGCTTGATTTCTAACGGTTAAAGGTAAATCTGCGGTTCTTGAGGTTTCCAAGGAAACCTAATTCTTAATCCTTATACTCAGCCGTGTGGTTCCCGGCAGAGTAGAATAGGCCCACTCCAAGTTTTCCCGTGGATGTCGTAGAAGGCGACTTAGGAAACACAAGCTAAACAAAGGTTATAAACACCAAAGAAACCTCTCCAACCCGTCTGGCCAGCGTGGAGAGTTTAAGCCAAATCCTATGACTACTCTGGTAGTACAAAGAGGGTCGTGCTCCTGCAGTGGAGACTAAAAAAGACCTGATGATGATGGTGATGATGATGATAAATCCTTATTTTTGCATTTCTATTAAGATTGTGCATTGGAAGGTAGCAGAACAAACGCAAAAGCGTGAAAGCATAACTCAGTTGAGAGTTTGCTCTCATTATTTAAAATATTTCTTTCCATTTCTCAAATGTTGGTAGCCCTAATATCAGCTGGTCTCTAGGCAAAGAGAAAAAATACTTTGTAGGTGACTAGCATCTTATTCAGATGTTATTATAATATAATTACCCAATCATTGGTAGGTATATTTCTTTATGAATTTAATGAGTATATTGGAATAGGGCAAGCATAAAGCTTCGATCGATTTTTCGAGCTTTTGTTAATTTCCTTAAATATATATAATAATAGGAAAAGAAGTTCATATTGATGGTCACAGGCACCCCTTTAAAGGGATGTCAAGGGTCATACACGCTGTACAGCTTCTGTTAAGTATACTGGCCCTATTACCAGTAAGTTGTGCCATTTGGGAGAACCTTTGGAAATGCCCAGCGTCCTTGCTTGAGTAGCGTCCAGGCATGGAGCTTCATAAAAGCGGAGTAATATTTATGTCTAATAGTACTACAATCGAAACTTTACATCTGTGCACTCGTCAATGTGTAAGTAAACAATAAGAGTCGCCAGCACAGAATGAGTTTAACTAACGTGCAACTTTCAACAGTAGCAACATACCTGTTTTTAAAAACTGAATGGTGGGTATTGCGACCTTAGGAATACGAACGTGATGTACCTGCAGGAAGTGTTTAAATATTGTTAACTTAGCAAGACACGTACATCACGTAAGAATATACACGTATTCCTAAATCAGCGATCTCCCCTACCAATGCGATACCTATGTATATTTCCTTAGTATATAAGTTACGAGTAGCATTTCTAATAAAACATCACTTATCCTGGTATCGATCTCAATGGTTTAATTTACGCACTCGTAATAATTGGTGACCCCGACGTGATCTAACCGACGTGATCAAGCCGTCGTGATGTAGTCTGACGTGATGGATACGCGCCTCAACAACGAAGACCCTGACGACGCAAGCCTGAAGAACGAATAAATCAACGTGCACATTTTCACCGGCTTCCCACAAGCGGGTCTCACCGGTTTGGGTATGCAAGAGGCACTCTGGCAGTAACCAGAAAAACAAGGACAACAAGGACCATCAAAAATGGCTCCAACCACGCTGAAAAAGGAATCAACACCGGCTCACACGATTCATTGATCGAATTCTGCACCATGGCTGAACGGTCATAAAACAGGAGGCACAGGAACTACCAGGCAACCACAATGGACAACCCCGAGGCAAAGAAAAATCCGCGGAATATCAGCGCAACCGCAAGCTGTAGCCGTCAACTTCAAGAAAAATAAGAGAGCGCATGCACAGAAGAAAAAGTCATCGCGAGCGGCAGAATTATAAAAAAAATGATGTCACAGAGGATCAACGAAATTATTAAATACAATAGAAACACAGAACTATACAGAAACAATTACGCAACGTGAACAGCTGATATCTATATGATGACGCATTTGACGTCACAAATTGCATCACTTCACATGGAAACAACAACGAACGAAAGTGCAACTGCAACAAATAATTGAACGATGTCAAGATCGCAAGGCCGCAGATGGCCGTATGTTGTTCGAAAAGGCGTAATGAGAAATAATATAAATATTTGCCTATTATTTGAAGAAGAATTTGTTTGGCAACGAAGAATCTTGCACCGCATTTCGTGCTAAGTATCATTGAGTCCTAATGCCTAATTGCTACCGACTTACACAGTGGTATAGATTTTATGGCTAGCAAGGACAATAAATTGATAACTTTGAAGCCTGCAAGCAAAAGAGCAGACAACTTAAAGATGGAACAGCGATCAACATATTGACAAAAAAAACATTTAAGTAAAATGTCGGTCACATATAGAAGCACTACTTTAACTGAAAATTACGTCTCTCAAGATGCAGCAAATGGTTCACAACAAGCAGTCTCAAGAGCAAGCCAGCAAATGGGTCATACTTCAGGGCCACAGCAGCCGACGCACCGAGCTCCTGGTCCTGAGCAGAGCACCCACAATGTTTATTTTCGACAATTATAACGTCCGGCACAGCCGCCGAGCTCACGCTTAGAAATTTTTAAAGAGTGGCCACTCTTCAGCGGAGCACTTCGGCAGGACTTCCATTGGCGCTAGTCGACATCGCTCTCTACAGTCTCACGAAAGACTACGAGCAGAAATTATCTCCCGACTCACTGGGATTGAAGCAACTGGCAAGTGAAAACGTATCTATATGAGAAGCTCAGACTGCGCATCAAGACCATATTGACAAGATGTATATTAAGAGATATAAGAAGTTTGCAATATCTACCAACTATGTATAAGGAAAAAAAACGATTCACAGGGTCAATGTCAATGCATAAACGCATAATTTGCCGCGCAGAAATATTTGCCTACACAGCGTTTTTCAGCACGTGCACTATGCAATTGATGGATATATTTAGTATATTTGCGTTCGCTACAGTTTTTACATTTTTGTTATTTTATTGTTGTTACAGTTTATGAATTTTTCGTTAATTTTATTGTTAATTGTTTTTATTTTTTACAAAAGGGGGAGTACTATTGCGACCTTAGGAATACGAACGTGATGTACCTGCAGGAAGTGTTTAAATATTGTTAACTTAGCAAGACACGTACATCACGTAAGAATATACACGTATTCCTAAATCAGCGATCTCCCCTACCAATGCGATACCTATGTATATTTCCTTAGTATATAAGTTACGAGTAGCATTTCTAATAAAACATCACTTATCCTGGTATCGATCTCAATGGTTTAATTTACGCACTCGTAATAGTGGGGAGGGGTGGAGACGCCAAACAGAGGGTGTCACTGCGATTTTCCGTTCCGTATTTTAGAACTTTTATTAATTCTGTGGTAACGTCATAAATTTGATAGTTCCTGCATAGCGTTGTAGCTGCGCGTAACCTCTACGTTGGCTCGTAGGTTAGCGTAGCGTCTGCGTTTACTCGTTGCTGAGTGTAGCTCTACGTTGGCTCGTGGCTTAGCGTAGCCTCTGCCTAGACTCGTTGCTTAGCGTACCTCTATGTTGCCTCGTAGCTTAGTTTAGTCTCTGTGTAGACTCTTAGCTTAACGTAGCACTACGTTGGCTCGTAGCCTAGCGTAATCTAGCATAGGTTCGTAGATTAGCGTAGCTCTACGTCGGGTCATAGCTTAGCGTAACCTCTGCGTAGGCTCGTCGTTCAGCGTAGCTGGCTGAACGTTGGCTCGTAGCAAAGCGTAGCTTCTGCGTAGGCTCGTAGCTCCGCGTAGCCTCTACCGTACAATCGCGAAATCATTTTTTTGTGGAGTCTTACTAGTTGTGGTTAGTGGCTTTGTGACGATTGTAATAACGCTACGCATAAGTACCATAATATATTTATCATAATTAAGTTATATGTTTTTGACCCCTAATTCCTAAGGGTGCAGCTTCACTTTACAGTGTGTGACAGCTTAAACTGTCAGCACTCATCGCCAGGACGGCGTTGGCCATAAGAGAACACAGGATGAACTGAATGTAATGTTGTTGTTATTTTAGTAGGGTTTCAATTGCTTTAATTATGGTTCTGTAGTTGGAGCTGGTTCGTGTTCTGCGCACTATAGATGTGGCCTACTTGCGCATAGTCGCATGAAAGCAGTCGGTCAGCCACTGCGAACTGCGTTATTGCAGAAATGCGCATTGAGGTTTACAATGTAAAGTCTTTGTAAAGTATTGTATGTGTTCTAAGTCTAGTCTTTTGTCCACTCTCTACTCGCTACTACCAGAAGCTGCCGCTGTCACTGACGCCACACTACTCCAAAGTACCTATTTAACAAACAAGCTTGCGTGAGCGGGCGGCATTTTGGGGGTTTTGCATCAGCTGTTATTGCAGTAATGCGCATTGAGGTTTACAATATAAAGTATTGTTGTATGAGATCCAAGACTAGTCTTTGTCCACTGTCCACTGTCCACTGTCCACTGTCCACTGTCCACTGTCCACTGTCCACTCTCCACTTGCCACTCACCCGTTCTCACTAGCTGCCGCTATCACTAACGCCACACTTTTCCAAAGTAATGAACAAACACGCTTGCGTGAGCGGATGGCTGTTTGGGGGCTTTGTATCAGCTGTTATTGCAGTAATGTGCGTTGAGGTTTACAATGCAAAGCCCAATTTTAGCTCAGCCGCAAATACCTGTGCGATAGGCCAGATGGATTTTATCAGCTGTTTTATGACTACTTACAATTGTGTTTCTCTGACTAGCGCTTTTTAAGAGTCGCCTGGAAGCGCATGTCTCCATACAAATGGAAAAAGGGAATTGTGGCAATATTTGATAATTTTGAAGTAAAATTAATCAATTAATCTCATTATAATCTACGTACGTTCCTACACAGCTTGGTTAAAATACCAATGGTATGAGAATTACAAGCCTTTTCAAATTTGTATGGAAATCTTCAAAGGCGTATCCACGCTGGCTGGGAGAAAAGAAAACACGTAGAAAGTGCCAGCTACTTCTCTACCCACGCCTTCTAACCGATCTAACCCAACACTATTTTGATCCCGTTCTCCACCTACAAGCCCACTAGTATGCAAAAGGTGGCCTTTAGGTTTTAAAGACCTGGGCTCTGTCTACCCCGCAAGGTATACGTGATAGTATGTATGTATGTATTGATTGCAACCAAACATGAATCTCATAGCAATGTTGATGACTACTTATATGAACAGCGTTTAAATTTATCCCTTTTGAATTTTTGATGAACAACTTTTCGTATAAGTACGTACTCGAAAATCATTTTCAAACAATAAATTTTGCCCGGAATGTCAAGGATAGTAAGTAGTTTAAAAGCATCTTTCAAATTTTCAATTCAATTCATAAAACATATCTTATAAAAAATTAAAACAATATTTTGCCATAATATTTATAAATTAAATCTCAATTTTAGTAACTATAAAATGACGCGGATTAACGCCATCTAGTGACGAGTGGAAAAAAACTCTGCAGCCCCGTCGGCTAACTATGCGACTTTGTTGGTCCAATAAGATTTTATTGTCTTTGATCTCGGAGAGCAGGAGTGCTATTTTTGAACGCGTGACTCACTAAAACGGAAGTCGTGCACGACTACAAGTCACACTCGTCTTTCAAGTCACGAAATGCCATTTTGCCTTATTTTTGAAACCATCGCTTGAACTGTAGTGCTGCCAACCTTCAACGAAAAATATTTCATTCCTTCTTATTTCACGCAGAATTTTTTATAAACTTTTTTAAGGTTATTAAGGATTTTTAAAATGTTTAAGAAGTGTAGCATCAAACGGAACGTAAAATCATGACATGAACTTCAAATGACAGGAAGTGACTTTGACATAAAAGCTTGATAAAAGCGTTCGTCGCCTGCCGAAACGAGCGGTCTCAACCGCTCGTTGCAATCACTCGTCAACTAACGATTCAAAAATGCGGCCTTTTGGAAACACTCATGTCAATCACTCGTTTAGTGAGTCACGCGTTCAAAAATAGCACTCCAGAGCGTTTTCTTATTTCTATGTATAGTATGCAAGGACAGTGTCAAAAGTAGCGTACCAGCTAAATATCATTTAATCCCTATAAAAGTACAGAACACACGCGAACAAAAGAAACAGTGTCGTCGCCGTGCTAGGGTCCACGTGCTCCCCAGCGTTGCACATGTCTTCGAAGCACTGGCAGACCGTCTCCAGGTGGTCTCTGTTGTTGGCCTGGTAACAGGGTTTGTGGCTGCTCACCCAGCCGCAGCCCCTGGTCACTCGCACGTTGGCTTGCGAGTCCGAGTGGTAGACTGTAAAGAAAAATGTTAGTAAGTACGTGGACGTTACCTTCCCATCTCGTCTGGCCAGCGTAGAGAGTGTAGGCCAAATCCTCTGACAGCTCTGGCTAATGTATGGCTCTAATATGGTATACCATATTTGACTGTTGTATAAAACAGTCGCGGGCAGATGAACCTGACTCCCCTACAAAGTATGTTTAAATCATCATCATCATCATCAGGTCTTTCTAGTCTCCACTGCAGGAGCACGACCCTCTCTGTACTACCAGAGCCATATATTAGCTTGAGTAGTCAGAGGATTTGGCCTACACTCTCCACGCTGGCCAGACGGGTTGGAGAGGTCTCTTTGATGATTATAAGCTTTGTTTAGCTTGTGTTTCCTTAGTCGCCTTTTACGACATCCACGGGATGACTTGGAGTGGTCCTATTCTACTCCGCCGAGAACCACACGGCGTGTGGGAACCACGCGGCCTGTGGGTCCCGGCATGTTTAAATAAATAAATATATTCGTACAAATCACAGAGATTGAGCTAGCCCCAAAGTAAGTTCGAGACTTGTGTTATGGGATACTAACTCAACGATACTATATTTTATAATAGGAACTTATATAGAAACATCCAAGACCCAGATCAATCTGATAAAGATCATTTTCCATCTCGACGTGACCGGGGATCGAACCCGCGGGACGATCCGTGTCGCAGGCAGGCGTGTTGCTGCGCCACGGAGATCGACAAAGTTTGTAGAGAGGGTTTATCTACTCCCGACTGTACTCGTAGGTATTTGAATCAGTTTCTTCTGGTAAAACAAAACATTCTGAGGAAACTTGCAAATACCCTAGATTTTTTTCTAGTGTGTGAAATGGAGAAGCAATGGCTAATCATCATTTATCATCATCTTAGCGTATTTGAAGCAGTCGAATCCTCAGTTTGGTGCTCGGAGCCCATGGTCCGCTTAAGATCAGTAAAAATAATTCAAAGACAAATGCATAGTATAATAAACATTGAAATCTTACAGGTACTTACTGTAAATAAACTTCAATGTAGTATACGTTCTTCATTGCTAAATTGGTATAAGGTACTGGATACAAATAAGGCCTACTTAATTTCAAACCACTTTATAGTTCATGCGTCATAATTTTTACTACAAATTAAACAAAAATCACGTACAAGGTAGTCACGACACTTTTGCGAGAGCTCACAAACCTAGTGAACTTCATGTTATTGGGTAAGGTTAATACCAGAATAACAGGAATTTTATACGGGGCAAACTTATGTGCCCTTAAAAAAAAGGACGGTGGTATCAGACCTATTGCTGTAGGCACGACCTATCGCAGGCTTACAGCCAAAATATGCTGCAGAGCCGTCGCAATCACTCTTAGTGACTATTTTCAGCCTCTTCAACTAGGGTTCGGAACTAAGGGTGGTTGTGAAGCCGCCGTCCATTCATTACGCGCATACCTTTCTGCAGAAAAACCGGAGGTCCTGCTGAAGGTGGATATAAAAAACGCCTTCAATTCGGTGAATAGAGGTGCCATGCTGACACAGGTACTTAACAAAATTCCTTCTGTTTACAATTTCCTCTGGCAATGCTATAGTCAAAATTCTAAATTAATGTACCAGCACAATCTTCTGTTTTCAGAAGTTGGATGCCAGCAAGGTGATCCTCTGGGTCCGGTTATTTTCAGCCTCACCATCCATCCTATACTTGAAAAATTAAGGTCAAAATACAATGTGTCTTTTTTGGATGACACTACACTGGGTTCAAGTGCGGCCACAGTTTTAGGCGATTTAATGACCATTAAAACTGAATTTGAGGCCATTGGACTATCTCTTAATTTTTCCAAGTGTGAGATTTATGTAAATGAGGATTTGCCACTGTTATCTAAAATCAAAATTATATCACAATTTAATTCTTTAGCTCCTAATATTAAAGTTATCGAAAAGTCCACGCTCCGTCTTTTAGGATCTCCCATATATGACGAATCGTTTCCAAATTTCATTGAAGACAAAATTCAAAATTTTCAGCTGGCCAGTGACCGCCTTTCGGTTATACATTCTCATTTTGCCTTTACCATATTAAAATATTGCCTGTTCGTGCCAAATTTTACATATAATCTCCGATGCAGCCACCTATGGAAATACCCGGACCTCCTTTCAAAATTAGATGATGTCATTAGAAATTCACTATCTTCAATTTTGAACATTGATTTGACTAACGAACATATTTGGAACCAAGCTTCCTTACCCGTCAGGTTAGGGGGGCTCGGAATACGCAAAATTTCCAGTGTTGCCCTGCCTGCTTTTTTTGTCCTCCGCTCATAGCGTTGAAAATCTGTTTAAAAATATTCTTAAACAACCTACGTATGAAGTAACCTATGTGGCGGAGGCCAAACTCGTATGGTCACAGGTTAGTCTAAATTCAAAATTTCCCGATATTCCTTCATTGCAGAGGCAGTGGGACGAGCCGCTATGCAGAGTTGTTCAGAGTAATCTCCTTCAATCTTCTGACAACAACTCTGTTGAGCGTGCTCGTCTCCTTGCCACCAGTGAGTGGGAGTCTGGTTTATGGTTGCAGGCTGTACCATCTTTTAACCTGGGTACTTTCCTAGATGACCACACCTTCCGCCTAGCGACGTGTCTTCGTTTAGGAGCCTGTACGAATGTCCCGCATCATTGCCTTTGCGGAGATACAGTTGACCAGTTTGGACATCACGGACTTTCATGCTCCAGGAGCGCTGGCCGCATGGGTCGCCATGCCAATATAAACAACATCATCCACCGCGCTCTTGTCACCATTGAGCTGCCGTCTGTTTTGGAACCAAATGGCCTGGCGCGCGATGATGGCAGGAGACCGGATGGCATGACACTTGTGCCCTGGAGATTGGGGAGACCATTAGTTTGGGACGCTACTTGTGTTGATACACTCGCGCCTTCCCACCTCCATGGCACCAGTTGCAAGGCTGGCACAGCTGCGGCCAACGCCGAGACCCTCAAGAGGCGCAAATATGCATGCCTCGGTAACGGCTACATATTTGAGCCGTTTGGGGTGGAGATTTTGGGTCCGTGGGGTCCCTCAGCTCATAAGTTTTTTCAAAAAATTAGTAAGCGGCTGGTCGAAGTATCTGGTGACCAAAGGGCTGGTAATTATTTTGCACAACAAATTAGCATTGCCATCCAACGTGGCAATGCAGCCAGCCTTTTGGGGACCCTGCCGCAAGGCAATGATCTGCGCGATATTTTTTATTTATAGGTTTTCTTTATTTTGTAATTTTACTTAAGTTTAGTTTTTAGGTACTCCTATTTGTTATTATTATTTTAAAATTCGTTTTAGTTTAAAATTTTAGTTTATACTGTTAGTTTTAGTTAATTGATGAATAATACTTTAAGGTAGTCTAATAAGGCCCGGGTACTTTATTAAAGCCCTATCCATTTTCGTGTTTTCGAAAAAGTGTCAAACCATTAAAAATTATTTACTAATTGTATTTAAACTAAAAGCTTTCATCGTTGTTTACTTAAGTTACATATTATTATTTATGTATGAACAACATTTTCAGCAAAATCGGGTTCTGTTAATGGAATAGGCTTTATTGCGCGTTGCAAATAGGCCTTATTAACCGCATTTTTTTTTCCTTTTTCACATAAATATATAATTTTTATATATGAGTTGGTAGAGAAGTGGTGTCAGCTTTTCATTATCATTTTGTATGTTCTTTTTATTAACCAAGACGTTTACACTGTTGCATGTCCATTATTTTTCAGGCAGGCTTTATTACATTTCAGGCCTTCTTTGTATCCAGTACCTTATTTAAATAAGTAAGAGTTGAATATCTTGCAAGCCCCTTGCGCTTTAAAAAATAACGTTTTTTTCCTTTTAATTCGACCTTGACCCCGAATTTCAAATTTTTTTAAAATTAAAGTTTAATAAAATTAAAAATTTTATCTTACAAAAGTAATAATAATACAATATGCGTTTCTACTAATAAATAAAATGCAAGGATAAGACAAATAGTAAGTACTTTATATCAGTTGTTATTTTGGATCACAGGGTTATCTCCAAAATTGGGTTACCTAATATTCGTAGCTACTTAGTATGTTTGCGTGCATGCAATATTTTATCATTGATACGAATGATATTATTGTCATAGAAATTAACAATAAAATAAAATTATTTCTTGAAAATCTCAGTAAATCTTCGTTTTTACAGCTGTAAAATCGAATTGATCGTTTATCTCGACATGGTTTGAGATTCAGCCAGTTAAAGGAAAATTTAACTAAGCGCATTCTGCTTGTTAAATCTTACTAGTAATAATTTAAGATATTTTTAACAAAAAACAAAAACCGACTTCAACTCTATCTTTTTTTTTATAGGCATAGAAATAAGTGTAATCCAAACGGCATACCTGCAAAAATTTTTGTTGGTTTTAGTGTATTTTTTCAAAAAGCGCTCGACACATTTTGATAAAAAGTTAATGTTTTTGTTGTTTTTCGTGTGTGCAGGTGGCCAACACTGGTGTCAAAAAAAAACTGGTGTCAGATTTTTCAAGCTGCCTAAAGGCATCTGACATAGCTTAACGACTGCCATCAACGATGACAGCCGGGACCAACGGCTTAACGTGCCTTCCGAAGCACGGAGGAGCTCGAGATATTTTTATGCCACTTGCGGTCACCCATCCAAGTGGGGACAGCTCCCAGGGTTGCTTTACATGCGGAAGCGTTAATGAAATATAAAAAGTTAATGGTAAAGTATTACCTATCAAACAAAAAAAGAAGTTCTCAAATCGGTCCAGGCGTCTTCGAGAAATCGGGGAACATACATAAAAAAAAACATTACGACGAATTGTAAACCTCCTCCTTTTTTTGAAGTCGGTTAAAAATAAAAACTCGACTGCCATTTGACAGTTTACTTTCGCGATTTATAAATTTTATCTGACGTCATATTGCCTGTGATATTTCGGGCAAGAATACGAATCTAATGACACCTCGAAAAGTGACTTCTAATCGCAGCCGTATTGCAGTAATCTCAGATTTATAGAGATCTGTGGTAGTAATTACAGCCTTCCAAAGCAGAGAGAAACTTAAATCATTAAATTAAATATATCACTTGTGGCCAATCACCAAGTTACTTGGCAAACAAACATACACGTGTCAAAAGGTTAGCTCACTACGCTTATCGCCCCGTGGTCTAATATTAGCGAGATTACCATTAAACCCTTTGGCTCTAATCTGTCAGTTATAGTATACGCCTACATATATCAGGATGTATTTTGTATCTTTATACAATCCTACAGTTCCTCATGCAAGCATAGTAGACTTAGAAGCCATATGTAGTTAAGAGCAATGAACCTATATAAGTAGATATCATACATAATAAAAAACCTTACTTAACGTGTAGTTTAATAATAGAAACATTCCGATTGATAGCGAAGGTGAGGATTCTTACTAGCTTTTGCCCGCGGGTTCGCACGCGTTAAATACAAACTTTAAACCACCGGGGTTCAAAGTTAGTATACAACAATAGTATATAACACCAGGGGTGTCACAGGAGCGTTGCCGGCCTTTTTTCCCTCCCCAGAGGGGAAAGGCAGATGGACCTCCGGCTCTCTCACTCACCGAACGAAGCATAGCAGCGGTAAAGCTACTACTTAAACGTCGATTTTCTGTGAGACTGTGGTACTTCTCGGACGAGCCGGCCCATTCATGCTACTAGCAAAAGTGATTTTCGCCGGTAGCCAGGCTACATTGAGGAGGTTCAGGACCTCTTAAGAAAGCTCAAGGTCGCTCAAAGAGCTATGGAGAGGGCTGTGCTCGGCGTTTCTCTACGAGATCGAATCAAAAACGAGGAGATCCGTAGAAAAACAAAGGTCACTGACATAGCTCAGCGAATCAGCTCTTTGAAATGTCAGTGGGCGTGGCACATAGTGTGAGGAACCCATGGCCCAGTGTAAAGAAAGGTTTTGAATGGCGACGGTCCGACACCCGGTCGGATGGTGGACGGATGACTTGAGAAGGTCGCAGGCGCTGGATGCAGGCCGCTTCCAAACGATCATATTGGAAATTGTTTGGAGGCCTACGTCCAGCAGTGGACTTCTTGCAGCTGAGATGATAATGATGAAATATCTGTGTACATAAATGAATAAATAAATAAATAATAAATAAATAGATGATGAGAAAGAAATTAAACATATAGGTATACTCACTGGTCTGAATAATCTTCCGACAGAAGAAGTTGACGTGGACTGGGCTAGGGATGGCCGACTCGCAGTTGACGATCGGGATTATCCTGGATAGCTCCTCAGCATCGTACAGGGAGAGGTCCAGGCACGCTGTGTTGTTGGCGCTGTTGCAGTAGTAGCAGTGGATGGCCGAAGCTGAAATTAAAAAAAAAATATCTTCACTACATTTTAAAAATCTATTTGTTTCGGTGGCCTATCAATGGACTTCCGAAGGTGCTAAATTCGAGAAAGTTTTATGGTAGTCTAGCAATTTTCCGCGTAATACTTCACTTCAATATTTCACCACTTAAGGGTTGAATTTGTAAAAATCCTTTCTTAGTGCTACTTACTTGAGAGGAAAGCCCTGTACCAAATTTTAAGTTTCTAGGTTGTCTTTTTGTTTTTATTGTTTTTCATGTGTGTAAGTGACCAACACTGGTGTCAGACTTTTCAAGCTGCCTAAAGGCATCTGACATAGCTTACAAAAAAAACTGCCATCAATGATGACAGCCGAGACCAACGGCTTAACCTCAGATTAATAACGGCTTAATGTGCCTTCCGAAGCACGGAGGAGCTTGTGATATTTTTTATGCCACTTGTGGTCACCCATCAAAGTGGGGACTGCACCTGGGGTTGCTTAACATACGAAAGCGCTAATAAAGTTTCTAGGTATATACGATATATAAGTCAGTTAATCAAGTTTGCCTTTTAGATATGTGAATTTTTATTATTATTTTTTAATACAGGAGTATTTCTGTTCTGACAATAGTTACTCGTAGTTTATAAGAACCTACAAATGTGGGTGGTAAAATGGTTCTAAAAACGCATCCTGAAATTAAGACTTCTTCATTTATCTTGATTCTACTTTTGATCTCAGTTTGATAGGTAATTAGAGTACTCAAATCTCGTAGAGCTTGAGAGTTTAGAATTTCTATGGTTCACTACAAGCAAACCATGATTAAATAATAACATCTCAATTAATAATTTTGTATGACTTCCTTACTAAAAAGCTATAAATAAAGATAACAATACTTACATTTGTTTACAAAGGATAACAACACGAGTGAAGTACTAAGTATAATCCACTGCCACGACATTTTATCTGAAATTAAAAATGGTTTTTAGGTCATTTCTAAAACTCCAATTATTTATTGTAACTAATGGCTCTACCTCCAATGTGTTTGCTGTAACTAACATCTTCAATATCTGGTTATTAAATTGGTTAAATTCAGAAAATACGGAGTATATTGAAACAGTTCTCATTAAAATGATATTCAACAAATTTTATGGATAGTGAGGGGTACCAAAGACTATTACATACTAGAGTGGTAGTACCCCTCAAGTGATTACTCACTCCACTACTACCACTCTGTAAGAGAAGTAAAACTCTCTCTCTTCTGAGCGTGTTCCCGATGCTGGGGATCCCGTAGTCCCCAAACAATAGAATTGTATCTATTTATAAAATTTTATGGAAGTGTTATTTTAAAAAAAAGGTCAGTTTCATTAAAAATATATATTTTGCAGTGAACGCAAATTAAGGCTCATTTCCGATGTTCCGTAATTGACAGGATAATTTTAAACCTCAATCGGGTGTAGCGTAAAACACATTATCCGAACAAAAGTTTACGAGAAACGAGTTGAAAAGTCCATTAAAATTTTCTATAGAGCTTTTTGTACGAGATAAGAAGCCGCCAACAAAATCTGTTGGAAGTTCATAAAAGCTACGATTATGAAATGATGTATGAACACAGCAGGGCGCCGACATTAGGGGTGGAAGAAACAATCTGTACATTTGAGGATTACAGGATGTAAACGTTGCAATTAACCTTTAGGTATACTCTGAACAATTACAGCCGACCTCCATGGCGCAGTGGTTAACACGCTAGCCTATGGCAACGGGTAGTCCTGTGTTTGATCCTTGGTCACTGACCAAGGTTCAAACACAGGACTACCCGTCCAAGGGTTTGTTTTCCATTATGACATGACCAATGGTCAGGTCATAAAGGAAAACAATTTTTATCAGATTGGCCTGTGCCTCCGATGATTATCTATATAAGTAACTATTATAGAATATAGTATCGTTGAGCCTACTACGACACAAGTTCACAACATACGGGATACTTAAATTACGGATTTGTCCATATATATATTTATTTATACTATCACATCTTTTTTCCATGAGAGGTTGGCAGAGCCAAGCGTTGCACGCACGGCTTAGCCCATAAGCAAAGTGATCAATTGCTTATGGCAGCATGACTTGAGCGGCAACAGCAGCGCCGGATTTCTTCAAAGGCAACTCACACCCTACCGGACCCCAAGGCTGGTGACGCGGCCCCTGGCCCCTGCCACCCTTAAAAAGCCCCCTTTCCAATGAAAGTTATTTGCATGCCGTTAGCGGAATAAAGTATACCTAATGTATGTCATAAAGAGAAAGGGTGGGCCTCAGAGCTTAAAGTGCCTAGGTCTTGGATATGACTTAATTAAGAACTAGTTCTACGACGCCCGAGGATTTGTATGAATTATGGAAAGTAATTACTCCAACAAGTAAAAGACAGTTAATTCTACATGATGCGGAAAAAATATAAACTACAATACAATTGGGTCAAATTCTAAGAATGATTGATAACAAAGAAGCATTTCGTAATGATTAGGTATGACGAAGATGTGTTCCTCTGATGAAGAATGTTTAGTGGATCGTAATAAGATTCAAGAACTAAGGCTTATCTAGAAACAAAACTTTTAGAAAGGAGACAAAAATGAGATAAACAAGGAGCATTATTTAAAAAAATTAAAAATATCGACTGCTATTTTTGACTGTTTAAGTCCACAATACTGGAAAGAATACGAATTTAATGACTATAAGAACAAGAGGCAACAAAAGAACAGACATATTTACCTATATAAATTACATACACAGTAATACACAATTACACACGCGTGAAAAATGTGTCAGTTAAAAAGATTAAAAAGAAACTTTTACTATCCTACGATATTTTCAATATGAGCAGTTTCTAAAAACGAACTTCTTTTTTACCTATGGTCTAAAATTGTATTACACAATGACGAAACATTTCGTGATATTATTATAATTGCTCAATGAGAAGATTTATTACCTCAGTTAATTGAAACACAAGAAAACACGATAACCGACAGTGTCTGACTGGCTGTTTGTACTACTCGCTGATATGCAGTTAACGGAGTGAATGGCGGATAAACTGTCTTGATAGTGGGATGGAAAAAAATCGGGATCTAAAGGTGAAAATATAAATTGATAGCATTATTCTAAATGCAAATTTTCTACAAAATGCTGCGCGTAAATGTAAAAAATCTTGTTCCGGTCTAAATTAAATGTTTTGAGACAATATTTTATTGGAAGCCAATTAGTACAGCAAAATATGTATACATATATCCTGGAGTAGGTAAAACAAAATGAAAACTATATCTACTAATATTCTAAAATACCTTACTGACATTCGGCATGACTCTAGAGTTAAGAGGGCCCTGAACACGCATATCTCTTTACTGATGTATTATTAATGTTTTCCTCAATTTCTATTCATACAAATTTACATCTCTATGCAATGGTTACGTTCGTAGAAAATAGAGAGGTATATTTAAAAAAAAATTGCTGACTTTTTATTGTTATAAGAGAAAGATAAAACGATTTGAGTCCTTCAGAAATCTCTCAATTATTTAATCCAATTAAATTGAGGCTAAGATGACTTATCTTTAAAATATTATTGATTTACCAGAATATTTAGGCACACTCTATATTTCGATTAACCTCGAAGTTTATGTCCAAATAACATAAGTAAGCTAAAACAATTTACTTACACAAGTTCACGTGCGTGTCAATAAGTATTTCATACATTGAATGAATATTACGTCTTTTATTAATTACTTATCACCGCAATGTCAGTGACCTCTGACAATCAAATATGTTGTACACAAATAATATTGATAGATAATATATTAGAATAAATACTCGCTTGTCTATAAACTCAAATGATATGAATTAGAGCACCATCGAAGAAAATTTAAGAGAATATATAACATCAGAGTGGGAATTTGTTAACATTCGTTCGTCATCCTGGTGGTAGATGTCATTGTACCAGTTTAAAAATTAGGCGTTTGCTAGCCTTTCAGATAACATACATACATACAATCACGTCTTTTTCCCTTGCGGGGTAGACAGAGCCCATTTCTATAAAACCTAAAGGCCACTTTTAGCACGTTGGTGGGCTTGTAGGTGGAGAACGGAATCAATATAGTAATGGGTTGCTAGCCGCTTTCCCAAAGCCGTAATGGATGCTAAACTGACCATCAAAACATTATACACCGCAGTTGACTAAAGTTAGCAAATAGGCCTGTAGATATCCTTCAAATTACATAGATAATTATATGGTATTATGTAATTTGAAGGAGATCTACGATATTATAATTCTGCAGGAATAGATATCTCAAACGGCAGCACGGACTCTGGCAAAGTCGTTTGATGGCAAAAGTTCCACTGCATAGCTAACTAGAGTATTATAATATGATAGGTATTATGCATATTTATTTATTTAACTCTAGATTGTATGAAACTTCGTAAAAGCGTCAAAAATGAAACCACCATTATAATTACTATCAAGATCTGTCTAGTCAGCCGTTCAAAGCTGCATTGGTATGCAGGATATTCTGGAATTGTAAGGTTTCAGGACATTGCTACTGTAAATACTAAGCGCATTGCTTCGAATAAGTAAGCGCAAGATTTTAACTATATGTGAAAATGAATTTGTGACTTCCAGAGACGGACATAGCCAAAGTGACAGTCACATAGCTTATACTTTTGTCAATGCTTGAGCTATCGATAAAATCAAACACATTTTCTTTGTAATTTAGTAGTGGCTTGTTTATTTTATTTTATAAATGACTTGTGCTATAATTTTTATTTGTACTTTTATTTTTTATTGATTTTTTTTAAATGAATTACTTTTTGGGCTTGGTAGATATATTTTTCGTTATCTATAATTTTATTTTAAATGCACTCAAATTTCATTGATTTTAATAAATTAATATTTTAGTTTTTCAATTATCTACGACTCATGTCATCAAATTCTTAATGAGAACATAATTCAGTTAGACGCTCCGGTCAAGAAACAAGTTCTTTAATTTTCTTTTACTGTATAATTTCATATTTTCGGTGTGAGTAACCTTTTTAGTGACATTACTATACAAGAATTGTGAATCCTAACCGAGAGTCCTAGAGATGGTGAGGTAGGATGGTGAATATAACTAATTGGACTCTTAACTTAAAAGCCGCGGTTCATCTCTAGGACTCGGTGGGGATTCACGCGAGTTCTTCAGACAGCCTAAAAATTGAGTAGTTATATAAAAAATGTGTAAATATGTTTGTGAGTTTTTTATTCATCCGTAACTTTTTTGCCTCAACGGATACTTAGATTCCTTACACCCTCCCAAGAGACATCAGTTTTTTTTTGCCAAGGCTGGTTTAAGTTACATGCCTTGTGTAAAATACACTGTTAATAGTCGAGATTTCCGTTTTTTGACTTCATTGTAATTTATAAAGTCCTAAACGCAACTTAGAATACTTATGTTTTGAAAACTTATTACAATGTTTTGAAAACTTATTACAATGTTTTGAAAATTTATTACAACAAGGTCGACACCACGAAAAAAAAATTTATTTTTGTTCTTGAGAAAAATTTATTTCCCATACAAATGGTCAGGTCCGTTGAATACTTATTTGGTAACATAATGACGATTGCTTAAATAGGAAAAGGTGTTCATATTAACGGTGTAAGTGCCAGCCACGTGCCAGCATTAACTATGCGTGGGCTTAACATTTAAACCAAGCATCAAGATACATATTTTTCTTCACAAAAATAAGTATTTACGTAGTCGTACAAAACAAGAATCTGACTTTGCCTATTGGAAAAGTGAAAAACAATGATTGGCGCCAATGGCGATGATATGGCACTCGCCGAACTCATTCAAGTTTGATCACAAAATATAACTTTTGTTGCCGAAGATTTTGGTACATTGTTTTGTTCTTACATATTGTACTTACATGCCTGTATAATAATACGATGAGTATTGTTATACAGCTAATGTTTGTCTGCGGGTATGTGTTGAAAATTGACAACCTGAATTTGAAACCTTGAAACATAGCCGGAATCTTTTTGTTCGATTGAAATCAAATTTTATGAGCGCCTGTTAATCGGAATAGAATCCTATCCTCAAAAATCTTTGGTCTTCGATTATATTACTTATTTATTGATAATAATAATAGAAAGAAATGGTAATAATTAAATATACAATATACTTAAACTAAAACTAATTAAATTTAAAAAAGTAATAATTAAAGCTAAAAATAACAATAATTTCTATTAACAAAAAAAAAAAAAAAAAAAAAAACGATTATATTATAAATAAATGAAAAAGGAAGTTTGTTTGTTCATTTGTAAGTTTTCACGGATTAACTACTAAACCCAGAACTTAACCGATTATCGTGAAAAATGTTCATATGTGTGGTCTTAGGTACGGAGAAGGATATAGGCTACATTCTATCCCGGAAAAAAGTACTTACTGATCCTGAGGGATCCATATTAATGCAAGTAGAACTGCGTTCAAATGTAAAGCTGTAATAAATTTTGGTTACCCACGAAAAATAGCCTTCAAATCATCGTGACTATATCATCTCAACTAAATCATCATCAATGGTTCGTGCTAAGTGCTGTTAATATTCATAATTATTATCACCTCTCATTAGATCCAACGTGGTCAATTAAGTTTATTACATTTGTGTCCAGTGTCGGCTGTGTTGTTAAATATCAACAATACCACTAAGTGCATTCGATTGCAATTGAGGTGTTCATTTTATTGTTCCCCGTTGTCTTCATAAACCTACTTAGTTCCTACGGGTTTGCATAGTCATTAAAAGAAAATATATTTTGTAAATTATTAATTTATCTAAATTTTTTAATCTTTTCTTTACCTACCCCATCTTCTTCTTTTCGTGTAGGTCACACCTCATCATCAGGTCATTTTTAGTCTCCACTGCAGGAATACGACCCTCTCTTTACTTACTACTAGAGCCATATAGCCAGAGCAGTCGCTACACTGTTCACGCTGGCCAATCGGGTTGGAGGGAGAGGTCTCCTTGATATTTGTAAGCTATATTTAGCTTGTGTTTCCTACGTCGCTTTCTACGACATCCACGGGAAGACTTGGAGTGGTCGTATTCTACTCTGCCGGGCTTGGCGTTCCTTTACCTGCCTAGATTTTAATATTAAATACATTTTAAAATCTATATTTAATGTTGGAAATTGTATGAATAATTTTATTTAACGATGCGGATGATGGCTTAAATATTTTTATATCCGTATAAACACACAAACACCATTTCACTGTTAAATTACGTAGCGTAGGTTTTCTATCGACTTTTAGAAACATCATCAATTAAACAAAGTATCGAGAAACGTTTTACTCCATTACAGAGTGGTTTCCTGAACCAGGTGGTTACATCGCCACGGCAAATTTAAAATGAATAAATTCACAATAAGTACCCGATGGTGTTAATAAGATTTGATTAACTATACCTACTATAAGTACCTGGCGTCCAACATTTTATGAACTTGACTCCTGTTTGTGTCAATGAATGGAAAAATATGCAAATAATAACTATTTTTGGCATCATAAATGTAGAACTAAACTGGCATTAAACAAATACACAATTAGCTTTAATCAAATGTTAATTTAAAATCCCAAAGTGGTTAGCTAGAATATGTTCAAAATTAAATACAAAAAAACATAAATATGAGTTTTTCTTTGAATTAAATTAAATAACTTACCTATAAAATTAGACCTAAAAATTATAATTATATTTAAAAGATAAACCAAATTAAAACAAAGTGATTGAAATGAGTGAACTTAGAAGAAATGAAGTACAAATTGATATAAATAAAGAGACAGAAGACGTAAGCAGTTGGTATATTGGAGATTACTACTGGAAGGATTTTCAATATTTGAATCCTGATAGACAAGGGAATGAAATTAGGCAAGTGAGAAAAGAAGGTGTTATGGGAAAGAAAAAGGTTACACCGGCGAGTTTGTGGGCAACTGAGGTGATAAGGGGCCTCAAACAGTTTTTCTATGGAGGATCTTTGCATGGTGTCAAGTAAGTCGCCCACTTCCGATGTAACTATTACTGATATGTTACATAATACTAAATGAAAAACAAAACATTACATAACGTTTTGTTTTTCGTTTATATGTAATGTCAAATAAAAAGATTCAGTTCTTTTTCCAGTAGCGGAGGTTTAGAAGGATTCATTTTGTGGGTTTCAAGTTATGAGTATACGTCGTGCATTGCTTTTCTTACTATGTTAACTATAAAGCTGAACAAGAAATTCTTCCATGACATTCATCAAATATTTTTGAAGTTTACTTTTTTCTTCATGTTGTATAGGCTCACGATACCTAAAGCTAACTAAAGTAACGGTATTTTAATAGTATTGCTGAACCAAACTATCGATATTCGTAGTTCAGTACCTACCTATTATCTCTAAATACACTAAATCAAATTTCAAATTGCAATCTCATTTTTTTCCTTTATTCATCTCATTTATTAAAGGTACATCTTCGAACCAACGTTCAGCAGCCGAGAACGTGTCGCCTGGATCGTCATTGTAGTCATTAGCATCGCCTTTTGCGCCGTCAACATCATCAGGCTGTTCAGCAAGTACACCTCCACGCCCTTCGTCAACGTCATCGACTCCTTGCCCACCCCGATCTGGGCTGTTCCCTTCCCTACTGTGGTCATCTGCCCGCATTTGAGGGTGAAGTCATCGTTTGTTAATGTTTCGAAATTAAAGCCGTGAGTACTATTTATAAATCACTAGCTGTTACCCGCGGCTTTATATAGCCCGCGTAATATATAGCCTATGTCCTTCTCGGTACCCTAACCTATGCGTATACAAAATTTCATGATAATCGGTTCAGTAGATTCGGCGTGAAAGCGTAACAAACAAACAAACAAACTCACTTTCGCATTTATAATATTAGTTGAGAAGTTGGGAAGTTGGGACTAGCTTTCGCCCGCAGCTCCGCTCGCGTTAGTGTCGATCGTAATAGGCTACCGCCTATGTCCTTCGCCGTACACCTGACAACGTGTATGCACAATTTCATGACGGCCGGTTCAGTAGATAGGTCATGAAAGCGTAACAAACAAACAAATAAACAAACTCACTTTCACATTTATTATAATAGTTGGGATTGGGATGATGTATTATGATCTTTAAGATTAACTGACTTGAGAAAGATCTCAACCTGTAATAATTTCAACGTTTTTGTCAACCCACACTAACGTCCTTCCCACCCTCTAAATCATAGTAGATAATGTGAGAACGTAGGTGTTGTTCAGCAGAGAGAGAAAGTAAGATCACGTAGGAAATCAGAACACAGATGACACACAGGATATCCAGATAGGTATATTTCATAACTCACACCTGGTGGACTTACCATCAGGTGACCGACCAGGTGTGAGTAATGAAATATAACTGGTTAACCTGTGTATCATCGCTGCCCATGCACAAATGCAACACCAGGGGTGTGGCAAGAGCGTTGCCGGCTTTTTATTTTTCCCTCCCAGAGGAAAGAGGTAATAGGCCTCCGGCTCTCTCACTCACCGAACGAAGCAGCGGTAAAGCTACTAAAACGTCGATTTTCGGTGATAGTGTGGTACTTCCCCAGACGAGTCGGCCCATTCATGCTACTAGCAAAAGTGAATTTCGCCGGTAGCATGGCTGTACCACAACTGAAAGTGAAAAGCAACATGCACCATGCAGCATCGTTACAGATTATACCATATACCTCTTTTTCAGTTTAGAAGAGTTCTTCGCCTCAAATGTGTGCCCGCGAATGCTCCCAACTAAATTGGAGAAACGGCTGACCCCGAAGGAAAACATTTTACTACAGAAATTTCTAAATGAGGTAAATAAACTCAATATCAAAGGTAAGGTAGTTAAATATAAATATACTAAGGCAAAGAAAACGTATCTATCTACTTATGTACATGTCATGTAAAAATAAATATGAAGATATAATAGCACAAAGAAAAAATAGATACTTAATAGGTAGGTAAGAATCAATTAGGTGATTGAGCCTAGAATACGAAAACCAACTTCTGCCGTCGACTTCATACGTGTGAATAAATACTAGTCGACTTCGTCCGCGTAAATTATAGCCTATTGTACCTGCTGATAACGTACGTAGCACTGTATAGGTGAAAGAATTTTCAAAATTTTCAAAAACAAACCTACACACATAATGAATATCTAATGAATATCCTGTCTATTAGTTTACATTTATGGGCTTTATCCACTCACAACACAAAGTAAAAAATAAATGCAGTGGCAATAACAATACCAATAGTTATTTAAAAGATAAAAGGATTTTTTATTGATTTTTAATTCTCTTTAATATCCAATAATTTATATTCTTATTAATCTAATCAGATTGAATTTAAAAGTGAACTTTTTTCTTCTTAGTCGTACACTCTTGACAGAGTGGTCGTGATTATGGATTGGGTTGTTGGGCCATGGCCGCTGCTCTTGCGATTTTTCTCCACATGTCTCTATCTGCAGCCTTCTTGGTGCATTCCGTTGCTGGGCACTTTGTTACAGCTTTGACAAGATCTAGCCACCTCGTTGGAAACCGACCACGTGAACGTTTGCCCTCAATACGAACCTGAATCACTAAACGCTCCATAGAGTTTTCTTTGCGGGTGACATGGCCGAAGAATTTAAGGATTCGTAACTGCACAATCGACGAGAGCCTTTTCTTTATTTGTAATTCTTTCAATATGGAGATGTTAGTGCGGTGGGCTGTCCAACTTATTCTGAGAAGCCGTCGCCAGCACCACATTTCTAAGGCATCGATTTTCCGGCGCTCTTTTAGTCTTAACGTCCATGTTTCAGCCCCATATAGAAAAATTGGAAAGACTAAGCAGTACATCAGACGAACCTTGGTGTATTTGGTAATTCTGCGATCCTTCCAAATTTTCGTGAGCTTTTCAACGGCTGATCTCGTCACAGTGCAGCGTCTTTTTATTTCGTCCTCACAACTTCCCTCATTGGACACAGTGGAACCAAGATAAATGTAATTTTTTGACCACTTGGCAATTAGCAACATTGGTGATTTCTGGTCTGTTGTTATTTTTACGGTCCACTACTACCAAAAGTGTATCTAGTACTAGTCTTAAGACCTTCTGTCTTTGTACTTATATCAAGCATTAAAATCAGAATGAAGTAATTTTATGGACAACTGCCACCTTCCCTTGCCCACTGTTTTAGGGTTCCCTGAAATGCTCCGACGTAGTGAAGCGCTGCAACTGGCCAGCCAGGCACGACACGACGTGGGCTTCCGCAGACTGCTGCAAGGAACTGTTCCGGCCCGTCTTCACGGATTACGGCATATGCTATGCCTTCAACAGCTTGCCTTTAAGTGGGATGTAAGTTACGATATTTTCATTCAAAAATGTGATGTCTCTGTAACAAAACATCAATGATTTGAAAATATTTTTAACAATTCAGTTTTGATCTCGATCAGCTAATAATGTTGCCGTTTCATGACCTAAAATATATGAAGCATGAACCTAAAATATTCAAAATTCTGCAATCAGTCTCATTTATTATATTTTTATGTTTTCTAGGTTTCTCGGACTTTGATATTACCTATATTTGCGATATTACTTCATAAGAGTAGCTATCCCACACATTTTGAACATAAGTACCGCGTAACTTTAAAAGATCACGGCATCCACAGCTTCTTTAATTTTGTCTAAACTAACCCATCAGTAGTAATCCATACATAAAAGTTTGCTTTGCCAAAATTATGTGCTCACATTATTATTTTTGAATGCCATAGGCTAAGAATATACCACGGGCAAAGCCGGAGCGGTCTGCTAGTTCTTCAATAATGATTTCAAATAAGATTTGTTTCCAGGACTAACGACATGCGATCCTGGCACAATAGTTTCTCCAACCTGGCCTCACCTGGTGTCTTAACGTGGAACCTGGATGGAGGGTACCCAGTCACCTACCCGCCGAACCCACACATGTATCCGTATAGGGTGATGCTGGCTGGCGAGGCATATGGTTTGAGTGTGGAGCTCTTCCTGAACAACAGTGAGCACCAGTTCGCTTGCGATGGAAACAGCCTGGGTTTTACTGTAAGTTAGGTCTTACGATCCTAACACTATACTTTCTCCGACCTGTCCTCTCTGAGTGTCTTAACTTGGAACCTGGACGGAGGGTATCAAGTCAGCTAGCCGCAGAACCCACACATGTATCCGTATAGGGTGATGTTGGCTGGCGAAGCATATGGTTTTAGTGTGGAGCTATTCCTGAACAACAGCGAGCACCAGTTCGCTTGCGATGGAAACAGCCTGGGTTTTACTGTAAGCTAGGTCTTAAGATCCTGACACTATAGTTTCTTGTGTGTGAGTTCTTTTTCACGTGGAACCTGGATGGAGGGTACCCAGTCCCCTACCCGCCGAACTCACACATGTACCCGTAAAGGGTGGTGCTGGCTGGCGAGGCATATGGATTGAGAGTGGAGCTGTTCTTAAACAACAGTGAGCACCAGTTTACTTGCGGTGGAAACAGCCTGGGTTTTACAGTAAGTAAGGTCATACTAGCCTGATGCCAAAGCTTCTCCGGCCTGAAGGCCTGATCTCACCGGGTGTCTTAAGTTGGAACCTAGACAAAGGGTATCCAGTCAGGCATATAGTTTGAACGTGGCGCCATTCTTGAACTAATAGCCTGACACTATAGCTTCGACAGGTCTCTGAAGTTGGAACCTAGACGAAGGGTATTCAGTCAGCCATAAAGTTTGAGCTTGGAGCTATTTTTGAACAACAGCGAGCACCAGTCTTCTTCTGATGAAAGCAGCCTGGTTTTAACTATAATAATATATATATAAATAAGGTCTAACGATTCTGATGCTATAGCTTCTCTAGCCTGTCCTCACCTGGTGTCTTAACTTGTAACCTGGACGGAGGAATCCAGTCACCTACCCGCCTAACCAACACATGTATCCCTATAGGCTGATGCTGGCTGGCGAGGCGTGTGGTTAAATACATGTATTTTACGATAGAATCAAGGCTAACTCTGAATACTTTTCCTTTAATTCCAGGTCCTAGTTAGATCTCCAACCAACCATGCCTATACAAGCACAGTCCTCCGCCTTCCTATGGACAAGATGACCACAGTCGAAGTGTCTCCCATCACCTACAAGACAGACACAGGCCTGAGGTCTTTAGACCCTGAGCGAAGGCAGTGCTACTTTCAGAACGAAAGGAAACTAGAGTACTTCCAGATTTACACGGAGACCAATTGTAAAATGGACATTTTCATGCACGAGTCCGTTTTGCAGTGTAACTGCTCTCTTTTCAACTGGCCAAGTATGTGCATTTTTTAAGCTACCTCTCCTTATGTTTTCTCCCTAGTTCTAGCCATGTTTTGTAAGCATACAAATTGACTTTCCATCTCATCTCATAAATGAGATGGGAAGTTTGTGCTGTTTGCAGCTTTAATTTCAATTAAATCATTGATAACATCGATAAAATGAAATGTTATTGATGTTATCAATATTTCATCAATTTATTTTGAGATATTTTTTAAATTTATTTACAAAAAAACAATTTGTTCTCATCGTTTGTTCCAGGAAAAGCCATTGCTGATCCTATTTGCTCCACCGCTTCAGATTTCGAGTGCATCGATAAAGTCAAAGGTGGGTTTTAAATAACTATCCCAATACCAAAACTGTGCAAGCTTTTCTACCTAAAAATAACCAAAATATTTTTTGTAGTAGTCATATGTTTTTTGATTTAGAAACACAATTATGGTCTATTATTAGCTTCGAGCAACACGGCTTCTTCCGGTACGGAAGGCGTGTTGCTCGAAGATTATTAGACTTGACAGCGTCCCAGCACGCTACTAAAATATTTAACACTTTCTCCTGGAGGGGGAAATTATAGCTTCGAATTATTAAACCTTATATCTATTAAATAAAATAAAAGAATTAGGTATTTATGGATAGTTTAAACAGGGATACGATGACTCCTCCTGGTACAAAGTCATTGACGTGATAAACGTATTTTACTCCTACATACAACCAACAGAATATCATTTGATTGTTATCAATGCTGAAGATCATTTTTGAGGTTATTTTGAAGGCCCCAGGGGTCATTCAAATATTAAATAAGCAGTGAAACCCCCCGGCATTAGGTACGTGGTAATGACGTCACAACATTTCGCAATTATTTTTTTTTATAAAAAATGAGACTATTATTCACGTAAGCTTGGGGGAAGAAGGAAGAGATTTTCTTAATTCTGCTGACAAGGTGGGAAAATGGGTTAAAAATAGCTGATATTCGATAAAGCAATTCTTAACCGTCCCCTATGCTAAGTAGCTCGGGATATTTGATAATATTGTAAAAATACATTTAGTAAAACATACAGCAGGAAGAAAGACACTTCTTCTTGATGTTTCCTATCTCTTAGACGTCCTTTCCGGGCACAAGATACATAAATGCACAAGGTAGTTACATAAAAACCAAAGTCCACAGGTAGGCTTTATATATAGATAGAAATAGAAACTTATGGCTAGGCCATTTGAGCTGCATAGAACTGCATCTGAGAGTATTATAATTCTCCTATTTGATTAACTGTTACAGCCAGGTATGAAATGTAAGAAGTTATTTAATTTCTTAGGGGTAGTAATCAAGCAGCTAATCTTCGCGTATTATGACGACTGTGAGGAGGGCAAGCCGTCACACAGCGGCAGCACTTCCTGCCATCCCTCGTGTAACGACGTCATCTATTACAACCAGGTCTTCTACTCTGATCTGGTGAAGGAGCCGGGAGACCCGTCACCCACTTGGGGAGATCCTAAACGGTATAACTAATTCTTGATCAGTATGGCACGCCTTTTTTCAGATATTTTATAATAAAGACTGGTTGAGATATCCTGTTACCAGAAAATTGATAATTAATCTTGCTTATACACGTGGAAGCCCTGCTACTGACTACCTAATAACTAACGATGTGACGAAGAAACCAAGTTTCTCAGCATGTAACAGTTAGGGGATCTCAATTTATATTAGTTGTCCTGCCTTCTTTATAATTCTTAAATGCATCTTTTATCCTGAGAGATATCTCTCAAGAAGGTACCAAAATGTAGAGCATGGTCCAGATTATTGGTGCCTGACCAAATAAAAAAGGGAAAAACGTATTTTACAAGTAAATACCTATACAAATGCCGTTTCCTATTTGAACCGTAATCATTATTTCATCTACAGCGGTGAACTAACCCAGCTGAACGTCCACTTTTACGAAGATATGTTTTTGGGTCAGCATCGCCATGCCCAGTACGATGAATATTACTTTGTTGGTAAGTACCTAAAGGCACACCTTCCCAAAAGTTATACACTGTGTAAACTCGGTAAAGACGGGCATCACCAGTCACCTAACCAAAAAAAAATTAAACATGTAATAGTAGGTATACCGTGAAATGTACACTGAGCAACGATTGGCACATTCGTGTATTATTTGACTTGTGGCAAAATCGTTAATCATAAAATTGCTGCAAAGCACCGTACGTTGAGCAATTAGCTAAAATGTATTGAGTGATACAATACACTTTTATGTTTTCCGAACGTTTATTAACTATATCTTTAATTAATCAAAATACGATTCTTGTTATTTTCCGGTGAAAACAAAAAGTAAATTTTACGACGAGCTGAATTATCCCTTTAAGTGATCTCCAAAGCGATCCAAATTTCGCCATGTATGAACATGCTAAGTAGCCACGACCAAGGTATGACCTTGATTGTGGCCTTAATATGACCTTAATTGTGGCTTAGTGTGATTTATTGCTATTAAATTTGGTATACTAATCGATGTTGTTCTACATTTTCATATGAACAAGAAGAGATTAATTGTCTGGGTGGCTTTAATATTTTTACATTTTGTTTAATCGTCTCAGGTGCGATCGGTGGTCTCCTGAGCCTATTCCTCGGATTCAGCATCATCAGCGTAGCGGAGCTGGTGTACTTCGTCATCACGCGTCCCATCTACCTCGTCCTCAAATACAAGATTAAGGATTTTGACTGCCAGTATTAGAGGAACATATAAATTGGTTCAATTCTCAGCATTCCAAGGCACAAAAATACAAAAAAATATTAATGTGATTTTGAAGGAAAAATAAATAATGAATAAAGGAAATTCTATGATTTAACTAAACCAATCATATCACGACAATAACCTGCGACGACTGCCCTTTATATGTATACAGCTGTATTATAGAGGTTAATTTGGTTTCTGGGGTTTCTGGGAGTATGTAGTTGACTGTACACCCCAATTCATTGTTAAATCTGTACCACAGATACAGTTATTAATAAACACAGTACACTTTTTTTAATCGAGGTCGTTAAACCTATTGGAGGCCCTGAGCACATTGGGATAATGAGGGAAGACCTTGACATAGCACTATTTAAAAATGTTGTATTAATGTATGGGAAATTATAAGTCGAGCCACAAAATTATTTATTGGCAACGTGATCAAGCTTCTAATTTTATTACTAAGCAACGGGAAAATGACCTAGCCTCTAATAAACTAATTTGTCTTTTTTACAACGCCAACTAAATATTCTATAGAAAGCATCAAGCAAAGACCATCAATTATTATGACTTGTCCTTCATATTTATATAATGCCACCTAATTTACTGACTCGGCCACGGATTTTACATCTGGTCACCATTTTACGTTTTACAGCTTCAACACAAGATCCTTAAAAAAATATGATTTAAGCCTCCATAGACAACATCATATGTTATAACTCAGCATGTAAAATAAACTTCAAATTCTTTTATCATTTAAATAGCCACTGGAAAATTTCGTGCCGGGGCGAAGAAGAGTCTGAGCAAATCCCTTTTCTTTTTAATTTTTCACCTCAATATTCGTAGTCTGTATCATAAAAAATATACATTTTTGTATTTGATACCTATTTATTATTGCGTACCATTTACCGTCAAACATAGATATAAAAAGAACCACACGGCTCTTAATTTACTTTTGCTTTACTATTTACTGACGATTTTAGCTATATTTTGCCGATTAAATAATGGGGGATGAGTAATATTTTACAGTGCTAAGTAAAAAAAATAGAAGCCAATTAATATCTTTTTTGATGCCGTATATTAATGTTTTTTCATCTCACCTACCCTTAAACAGTGTCATTAAATGCAAACGAAGTGGGCTGGATGGTCGCTATTACGACCGCGGGCTATAAGATTTCATACAAATTCCATAAAGCCCGAGAGCGCATAAAGTATTTTTTTAAATTTAATAGGGCACTATACCATGCACAAGCGTCAAATCTTCTACAGCCAAAAAGTTTTCTAGTCGAATATTCAAATATGGAATTGCCAGTGAACCCGATGAAAAAACCATTTGAACTATTCTGCGATATTTTTGTCCTTAATTCAAATTTGGAATTGTTAATGGCCGTGCGTGGCTGGCTGTTTGTATTCATCGATCTTTGACTTCCACTTTTTGGATAAAACATTTTCGTTATCTGTGTAATCCTTGAATGCATTTTCTGTTCACTGTTTGCCGCTATTTATTTTTAGGCATGATATTTATAAGTAATCGTAATTTTCATTAATTTGCATGAAATACATTCCCTATGATAAATAAATACATGGTCAATAATGTTGATATAGATAATATAATTAGCCAGCTTGCAGACGCATTCATTTTCAAGGTAAACTATATAGAATATTCATACTATAGAATTTCAACCAATATAATATGAAAAATATTTTTTTTTACTCTACTATTTACTCGGTGAGATGAAAAACATTGTGTGTATCACGGCCGGTATTAGACATTACAAACTCGGACTACTAAAAGCACTCGGCTTCGCCTCGTTCTTGTTAGTAGTCGCTCGTTTAACGTAATGTCTTCTATCCCGCCCTTGCTACACAATGTACTATAGAAGCTTACTGCTTGAATGCATGTTATTAATTTAGATGCTAAAAAATAACCACCATGCTGAGTTGTATTTAAAGTGGCTTCCTAATAAAATAACTAGTGGCTAAGATAGTATTATTTAGATGCTCGTTAGTTGTGGCTGACTTAGAATTTAGATGGCAATGTAGATTTTAAGAGGCTAATAATGCTATTAAAAAGAAGCCTGTTTAATTAGCACCCTTAATGTATTTATAAGAATTAACAAAATAAGGTACATTTTTTTACATTATGTTATTTGTACAATGACATTCTAATACACATAATATACAATGTGTATTAGAATGTCATTGAAATTTGTATTTATACTTTTTATATTTTTGTTGATAGACCAGATTTCAACGAGAGTTGAAGTTCCACGCACCTTTTTTTAGGGTTCCGTAGTAAACAAGGAACCCTTATAGTTTCGCCATGTCTGTCTGTCTGTCTGTCTGTCCGTCCGCGGTTTTACGCAGAGACTACAAGTACTAGAAAGCTGTAATTTGGTATGGGTATGTATATTAATCATGCCAAAAAAGTGGTAGAATAAAAACTTGAAAATATTTTTTTTTTAGGGTAGCTCCCATACAAGTAAAGTGGGGGAGTATTTTTTTTTCTCTATTTACCCATCGTGTGGGGTATCGTTAAATAGGTCTTTCAAAAATATTGCGAGGTTGAGAACACGATTTTCCGATTTAGGGATCCGTTTCCGGAATATTTGGTTTTAAAGTGCGAATTTTTGTTAGAGGTAAGTGTCCCCACCCTCTATCTGCTAAACGGTTATATATAGATACGTAAAAAAAATTACAGCAGTAGTATATATACTGAAGTTTAAAGGAAAACTATCAGAGCTGAGTACTAAGTACAAACTAAAAAGTTATAGGCAACCAACTTATAAACTGTAAAATTTCATACTATTTTCATTGTTAGATGTTTTTGGTCGATAAACTGTGAGGTGCGAGTGTGAACAGGGTGAACTCAAAGTTGTCATTCGCAATCACGGAACCCTACACTGCGCGTGGCCCGACACGCACTTGGCCGGTTTTTAGTTACCTTAAATTATAGTCAATAAAATTTAGCGCTTGATTTTTTTTTTGTAAGAAGGTACGTTTTACGCTAATAAATATCGATTACTGTTCTGAGGTCTGTGGGTTATTGTTTTGATTGGGGGGCCCTGGGCATGTACCCGAAATGCTCAGGAGAGACATTATTTAAATTGTGTATTTTCCTACACACATTTACATACATACATATTATCACGCCTCTTTCCCATAGGGGTAGGCAGAAACTATGGATTTCCACTTGCTACGATCCTTACAAACCTCTTTCGCTACACACATTTACTTCTGCAATATACAGGTAGATATGGGTTGTGGGACTTGTGGGAGTCTATAATTAAATGTACAGTGCACTTATTGTATGTGTATTTTCCTACGCATCTGCCAAATTACGTAGGTGGGCGGTTTCCGTTACCCGCGGGTTAGCTATTTTCCCATAATGGGCGCACATTAGCGATTTTCTAATGAACCTCTTACGTACTCTTGAGATCGAGCGAGATAAGTACGTAAGACCTGCTGTCAAGAGCCCTTAATCTTAGCTGATTCCTGAAAGCAAGCCTTTTAATTAAATATGCGTAAATAACAGTAATTATAGACTGAATTACACAATAGCTACTTACGTAGGCACTAATTTCTAAAATATACTTTAGTTACTACAACATCACAAAAGCACACAAAGCTTTTGTAATATTGTTGTTGAATTAGTTAATAACTTGTAACAAAAGCAGGTTAGTTAATTTTCAAGGTAAATTTTCGTCATGATATACAACGTGTTAATGAAAAAGCGCAAAACCTGACACCTCAACTTATTTTTATTATAAAGGAATTACATATATTTATTTAAGTATTATTATTATACAGTTAACTGGTTCACAGTCCCACAGATCATATTTATGTGTACTATTTCAATTGTTTTATTATTGTGTCTTATTTATGGTCTGTGAACGGGTTAGTAATATAAATTAAAAGAACTGAGGATACCAGATGGACTAAGGCGTGGAGACAGGCCAGGAATAAGAAGGTGCAGAATTTTTTAAGTGGTTGGCATCAGGCTGTACAGGAAAGGGAGTTGAGAAAGAAGGCCTTTGCCCAGTAGTGGGACACAAAAAAATTGCATCGTACACTATGCCATAGCGTGAATTTCCGTAATGATACATAAATTTTGGTCCAAAGCTGAATAAATCGTTAGGCAGAAAACGGAGATAACCATGGCCATTACGCCCTACCACCACGCATATTTACGAACCACTGACTGAACAAAGTGCTTTCATATTTTTGTGGGGTTTCCGCCACAGACATGATCATTTTTTTTTGGTCTGCATCCATTAAAACCTGAGATTAAAACCTAACTCCATGTACTAAGTTAAAACAAACTTCAAGTACATGACAGATAAAAGACATTAATGTCAATCAACTCAAAACTTGATAAACAATAATATTTACCTAGTTTCATAACTTCTTTATTTTATAAGAATATATCCCTAAGAATGTTTTCTGAAGACGGTTTTATAGGATGTCCTCGCGGTATCGAAGACCTGAGGCTCATGAAAGACGATCTTGGTGATAAGGTGCTGGAGCAGGTGAACAATTCCCAGGAGCTGGTGATGCTGAACAGCTTCTCCAGGGAGGCTAGCGAGTACCAGATCAAAAAATGTCTTCAGCAGAGGTATTCTTCCTATCTTAACTAATTATTATAAATGCGAAAGCGAGTTTGTTTGTTTATTTGTTTGTTTGTTACGCTTTCACGCCGTATCTACTGAACCGATCATCATGAAATTTTGATACACATACGAGTAGGTTAGGGTACCGAGAAGGACATAGGCGTTATTACGCGGGCGAAGCCGCGGGTAACAGCTAGTGATGTTATAAGTGATAAAATTACGGTAAGTATACCTGACTAACAAAATCAAAGTACCTCATAAAAACATTTCTATAGTCGGATAAACATACATACATAGATACATAACTAAGATTTGTAATATTTGCCTTATGTAAAAGCTTAAATTGCCGAGAATCCTATCTTTCAGCCAGATCTAAGGACACCTTGCAATGCATAGTTGTATTTGACCTACTCAATATTTAGGGTTCCGTAGCCGAAAGGCGAAAACGGAACCCTTAGAGATTCGTCATGTCTGTCTGTCCGTATGTCAGAGTTCCGAAACTTTAAGACTACTTACACAGTTGAAACTTTGTAAGTAAGATGTTTTCTGTAAACTGCCTTACCACTTTTATATAAAAATCAAAAATTTATATGATTAAGGTTTCTTAAACTGTCAATATAACTTTGTCATTCATACAAACACCATGAAAAACAGTAATTTTTGCCGGTGTATGTATGTAATGTATTATTATTTATCAATGCTACTACGGTAATATGGACATGCTAATGGACATGTGATGAGGAAAGAAGAAACTCATATCACAAGAAAGGCATAAGATTTGAAAGTAGATGGTACGCGGAACAGAGGAAGACCTAAGAAACGATGGATCGATGGTGTCAAGGAGAGTATGAACAGGAGGGGAGGGACAAAGGCTATGGTAGATAATAGATCAAGGTGTAGAGAGCTGACATACTTTGCCGACCCCACATAAAAAAGTGGGATAAGGTAAAGGAAAAAGAACAATGCTACTACGGAACCCTTCATCGGCGAGTCCTCACACTAGGCCACGTTTTCATCAACTCTTGTACTAGTTTGCCTGTTACACCTTAAAAGATGTCAATCAAATCAAATCAAAACGTTTATTCAGAAAATAGGCCTTTGCAGGCACTTTTTCACGTCACATCATATTTAAAATTATCTTATTAGATAATATGTATTTATTAATTGTTCAAAAGCTACAGACTACTAGCGTTTCGGAACCGACCACTGCAGAGAAGAAACGCCGAAAGAAACTCTTATCAACAGTTTTGGTCGCCTACTCGCCTGAAGGGCTTTATATGATTACGAATATTTATTCCTTATTGTCTTTTTCTTTCTTTTCTTTTTTCTTTCTTTTTTCTGTTTTCATGTTACAATTTCAATATAGATAGATTTATTATTTTTATAACATGTTTATGTTAACGATCGAGTGTGCAAAGATAATAAACAACATATGATACTTAAAGTAGTCTCAAAGAGGCCGAGCAGACCAGTCCCCCCTGACAGCACCCGTTCACGAGTTGACGTGTGGATCAGCCATCGCTGAGCTCAACCATATTAGAGGGAACTCATTGGCGACTCAGGTCCCAATTACAAATATGTGTACAGGTATTTGCATCAAATATGTATGTCTAAATATGCATGCCTGTAACGACTTGAACGTGCTCATTAAAAATCACCGCAGTTACTGATAGTTCAGTAACTTGAAAAATTTCAAGAAATTAGGATGTGTAAGGCCTACACTGGTGTCAGATTTTTCAAGCTGCCTAAAGACATCTGACATAGATTGACGACTGCCAACATGCTGACAGCCGGAAAATTATAAAGAACCGTAGATACAAGATCTACGTTAATTGGATTCATAACTATTATTTATTATATGATGGAAGTAGACCTACATACTTACCTAGGCACAGTACGAGTATTTGCTTTATTTCAACGGTATTGTGGCATATTTAAAGCCGAGCGCGCGGTAACGTTGTTATAGCACGCTGAGAGCACTTCCGGTGTGATGCACTTTGTATGCGTGAACTTGAATATCATACTTACTTCCATTTTTGGGCATTCATTTTAAGTTCTAGGAAAATCGATCTTAACAATGAAATAATTAAATTCAAGTTATAATTTGTGTCCTGTGCATTTGTTTCCCAATATGATTATCAAAAAGGACTGATAATTTTAAATATGTGTGAAAGATAAGAAACCGGCCAAGTGCGAGTTGAACTCGCATTTAGTCGCGTTAGAAGGGTTTCGTACCGTTATCCATACAACATTAGATTTTCTAGCAAAAACAGAAAAAAAAACATGATGTATGGGAGCCTTCAACTCCTTGATTTCTGCGCAATATACTTTAGCTTTGATAGATTTTCTACAAACTTCGTTATAAGTATATGCCGCTGCTATGAATTTTTTCATGCTTTAACTCCTACAAAAATTAGCCTTTTGAGGCTTAAAATAACCCAAATAGATCCTAAATCTGCCGGTTCGTCTGCTTAAAGTATAGCCTATGTAATGTAACTCGCTGATGACGTAGCTTTCTAATGGTGAAATATTTTTTTCCATAGGTTTATTATTTTTTATTCACTACAAAAATAAACACACACACTTACATCTTACACAATAAATTATTTCCAACTTCTGTATTATATCTAAACAAATTTCCATCAATCCCATTATCTGGCACCCTTTCTATCATCCTTTCAATCCCCGGCAAAACTGGTAGACAGCATTAAGTTACATTTTGGATAAAACTCTTGATTGCATGTGCAATAAATGATATAAATATATATTTTCTAAGTTATCTTTATACTACTTAATACAAAGAGGACAGATTTTATTGTTCGTTTGCATTGAATAGGCTCCGGAACTATTGGTCCGATTTTCAAAACTCTTTCACCTATAGAACGCTAATTTATCTGTGGTTAACATAGGCTATAATTTACGCGGATGAAGTCGCGGAAAAATTGCTCGTTGGTTATATTTCCAGAATATCAGAAATATCCTCCTGGCGCTGGGTGCTAGAAGACCTGTCGTCTCGTCTGGACGACGGCGTCGCCGCTCTGAAGCATGAGCACAACGCTCTCCGTGTCATAGTGCAGAGGCTGCAGAGCGAGATCAATGACCATTCGAGGGAGGCGAGTAGACCTGGGGCTCTGAAGCCGGCTAGTGATCCCGTGGAGGACGCTATTATGGAGGTAAAATTTATTTGTAAATAGTAGCAGGTCACCGACATAGCTGCTGAGCTAATCCGCTGGGATTAGCTCTTTGAAGTGGCGGTGGGCGGGGCGCACAGCGCGAAGAATCGATGGTTGATGAAGATCACAAGGTTTTTGAAAGGTGATAACGTACCGGCAAGCGCGGCTATGGACAACCACCGACCAGGTAGTCTGGATGCACGCCGCTTCCAACCGGTCGTATTGGAAATTCTTGGGGGAGGTCTATGTCCAGCAGAGGACTTCTTGCGACTGTGATGATGATGAAATAGTAGCATAGTAAAATATGCTTCTTTGTTAAAACAAATAAAGCTTCCTGTAGAAGCCACATTGCTTATCGACTGGCAATCGGGATTGGTGCCAAAGACCTAATGCATGCCTTCCAAGAGATGGCAAGGATAAAACAAAGTAGGTTGTATCGTATCCACAAGTTCAGCACTCCCGTTGTTCCAACGTTGCCCTTTTTTAGGGGTCTGGTCTTGAATCCTAAGCAGGAAACACAAATAAGACATTAAAATACTTCATAACAACATTGTAAAAAACCGCAACTGAAATACAAATACATAAGAACTAAAATAATTACAACGAGCAGTTTTATTTAATTATTAGATGGCTGTACCCTATCAGGACAAATTCTTGATTACCCACACTTCATGCTTAGTTTGCTGTTATCTAGGAATATAACTTCTTAAGAAAAGAGAAGAAAAAGTTTGAGAATATGATCCCAGAACTGGACAAACAGACCGCCATATTGGAAAAAACCAAGAAGAGAATAGAAGTTGACCTCAAGTGTAAACAAGAAGCCCTCGCGGTGGAAGAATCTTGTTCTAAAATAGATATCAACTCTTTGGGAGATATCAAATGGAAGAAACATAAGAAAAAAAGGTAAGTACCTGATACGTTCTTACTTTTTTCATATCATTTCTATGTTACTTTCACTGCCTTCCATAAGTACTGTAGAGAAAATATCGGAAAACTGACCCCAAGTCCCGAAGCATCACAAATAAGGATGCAACCAGGATCACAGTTAGGTTATAAAGAGTTGGAAATGCTTTGACTCTGGCCAAACGGTAAATTGAACGAAGTATATTTCACAGGAAGATCAGGCGATTCTGGAGCTGCCCGAAAAAAATGCCAAAGTATATTACCAACACCTGCATTTAAGTTACCTACAATAATACTACCGCCCCGCGTATCTAAAGGACGTAGTTGGAATAACATTCAAGAAATGCAATCTTCCAAATCTCGCATTACAAGAACCCTACCCAAGGATGGAAGGGATCATTTTTAAAATTTTATCTTATTTGACAGTTTTTCGCCGCTAATTCGGTGGGAGAACCGATGTGCGTCGCTGAAGAGAGCTGGACTGAATGCCCTTGGTAATTCGGTCATAACTAGACAACAGGTTAGCTATCTCGCCATAAACCGAATATGTACTTAAATGTTTTTGAGGGTGAGTAGATTTGTTGCTCAATCACGCAAATGATGGCTTTGCATGAACTTTGGCACTCCGATGTGGTGAATTAGCACTTACATAATTAGGCATAGGATACAATACATAGACAGAAGTTAATCTACTTGGAACACAAATTCTAAACATGCAGATTAGGTTTGCTTTTCTAACCACTTATTTTCCCAGAGACAGCAAGGTTGATCAGTTATCTCCTTACTTCAAAAAATTACGTAGGTATAGGTATTTAACTAATGTTTTAGTAGACGGTTTTTAGAGCGGACTCCGGGCTCTCAAGCATCTCAGCCGAGGATGCAACCGGTACAAAGCTTCCATGAGAAAGAGTTAGTGGTAGGGTTACCCGTAGCTATATGAAATACATTGTGTTGGTATTTAAGGTGAGAGGCGCCAGGGTCCAGCTGTCCATCGCCGCGCAGTCGTACGGCGCGAGGGTAGACGCAGCCCTGCGACGGCGGCTGCACAACAATACCACCAAGTTGCAAGAGCTACAATGGCAGAGGGAGGAGGTGGGACCTACAGTACTATTTGCTAACTTTTCACAACTACGGTGTAAAACGTTTCGATGGTCTCTTCAACATGTGCTACGGTTCGTAGGATATCTTAAATTAAAATATTCAAAAACGAAAGCCATAATGGATGTTGAAGTAGCCATCGAGAAAATGCACTTAACTTCACCGTAGTTATCAAATCCCCGTCCCTTCGAAAATTTGTCGAAAATTTTACTGACGCCACATATCTGCAAATGCTGGACTAGATGAGTAGAGAGGTATTTCCAAATCCTAAACGGGGTAAAGTGCCTTTTCAATCATTTTGAACCATATAGAAGAATTTTAGAAGGAACCCCATAATATTATGTATTACAGACTACTCCCATGTACAGGATGCTGTTCCAGTAAAAGACATCCTGTGCGATATCAGCCACTTATTAACCACTCTCCCTCTTGCTTGTTAGCAAAATTAAGATAAGGTGTTCCCTCTTTCCCCCAAGCTTACCTTCGTAATAATTGGTACCATTTTTATAAAGTATGTTCGTTTGTTTCGGGAAATGTTGCTGACGCCATCGTTGGTGCAAACCTCTACGTCCCCATGTCATCAAAAATAAGCCAAACCAAGACCCCCAGTGTTCGCTGCTTGAATGCATTAAAAGAAAAAAGTACTCATATTTAGACCAAAAACAGAAACAAATATTCAAATAAAAATCTTTGCACAAGTCTCAGAGAGAAGCTAAGCCTCCTAGCTACCATAGTAATACTTTTGAAATGAAATAGGTCCCTTACTACATTTATAGGCCGTAAGAGATCTGACAGTGTTGGACGAAGAACTGGTGACGACTGAGCAAAATGTCCTCGAAACAATGGACCAGACGCGACTGGTACAGATCAAGCTAGGTGATCGCAAGCTCAGGCCGGCAAGAGAAACCACCAGGGACGACGTGGACAAGAAACTGCGAGAGGAACTGGCCAGATTGAAGAAGTTCACGAATACCTTGAGAAAAAATATCGATAAAATTATGTAAGCATTCTTTATCGTCTTTTAGATACTTATATGAGGTGAATCGTTGCGGATTTTATCTGACCATAAGCGTAACCATTATACGCTGTTCATCGTTAGCCGTTGAAAGACCGTATGGTAAATGATGAAGGGAAAACAGGAAATTGTGTGTCCAAATGTCCAAGGGGCCCCGGTCCAGTGCACAAATGTGGTGGTGTTCTTTTATAGCCCTTATATAGATTTACCACGGCACTTAGTGTAATTCGTTACTGGTAGTATGTTAGTAACATCCCCCAACTCAGCCGTGAAAAGAGACTTGATCACAGAAAAAATTCCACGCAGGCAGGATTTGAACCGGCAGTCTTTAGACTATGTACGTCTAACGCCTTACCAAATAGGCCACCGCGCTTCCTATCCTACACGTCGAATTTCTCCACCATATCCCATTCCTCTTATACGCATTATTGCTTGCGTCACCTAACATTACCCCACTTTTACAAGTGTGGTATTTCATTTAACTCATTTTACAATGAAGTTGAAAATCAATTAATATGTAGGAAGCCATACAACATTTTAGAGGTGTTATTTGCATTCACAATGCTATTTTGATTATCTCTTATTTAAATAAAGAAATAAGATCTTCAGGCGTCTAAGGCGTTTAAGTCTTTGTACGACTAATGCTTTTCCAATTAGGCCACCGCGCTTCGATCCTACACGTCAAATTTCTTGAACTTCACTTAAGACGCTTGCTGGTTCGAATCTTACCCGCACGGATTTTTCCATATTTTAGTTAGTTTTTGATATCGTACTACTATACCTAGTACTGAAATAGAAAACAATAAATCGTAACCACAAAAAGTAACCCATTTTCCAGGAGCTTACAAGACAATTTGAACGCGACGATATCTCACATCGACTGCTGCGCGGAGGACCTCGCACAAGTGGTCCGATTGGACCAAGACAGGATGGCTTGGAGACTTGGGGAGCAAGTTAAGTGTGACTCTGGGAACACCGCGGCACCGCCGCAGAGGCCTAAAGGACCAACATCGCCTCCTCCACCCAATTTTGGATCTTCGCTTATTACTATCAAGGAAGAAGATGAGGAAGACGACTATCCGTTTGACGATTGAAATCTGTCGATTGAGGTAGGTAATTGTAGTCCCCCGATATCAGTCTGTATGTTCGGTTTAGCTAAGCTAATCTTGGGCTGGGGCGATTTGCGATTGTCAATAACATGAAGTTTTGCTGGGAAGTTTTTATGTGCATGCGCTGGGCAATATGGTCCCAACACCTTAAGGGTACCTTCGACTTACTTTTACAAGCGTATTTAGAAGGCGCCTTCAATTATTCACATTTTTTTTAAATGATTATAATACTTCTTACCAAGTTTAAAACAATGACATGTAGTGACGGGTGGAAGACTGCCCAATGCGTATGTAATGCTGCAGCGTTATTATTTTTTCAGTATTTTAAAGAAAATTTATTTAAAAGACTTCTTTAAGTACCCATTTAATTCTTAATTTTAGCTCTCTAGGAATTTCTAGGTTGTATATTGTAACACACCTACTATTAAATGTATTTTGATAAATATTGTATATGCTGAATTTAATTAGATTAAAATATTTATAGGTATGATCCTTCTTTAATTTTTAACCGACCCTTAGGGCTCATATCCACATGACCAGTTTGCACCAGCAAATTTTCTGCTTCCCAAGCCAGGAATCTCTTTCCAACATTGTTAACCCCACTCTTCAATATTGAATGGGGAATTAACACAAACGACAAGACTTTTCTTTATCCTTCAGTTGACTCTAGGATTAAGAAAAGTCTGTGTGAAAGTAATATCCTTTTTGAGTTTGTTACACATCCATACTCTATCCTATCCTTTAAGAATGTGCTCAAAAATGTTGGCATAGTGTACACTGTTAACACCAGTACACAAGAATGTGGCAAGAATAATTTAAAAATTAAATAATTTGTTGTCACCCTGATTGGCTGGCAACTTTAAAGTAGGGTATAAAAAGACCAGTGTATTTATGCAAATCAACATTTTTATTGTAATAATTTTAAATTAAATTGAAGAAAATTCAAAAGAAATTGCAAAGCTTACAAAACAAAAATTAAAAACAATGAAACTTTCCATTACACATTTTACTACATTATAATTAACTATTGATTGTGATATTGATAAATAGGTAACACCCAAATTCCCAAAAGCATCTTAATTAATAACATTCTCAAATCTGATACTGCCACTGCCTAGACAAATAACTTACAGAGACAGAGATTTATGAGACCTAATGACGTCATTAGTTAAAATACTTTTGTGTATTTGAGAGCAATTCACTTAATTATGAGTACAACTTATTTATTAGTTCCAAGAATATTTCAAATAACACCAGTCTTGTTGTAAAGGCCCCATCAAGATTTCATGGTCGCAGTAACAAAGCAACATTTTATTTAATAATTACATCTAATATCTTGAAATCAATCCAAATTTCCTTGTTCTGGACAGGACCCTAAAGTACTCATAATTAAATGAGGCATTTGAATAATTGTTTTCTGTTTGATATGGTTAGATTTACATTACATTACATAAGTCCACTGGATGTCACACAGGCGCATCTGTCTTTTAGTATTTAATGTGTTGTTTAAATGCTTCAGAGCAGATTTTTAAAATACACATTCACTATTTTTTATTGCAGAGGTATGTGTTTTGAACAGGCAGATATATCCTATCTTTTAGGTCAATAGGTGAATTTATCACATTAAAGTCTATGCTATACTGTCACCCATACACATACTCCACAAACCATTTTAAATTCACTACCTACTCATCCATAAAATATAACACAAATAGCAGAGGATTGTGGACACATGCATACCTAACCACAACAAAAGATAAGTGAATACTTAACTAATTCAGCCAAAATTATTGAGATGCGATTCACTATGAACATGCGTCTCTATGCTCTGGAGGTCGCAAATAATTTCTAGATCACATCTGTTGCAATACACATTCACTTCATTTTCATTAGCTAAATACCGCTCCAAAGATACTTCCTGATCTTCAATGAGGTCCTCCATGTCGGCAAACCATTCCATGTGTTCTTCATCATCATCAATGTGTTCTAGGACATTTTGTATTGTATTATCAATGTATGCATCACACACTTTGCAATAAACCTCGTCATCAGTTTCAGCTGGGAAAATACCATTCTGAGGTTTGAGGCGTTCTAGTATGTTTCCTCTATGGACAATACTGTTTACATGGGCTTCTATCACTTGCAAGCTACAATTAATATCTTTTTTACAAACTTCGCAATACGCTTCCTCCTTTTCTGAAGTCAGATAGGGCTCCAACTGGATATACTCGCCATCAGTGAGGTCTTCAATCGCCGCCTGCCAGTTCGCGTGACTCTCGCTGTCGATGTGTTTAGACACCGACTCATCCTCTTCAACTACTTTTTTACAAGGTTTGCAGTACAGCTCTTCGTTGCTAAAGATCATCCCGTTCTCCGTCATCAGAATTATATTGTCCTTGTGCTTGGCTCCATTTGTGTGCTGCTCGATGCATTTGTTCGCTTTCGGTATGTAAACCCCACAGAATACGCACCGAACTCGCGTTTTCGAGCTTGCAACTATTCCATAAAGCAAGCCTTTCTTCATTTTTCTTACTATTGAGAATATGCGAAGTTGAAATGAATATAGAAGCAGTGTTTTGTAATTTTGAAATACCTGAAATTTCTCGATTCTTTTATTGAAACTGACAGTGACACTGTGCTGTCTCTTGTACAAGTCTTGTACTTCCCTATAGATTACTTTACTCTTTGTCTTGTATTGTACCTACTGACTGTGACAGATAATTAATTATTGTCCATGGCAAAACCATAACCAACCAAACAAATTTAGTCTTTGCTTGATAGTGATGTTTTTGGCGGGAATTTTAAATATGTGAAATCGGTGTAATTAATTTGGTGTTATAAATTTTGCTTTAGTTTACTTAGTGGGCTGATGGTTGTCTACCTTGCTGAGTTGTCTATAATAAAACCAGTGGATTCGCGACGAATAATCGCCAGGGGCTCCGAGAAACCAACAAAATGAATTACACCATCGAAATAAATGAAGAAACACTCTAAAGTATCGTATCTAGCGCCGTAAAACAATTGTAAATAATAAAAACGTAGTGGCGTAGCGTAGTGGTTATTAATCTCTTTGGTTACTCTCACTGTGTGTGTGTATCCTTTGACACAAAAGTTCTATTTCTTTCTTTCCAAGAACCACTTTTTCGTAGCCAATAATTAAAACAATGCTTACCTAAATGAAAAGAAGTTTTATTCACAATAAAAAATATGCAAAATGTACAAATTAATACTAAGTAATGATTAGGCATAGTTTCTATGGTTGGCCTCCTGCCTGATGCCAGCCGTCCATGAATAGCTACAGAACTAACATAATAACTGTATAAATGGAGCATATGTATTATATGGAGTATATATATATGCTCCGTCTCTTGTAGCAGGCTGGAATGTTAACACGATCTGTGAATGTTAACCACACGCTGTTATCAGCTTCAACAGAATATGTAGATATTATTTTATAACTATTATACATAATGTCTGAAGGAAGGACAAACAGATATACTTTTTGTTCATAATACCAATAATTAATTATAATGACATTCGTAATAAATTAAGTTACTTCTTATTAGCTAAATGTGCCCGGATATGGGTGTCCAAGTTAAGAGGATTGCATGATACTTCCTTATCACATTTATTGCACAGAGCTTTGTCTTCCTTAGGGTTCACGAGAAATTTCTCTATTGTAACATTCTGTCCTTCGATCAATCCAAGTAATTTTGTAAGTTCTGTTGTATGATGATCATCATTATCAACATGCTCAAATATGCTTTCAATATAATTACATATATACACTTTGCAAATTTTGCACCAGAGGTCTTTATCTTTGCCCTCAACTGAGACAAGCCCATTGAATGGCTGAACTGCTATAGCACGGGCTCTCTTATGCTTTGAACTGCTGACATGCTTCTCGATTTCTTCTAATGTAAAGAGTATTTCACGATTACATATCAAACAATTCAATGTATTTTCAATCTTATTATCAGGTAGCTCTATGAACCCCCCATCTTTGTCTACAATCCTTTTAATTATGTCCATTATGTGACTATGGTTTCGGCTGGCAATATGGTCAATGCTTTCAATCTTGGAATTCTTACATATCAAACACTCCAGATAGTTGCCTTTGATTTTCATGCTGTTTCTTATTAGAAGTCTGTTGTAATACAGCTGCCTGTGATTTTCTTCGTTGATGTGAGCTTCTATATGGAGACTATCGTCTGGAAGAACAACCGAACACAAAACACAAAGCACTTTCCCACAGTCGTCGAATATGTCTTCGTAATGTGCCATGACAACTAGTCGATAAATATATACTAGTGAATAATGAGACTCCGTTTTTAACGTATGATCTACAGTTTCTTAAGAACTGGGGTTTGTACGAAGTGATTATACTCCTTGGGGTTTGTTTCAAAAAATCCCCTTGTAAAGGCACGGCTGGCGGCACATCATATACAAAAGTACTCTGTGCGGCACATGGGCGGCACTACAAACTAGCAAGCAAGCAACTGTCAATCAATCAGCTGATTGTGCTGATTTGTGGTAAAAGTGTTGAGTGGTATGGTGATTCATTTAAATTTTATTACGGGCTTAGTAGCTATGAATACTAACTTGTACCTACAGATGAGGTGAGGAGCTGAGCTGGTATGGCGGATGGCTGTTGCCTTTTACAGGTTATCAACATTTTTTCTTTAAATGCATAAATAAATCCAAAAACAATTATGAATTTGTATGGAAAAGTAGTTTATAATAAACACTCGATTTAAAATTATATTTTTCATTTTAGATTAAAAGGTTCTCTACTTGGTTGAAAAACAACAGTTTTTTACTATAAATTAATTTCCACATCGGTATTTTTTTATCCTTTCAGGTGGTACCACAGCCCATGAAACTGAACAACTTTTGTTCTGCAACATTCCCAAAATGCCAAAAATAGAATTCGGATTTTCATATAAATTGACTCGGTCAGCTGATCAGTTTGTATGAAAATACTCAAATATTTTTTTGGGTTTCGTGAAAGTTGTAAAACAAAAGTTTTTCAGTGTAATGGGCTGAGGTACAACCTGAGGACCCGGATGCAAGTCCTAGTACAATTCATATGGTAAGCCTAAGACATTCATAGACGCACGATTGAAGAAGAACACTTCTCGTATTCTCCATAAAAAAAAACTATATTTTACTATCTGTTTCTGTCACGTACAGTACGGCAAACCAAAACCTCCGAAACTAGCTGGAGCAGAGTAAGACACTGCTCCAGCTAGATAGATCAATTTAACAATACTTAACTTTGTTTCAATTACATTAAAGATTTTTACACAAGTTATTTTTACTTTGACATTAGAAAGTAGCTATCTATCTATAAAAAGCACATTGTTGAGGTATGCAAAAAGGCTTTTAGAAATTTGGGCTTCGCATTACGTACAGTCAAAGGTTTCACCAATGTCAGGGGTACTATTTATGAACGCGGGACACTCGTCTTCGAACGATTTTTCCATACAAAAATCGTTCGAAGACGAGTGTCACGCGTTCAAAAATAGTACCCCAGGGCTATTGTTGCCTTATACAATGCCCTTGTGCGGAGTCATCTGGAAGTCAATGCAGTTGTTTGGTCTCCTCGTGAGGTCAAATACACTGCCATGCTGGAGAAAATCCAGAACAAATTTGTTAGATTCCTTTACCTAAGACTGTACGGCGTGTACCCACAGTACTCACTTATGTACCCAACTTCGTTTGTTTTCGGCATGGTAGGATACACTGAACTGAGGGTCAGGCAGGAGGGAGCTCACACTTTGTTCGTATGTATTTAAAGTTTTTAGAGGAAGAGTTTAAAATCCTACCTTGCTAGAAGGAATATGTTTATGTGTACCAAATGGATACGTGTCGAAGCGTTGCCGGCCGCAACTGTTTGTAGTGCCGCGAGCGCGGACAAACTTACTCAAAGAGGCGCTCTATCATGTGCTCTTCGGACTTTGATTTAGCGTAAAAAACCGATTTGTTCTTTTGCACATTAAATGAATTCACAAAAGTAGCTCTATTCGTTTGTTGGCAGTTAAGTTGGCAATTAAGGTATATTAGTATTTGTTGATTTGGCACAACTATTGTATTAGGTATATAGCCTGTAAAAATAGTTGTAAGTTGGAAAATAAATAAATAATTTAAGAACTGTGTTCTTGTCGGTGGAGTACTCTCCATGTCTCTCGGTTCTCAGCTAAGCTGATAAAATTGTCTCTAAACGAAGCTTAAGCGATGAGATCGATGATTTCATTCACTCAACCAACTGTCAGTGTCAGATAGGTACCGCTAGTAATTGTCAAACAAAGTTGTCAAAAAATGGGTTTTGCTTCGCATTTTTCTGTGTTTTTCAGTAATTTATTTTTTTAAGTCTAAGGGTGACTCTGTATATAATTAATTTCGCTGCGTTGTAATTATTAACGAATCCAAAATGTCTCGAGATACCGATGATGAAGCGGAGATCCTCGAAAACGTAACAGAAGTTGTGGACGGATTAGCAGTAAGTCATGACTTATCCTATTCATAAACCAACGCTACACCTGATCAAATTCTCACAAGTTCTGACTGAAATAATTCGAAAATCATGCCAAATCTGTGTATTATAGTCTTACACTTCCGCAACGGATCTGCTGGACCAGAGAAATAGATGTTACAGCAGTATTTAGTTGCATGTGTTGTTGTATGTTTATATGGGTGTGCTGTTGTACAAGCCTACCAACATGCTAAACGTGGCCCTAAGGTTTTACCAGATCTGTGCTCTGTCTACCCCGCAAGGGAGAAAGACGTGATAGTATGTCTGTCTGTTGTAGAAAAGCTTAGCAAAAATTTGTAATTTTTGAGGATTGGATCTTGGACTCGCTTTGGTTTAAGCTTGCTTTTCTCGATTCTCTGATTTTCAAAATGCAGAGATGTATTTAAAATTTTAATACTAAATAGCACTATAATTATGTAAGTACAGTCTAAATCAAACTTTATGGAGGCTCAGGACATCGCGCGAGGCGATGCGCAGAACACAATATTAGGCACAGCGAGGTGTGCGCGGGGAGCGGGGCACGTTCTGCGCAGCTCGCAGCTAAGCTAAAAAAAAAGTGTAAATAATCAAACTGTGGATAACGCAGTGGGTACAAAATTAATAAAATGTATTAGTTTAAGCCGTTATAGTTTGTAAGAATTTATTTTGTAACTGTTTGTTATTTCAGAATAAACAAATAAAATTAAAAATTAAAAAAAAAAACACCCATTAAAGTTGGGATCTTGCCCTAAGCTGAGGACAATCGCTCTGTTCACAAGAACGCCAAAGAAGCCTAACCTACTTTTTGTGACTAACTTGTTTTTGTTTTTGCGGGACTTCACTCACAAGCACCCTTGGCTGCAATAAGCCGATTTAGCCTAATACTCTTATCATCATGTAGATATCATTGATATGATTTGGTGGCTCAGGACATGGTGTGACTTAGTTTATTTTCATCATATTCAGCAGAAGAGGAATGCAATAATACTTTTAATCATACAAAACAATCAAATTATTTTTACATGACCAACTAAAAAGGGATTTGTAATGTTTTCTGAATTCATGTATGTGAGTTAGTATGTAGGTACATGTATTTCTTTATTCAGACATATCTTTTAAATGCCTATAGAGATGGATTTAAAACATTTATTCAGAAAATAGGCCATCTCAGGCACTTTTTCACATCATTGTCATATTGTTTGGCACGCAGATATAGTTTGGCATGTTTCTGATAGAATTCTAGTTACCTAATTTAAAGATCAGTCAGTCAATTCTTATTTTAGATAATTGTTATTTATTTAAGTTTCATCATCATCATCATCAACAGCCTTCTGCATCCCACTGCTGGGTATAGGCCTCTCTCTTATTTAAGTTTATATTATTATTTAGTGAAAGTTAAAGACTACTAGCATTGAAACTGACCACAAAGAAGAAAAGCCTTAAAGAAATTCTTTTTAACAGTATTTCCATGTAAAGTATCAAATATAAATAAATAAATAAATAAATAAATATATAGGCACATATCACACAAATTGAGCTAGCCCCACAGTAAGTTGTGAACTTGTGTCGCAGGATACTAACTCAACGATACTATATGTTATAATATATACTTATATAGATAAACATCCAAGACCCAGGTCAATATGAAAAAGATCTTTTTCCATCTTGACCTGACCGGGGATCGAACCCGGGACCCCCGTGTCGCAGGCTAGCGTGTTGACCGCTGCGCCACGGAGCTCCTTGTACCCTCACAAGTGATAGCGACTTTAATATTTTTTGGCAAGGCAGTGTGTTTTTTTTTTTGGAAAAACCAACCAAATAATGTCACAATTCATCATACAAATATTTATTACTTACCTCTACTTAAGAGTCCCGCGTAAAGCCGCAATCCCATACAAACGTAGTTTCGTTTTAGTTTTACAACAGTTAAGCCAATCTCAACCAAATTTCGTACATACGACTGGATAAGGCATATTGATGTTTATATTCAGATTTCAATTTTAAAAACAATACCTATACAAAATTACAGCGGGTACAAGTTTTCGATACGAAACTTCAACTCTATTTGGAAATTTCGAAATTTGGTTGAGATTGGCTTAACTGTTGTAAAACTAAAACGAAACTACGTTTGTATGGGATTGCGGCTTTACGTGGGACTCTTAATATTCAGAAATTTCATTGTTCCAGAAAGAACTAAAGGAATTATATGCCTTTAGAGACCTTTTCTTTGAAAACCATTCTTTAGAAATGGCACCGGAAAAAAACAAGCATGTAGATGAGAAGAAAAATCTACTTGTGGAAAAGTTTGAGGCTATTGATGGTTAGTATTTTATTTTGTAAGTGTATTTTATTAAGTAATGAAAGCAAAATGCAGCATTGGAATTTAAATCTATTTGTCAGACACTTCAACAAACTGGCTTATTACTTCACATAATATATTCTCATTCACCTGTGGTTTTGCGCATTTTTCATTGTGGCTCTGCACAGTACATTTTTTGAAATGGAATAAATAAATAAAGAAATATAAATATATATACGGTCAAATCACACAGATTGAGCTAGCCCCAAAGTAAGTTCTTACGTAAGACTTGTGTTATGACAAATACATATATAGATAAACATCCAAGACCCAGGTCAATCTGAAAAAGATCATTTTTCATCTTGACCTGACCGGGGATCGAACCCGGGACCATCCGTGTCACAGACCGGCGTGTTGACCGCTGCGCCACGGAGCTCGCCCGCTCGCTCGGAAGGAAGTGCTTATGCACAGTGCACACAATACAGTGGAACAGAGAACCTTTATCTGGGTTTCATAGCCAAATGGCAAAAAAGTGAACACTTTAGATTGATTGTGCCTATGTGTCTGTCTGTCCATATATCACAGCCATTTTTTACTGAAACTATTGAGACTACACTGTTGAAACTTGGTAGGAAGATGTTTTCTGTGAACTGCTTTATGATTAGCTTTAAAATATAGCACTATCGCATACTTCGCACAAATAACTTTGTCATTCATACAAACACTATGAAAAACAAGTAATCTTTGCGGGCGAAAAATTATAGTTGTATTTTGGCTAATCTAAGCTTGATATTACGGAACCCTTCAAAGGCGAGCCCGACTCGCATTTGGGCAATTTTTTTTTATTGTTGGATCAAAATTAATTTTTTGCAGTTGACACCCAGATACCCTTTAACCTTCGCGCTCAATTCCTGTACATGAAAGGCCGCTGCTACAACATTACCCCGGCCTACGACCCTCGAGCGACCCAGTGCCTCAGCAAGGCCGTCAAGTTGAACCCTCATCTGGTGGACGCTTGGAATGAGCTCGGCGAGTGCTACTGGAAGAACATGAATGTCAAGGAGGCGAAAGCTAGTTTCGAGGGAGCACTTAAACATGTTTGTATTTTGAATATTTTATATCTATACTAATATAATAAAGCTGAAGAGTTTGTTTTGGTTGAACGCCCTAATCTCAGGATCTATGTATAACGCTTCGACTGTTCCTTTTTGGTTCGAGTAGCTAAGGTGTGAAATGAACTGACTACGTCTATATTCTCAGACAAGTACAGTTTCGCGACATTTAAAAGTAGAATAAATTGATATCTTTTGGATATAGGCTTTTAACATCCTTGTCTTCATCGTCACTTACCATCAGGTGAGATGGGAGACAAACGCCTACTTCAATAATTCATTTAAATAAAAACTACAGGCCTTGTCTTCATCGTTACTTACCATCAGGTGAGATGGGAGACAAATGCCTACATCAATAATTCATAAAAAAAACTACTGGACCAATTTCAAAAATTCTTTCACCATTGGATAGGTACGTTATATAGTTACATAGGCTAGGTATGAAAGGTCGTTGCTACAACATCACTCCGGCTTACCGGCCCAGTGCCTCAGCAAGGCCGTCAAGTTGAACCCACACCTGGTGGACACTTGGAATGAGCCCGGCGAGTGCTACTGGAAGAACATGAATGTCAAGGAGGCGAACGCTAGTTTCGAGGGAGCGCTCAAGCATGTTTGTATTTATAACTACCTATTATTCCGCGTAAATTATAGCCTATGTCATCCGCAGATAAATTAGCTTTCTATAGGTGAAAGAATTTTGAAAATCGGGTCAGTAATTTCGGAGCCTATAATGCAAACATACGAACAATCAAATCTTTGCTCTTTAAATTAGTTTCGATGAATATTTTAAATGATTCTTGTTTGTTAAAATAGACTTGATGAACTGTTTTGTTTGATGTCATTAAAATTGCTGCCGTGCCCTTTATGTTCGTTTATTAAAGAGATTGTAGATTTCTTATTCTTGTTTTGAATCGCATGGTTCTTTGTGACGCAGAATGTCGTATTCGCAAAATGTCATCTCCAAAAATTATCTCTTTGGCAGAGGTTAATTTTTGCAAAAAATCACTTTGTGTTGATAAAAATAACATTGCCGTTTGCCGCAGGAACGAAACCGCCTATCGTTACGTTGCTTATCAATAATCCTGCGTCAAGAAAATGGAGACAGGAAGCGCAGCGAAGCCACTCAAGCTATATTGAAAAGCGTAGAATTGGCCAAGGAGGCCGTCTCACAGGTAATTAACGTGTTCAGTAAGCTTTATATATCGCGAGTCTGATAACTGCAAACTCTCAATGATACATACATACTATCACGTCTTTTTCCTTTGCGGCGACATAGCCTAGGTCAGTAAAACCTTAAGACCACTTGAAAAACTCACAAAGATCTTAAGTATTTATAAAGCCCAATAGCACTGAAGTCTAGAAATTGGCATGAAATTTCCAACGTTTTGACAAATTTTCAAAAGTTAAATCGCTAAGAGAATTCTTATGGAATTAATACTTATTAACATGCTCACACAATTTCAAGTGAATCAAAAGTCAAAAGTCAAAGATTTTTATTCAGAATTTGATATGTATCTCTTTGAACATCATTTTTTTTAAGCAAAATCGAAAATCTACTGGCTTTTCTAAACGAGCACTGGTGAGAATCGGATGAGAAACACAATATATAGAGGAGTACCTCAGTAGGACAAGACCTACTGAGGTACTCCTCTATATCTATCTACCTACTTACACATAGTCTGGAATATTCTAACATGTTTTTCATATCGGCTGTCGAGACCTCATATATATGGATTTCATTTTAACAGGACATAAAAGACGGCGTGTCGTGGTCGGTATTAGGCAACGCCTACTTGTGCCAGTTCTTCCTGGTGGCCCAGGACCCAGCCACCTTGAAGCTGTGCATGAGCGCCTACAAGCAGGCATGGTTGGACCCTATTGCTAAAGGACAACCGGACTTGTATTATAACAAAGGGGTTGTAAGTATATTGTATCTCAAACTTTATAAGGTCGCTTACTTGTGCCAGTTTTTCCTGGTGGCCCAGGACTCAGCCACCTTGAAGCTGTGCATGAGCGCCTACAAGCAGGCATGGTTGGACCCTATTGCTAAAGGACAACCGGACTTGTATTATAACAAAGGGGTTGTAAGTATATTGTATCTCAAACTTTATAAGGTCGCTTACTTGTGCCAGTTCTTCCTGGTGGCCCAGGACCCAGCCACCTTGAAGCTGTGCATGAGCGCCTACAAGCAGGCATGGTTGGACCCTATTGCTAAAGGACAACCGGACTTGTATTATAACAAAGGGGTTGTAAGTATATTGTATCTCAAACTTTATAAGGTCGCTTACTTGTGCCAGTTCTTCCTGGTGGCCCAGGACCCAGCCACCTTGAAGCTGTGCATGAGCGCCTACAAGCAGGCATGGTTGGACCCTATTGCTAAAGGACAACCGGACTTGTATTATAACAAAGGGGTTGTAAGTATATTGTATCTCAAACTTTATAAGGTCGCTTACTTGTGCCAGTTCTTCCTGGTGGCCCAGGACCCAGCCACCTTGAAGCTGTGCATGAGCGCCTACAAGCAGGCATGGCTGGACCCCATCGCCAAAGGACAGCCTACTTGTATTATAACAAAGGGGTTGTAAGTATTTATTGTATCTCAAACTTATAAATATGTTTAAAGCTTTTCCGAAATATGCTGCATTTTTTTTTGGTCTCATCATAATCTTTTTTAATCTTCACTGCAGGAGCATGACCGTGTCTGTACCATCAGAGCAATATATTAGCCAGAGAAGTCAGAGGATTTGGCCTGCACTCTCCACCCTGGTCAGACGGGTCGGAGAAGTCTCTTTGATGTTTAAGAGCTTTATTTAGCTTGTATTCCCTAAGTCGCTCTCTACGACATCCACGGGAAGACTTGGAGTGGTTATATTCTAATTTGCCCGGAACCACACGACTTCATTGTTTTCTAATTTTCACAAAAATTGTTTATTTATTTTGCGAATTGTTGCTGACGTCATCGCTATTTCAACCACAACCTATTTCATTAAAAGTAAAGTATAACACGAGCAGTGAAAGAAGGGTGTGTGGGGCCACACCCTTCTTTCGCTGCTCGTGTAAAATTTGAATGACCCCCTAGGTCTATGAGTGATGAGACAGGAGTTGGGACTACAGACCTTACTAAATCAGTGTTTTCCTTAATGCTCACCATCAGATGGCAGCACTGAGGCGCCGGCCTCGATAAGCCGCTGTCATTAGATAATAATTAACAAACAGCAATAGTTGATACATTGTGGCCCAATCAAAGCTTACCGGACCCAACGCGTCTGTGCTGCCGCCGCTTTCAGAACACCTTCATTGATCTTAAATAACTAATTTATACCTCAACTTCCAGGCTTTAAAATACGAAGAACAATACGCAGAGGCCCTAGAGAATTTCGAATATGCGTGCCGACTCGACCCTCCCTGGGAGACACCGAAACAGGAGCTGACGCGGCTCACGCAGTACCTCGCAGCGGCCAATGACCTTGTGAAGACCAAGGGGAAGATCAAGGCCAAGAAACTGGCCCAAATGGTGCAGGTATGGACACCTATGTATATGTATTAGTATAGCAGTCCGCTCCGGCTTCGCTCGTGATACATACATAGCCTATATGGGACTCAGGGAAAGCGTAACTTTTCAACAGTAAAAGAAATTTTGAATTCGGTCCGGTAGTTCCTGGGCCCATAACCTCAAGTGTAGAAATTCATTATGGATGTTTCGTAGATCTGCTGACTTAGTACCTCATAGCAACCAACAACCTTATAAAGATCAAAGAAATGTCAGATGTTCTGTTGCAACGTAAAGTTGCCACTTGATAGATAACCTGATGGGGAAAACTTCAACCGTAAATTATTATAACACCCAAAGTTCCAAAAATATAGCTAAATAAAAATTGGTGTTAGTTTTATAAACACGCTTTTCGTTTAGGTTCATAATGTCCAAATCCCAAAATGTCCGGAGAGTGCGAAACATTCAGATCCCATTATGTCCATATCCCAGACCGTTCCTATCCCAGAATATCCATATCACAAAATCTACATATCTTAGAATGTCCATGGACGTATGGACATTTTAAAATTTGGACATTATGAAACTAAACGACAAGTTTTTTTTTCTTTTCAGAGCATAGACAAGAAGATGCTCGGCGGGTACGCTTCGGGGACGTTCCACACGTTCGGCGCGCGCAAAGACATATCTCTGGACTACTCTCGCTTGGACCAGTTGCAGGAAGGCGACAATCATTGCAAAGTCGTGCTCGGGAGAGTCGTCGGCAGTATACATAATGAGAATGCTGTGCCATTGTAAGTTTTATAGTACAAGAAAGGTGGATTTGTAGTTTAATATTGTAACAAAGTGGTTGGGGTTCGGGAATTAGGGTAAAACACCAAATTCTTCAGAGGGAACACTACGGAATTTCAACACTGACACATGGCTTTGATTCTTAAGGTCTTCCAAAACGTCGAATATCTAATACGCGAAGCAATCGTAGACCTGGCTCGTTTCTAGGTTCGTAGAAAATAATCTGACTTGGTACTGAAGTATCACTCGAAGTTCACTTTACAAAAACTCGCGATAAACTGATTGACGATTGCCCTGGCCATTCTCTTATATACGGTTTATTGGATATCTAGAAAATTCCATATACTTCTCGACAGCCGATAGTCAGAACATCCCAGAATATTCGTGCCGTATGTTTTTTTTTTATATCATAGGACGGCAAACGAGCAAGCGGGTCTCCTGATGGTAAGTGATCACCGCTGCCCATGGACTAATGTAACACCAGGGGTTTGCCAAGAGCGTTGCCGGCCTTTTATTTTTCCCTCCCCAGGGAGGGGGGATGGCCCTCCGGCGCTCTCACTCACCGAACGAAGCATAGAAGCTGTAAAGCTACTACTCAAACGTCGATTTTCTGTGAGCACGATGGAAGATGTATGAGCACCACAGACGATTCGGAAAAGTTCTAGACTATTCCATTCTGGGAGCTTCAGAACATTATTTTACGAACCCTCTTAGTGCAAATATAACTTGCACTTCGCTGGTATTGTAAGATTGTTTACTGTGACGTATATAGGATGAACTGACCTGTTGTATTCGTAATATTTTGATAAGTTTAGCCTTAGCTTTTTATGTATTGGTGTGATGTTTTTTTTGTTTCCAGCACATTTGCGATCGTAGATGAGAGTATGGAGTGCATGTGTGTGACGGTGTATAACTGGGCGGATGGCCGCGGCGCCATCATCGGAGACTGCGTTTGTATCCCGGAGCCGAAGGTCACTCATCACAAACACGACTCCCCGGAAGTTGTAAGATCTTTTAAATAAATGCGTAATATCCTTCTTTTGACCCTCTCTACTCGTGCTCCTGCAGTGGAGACTAAAAAACCTGATGATGATGATGATTCTTTTTACACTATAACACATTCTGCTTAGGCTAGTTTACTATCAGTCGCCATCTAACGGTGACTTTTGAAACTTGTCCAAGCGTTTGCCACAACGCATGGCTCCATATGAGACATGTATTCCTTTTGAATTATAATATCTATGTTATCTCTTTCACGACAATTTCAACTAACAAAATGACGCCTGTTTAGCTTGTCTATAATCTGACCACCGTTATTCTGGAAAATAAATGAAAAACAAAAATGTTTTTTCCTAATTCTAGTCATACGACTTCAAATCCATCCGGCTGAACAACCCCATGCTGATGCTGGTGAACGGCAAGCGCGTGGGGCGCAACCAGTTCGCGTGCACCAAGGTGACTAGCACCTATGAGGTGCAGTGACAGGAGGTCTACAGGTGCATACAGGTACCCAACAGAGACTGCGTTACTAGGTGTTAAATGAAAATGTATCTTTTGTGCACCACATAAGACTCATATTTGTGTATCGCAGCGTGACGTTACTAGGTGTGAAAGTGATTTGTTATCGGAAAGTGTATCTTCAATGCAGGGTTTAAGACTAACATTTGTATGTCAGGAGGCCTACCCGTGCATACAGGTACCCAACAGAGACTTCATCACTAGGTGCAGAGTGATCGGTCATAATAAAGTGTATCTTCAGATATTTAAGACTCCTATTTGTGTAACAGACAGTTGGCAAAGACTGCGTTACTAGGTGTTACAGTGATCTGTCATTGGAAAGTGTACCTTTAGTACACCACATAAGACTCCAATTTGTGTCACGGCAAGTGCGTGGGGCGCAACCAGTCCGCGTGCACCAAGGTGACTAGCACCTATGAGATGCAGTGACAGGAGGTCTACAGGTGCATATATGTACCCAACAGAGACTGCGTTACTATGTGTTAAAGTGACCTGTCATTGTAAAATGTATCTACAATGCAGCACATAAGACTTCTATTTGTGTGACGTTAGGGTTACCGGGTGTGAATGTTATTTGTTATTGGAAAGTGTATTTTCAATCCAGGGTTTAAGACCCATATTTGTGTGATAGGAGGTAACAGGTGCATACATGTACCCAAAAGAGACTGCGTTACTAGGTGTTAAAGTGATGTTACTAGAAAGTATCTTCAGTGCAGGGTTTAAGGCTTAGAATTGTGTGACGGGAAGTATACCTATGCATACATACAGATTACAGGTAACTAACAGAGACTGCGTTACTAGGTGTTGAAGTGATTTGTTTCTGGAAAGTATGTCTTCAGTACACCACTTAAGGCACATATTTGTGTGGCAGCAGGGCTACCAGTTTGTAAGTGTTAGTAATGTGTTATTGGAATGTGACAGAAGGTCTATTGGCATATCAAGCTCCCGGATATTACATTAGGTTTTAAAGTGATATGTCATTAGAAAGTGTTTCTCTAAAGCATGGTTTTGGTCTCGTAGTCATGTGTCAGAAGAATAGACCTCTTACCGGTGCAAACAGATACTGTATTATTGAGTTGGCAAAATGATTACTATTTATTGTCACAGTACTACAGTATGTCTTCTACAGTATTTCTGTCTGTCAGTAGCACGGTGTTGTAGTGCAAAAAGTCAACGTTTTTATCAGTTTCACGAGAGCGCTGCCAATCCTAGAACTTGCGGCAACCGAGCTTTTCGCGAAGTCAGAATTTAGTCATTGCAAATCATACCTTCGGAGTACGTGTTAAGGCTCACTCATCCAAGAATCCAATTCAACGAATTTGAAGATCTCTTGCAATGATTTTGTGCTATCTTAGGTTACAAGTGCAAGTTAGTCACTGGAAAGTGTATCTTTTAGTGCGTAGCACAAGACTCCAAATTGAATGTGTCAATACTCTCTGTGAGTGTTTGAGATTTTGTTTTATAAATATTGGTCTATGTATTCCCGATGTAAGATCGGAAATTTTGAATATAAAAACTAGTCCCATATATTGAATCATGTTGCAAATGCATTTTATTAAGTTGATGTTATCAATAATTATAGTTGTTGATTGCGAAGAGTTGGAGGTGAAGGTTTCTTAAATAGGCCTTAGGTGTTCACTCAGTGAGTGAATGAAATATCTGTGATTTGGACAAATTGAATGAAGCTCAGTATGTGTAGTCTCGGAAGAGGGGTTGTATTTTGTGTAATATTTAATTGCTGTACGACAAGCTCGTTTATAAATTTTTGAAACTAATTAGTGTCAATGTTTTACGTCTAGCCACAATATGTTATTGTATTCTATTCTGTATTAATTGTTTTTGTGGAGATATAAAATGATTTAAAAATCATTATAATGAGACACTATAATGTATATTTAAGTGTATGCATTGAGTATTTATCCTTGATTTGGCCTAATACTACAAAAGTATTTATGTTATATCATAATATTAATATATTTGATATTTTGATTAAAGGTATATTTTATTAATTCTGTAGTATGTATTTGTATGCATATAAAATGTATGATTATTTTGAATGAGTGCGTTAATTATTCAAGCATCATACATAATATTAATGAGTAAGTAGTATAATTTATGTTAGATTAATATAAAAATAAATTGTCTTAATTATACTCCTTCAACTTAAAAGCTTCGTTTAAAATGTAGTTAGTATTTTATACCTGGTACAAAATATGACACAAATAAAACAATCTTCTAAAACTCCTAATTTTTACTACTTTCTGAATAAATTTGTACTTAATGTCGTATTTATTCGTTTTATTGTAATATCTCCTCCGACAGAGACATTAGTTTCCTTAACTGCCTTGGCTGACACCACAGAACATGGAATGTGACTGTCGCGTGCGCGAGCTACATTTCATGCTCTGTGGCTGTCACTATGGGCGGCAGCGACAGCTGTGCAGTGCACTTTTGACACTAGATGGCGTTAGTTCACATTCGGACGCGTTAAGTCATTTTCAAGGGAATGTCTAGGTTCAATCTACCCCTCTATACTTACCAAAAATATTGTTTTAATTTTGTCAAAGTAATACTTAATTTTATCATAATAATGGAAAATACAAAGTTGTGTGTGACGCTACCAGTGTTGCCATCTATGTGCAACTATCAGAAAAAATTGTACGATTTAGAGGTTGGGACCATGTGGTTCCATTTATGAACGGTCTAATTGTAGCGAATTTATGTACGGTCACATGACCGTACATAAATTCGCCGCTAGGTAGATACGCCCGCGCCTTCTGAAAGCCACTTATCTCTTGCACCCCTGAACTTGATGGCCAACGATGTAAAAAAACTAAGATCATAAATATCAATTTATTTACAAAATTAGGCGTTGACCTCCCACAGCTGCAGGTCATTTTCCACTATCTCCGCATACTTCTCCCCCTTGCGCCGATCTTTGAACAGTGGCCTGAGCGTCTTCAGGCCTAGGCCCAACAACGCTCCATTGTCCAACAGGCGGTTCAGTTTGTAGGCCAGCATTGGACTGTAGTGCAGTCTTAGCAGACTTGGCCTGGAGTATAAGTACTGGCTGTCTCGAAGGTTGTGCCGGGCCCAAGCTTCTACCGTTTTGTTGCCGCTTGCTATCTGCAAAAAGTTGTATTTACAGTCTCAGTAAAAAGCAGATAGAAGCAAATAACCAAAACCTCACTGGTTCTTCATAAAACAGGAAGACCCATTGTTGCATTTATCAATTAATTTTAACGTATCAATGACCGTCCTTTGCTTATGTGTTGCTCCTTATGTAGCTTGTTTATATGTATTTTGATGGGATGAGAATTCGAAAGAAGTATTTTAATAAAATTAAATAATATAACCCAACAATGGGTCAATAAGGGCTGAAAAAGAAGAAGAAGAATATAATGCTGATTTAATCTTTTCTTCCTACTGCCACCTTATGGTATATAAGTATCTAGTTTTTGTATATTATGGTCTTAAGGTTTCTTTAGTGGTAATACTTTTTTAAAAATTCGTAAATAATTTCTTGTTAGCTATGGCGGACTCGAGGGGAGGCTTTTGCCCAGTCAATAGCGGCTAAAAAAATTCTTAATTAAGATAAATTATTCTTCTACTGCACATCTTACCCGTATGTCGCCAATTTGCGTGAGGAAATACGATGAGAAGTAGAACCTGAGATTGCTGGATCCGGTCTGCAGACCGTTGCGGATCTTGGCCTTGAACGCGTTGTACCACGGCCGCTTGTACTTAAACACCTGGAAATTTTGTGGAACAGTTTAATAGTACATTGTGTGGAAAGATGTTTGGCAATCTTATTCGGCTTGACGACTTAAAACCAGCTTAGAAGGAAAGATTGAAGTTAGGAAAGGAAGGCCAAAGAGAGCATTCTGAAAATCAGCGCTGTAGCACTCCTTTATCAGCATAAAGCTGAGCTGGCCACCTTTTTGGCAATTTTATTTTTAGTTTGTTAAGTATTGCTAATGTTTTATTGTTTGTATTTTGTCGAATAAAGATTTTCTTTCTTTCATTCAGAGACGAAGTGAAAGAGAAGGCAAAAGTTGTGTCTTACAGAAAGGTCAAAGAGGAGAATAGAAAAGATGGCAAACACTCCACCGATAGGAACAAAGTTCTTAAATATATGATGTGTAGGAAGGGCGGTATAGAAAACATTAACAAACGAGTGACGTCTACACTAGGCGGAGCCGAGTGCTTTTTATGGTCCGAGTTTGAAATGTCTATACCAGCCGTGAAACACAATGTTTTTAATATTGATTGAAATTGTATAGTATGAACATAATAACATTGAAAATTGATATTTAGGCGTCTGCAAACTAGCATATCAGGTATCCATATCAAATTTATTAACCACCTGTTAAATTATTACAGGCAAAGAAATGCGAATAACGAACGAACGTGCAAGTTTACTCAACGATTTCGCCCAAAGTGGCCGTTTCTGACAAAAACGCCAAGAAAGGCTCACACAGGTTCTCACTTTAAATTGTAATCAGAAGTTCATAAATACTTTAAAGGGTTTGATTTGATTGTCTAGGGCCACGTAGACCAAAATTTTGAATAATCACTCTGTTTTCTTTCTAATATTTTATTTTAACGCTTGACTTGTGGAAAAACAGCAAAAATTTCAAACTTGCGGAAAATTCGAATTTCGTAATTTTATACCTAATGACATAATATTTTAAAGAAAACTTTGAAAATTCGCTCGCCTGGCAATTAAGCGATTTCCATAGAGCACTGATCAGTGCTTAAGCAACCAAGGGCAGCCCTCCCCGGCTGCGCCCGGGCATGTATTAAACCTTTAAACCTCATTAATCACTCATGAATGATGATGATGAATCACTCTATCTAGTGGTGAAAACCGCAAGAAAGCCCTTGCAGTAGCTTTTAAGTTTATCGCGAACAGACAGACAGACGGGCAGAGGACTTTGTTTAATAATATGGGAGCAGCACTGGATACCGAAAAATTAATGTATGGCCTTAAGGCGCTGTGGTATCAGACACAAGCGCCACCCAGCAATTAATTCTTTTAATCCTAAATCATATCAAATTTAAAAAATCTAATAGCTGAATGCCCTAGTACATTACTTAATAATACTACATTCTTGATATTACTTTGCATATATGTTATAATTTAAGTTTAAGAGAATTACTGATTATCGCCAAAAGTGGCGTCTTTTGGCGATAATAACTAGTTCTCTTAATTCATCAAATTAAAAAAAAAGTGAAAACTTATACGAATAATACTATAAGTAATTTACAAGGGCATTCAGCTATTAGATTTTTTAAATTTGATATTATTCGGGACTTAAAGAATTAATTGCTGGGTGGCGCTCATAGATATTAGAATATTTACGAGGTGTGGCGCTAGTGTCTGATACTACAGCGCCTTAATTAGTACTAGCGAATAACACTAACCTGATAAATAAAGTTCCCAGTCACGTACGAATCAATATAATGCGTCCCATAACTCTTCATAAACCTCCTCACTTCACTAGGGTCACTGACGTTCAAGTTTTCCGAGGCCCGCCTCACATAATCCTTCACCAACACGTGGTCAAGGTCACCGAGCTTCACCGACTTGTGTTTTTTGGTGAGTCTCACCAGCACGTAGCAGCAGTTGTCTGGCTTCCCGTCGTAGAGGATGCCGAGAGTCCGCATGATCTCATCGAGGATCCAGTCGCCCATGAATGCCTTCCAGGGTTTGTCTGTTCTGTGAAAATTGTATTTTAAGATATGTGGGGCTTTTATAATCGGGATTTGACATTTCTTTGTTTACAAGTTTGACATTTGGCACTTGAAGATTTTAGGATGCCGTAAACCTCACATGTGGTAGCTGCTTACTTATCAGTTGTTCTGTGCTTATCATATATCTGTGGTTCAACATGACAGATGGCTTTTGGTTCCCGGCAGAGTAGAATAGGACCACTCCAAGTCTTCCCGTGGATGTCAATGGAAAACAAGCTAAACAAAGCTTATAAACATCAAAGAGACGTCTCCAACTCGTCTGGCCAGCGTGGAGAGTAGGCCAAATCCTCTTATTGCTCTGGCTAAAAATTGGATGCTCCTGCAGTGGAGAATAAAACCGACCTGATGATGATGATGTTGTAGAGCACTGGTTCGAATCCCCAGTTCTATATAAAGTAAAACAAATGAAAATTAAAAATATGCCTCACCCCTCAATGACGAAGTTACTGAAGTACTTCTGCAGTAGATCCTCAAAATTTTCGCACAGCATGATGTCCATATTAGCTGACAAGCTCTCCCAAGAGTTTTCAGTGCTAGTGGCATTGGCAAACACTCTGATGTTCTTCTCACTGAACGGGACTACTGGTTCCTCACTCTCTTCCTCGTAGTCAGCTGAGACCACTTGGGTGACTTGAGAGAGGTCTCCATAGCTATAGAAATGTATTATTAGTTATCACTTTTGGGTCTTGCCTAGCGGTTTGGGGTTCCACGACTAACCCCGGTGATAGCAAAAGAACGAAACTAGTCGGCGTTCCGAAGATAACTAATAAATTATTACGGAATGTTTTGTAGGAGTTTCGGTCTTTTTAATTCCCAGTTCACCATCAACGGTGGAAAAAAAAAATCTGAATCCATTGAAGTAACTATTGGGTTCTTTACATCTTTTCCGGTGGCATTAATTCAGATAGGTATTACTTAGAGCGCGATAAGATTTTGGCTATTTTAACTGTCTTGTCTCTCAATTATTATTTATTTGATAGATTCTCTTGTAGACTACAAGAGAATCCGAATGGTCCACTATTTACAGGAATTAATTAATATGAACACTAAAGCTACGACGAAGATAGACATAGTTTTATATCTAGGTATTGCACTGCACTGAAGTATGGACGATTTTTTTGATCAGAATGAACAAGCAAAAAAACATTAAAACGAGGGAAGTAAACTAGACTTTATTTTAAAACAGTTGGCGATTTTAGTTCTTAAATAGGAAATTGATCGTTATTATATTTTTCTTTGAAAACTATAAGATCAAATATAAATATATTAAATTAGCCACTAATATAACTGTGAGACCTCACAATCAGCTCGTAAACAACACATACTTCGCAAACACGTCGATAGCATTGCCGATGTTCAGTCCAAATCCCAGATCACTTTTCTCGCTCACACACCCGTTGAAAACGAACAACAGAACGAGACAGAACAACATTTTGCACAACACAGAGTTAATCCAGTGAATGGCGCGCGAGGAATGAGATTTTTTCTCATTTTGCTAATAATTGTAACGCGTACATCTCCTGAACTTGACCTAACAGATTAGGTGGTAGGTACTTATCAAAATATGTGAACTCGCGCCGCTGTCGAGTTTGCTCGCGTGGTTTTCTAGCTGCGGACTGAAATATGTTTAGTTAAATAAACGTACCTAAGTATGTAATACGTAACATAATAGAGCGAATGAGGAAACAAGTATTCCTCATTATTTTCCGTTATTTATCAGTTACAGTCGATTATAGTGGTATTTTATGGATCATCGGCAACACAAAATCAATGTTAAGATTGTTGCCAAACTCGCAAGTTTTTGATGAGACTCAAAAAACGATGTCTCTAGAATCTTTTTATTATGGTCAAAATCGCTTCAAGCATGTTAAGCATATTGCCGTGTGGTTCTCCGCAGGGTAGAACAGGACCTCTCCAAAACAAGGCTTATAAACATCAAAGAGACCTCTCCGACCTGTCTGGCCAGTGTGGAGAGTGTAGGCCAAATTTTCTGACTGCACTGGCTTATAATGCCTCTGGTAGTACAGAGAGGGTCGTGCTCCTGCAGTGGAGATTAAAAAAGACCTGATGATTATGTTTAACATAAACTAACAAGTTGCCACAAACGAAGACCCCCGGGTCCGTAGTACCATGGCTAGGAATCTAATTTGGAAGACATTCGGCTAAGGATGAGTAGGATATCGATTGTGATGACAAAAAAATCCTTTTCTATAAACAATTAAGTAAATTCTCGCGACTTCGTCAGCGTAAATTATAGCCTATGTCACTCACAGATAAATTAGCTTGCTAATAGGTGAAAGGATTTTGAAAATCGGTCCAGTAATTTCGGAGCCTATTGCAAGCAAAAAAAGTTTTTTCAGTAACTGGAAAAATAATGCAGTTAGTTCAATGTTGTGATTGAAGATTTTTTGTAAGAAAAAAAGAGTGTTAAAAATCCTCGCAAACAAACAAACAATCAAATTTTTCCACTTTATAATATAAGGTGTACCTAGACAAATGTTTTTTACTAGCAGCCCTACCCGGCTGCGCCCGGGCATGTATTATACCTTAAAACCTTCCTCGTGAATCACTCTATCTATTGGTGAAAACCGTATGAAAATCCGTGGAGTAGTTTTTGAGTTTATCGCGAACAGACAGACAGACAGACGCGGCGGAGGACTTTGTTTTATAATATGTAGTGATGTTTGCCAGAAATGAGTCTAATAGGTTACTAAATCGGTCGTCTCTAATCGATACCAATCAAGATATATTTTATTTGTTATGTATTTTTATTAGGAAAAGTTATCACAGTCATTAGTGCGGTTATTGAGGTAATATTTGTGATTTTTTTTGTAAACAACAACTAAGCTATAGTATAGAGTCTTTTAAATAAGTATTTCAGCAACTAGAAAAAGTTGGTTTCATGGGGTTCGCCCCTATCATACACGAGTCGAGGTAATAGAGTCTAATCGTGCTTATTTATTTTAATTTCTTTTTTTAAATTGTTCTGTAAACAACAAAGTTTGTCTACTTTCGAGGTAAATAAAATACGAGTGTTGTTATGATCAAAATAGCTTACTAGAAATCATACGTCGTTTTTAATATTTGGCAGTGAAAATAATTAAAAGAAACAAGGTTATTTACCTACTTACCTTGTTTTATAATTCCACACATCTAAATTTTTATAAGTCAAAAATTGGTGTATCGGGAGTCACTTTATGACAGTGTGTTGAAAAATACATTAGGTGGGCGAAGCAGCAATTATTATTATAATTCTGTAGGAGCAGGCAAAAGATGTAAGGCTCACATCTGAGAAAATCTCACTGTATCCACCTTATATGGTGTACGAGGATTTACATAAAGATATTTTACTGGATTTTAAACATCCGCTCACAGACAGACTCGCATTGGGGACTTTACATAGCTTATGAAACTCTATACGTCAATAATTATCACTGTACACATATATATATATGTATATATATCCTAGAACGTGTAGTTATATCTCTGAATTAGTCAATGACATGTGTTTTCAATAAAAACCAAGGTCCGTCAGCATTCGCGATAACCCCGACCTCCGTATTGAGTGGATCTCCGTCTAAACGTGATTTCATTATTGACTAGCGATGCCACGGATTCAAGTGGGAATAAAAAAATAAATAAAGTGGAAATACATATTCTCACATCTTGCTTCCTCGCGGGGTAGAAAATCCCAGGTAGAGTAAAATAGGACCACTGCAAGTCTTCCCGTGGATGTCGTAGCAGGTGACTTAGGAAACACAAGCTATACAAAGCTTATTATAAACGTCAAAGAGACCAACACGTCTGGCCAGCGTGGAGAGTGTAGGCCAAGTCCTCTGGCTGCTCTGGCTCCTGCAGTGGAGACAAACAAAGAGCTGATCATCATCATTTCGTGTAGATGACACGGTCAGTTGACCATGCACACCCTGGTGTCAGAGTTCTATTGAACCGCCTCTCAGCCTCTGACGTGGTTCTTTTAACGATTACCAGATGGCAGCCGGGACCAACGGCTTAACGTACCTTCCGAAGCATGGAATCATCTTTCTTATCAGACAATCAAAGACCTGATGATGATGATGGAATGACCTAAAGTAACTGCCTGCAGTTGAGGGATCCTTGATTTTATCGTCATTGTTATTTTGTTTTTAGTACGAAGCACCCGCATGAATGTAATTGTGTAAATTAGTATTCGGCGCAACACCAAGCTACGTGCAACAGTTTTTGTTTTATGTAACCAATATGTAACAGAGTGCAGCAAGTATTTGCAGAGTTACATTACAGCGTATCTTGCCGGATATCCCTTGTTGAATCAAGATTAGCGCGTAATAGACCCACGCGTCAACACGTTTCCAAGTATAGCTAGGATATTAACAATTTTTTATTTATATTTTTTTTCCATCTTAACGCCCAATAACATGTTAAACGTGGCCTTTGGGTTTTATGACATTGGGGTCTGTCTACCCCACAAGGGATAAAGACGTGATAATAGGTATGTATGTATGTTCAATTTTTTTAAAAGCTTTTATTATGAGAAATTCATACTGTAAGTAAAGTGCTTTCCAAGGCAATTCATGTGAGCCTAACCTCGATGGGTTAATTTTATTTATCTTCTCACACACTATAAAATGTCTATAACCATATCAGAAATGTCTATTAATAAGTATCATTACGTCAATCACATTTATAACAACAATTATATTGTCTCTGGCCGTAGGTAATATTATACGTATTTTCATTACGACATCGTTTTTCGATTAAGTAATGAGTTTCAAATTTCGAATACCTTCATTTGAAAAGGAATCTTGGTAATTTTTGACAACATCAACATCCTTGACGTGAGTTTGATTTGCCGCCAATGCGAAATAGGTAGATTTATTTGTAATAAAAAGTGGATGATAGTGAATCGAAAAGTGATGAGGAAGCAGCTATGTACACTACCCAAAATTCTCTACAGGGCAACGAACATAATCAACAATTTGTTGCCAGATAAGTCCAGAATGACGTTCATATGAAAAAGTTTTTAGAACAGTTTCTGAAGCATTATAGACACTTTATAGTGTGTTTGTAGATAAAATATTGTATGCAACTGTTCGTAATTAGTCCTTAAAATACTCATGTGATCGTATTATGAAACGAGCCGCAGGCGAGTTTCATAAACCCACATTCGTGTTTTAAGGACCCTTACTACAAGACTTAACAGTTACATAAAGTACTATTATTTTACAAATGCCTACAGTCGCCTTCTGACTCCATCATCAGATCAAATTTATGGTACCATAATATTGCACTGTCATCCTAATTACATAAGAGCACAAAATTTCAACTCAATCGGTTAAAAGTGCTAAGATGATCAATTACTTGATACTCTTAAGGTTAGAAAAGAATACTTTGACCCATTGTCTATTTTTAAATCTCTTGATCTAATTAATTTTAGCCGAAAGAAAGTTGAATGACTCGCTATCAGACAAGTTTGTTTTGTGATAAATAGCAATACAAGTGCAGACAACGACCGCGTTTTACACGATAACACTGAGATTAGGAATTTAGAAAATAAATAAACCTAAAAAACAACATTATAGTTACAATGTAAAAATCAAATAAGCTTAACACACCTTCTGATCTCATCATCAGAACAGCTTTAGCTCCATATTGCCTGACTTACTCAATACTTTCGCTCGAATGTCAGGATGTGGTTCTAATTTAGCTTCCAAGATTTGAACAATAAGTACATAATTACTTACTTAGCGCAAATTAAATATAGCTTGTAAGAAACAAGTGGATGATTTCAAAAACCCGTTTTTCTATTTTGAGAGTTTTCGGCCGCCATATTGATTTTTTGCCGACGTCACCGTCACATAGCCTATCTAATTGTTTATCTTCATATAGTCATCATTTGAAATTTCAACGTAATGGGGCCAACGGGACTAAATTTAATTATTTTATCAATTTCCCGCTGATCCCATTAATGGGACGACGGACGATGGTGCCAACGGGAATACACGCGTATTTACTACTCATATCCCATTTACATTACTTTGGATATATAATGTAAGTTCCTTCAATTTTCACAAAACTATCTATATTTTTCCTTTAACCTTGTGATATTTACTAATGGTATTTATTTTATCTTTACTATCTATACTAATATTGTAAAGAGGAAAGATTTTATTGTTCGTTTGTTTGCATTGAATAGGCTCTACTACTGGACCGTGGTCCCAACGCCTTAATCGTACGATTTGTTTCCAGAAACTCGCATAGAGGGCACTACTAATTGCTACACAACAATGTACCTTCCGTATTATAAGAATATAAAAACATTATTCACAAAATATATCTTAAATAATTAGAACAATATTTGTGGCTTTTTATTTTAAAATTACACCTCAGTTTTAGTAAGTTTTAGGCTAACGCAGATTAAATCAGCCACTCGATACTAGATGGCGGTAGTCTGCACCGCCATACTTGGCCACACATACGACTCCTTTTCGCCACCTTAATTTGGTCCAATATTTTTGTATGAGGTGGGCAGTCTATACGTGAGGTCTTTGACTGGACTGAATTTCAAAATTCATTCACCTTTAGATAGCTAATTTATTTGCGGGTGACATAGGCTATTATGTACGCGGACGAATACACAGAAAACTTGCTGGTTGAATAAATAAACGGTCCCTAGGCACCACAAAATGAATGACAAATTTGTACACCATCTAGTGATGAGTAGTTACAACTGCTACTCGACGCTAGATGTCAGCGTGTTATTTATGTTTCATCTGGTTTTGTCTGAATATACATGAGAGGCACCACTGTCGCAGAAAAAAGAACCTTTTATCTTATTTAGTATTACTTTTTTTACTTTGCTTTTTTATTAAAAGTCTTTTATTTATCATTATTATAAGCTTCATTCTCTGTCTTGATCCGCCTCCAAAGAAGCGGCAGCACTACTTTGCTGCATTTTCAACTAAATATAAATATATACGGACAAATCACATAGACTTCAAAACGGCAGGAGGTTCTCAATTATACACCCTTATTTTTTAAACAGTACACAAACATTAAGGGGTGACTCAGCCCATCAACATGAACAACTTTTGATATGGGATCATATATACGGACAAATCACACAGACTTCAAAACGGCGAAGGTTCTCAATTATACACCCTTATTTTAAATAGTACACAAACTTTAAGGGGTGATTCAGCCCATCAACATGAACACCTTTTGATATGGGATCAAAGATAAGAAATAAAAAAAAATTACATCCCATACAAAAGTGTCCAGCTGATCGGACCAAAAGTATGGAAAAGGTAAAAATAAATTTGAATTTTCAGCATTGGTCCCATAACAAAAGTTGTTCATGTTGATGGGTTGAGTCACCTCTCAAAGTTTGTATATTGAATTCAAAACAAGGGTGTATGTTTCTTTGTATGATTGTTACGCCATAATGTCGTCATGTTAAATCGATTAAAAAAGAATTGAAAGAGTAAGCTTTTGAATTGAAAAAGAAAACATCTTTTATATAATTGATGAATCATCTTTATTATTTTTATTATCCTATACATGATTCGAAAAATATTTACATCAGTTATTTACTATATCTTAAGTAAAACTAATGTAAATGCATTCTTAAACTTGATCCCCGGTTTGTAAGATTGAATCACTAATATTGCACATTTTTTCTTTAACTCTATATAATTAATGATCTTCAAAATTTTCATTCAATTTTGCAATAAAATGTAAAGGGACCAATATACAATTATTCTTATCTTTTACAAAAATATCTGCCAATATTTTTAAGGCACTAAAAGACATGTTATTTACAAAAATAATTATTTTTATCTAAAATCTAAATAAGTAGTAGTTCACTGTATTTTTTCTACATAACGATTTTTTAAATAGGAAATTCATTTATTTATAAATAAAAATATTACCAACCAATTTCGCAGGCCGGCTGCATTTCCTTTGAATATTGTTCAAACTATTCGAAAATACATTTTTATTGTAACAATAAATTAAATGTATTTCAAGAATTATTATTGATTGAAATATTAATTAAATATAATTCAATTCCATTATTTGTAATTCGGAAGACAATTCACATTAATATTAAATTATGAATCAGACTTTGAAGTTGCATTTGATTCATTGAACTTAAAGTAATTATCACAACAGCTATATTAAAACTAATTTGTATTCGAAAATGGTGTGGCCATAGTATCTGTACTGTATGTTTACTAGATTGTTTGAACTATAGTTCTGTCGATGAGAATGGAGATTATTTAAGCTGCAGTTGTCCCTGAAAATGCAGGTAAAAAGTAACCCTCAGTTATTAATAATTTTGTTAATACAGGACTGGTCCTAATTATTTTTTCTAAATAATAAACTACAGACTTATGGAACTGCCACAACACCACAACATTTTCGAAAGTGAAAGAAATCAGCCAGAGATGGGAAAATACCCGAGCATTTAAGGCTAATTGGGAAAATTCCCAATAGATTGCCTTCCCTAGAGCATTTAATCGGGCATTTTTATTTTTAAGTTTAATTAATTTTATATTATAGGTATTTTGATGTTGAAACTGTTCAACTATAGGCGATTCTCACGAAGTGAAATTAGTTTAGATTCGTAACTAAATTAACCCACAGTGTGGTAAAATCACTGCTGTTAACGAACAAGGTAAAGAGCGTCGGGACTGTGAGAGAAAGGGACTGCTTGTGCACATATAAGGCCGCGTGCCGTAATTTTGTTTTGTGGCATTCAATGTATTGCAATTTATTTATATTCAATGTATCCTAGTTGGTTTTGACTATTTCTTAATTTTTTAAGTAAAAGTTACTTCTATGTTCTCTATAATATTAGTTATCAAGAATTTTATCATTGATCGTAAATAAAAAAATTAATGAGTATTTATTTTAGTAATCGTTTATACATACATTCTATTACTTTTGTTTCATTTACAAATAAGTACCTTGATATATTTAATAAAGCAATATACAGGGTAGGTTTATTGGGACAATCTCATATGTACGGCACAAGCACAACCCCACGTCACTATTCAGTTTGTAATATAATCGTTTCTTTAATATTTTCAAGCATAAATGCCATTGGAATACTAAATTCTAGATATTTTTCCTGCCCGATAATTGGCCATTTATTTGGGCAAATGAGGAATTATGCCGAAATTCCGGGAATTTTCCCGTCTGGGCAGAAACACTTAGCCCATCTTAATCACAATCACATGTTACTCTCCCACAATTTTAAATAATTATCTATGACTTCTTCAAACCACTTCTTTTTTTTGACGTCTTTGAACGCAGGCGATAATGTCTTTAATTCTAATTGTAATAAGGCTTCGTTCCCTAGTAGCGTGTCGAGGTTTCGCAGCAGAGCTGGTTCTCCGTGCAGCTTCAGAAGGCTAGGGTATGAGAATATATAGTAGTGGACGCGAAGTCGCTTCATCGCCCAGTTTTCTACTGTTTTGTTGCCACTGGCCACCTGAAAAGTGCACAATATATCATATGATTTTTTGATAACTGTGAGCTGATATTTGTACCTATAGCTACATTTATTTAGAAAAACGACAATAAAGAATAAAGAAAGCAATTAAAATTAATAACGAAATATAGTCCACATTGACTCTTTTGTAGTGTGATCGATGAAGTGAAATGGATGCGTTATGAATGTAAAACTGAGAAGAAATTTGGGTAACTTTGAGTCTCCTACACTTGGACACAGGGGCTCAATTATTTTTAATAAAAGATAGTTTTTACCTTTATTTGACCAATATGCTTGGCATGCCAAGGGGAGAAGTATCCCTCTAACTCCTTGGCTGTTATATCAGCAACACCTTTGCTTTTTAATCTCTCTTTGATCATAGAGTATGCAGTTCTAGAGAATACAAACACCTGGAGTGAGAGCATACAAAAATATATAGGTATTTTTATAACATGTTGATGGAATTTGTTGTTTTATCCCCAAGGTTTACTAGGGATCAACGTTGGATTGACAAAACTTCTTTGCCAATTTCAAGGGAATTATTGTACTTTACATACCTATAGATATGTTGAATGCCCAATTAATATATAAACGAAGTATTACTAACTTTTGCTAATATCTTTTCCCCTTATTATATTTTTAATTGCCAAAATTAGTTCTCCCTTATTCTTTTTAAATTTATTAGATATTACAAGTACACGAGTAAAAGGCAAATGTAAAAAAATAAATGGGAAAGTAAATGAAATGTTTCGACAGTGAATGAAAATGATAAAGTACCTACCAACCCAAAAGTCAGAAAAGAAGTTTTACGATAACCATGGTAAATGATGAAAGTATCGTAGAATTAAAGCCTGGTTCTAATTAGATTACAAAATAACTCTGTCAATATCGACAAATTAGCTTCAATGTATGTGACATTTATTAGCATTTTAGTGTCCATACCGACTGGCACTAAGTAAACATGTCTGTTTATGTTAGCATAACGTTTCCATTAAAGGAAATATAGCTGTGATAATAGTGTAATTTGATCGAAAATTTATGAAGTAGACTAAAATGAAATGATTTTACCAATGTCAACAACAAGCCGGGATAAAATGATTTTGAAAGACACAAAAGAGACAACGAAAAAGCTGGTGACGATCGAATTTGACGATGACTGATGATTTAGAAACAGGCTTATAATCCAACCTTGATCGCGCCAATGTGCTCTGCGTAAAAGGGGGAGAAAAAGTTGTTAATTTCGCTTGGAGGCAGTTCTGTGACGCCGCCTGACTTCACTCGCTCTTTGATCTTCGCGTAAACTCCGCGGGAGAAGACGAAAACCTGGGGATATAACGTGGTTATTATCTAGGTCTTAAATATTAATATAAAACTAGACACAATGTTAGAGCTTATAGCTTTGTATGTTACTGAACATACCAGTTTCAAAAGTGTAGTTTTTTTATATTAAAAAATAACCTGTAGTTTAAAACTAGTCCGAAATATGTAAATTATTTAACATAATATTTTGGACTAGTTTTAAAACTGCAACGTAAGTAGGTACTACTCAATGATAACCCTATTATATTATAATATAATAAGTAGGTAAAAATGCAATACCCAATACTCTTAATTAACCGATACGAGACAAACACATTTCGAGATTTTCCCATTTTGTATTAGAATTCTTTTACACTATTCTCGAAATTAAGGAAAAAAAATATAAACCGTAATACTTAAAACATACAAAGAAGTCTTTGTTGGGGTATATGTGAGTCGAGTACATTTTGGTTTACAAACTGTTAACAGAAAAGAAAATATTTGGTGAATCGTGCGGTGACGATTAAAAATGCTTAGTCGCGGAATTATCGGTTGTTTTCAAAACGTCCGCTCTACGAGGCAAACATTGTCACGTTTCCATCGCGAGCGTGCAGGGTAGCGTGACATCTACTGGTCTACTCATGTGCACGAATCAGGTGGTAGACATGTGCTTATTATATTAATAAGAAAAGACTTGAAGGCCTTTATAAAATCTTTATTCTTAAATTAATGACATTTTACCTTATAAGGATTCAATACATTCAATCAGCCCGCTTAAAGGTTTCTTGAGTGCGTGTGTAATCTTACCTTTTTCAGTAGTCGTGCGTGTATTAAGACGGCTCACCAAAAAATGCTTTTCATAGCTGTTTATAAGCCAAATGCACCCAAGAGAATTAATGTCAACGAGAATGTATCAAGACGGAGACCATAAGAAACCGACCGTGCCAAGTTTCAACCCTTTTATAATGGGTGAAATGCCATCGTCTAAGAAAATAAAGTCTGTCCAAATAAAGATCCGGTAAAATATATTCCATTACTTTTAAGATAGGTAAATGAAAATGTACTCCACTTTAAATTTAAAACTTTCGGCAAGCGGCCCCTTCACATTTTGTATGTATAAATTCAAAATATGGACACTTGCCAAACACTATTGTTATAAATAATTTTGCTAAAATATCGCCAAATTAATAACTAAAATTGTTGAGATTATTGTTTCTCAGTTATGGTCACTATCCTGCTTTTAGGCTACTCACTGATCTTTTTTTTACTGACCTGTCTTAATCAATGCCCTGTAAATATTTACTGGAACTGGTTAAAAAGTAAAACTGCCACGTTCTGCAATATTTACAGTCATTTATAACCCCGTACGCCTTTCAGAATAATTCTATAACTAACAAAAGAAGAATGTTTCTCACCTGATAAAGCGAGTTACCCGTAACATAAGAAGCTATGTAGTGGGATCCGTATTTCCTAATAAAATCCGCAATGGACACCGTATCTCCTATAGTGGAGTCTCGAATGGCGTCGTACACCACGTCCTCTACAGCTATGTTATTTGGCAGGTCCTTCAGTTTCGCAGTCTCGCGGAACCTGAAAAAATAGATAAGAACTGTTTTAGATTTGAAATTAAAGAAAATCAAATATTTTTATCTACTAGTCAAAAAAACGCGTAAGTAGAGGCAAAGTTAACAACTTAAAAGTCTATGAAAATTAGTTTTAAGAAGCTGTTATGGCATACATGAATTTTAAGGGCCCTAGTGCCATTTGAAATAAGTTAGGAAAGGAAAACGGAGTGATCAAATAAAACTGCTTACAATTTTGAGCCGAGAACGTCAAGCTTTTTTTAACGTGTTTGTTAAAACGAAAAGTAAAGCTTCATGTACACACTTTAAACTGTAAACAGTAGTTCATAAACAGTTTGAAGGTTTATCTAGCAATTTTTCAATGATATCTACCAAATGGTATTCAAATTATTTATTTCAAATGACACTGGATCCTGTAAAAATAACGCTGTTTTCAGAAATGGTACATAGTGCTCGAGGCTCACATAAATTAGGTATAAGGAGTGAGAATGCACTGAGTAAGTGGTGCGAATTTCATAAATCAGTCAAATCAACCGCTATAACAGCAACTGTTAACCTTTAATCAATTATATTTTTAATTAAAATTACTTTTAATACAGTTTTATATCGTTTATACCATTATTTATACACAGTTTCGAACTCTATATTATAGACACTAATATCACTTCTAACATTGTGTACAACAGAGTGTTCATGTTCGCAGGTAGACTACGTTGACATTATGTGTATTATGTTATTAAAAGTACTATGCAAAACTACCGCGTACCATACGTAGTGATTATATGATCTTTGCGTACAATATTTATTGATAACGTTCTGGATGTAAGCAGTATAGTGTAGGACGGAATAATACATAACAACCATTGAAATACTATTCATTGTAACTTATTTGCTGATAGCAACTTAAAATTCAAAAAATCTGTTTATCTACGGAATTAGACATTGTTTAAAACCATATGTTCTTTATTAGTTAATGTTTATATATTTTTTTATTTTTGTTTTATGTTTTACTTCATCTGATTATCTTTTATATAACTGTTTGCTTATATTTACAGCTATATTTACTTTAAGTGCTGTGTACAATCTTCATTAGGATTGCAGAATTAATAAGATGTAAATTGTAACTCATATTCTGTTATCTGTGATTGTACCATATCAAATAAATAAAAAATAAAGTATTGGCTCACGGTGTCCGAAGGTCTAACAGTTAGCTGCTGAGCTTGAAATTTAATTAAATTAATGACTGGATCCCAAGCCGGTGGCGACTACCAACCATCCTCTCTATTGAAACTAAGACTTCTTTTTTTCAATAGCCTCACTATATTCGAATACCCGTTTTCTTTTGCAAGGACTTGAGTATTATGAAGATAAGATTATTAAGATTGTATAAAATCAAAAACTATTGAATATTTCGCTTTACTGAAAGTTACATTATCAGCTAGTAACATAGTCGCGGATGAACTCGTGGGGAACTAACTAGTGTAGTAGTAGCCTACCTAGTGACATACCTAGTCGCATACAAAGAATTAAAATATCTCCGAATACCTTGATACCCTGACGAGGACGTAGCAGTGGTCCCCGTTGATGAAGGACGAGTTGATGCCGAGGTTCCTCGCCATGATGTCGGTGGGCCAGCCCGCCGTGAACGCGCGCCATGGACGCTCCAACCTGGAACAGAGAATTGCAAGGTAAACGGAGGTTCGCAAAAGACTTTTATTAAAAACCTCGGCCATGTGCTAGGTTGAAACGATCTCACAGTTTTTTTTTCAAATTTTTTTTTCGAATACGTCTCACAGGGCTGCCCCCATGGCCGCTAAATATTCATGTATCTATCTATCCTTTATCGAAATATAAATTTTGAATAAAAAATAATTATGTTCTTACATCATTTAAGGCGCAGTGGTATGCGAAACTAGCGCCACCCAGCATAGATAAATAAAAATAAATATGAAAAGTAATACCAAAATACTAAGTTATTTACAAATGCATTACGATATTATAATTTTAAATTTAATTATGTTTAGAATTGACTAGTTTCGCAACCTCTGCGCCTTCATGATCTAAGGTTCTAGTAAAAGCGACATCTGTTGTCGAATAGCCAAAAACAGATTTTATAATTCACCGATCTCAAGGTGTTCTGAAATAACTGGTGGCAGCACTGAGGCGTGGGATTCGTTAATAATTTTACCAGTTGATGCTGCTTGTCAAATAATATCCAATGACAGCGGTCAAATTGTCAAATAATATCCATCTAGTGGTGAGTATTTCAGAAAAGCCTCATTTTAATACTGCCTATAAAACACGATATCTTTGTATACCAAAATCTTTTACAGAATTTAACAATATTCAATTCTTAAAACCGAATCTAAATCCGGAAGACGCTGACGGTAGGTTCGTATATTATTAACTAGCTGTTAATCGCGGCTTCGCCCGCGTGATGTATAGCCTATAATCTTCTCAGTACCCTACCCTATGTGTCTGCAAAATTTTATGATGATCGGTTCAGTAGAAAGGGCGTAAAAGCGCAATAAACCAACAAATAAACAATCAAACTCATTTTCACATTTATAATATTAACCGCCGCCGCCCTGGCCGGCCTACCGCCGCAAACGCTACGTCCCTTAATTTTTAAATCTGTAATATCTTCGAAAATATTTATTTAAACCCTATTCTGTAAACGGCCATATAAATCAATATTAAATCAACAATGTATTTAAAGTATTTAATTGGATAAGGATTAATGCTGTATTGGTTAAAATCGCTTCGTAAATTAGCCATTATTTGTCGTAAAAAGTAAATGACAAAAAAAAATGTTATTGTGGGATATCCATAACAGATAGACATACACCATCGCGAAGTTTTCTGTAGACCTTTTCAATATGTACAATACTTAGAACATTATTTTTATAAATTTCGTAGGGTTTAGCCTGCGTTTGCAATGTAAGCGGAAAAAAATGTGAATATTTACGACATCATATTAGAAACCTCAAAAATAACAGTATTTCTCCACGATTTAATGGATGTTATTTTATTATACATATAAACCTTCCTCTTGAATCACTCAATCTATTAAAAAACCGTATCAAAATCCGTTGCGTAGTTTTAAAGATTTAAGCATACAAAGGGACATGGGGAAAGAAAAACCGACTTTGTTTTATACTATGTAGTGATAGTGATAGTGATGATGATGACAGACAGAAATTTCACCCTTTTGTCGTAGTAATACCAAAGGGTCGTACTAGACGTTTTGACAGTTCCTTTTTGGTTCGAGTAGCTAAGGTGTGGAATGAACTACCTGCGTCTATATTCCCAGACAAGTACAGTCCCGGGACATTCAAAAGTAGAATAAATGGGTATCTCTTGGATAGGCATGTATTATCCTCGTCTTCATCGTCACTTACCATCAGGCAGGTGAGATGGGAGACAAATACCTAATTCAATAATTAATAAAAAAAATTGACAGCTTCAAACCCGATGCCTTAGTGCCGCCATCTGGTGCTGAGCATTTCAGAAAACCTCATTCCTAAATAAAACCTACCTTTCAAAGGTAAAATCCCTAAAATACGCCTGCAGCAGCTGCTTCAGGTTATCGCAAAACTCCATGTGGAAATCTCCATCGAATATGGTCTTGGCCTGCCTCGGCTTGGGCGCGATGGAGTACTGCTCCACATCACGGAAGACGCTGACGGTGGGTTCACGGAACACCCAACCTTCGGTGTCGTTGCGCGGGACCACTCGCATGCAGATGCTGAGGTAGCCATATCTGGAAGGCGAGAATAGTTATGAGTATTTATTAACCTAAATTTTTTTGGAAATTGGTTGTAGCTTAGGTTGACGTGCTTTAAAATTACAGAGACTGACACATCCTCCTCCTCCCGTCGTATTCCTCATTGCTGAGGGTCGTGACTCCCCCGCAGAGTCACCTTCTCTCTTATCAATTCTCTCTACCTGTTACGGTCTTTTGCCACGTGGAGGGCTTCGTGTTTAGAGATGATCGTACTTGGTCCGACCATCTCGTAGGGCTGCGGCCTCTCCTCTAGTTCGTTTTCCGTCAACCTTGCCTGTCACCATCAGTTTCTTTATGTTGTGACCGTCGTCGACCAGACACATATTCCGTGACAAAAAATGCATGACGCTTGATCTCGGCTGTGTTAGTGGCCAATACACGTTAGATATTTATAAGTTACTAAATAAATACTAGTATCTAGGCTAAATCCTCTGACTGCTCTGGCTAATATACGCCTCTGGTAGTACAGAGAGGGTCGTGCTCCTGCAGTGGAGACTAATAAAAAGACCTGATGATGATGATGATGAAGTTACTACCCGTGTGAATTAACTGTGGAGTGCACAGTTGATTCACACAGGTAGTTTATATTTATGATTATTTACTATGCCAACAATAGTGTCAGATTGTTCAAGGTGCCTAATGGCAATTGACATGGGTTAACGAGCCTTCCGAAACAAGTCTCGGTGTGTCTCGGTGAACATATCTATAGTCCAAAACTTTATAGGTAAGTATATCAATTAAAAGTAAGTAAATCAATGTACATAGTAAATATTCGTTATAAAAATAACTGTTTAAAAATAGCATCATGCCAAACAAAAGAACGGAGGTTTTTTTTTAAATGAGCGCAATTAATTTAAAATTGTAAAATACAATGCAGAAAATTATTGTAAAGAAATAAGTAATTTAGATATTATACCTACTAACTCGGTATCTATCTATGAAATAATGATATCAGATGAGTAAGATCCAATTTTTACGCTTGTTTTGCGCTTTATTTCCATCCGCCTCTAAAAACACCTGATAGGAAAGGAAACGCGGGTTCAGTAGGTACCTCATGAATATATTGATGGCTTTGCCAACGCCGAGCTCCGAGTCGAGTGTGGTGGCGGCGCGGCACAGTGCTACCACCAGCAGCACTGTGTGCACCCGCACCATCACACCGACACTGCCAACCTGCAACAAATAAAAAAAACTTTAATAATAAAAAAACAAGTAATAAAAAAAGTTCTCTCCGGCGGGGAATCGAACCCCGGTCTCCCGCGTGACAGGCGGGGATACTGACCACTATACTACCGAAGACGTATCTGAAGCGGCGAAATTATGTTACAAATCATAACCTTGGATCAATAAAATAAAAAAAAATATCATTGACGGAATAAATCCTTATTTATTCGGGCATACGCCAACAACACTAAAGAAATTAGTTATGCTTACTACCGACCATGACCTAATCAAATAAGTTTTCAAAACATCCGTAGGCAAGTACCTAGGTACCCATGTACATAGTAGTTTTCTTGAGCCAAGCTTGTAGGTACCTACATGCCTTTATCTAGATATAAAAAATTCATACGGTGTCGTTTTGGTAGGTAAACCATCATTTACCAGTTTTACCATCATTACATTTGAAAAAATCTTATCTTGAAAAATGCAACACCCGTGTTGACAGTTGGCCACTAACGTAGGAACATGAAGGAAGGAGAGACGAAACCAGCTTTGTTTCCGAATAGAAAAGAAACACATGATCAACAAGACTAGTACAACGCAAAAATTTATTTAGGTAGGTACCTACATACCATACATAATAACATAGGTACTAAAGTATGTCAAAATCATGTTTTTCTTAAATCTATGGTCAAAATCAACAAAGTATTATTTTCCTTTGTTACAAATAAATGTAACTTCAAATAAAACTGAACAAAAAACATTTGTCAGAAGTGGGATTCGAACCCACGCCCTCAGAGAGGACCAGAACAACTCATACTTGAATAACAAGCAAGGGGTAACCTTGAGTCTGGCGCCTTAGACCGCTCGGCCATCCTGACAGTTGACTGGTGCGACGAAATTAGCAGTCAGTTTCAATAGAGATAGTTCGGAATAATGTTGCCAGATGGCGTTGGTAGTACGTCATGAATATTTTACCACTTTTACCAGTCAGCGATTAGCATTAGATAAAACAATTATAGTTTTTGATATATTGTATATCTAGATGTGTATATCCATTTTTAATATTTTCTGCCTCTTCTTGTCCCTTCTGGTATTTCGGTAGCCATATGGGAAGTTGCTCTGTGGCACGTGGTAACAGACGTCTTCTGTGCCACAGAGCAAGTAACTGTAAATGGGGTATAAAAATTAGGGTACCAATAAGTACCAGTTGGTACACATAAATAACAAAAGTAGTTAAGGTTAATGTGGCCAAAACCGTCTGCGGGGCTAAACCATATAAACAAGTTTGTGGCCAATCTAAGAACAGCACGCAATTTCTATTACGAGTCGATAAAACAGCATTACTTTTAAGTTCAAACTAAATTTAAAAGATGGCGCTTTATCCTCCGCCAATGAAAAAACATGCGATTGAAATTCAATTTTCTTGCTAACGCAAAACACGAGTGTGGAGAGGTACAGAAAAAAAATAGTTTTACTGTCTAATTCTACATTTATGGGGTCGATAGCATCAAAAACGAATTGTTTAAGGTACGTTTTCACGTTTTTTAATACATATCATACATTAAAGCTAATTGCGTGTGAGTTATAAAAGGTCAAAAATGTACAACCTCAAAACTGCAAAGTGGGAAAAACCGTCAAAAATTGACGGGGCTATATCAACGTATGGCGGTTTTTCCCGATTCCAGAAATATACAACATTTTTGAGAAGAGGAACATTTTTATGCACTTATGGATATAGTTTTAGGAATTAAAAATGCCCGTCAATGAAAGGATATAATATCACGGATAGCAAGAATATAAAAGGGCATAATTGTATATATATTATAGTTTTGCCTATAAAATTTTCTTAAAATTCTAATCAAAAGTAGAATTATTTTCGATTACCGAACAGTTTAAGAAAATTCTAAAAATTACGCTTGCTTGTTTTAATTACTATCCTGTTTTTGTTGACTGGATTTTATTTAATATTTTAACTAGCTGGCGCACGCGATTTCGTTCGCGTAAAATTCAGAAATGGAGATAACTTTTTCTCAGTCAACAGATTTTTATGAAACAAAGCCTATATGTTACTTCAAGCTGATTTTAATTTATTGCTGAAAAACGCTTCGATATCACACACAGTTTATGATAGATAAATTTAATACATTGTTTATGATTGGCGGGTTTAACGGTAAAATCGTTCTGTCCCAGTCAATTTTCATAAGAAACTTTTTTTTTGCAGTCATTCATCACAATCAAAATGGTTAGAAATGATAAGAGAAAAACGGACAGAGGATGTTATAGTACAAAAAAGCTTAAAAGCAGCGGTTCTTGCTGTGCAAGATGGCACATTATCTGGTTATAAAGCCAGCCAAATTATAACATACCAAGGAACACAATAATGGACCAAGTAAACAAAAAAAAATTGTGTACTTGGAAAAAGATCTACATTACCTTTGAATATAGAAAAAAATTTATTGCTAACAGAATACGTTAGCAAAAATAATATAAAACCTGTTTTAAAAATGGAATTCAATAGATAATAAATTAATAATGTATAATTTTTTTTTTAATCTTTTTGTTATATTTTGATTTTTATTGTCATATATTTCTGAATGTCATACATTTCAACTGTGATGAGTAAATAAAAACTTAATTTTACAAGACTACTCCTATTTTTAGATGATAATGTATTTTAATTAATATATTTATCGAACTTCCTAAAAATGTTATTCACTTCTGGTCTCAGAAATATGCCGGTTAAGCCCCGATATTTTTCATTTTCTAATACAAGCTAATTTAAACGTAATTTATAGGACTATAAGAAAGAAACTTGGTCAGCATTTTAATATGAATGTATGACATTTGCTTATTTTTCATAATACTGCCTATTTCTTACAGAATTTTACACTAGATGGTTTCGCCCCACTTAGGCGGGTAAAACCGCCTATCGACATCTTTTTAAAAAACGTATGTTATTTAAATATGCACAATAGATAATTTAATGTAATGATAAAATACCAATAGCCAATGAAATTCTTAACCAATTTCATTAATCAGATCCGTATAAAATATAAATAAACATGTTCAAAAGTTCAATCAAAGTGAACTAGCAAAAAAGTATGACGGTTTTGGCCACACAGACCTTACGTGTAAGTAGGTAGGTACCTACTTAGTTTTATCGTATACAATACAGAATTTTTATTTTAAGTATACACGCATAAATATTTACCCAATATCGCGGAAGTCCAAATTGCAGTCCAACATGAAAATATTGACTACCTAGTAGGTACTTATAATATGAACAATAACTAGTGATTTAGTCAATAAGTTAGGGTTCAAATTTAGTGACAAACCGCAACCAAGCTTTGCACCAAGTCTATGGTTTTTCTACTTTTTATACGGAAGTTTCATTCGGGCAAAGACAGTATAATACTGACGTATTCGGGTAATAAACTAAGAAATTATTTTGATGGGCGATGCGGCTAGCAATCCATCACTATTTTGATTTTAATAATTTATCTACACACCCACAATCAAGCTAAACGTGACTTTGGGCGTCAGTTGTGGGTTATAGGTGCCATTCGGAAGTGTGCTTTAGGTGGACTACCTACATATCTTTTCACGGAACCTTTGTAGTGCGTTTCCGACTCGCACAGGGCTGTTTTTTACTACACAACCACTCGCATCGTTGTCAACTCCACTTGGGCGTAGCCAGGTTTAAGTTTCGGAGTGGGTTTAAGAAAACAAAACCGATTAAATGTGCATGATGTACCCTAATATGAATGGAGCTAATCCCTTCAGTCTGACTGAATGCGATCGGATAATCGACGGCGGTAGCGATAGAGAGGGCGAATCCAAAAGACTAGTTATTTAGTATAATAATTAGTAAGAAATTATAGCGCTCGCCTCTCCATATTTCATATTGATTGTGTTTTATAACTACCTGGCTACGCCCGTGCATCTCCATTAGATACACCCGCATGCATATTGCAAAGGGGCCAAGGGCCAGCGTCATAAAGACCAATCATCTTCGTTATTACGGCCAATTTATGAATTGTTTTACTTAGCACAATACTCGCGTGCTGATTGGATAATGATGGTTGTGATTTTCTCGACTTCTAGAAAAGCAGGAGAATATCATTACTTCGTGATCATCACCATGTTCTGGGCCGAAATACCTATTGAATGCTCTTACAAAATAGAGGTAACCCTATATGTTTCCTGCTACTGCTGATAAAAGAGGAAAGTATGAAGAGTGTCCCTGTCCATAGATTTCTTCGAGATATGCAAGCCTCAACCGCTGTCATATTTCATCATCAATTGATTTCATTCATCATCAATCACAGTGGTTGATGGTCACGTTACAGCTTTATATGATTGACTACTTCGCTTGATGTGTTATATAAAGAAAAAAAAAATCGGCGGAAATAATTGGTGGGATGTAACTGTGAACCTTATTACTTTATGGGAGGCAATAAAGTTAGGACATTTTTTTTCTACATTAATTAAATCACTATGTTCCCACTATCTTTAGCTATACTATCAACATGCCAAGTATGTACCATGTACGATTCATAAGTTGGTCACAAGAGGTCCGGCTCTCTAGTCACCAAAAAACGAGGCACAAAACCTTCGTCTATCAGCAATAGATTAACGTCTCTTCAGAAAGAAGAAAGGACTGAGAACCTTCTTTGCGGCCGGTATAAAATCAAAACGATTAATTCGGTCGTTTTAAAGGAATGACCCCTTTGTAGCTTTACGATCTCGCAACGATTGTTCAGTAAATTGCATTCAGTTATAATTTCGAGATGATACAAAACCTACAATAGATTAAGTCTCTTCAGAAGGAAAAAATATTGAGAACCTTCTTTGCGGCCGGTCTAAAATCAAAACTATTCATTCGGTCGTAATAAACGAAGATGGCTGGCCCTTGGCCCCTTTGCAGCTTTACGATCTCGCGACGATTGTTTAGTAAATAGCATCAGTTGCAATTTCGAGATAACACAAAACCTCTAATATAGATTAGGTACGTCTCTTCAGAAAGAGAAAAGTATTGAGAACCATCTTTGCGGCCGGTATAAAATCAAAGCGATTCATTCGTCGTAATAAACGAAGATGGCAGGCCCTTGGCCCCTTTGCAGCTTTACGATCTCGCGACGATTGTTCAGTAAATTGCATTCAGTTGCAATTTCGAGATGACACGCTAGCGGGCTGTAAAGTCTGTGCACACTGAACAGATATGATAGCTCGATTGCTTACACTATCTACGAGTATCTATTCATCGTCTTAGCCGCAAGAAGACCATTGCTAGTCACGGGACACCCCCAAGGACATCTATCATTGGGAGGGTTTTGCCATACCACGCTTGGCAAGCGGGTTAGTAAGCGCAGTTCGTTGACTTATCTAGATTCCGACGCTGCTGCCCACGGAGCATACTTGCTCCGTGCTGCTGCCCATCGGAACCCTTTTTTTAAGCATAGGAAGGGTAGCATTTTGTGGGACTGGGGCTGACTGACTATTTGCTCGGCTAGATAGGGGATGAGAAAGTAGCAGCTCGGGAGGCCAGGCGCGCGTACTCGATGCAATCCCCGGTACCACCGGACATGCACCTGAGCATCTTTACTAAAGCAACATAATAAAAATCATTCATGTTTTAATTATTCATGTCAACTTTTACAGACATGATTACATGGAATGTGGTTTGTGGAAAGAGGGATCACTTTGAGTAAGCAGAATCGAATTTATCTAGTTTGGCATATTTTCATCATTCAGGTCTTAAATTCCCTGACTTTTCCATGTAGGTACCTGATCTGGTACTTTCTGAAGCTAATTAATTATATTTTCTGTTGATGAAAACAAGCTTTACGCGTAATGGCTGGCTGGATCGGGTTGACGATAAATCTTCGTTAGATTTGTGTCACTTTGTCACTTAGGTACCACCCCAGGAAGAAATCTGTGAGATACTGGTTTTCTGCGCATACTGTTGCAACTGGATAATTTTACCAGTGTTTACAAAAAGCCACAACTTTCAAAGATGACTTCTGATGAACTAACTTAGGCAGGTCTCCTAAGTCAATATAGGATTTTAAGTACCTATGCCATTTACACAGAAAACTAGGTTTATCGCGACCAAAACAAACAGATATTTTTCAATCGATTCAACTTTAGAAGTTCAGGCGAGGAGGAATCAAATGTGTCAAAAAATTTAGCCAGGAATAAAACACGCTGACCGCAATAGTCAGTCTGGTCATTGCGTGATTTGACTAGCCTCTCACTATACTTGGCCACGATTGTCCGAGTTTTGTTATCCCATAGATGCAGGATACAGGCAACAATCCGAGATACTTTGAAAGAAGAATAAGCAAGGACATATTTGGAGAATATATTATAATTGTGTGAAAAATCTCGGCGGAAGCAATACTCATTATCTGGTGTATTTTATCTTGGTCTCCAGTGCAGGAGCTTGAACCTCTCTGTACTACCAGAGCCAAATATGAACCAGAGCAGTCAGAGGATTTCACTTACTCTCCCCACGCTGGCCAGACGGATTGGTCTCTTTGTTGTTTATAACTTTTGATAAGCTTGTATTTCCTAAGTCACCTTCTACGACATCAACGGGAAGAATTGGAGTGGTCCTATTCTACTCTGCCGGGAACCACACGGCAAGATGTTTTGCCAATAAGTCAATACTATGCTGGCCGGATGATCATATCTGATCTATAGATCGTTGAATGAGCAGTTGACCCAGCCTCGCACTATACTTGGCCCTGATTGACCGAGTTTAGATATCCGATATATGCAGAATGGAGGCAATCCCCTGAAATGCATGCTCTAAAAGAAGAGTAAGCGAGGCAATATTTGGAGAAATGCTTTGACTGAGCGAAAAATCTGGTCAATACTATGCTGACCGGATGGTCATATCTGATCTATAGATCGTTGAATGAGCAGTTGACCCAGCCTCGCACTAAACTTGGCCCCGATTGTCCGAGTCAATGCAAATTCAATTACGCGATCTAGATAGCCGCACTCGTAATAGCGATGCGAAATTACGACGGCAATATGGTAATAACACTGTCTGACCACAAGACCGCTTGTACCGCTATTGCAATTTGGGGTTCTCATAAGTTCAAGTAATGGACTTTTTGTACCAAAGACTTTACCTACACTCATGTAATACAGCCTTCTGAATAGAAGAAAAAAAAACAGGTTTTTTTGTGACTCAATCCTCATCCCATCAGGCAAGATAAGGGTCAAACCCACTTATTTGACTCCATTTTGACCCTTATCTTGCCTGATGGGAGGCAACGAAGAGGTTTAGGGTCATACGCACGCAAATTCAAATCATGTATATTCACTCTTGCAGATCCCTAAATTATAGGAGCCGGGAAACAGTGACGCGAGGAGGGTACCTATTCCATTCCTTATGAGTGAAACGGCGAATTCAGAGGTGCGCTGAGCAGGAATATAGACTAAGTACATATGGATGGGATCTCTTTACAAGCCGCGTCTTCCGATAGTGGAATAGTGAAGGTGGAATTAAATCATGCAACTCCCTTTGCACTTTCTCCGAAATGTATTCAATAATCTTGTAAGTATATCAGCTGATTTTTTACCAGTGCAGATTGTAATCGCAGATCAAGAATACAGACGAATCTGCAGAATCAAAAAGGCGATGTGGCTAGAAACCTAGCAACCCATCACACTGTCTGGAACTTTTTCAGCTCATTAAAGATAATCTAGTAGTTAGCTGATTTAAGCAAATATTCATACAGAACGGAAATAATTTCAAGTGCATTAAACACTACTTTCTATAAACTATTTCCGTGCTGTATTTTTACTTACATCAGCTACTTGACTATCTTCTAAGAGCTGAGCGGAGGGTACCTTGCCACATCATCATCAACGAATCTGCAGAATCAAAAGGTGATGTGGCTAGGAACCATAGCAACACATCACTCTGCCTGGAAATTTTTCAGCTTCTAAAAGTTAATCAAGTAGCTGATGTAAGCAAATATAAAGCGCGGAAATAATTTCAAGTGCAGTAAACACTACTGCATTTTAAATTATTTCCGTTCTCTATGAATATTTGCTTTAATCAGATATTTGATTATGTTTTAAAAGCTGCAAAAGCTCCAGGTTACTAGTGTTCCAAGCCACCTAACCTTTTGATTCTCCAGATTCGTTTATTCTCTCGATCGCCTTTTACAATCTGTGCAAGAAAAAAAAACATCTGAACAGAACTGCACGGAAATAATTTCAAGTGCAGTAAACACTTACTAAATTGTTGGTGCAGTTAGACGCAGCTCTCGACTCGAGTGCAGTAATGAGGTCAATTAGTGCTGTTCAAATTTAATTGTTCTTTTACTATGTACTTGATTCATTTTAGCCAAGCTTGACCGGCTTCCAAATGCCTATTTTGAATAATTTGGTCTAAAATTCATGAACTGTCATTAGATTCTTAGATTTATCGCACCACCCATTTTAATCCGTTCTATCCATATTCCATACTAACTAATATTATAATTATGCGAATGAAACTCTGTCTCGCTTTCACGCTTGAACTCCTCAACCGATTGAAATGAAATTTGGAACACAGATAGTCTAGAGCCTGAGAAAGGACATAAACTACTTTTTTCCACGCGGGCACAGCTAGTTCTCTATGAATTTGATCCAAAGGTTTGGCTGAAAGAGCGACTAGTCCACCTTTTGTATCGTTTCTTTTTATATTGTGCAATAAAGTTTAAATTGGGGACGCATCCCGATTCGCATCTAATTGAGACGCTAAATGTCCCGATTTGTCGGATATGGCACAATGAATTTACAAACAAAAATATCAGCAACAAATAACATTAAGTTTATGAAACCTTATAGGTACAGCATGGAAAGTTAATTAAAATTTTATTATAAAATGGGCTAGGATCTAGAAACATTTAACTATGATGAAGACGAGTATAATATGAAGTGAACGAGTAAAAGTTTTTATCTTCTGCCAACCCTGCCTGCAGGTAACCCCTCAAAGCGAAGTGCATGGAACTTGCAAGCGTGCAAGCATTTGCATTCCACACATAGGTAGGTAGGCGCGCCGTGAGCTAAAATTATCCGTACAGCCGCTACACTACAAACTGAGCCCACTCATGCGCATTATGGTTGGACGGACAGCAAAACAAAACAGCACAACAAAATTATTTAAGATTTTTCCTTTGATTTTACTCTCTAGACTCAGTCATGTCTATTTCTATGATTAATAAACGGGCCAAATTTTCAATGCTTGTGTAGCATTAATAAATTGACCAGTTTATTAATCGACATATCGAATAAAGCGTGACAGCTTTGTGTTAGCCCATACATTATGACAACTTATGCCATGAAATCGGTAGCTATGTGTTCGCATCATAGATTATGAGTTGGACATATTTCTTTTCTACACTTCTGGACTAATCACGAAATTTTGCAAACACGTTGTCTGGTGTACGGAGCAGGACATGGTCTACCTTTCATCCCGGAGAAAAGTACTGTTCCCGAGGGATCGACATTAACGCGAGAGGAGCTGAGGGCGAAAGCTAGTACAGACATATAATCTAAGGATTTTTAATTCTGAATGATTACAAACAGGGCACTAAGGAAAGGGACATCGCAACTTCGAACAAACGTCGTCCCTGGCTCTAGCTAATATCACAGAATTAACAATAGCTCTCATCAGAGAATCGTTTCCTTTGAAATAAAATATATATTTACAGACTTCTGGCCGAAAGGTGTTGTGTTCCGGCGATTACGAAGAAGGCTACGCAACACCCTATCATCAAAGAACACACCGATGCCTTAGTGTGTTATTTAAAATTCTTTTTCTTTAGTACTTTAAGATTGGAAGATAATATAAAAGGAAAGGGATGTGTGGAAACAACGAGGGGAGGCCTTTGCCCAGCAGTGGGACACAAATGGCTAATAAAAAAAAAAGTACTTTTGCAATAAAAGTATACAAATAAGTAAATAAAATAAAAAATTAAAAGACAAGATGAATTAGAAATTTAAAGATATACTTCATATGTTTATTATTTTGTATATCTAAATAAGAGTAGTACAAGTTCTTTATTTATATTTAAAGGTATTTTAGCTAGCCTAAGCTAAAAATAATTTAATTAGACCTAATCATTTGTTTGCTAACCGTACCTAAGCTCAGGATTTGACGCGTTAGCGTTTAGCTTCTAATTGGATCCGTGTAAACATGCCTATCTTCAAAGGGGGTGCACTGTCGTTCAGGAACGTAAATATAAACCGTGGAAATCTGAACTTGGGAGTGCTTTAGAATAGCTTAGCACGAATTTATATATTCTGCTGATTGGAATCGATAGAACCCACTTTCCTCTTTATAACGACACCATATTGCAAAGTGCGGAGTTAGGCCGTTTTCAAATTATAAACTCTTTAATTTTTATATTTTATATACAAAAACCTAAAAAATAAGTAGGACACAAAAGGTAGGTTAGGTTTGTTTGGATTTCTTGTGACCAACACAGAGCCAGCGAGCGAAGTGAGCGAGCGCCCTCAACTTGAGGGGAAACAACAACTTTTTGTTACTTAAAAAATTTTAGTGCAATTTTGTATGAAAATTTTTATTACATCTCCGCGCTTTAAAAATCATATTGTTAAAAAGAGCAAGGCAAGTTTTATTAGATCCAATCTTCAAAAACAAATTCGTGCTGAGCTATTCTAAAGCTTTACTAAGTATACTAAAATAATAAGTGTGTTAAGTGTGTTTGTTTAAAGTGTTACATGTAAATACTGTTGGTGTACCTTATTAAAGAAAATAAAAAAATAAATTAAAGTAAAAATAATAATCGTTTTTCCAATTATTTGAATATTCAGACATTTCATTGTAAACGGCGTTGACAACTTTTCCATGATCGCATTAACTTGTTGACGTCATTATAAAGCGTTTAAAATAACCACTGACATTTCCTTAAATTAAACACCCTTTCGGGACCAACTCTGGCAATTAAAAAAGATTTCAGCTTTTTCATACAAATTGCCGGGTAAGCCAAGCACAATCGCATCGAAATGTCCATTTTATTTTCAAGTTTCCAACATTAAACGTTGCCATATTAAAAGTTGTTTATTTTACGGGCTGAGTCACCCCTTCGAGTGAATTACGGCGGATAATATAAACGCTGTATTACATGCATTGTCTGTTATCCTATGATTTTGATGGAAGTTGGTATGGAATAGTTCGAGTGCCGGGGAATGATATAGGTTACCTCACAGAACACAGAAAGACATTAGAATGGCCTTGTGGGTGGGGCTAGTGCGCCACAAGGTAGATGAGGAGACGCTTAAGCTTCTAACGAAACGCCTGATCCTGTGGTTACCTCCAATAAATTCACGCGTGTAGAGCTGCCGGCGAATAAATTCCACTTTCCGCACAGGTGCATCTGCATTATAAACACCTCTAGTAAACGTACTTCATGATTCATACTCCGGCCGTGATTATGGCATATGAGCAAGCTATATGCGACGCTTTGCATAATTTTATGTATAATGGTTTGTAAAGGCTATCTGCATCTTCGGTTGTGGGCGTCCTTTCATAAAATCTTAATTTTACTTGTTTTGCTACTATTTCGAAGTGTTTTTGAATTTTAATACTAATTTGACATTGAAAAGACATTTGACATATTTAGGGAAGCTCTGATTAATTCTGTTTTGTTAGATTTGAGCTGACTGAGAATCTAGAAGGTGAGGAGCAAATTGAAGAATTTGACAGAGGAAAGAGCAGAAAGGTTGCTTTACAATTTGTCAATTTATTTACGATTGTACTTAACAAACATTAAGGCATGATATGCTTATGTTATCATATACTTTGAGTAATTAGGTGGCCCCAAGTTGTATTAGCCCAGAGCTCACTTAACTCACGGTCCGGCCCTGATATGGGCTAGCTCCCCTCTATCTCCATGGCTGTCAAAAGCGACCAAATGCGTTCTGCATGTTATTGATGATCATCGTCAGAACCATGATGATATATTTCTGCTTATATTTATATCAGATCGATGACGTATTTTTACTACTTATTCTTTCCTCATCTCAATCAGCAAAGTTCTTTGATTCGCCAAATCCATTTCTATGAAGTTAAAACTCGTTTTCAATTTATATTCTGTTCCGGTGGCTGGCGAGTCAGTAACCTTTAATTTAAGGCCAGCAAGGTATTTCCAGGTGTTGTTGAACTGTTGCGTCGTTAATGTTCCTACTCGTATATATAAGTATAATAACTATGATCTTTGTAAAACATATTTATTTGTAGTTAACACAGAATGCAATTAAATAGTCTTTTTTTCCTCTCCCTTTCTTATCTGAGCGTTCCCTATTTTATTTTTTTACTAATGGCTCACCTACAGGCCCCCATGGAAAGCGCCTATGGACGCCTGCAACACCAGGGATACAACTCGCGCTTTGCCGACTCTGAACAAATCATTACTAAAGTCATCCTCAGCTTTGTTGCGCTGGAACCCGGGGTTCGCTATTATGTCAGCATTCATGCTGTGATATGACAATATTTGGCGAGTGATTCTACGGCCGGATCAGGCATCTGTCCGTAATGCAACTAGATGCCTTCTCTTCTTCGCTTGTCGTCTTCTTCGATATGTCAGTCGCTTTATTCCTTTATTCGACGAGCTCCGTGGCGCAGCGGTCAACACGCCTGCCTGCGACATGGATGGTCCCGGGTTCGATCCCCGGTCAGGTCAAGATGGAAAATGATCTTTTTCAGATTGACCTGGGTCTTGGATGTTTATCTATATATGCATTTGTTATAAAATATAGTATCGTTGAGTTAGTATCCCATAACACAAGTCTTGCTTAAGAACTTACTTTGGGGCTAGCTCAATCTGTGTGATTTGTCCGTATATATTTATTTATTTATTTTATTTATTCTAAATAATTCTTTGAAAACTTTTTATGTAAATAGAACCTACTAATATACTCTTATTAAACTAAAAATTAAGATATGGGAAAGAATCCACGCGGGAAGGATTTGTTTTAATTGTTTGTTTTTCCGAATGAAGATTTTCTTTCTTTCTTCTAATTTAAACCAGTAGCCTTTGAACACCTAATACCTTACAAATAAGGCTATCGCGCTTCATATCCGTCGAACATCTCATCTCTTATACGCAATATTGCTAACCTACCTACTGATTTTAGATTTAGCATATTTTTATATTAACACTAGCAGCCCTACCCGGCTGCGCCCGGGCATGTATTATACCTCAAAACCTTCCTCGTGAATCACTCTATCTATTGGTGAAAACCGTATGAAAATCCGTGGAGTAGTTTTTGAGTTTATCGCGAACAGACAGACAGACAGACGCGGCGGAGGACTTTGTTTTATAATATGTAGTGATTGTTTTCAAATTTTGCAACTATGATGAATGCATAATCTGCGAAATCCGGTCCATTAAAACATAATAAAGCAAAGGCTATTAATGTCAACTTAGGGACAAAAACCCATTAGCTTAGGCTTGGTATGAGGTGACTCATGGCATTTCTTCGTGTACTAGCGGATCATAATAAATGCCATATAATACCGACTGAATAGGAAGACATATAAGCTTTGCTATGGTCAGGGGTGTCATTCACAACAGTATGGCTACGGGTGTGTACGAATACGGGTAAGGGTCGAGTCTCAAGGCCGAACACTAACGTCTGTAGCACACAATGTTTCGTTTCGGAATGGAAGCGTTCCGGAACGAAACATTGGCGAAACCGCGAAACGCTGTCTAGTATGTTTTTGTTTGGTGCGTCACACCGCAAGCGGAACGAAACTGAAATAGAATCGTGCCACAGTGTTTCGCGGTTCCGCCAATGTTTCGTTCTGGAATGCTTCCGTTTCGCATTCGCGGGTGTGTGCTACAGGCGTAAGAAAAAGGTTGATCGACAAAAATAGGCCGGACTTTTGTTGCCCAAGTACCTACGGATGCTAACAACTTGTAGAATAAGGGAGGTGTTTATGTGTTATGTGTAACCTTATGTACAGAGTAGGTAATAGAAGTTGCTGAATGCGTGACGAGAGACAGTTTTGTCTCGCTTGAGCGAACGCGAACGCTAGAAAAAGTTAAAAAGCCTAACAATAGCCGGACGGTCCAGATGCAGTCAAATTTGGCCGGACAAGAGGTCAAAAAGCCGGCACTATCCGGGTTTATCCGGGTAGGGATGGCAACTCATATGTGTAAAGTGTATGCCATCGAGATCTATCTTCGAACGTGTGCGTGTAACTGAAAATAAAAGAGTAAACAATATAACACAGTATATTTTTTATTCTTTCCTACTGAAATATGTACAATATTTCTTTAAGCGTAATATTTTTATAGCTTTTTTTAACAAAATAATATCTTCAGACAAATATATGTTGGCAACCCTAATGGTAACGCTACTTCCGACGCACGTTTTTCTTGATGCAAGGAAACAGCATTAAATATGATAATAAAATAAGTTACCAGATGACATATACACAAGCATACAACAAAACCCAACTGAACAATTTATCATGTTGCTGCTAATTTGTATTGTAAATATTTTGTTGGATTTTGTACTTTTGTGTGGTGATTCCTCATTCCCGTTTATTTACAAGAATATAATATTATGTCTTTACTAAAACCGGGTAGACAGAGCCAAACTATGATGTCACGAGCCCCGTCTCATAACTTTGATGCGCTTTATCTTTATAATTTTTTGATTAAAGTCGCATTATTAAAAAAATAAAAAACACGCGTTTTTGACATATTACGCCCGCCATATTGTTTTTTTGCTGACGATACATAGCCTATGACACTGCGGGGAAGAATACGAATCTAATGACACCTCACACTTCAAAATGGATCAATCTGTTTAGGGTACAGGAGGCAACAATGGAACAGACATACTTACAAACATACAATAGTAACTTACATACATGCGAAAGACATTACCTTCCTTACTTACAATATGGATTGTAAGTAAGTAAGAGGTATGGTAAGGAAGGAGGGTAATGCCTTTGTTCTTATCTAATAATTCCAACCAACATACGAGTACTTTATTATTTATTTCATAAGTACAAAAAGAGACAAATACATAAAAAATCCAAAATTGGTTTCGGTTATATCACACAGTCTAATGTGGCCCCCGGGCCGAACCCAAGCCCCAGCCCCCGAAGCCCAGTAGTTTTTGAATTTTACCATTAAAAACAAACACATAAACAATACAATCTCTCCTCTTTGTAATTAAGTATGTCTATGTATTGTTTAGTTATTTAATTGTTGTCTGTTATTTCTTCTACGTTAGCGCCCGCGCCCACCAACGCGCTAAATACGACCTTTAAATGTTATGACGTTGGGCTCTGTCTACCCCCCAAGGGATAAAGACGTGATAATATGTATGCATAGATTTTTCTGATTTCCGTGGGAAACCATTGCCTGTTTAAAGAACAGCTTAGATTACAAACTGTCCGCGTGAAATGGAATAGTGTTTGCGTTTCGTGTCAAGTTTTGTTTATATTTTACAAAGAAAATGTATTTTGGTGCATAACCATTTTTTCCACTCTTTATGAGCCTTTTCAAATAATAGAGATGCAGAGGTATTGCTGAAATGAATGTGAAGAATGCCTTAATTCTGTGGATAGGGGCGATTTGCTGACAGAAAGAGAAAATAAACTTCTGGCTATAAAAAAAATGTTTTTTGCCAAACATTTTTGAATAGGTAGCCTCAACTTTATTTATAGAACAAAGTCAACATTAATGTTTATGATCAATCTTTTACTTTCCTGTATTGGATGTCAGCTAGGTGACCAACTCGGACAGTTTTCAGTCTCGTCAGTCATCCTTTCATACATAGGCTATGATAGGTTCTGGATCTGATAGCTCACTAAGTTCTACACGGGGTCCAGTGCTGCCCTATGCGTGACGAGCTCGTGGCGCAGCGGTCAACACGCCTGTTTGCGACACGGATGGTCCCGGGTTCGATCCCAGGTCAGGTCAAGATGGAAAATTATATTTTTTAGTTTGACCTGGGTCTTGGATGTTTATCTATATAAGTATCTATTATAAAATATAGTATCGTTGAGTTAGTATCCCATAACACAAGTCGTACTTAAGAACTTACTTTGGAGCTAGCTCAATCTGTGTGATTTGTCCGTATATATTTATTTATATATTTTATTTAATCCCAACTATCCTAATCCTAACTTAATATTATAAATGCGAAAGTGAGTTTGTTTGTTACGCTTTCACGCCCTATCTACTGAACCGATCATCATGAAGTTTTGCATACACATAGGTTAGGGTACTGACAAGGATATGGACTATATATAACGTGGGTGAAGCCGCGGGTAACAGCTAACTAGTTTTAAATAAATCATTTGAAAGAAAACGTAGACGTAATTGAAAATTTAGAGCTAGGAGTGTCTGGAAAACCTTTCAAAGTATTTTATGACTTTCTAACAGTTTAAAGTGTGAACATAAAGCTTTATTTTGCAAAATCGCCAAAAGTAGCCGTTTTTGACAAAAACGCTAAGTAAAGATTCATGTTCACACTTTTTAAACTGTTAGGAAATAGTTCATAAAATAGTTTCAAGCATGGACGTACTATACGACCATGGTTTGGTTTCAAGCTTAAAATTTTCAATACCTAATGTCTCCGTGTTATTTTTAATGATTTATTAAATTCGGGCAGCACTGGACTCCGTGTATCGTATTATTCGGGGGCCAAACCGTTCAGGTCCTCACCTACAGCCTCCACAACATTGGCCTAGACTTAAATTTTATTAATGTAAATTATTTATTTACAAACTTTGCCACCAGGGTCCATCGTGGCATGAGAGATGACATACAGTCTCTGACTAGTTCAGGTGCCACAAACAAGATTGTTGCACATATTATTTACGTCTTGTAGCCCTATTAATTCTTATTGTTAACACTTCTTAATGTACGAGTTTTATTCAATAAATAATTAGGTATTTTCTTCGACATAATATTTGATATAAAATAGAGGTAATATGAAAATATGTTTTTTTTTTTTTCACAGAATGAGGAAAGGTGAAAATATAAAAAATAAATTTTATTAAATAGGTCATCGGGTCATTCTTTGATCTAAAAAACCCACCCGACATGATGATGATTTATTTTAAAATCATGCATCGAAATGGAAAAAAATTAGAAGATTTTAATACAGTTTGTCCACGTATCAGAAAGCAGTGTATTGGACTTTTTGACGAAAATAAACAAAACAATAAACAAGTGTTTATAATACTTACTTATTTTGTAAGTGATCGCGTGACGACAATTTATTTTACAAATATATATGTTAGAAGGGAAACATACATGGCTAAAATTATTATGCACTTACGACAACAATGTATAATCGACATAAACATGTAACAATCAAGCGCCGCTTGACAATAACGTAAACGTATTTGTTATATTCTTCACAAAGCACATCAACATACGAGTAATCCCCAGCCCCGCGGTTATCATGGGCGTATATAGCTTTCACGATAATGTAAGATATTTTTAACAAAAAACAAATCCGACTTCAACCCTATCAATTTGTTTGAATAAGCATAAAAATAAAATGGAAATAAGTGTAAACCGAATGGCATCCTTGTATTTTTTTTTTTGTTTTTGTGTATTTTTTTAAAAAGCGCTCGACATATTTCGATAAAAATTTAATGGGACCATCTGTAAACAATTACCTATCAAACCAAAAAAGAATTTCTTGGATCGGTCCAGGCGTCTTAGAGAAATCGGGGAACATACATAAAAAAAAGATTACGACGAATTGAGAACCTCCTCCTTTTTATGAAGTCGGTTAAAAAAGGGTTAGAGAAAAGAATAAATTTGAAACATCTGGAAAAATGTTTAAAGATAAACTAAACTTTCTAGACTTCTTTTTAAATAATTAAATCACACTGATTGAGCTAGATGGAGTAATATCCAACTCAGCGATACTATTTTTAATAACAATGACAAATATACGTAGATAAACAGATCAATCAGAAAAAAATATTTTCCATCTTGAACTGACCGGGGATCGAACCCGAAATTTGCAATGTAAGCAACGTGGCAGCCTAATGACCACCAAGAAACTTACTAGAAATTTTATATTTTTATTTTTTAACGATTTTACAATGTTAATAAAACGGGTGACTCGGCCCGTCAATTTTCGAAAAAAAATGATGTTTCAATATAAATGTGTTCAGACGGCTGCGCTATTTGTATGAAAAAACTGTTAATTTTTCGAATTTCCTGCATTATTCCTATAGGAAAAGTTATTCATACTGATGTTATTATAGTATTATCACTACATATTATAAAACAAAGTCCTCCGCCGCGTCTGTCTGTCTGTCTGTCTGTCTGTTCACGATAAATTCAAAAACTACTCCACGGATTTTCATACGGTTTTCACCAATAGATAGAGTGATACACGAGGAATGTTTTAAGGTATAATACATGCCCGGGCGCAGCCGGGTAGGGCTGCTATCACTACATATTATAAAACAAAGTCCTCCGCCGCGTCTGTCTGTCTGTCTGTTCACGATAAACTCAAAAACTACTCCACGGATTTTCATACGGTTTTCACCAATAGATAGAGTGATACACGAGGAAGGTTTTAAGATATAATACATGCCCGGGCGCAGCCGGGTAGGGCTGCTAGTATATAATATAATAACATCAGTATGAATTATAATTACAGCTGAATTATAAAATTCAGCTTTTCAACTCAGATTCTCAAAAGCCCCCCTTACATACGCCCATGCCGGTCATGCATTACGAAGGTCGACGACCGGAACAATCGTTTGATCGCCGATATCCTGTCGCATGCACTAAGCACTTGCATTGTGCTGCCAAGCACATAGGTTCCATTCTTTGAAGGACGACCGGCACACTTTTGAAATAAATGCTCTATAGTTTATACAATACTAGGTTTCACCCACCGCTTCGCTCGCGTTTCTGTCTGTAGCTCCCTCGGGAACTCTACCTTATTTTGGGTGATATACCCCACCAACCTTCCTTGGGTAGGCCTGGATAAAACAGTTGTGGGGTAGAGCCACGCTGCCAGCGAAATACACTTTTGGTAGTAACATGAATGGGGCGGATCATCTGAAGTACCTACCACACTCTCACAGAAGTCCACGTTTGAGTAGTAGCTTTACCGCTGCTATTCTTCGTTAGGAGGATAGCAGCGCTTAAGCTACTACTCAAAATCTACTCGTTGAGTGCGAGAGCCGGAGGCCCATCCCCTCTCCCTACTGGGAGAGGAAAAATAAAACGCCGGTAACGCTCTTGACATACCCCTGGTGTTGCAGTTGTCCATGAGCAGCGTTGATCACTTACCATTAAGCGATTTACTTGCTCGTTTGCCGTCCTATGACATAAAAAACGTACCCTATGCTTTATCCTTTTCAGTTGCCTAAAATGATAATGTCTATGGGTATGCAAAACTATATCTGAATAAAACGTACCCAATGTTATCCTGCTCCTTTTCTAATCCCTGTGTGGCAATGCCTACTGTGCTCTAAACCACTGCAAAATTGCATGGTAATCGTTTTAACTAACTTAAACAAAAGTGACCATTTGTGTTGCATAAATATTTTTGTAGGCATTGCCATACAATCCGAAAATAAATAGAATCTTTAGATTCATCCCAATCTTCAGTTTTATCTCACAGTTCACAAGCACTGGTCCCGTTTGATCTAATTGTGCTAAATACCTAATTACTCCTTATCTGCGCCCAGTGAGTCAAAAGTCAAGACAATTATTGTAATAAACAAATTACTCAGATTTAGCTATAATTTGTAACACTCGGCATAGTAAATTCTTTTCGTGATTGAGAAGGCTTATTAATGGCCCAATCAGTTCTGCTTTAGGTAACCCTTCAAACTAATTTTGAACTACTGTTTATACTTTAGTATGAACGTGAAGATACGTAGCGTTTTCGCCAAAAGTTGCAATTTATAATTTAAAAAAAGTAAGAAAAGGTTCAAGTTCTTACTATAAATTGTAAAATAGAAGTTTAAAGAATAGTTTTAAGGGTCGAATAGGGCTCCACAGTACAAATATTCAAATGATATCTGTTGTGAATGGGCTGTATGAATAATGGAAAATGGTATCAAAACACGTAGGTAGTAAAATATAAAATATACAAATGGGTTTTCTATCAGACGTTTTTTATATCAAAATTTAAAAATATATACAAAAATCAATAAAAAAAGTATTAATAAAAACTAAAGAGTTTGTAACATCATCTTCGTTTTCCTTCAAAGCATTTATTTAAAATGGAATGCAGCACTGGGTCCCTCAAAATTCATGCATGGCCTTGTATGATTTCCCTTTTAAAATATAAAATTGGAATTAATAATTACACAATCTGTCTTTCTAATTGGCAATATAAGAAGGTGAATTACCTAACGTCATTGTATCACATCGTCATCTATCTATCTAGGGTTGCCAGGTCTCCAAAGTGAATAGCTGGACAGAGCAGCCAGTTAAGCCGGACATTTGGGTAACAAAGGCCAGAGTCCTTAATACTTAAGTTGTAAAATATAATATGTCTGACTTACATCAAAAATGGTTGTTACCTTTGGGTTTGTTACCTTTTAATCTTCATAAAATCTATCAATCTTATCAAAAATTGTCAAATTTAAAAGCCTATCGAAGCCGGACAGGCCGAACTGCGAGTAATTTGGCCGGACTCGTAACCTAAAATCCTGACTGGCTTTATCCGGACGCCTGGCAACTCTATATCTATCTATCCCACTCCAAGCAATTACTCAAAAGTCGTCGATAAAAAACAATTGCTCTCCAAGTGATGGGTATTACATAATTTACATAACATAAGAAATTACACTATCATCAATGTCATAAATAAACATGATATAACGACGGCCATTCATCAGCGCATCGAACGAATACAAAATTTTTTGTAACTTGGACCTTTTTTACCGTGCAGATCGGCATGTGAAGGTCGATCGTTATTTGGTGATTGTTTTGATCGGTTAATAAAATATTAAGTACATTTAGAAGAAAGAAACCTGAATTACATGGAATTAATGATATCTATCTATCCCACTCCAAGCAATTATTACTCAAGCGTCGTCGATACAAAACAATTACTCTCCAAGTGATGGGTATTACATAACATAAGAAATTACACTATCGCAGCGTAACTTGGGACAAGGTCATAAATAAACATGATATAACGACGGCCATTCATCAGCGCATCGAATAAATACAAAACTGTTTCGTAACTTGGACCTTTTTTACCGTGCACGTCGGCATGTGAAGGTCGATCGTTATTTGGTGATTGTTTTGATCAGTTAATAAAATATTAAGTACAGTCCGAATCAAACTTTATGGTGGCTCGGATATTAGCTACGAGTTGCGCAGTACGTACCCCGCCTCCCCGCACACGCCCTGCTTAATCTAATATTGTGTACTGCGCATCGACTCGCGCGATATTCCGAGCCGCCATAAAGTTTGATTCGGACTGTAGATTTTGAAGGAATATATCTAAATTAACTTCTCATAGATACACACAAATCCTGTTTAATATCTAGTGATTTTATCGATACGGTCAGGGATGTCATCCTCAATTGCTACGGTGGTTGCAGTAAGGGCATCGGGTCGCACACCTCCCTAGCTGCTACTTTATCATCCCCAATCCATCCGAGTACCTTTATCCCGTTCCCCCAGTCCAGCAAACTCCTACACTTCCCTCGCTTTCGGCAACAGCGTCGAAACCGAGATAAGCCAACAAACTGCGCTTACCAACCCGCCTGCCAAGCGTGGTGAGTATTGCAAACCCCCCCTAGGATTAAAATCCTTAGCGGAGGACTATGCCCAGCAGTGGACTTCTTACGGCTGAGAGGATGATGCATTTTTTATATTAAATAAAATTGCGTGTAAATCTGAAACTACAAAGTGATATTATATATCTTTCTGTGTTCTGTGATATATATCATACCTACATTTAAAATATATTCAAAAAATAAATAAGACTACGTTTTTTGAAGTTCGTTGGACGCATTCGAGTTAAAATTCTAATCAAATATTATATTTTTAACCTGATTGGCCAACATATTGCATTAAACGCAGGTATGTATATTGATCTGAAGAGCTATTTATATGATTATTTGAGTCGCATCCGTCGGAAAATAATTAATATTCTGTTCGGTCAGGGCCGGGTCAGCTGTTAACAGGTGTGCGACGAGACCAGAGTCAACAAATTTAAATAAAATAAGTAATCTTACATCAGGTTAGGGACACAGCCTTGTCCTTGTATGCCTCAGTTGGTAAGAATTTTACTCAATCTTCTCTTAAAGATTGAGTACGGGCGAAAACAGCTACAGTGCATTAACACTAAGTATAAGTACTTACTAAGATTTCTCTTATTTCTGTGTGTGGGTATATGAGGACAGATAGAAAAAAATAGCCAAGTGCATGTCGGGCCACGGGCAGTTTAGGGTTTCGTAGTTCCACCTCATTTTATTTGTTGGTCGACTATAGCTTTTTGACTTGTGAACCCTACATAGCCGTGATAGTTCTACTTTTAACCTTATTATGCCTGAAAATTTTTACGTAACCATATATGTATTTAGTCCCACTCTGGATGTAAGGATGGGAGAATCAATATTATTATATTTTTTTATATTTATTTCACCTTTTTAATTAATCCTCAAAAATTCTAATCAGATTTCAAAAGAAACATTGGTAGTACAAACGAATATTACAGCAGGCAGATGACACAAAAGCTACATCAAAAGTAGATAGCTTCAAGTCTAACGACTAAGTGACTAGTGTTTAAAAATAGATCTCGATTCAAAACACCTTAGTTACAATTACAACATAAATTACAGGTGAATCGTGACAAGGACAACGAACGAATGTCAACTGGTCTATAAAATACAAATTCTGCCAACATGCGATCGTGCATGCACATGACACACACTAATCTACCTCCGAGAAAAGCAAACTTCTTGGAAGCCTACAAAAAATATCAATATTTAATTAACAAGACAAAGGGAAAAAACCGTAACCATAGATTGGAGTATTTCTCGGTAAGCTGATAAGTATAAACCAATAAACAGTTCGAATTATTTCTTTTCATTGAACAAAAAATCAAAATAGACTTGTTGTATTAATTTTAATTGTAAGAAACTAGCAATTTTCTCGTGACTTCGTCCGCGTTTAATCTCACCCCCCCTATTTTACCCCTACGGAGTTAAATTTTAAAAAAAATTGAAGGTTAATATGTATACAACATTCCGAGGCACAGACTTATTTATATAACACAGATAATAAAATGAATACAAAAAACTAGTAATTACACCATTTGATGATCATTAGATAAATATATTTACATTAGAAGAAGAAGATACATGCAGCGGGAGTAAGGAGTAACGTTATCGTTATAAGAATTAAAGCATAATAATCTAAACATTATCTAGATTTCAAATACCGCGACACAAAGACGACCTTTATCAAAATGCACGTGCTGGCTGGTCATGACATTTGTAGACATTTACTGACACGAAGATGGCATTAGCAGCCGAGCAACTGGAATTTTAATCAACCGTGAAGACTCTAAGAACAGTCCCTAATTTGAAGACTCCCCTTCGCTTCTTGTCTACTAAGCTTTGTTTTTAATTACAAAGAACCGTTGAAAGACCGTCCAGCCAAATGTAAGACTCATTAAGAAGGAATAATGCTATTATTACACATTCAAAGTGAATCGTTCTTTTAATCCCCTTTGACGCTTTCACTCTTGTTAGTCTTGTTTGAATTTCAGTAAACTTCTATAAATCAATAATAAATATTATTCGGCTTTTAAATCATAAGCCTTTCTGTGCAATATCAAATAATTAATTTCTTTAAGAACATCTTTTATCGCCTTCTTCAGCGAGACATTTTAATAATTATTTTACTTTTTTTTTAATATGTTTAAATTCTAACAAATGCCAAATATAAATAGAACTGAGAAGAAACACAGAATTTGACTGTGGCTCTTGTCCAAAGTCAAATAAATGACTCTTCATTGATTTCAAACTGGATAACACTCAGAATGTATATTGGATCACAGTTCACGAAGCAAGGCCAACTAAATAAGATGTAATATTTATTAGAAAAAAGTGCAAGGCCAAGCCCCCAATCGTCTTCGCGTTATATACAGATGTCGAAACTTAATTGTTTAATATTTTTGATTGGATGCATTTCTGCCTAGCCTACCTATTACTGGAATTATAATAGTTATGCTATTAACTATTATCGTTTAGACACGCTTGTTTCTCTTTATTATTTTATTCTAGTCTAGGTCAGTGTTATAGGGATTAATATTGTCATATTGGTTTTGAAGTATTTTCTATTTACCATTTGTGTAGCGTCATTTTTTACTACGGAGCCCTTATAGTTTCGCCATGTCTGCCTGTCTGTCTGTCCGTCTGTCTGACCGTCCGCGATTTTACTCAGAGACTATAAGTACTAGAAAACTGTAATTTGGAGTGGATATGTATATTTATCATGCCAAAAAAGAGGTAAGTGTCCCCTCCCCCTCTATCTGCTAAACGGATATATATGGAAAAGTGAAAAAAAATACAGCAGTAGTATATATATATATATATATATATATATATATATATATATATATATATATATATATATATATATATATATATATACTGAAGTTGAAAGGAAAACTATCAGAGCTTAGTACTAAGTACAAACTAAAAAGTTATAGGCAACCAACTTACGAAATGTACTCGAAAATGTAAAATTTCATACAATTTTCGTTGTTAGATGTTTTTAGTCATTAAACTGTGGGGTGCGAGTGTTAAATTTAACTTTTAATTTCCTGAGCTTGAAGTACAATTTCTGTCTATGCTCTGAGCAATAGTAAGTTAGTATATGTGTGGTTCCCGGCAAAGTAGAATAGGTCCAAGTCTTCCCGTGGATGACGTAGAAGGCGACTTAGATAACACGATCTAAACAAACCTTATAATAATATAAACATCAAAGAGACACCTCTAACTCGTCTGGCCAGTATGAAGAGTGTAGTCCAAATCCTCTGACTGCTCTGGCCAATATATGGCCCTGGTAGTAGAGAGAGAGAGAGTCGTGCTCCTGCAAGGGCTAAAAAAGACCTGCTGTTGAAGTTTTAGACATGCCAGGTTGACTGTCTTATCAACATATAACTTACTATCTATCTACTTACATCTGACTACATAAAATTTAACATTGAACCTAAAATTTAAGACGACTGACAAAACTAGTTTACATAGATCGTCTTCTTGGCCTTCAAGTAGTCAATATTTTGAGAAGGAAGTCGCGCGGCCTTGCATGTTGAATGTTCCACTTTTTGTGTCTGTTACGTCACGCTCGTTCAAGTTATCTAATTTGAATAAGCAATAATAAAATAAAACAGCATTAAATAATATCCAATAATCACGTTTTGTTACTTACAAGGTTGTCAGATGCATAAAATAGCGAAGAATCTCATGAAAAATAATATTAAATTTTTGATCATTGGATATAATAAATTGGTCGTTTTATGCATATCATTATTTAAGTCACATCGGTATTATTCCAATCTGTATAACGATGTAATTTTTGATAAACAAATCTATATATATACAAAAGGCAAACCTGACTGACTTACTTAACAACGCACAGGTTAAACTACTGTACCTAGAAATTTCGATAGGGGTTACTTTCATGATGTAAATGAGCACTAACAAAGGATTTTTAGAAATTTACCCGTAAGGAGTGAAATGGGGATGTGAAGTGTTACAAGGACGAAGTCGCTGAAAAATTGCTAGTAATTAAATATTTCTTCTTAGGTTAGTAGGTACGATCCAAGTTTTTCATAGATAGAAAAGTAATAATTTATTACCTAGTTATAAAGAATTTTAGCATTACACAACACTCACTAAATGTTATTATATTTGTAACAAGGTTGCCGAGCTTTGTTTTCGAATGGTTTTTGATTGCATTTCCCGCGGTTTCGGCCCGATAACTTTAATATTGTGACAAATTGCTCATAATGGAATGGCGTCAGCTGTGTTATATCTATGTAAATCTAGTGGGTCAATGACAATTATGGCTATAAAGCGTATTGATAGTGGCAGGTCAGAAACAATGGATTACGTCAACCTGCTGTTAATTCATAAAAAGTTTTTTTTTTTTTTTTACTGTGAGCTGTTTAGGTCAAGCATACTCTTTTTAGTAGGTGCGTTGCATTACATTGAATTGTTTCTTATTTTGTCTTTTATGGTCACTTAGTTTGTCACCTGGACTTTTCTTCGTTGTAACCCTCAAAGCACATTGTTCTTATACTAATTTTTAAAGTTAAATTAAATCCTTCGCATAAAAATATGCTAAATTAAAATTGCATTCTATTATATTACGGCTTAATAGGCTAAACAACATACTGTACAATTGTGACTGTACTGCTATACTGTTTGACTGTACTATTCGACCGATGTAAAGTACTTATTAGAAAAAAAAGCTCAGAGGCAGTAACATTAGCTGCTTCATTCAGATTGTTTTGGCACAAATTAATTGCACTAAGTTCAAAGCTAATTTCTGAAAATAAACTTGAAGGAACACTTAATGAAGCGTAGCGAGCCTAGCGTTTATTGTGCGCACTTGGTTACTACACTACCGTGCGTCTAAAAATAGCAAACTAAGTATTTTTATTTTTATTTATAGCCGTAGGTTCTCTTACCTACCTACCTATTTTCAACGATTATTTCTTGAGTATAGAACTCGACCATTGATCTCGACGAAATATCAAAGATGAAGTCACTTGTGGCTCTCAAATATTTTTACTTAAAACATTTTTATACGACACCAACAAGTAAAATAGTAATATATAATAATATTCTTGTTAATACGTGCTAATATTTAATTAAAACAGTGTTATTGCCACCTGTTTGCCGATAAAAAGACAATGCCGACTCGATTCACACGAAGCGGGTTGCATTCGTCTATTGTCGCATGGAAAGTAGGTTTTAGTTATAGAAAAAACAGAAGATTGGATAACAGTTCACCTACTTAGTTAGTTATAGTATGTTTCTCTCTCTGTATCTGTGATCTGGATGCCTATTTTTTAAAGGGCGCATCACCAAAACGCAAGACTTGGTTTGCAAGTCACACTCGTCTTCCTTAGAAGACTTCTTGACTTGTCAGGAAAAACCATTTTGCCGTAATTTTGAAACCAACCTATGAGAGTCGAAGTATGAGAGATAGAGAGACCATACGTTTCATGTATGTAAAGTTTACATACATTAAACGTGATTGCGGGGGAGGTGTGTGGGGAAGATTATTTCAAAAAGCGAAAAGTGAAACCAATAAAGGGTTTACCTTTCAGGCTTGGTAAGCACTTATTCCTTTGGATAGTGCTTGCATTTCCCAATCAAAAGGGTTATAGATATTATTAGGCAAGCCATTCAATGAGGTTTCCAAATATAATGCTTATTTTTTTTAAGGGTTACCTTTTTTAAGGTTTAAATTAAACGGTTTAATCGGTCCCTGATGTTAACCTCCATGGTTTTTTAAGGCATAATGTGTTAATTGTATACTTTTCTTTAAAATGATAATGAAGCATAAATAAATAAATAATGTGAATACCTGTATGTTTAAATCAGAGGTACCTACTTAAATAAAAAACACCCACTCTCAACCATAAACTTATCTATAAACGTGATTCCCAATGACGTACCTATTGAATGTTTAGAATAAAATTATGAGATATAATGTGAAGGTTTTACGTCATTGAAATACGAAACAATGATAACGCGATGTAATTGAGCTGGGATTAACAATATTTTGTTGCAAATTTAGTTTCATATATGAATGCACTAACAGGGCTTTTTCGAGATTATTAATCACATTATCGGACAAAAATATAAAAGAAACACAAGTTTTTTTTATTTTGTTGTCTGATCAATGTGCCTCATCAATTCAAAGTAATTTGTCCAATATACGCGTTCTCTAGTCCGACATGACATTACTCCGACAGCCATGTTACTTCGAAAATATGGACTACCGAACTAAAAGTAATAAAATAAAATTTTATTACGACTAGCGCTAGGAGGTAATTAAATTTACAAATCGGTCTAATTAAAGAAACCAACAGAAAGCCGATATTCGGAGGATTATGAAAATGCGACCGTGAAGTTTGATAATATCCACGGTGTGTTTGTAAATTATTTATGCCTGAATTGTCAGGACTGTAGGGCTGTCGCTGTGAAAGGAAAATTCTGTGATTTTGGAAAATATGAACAACGTACTTTTAGATTTGCTGATAATTTTTTTAATTTATTTATTTGACTATATGTTCTTCCCATAGATATCAGAATAATACTAGTGTGGTTCTTTCCAACAATTTTAAATTATTAAAGGGTACAAGTTTCAAAACACAATTGATAAAGTGGTTATTTGAAAATTGTTTTTATTCACTGAACGAATATATTAACTACTTACTGCAAATTAACATAAAAATATTTAATTTTTAATGACATTGTAAAAATTATTACAAATTTAATTATTTTCCATTAATTGTATTAATTATATTTAACATTTGACATTTATGTACCTATAACATTTGCATACCTGCGTGCCGGTTTGTGTACATTCGCAAACTCTACTACTAAACTTTTTTACGATCAGTGGCTTCCTGGTTGACACAGGGTTTGTGTGGTATAAAATTTTACAGGATTTAGTGTTATGGTATAATATGTATGTATTATATTTATTATTATATGAAGGTACAAAATTTTTAGAGTGTCAGCCCTAATTTACTTACAGAAGTTTGTTGGTGGGAAGTGAGACAGAAGGAGTTTCATAGTGTTTCCAAATCGCAATTTATGTTTGTGTAAGTGAATCGGCGCAATGGTTGCGATCTTTTAAATTATGCTAATTCATTTTTAACGCAAATCTGTGGTTGCATTTAAACTGTTTAAAGTAAATTAACTTTTATCAGCTTCCAAATCTTATGCATTCATTTAATTAATTGATTCATGATGAAAAACCTTCATGCCGTTATAATAAGCCACTTCAAACTTAAGTACTTATTATGTAAATAGTAGAGTCAGAATTGCACCGTTTTTATATGTGCCAAATGTCGTAAGTGTATGTATATATAATTTGTATGTATGTCCGAGCATATTTCAGAAACTATAAGTAGGATTGCATAAAACATTATTTTTATTGATCTAGATTAATTCTAGATAAGAGAAGAGAGTAAGTTTCATCAAAAAAAATAATTAGGAGTTTTTGAAATAGATAGTTAAAAAGATATCTGTCACAAGGGAATTTTGATTAAAGTTTAATGTTTTTAATTATTTTTATTACATTAGTATTAAGAGTATTTAAAAAGTTGATAATACCATACAACGAGAAATTATAAATAATGTAGCTTCCAATAGCTATACGTATTGAATATAAAACAAAAAGTAACAAAAAGTATATTTAACCCAGACCGGATATAGGCTTACGCCTTCCTCTGTCTGTGCATATACTAAGCAAACCTTAGTTTGCACAGCCTGTGACGTGAAAAGGTCACGCTAAAGAAGTGACATTGTGTGTACTTTTATTTTAATTCTAAAGAGGGAAAAAGCTGTCGGACTTATATGACCGAACGCAAGACAAGATATGAACCAAACAAATTTTGGATGAGAGAGAGAATATTTCTGGACAGGACTTCTTTTTACCCGACTGACCAACTTAAAATAAGGGTAGAGTTTTTCATGGCTCGTCACTGTTGTGATAAGCCATGAAAAACTAAAGTTAGCGATGATGACTCATCAGTCATCATTATTAGCGAGTTGGGACACAAAAAATAACATTTGGTGATTGTTTTATTCTCTCCAACATACTATTTAAATGGAATAAAGACAACTGGACGAGTAATGTTCAATTAATTGAAAAAGGCATAGTATATTGCCCTAGGCTTCACTCGCAGTACAGCATTGAGCAATGTTATAGTGAAAGGACAGGTTGAAATTGATCTCAATGGGTGCTGGTGCGAGTTAAAAAAGCTGTGTGTATTTTAAACTAGAGCACCGTTTTTCAATAATAGAATTTAACATGAGTATGATAAAATAATAGCATGGTTGCAGTTGAAGAGTTTACAGAGATCACAACCAAGAAAATTTTATGACAGATCCATCGGTTACAATCTCAAATATCGGTACTCATGCAGTCCTTCTTCGGGAATCACCGTGTGAGTGAGTAAGGCATGGGGTAAGTACAAAATAACCCAAAGGTTAGACGTGCTTCCGATTTACAATCGGCCCCAATGAAGATAAGATAAGATCGGTTACAACTCTTTTCCAGAATTGGCCCAATCAAAATTGGAATTCCTAAAAACTTTACAGATTTTTGTTTAAATTATTTTTTTAGGATTCAGACAACTTTTCGAGAGTATTCATTCTGGTAAATCTGGTTATTTATAGTTTTTATTTCAGTTGAATTATAATATCTTATGTAACGTATAAAAAAAGTACTAACATTGATATTATAATTCAACAGGAATAGATATCTCATCTGAAGGCACGCGCTCTAGCAAATGTTCTGGCAAGCTTAGTTCCAAAAGTCATTGCTAGATGGTAGAAGGTCCACTGCTGGTTTACTAGACTAATTAGAATGTGTTAAAGCGTAAAAATGGATAATACGCATTTATTAAGTAAGATAGACTAAGATGAGAAATAAAATAAAAAGTAATCAAAAGAAATGAAATAATATATTTTTTTTATTGTCTGAATATGCACTAAAAATTATAGCACTTATAGATTTCTTTGTGTATAGTTGTAGCGCCACTTATGTGTACTCTGTACTATGTGAGACAATACCTAAAGCCAGAGCAGTCAGAAGATTTGGCCTACTCTCTCCACGCTAGCCAGACGGGTTGGAGATGTCTCTTTGATGTTTATAAGCTTTGGATTGGATTATACACAAATTTGGAGCACCCGCTCTCATCTCAAAACTTGCACCACAATTTTGCAATCCCGCGGCGCTGTGGGTAAATAGCGGTTATTTGAGGACGCTAATGAAGTAAAACATTGTTCAGATTCGCGGTACATGGTACACCTGACATTGCGACCACAATGCTGTCTGCGTCGGTTATAAATTATAGAGAGCAGCGGGTGTAGCCTTTCTTACAATACGATGCAATTTATTGATAGAAGTCATGACACAGTCAGTGCTAAAACTTCAACCTTCATAGATATACACATGTACCTATATTGGTCTACAACATCAAGAATGGAGTTCCAAACATAATCCGCTGATATTGCGACTTGGGTATTCATTGTTTTATCCATATTAATTTTAAGGCGCAAATGCGTTTGAACCGACATTAAGCCGAGCAGGCAAGTAGTATATAAGTGCTATTTCCCAATTCCAAACAATAAAATTATGATATACTTACGTATCATAGTATTTGTACGGACTAAATTTCTCTTTTAATTTGTTTAAATTTGTTTAAAATATATATTTCTGTTCTATTCTAATTGTTGATACATAAGAGTAATTCCGTGATAAGTTATTCTTTTGTTGCTCATTTTAATTTGCGATCAGACGCGTGGGAAAGTGCGATCACTTGGAAATGCGCTATGTAGAATGATATAAAAGCTTTTTCCCCTGATAATTTGTTTACAGTTCCATAGAAGCAATGATACTTTTCCTTTGTCTTAATTCTTCAAGGAAACAACGAATTGTAGAACGCAGTACAGATTCTTTATAATTGTGAAATTTAGGTGTTTGTTACTAAAACTAATGACGATTACGAGTTCGAATAAAAGTTGAAACATTGGTAACCATACCGTGATTGAAATAGGGCTCTATCACGAAATTATGTTGGTACCTAATTTCGTGATAGCGTCCTATACGTGACGGGGATACACTTAAAAGAACCTTAATAAACTTGCAGCCATACATAGCATATTCAGATTGCATATAATTATCAAGAGAAAACGTTTTCAAAGAGGCCCTAGAAACCTAGAAACCTTTGGTTATGAATGTTGCTTTCTACAGAATACTTGTATGTTTTAAAACAAAAGAAAATTAAGTTTTTCGGTTAAAACGGGACCCTATTACTGAGACTTCTATGTCCGTCTATCTATCTGTCTGTCAGTCACCAGGCTGTGTTTCATCAGCCGTGATAGCTAGCTAGACAGATGAAATTTTCATAGATGATGTATTTCTGTTGCCGCTAAAACAAAGAAGAAAATAAATATTTAAGGGGGCCATACAACAATCGAAGTTTTCTGGCGTTTTTTTTTTCTAAATTAATAACCGCAACAGGTAGACTCTTGAAATATTCACAGAATATTTAGGTAGTAGTATTATTCACTTTAAAAACTAAAAATAATAACAAAATAAATATTTAAGGGTGACTCCTATACAACTAACATGATTTTAGTGCTGTTTTTGCTTTATATTCTAGTCCGACTTGCACTTGGCCGATTTTTGCTATTTATTTCAACAATTTCCATTTACCTTAACACAATGCCAGCCTTGTGTATTCACTTGTCGTATTATACAGACGTGACATTTACATTAGACGCGCATTTTCCGCTAAAGGCAAAGAATATGCATAATGATTTATCTCTACAAATATTATATATATTGTATGCACGTCCTTGTCATAAATAGTTAATAAATTCTTGGAACCATTTGTGAAGCATAAAAATAAATTATGCCAAGTGCTGGTATTAATTTCGGCCTGCGACACGGATGGTCCCGGGTTCGATCCCCGGTCAGGTCAAGATGAAAAACGATCTTTTTCAGATTGACCTGGGTCTTAGATGTTTATCTATATATGTATTTGTTATAAAATATAGTATCGTTGAGTTAGTATCCCATAACACAAGTCTTACTTAAGAACTTACTTTGGGGCTAGCTCAATCTGTGTGATTTGTCCGTATTTATTTATTTATTTATATTTATATTTAATACACTTACACTTTATTGTACAGTTAGAAAATGCGATTGCACTAGCATCTAGCTGCGGCTTCACTTGCGTTTAAGAAGCTCCCTCGAAAATTACTTTCTCTGTAATAAACGAACTTGATTACAATACTAATGTGTAAGAGGATATCTAGGTAAATATTTAAATTACTATACCAACTATGGACCTCTTTTTGACTCCGTTAAGGGATTGATTTTTTAAAACATTCATTGGTTGGTCATAAATAGCAACTTTCATGGCGATAGGTTGCAAAATAATAAACTTATCGTACTAACTTGTACCCCTTACGTCGATATTTGACCCTCTCAAGGGATGATTTTTCAAAAGCCTTTATTAAAGTAATCCAAGTATTTACCCAAAATGATAAATGTTGACTTTCACAGCGATGGTTCAAAAAGTTAAGATAGTTCCATACTTGACAATGACATCAGTTCAGACTGGGAAGATCTCTCTGCTGGCGTTCCTCAAGGTGGAATTCTATCTCCTATCCTTTTTTCTATTTTTATTGACGGCATTACGGCATCTCTTTCTTCAAATTTTCACCTCTATGCGGATGATATGCAAATCTATGCAGCATCTCCTTTGGATAACCTCAATGTAGCCATCAATACCATCAACTCAGATCTCACCAAAATTGCTGAATGGTCTCGGGACTTTGGCCTGGTGGTTAATGCAAGTAAGTCCCAAGCTATTATAATTGGAAGTCCTTATTTTATTGCTAAGGTCAATGACATGATGGTCCCTAATGTAGTTTTTGATAATAACATAATTCCTTTCTCTTCTTCAGTCACTAACTTAGGGATCATTATGGATCAGACTCTCTCTTGGATCCCGCACATTAATGAAATCAGCCGTAAGACTTATGCCTCCTTACATTCCCTTCGTCGTTTACAAAATTTTCTACCAACTGACACTAAGATTCTTCTTTCTCAATCGCTCCTCATGCCCCTTCTGGATTATGCTGATGTTTCTTATTTAGATGTTACTGAAGAGCAATTGGACAAATTGGAACGCTTGCAAAATCAAGGCATACGTTTTGTTTTTGGTTTACGCAAATTCGACCATGTTTCAGAGTTTCGTCGTCGGCTAGGTTGGCTTCCGATCAGAATTCGACGTAATGTTCACACCCTTTCCTTGCTATTCAATGTACTTTTCAATCCGTCTTTTCCAAATTACCTTCGTGAAAGATTCTCATTCCATGAAATTGACAATCGTTTACGTGGTAGTAATAATCCTAAGTTGAACATACCACCTCATACTTCTCGAAAATACAGTAGGTCTTTTACTGTGCTTGCTGCCCAACTGTGGAACACGCTTCCTCTAGATGTGAAGTTGTCAACTTCCATTGACTCCTTTAAACAGTGCGTAAAAAGATTTTACACCGATTCGTTGGAATTTTGAGCATAATAGTTTATGTATGTATATAATTTGTATATTTATGTATGTATATACTTAAGATTAAGATTTGATGTATGTTATATAAATGTAAGTCTAGTAAAATGATATTGTTCTTAGTTTAGTTTTATCCTCATTGTACATTGCTACCCTGTTGCCTTCTTATTTGTCCTCTTTCATTCTGGGTTGACTGGAAGAAATCCCTTCCTGGGATAAGTCCGCCTTTGTACGTGTTTACTTTTAAGAATCGCCTTTTGTTGTATTTTTTTTCTTTATGTACAATAAAGAGTTACAAACAAACAAACAAACAAACTTGTTACCAACACTTATTTGACCCATTCAAGGGAAGACTTGAAAAAAATAATGACTAGCTGACGATTCGGACAAAAAAATAATAATCGGACAGGCTGTCCGAATAGACACATTAACGTGCGGTTTTTATTAATTTTTGGCGGCATACTGCAAAATATCATATTTTTATCTTGACAACTCACCGTCTTTTATAGAATTATTACCTCCTTAGGGACGGATTCTCAAAAATCCCTTCTCACTTACATTATAAAAAGAACTTTTGTACTACATTCCAGATCAGTGTCGCCAAGCGTGTCAGGTAGGTAGTAGGTATATATATGTGGTAAAAGCCTGTAGCTGCCAATGAAACGAAAACTTGTTTTTCCTCGAAATTACACAAAATTATGTTCCTACGTCTGTACCTGTAAATTGACCTCTGTTCGAAGATCTTCAAGCTGAGTGATTAAGGAAAATATCAGAAAATCTTTTTAGTGTGCTTATGCAAATGACATACCTAATCGTACATATATTTACCTAATGTGAGCGTTAACTGGTATCAAAGTTCAGGAAAATATTAAGTAGGTATACTCATTGTTTGTTTTTGATTATTAAGATTGCAATCTTTTATGAGAGTTAGCATATAATACGAATGAGAATGTGTATAATTGTGTAAGCGGAAGAAATTAGAATATAATAGGTACTCATACGAGCCTAAAATGTTCCATCCAGCCGAGATCATTTCGTGTTAAATTAACAATACCATGTCTAGTTAGCTTTTATGTTTTCGTCTGTAAACTTTTTGCGTGTAAAATATAGTACCTATAATATAATGTAGTTTTTCTAAAGAGTAAAGAGACTTTGTAAAAAGTTTCAACCATATTAATATATCTGAGATATAAATAATGAATTTTTATCCATTTTTTTTTATAAGAATTGGTAACAAAGCACATAAAGGTTACATATAATGTAAACTAAAGAACAAAAACTCTTAAAATTAAGAAGTGTATATTTATTATTAGTTTCTCTTGTCGCTCTAGTTCTCACTTAATTCATTTTCCTCCTATGAAAAATAGTCTTTAACGACCAAATGACGTCTTTTAATTTAGTCTGCATTCGGCCTTTTGTCTTTACGGTTCGTTAAAAACAAGCTCTTTCATGGAGCAACAAACCATGTCGAATTAGTGATGTTAGCTGGAAGTATTTCTAAAGTCGTGAAGCGAAGCGGTCACCTTACGTTGGCGGGTGCGATGGCGATTTCAAATTGTTTTACATAACTGTTAAAATCATAGATTAAAAAAAAATCGTCTCTCTGGTTAAAATAGACAGCTAATTACGTCAAATTCGAGCAAAGTCCCAGCACAGAAAATTTGTTAGTAACATTACTACATTACAAGGTCATTGGAAAAGAGATGATTGAAGCCGATAACCAGAGCAAGAAAGCACACTCAAAATAGACCTAAACTAGGAGTTTAGGTCTATTTTGAGTGTGCTTTCGTTCACTAGTGCGAACCTAAGATTACAATTAGGAATAAATCAACTTTCTACTTAAGTATCGTTTGTTTACTTATGTAATATGCTAAATAGAAGACGATTGTATTAAATTATAAACTGTTAGTAGTATTCAAGGTGGTAGAGTGAAACATTATTCAGTTTTCTGTGTTTTTATCTGTAATTCAAAGCACAAGGCTAATATCTAATAGCAACATCTTGTACCCGCTCGCTCCCGCTTCCGCTTCGATTTGATCGCGGCCTAAAACCCTATTATTCGGAGCGGGTCCACTCGACTCGATTACATAAATCGAGTTAAACGAGTTGATTATCCGATTATCACAAGCGTGACACGACGTGTTTATATTGTCAAGTTATTTTTAATTTTGGTGGGATGTCGACCGAAACGGTACACGATTTTTTAAATGTTCCGCAATTTGTTTATTGCATTTAATCAAAATACTATCTTATTCCTGTGAATTAGATATTATTTAACGACAATTTAATGCGAAAGGTAGAGGTTCTCCTTACTCATACTTCCTTACTAGTAATTTTATTTGTAAGCCAATAAAAAAAATATGATTGAGGTAAAAATATTTAAATATTAAAATGTTTTCGTAAAAGAGTAAATAATACACACATATTAAAAAGCTCTTAAGGTTTTTTCTGCCATACCCTGTTCGAGGCTTGGGTTCCATCTAACGAGAGGGAAGGATATTCTTTTCGTCTCTTTATGACCAATGAGTTCGATAGTCTGGTAGCCAGGCGTACGTAGCGTACTCGTACCTAAGCAATTTTGCTATCCCTGGCGCGTGTCTGGCGCAGTCCCCACTGAGATGGGTGGCAAATAAAACATCTGCAGCTCCTCTGTGGTTCAAAATTCGGAAGGTTCGTTAAACCATTAGTGCCGCCATCATTGGCATTCGTCAAGAAAAGTCAGATTTTTTTGAAAAATCATCCCCAGTAGCTGTCACTTATCACGAAAAGCAAAACAAATATAGTGTCCAATGAATACGAATTCATTGATTGCCCTAAGGGCGTACACCATCTGTTCAGTCCGACATTGATAAGCACAAGGTCGTGATCTACTCCCATAACTTGAAACTGCGCATAGAATTAGGTTGCCTTGACTAGTTCCTACTTACCAACCTTGCAAGATTAAGGTTAACCTAGATCTTTCAAATGGTGAGAATGCAGTTAATCAAATAGAGCCGAAATCGGATATGCACGAAAAGTTTTTTTAATAAACATAGGTAAGGTTGTAAATTTTAGTTTTTCGTTGATCGATATCGATATTGTTTGTGACAAATTAACGTCTGTAGGTCTAGGTCAATACGCGCAAAGTAGCACCGTGTCGGAGCAGAGTGGTTTCGGTAAAACGTACGTCGGAGTAACGTATTGGGATGTGTTTCACATCTCCAGTGTGTTCCATTTGAATTATGTAGCGGGTATTTAGTGGGTACCATCTGATAATAATTGAATGTAGAAATCTGGCGTTTGACAATGAAGAAAATGTTCCGTTGATATGATCACAGTATGATATTTGGTCATTAATAAATAAAATACTTTCCGGTAGGGACTTCTCGGTTCCTATCCACTTTTTTACCACATTATTTGAATATTCTTTTTTAGCCCTAAGACTATTCTACTTTCAGTCCTGCCCAAAAAATATTAAGTAATTTTTCGTATCCTACATAAATTGATTCCGCTTTATAAAAGTCCCAGTAAAATTGACACAAACTGTGTAGTTTACCTTTACCCAAATAAATACTATCACGTCTCTACCCCTTGCGGAGTAGACATAGCCCTAGGTTAAAACCCAAAGGCCACGTTTTGCTTTGCTCCGCTCATTCGATTTATAAATTAAAGCGACGATCTTTACATTTTCAATTAATCCCTTTACCGGCTTTTACACGGTCTGCGCGGGAAGAAAAGCAGCTAGTGTAATGTTTTTTCTGTTCTCCCAAACCAGCATGGAAGTCTACCTTTTCATGACGTTTATAGTTGTGGTATATTGATTTATGTGACAGATAATAATTTTACAAAGTTAGTCGATTGGAAAGTTGTCGCGGGCTAAATGCCTTGCATAAGAAACAGGATTTTAGTGTTATAGGTTTTCAGGGCATTTCTGGCCTAGAAAGTATACACTCACTTCGAACATATTATACCACAGAACACGGAAAGATATATTATACGTTGTAAAAACGTTGTTGTTGAATATATGTATAAGTAGAGGAATATAACGAAGTGCGTCATTGCATATAACCTAGTCAATAAGCATAGGCTTACACTAAAAAATTATGAAAAACTTTTTTTCAGTATTTTTTTTACCAAAGTACAAGCACAGATTTCTTCATTTAACCAAAATAATTAAAACTGTTAATTTCTTGTCAGAAAAAACATAAATAAGATTAGCAAAAATTTTCAAAATTTTGGTTCAGTTCAAATTTAACTTACAAGATTAGTTAACAAATTTCCAAGACAGATGAAACTAAATGAAATCATGCAAAAAATATTTCCAAAGAGAATAAAGGATCTTCAGCAATTTTTGTTAAGCCCTATAAATCAATTAGGTATAGAGAAATCTGTAGCATACCTTGCGTAACAATTAAGCGACATGCTACACTTAATGACCCATCTGCTACGAGACATTGAACCCTAATCCATCGTGATAAGGGCCACAAGACCTCGGATGGTCAGCCGAGACATTGACCCAGTGACGTTATGCAATGCAAGCGTTGCATAACGCCGTCCTTATGCGTTGATGCGTGCATCAATTTGGCGAGTGCAACAATTTATTGTACCTACAGTCCGAATCAAACTTATGCACATACTCTGTCTAATCTGTGACTTTATGGCGGCTCAAAATATAGCGCGAGTCGATGCGCAGTACTCAATATTGGGTTCAGCGGGTCGCGCGCGGGGAGGCGGGTAGGGTTGCTACCTTTATTTTTTTGTCAATAGAGTACATTGGTTATTATTGGTACAGAAAAAAGTACATAGTATCAAAATAAAGTATTATTTATTTTTCTTTGTTATTATGTTTAAAAACATATTTTTTATTGCTTTTTGCAGATTGTATCAAATTAGGATCTCGACTCAACATTGCACAGCATCTTTAAAATCGATATTTAAATTGAAATAAATAAGTAATTCATTTTTTTAACTTTAAATTCTTCATCAACTTTTCAATATCACAAAGAAATCAAATCATGCGAAATAAAGTATTTTCGTGTACTTTATTGTTCTCATAAAGTACAGAGTACAAATGCCTGAAATAACGTACAATACTTTATTATAAAGTACGGGTGGCAACCCTAGAGGCGGGGCGTGAACTGCGTAGCTCGCAGCTAATATTCGAGCCGCTATAAAGTTTGAATCGGACTGTACCTTTGTCAGGATTTCAGGAATAGGATATTGACAGCCACGTGGCGCAGTGGTTACCACCGGCCTGCGATATCAGAGGTCCGTGGTTCGATTCCTGGCCAGCTCATGACGGAAAAACAATCTTTTTCAGATTGGCTTGGGTCTTGGATGTTTATCTATATATGTATTTGTAATAAAATATAGTATCGTTGAGCTATTATCACATAACTCAAATCTAACACCCAACAACTAGAAACCATGAGCGAGGCCTGCAGCACACCCTCTGCGGTTCTTTGCTTTCTCGACGAGCTGGGTTGGCTCGTGTAAAACAACTGTAGCAACCCACCAAAGAAGGAGATCTGGGATCTCCTATCAATAGAAGACCGAGGAATGGACGTCTTCTGTTCACACACAATGGGCCCGAATAGGCGGCCTAAGTGTGGAAAATAGCCCACGGTAGCAGTAAGCATATCTAACACAAGTCTATAATAATAATAATAATAGTTCTCGAAAATGGTAGTACCACATTGTACTGGGATCAATCCATCATCACTGACAGGACTATTGTAGCCAATAAACCTGATATAGTGGTGGTGGATCGATCAGAGCGGCGCGCAATGATTGTTGATATAACAGTCCCGCATGATGAGAACCTCGTGAAAGCCGAAAAAGATAAGCAAATTAAATATCTTGACTTGGCTCGCGAGGTTGTCGACATGTGGGATGTTGACTCGGCGATCATTGTGCCGATAGTAGTAACAGCCCATGGCTTAATTGCCAAGAGCCTCGATCAACACCTAAAGAGGCTCTCGTTAGGCAGCTGGATCAAGGGCTTGATTCAGAAGGCAGTACTTTTGGACACGGCCCGTATTGTAAGGAGGTTCCTTTCCCTGGAGCCCTGACCGCCGGTAGCTTGGACCCTGTTCCCGATACCGGTGGGCTACTATTTTTATATTTTTAAATGTTTTTTTTTTTATATATTTAAATATTTAAAAATGTAAATAATATGTGTTAAAATAAATAAAGGAAAATAAATAATAATAATAAATAAATTTTATTTTTCTCTTGACAATTGGTAGTACAGAGTAAGTTCTTAGTTACTAAGTAGCTTATATACATAATAAGACATACCTTTGACCGTGAACTTGTATACTTTGTGAAGACACTAGTTCCTGAATAGGTCTCCTAAGAGACCTGTGCTACAGGTAACTAGGCCCCTCCCTTGGAATACATGTTGCAGTCGCTGGTGCTTACATATACAAATATTATTATAATATATACAGTATGTGTCTATACCTAATACATTTATCTTAACTTATGCTATTATTATTTTTACTAATCTATTTACGTACTAGGTTATAATTTTTTTTTTTTTTTTGGCTGTCGTGATTTGTATTGTATGTATGTTTGTGAGTTGTATGTGTATGAAAGTGTGTTTTTTTATGAAAGTGAGGTGAGTGTTTGTGGGTGATCAAGTATGGTATGGGGTGGCGGAAGGATAGAAAGATAGGAAGTGCTTGGGGTCAAATCATAGTTTATAGTATATATCTCTTTGGGGCTTAGATCGATCTGTGTGATTTGTCCGTATATATTTATTTATTTCATCATCATCATCATCATCATCAGGTCTTTCCAGTCTCCACTGCAGGAGCACGACCCTCTCTGTTCTACCAGAGCCATATACTAGCCTGAGTAGTCAGAGGATTTGGCCTACATTCTCCACGCTGGCCAGACGGGTTGGAGAGATTATTTATTTCACGCAATATATTTATTAGGTATTTATTGCGGTTTCGGTCGGGTTTTCACATTCCGCTGAAAACATGGAATCGCGTCACCAGCGATTATGTATGATTCAATATGATACGATATTTAATTTACCAAAATGCGTCATCAAAAACGCTGGTCAGCAAAGCGGAAAAACGTGATGTTTGATGTCCACGATAATGAAGAAAACGTGACCAGCGGTGGGCGGACATGCGGCATACGGAACCGAAACCATCTAGGTACCAGTGATCAAGGTCGGAGCATATCGCAATATGGTATAATATAATACATGAATATTGAGATTAATTCACAGATACAATACTACCTAAATCCTAACTAATATTATAAATGCGAACGTAAGTTTGTTTGTTGTTACGCTTTCAAGCCCTATCTACTGAACTGATCTTCATGAAATTTTGCATACACAACACATAGGTTAGGGTACTGAGAAGGACATACGATACATATCACGGGGGTGAAGCCGCGAGTAACAGATAGTTACATCTAATTTACTTACATTTCTAATGTTAGGGTCATAGGGACAAACTGTGGTTTTATAAGGCAGTAAGGTGCATACTTTCTGTGGGGTTAGTCCAAAAGACTACAATTTTTTGTGTTTTTTTTAATAGGCTTTGACACACGCTTCTAGTTCTTGTACTCAATATTGGAAATATCCATAGGGTTGCCAGCATTACTGTTAAAAACACGGGGATTAAGAACTATCCTGTTTTTCGCTCTTTAATACTTTTTAATGTTCTATAAAAAAAAGAAAACTGTTTTTATGACTTGGTATTTGGGGCTGTAGGCCCTACCTATATAAAAATGACGGAATAATCAAAATAAAGCTTCTATATTCTATGTAATAATGAATGAGCTCCTCGTTTACTTTAAATAAACTTTAATTGCGAAGAGGTTTTTAAATATTTTAAATTTAATCAAAATTAAATTAATTAATTAATTAATTTAATCATACAAAAAGTTTAAAATATGTCTTTTTAACGTCAAGAAAAATTATGTTTACTTTTCTTGAATACTCTTTATTTAATTTATCTAGACTATCAATTTTTTCTTGTAAAGATAATTGGCAACCCGAAATATATACTATATATATATATGTATAAGTATGATGGAAAATATTAGACTTATTTAGTTAAAACTTTTTTTAGCCTTATCCCTCTCTCCAATGTTTGACATTGAAAGAACTCAAAACATATTTTTAACTGAGACAGGTTTAACGGCAATTACATTCTTCGTAATAACTTATTTCGCATGCATATATTATATATACTTATATTTATATATTTAAAGTATATATAATATTGCTAAACTATGAATTGCAATTTAAATTATATATTTCTTCAATTATTTAAAGACAGTGGCATAAAAAATAAAGTATGATTACTAAGTACAAGTCTGCAAATTTAAATCCTAATTTAAACACAGCTTTGACCATGCGTGTTTGGCTTCTGTCATCATAACATAACTCATTTATAAGTTTAGAATAATTTTCTTAAAAAGGTCTTGTACCTAGATGCTATGGACAGAAGCAAAAAAAGTACGATTATATTTTTTTTCTTTTTTTAATTTTATGAATTGTCAAGTCAAATAAAAAATAAAGTCAATAAACGTAAAATTAATAAAGTAATTAATGCCTTGGCCTTCGTTTCGTTTTGCGCCAGACAAGCTACTTTCAAGATTTAAGAAGGTACAATTATAAATAAACAATCGTGCAAGAAAACACTAGCACGATAAATTATAATTATTGAAACAAATACATTGAAATATCAGTTTATAAAGATTTTGGTTTCAATAACGGGTTCCACTTGAAAATTAATTATGCTAAATTACATAAAGGTGATGTGATGCAAAATTTTTATTTTATCAAAACGGTTTCATATAAAAATTAATCGGGACAGAGTCCTGGAATGCAAATTAGGACGCGTTCCCCAAACCACTTGGGATGTTTCGCAAAATCGGAATACCTGGCAACACTACTGGCAAAAGGCGACAGGAAAGAGGTATGCCAATCAAAATTAGCGCCACCCCTCAAATAAATCTTTTCATCCTACAAAATATCAAATTTAAAAAAATAGTATTACTTAAACACCCTATTTACACATAAAAAGAGAAAAGCCGGCCAAAAGTGGTCACTTTTGGTGTTGCAAGTACCTAATTACTAGCATTACACTGTTGGTTTTTTAAAATTTAGGATTAACACACAATGCCACAGCGACACAAAAATTATGGCAAATATACTTATCCGGTACTCATTCGTAGCCCTATGGTGGCCCAATTATATCAATACTAGCTTTTACCCGCGGCTCCGCCCGCGTGATATATAGCCTATGTCCTTCTCGGTACTCTAACCTATGTGTATGCAAAATTTCATGATGATCGGTTCAGTAGTTACGGCGTGAAATAAACAAACAAACAAACTCACTTTCGCATTTATAATATTAGTTGGGATTGGGATTTACAATATCAAACATTTTGTCGTAGGATTATCAACGTGTCGCGTACTGCGGCGATCTCGATAGCGCCCGATTCAGTCAAGTGCAATTGACGCATTACGCTCTTTTCATTCATACAAATTCTTTTCTATACTTACGAATTATAGTAACTTATTAGTAATCTGTGGCTATACTTGCATATAATTGGCCTTGCTCTCAACTTTTCGCTTCATTTCGCGCCCATCCGCTTGACAGCGAAAGGAGCCGTCCTTGGCTATATACTAGTAACTAGTAAAGTAATGCTCGGTGTTCCTCTGCGAGATCGAATCAACAAGGAGATTCGCAGACGAACAAAGGTCACCGACATATCTCAGTGGATTAGCTCTGTGAAGTGGCAGTGGGGGGGCATCTAGCGCAAAGAACCGATGGCAGATGGGGCAAAGGTCTCGAATGGCGATCACGCACCGGCAAGCGTAGCGTTGGACACCCACCAACCAAGTGGGCAGACGACCTGACCAAGGTCGGCCGAATGCAGTCCGCTTCTGTGTGTCGTATTGGAAATCCTAAGGGGAGGCCTATGTCCAGCAGTGTACTTCTTGCGAGGTGATGGTACATCATCATTAGGTCTCTTTTAGTCACCTCGCCACTGCAGGAGCATGACTCTCTCTGTACTACTAGAGCCATATATTAGCCCTAGGAGTCAGAAGATTTGGCCTGCACTGCACGCTGGCCAGACGGGTTGGAGAGGTCTCCTTGATGTTTGCAAGCTTTAGTTAGCTTGTGTTTCCTAATGCGCCTTCTACGACATCTACGGGAAGACTTGGACGAGGTACAAGCATACAAATTATTTGTGCACCTGTCTGGCCTTGCTCTCAACTTTTCGCTTCATTTCACGCCCATCCACTTGACAGCGAAAGGAGATGTCCTTGGCTATGTAATTACTAGTAACTAGTAAAGTAATATTAAAGAAATGTTACTAATATCATATTCATTCAGATCTTTGTTAGGCCATGCCATTTGCTGAGATCTTTTGTTTGGTGGTTTTGTAATGCAAATAGCATTGCTTGTGCTGGCGAAATAATAAAATAATGCTATCTATTAACTAATGACTTATCGAATTTAATATAGGACAACACAAAAAGACTTAATTAATTTAGTAAGTATTTTAAATTGGACAAGGAGAATCATGTGATTTACACTCGTACCTGACTAGGTGCTTCATTATTTGCATTGTTGACCCGGGGGTCGTGGGTTCGATTCCCTCGGGAAGCATACTTTGTTAGGTTTTTCCAGTTTGGTTAGGGCATTGCAGGCATGAATCACCTGATTGTCTGATAAGAAAGATGATTCCGTGCTTCGGAAGGCACGTTAAGCCGGTGGTCCCGGCTGCCATCTGGTAGTCGTTAAAGGAACCACGTCAGAGGCCGAGATGCGGTTCCGAAGAACTCTGACACCAGGGTGTGCATGGTCGACTGACCGTGTCACCTACACGAAATGATGATGATGATTATTGTTTTTTGCCAAACCAGATATCGGCAAGATTTTTTGTGGGGTCCAAATAGTTACTGCATTTTTTTTTATCGAAACATTGTCTTTGTCGAAATCTAGAATTTCTGAGGCTACCAGTATATTTTTTTCTTTGTTTGTATCACAATTAAGCAGATATGATACACTCATACAAACTTTCATATTTACTAGCGGTCACTGAACCTCAAGAACCACCATAATAGTACATGATTCCAGGAACACAATGACCTTTAGCTGTAAAGCATTTAGTGCCGTAAGTAGCCAGGAACTTTAGACGATACCTGGTCACGCACTGTTTCTTAAAAGTATACTCTATTTCTATGAACATAAGTTTGTAAGTCTATAATAAGCTTAATAGGAAACAGGTCCTATAATCTAGTACATAGAGGCAATTGCAAAGCGCGGATCCACCTTGACAATCGAAGGGGGAGGGCTTTTTATTTGACAAGTTTTTTTGCGGTACTAAACCACTCTCCGGAAAAGTAGACTAATTTAATTTAACATGAAACAAAATACCTCCCCATAAGCACGAGGACTTAGCAGTACAGGCTCGAAATCTAAAAAAATAAATTATATTTAGGCCATCCGTGGCTAATAGTAGGTAATTTAAGTTAGTAAATTATGTGTGCCAAATTTAATCAAAAATCGTCGATTCGTTTTTGGCTTTTGCTAACAGAAAACATGTAGATACATATTTTTTGAGTTTAATATGCATTAGTATGATTAATCTAGGGTTCTTTAAAAATGAACTCAGAATACAGAAATCTTTAGAAGCCGCCTTCAGACAATTTTGTTTGGATCTAAAACGGGTCTGAAAATGAGGCGTATCGCATGCGTTACGGTCTTCCGTTGCTAAAGGATTACCTTATTCGTAGCTATAGGAGGTCTTTTTACCAATTTTAATTTCATTAAGATCTTCCTTCTCATCAGTGGTCGTTTCGAAATGCTAATAGGTTTTCGATGTATGAAAAAAAATAAAGATATAAGAATATTATCTAGAAAAAACTTTGACGTGTTACTACTCGTGTAATGCGGTTTCTACAAATTTCCATATCCTAAGTGTATAGACTAGTGCCAGGGGAGGGCGGGGGTCATGACCCCTTGGACCCGCGCTTGGAACACACGTTGAGACCTCAGGTTAACGTGCCGATAACCTTAACATTTACGGTACCGAAGTTGAATGGCAAGCTAAGTACGCGGTTAAATTAACTTTTAATTGTAATAGACATATTCGAATTATAAATATGTATAAATTCATTGATATTTAAATATTTGAATTATAAATATGTATAATTCATTTATATTTAATAGTATTCACGTTACTTTGGCCTAGATTAAAGATTCTTCTCTGATTTTCATTTTACCTATCTATCTACCTACTCGGAAAAGGAGCATAATAATTTTCCCGAAGGACTTAGCTATTACTGCTAAAATGTTGCCTAAGTGACGCAAGAAGATGATATACCTATGTATGTATTATAGCAATGTATTCAGTTATTATAAAGCTCTCTTTCTGATCTTATTATGTTCCACGCTGCATCCTCAAAAGTGCTTCGAAGCTGATTTCTGGGTTTTTCTTCTCCACTTTGCTTCTACTTGTTACACAACTAAGTCTATACCTATTTCATCACACTTCAAGGATACAAAGAGCTTCGTAAATATGGCTGAATCGTGATAAAACACCTAAAAATAAGCAGTAGTTACTTCAAACAATACTAAGTATGCAAAGTTAAAAACAGTCTATTATAAATTATAGTTTTAAAAGCAAGCGCTCTCCGGTTTTTTCCTTGGCTAAAAAACGCAAAGTTTAGAGTATTCTCAATTCAAAATCTCATTAGTATTCTGATGTTGGCAGACCCTCATGTCACGTACCTACCTACTGCAAACCAACTAGCCTCGCGTAACGCCCATAACCTTAAAAAGGCTATTATCGAATGTTGGCAGGAATAAGCAGAATCGCGATGAGCGCACGTCACAAATTAAATATCTAGAGATGCGACACCTTATATAATATATATTAGCGCAATTTAGTAACACTCACTTAAAAAAAGATACTTTGAAAAGAATTAAGAATTGAAATTTACCTAAATGACCTGACCGAAATGCTCGGCGCTAACGATTATAAGTAGATTCATTTGGTATTATAACATTCGGATATGATGCATGCCAATGGTTTTTCAGTTTTGATATTTATGGACATATTGCGGTCACAGGAGGTTTGTGTCAGAAAATTTGGTAACAAAGTTACAGCTCTTTAGAATGACGGACAAAATCTTGATACAATATACGGAACTACTTCTTCCCCGACCTAATTATCACTTACAAAAAAAGAACAACGTCAAAAGTTGTTATGACGTGTGGTAAACAAAGCATTGGTTCGGTCTAAATAGCTCGAGTGGCTTCGGTACATCGATACACATGACATTTAATACGAGTTTCTACAGAAGATGGAATAAACAACCTTCGTAAAAAAATATTGAACAATATTGCCTTAGCAAATAGCTATCACTAGGGGATGTAAGGACGATATCTCATACATCTCAATCTGTTTAGGCACCTAGGAAGGAGTTATGGTGGTATAAAGAAACTTACATAGCCTGAAAAACATCTTACATGAGTACTAGAAAATACTGACACACCTTTTTTGGGTAGGAAGGGACCTAGTATCGCGTAAAATACTTTTGTGTCTTTGAACGCATAGAATCTCTTTACCAATACGACCACGGTCACGATTTGGTATAAAAAGTAAATACTATGTAAAATACTTAAGCGTCGCGCCTATAGTTCTGTACCCGTTTATTTTTGTTTATGCTCTAAGTCACTCTAAGGCCGCTTTTTGTTGCAATTTGTTGTTTATTAGTATAAAAAATGCAGGATGACGTGTACTCAAGGTAATGGATTAGTGTGAATTAGCTATTAAGTACTAATGTTATTTCTGTTTTTTTTTGCAGCCAAATAAGTTTAAAAACGATGCTGTCGAATTTCTGGCACGGAAGTCCATTTTTTTGTTTAGTCAAATGAAATCATACTTTTTATATTCCTAAGTATACCTACTGCAAAGTAGGTAAGTATAAAAAGTTTAACCCGTAACACAAAAAGGAAATGTAGTATTGAATCCATTACTTAAATAGACTTAGTAGGTATTAGATGTGGTTTCAATAGAGACCATGCATATATAGTTACCTATGTTTTCATTGTATTCGGAACTGTTAGGAAGACTTTCCAAAATAGGAACATCAGTGGAAAAAAATCTAAATAGTCCAAAAATTGTTTGAGATATATTGAAATGTTACATTTTGGGGGAGTAGGTACGTGCAAAAAACAGACAGATGTGACGTCATACATGTCACTAACGATATTATAAATTAACATGCATGTTGTGTATGACAAATATGCCCAGAAATTATCCGGGAGCTCAATGCAAAATTACACATGTCATTTGCCTATGTCTTGATCCGATTCGTATTTCTAATGCTTTTTCATGTTTGACCTTTCTTAACTTTTAATTCAAGCAATTATTTAATATTGCCCTGCTTGCATCAATATGATTTGTGAGTATGACATAGATGCTTGTTAATTTTTCGTGTGTATGAGGACAATGACGTAGATAATTCCTTGTTTACTCAAAGATGATTGGGACCAAAACGATAATGTTGACGTAAGTACCATCAAACTCATTGTATGTAAAGAGCACTTGAGTAGATATACAGCACTGTACCAAACTACACACATAATTTTCTCTCAAGGGCCAGTCCGCGGTCAATGCTTCCAAATCGTAGCATAATCACATACAATTCCAAGCACTTGTGCTGAAGGCATCATTTATAGTAATTTGTATGGCAATTGCCCTTTAATTAGATATAGTTATCACAATCTACAGGATTCACGTGCGTGACTCGTGTTTTCAGAAGTCTATTAATATAATGTTTTCTTATGTTTTCGCGATTGTTACACATTTAAATAAAATTGTTTTAATACGGTTTTTATCGCGTTTATTACATTATTTATACACCTAACGTTTCGAACACTTTTCAGTGTTCGTGGTCGCAGGTAGACCAAGTTGACATTTGACTAATATTTTATATATCATCATCATCAGGTCTTTCTAGTCTCCACTGCAGGAGCACGACCCTCTCTGTATTACCAGAGTACTACTAATGTAATACTAGCCTGAGTAGTCAGAGGATTTGGCCTACACTCTCCACGCTGGCCAGACGGGTTGGAGAGGTCTCTTTGATGTTAATAAGCTTTGTTTAGCTTGTGTTTCCTTAGTCTAACGCTAGAAGCTTTTCGATTTTGAAAATTAAAAAAAAATATGACGTTCGAAAAGCGATACATGATATCCTAATTTGAATAAAATTTCATTTCATTTCAGTCACCTTTTACGACATCCACGGGATGACTTGGAGTGGTCCTATTCTACTCTGCCGCGGGAACCACACGGCGGAGGTTATGGTAATAATTAAATGAGGTAAAAAAAAAATAGGTACAGTAGAAAACATGCTCAAGTTTAGAAAAACAGGAAATTATGAAATAATTCAGAAATAGATTTTATTCTAAGAATTAAAGGATGGTTTCAACTATGATTACAATGGAACACACTTCAAAAGTTAAAAAAAATAGCATTTCCAAATTATCATCTTGAGATAAGTTACGACAACAACAAAGAGTCGATTGATCGACACAGACAAAGACCTGTTCAAAGCAGAAACAAAACTAAGATTCAGTCCCAAATTGATATAAGCAGGTTAAAAGATCAACAGTCAATATAGTTTGCTTACAGACAGACTGACAGGAAGCGCCAATTCGGAGCGGCACCATATTAGGTCAATTGTAGAGTGTGCCCAGGGAACTGGCCCACAAAGGTCCAACAATTGAAGATACAATACTTAGGTATAGGGTTAGTTAAGTTTGAAAAGTGTTTAGAATGAAACAAGTATTAGATAAATACTTTAATGTACGTACATGCTACAATTTAAAACAGGTTGTATTAGTGGGTTACACTGTACGCTTGATTTACCTATTTAAATGTCTAATGGTCTTGGATGTTTATCTATGTAAGTATATATTATAAAATATCTATCGTTGAGTTAGTATCCTGCGACACAAGTTCACAACTTACTGTGGGGCTAGCTCAATTTGTGTGTTATGTCCGCTATATATTTATTTATTTATTTATTTATTTAACCATGTTAGTCCTTATGCACCAGAAAGAGTATTTTGCAGAAATGAATGTGTAACCCACAGACATTCAATAACTAAGTAATAAATGTCTGTGGTGAAACCTAGATGCAACAAAGGATTTAGGTACTTAGCCAAAAAAATTTCTAGAGTATATTTCAAAAAGAAATCCGGGGGTCAGCCCAGGGCCCGGATTAGACATCCTTGACATGCTTCGGAACCTGGGATCCGGGAACCGCGGGTCATACGGATAGACTGTGTAATAAATCCGAAACCCACTTGGACGATCTCGCGGGAAACAGCTATCTAGTCTTTAAGAAAAAACGATTTCACTAGTCATTACCTAGAAGGTACTTCGTGAACATCCACATAAAAATAATTTTGTTGAGAATCGCCTTTATTGACGTTTATGCTTCTAAGCAAATTAAGCAAGGTATTATTTTTACTCTAACTTGGGTCAATATGTAGGCGGTTCTGGTCATTAAATACACAAACAATTGCGTGGGTAGACAATAACAAAACTTACACAAGCACGAGAAACAACTATGGAAACTAAACTATAGGTTCATCTGAAATCTCGTGCTAATAGATTAAATCTCCAGTTAGTGTGGACTTAGACATTCTATGATTATAGGATTCCTGTGGAAAATATGATTCTCGATTTATTTCTAGGACAAAGAAAGGATAAGGAAATTAAAAAAGAGGTCATCGGTCAGAGACACTGTTCTGATCGTTTGATTTGTTAATTACAAATTTGTTTTTCGTATTTTGCAATAAACCGCCTTATTAAAGTTGTTCGCTATCATGTTCTGAGTACCCTTCGAATATTTTTAGTTTTCTCACTGATTCAAGAAATATTTTGAAAAGTAACTGGGGAACAATAGATTCCTTCGCATAACACCTTTCGTTTGCTCGTTCGTGACAAAATTTGTCAATAACGTCGTGGCTTGAGGACACGAAATCTTTCAAAAATTAGATTTGTACCATAGTCAATTGAACTCGACAAATTATTTCAAAGAAAAATGTAATCATCATAAAATATTTAGCAGTTTTATTTTTCAAAGTAATTCTTTTTTTATCTAATGTGACAGTGACAGTTCTGAGAAATTATCTCTGAATTGTTTTTAAGAACCATTTAAAGAATAATTTGCAATACCGTCATGGAAATTATGCAATAACATTTCTTTAAAGAATTATAAAAAATAAACATTTTCTGAGAATATACTGTTATAAAGATGTCGGGTTACTGAATAAGAAGATAGGAAATGACCAGTAAGTAAACTCTGTCTTAAATTAAAGAGTTGCTTAAATTATTCAATAACCAAATACGACGACATTAGGTTATCTGCTGATAGATCAAAAAGATGTAAAAGTATGAATAAAAAGTATGGATAAGATTCTCAGTTTCATTATCAACTTAAATCTTAGGTAATAATGAAAACAATTTTCTTCTTGACAACATTTCAATGAGTAGGTAAAAGTAGTTTTTTACGTCCATTGTATTGTTACTAAGCGGTTATGTAATTATACTGTTGATAAGCCTTTTACCTATAATTAATTGTTTTTATAATTAAAACTTTGTCATGCCGCAAATTAACGAGGTGGGAAATAAACATTCAACATTGTTTCCTAGAAATGCCAGTTCATCTTCAATTAAATAACAGATGCACATGCACAAGTATAATATGACTATATCAAAAATTATTTACTGCAAAAAAAGGGACCAAACATAAAACACGATAAAATAAATATTTTTTTTGAACTTTTAACTCTAATACACTATTTCACCAACAAGTATCTATAAAAATTAAATATCACAGTCAGTTCTAACCAGTAAAAATATCATACTTTAAGTTTAACACTATAAAAATTATAACCACAAAATGTATAGATTTGTTGGTAATCGTAAATAAGAAATTCTAAATTTCACATAAAGAAAAACATAATTTAATACGTAAAGGGCGGACATGATTAACGCACATCATTGAGATCTCAATAATTTCTTCACTAAGTCCCTGTTAACCGATGCACTTTGAAATCCTTACACTTCAAACAATTTTAGTTCAAAAATAGTGTGCTGTTTTCATAAGACGGGAATTGACGGGATGCGGGGAAGGCAATCACGCGACCCAAGCAAACATTCAAAATAGACTCGAATTGGACCGAGAACGAGAAACGATTTCGACATAAAAGATAGAATAACTACAAATGTCTGGTAACTTGATTTTATTTTATACTAGCCTTGTCTTGCGACTAATTCATGTAAATGTTATTTGTATATACAGTGCTTAGGTTACTAAATATAATAGAATTTTCAAATCAGTCCAAGAGTTTGACAAACAAACAATCAAACCTTTCCTCCTTAGTAATTTAAGGTAGGTTTTGAAGTAAACTCCTTTTTTTGATAATTCATTATTGCAACAAGCATTTACAAGTATTGCAAAAGTTAGTGACAGGTATTCAGCATTGAGTTCTCTGTCATATCATAACACCAGTTGACATACTTATTTTGCTTTGCATTGTCATCCATACATGTAAGTAACATTTCAGCTCAATCGAATAATGAAAGGTCGGAAATATTCAACTTTCAAAATTTGATTCAAAGCTATTCCCAAAAACGTCGATAGATAAAAGCACCTAAAAATAATTTTATATCGATGTAGAGTGACAGTATTTTGAGTAAATTCAACTGAAACATAATATATATCAACGTCAAAGCTGACGCCAGAGATAAAGTTTTTTGGTTAGTATTCACTGTATGCAATCTATACGCTGCTGACTCTCTGACTATAATTTTACACTGAAGACACTACTAGAAATAAAACTGCTGTCTTGAAAATATGAGTATTTTGTCCATAATCTGACATTTGGTTTCCGATCTATCCTACCAGCTGATATTGTATAATTTTGCCGTAATTATTACATACAAGTTGCTCAACACAACGTTATGCCGCGGAAGCTTTTTTATTCTTATTTTTACTTCTCGCTCTAAATGGAGTATACAGTTTTTTTTGTTTTAATGTTTTGACTTAAGTCGGGGTTTTTAGTTATCTTGTTTTTTAGTTGAGTGGTTCGACTCTGACCTCATAATTACTGAGGTGTCATCGATGCGTCATGCATGATTTTCCATCAATTTAAAAGGAACAAAATCTTTATTACTTCGTTTCTCTTTTATGTGATAGATAAGTTACGAAAATGTATATTTAGCATAAGTTATATATATTTAAAAAATTCTAAAAGAGCGTTGAAAATTTAATACTTGAATTTTAAGTTGTTGTGCTGAGGTGTTTATTTAATTGGCATGCAAGAGGATTGATACACTTGGTATTTAAATCAGAGTGGCATTTTCATTATTTCCTTAAAACAGCAATGCTAAATAAGACTTCATGTCTTATGTGGCACCAGGAAGTTTAGTTCTGAAGTGTGGCTTGGGTACTATTCAATATGCACAATAACTCGATAGTCTAACAAACATTTTGTCACGAAGGCTAATATTAGACGATATCTTTTGTTATTCTCTAAAATACATTAAAAAAATATAAGATTCTGGTCACAGAGGAAACATTTCATCAAATTGATGTGTAGGTTGGTAGTTCATACTGTGAGAAAAGTATTTTTAATAGACTATAAGAAGACGACAACAGCTTTTGTGGCGTAATAGTAACACGCCAGCCTGCGACATGGGGGCAACAATCTGCTGCGGTTCTAGAGTTACCCAAACACCAAGCGTTAGGTATGCAGGCAGCCGACCAAATATGTTTCGCCAAATCATATAACCGTAGGAATGATGTCGCATGTGTGATGTATCACTGCTGAGGATCAAACCGGGAAAAACGGAAGTACAGTGAGATTACAGAGAGCCTAGTTTACTTGCAAAAGCTTTTTTTGCAGTTGGAAATAAAATAAGTTGTTATTGGATCTCTGGATTCAGTTAACTTGTTACGTAGACACTTGTCATCATCATCATCAACAGGTCTTTCTTTAGTCTCCACTGCAGGAGCACGAATCTCTCTGTACTACCACATCCATTATAAGCCACAGCAGGCAGAGGATTTGGCCTACACTCTCCAGGCTGGCCAGATTGCAGTGGTCGCTTTGATATTAATAAGCTTCGTTAAGCTTGTGTTTCCTAAGTCGCCTTTTACGACGTCCACGGGAAGACTTGGAGTGGTCCTATTCTACACTGCCGGGAACCACACGGCAACACTTTTTATGAAGATGAGATATTCAAAGTACATAATGTACCTACATAACTAAACGTAAGCAGATCACAATATTCCACTCTTTTGTATAATAAGTTACAAATATGGCATTGCTGTATCCAGAAATCATGTTTCCTAACTTACATTGCATAAAGGTTATAAAATTATGCAAATGCTGTTTTGAACATATAAAATTGACCACAGCCGTGGTCTACTTGATCACAATAGAAGATTATGCAGATATAAATCATCAAATTGATCTTACAACGAATATTACTGTAAAAAATATTACTGTAAAATGTATGGCCCTTTTTATTAAAAAACATATCCTATTTGCGAGATATGGCTTATTTAATTAGTAGCGTAGGTAATAGATATGTTGCTTGCTGCTTTTGGTGTTTAATATTTAGGATTTTATTTCCTTAAGTGTATGAAATATTATATTAGGCATGTATATTTAGTGATTTCCCTACACAAGTTGATAACTGAATCAATTGACAGATAAAATTGATTCAAAGCTCGTAGTCTAACACGTAAATGAAGAACAGCGGACGCTGGCAGTAAAAAATTAATAAAAAACGTCATTGCATTCGAAATTCAAATTTTAAATAGGTACCTACTTAGTAATTCAAGGTCCGGGAAAGTTGCAAAACGAATTTTTAACATCTACAACGACGGTTTTGCAAGGGTGTGCGCGCGGGGGGCAAGGCCTGCCCGCGATGGACAATGCCCATGGCCGGCGAGAAATTATGATCGCTTGTGAAATAGGTACTATTCCGTTGTTTTATCAGCAGGTTTTTGATTATATGCAGTAAGGTTAATATTTTAAACGATAATTATAACTTAAGACCAGTAGGTGCTCTATTTAAAAATGAAGAAACTTTGGTTGTCCCTATACAGGGTTGACATGAATATTAGGTTCATGATCATCAATATCATAGAATTTAATAAAGTATGTAATTTTATAGTGGTAATTTTGGCAAAACCGATGTTATCCAACTTTAATCAGACAGGTTCTTCTTTTTACTATACATACCTATATGGATATTATACCTACTAGGTCTTAAAAAATAAGTTACCTATGTAAATACCATTAGTATTATATTATTTAGGTATACCTACTAAACGTATAAGCTTTATTTTACACGCAACTTAGATACTGTGAGGTACTAAAATTAAATGGTTGGTACCCTAATACTAAAGTTAGTAAAATTCGAAACGACAATTTAAATCCCACTTGTGATGTCCGGTTGAACTAGACTTTAAGTTCAACAACTTCCAGGATTGGCCAAGCATAAATAATTTAGTAAGTCATAGACCTTAATAGGTAAGTATAAGGTGTTTACATAAACTTACCAGTTGTTTAATCCCATGTACGTCCTAAAATATGTTTCCTAGAAGCTTGGTCCGCTACAATAACATCCTTTCATTTAGTACACGATCGTATCCATTCACAAACAATAGAACACAAGAAAACGGGAATACGCGAACACAGCGAAATATAAACAAAAAATAAAATAAAACTGCCCGCGAAACCTATACACTACACCGAGAAAGAAATACAATCACTTCTAAAGCTGTTTCATACTTATTGTCATTGACAACTTTTTGTTTATGTCGTTCTTTTTCGATTACGGCGTTCGTGTATTTTTAGAGCGAAACCAATAAGACTCCACGCTACAGCGAGCTCCCGGCCTAACTGGCTGGCTTTGGTTGGCTGGCTTGGCTCCAAGAACCAAGTTCTTGTTTACTTGACGAAAACTATTTTGCCTTGTGCAAGTAACTTGAAGAAGCACTGCAACCTGTTTAGATTTTAAGTCAATGTTTATCACCAGATGGCGTTTTGTTTACAGCGCCATCTTACAATCGTTTGATTAATTAATTCATTCATGAGCAAACTTATTGCTTATAGCAGTTTTAAATGTAGTGAGAATGTTTCGTTTTATTAACACCACTCCCTACTAGATGGCGGCTTCGTCAATTATATTTTAAAGGATATTTTCAGAAAAACTTTATAAGCTTGTACTGTTCTCCGGTATAAATGTAGAGTAAGTGGTAGAAGTACATAGCCTACTTTTTATCACCCCCGGGTACTCTACCAGTTTGGGTAAAGTTGATGTCTACACGAGCCTCCGATACACGCGTAGAGTAAACGATAGAGTAGACGGTAGAGTCCTAACTATACTACTACTTCTACCAATGTTAACAGCATTGGTAGATTAGAGTACTAAAAATTGTTACAGTAGAGTAACTAGCAACGTGGGCAAACTACTCTACCACTTGCCGTCCCCCGCCTGCCACTGTTTCCACCTGTCCACCATGAACTCTACACATACGATTTTTTTTTAAATCTATGCTACCCATACATAAATAGTAAAGTTCGAGCGCTAGTAAAAGCTGCAGTGTTCTAACATTTTTTTTTCGTGTTTTCGAGTCCAAAGAGAAGCGCGTGTACTCTAGCACTTACTCTACGCTAGATTTTGCTAGTAGAGTTAGAACTCTGCAGCAATCACTAGCGCTCGAACTTTACTCGTACACAAAAAAAATATAAACCGTTTTTTTTTTTTGGTGGTTTTTAATCGACAGCATTTTACGCTATACATTAGCATGTGGGGGACCACATGCTAACTTATCCTACTTAGTTATGCCAAAGACAATATACCTAATACTAACGTAAGTTATGCATAGTTCATAGGCTTTTGCCCGCAGCTCCATTCCCGTGAATGTAGAACCTCGGAAACAGTACTTACCTTTTTCGTGGATAAAAGTTTCCTATGTCCTTTCCCGGGCCTCAAACTACGTTTTTCAATACTTCATCCATTAGAAAAGAAAACACATAGACAGATATACCGAGTTCTTTCATACTTTGTAAGTCCAAAAAAATAATGGTACTTACATCATTTAATCCCATCCTCGACACGTTTTCTCTACAACTGAGCGAGACTAGAACAAATTATTTCGCGTTATTTATGTTATCACTTTGAAGTATTTTAATTAGTGGAAATGGCAGTAATTGACTGTCGTAACATGGTCGCAACAAATAATTTTTCCTCACCTATGCCGCGAACGTGCAGTTGATTTCGAGTATATTTAATTACCGAGAAAAATTTGAAGCAGTAACTGTTTATTTTGTATATGAGAATTATAAAACTTATCTAATAATAATCGATAAAAACTACAAATTTTATAATTAGGTCTTCTGAAATCCTCTGACTGCGCTAGCTAGTAAGTATATGGCTCTGGTAGTAGGTACAGAGAGGGCCATGCTCCTGCAATGAGAACTAATGAAGTTCTGATGATGATGATGATTTTGAAATTATTATTTAAAGAATAAGAAAACATCCTACATGACCCTTTTCAAGTACAAACAATCTTCTCTTTTCCTACTATTACGTGGGGTCGGTAGTTCGTCACAGCATGTCAGTCTCTTTCACTTCAATCGGATACTAGTCATACATAACCTGTATTAAAACCTTATGATTCAAGGTCCCCTTTTACGCACTCCATATACCCTTTCCTAATCTTATCTTTCTCTATTTCAACAAAAAACTCTACCATTCTACCATACCATTAATAGACCGAGATGACAAATAAAACAAATTTTCAGTCACTGAAGGATTTATTGATTTTGTGAAATTGCAGCATATAACTAAAACTAAATAGAAATGAAATCCAACGAACCTCAAAGGATTCTGATCCGGTAGGAAAGCCATCGTTTAAAATTACAGTTGAGAGATCAGTTTCATGTCTAACGCTGGTCCGAGACATTTTCTATATTATTTTTAAAGATCCGATACGTTATACTACTGTAATCGTAGTACAATAGTATAACAGTGTGACAATGGTATTATTAAATTGGTTTAGTGAGGAGTCCCAGAACGTCCCTTGCTACTAATAGGTGCCCCACTACCCGTAGCAGCATTGCCTCCGATGATCCTGTAACCTGGGGTGTCCGCATCTGAATCAGATTCTCTTCGATTAGGCACCAGACGATTGACTACATGAACAAGATTTTTTAAGAGAGCGTCCAACGGCTTTTGCTGTGTGCCAGAACTAGTCTCAGAAATTTCAGTAGTCACAACTTTTTTAGTCCCTAAAGCTTGAGTAGAAGTAGTTCCGGTATCTGCTTTGGCTTTATTATTTACATCGACCTTTATACCAATATTCTGATCAACAATTTCTGTTTTTTCACTTACGTTAATTTTTGTTTCCTCGATATTATTTGTTAACGGTACAACACCAAGTATGGTCATTGGAACTAGTTTGATAAACATTATACCATCAACTTCGGAAGATAGATGTTTCTCATCATTTTCCTGCTTAATTTTAACACGAACAAGTTTGTAGTTACTCGATTTCACCGCTTCTCCCTGAGGATCCAGAACTTGGCTATTTATAACACTATAGCCATGCTCGTTAAAAATACGAAGTAAATGTTCTCTGAGATCAATAAAAGTGATGTATTTCATATCACCAGAGTATATTTCGGGAAACTGAATTACACTTTGAGTATACCACGTATTGAAATCATATGAATTAGCGTTCGTATCTTGAGCATAGTTAGCATCGTTTCCAAAAACTTGATTATTTTGGGAATTCAATTTGTTATTTTTTAAGTTCCATTTTTTCTTATCACGTGGATTGTAAGGAACATATGGATATTGCTGATACCCATTATCTACTTCGTCATTACTTTTAGATTCATCTGGTCTCAATCGATTATACCAAGTCTGATGGTAGTACCATGATTCTGGTGAATAGTAGTCAACTTTTGACAAATGTGTTAATCCAGGGTTAAGATGTTGATGATACCGGTGTCGATGGGGATTTCGGTACTGGTTTGTTTGTATTAATGTATTGACAGGGCTTTTGTCAAAGAGCTGGAGGGAGACTCGGTCACCTATTTTCACAAGCTCGTCCTGTTCATCGGACTGTAGCTCTGGAATCGCCAATTGTTTGTCACTATTAGGCGTATACATGTACACATCATTGTTTGTTTTATCTCTGTAATAAAAAACTACCACTCTTTCAAGATCTGAACTTTGTTTGTTAAGAAGATCTGATACTTGATAGCCATGGTCTAGTTCTGGGCAAAGACAGGTGTCTCTTACGTTTGAAACATCTTCAGCGTGGCGCACTACATGGAAATTGCTTGGACAGGGTTTCCTGAAATAAATATGTGCACATCGGTTACTACAAAATGTTTACATACCCGTGATTACTCTTCACCAGTCTAGAACAATTAACACTGACAGCTTAAAAATGTATCTCGACCAATTTTGATAGAATCTTAAGAAAATGAGAGAGATGAAAAATAGGACCAATTGGGAAGATCCTTACGGGCAAAAATATTTATTCAAAACGATTCGTAAATGAAGGGGTTATGAGGTAACGTAGGATATAAAATAAAAAGAAACCGGACAAATGTGAGTCGGACTCGCACACCTAGGGACCAGGGACCATAAAATATTTATTTTCAAAAATTATAATTATAAATGTCCAGTCTTGCAGATATTTCCCTTAACTTACTATAAGACCTTGCTTCATGCCAAATTTTATGATTCTAGGTCAATGGAAAGTACCTTAAAGGCTTTGACTCCCTTGAAATTTTAATCTAATTCGCAAAAGTTTTGTTATTGGCCATATCTTTTGATTGCGTTGATTTAGAAGTTTTATTTTTTCACAAATTTTAGGAACCCCAAGTGATATTAATTTTGACTCGATACGTCAACATGTTCTTGATAGACAAACAGACCCACAAAAAAGTGATCCTACAAGGATTTCTTTTTAGCTTTTGAGGTACGGAACCTAGAAATCTTTGGTTAAATTTAGAAAATAACAGCAACCGAATATGAGGCAATAGGTATAACGAGAAAAAATAATAATAAGTACTTACCTTAATATAATTGCAACTGACGACGATATAATGCATAGTAAAATAAGTATCTGTAAAAAATAGTTACATATTAGGTGAGTTCAGTGTTTTCCAAAAGCTAAATTAACCTAAGGCTTAAGCTTAAGTTAAGACTATTAGATGCAAAACTACAATCAAAATCATATTAGCAGCAAGCTATTAGATATAAATATTACATCTTACAAATTTTACTGAATTCAATCGAAACTGAATATACATATATTATAAACTAAATTTAAATTAAAATAGTTTCTTACCTCCTCAATTTTCATCCTGTTTTCGCTTATCGACTATGGTAGGAAAACTCAAAGATATCATATTTATACCTAAAAACTAATTGGCAGTTTTCTTTGGGCAAAGAATAATTAACCATAGCTAGCAAATTAGCACCTTAAGTGCGACTAATTTCACTACTTTTGGTTTTTGAAATGCTCTAACAAACTTTTTAATTCGCAATGGCATTATCACATTGGCCAACGGGCCAATGTTTAAATGTCATTTATATAAGTACATGTTACATGAAAAACAAATGAAGTCGGAGGACAAGGTATCAAACAATATCGACGAGCTCCGTGGCGCAGCGGTCAACACGCCTGCCTGCGACACGGATGGTCCCAGGTTCGATCCCCGGTCAGGTCAAGATGGAAAATGATCTTTTTCAGATTGGCCTGGGTCTTGGATGTTTATCTATATAAGTATCTATTATAAAATATAGTATCGTTGAGCTCAATCTGTGTGATTTGTCCGTATATATTTATTTATATTTATTTATTTATTATTTATTTATAAATAACACCACTGGACGCCACGTGGTTCCCGGCAGAGTCTTCCCGTGGCTGTCTTTGAATTAGGAGGACAATATAGCTAACAATATAAACAACAACCTTTGTTTGAGGTGTAGTGACAGAACTCAATACATGAAACAAAAATACTTTTTCAAGTTTTGAATGTCCTGTCGAAACGCGACGCTGGCGCGAGCATGCATTGCAAATAGATTTGTCGAAATTTAATTTTTATTTTCTTATATAATAGACGAGCTGTTACTCGCGTGATATATAGCCTATGTCCTTGTTAGTACCCTAACCTATGTGTATGCAAAATTTCATGATGATCGGTTTGGTGGATAGGGCGCGAAAGCGTATCTAATAAACAAACAAACTCACTTTCGCATTTATTATATTAGTTAGGAAGTTAGGATATCCCTTCTTTAATAGAAGCTATGGGTTGTGCATAGATTTTTTCCTACATTACTTTTTACTACATTTTTCCTATGGGACCAACGATGGGAACTCAAAAGCATTAATCTTCCCATAGGAAAAGTTGTTTATATTGAAAAACATTACCCTCTTTTTGGGTGGGTTTGTCGGATAAAAACGCTAGGCTGAGGGAAATTATTCAGTAAAAGAAGAAAACTTCATGCAATTGGACACGTCACTGTAAAAAGAAATCCACTTCAAATCACCGTATTCAAAATTTCCTGTCATAAAGTCTAAAAAGCTCATCAAACAAAAAATATTCCGAAGGAAGCTTATTATGAATTTTCTTAAAGTCTATTCCTCTGAACTAAAAGCTGCGGGGGTCAAAAACCTGTATGGAAAATGTCCAGTTGAGAAGATTAAAAGAGTGAGGTTTCAGCGAGGTTATACCACTGGTGGAAATCCAGGCGCTGGTGCCGGGAAAGGTGGGGGCGCCGGGGGGTCGGTGAAGGAGGCAGGTGAGTTAGTTTTCGGCCGAATCAAAGAATAATAATATAAATTACGCGAAAAGAAACGTCACTTAGCATGTGTGCACGTAAAACCACTTGCGGCTGTGTGTCTTGACGTAGTGCTGGGGCAGCAAGAGGCGCGCGGGGCATGAATGAGCCGCCACGAAACTGCAGGGCTGTCTGTGTTGTGTTCGTATCTCACACGTCTCGCACCGCAGGCACGAAGTGAATAGTGACTGAGTTCCTTCGCGTTGACAACCCTACGCGCACGCTCCATATCACCGGTATAAGGTCACCGGTGCTCGAACTCTCACTCTCACGTACACACGTACAGGGAGTGTCACCACTGAGGCCGAATAGCACTCGCGCCGTAACGGAACGAGCTCCGTGATGCAGTGATAGAACGACGCTACCGGCGAAATTCACTTTTGCTCTAAGCATGAATCTCATCCGGCAATCGCATCGCATCCGGAAGCCCGCTCATCCGGGAAAGCACCACACTGTCACAAAAATTTGACGTTTGAGTAGTAGCTTTACCGCTTCTATGCTTTGAGGCTGGAGGCCCATTCCCCTTCCCTGTGGGGAGGGAAAAATAAAAGGCCGGCTACGCTCTTGTCACTCCTGGTGTTGCAGTTGTCCATGGGCGGCGGTGATCATTTACTATCAGGCGATTGATCGTTTGCCGTCCCATGACATAAAAAAGTGGTTAACACGCTAGCCTGTGAATAGAATAGAATGCCAGAATCAAAACAGTGATATTGACAAAACACTAGATCAAGCATCAATATAGAATTCAAAGTTATTAAATAGTATCTCGATGAGGTCGAAGAAACTCTTGATCGATATTATGCACACCACACCAAAATATACACAAAACGTAAAAATTAATACACGTGAGTAGGGTTGCCAGGTCTTTAAAGTGTATAGACGGACAGAGCCGTCAGCTAGGCCGGACATTTAAGTTAAAATGCCGAAGTATTCCTAGACCTATGACACGAAAATTTTTATATAAATCAGGCAGGGGTTTGTTGGCATAAAATCTTTTAAATTCTATCAATCTTCATTAAAATTTGAAAAGCCTAACCAAAGCTGGACAGGCCGGACTCCGATTGATTCGGCCGGACATGCAACCAATAAGCCTTACTGTGTCCGGCTATATCCGGACGCCTGGCAACCCTACACGACTTGACGTCTTTTTATTTATATAAATCTTTTGCACGAAAAACTCATTTTATATTTTTTTGTCATCAGCCCCAAACTAAATAAAGGAAAGACCGCACTACCCAAACCGCTGTACTTGGGTTAGCTGTGCTGGGCGCAGCATACACGTTGGCATGATAGATGTAATAGTGAGAAGGCTCGTTGGAGAGGTCGTTAAGACAGGTACACAGTTTTCAAAAGTTAAAAGAAATAAGAAAAAGAAACTTCGGTAAGCACGAACCAATGTTCAATAAAAGTTCGTGCTAACCGGAGTTATGTTTACATAAGTAAATCACCATCACCATCATCAGGTCTTTCTAAGTCTCCACTGCAGGAGCACGACCCTCTCTGTACTACCAGAGCCATATACTAGCCTGTGAGTAGTCTGTTTATTAACATAAGTAAATATTCAACCAAAAGTTGATGTTGATCCAATGGTTGACATCAACTTTACCATATCTATTCCACGTCAAGTTGAGGCGGGCCTTGAAAGTAAGATCGCATACACTCATATTTTACAATTTTGTTTTTTAACAGGCCATTTGCTAACTTTTGACTAACTACGGTGTACAACGCTTTGATGGTCACTTCAAAACTTGATAACTTAATAATAATAATAATAACTTTTTTATTTCTCACCATAATCACAAGATATAACAGTACAACATTAAACTAATTTACACTTGAATTTCATTTAATGAATTATGGTGGGTTGATACCTAAACTAGGTATATCCTGTGTCTTAGGTTATCAACCCTCCACCCCAGTTAATGGTAGCAAATATACAAGATAATGGTGTCGTATAATATATATCTTAAATCAAAAGTACTTACATTTATTATTTTTTTACCTTTTAAATATATACTCTTTTTAGAAGCTAACATATACATTTACTTATTTACTAAGAAGCAACTTACGATACCATCCAACAGAGAAACGCACCAAAATTAACAATAAAATAAAAAATAAAAAAAAAAACAAACAACGAACTTTACGCCTATAATTATAACAATAACAATAGCCTATTAGTAATAATCCGAACAACACCACAATATAATCAAACAAATGTCACAGATTGTTTGGAAAAAATTAAATGCAGTTGGGTAGTAAACAATACTAATAGTATTATAACGGTATAAATATAATATAAAAATAGACAATCATACTAACGCCGCAATGGATGGTGAAGTGATTGTCAAAATGTTATACATCGTAATTGTCAACAATTTGCAAATAAGTAGATCTACTGTTTCCAAGATTTAAATATTGCTACGGGTTCAAAACCAACTTATATAAAGTAGACAATTGAGGTAAAGATGGTATAATATCAATCAAGAGTTCTACATAAGGTTGTTAGTCGGTCCTAATTAATTGAAGATTTTTATTGAAATGATCTGTACTGTTAGAAACTGTACCACTTGACTACTCTGTTTGTTTGGGAGGTCTAATTTTCTTAGTACAAGATGATTATGTCCCATGAAGATAGTTGCACAAACTCGTGAATAAGGGCTTCGAGCTCCGTGGCGCAGCGGTCAACACGCCAGCCTGCGACACGGGGGTCCCGGGTTCGATCCCCGGTCAGGTCATGATGGAAAACGATCTTTTTAAGTATGACCTGGGTCTTGGATTTTTATATAAATAAGTATATATTATAAATATATATCGTTGAGTTAGTATCCTGCGACACAAGTTCACAACTAACTGTGAGGCTGGTTCAATTTGTGTGATATGTCCCTATGTCCCTATATATACATTCATTTTCTTTTTTTTGTTACACCTTAAAAAAAAAAACAGTTTTCCGACTAGAAACGTGTTATTTTCTTTCTGGCGTATTGAGCTCCTAATAAAATTGTTATTTTCCAGGTGGAGGCATGGGGCGGTATGCCGCAGCACAAGAAGAAGGATTCTTCTATAACCAACAGCAGGAGCAGATAAAGAAGTTGAAGCAAAAGCTCAAGGATGAACCCCCGAAGGCCCCGAATCCTCAACAGAAACCGGCAAAATAAATATTCAGTTTGAAAGTTATATAAGAAAGCTGCAAGATACAAATTATTAAAATTAGCGATATATATAGCCTTAGAAAAACAACAAATGAAATAACAATTTGAACAACAATTGTGAACACAACCTACTTAGAAACAAGTGATAATATAAACTGAAATTAACAAATTTATGGATTAAATATTTAGTATAAAGTGATAGAACTACGACTCCGAGATTCGAAAAGGACAGCCAAGACAGACACAATGAAAACTCCTTATATCCTGCTCCAAAATCAGAAAATATACATGTAATTTGAAATAGATCATAATAGCCTGTAAAAGAATATACTTACCTATGTGAATTTTGATCCAAATGCAGAAAACATAGAGCCTATTTGAAAGCAATAACTCAAAGTAAATGCACAAAACGAAATTAAACGAAACAAATACTTATCAATTTGACTAAAAATAATATTCACAAGATATAATTAATTAACAACCAGAGATTTGAACAGGAACCAATAAAAACCTCTTCAATTCAAGACTAAAAAAAAAGGATTTAACATAAGATCGAAACTAGCATTCATTTTAAACAATTTAACAATTATATTTTAAATTAAAGAAGAAAGCTATACGAAAACAGGTACTCAGATACCTAAAAAAAATGAAAAAAAATTGCTAAATATCAATTTTATTATACTGATACCTAGAAGTTGGTAGTGCAAATTATATTGAAATGCCAAAATAAAATTGATACCTACTTAAATGTATTATTTTATTGCTATTTTTAACTCTACAGAAAACATGACTCGCAGGCAGCTTATGAACTGGCTTTATTGAAATCATCGAAACAGAATCACAAATAGATATCTGCGGGTCAAGATTCGTGATTCTGTTCTAGTTCGTAAATAACAGGATAATCTTAACTATGAACCTCATCACCATCATCAGGTCTTTATAGTCTCCACTGCAGTAGCATGACCCTCACTGTACTACCACAGCCGTCAGAGGATTTGGCCTACACTCTTCACGCTGGCCAGACAGACTATAACTTACTCTTTGGTAAATAATCACTTTTACTTAACTCACGGATCTAAAAATAACCACGGACGTAACAGTGACGAAAGAAAATCATGCACACGTGTCACGACACGTGTGCATGCTAGTAAATTTGTGTCATGACACAAATTTACTAGCACACCGACAGTAAAATCAAAGTGTTATCAGTAATCAGTCATTTATTCACCAAAAATATGAGTACAAATGATCTTAAATAATAATGATACCTGTCATATTTTGCCGACAAAAGTTAGCATGTGAATATTTATATGCATAAATTGTAGTTTTGGTTTTAATGATTTTACAACTTCGAGCAACACGGCCTCCGTACCGGACGGAAGTTTTACAATGATGATGAATGAACTGTATGTCGATAATTATAATGTTATTAAATGTCAGATGATAACGTTCAATATTTGATATCAATGTCATAACAGTAACATTAATTTTGTCTCTTTCTAAAAATTCCTTGACTGAAAAACAATTTTCAATAAGCCAAGCTTTTAAAGACTTTAAGAATCTTTTTAATGGAAGGGTTTAATATCCCTTGGAAGAGCGTTATATATTTTCCCACACATTTCATATAACAATTTTTTTGGTACAGTGCGGTTTTGATCGTATTTGGCAATACAATTCTATCTGGATCTTTTGTATAATAAGCATTCATGAGGAAACGGCGAATTTTCCTCTGGTCAAAATTCGAATACACATCTATACTAATATTATAAAGCTGAAGAGTTTGTTTGTATGGTTAAACGCGCTAATCTCAGGACCTACTGGACCGATTTCAAATATACTAATATTATAAACCACTATTCTGATATCTATGATTATAAAGCAAGATATTGTTTGGTTGAACGCACTTATCTCAGGAACTATACATACATACATACATACTATCACGTCTTTATCCCTTGCGGGGTTGACAGAGCCCAAGGTCATAAAACCTACAGGCCATGTTTAGCATAGTAGTGGGCTTAAAGGTGGAAAGCAGAATCAAAATAGTGATGGGTTGCTAGCCGCATCGCCTATTAACGTGATTCCTTAGATTTTCGCCCAATCTCTTGACCGGCTTTTACGGTCTACACGGGAAGAAAAGCAGCTGGTATATTCCATGTTTTTTTCTGTTCTCCCAAATCAGCATGGCAGAAGTCACGGGAATACCAGCAAAGTTGCCATGTGGATCACGGCAGAGTAGAATAAGACCACTCTTACTCTTCGCGTGGATATCGTAGAAGGTGACTTAGGGAACTCAAGCTAAACAAAGCTTTTTTTATTTTTATTTATTAGAGACAACAACAGCCATTCTTAAAACAATATAGGTATAATATGAATCATACATTTCCAGCTAAAAAGTTGTCCACAGCTAACATTATTTATGACACCTTAAAAATAACAGTCAGTCAGATACAGATGTGATCTCTTCAATATTATTTACTTTATTATTTTCTCTTATAAACATCAAAGAGACCTCTCCAACCCGTCTGGCCAGTAGAGTGTAGGCCAAATCCTCTGACTGCTCTGCTAATATGTGGCTTTGGTAACACAGAGAGGGCCACGCTTATGCAGCGGAGACCAAGAGACCTAATGATGATAGCAGCAAACTAGACATTCTTTGAAACGAATCTAATAAAATTGTAATTAAAAGTCGCGTGATAATATATTTTTCCCACATTCCTTAGACAGGCGGTCGGATCGTTGCGTAGATTGGACTGCTGTTCTCTTGACAGGACTTGAACCCGGGACCTCACCACTGTCACTACTCAACTGAGGTACTGTTGGCAAAAAAAAGAGGAATAAATTTGTAATCCTTAATAATTCATCATCGTCATCCTAGTGCTATCCCGGTTGCATCCTCTGTGATGCGTTGGAATCCGGGGTCCGTTGTAATGAAAGCATGCTTGCTGTGATATGATTTGCCGAAAGTTTTTACGGCAGGCTCTCTGCCTGATGTTAGGGTTAGCATAGGTAACCAACCTCTTTTTAGGGTTCCGTAGTAAACAAGGAACCCTTATAATTTCGCCATGTCTGTTTGTCTGTCTGTCCGTCCGCGGTTTTACTCAGAGACTATGCGTACTAGAAAGCTGAAATTTGGTATGGGTATGTATATTAATCATATCAAAAAAGTGGTGGAAGAAAATCTTAAAAAAAATTTTTTTTTAGGGTAGCTCCCATACAAGTAAAGAGGGAGTAATATTTTTTTTCTATACAAACCCATCGTGTTGGTTATTGTTAGATAGGTCTTTGAAAAATATTGTGAGGTTGAGAACACTATTTTTCGATTCAGGGATCCGTTTTCGTTGTGATCTTCGTTTTTTTGGATTTTCGTGATTTGGTTTTAAAGTGCAAATTTTTGCCCCCCCTTTATCTAGTAAACGGTTATATATGGATACGTAAAAAAAATTACAGCAGTAGTATATATACTGAAGTACAAACTAAAAAGTTAAAGGCAATCAACTTATAAAATTTCAAACATTTTCATTATTTTCATTGTTACATGTTTTGGTCGTTAATCTGTGAGGTGCGAGTGTGAACAGTGTGAACTCAAAGTTGTCATTCGCAACTACGGAACCCTACACTGCGCGTGGTCCGACACGCACTTGCCGGTTTTTTTATACTTGTTATTTTAACAATTTGACTGTTTGTGTGCATTGAATAGGCTCTAAAACTACTGGGCCGATTATCAAAATTCTTTCACCTATTGAAGCTGAAGCTTATTTTCTGCGGGTAGCATATTTATGCGCACGATGTCGCGGGAAAATTGCTAGTAGTAAATATAAATAGTCGACTGAAGCCTCCTCAACGCCGAGTAGCTCAGTCACCAAATTTTGCAATAGGTACTCGTACTTACAATCCTAACTAATATTATAAATGCGAAAGTGATTTTGTTTGTTTGTTACGCTTTCACGCTTTCACAATACACATAGGTTAGGGTACTCAAAAGGCTATATACCACGCGGGCGAAGCTAGTTCTCAATAAAAGTATGTTTCTAAAACAAAAACAATAATAATGGTGGTAGCTAGTAGATAATTGAGAGCGAAAAACGTATAAATAATTTAAAAGAGCTGTTTTTTTAATGGAAATCTCCTTAACGCTGAGTGGCTCAGTCACCAAATTTTGCTATGGTTGTCAAAAAATTTTGCTTCTCAAAACAAAGTCTGTCCTTAAGTCTAATTTAACTTGTTTTTTGCTATCGGTACCTGCGCACTGGCAGAGCACGGGAGCTTCACGCTTGACGGGCGCAGCGAGGGGCCCATCTCTGTTTGTGAGATAATCTGCTGCCAGTACGTGTGTCGTGATGGACGTATGTTGGGTGCCTTACTACTTGGAAAGTATGTCTTCGTTTTACCAAAAGTAATTATCTTCTTAACATTACGAGTATAATTTGCATTTTGTGTCAAAAGTACATCCTTCGAAATGCCTTAGCTGAGGACTGAAAAGAATATTTAAGGGTTTATTTTATTAATATTTACTATAGATACGATAAGGTAGGGTTGCCAGGTCTTTAAAGTGAATAGCCGGGCAGAGCCGCCGGTTCAGCCGGACACCGTATACCTATAAAACGAAATTTTTACGACGGTTTGCTGGATAAAATCTTCTTAAAATCTATCAATCTTCATTAAAATGGTCAAATTTAAATAGCCTACCCAAAATCGGACAGGCCGGACTCCGATTGATTAGGCCGGACGTGCAACCAAAAAGCCAAACTGTGTCCGGCTTTATCCGGACGCTTGGCAACCCTAGATACAATAAACATCAAAGAGACCTCTACTACCCGTCTGGCCAGTGTGGAGAGTGTAGGCCAATGACTGCTCTGGTTAATGTATGGATGTGGTAATACATAGGGGGTCGTGCTCCTGCAGTGGAGACTCATAAAGACCTGATGATAATAGATAAAAAGAACAATACTAATGGTGCTACCACAGTAGTAAAACAGAAAGAAATAAAGCTTCTTTCACATGAAAGTTTCGCCTGCCTGGCACTTTGTATTAAAATGTAAAAATACAATTAAGTAGTTTGCTACACTGTTACTTACATTGCTCTCATAGAAAAAGTTGTTAATATTCATGGGCTGAGTTACCTCTTCAATGTCGAAGGTTTTACACGCTTTTTGATCATCATCATAATCCGAGCGTATTCCTGCGGTTTCACCTACAGCGGTAACGCTTCATAGCCTGGGGTCTACTACGTATCTTCGGTGATTTGACGTGGTTTTTGGTTTTTATACAGGACGACTGCCGTCTGACCTCCGCAACCCAAAGCTTCAAACGTTAGACGACGATAGGACTCACAATGTGCTTTTCGAAGCATAGAATCATCTTTCTTTTCTTTTAGATATCAGGTGGCTCCTGCCTGCAATATCCTAACCAGTATGGTAGCGATTTTAACAAAATAGGATTTGAACCCACCAAAACGGGAACTTATATACATAAACTCAAAAAAGTTTGTATTCCTTATCACAAATCACGCAACGAGCAAGCGGGTCCCCTAATGGTAAGCGATCAACGCTGCATATGGAAAACTGAAAAAGAATTTACTCAACTCGATAAGTTGAACGTATGGTCCGGTTAGATGATACAGTAAATGATAGACCTTATAAACAGCACGAGCGCATGAAACCGATCCATAGGTAGCTATAAAATACACAGAGATGTAAACCGAGCCTCGCGTTGCCTAAACGTCGCATCGAATTAAAACGCGATTCAATATTCAAAAAGCGGTTGATACATCTCGCCGCTGCGCGCGCGCATCAAACGACCCGCCATCTTTGAAGCAGCGCTTTGTGCGCTACCGAATCAATCGCATGCTAGTGTTGGGAAGGAAGACTCAATATATTTGTAGACTTTTCATAAATATCTTTGCTTCATTCGATGATTGAGTTGCTCAATTTCGTGGGTTATAGGTATGTAGTTGCTTAGTCTCTATTTCCTTTGTAATTCTAGTCACTCTCCTTCTCTGTCCAGTTGCATTACTTTTTCTTCTCCACTTTGCCCACACTTGCGCACTTATTATTGAGTGAAAAAAGACACTCTTTCGAGTTTTTAAACATTTTTATCTAAGCGTGTTTCCAATTGTGTCTGCTTTGGCTTTGATACTTCAGCTTCTGGACCATTTGATAACTTTTTTTAATTTGGGTTGAATTTTATGATAGATCTCCTAGTATAATGGGAATGATATCGCTGCATTTAATATGATGTGTTTTCACTCTCAGAGTTTCAATAACAACAAGAACACCGCAACAATCATTCAACATCGTCATGCATCAGGACACGAGATCAAAATTAGATTCTGAAAATTCGGGGGCTCGACTCATTTTAAATATAAAAAAATTAACTAATTTCCGAAGACTTAAGCTCCGCACATCACTAGACGATACCAACACCGCATTCATTGCACTCTCAATTGATAATTAGCCTCTTTCAACAAATCTCTAAAGAGAAATGAGTAAAAACCTTTTCTTTGTATCAATAGCAACAAATTCCATTGTTTGTGGTGAATCCACGGTGAATCATTGGTTTCTGATTGCGGACTTGGATCTAATTACACTGACTCGATGATTCTGTGATTTTGTGGATCATGCTGTTACCGTTACGTTTGGCGGAATTTGGCAAAGGAATTAGCTTTCTAAATCTAGATTGTGATCAGATTTTTGTGAGTTAAATCGAAAATGATCTAGTGAAAACGTGGTGAAACTAGCTGACGCTATATGAATGAAATTGTGTGAGACATTCATGATCTTTCAATTAATTTTGTGATTCTGTTTTCAACTTGTGCTTATATTGGGCACACGACAAAATTCACTTTCACAAAACTAGATTTACAAACACACAAAGAGATACGTAGGGCTGGCGTCAGGCAGGCAACCGGGCATAATAAATCTTGCCAAATCATATCACAGCATGAATGCTGTCATAACAGCGGACCCCGGGCTTCAAAGCAATACAGTTTTTCATACGTCAGAAAAAAATTTTTTCGTATGCGAACAACATTACTCAAACTATGATTGATATTTTTTAAGTATATAAATTTGAATACTCTATAACTCTCTAACTTATTCCAGATACCTTTGAGGTATCTGGAATAAGTTAGATTTGTATGCTTAATTTAATTAACAAAAATCTTTTGAGCTCGTTTGCAGTTGTTATATTGTAATTTTTATACTCTTCTGAAGATGAGAGAATACCAATGAGAAAATCACCATTTAGCCTTGACAATCAGCATTAAAAACATATTACTTTTAACACAAACTGCGGCCCCTTTGCGTAACCATATCATCACAATTGATGGTATCAGTACATTCCGTTTCACAACAGCCCCGTCGTCAAAGCGGCCGCCTGCCTCCACAAAGCAAGGATTGGAGGCTCCAGGATTATCCCTCAAAGTCCCGAAACCCCCCAAGTAGATTTTTTGCGAAACACAATGTCCTTACGCTAGGATACGTTTAAATTCGGTAGTGATAACTGTTTGCAACAGTAGAGGTGGTTGTGTAAAAAATGAGATACTTCTTACCGACAAGGTGAGGCTTTATTTTGGTAAAATCGATTATAAACCTTTGGCTACCTTTATGATTCTAATGGCGACCCCATTAGAATCATAAAGGTACGTTTATTTCTATCTCAGTAACAAAATGAGGTAAGGTAATGGAAAATGTGGAAAAGCTTTTCATCTGCGGGACCTAAAGTGAGTAACAAAATAAAGTCTATATAGGTAAATAATACAAAGAGTAATTTAAGAACTGAGGGATGTTATTTAAATAAAATTATTTTAATACGGTTTTTATCGCGTTTATTACATTATTTATACACCTAACGTTTTGAGCACTTTACAGTGTTATAATTTTATTTAAAATAATAAAATTATTTTAAATAAAATTATTTATTTAAAATAATTTTATTTAAATGTGTAACAATCGCGAAAACATAAGAAAACATTATGAGGGATGTTATTTTTGTCCCCTATAAAAAAAACTATTGGTTATCTATGCTTCACATATTAGTCTGTCTGTTTAAAACTAGGTTTAGCAGGCTAGGTTATTAGCTATAGCATAATGTTTTAAGATACTGGAAATTGGATCACCCTGTGCAAGTAGAGTCGAAGGCGCCTGCTGAGTTGAAAGCTCAAACATTTGTTTTGTACTAGCTGTTACCCGCGGCTTCGCCCGCGTAATATAAAGCCTATATGCTTCTCGGTACCCTAATCTATGTGTATGCAAAAATTTCATGATGATCGGTTCAGTAGATACGGCGTGAAAGCGTAACAAACAAACAAACTCACTTTCACATTTATAATATTAGTTAGGATAGGATTAGGATTTGAATGATGAGTCAAGAAACTGCCGCATTCCGTAAATAGTCAAGCCTCAGAACAGGGCTTTAGTTCTGAAAACCAAGCCGAATAAAGAAGTCAGATGAAAGACAACATTAAGCGTGTCTCAATTATTTTTAAAAAAACGACTTGCTAGTTTAATCCTTCAAAATGTTTTTAAGTTTTTAATTTGTATGTGTTGTTTTGTTTTTTCACCAATAAAGTCTATTCTATTCTATTCTATTCTAAAAAGATCAATTTCCGTGGTCGTCAACAGAATTACGGAAAATAAATTTTCCATACTCCGGCCAACTGTACTATGAAAACATATATTTTTCTGTAAGTCTGAACTTCAATCTTACCGGAATGACTGGATTTGGGTAGCCTTAGACCGCAATAGTTGGAATGACGAAAGGGAAGCCTTTGCCCTGCAGTGGGACAGTATAGGCTAAAAATAGAATAGAAGTCCGGTCAACTGGACAACAGAACCGTAACCGTCCCACAGAGTTCGTAATTATATAAATTGTAAGCTTAACCAATCTTAGCTTTGTGATTTAACGTCTGCACTTTCCTCCACATATTCTACTTTCATCTTTTTTAGAGAAAAGAAAATGACAAAATAAAACATACGGATTTGAATTCGGCCTCCTTAAAACCCGGCGGCACTTCTGTCCACTAGCGGCCAGTGTAATCCTCAATCGCAAATAGAAAACTCTTAACGAACAATGAGTTTTTGAGGTGTCGGCATGCAAACAAACACAAACCCATTTATGCTCTAGTGCATATCCATTACAAGTACAATGTCTCTAAATCCTCGCTAAGATTTCAGGGGCTGCCGGTTTGCTTTTTGAGTTTTGAAAGTAAGTATTGATTTCTAAGGAGAAAGAGTGAGGTGTTTTTGATATGAGGTTCTGTATATTGTTAATATAGCCTATGTCCTTTTCAGTACCCTAAACTATTTATATGCAAAATTTCGTGATCAGTTCAGTTGATAGGGCGTGAAAGGGTAACAAACAAACTCTCGCATTTGTAATATTAGTTGGGAAGTTGGGATGGAATTTGCTGGAACTTAGTTTTTACTTGCTTTTTCTTATTGGACTTTAACTTAACTGCTAGTTATTATTTGTACTTTATTAATTACTAGCTGTTAGCCGCGGTTTCGCCCGCGTGATATACCTATAGCCTATGTACTTCTCAGTACCTAAACCTATGTGTATGCAAAATTTCATGATGATCGGTTCAGTAGAGAGGGCCTGAAAGCGTAACAAACAAACTCACTTTCGCATTTATAATTTATTTAGGAAGTTAGGATTATCCTAGTATAATGCTATGTAAGGAAGTTAAGATTTCATTACTGTTGCTAGGTAGCAACAGTTACTGATGAAGTCATACAGAGCAGTCAGACGCTCGACAAGTCTGACAAAAGGGTTGCGGTTACGAATACACGTGAAATTATTTTTCATACATTGAAATAGACTAATAGGGTACACCTCTAGTCCCCATGCTATCCTAATCCTAATCCTAACTATTATTCCTTACTATTCTAACTAATATTATAAATGCGAAAGTGAGTTTGTTTGTTTGTTTATTTTTGTTTTATATATTATTGTTACGCTTTCCCCCGTTACTACTGAATCGATCATCATGAAATTTGCATACACATAGGTAAGGGTACTGAGAAGGATATATGCTATATATCACGCGGGCGGAGCCGCGGGTAACAGCTAGTAATCCATAAAGAGATGTTCAATTTTATCGACGAAGCATAATAGCACCTCCACGACCTGCAAGAAAACAAGGACGACCACAAATTTGAAAAACCAAATTGTGTGTGTGCTACGGCCTATCAGCTTTAGTGTGGGGCCTTAAGAATATAGTTTTTTTTTTTCATTATAATTAGTCCATTATGTACAGCATGACGTTAAAAGATGGTGTAACCTTATCAAGTATAATCTTTCCCGTTTTTTTTTTACCTTACTTCACGGTACCCTAAAAACGGCGAATACTTATACTACACTGACCAATGGGTCTATTTGAATCTTCCGAAGTGTTCCCTAATCGTGGGCGTTCGATTCTCTCGATTGATGATTTTGAATCGATTTGGCCTGGTCGTAGGTGTAATCTATGCGTGTCTCTGCAATGGTCTTCAATGAAGCAGCTGAACATGTACTCGTAGGTGCAAATCCCGAATTTTCCGATACGATACCTTTCAATACAAACTGAAGTATGTCCAAAGAATTGTATTTACCTTCTATGGTGATATTTCGAATTGATAACGGTCTAGTTTGACAAAACAGTGAACATCTCCGCATTTACTTTTTGTCTGTCTGTAGTAAAGTCTAGAAACACATAAAAGCCAATACCAACAGCTACTTTGAATTATATTTATTACTAGCTGTTACCCGCGACTTCCCCCGCGTGGTATATAGCCTTTGTCCTTCTCAGTACCCTAAGCTATGTGTGTGCAATTTTATTTGATCATCGGTTCAGTAGATAACATACATACATACTATCACGTCTTTATCCCTTGCGGGGTAGACATAACCCAAGGTCATAAAACTTACAGGCCACGTTTAGCAACGTAGTGAGCGTAAAGGTGGTTCAGTAGATAAACAAGAAATAAATAAATAAAAAAATAAAGCGCGAAAGCGTAAACAACAAACAAATAAATAAACAAACAAACTCACTTTCGCATTTATAATACCTATTAGTTAGGAAGTAAGGATAGGACAGTACCTATTACCTCATTCAAATAGTATGCGAGAATATGTGTGTCTTTCTCGGCGTTCTCATGGACCCACGGGCTCTCACAGTACAATTTACATTAGCTTAATATTTTTTGTTTATCTCAACTTTTTATTCGAACGTATCATGGAAGCTTCTATTCCTCGCTCCACTGCCTCCTGACACGTAAAGGAATCACCTAACCTACTATATTACATTATATTAAAACCAAAACATCTAAAAAATAAACTTTGAGCCAAAGTGATAAAGACTAAAATGGGTTGTCAAAAGTTTGATGGATGTATCGGTTGTAGAGGTCAATGCGCTTAGTTAACTTTTCATTGGATAACTAATAATGAATAATACTTGGATCGTATATGCGCTACTGTTTAAGATAGTTTTGATTTATTATACAGTTTTGATAATTGCGTGTTATGAGAAACGATACAAACTTTTATCGGGATACAAATAGTTGGCTCTTATGCGGATAAGCCCAGTAGCACGATAGAAAAGTAGCCAAGTGGAATTTGAAATATATATTTTTGAACAGCTTCTATGGAACGTAGAATGTTCCAGTTGCTTCCTCGCGCAGTTCGTAAAAGCCGATCGAGGGAATGGGCGTCAGGAATCATGTCAATAGGCGTTGTGGCTAGCAACCCATCACTATTTTGATTCCGTTCTCACTTACAAGCACCAAGATGCTAAACGTGGCCTTAAAAGGTTGTACAGACCTGCAGGCCTATTTGCTAACTTTTGACAACTACGGTGTACACCATTTCATGGTAACTTCACTATTCATTACGGCTTCGGTATGAATGACTTTTTTTATTTAAGATATGAAAACCGTAATGGATGCTAAAGTGACAATCAAATCGTTGTACACCAAGTTAGCAAATCGGCCTGCTGGGCTCTGTCTACCCCACAAGGGAGAAAGACATGTATGTTAAATTATCAGGTATGTCTTAATTTGGTTACTTTTTATTAGATGTTGACGTGCGCGATTTGCTCTTTCTGTCTACACTAACTCACCAGAATGCGTAAACGTACCCTAGGTCTTATAGACCTGGACTTTGTCTACCCTGGTAGGGAAAAAGACGTGATATTATGTATGTATGTGGACGTGATAAATAAATAAATAAAATAAATAAATATATACGGACAAATCACACAGATTGAGCTAGCCCCAAAGTAAGTTCGAGACTTGTATTATGGGATACTAACTCAACGATACTATATTTTATAATAGATACTTATATAGATAAACATCCAAGACCCAGGTCAATCTGAAAAAGATCATTTTCCATCTTGACCTGTCCGGGGATTGAACCCGGGACCATCCGTGTCGCAGGCAGGCGTGTTGACCGCTGCGCCACGGAGCTCGTGATATAAGTACTGACATCTTTGGAGTAGTGGTAATTTAAATGCATCTGAGCCTATCTGAGCCATATCCAGTATTATCCCTCGTATGTCTATACTTATAGGTTAATTCTGTGTTTTCGCCAGATCAAGATGGAAAATAGCAAAATGGCATTTATCATTATGTCCTGGGTCTTGGTCTATATCGATCGATTCTTTGGGGCCATCTGTATACTGCCATATTTACTGATTTTATGTATTGCATTACATTACTTTTTGTAGACATTTTCTCGACAAGTCGTGAATTATAAGCTACCATACCAAGTCCTTGAACAGACTCCGGACTCAAGTTGGCCGAAGCAAGGAGAATATGAACAGGTGGGGCTACAGCTCGGAAATCTCTTATTCCTGTGGTGCCACCCCTCAGACCATGGCACACTTATTATCTTGCCCTGCGTGTCCTACCACCTGTACACGCGAGGATCTATACAATGCTACTGATAACGCTATATCAGTAGCAGAGTTTTGGTCAACACAAATATAATTCGCCTAAGTCGATACGCTACGAAGAAGAAGAAGCTACCATAACTAGGTTAATGTTTTATTTTTAGATACGAAAGAAATTAGAATCTATTCAACTTAACATTGTGATGAAAAGTTATATTTACCTTGCTTTCTGCTACAAACAAACTCTCATATTATTTTTATGTTAGTTATTTATATTGATGGAAGCTGTTAATTGCTTACTTGTAATAAAGCGTTATAGTCATTAATCATATCGTATGTGTGTCTGTGTGTTTAGGAGAGCAAGTGAAACGCCTATCATTGGTTTGGAATGTCTTTTATGATGTTGTGTTTTTGAATACTTTTACAGTTCCGGCATAGAAAATATTTTAAAATCTATTCCATCGTCACAAAAGCACTAGGCCTGCATACAAAATTACGGTGATAAAAATTGTCTTTTTGTTTATTAAGTAAAAACATTAAAATTTGATTTGATCTCCTGAATACCTTCTCTAGATAGTACAATGTCGTGTGGTTCCCGGTAGAGTAGAATAGGACCACTCCAAGTCTTCCCGTGGATGTCGTAAAAGGCGACTTAGGAAAAACAAGCTAAACAAGACCTCTCCAACCCGTCTGGCCAGCGTGGAGGGTGTAGGCCAAATCCTCTGACTGCTCTAGCAAATACATGGCTCTGGTGGTACAGAGAGGGTCGTGCTCCTGCAGTGGAGACTAAAAAAGACCTGATGGATGGAGTACCTTCTCAAAAGAATACATTTATAAACACCGATACATAAAGTTCAAACTTTGACAAGGTCTTTGACAAGACTGCAAGTTCTTTTTAATTACATGAAATTGAATTTTCCTGTTTTATTGCTCGTCAGGGTGAGCATAGGGAGTCCTAACACTCCCACAATGTATGCATTATTGTGGTTGAGTTTACGAAGTAACTATTTTTACCTTTAGGCTTAGGATATAACGTAGTCTTTTCATGTCTATCTATCATAAAATCGCAAGCCCGCATAAAGCAACGCTTTTTGCTAGTATCTTTTAATTTCCCAATTTTATTGACTGCAATACTCGTTTCTTTGTTTACTTAAAGGCTCGGTAGTGCTGCGCTTTTAAAGCGTGAGTGAAGAAGAATTTGTAACAAACTATATTTATAGAAAATGTTATGATGCAGCATATTTCTTTTTATAACTATCGACTAGTGACTTGAAAAAGGAGTAATAATTCTAACAGCCATCAACCTCTAATATTAATGTTATTTCTCGTTACAAAATGTAATGTATGGTGCGGCGGATAAATTGGAAATGGTAAAAAGCATTCGCTAGAGAATTAATTAAATTACAATTTGACCTCTGCTACCGAACTGCGGGAGGTTAGTTACTTAATTTCGTGTGGCCGTAACGCCTTCGAGATGTCATTGATATATGTCACTGGATGTACAACAAATGTGGAGGAAATATTATTACTTTGAATTATAAAAACTTAACCGTTTTATCTATTTCATCGGTGAAGCAGATGGACGAGAAATTAGATCTTTGAGTGCTAAATCTAAATTAGTATTACTGAAACAAAAAAAGGCAAGTACAAAATAAAACTTAAATAAACTGAAACGGTTTATGTAAACATTTTCTTTGTAAAACTATACCTCATGGAAAGGAGACCTTATGGGAGAAAAACACAACCGACAAGATAGCCTCGTCGTATTTTTTAAAATCAGTAAAAAATGACGGAAAGATGAGAACATTCACGAGACCCAAAAGGGGCTAGATTTAAATTTAATAAGTAGTTCAGTTACCCTACGAAAAATTTTCTTTCATCCAAATTACAACTTTGCCTCCCCATCACTTCCGACAGGGAAGAAATTTTGGTTAGGGCGAAGTTTTATCTGAATTCGGACCAAAAACATCTTTTACCAAAACACGTGTTCATGGCCAAAAAAGAATCAAAAGTTTACTCTATTACTAATAGAAGTTTACGTCGTATCTAGTAATTTATATCCCAGAGCTAAGTGTCAATCAGCAGGTGTCGATTGATCATTCACACATTGACAGGAGATGTATGAGCTTCCAGCGACCTCTGTGCCCCGCCTCGTTTTTATGTTTACTCTGTGGCTTCCAGTAGTTGTCTAATTGCAAATGGGATAAACGAAATGGTATTCATAGGTTATCAAGCGGAATAAACATTTGAATCGAACGTGTAGGTGGATTTTTGGAAATGTTTATAATGTACAGTAGGGGGCAGATAAATCTGACCCTACAATTTAAAATCTGTTTGTAGGGGGTTCAGATTTATCTGCCCCGAACTGTCAGTCTTGGGTGTTTAAACAGGCTGATTTTGAACCTATGATCATAATCATAATCATTTATTTGCCAACTCAGTGTACACAAATAGGTATAGTATTGCAATTCACAACTGAATTTGATCAATTTTGATCTGTATTGAAATCTTTGAATCAGATTCCTTAATAGAATACAGAATTGCAAAAAACTAAATAAAACTAAAAAAAAAAATTAGACCTCCCGTACAAAGTCATTGATAAGCTGGGCGAATTTCTATAACTGTATTTGTTCTAGCCTATGTCCAGATACAGTATCGCGAGACAATACCGATATTTTTTATAAATTTCATTTAAAAAAAAATCACTATGCGATATTTAAGTTTCATCAAGTGGCTGTTTATTTTTTATAAATAACCATATTCACCACTTAATATACTTTTTCACTTAATATACTTTTTCACTTATTTCTACTGTGTTATCAAATATTAATCAACATAGTATTTCTTTGATTTTTGACAATAAATGTACTCATTTTCATAATGTATCTAAAAGTTAAAAAAATAAGGTTGTTTAAATAACTAAGTTTCTTTGATTGTACCATGCTGTCTTTTTAAAAGACGATTAAAAAGTCTTTTAAGGGATGAAAGTTTTTAGCAATTTGAAGAAAGTATCTCTTCTTTCAACCATTATAGCATTTCGATCCTAAGTGGTAAGTCCTGTAAATCTGTTTCTAATCTTTCCCCGAACGAACCCTTCGCAAACAAACATTTTAATAAACAACAAACAACTGAGTTATACCCAAACGGATTATAATAATGACATTTCTTTGTTAACCGCACTCAAAGAAATGAACTTCTTCAAAATGAACCGTAACTTGTACGCTGTACGGTGAAGGTTTTTTTTTAAATTTTTGTCATAATAAAAAAAATTAACTTTTGCCCAATAAATGACAAAAGGGAAGTTAATATGCCGTGGCCATTCAGGCTACTGGGCGGTCCAAAAAAATGACGTTTGTGACGAAGGAGTGGTTTTGAAGAATATTAAGTGGATGTTGACTTTTCTAGTTACTTAATTTGGACTCCACACATTGACATATTATGTAACAGTAACAGACTGGCATGGTTTGGTCATGTGATGAGAAGAAACGAAGAACACCTGACTAAAAAAGTTCTAACTATGAGGGTTGATGTGTATAGGGGAAGAGGTAGGCCAAAACAGAGATGGATGGATTGTGTTAATAGGGATATGAAAGAGGTAGAGGTGGATGCCGAAATGGCAAGGGATAGAAAATTGTGGAGGGAAAAGACATATTGCGCCGACCCCAGATAATGGGATAAGGTAAGGCAGATGATGATGACATTGACATATTATGGGAATGGGAACTCATATGGGTATATATTTTTTTATTTAGTATCATTTTGTTTCATCATCATCAAGTCTTTTTTTAGTCTCCACTGCAGGAGCACGACCCTTTCTGTACTACCAGAGCCTTATTTTAAGCCAGAGCAGTCAGAGGGTTGGCCTACACTCTCCTCAGTATAAACATAAATAACTATATTGTCGGGGAGTTTGTGGTGGGAAGTTAAGGGGTGCAGTTGGGGTCTGCCTTGTACGATTTTGTAAATTGATTTTGGTGGACTTTATAATATGAAATTGGTGTAGTTTGGTGTTATAAATGCTCGTGCTCATGGAACAATTTGTGAAAAAGTTAAAGTGGTCTGTTATAGGGACGCATATAGACTTGTCACCATAACATCTCGACCACGAGGCATCAAAGAACATACGCCATCTTTGATGCTACTTGTTGCAACTTTACCGTACAACACCGATACTTAGTATCTCAATTTACTGGACATTGGCAGAATCACTGAAATCTCGGTGGAAGCCATTTTATAAAACAGAAGAAGAAGAACTAAATTGTCTAATTAGACAGTGTCATAAAAACCGACAATGTCTTCTTGCTCGTCCAAGTCAAACACAAAGCGATCCTCTATTTTCTTTTTAATATTTATTAACTTACTAGCTGTTACCCGCAGCTTTGCCCGCGAGGTATAAAGCCTATATTCTTCTAAGTACCTTAACCTATGTGTAAGCAAAATTTCATGATGATCGGTTCAGTAGATAGGGCGTGAAGGCGTAACAAAAAAACAAATTCACTTTCGCATTTATAATATTAGTTAGGATTAGAATTGTCTATATAGACAGTGTCATAAAAACCGACAAAGACTTATGCTCGTCCGAGCAAAACTCAGAGCGATCCTGTAGTTTCTTTTTAGATAATATTTATTAATTCCTATACGAAACCCTTTTTAAGAATACGTGTGTCCACCGTGGTTGTGAGAGCGCTAATTATTCGGAATAATCGTCATGTATCGATAATTAGTCGAGGCGACGTTGCCGCGCGACCGCCCGCGACCACGGCGCTTCTCAATCTTTAGAATCTCATTTTATAGAATCACAAGGTTTTCTAAACTACTGATATTTATAAGAAACTAGTTGTTACCCGCGGCTTTCCCCGCGTGATGTATGTCCTTCTCATTACCCTTCCCTATGTGTATGCAAATTTCATGATGATCGGTTCAGTAGATAGAGCGTGAAAGCGTAACAAACAAACAAACAAACTCACTTTCGCATTTATAACATTAGTTAGGAAGTTAGGATTAGGATAGTTAGGATTAGTGTGTAAGCATTAACTTGGAAACCCTAAAATAAAAAAAAAAATTAAGCAAGAAGATCATGAGCCGGTCGGCATGTGTCCCCGTCGTTGGCGATTCCTTCCAAGCTCCTGTCCACCTGGATCCAGGTTAGTGTTTGCCTGTTTTTACTCTGCTGAGATGCTAGGGTTGATCGGAGAATGCAGTAATCCTTCCAAAAAGTCTAAACATTAAACAATTAGGATTAGGATAGAATTAGGATTAGTTAGGATGTGGATTGTTTTCACCATACCTAGATATTTCACTCTCAACGTGTTTCTGGAGTTTATGGTTCCATTCATCTGAGCTGTAACACTTAATTAAAAAAAAACAACTTTTAATACTCCAACCCGTTTATCCTTCAGATCATTATTTGCGAGTACCATGACTGAGTACGCGAATAACCTGGGAAATATCAATCCAGTCTTTCTTAGTTGAACTCGTCTGCATGTCTTTTCAACGGACTTAAAAAAAAGGAAGTTATCAATTTGATCGTATACGTTTTGTATATGTTAGTATTACCAGCCTCTAAACACGTGTGCCAAATTTCATAAGTGTATGTATATGTACGTATGTTTGTAATTTTGTGTGTTTATCAGCATGTATCTCAAAAACCAGATACAAGTTGGATAACAGTAATTCTTTTTTTAATTAAACTTGGTATTGAATTCTAAGATAGAGAGTTTAGCGTGTTTCAGTAATTAGAAGAAATAGCCGTCGGTTGATTTTTTTAAAATTACTACTTGTTTCTCAGGTAGGTCAGGATTAGTAAAGAAACTCAAAAAGTTTGAGATCCACTTAAAAATCCCGAAACATGATGGATCGATCGGCGATCGACGAGGTGTCGGAGCGTCGCAGACGTTTTTGTAATCGAATAATCGTTATCGCCGAATCGATTTACTCGCCCCGAAACTCTTTCGGGACTTTTGAGTGTAATGGATCGGTTTCTTTCACATACCCGATTGAAACCACCCATTTGTTTCGTTTAGGTTACTTTGGATAAAATAAGTAATATTAGCGGGCTGGTTCCGTATTTGATGCCCAGGTAGGTACAATTATACCTACATTTCATCGCTAAGATTGTCTTTACATGTTAACAAAATAGTACCAAAATTATCCTACTGCTTTCATTATCATCTAAGCCGCAAAAAGTCCACTGCTGGACATAGGCCTCCCCCAGGGATTTCCAATACAACCGGTCTGGAAGACGCTAGATGCTGGTCGGTAGGTGTCCATTTATCCAACGCTGCGATTGCCGGTTTGTGGTCGCCACTCAAGACCCTTTCTGCCCCATCGACCATCGGTTCTTAGCTTAGCCTGTATATACCTAGTATAAGTATGGGCAAAGGCATATGGACACAAAGGATGTAAAAGTCGATCGAGGGAATATATTTTCATTAGCTGTTACCCGCGTCTTCGCCCACGTGATATATAGCCTATGTCCTTCTTAGTACCCTTACCTATGTGTATGCCAAATTTCATGATGATAGGTAGAACGTGAAAGCGTAACAAACAAACAAACTCACTTTCACATTTATAATATTAGTTAGGATAGGATTATCAGCTATTCACCAGCGCTTATCCTTTTGGTGGAGGTTAATTACGAGGGTTTTAAGCAGGTTGGCAGTAAGAAAGATTTTTAATCATGAAAACTTCTATCGGTCATGGTAATTATGTTACAAAGACTCAGAACGCATGATTGATTTTAATGACTTCACGCATAACTACGTTAATTCAACAGAATATCTTGCTAATTAACGTTTTTCTTCAGACATGCAACATTTGAAGATTTAGTTTAAAGTTTGACATGCTCATATTAAGTTGTTGTTACCTTGCTGCTAGTGACTGAAATGGCGGCCTCCGTGGTGCAGCGATTAACACGCCAGCCTGCGGCACGAGTGGTTCGATCCCTGGTCAGATCATAATGGAAAATTATTTTTTTAGATTAGCATGTGTCATGGATGCGATGATAAGTATTTACATATTATAAAATACAGTAACGTTGAGTTAGGTAGTATCCTACGATACAAGATGTAAGTACTGTTGATTTTTTTTTTCGAAAATGTTGATATTAGTTCCATATTATTATAGTTCAAAGTTTGACGTACTGAGTATATTGAGTCGTTGTCACCTCGCTGCTAGGTAGTGTCTGGCGCTGAAGTTACTCGACCTACCTGCTTTGCTCGATTGTCCGTTAATCGCAAGAATCTAAAACTGTTTTATTATGACCTGGTAGTTAGCATCCTAGGAATATTTAACAGATAAGCCATTACGAATTATCTTTAAAAAGGCTTAAAGTTTGACATGCTCAGTATATTGAGTCGTTGTCACCTCGCTGCTAGGTGGCGTCCGGCGCTCAAGTCACTCAACCTACTTGCTCCATTGTCCATATAAAGCTGGCCACATAGATAAACCAAGTGAACTTCTAAAAATAAAAAAAATACTCAAAAATATTGATATTAGTTTCTTACTATTATGGTTTAAAGTTTGACATGCTCAGTATATTGAGTCGTTGTCACCTCGCTGCTAGGTGGCGTCCGGCGCTCAAGTCACTCAACCTACTTGCTCGATTGTCCATTAAACGTGAGCGATATTGTTTGCCTGAGTAAACCGGTTAACGCATATTTCGGATATTTTGGTTCTAGATTCCTTATAAAGGCACATTTCACATTCTAGTTCGATGATGCAAAAACAGCTGAAGGATTTCAGGTTTGTACACATATTGTTTATTATCAGTATCAGTACTTAAAATACTTTTAACTGTAAGCAGCAGAATCTAGCAGATGCAAATGTACGGCCTTGATGTCATCTAAGTCACAATTGGGCCCTAGTAGGGCACAATCCTACCCTTTTGGATAGATTAGGTCTGCAAATTATTTGATATTTTATTAAAACGATGTCAATAAAACTTTGTAAACAAATGATTAGTTTTTATCCATAATGATCCGCCAGGGGATCAAACCTTGCGATTAAAAAGGACTGGAGTTACCACACTGAGCCACAGAGGTCGTTTATACCTTGTTCATATTGCCTGACTGGCCCCATCGCGGATCCGACTGTTTTTTTTTTTATTTGAAGCATGTATTGATTGAGGAACTAAAAGTCGAATACTTTTCATAAATATTAAAAATCATCAAGCGAAATTACGAGCTGATATTTTTGTCGTCCCATCTTTTATCTCGTGATCGAACTTTTTGTCCTACATTAAATACCACACTTAAAATACATCTACAAAACTCCACCAACACGTATTTGGGTCTTTATTCTTTAGTAATTAAGATTCTATTTCGCTTGTTTATGTTTTTGATGAATGCACTTGTAAGTTGGGAAGGTTGTCGTGATCGGTCGACATTTTGACAATTTGGTTCCTCAAGAAAGTGTCACGTGGGTTGAAGACCACCAGGCCGAGTCTCGCGCCCAAAAAGATATTTGAAGGGAGATAAAGATAGTTTAAATTACAATTAGTGAGAAAATATTTTGAGCGAGCAGTCGTTAAGAGGGTTTAGAAAAAAAATGGATACAATTTTGGCAAAAAAATGTTACGTTAATGTGACGCAATGGTTTACTTTAAATGACTCAGTAGGAGATTGAAGAGAGTAAATTACGTTTTCTTTTCAAGAATTCCATTTCCAAAGGGTAAAAACTGGACGCTATTATTAAGCCTCTGATGTCCCTCGGTCTGTTATGTGTCATTATTCAACCCTAATTGCTATTGATATGAGAATATATTAAGATACAAAATTCCCACAGAATGTGTATACCTATTTATCTATTGCCATTATAACAACAAATAATAAATTAAATATTGCGGCTTGCATACACAAATTTTTCTGTTGTAATTTTTTTGTTGTATGGTAGTAGAATTTAACCCTTCAGCAATTCCGCACACTTGGCCAGTTTTAATAGATTTTAGAGTCATATAATTTAGATTTAACTAATTTTTTAAGATGATATAGGTGCTGTACAGAATAACAGAAATTAAAAAAATAAATCTCCTCTACAGTTTTGAATTATTGATAGACAGTTATCAATATGAATTACTTTTACCAATTACTTTTTTAACAGTCTCCGTGGTCAAGTGGTTAAGGCGTTTGCCTTGTTGATCCGGGGGTCGTAGGTTCGATTCCCACAGGGAGCATACTTTGTAAAGTTGTTTCCAGTTTGGTTAGGACATTGCAGGCATGAATCACCTGATTGTCTGATAAGAAAGATGATTCCGTGCTTCGGAAGGCACGTTAAGCCGTTGGTCCCGGTTGCCATCTGGTAGTCGTTAAAGGAACCACGTCAGAGGCCGAGTGGTGGTTTCGAAGAACTCTGACACCAGAGTGTGCATGGTTGTCTGACCGTCTCACCTACACGAAATGATGATGATGATGACCAATACTGGAAACTCGATCTTTTTATAAATATTTCTGCTGGCTGAACACTTTTATATGAAAATGTAAAAAAAATGGTCCCATAGGACTAGTTCATATTGGCAGGCTGAGTTGCTGCTACCAGAGAATGTCGATGGTAATTTTTCTTGAACCATTTTATTTTCATCTGCATGTAATTTCTTTTCAAATTTGTGCCTATAAATTTGTGAATTATACATACACACAAATTATAAATAACATTCTTAGGGAGAAGTGGTGCCTGAAGATCAGCACTACCTAAGACGCCTATCTAAGTGTCTAAGGCAGCACAACCTGAGTCATTCCTTTGCCTACATACATACTTATACATGTACATACCTATACTTAATGGAAGTGTTCCTAAAGTAATGTAAGTGTACCTAAAGTATAACAATAAATGCTATTTTTTAATTATTTGACCAGGTTGCATAAAAAATCATGAGAATTCACCGAAAGAATATCATCCGTCATTGAAACTATTTGGTAAACAGTTTCCATACAAACACCGGCGCATTACGAGGGCGGGCCACAAAAAGCCAAAGCGACGCCGCCGCTAAAGAAGCTTTAAAAATAATAATCCTCAGAGTATCAAATAATAAACTTGGTAGCAAGTGAATTCGGGGATCGGGTTGCGTTTAGGGTTGTCGTGTTTAGAAATCAGCAAGCTGATATTTTCTTCCTTTTATATAATTTTCCGCTTCAAACACATAATTACTACATCACTATACTATAATAAAACTAACAGAACCATTCCTATATATCACCTTAACAAAATCAATTGTAAACAAGCTACCACCACTTGGCTGAAATCTCTCAATTATGATGCAACTGAAAAATTATTAGAAACATCTACTTAGCTTAACCTAAAAATAATATAAAATTACAACTAACCTAAATATAATATAAAATTTACAACTAACCTAAATAAAATATAAAATTACAACTAACCTAACAATAATATAAAATTACAACCTACTTCATACCTACTATAAATATATTCTTACTTATAAATCTTACAATGAACCTTGAAATTTTAGATTTGTGATGTGTACTTTAATTTTTGTTTTTCTTTCTTACTTTCTTACTTTAAGATTCCTGTTATGATTTGTGATTTTTTTTTCCACTGTATAATATACCAATATAACTAGGTACTGTTTACCTCTGTGTACGAGTAGTATACACCTGGTTCAGTGTTGGAGAGGCTGGTAATCTGTCATACAGGTTTTCCTAGTACAGATACCAGTCACTCACATAGATTGATCTTTACTTTACAATGCATGATACTCATTAATTATTATGTATACGTGTATGCACATACGAGTAGTCCAGTGTTGGGAGGCTGGTAATCTGTCATACAGGCTTTCCTAGTACGGATACCAGTCTCTCACGAGGATCAGATTGTAGTACTGTATGTTACATCTTACTTGTTGTGTAAAGCTATTTAATGTCTATGTGAGAGAAGAAATAAAATATATTATTATTATTATACATATTATAAAAACATACATATTATAAACCAAAGTCTTCCGTCGCGTCTGTCTGTTCGCGATAAACTCAAAAACGATTGCACGGATTTTCATGTGGTTTTCACCGATAGATAAAGTGATTCATGAGGAAGGTTTATATGTAAGTCGTAGCCGGTAAGGGCTGCTATTTGCTTTTACTTATTTCCGCGTTTCTATGTAGTTACATCCATCGTCTCGCTGCGACCATGACGCTTCACCATCTTTCCACGTTTGCTTTGATGTTCATGCTAAGTCCTGTTAATGGTTAATATTAATTATTACGCTGATAATTTGAATGAAAATGTTCAGTAAATAATTTAAAATTAAAACCGTACTCAAAATAATACACACATAATATACCTTTTACAATAAGGAGTTGGATAAGTGATCATCAGTGGTATGAAAATATTTATAGCTCCTCCGTCTTTCAGAAGGCACGTTAAGCCATTGGTCGTGGTTGATCATTGATAGTAGGTGTTAAGCTATGTCAGATGCCTTTAGGCAGCTTGAAAATCTGACACCAGTGATGGCTCGTGATACATACAAAAAACAAAAAATAATGAGTAAAATAAAGAGGTAGCGACCGCGCGGGATAATTTCTAGAGCGGTGGCTGTGTTTCTTTGTAGAATTGATTTACAAATCTATTGAGTAAGCGAAATAGTACCTACGCCGTTATCCTATCACTCTCAATGAGGCGGTTGATACAGGAGAAAATCTTGGCATCAGTACCTGGAGGTATTCTCAGTAAACAGAATTAAGACATTAAAGTCGCTGTCTCCGATTCAAGTACTTTGGCAGGATCAGGATCAGCGTCATTAACTTTATAAATAAATTGTGTTTTTAAGAGATTTAGATCAGCGAAACCAGCGACAACCGTCATTTTATTCTTGCACTCCTATATCAGATCAAATTGAAAAAAATTTCTTCAGTCAGTACAAGTCGGCAAGAAATAATACTAAAAATACTACTAGTTATTTACTGAAGTACAGAAGTAGACTTTTTCAATTTGATCTGAGTTAAAAGAAAATAAATAAAATGAAGGTGTTGAAAACGCTACTTGGCTGATCTAAGGCCCTTTAGGACTTTCAGCTCGGACTCTAGTTATCGTTGATCTATTACTATTATTATTTTTAAGCACCATAAATGAACGGAACTCTGGACAAAGAATCTTCAAGTCTGTATAGTCCGTATTAAACTCCTGCCAGCCCTAGTTGCGTTGTTAGCGTGGTAAAAAAAGAATGCTTTTTTTTCGATATAAAGGTTCGTGTGTTCGGAATTCAAACGTGATGGGTAGTGTCAGCGGCCAGTTCGAAAAAAGTTTGATGCAGATTCACTTTCGTTTAGTCATAAAAAAATTAACAACAAAACCTTCATATCTAATTTCAAACATTTTCTAATCAAATATTTACTATTATGTTATGATGTACCGTATAATTTGGATTTCGATTAAGTACCTATTAGGAAAATTTATTTAGGTGTCTTGGAAGTAAGTATAATATTTTGTAGCATATTATTTAATATAATCTAGAACAGTATCCTAATAAATAAATAACTTCAATTTATGTGTGTCATTAAATAGTTAAGTAAGAGATGAGCGTTTGGCCTTTGTGACAGTCAGAAAATACACTTTCTGTGGGCAAAAGTACTTAAAGGGTCAAAAATACAAAAACGGAGTAAGTGAGAGCTTAACAAAAAAGCAAACGAAATATCAATCTTGTTTAAAGTATGTACCTATACGATTCACGATATTCCTATTCTACATGAAGACAAAATGTACTAAAAATCATTAGAATAGGAGAAAACTGAAACCGCTTCAGTTGCGTGACTAATGGTTTCTTCAAAATTTTAGTCTTCCTTTTTCGTGACGTAATACGACCTTCTCAGATTAACAAAATCATAAAAATGCTTCCACTTAATTATGCATTCATCGCGTCCGATGCACGAAACGAAATACCCCACAACAGGTTACCAAGATAACAGACGATTAAAAATTAAACTTATCCCATATCTTGATTCTGTTTCGAAAATGAAACCTTTATGCCTGGGATTAAAAACTATAATTTGAAAATACTGGCCAGAAGATTGAGGTAGAGATAAAGAAACAAAAATAAAAGGCGGGCTGTTTGAATAAGGAACGTCACGTCAAGTGAAACGTCAAAATGTGACAGTTTCCGCGCGGGCGCGTATCGGTGCGGTGCCGGATCGTTGCTCCCACCTTCTTGGAAGCAGATCAGTGGATCTCATTGAACTTAATTAAAAACAATTAAAGTGGAGTTATTTTTCGCTGTATCATGCTGAGCTGCTCGTTTTGATGAGACATTGATGCAGTAATGTCGGAATGCAAATATTTTTTTTTTTCAATTTTTTAGTTTTTGTGTTAATGTTTAGTTTAGGGCTCTAATATTTGACTAAATATATGTTTACGACATATATCATACACATAGTTGAATTTAATTAAAGAAAGAGACTGGGAACTTAATAGAATTTGGTGAAATGAGATTTGAAGACGTCAGGCGTGTGCACAAGAGCGTTGTGTTTATGAATTAAAACTTTGAAATAGCATTCTGAGTTCAGATATTATTAATAGTTTGAAATATTGTTGTATACTCGTAACATCAAATGGTACAAATAAGTTATGACAAATTTTGTAATTAACTATTAGTGACAACTGCAGCGATAAGCCATGTTAGGAAAACTAATTTTTAGACAATCCACACGTATAGGAAAGAAGACGTTGCGATTCAGCTGTATTGAACAGATTTCCTAAGAATTTTGAGTTTCAGTCTTAATGCTGCAATAGCTGTCATTACATAAAATTTTCACCCTCATTTGCGTTGTCCCATTTGATCACAATTGACAGCAAGTATCTCAATAACCTACAACAATTATTATGAATTTAGCGGTCCAATAGCCCCATAGACAGGCAAGGACGACAGCCATCTTGGATTACCGGCGACATACGGACGGACTGGCGGAAACAAAATTATGTTATCAAAACAATTATTTACGGGTAGTTAGATTTTTGAAGAGTTATGGAAGTATGGTTTACGTAAGTAACTTGACAATGGCAATCCCATAGGATAGGACAAATCCTTGTAAAGAGAAAAAGCATCAAGTACGTCATATGTTTTTCCTAACGAGCGGTTTCCTGGTTTTATCCTCGGCTTGCTGCTTGGGAGCCCAGGGGACAGAAGATCTGACTAGAGACAATAAAAATTCATATTGATCCTGACGAAGACCTTTGGTTAAAGTCGAAACATGCCTGGGATCAACGGCTATACGTGCCTTTCGAAGCACGAAGCCAGGTAGTTGTATGAGCTTCATTAAATTGACATGTTTAATTTAAATATAAATCATAGGCGATCAGCTAGGGAATAAAAAAAAACAAAGAATATTTGAAAGGATACTATAGAACTGTTTACAATTTACAAAGTCCCAATATTAATATATCGTGTAATATGACGCTCCTTTTTGAGTGACCACGGACGGCATCAAGTAAAAACCGGCCAAGTGCGTGTCAGGCCACGCGCAGTGTAGGGTTCCGTAGTTGCGAATGACAACTTTGAGTTCACACTGTACACTCGCACCTCACAGTTTAACGACCAAAAACATCTAACAATTAAAATTGTATGAAATTTTACATTTTCCAGTACATTTTATAAGTTGGTTGCCTATAACTTTTTAGTTTGCACTTAGTACTCAGCTCTGATAGTTTTCCTTTCAACTTCAGTATACATACTACAGCTATAATAATCACGTATCTATATATAACCGTTTAGCAGATAGAGGGGGGGGGGGGACACTTGCCTCTAACAAAATTTTTCACTTTAAAACCAAATGTTTCGGAAACGGATCCCTAAATCGAAAAATGGTGTTCTTAACCTCACAATATTTTTCAAAGACCTTTTTAACGATACCCCACACGATGGGTAAGAAGAGAAAAAAAAAATTACTCCACCACTTTACTTGTACGGGAGCTACCCTAAAAAAATTTTTTTAAAAGATTTTTTTCTACCACTTTTTTGCTATGGTTAATATACACACCCATGCCAAATTTCAGCTTTCTAGTACTTATAGTCTCTGAGTAAAACCGCGGACGGACAGACAGATAGACAGACAGACATGGCGAAACTATAAGGGTTTACTACGGAACCCTAAAAAGTAAAATATTTTAAGAAGTGGCAATAACTTACCTACATGGGAGCGTTTTCTTTAAAACAACGATTAAAAATATACCCCTGGTTAAAGTTGTGATAACAGTTTACAACTTACTTGCAAAGCATATAATATCAGTAAGTATATAAAAGCATAAAGTTTAGGCGGTAAGGGGAAACAAACCGCCTTCCCACCGCCAACTGTTTAAATTGAAAATATGGAATAACTTTGTAAACATCTAAGATGTTGATACTAGGGTTACATGTTCTTGATACTTGGAACTAATCCTTATTTTATTTTCATTAACTAGATAGCTTTTCTCGTGACTTCATCGGCACGAGTCATTATAGCCTATGTGGATCCCTAATAATGTTGCAGCTTAATTACAAGTGACATAATTTTGAAAACAGTTTAGTAATTTTTGAGTCCACTTCAAACAGACATAGATATTTTTTTCTCATATATGCTCCTAGTTTACTCCTGGCTGATAGCAGCGCGGTATCAAGATAGAAGTCGCAAACAAAGACAGAATCTGTAAATGGAATGATGATGATGAGTATGGTTTAATTTGATGCCTGCTTTTATTTGATCGAATAATAGGAAATCAGATTAACGATCTGTCATGACTTTAAAGTTATAGCTACAAAGCACTACAGCAGTTTTTCCTACTGGGAAAATTCATGTTTGTAGTTTGAGCAGTGGCTAGACGTAAGCTGCATTGCTTAAGAGTCCCACGTAAAGCTGAAATCCCATACAAACGTAGTTTGGTTTTAGTTTTACAACAGTCAAGCCAATCTCAACCAAATTTCGTACATACGACCGGATAAGGCATATTGACGTTTACAATCAGATTTCAATTTTAAAAACAATACCTATACAAAATTATAGCGAGTAGTAGTAGTTTCGTATCGAAAACTTCTACTCGCCGGTCGTATGTACGAAATTTGGTTGAGATTGGCTTAACTGTTGTAAAACTAAAACCAAACTACGTTTGTATGGGATTTCGGCTTTACGTGGGACTCTCAAGTAATCAAATACATAGGTCTATAAAATACAAGTTCAAATCTCAGTTCATAGCTTCAATTAAAATAATTAAAAAAGTATATTTTTTGCCTCTTTCTAGGTTTTCAGGATTTGTATGTAGCAGGCGAATCTTTTGTACTGGTTCGGAATGGAAAAAAAAATGTACAATGTTCCAGGTGCTTCTTCCCGCGCATGTCATAGAAGCCGGCAGATGAATAAGTAAAAATCTAAAGAATAGGCGATGCGACCAGCGAACCATCACAAGTTTGTTTTGTCCTACTTACTACTCATCCACCATCATGGAAGACACAGCCTGAGGCAACGTTTTTAGGATCTATCTACCACGTCAGAGAAAATGACGTGATAATTTGTGCCAGGTCTGACTAAAATTGTATGAACTCGCTGGATGCAGGCCGCTTCCAACCGTTCCTTCTGGAAACCTTTGGCCAGACCTATGTCAGCAGTGGACTTCTTGCTGCTGATATGATGATGAAGAATATATATGTACTCCATCATCACAACCGCAAGAAGTCCACTGCTGGATGTATGCCTAACACCAAGGATTTCCAATACGCCCGGTTGGAACTGCTGTGACCTTCGTCAGGTCATCCGACCACCTCATCATTGGGTGTCCAACGCTGTACGTGGTCGCCATTCGAGAATCCTTCTGCCTCGCGCTGTCTGAATATGTACCTTTGTATGTATGAATCAGAAAAATAGCAATGATTTTTGTATGAAGAAGATTTATCAACGATCAAGACACTTCATCACCGTACAACCAGGAGCCCAATGCGGTGATGCGTACTAACGAAATTACGGCGGTTTGCTAAGTGAACTATGAAAATAGGATTTCTTTGCCGCACCCCCGCTCCCCGCACCCACCCCCGCACCCAGGTAACGGGTGGGATTACGAAGATTATCAACAATTGATACCAAGACAGATGGCCGGTAATTACTGCATTACCATTATAATGGATTGGTTCAGCTTTTAAATTTAATTATTTATATTTTTGATGGCGATCTCATGTGAAAGTTATAATTGGGTGAAGATTGAGACGAGGGATAAAACATTCCGTAACTTTATTTAAACTTGTTTATAAATAATCATTTGTTTATAATTATTGATTATTTGATTTTAAATTATTAATTTGTGGAAGCAAAATTCTAGGTTAGGAGAAGGCATCATACAACAAAATTCTTGCAAAATAATTTTACAATATATGTAGTGGAAATTAATATACTTTTACTTTGTTTGGAACTCTACTGGTAAGTAAATAGTCAGAAGGGAATGTGAAGTAACAGTAAATTATGTTATTTATTTTTAGATAAAAAAAACATGAGCATTTTGAATGTGCGAATATTTATTGATATTTTTTATATTACTGGTGACAGCCGTAATCACGTTTGGTTTGTTTACTTAGCTTTATCAGCAAATGAGCGACAACGTAGAAATTAAAAAAAAAGAAGTCTTAGGACATCGTCAATCAATATAATTTAAACAATTTTTATTAAAAAACAGAGATGAATCAAACTTTGGTACCCATTTTTAAGGAAGTATAAATGGGGCCAATTGGAAAGTAATACCCTTTTAAATTAAGATTTTTTTAAAAATTTTTCTTAAATTTCATAGTTATGAGGTGACAAACATTATTCAATCCAATTCATTCATTAATTTCGGTTCCCCATATGATGTAAGTAACAATTTGACTTAAACCTATATTAGTATAATTATATTGAAATTACTTATATCATCATCATAAATAATAAAATCACATTCACGTTTTATATCCGACCGCCTATGGACACTAACATACAGTGCCTCATTGTAGAACAGTCGGGGCGAAAGGCTAACATCCTTAGGATGCTGTTGTTGATGATTATAAAATAACAACACAATTGAGAACCTCCTTCTTCCATAAAGAGTCGATTAAAACGAGACTTTTTTACATCAACCGCGACTGCACTGGATACAGATCGTAGCACGCGTGTGCTACGAGTGCTACGACGTGCTACGCTGCTACGCAAACCTATTATTAGAATGGATTTGGAAAGTAAACTTTTGGCACAAAGACAGACCTTAGAGATCTTTTTTCAAAACATTAAGAGTAACACAAAAAATCTTTGGTTAAATGGTACTACTAGTCTATAAGTTAGTATTTATAAACATATAATATACTACAGGTAAATGTACCTTTAACATTCTGTTGAAGAGATGACTCAGACCATCAAATGAAAATGTTGGCAGCATCAAAAAGTTTCGATAGTTTCATACAAATTGCCGGACATTACAACCTTTTTTAGGTAGTGGTATTTTTTTCAAATTCCCAGCGTTTGCCACGAAAGCTAAATGGTTCATGTTGACGGATTTCTTTCTATTTTAGGGAATTTTAAGGGTATAATTATACGCCTTATAGATACTCAGACCTACTTTAGTTCTGGTGCTATCGGCTCGTCTGGTTTTTTTCCGCATCTCATACCGTATTGCTCAACTTACTGTAACTTTTTAGGGTTCCGTAGCCGAATGGCAAAAAACGGAACCCTTATAGATTTGTCATGTCCGTCAGTCTGTCCGTATGCCACAGCCATTTTTTTTGAAAGTGTTAATACTACACAGTTGAAATTTAGATTTTTTCAACTGTGTAGTCTTAATAGTTTTTAAAGCAACTCCGGGCGCTGTCCCCACTTGGATGGGTGATCGCAAGTGGTATATAAATATCTCGAGCTCTTTGGACGGCACGTTAAGCCGTTGATCCCGGCTGTCATCGTTGATGGCAGTCGTTAAGCTTTGTCAGATGCCTTTAGGCAGCTTGAAAAATCTGACACCAGTGTTGGCCACTTACACACACGAAAAACAAACAAACTTACATAGTAGCAGCCAATAAAAAATACCGCATCAAAACTAAACATTGTTTACGTCAAACACTTGTTTGCGCGTCTGTTTGTCCGTCAAACAAAGAGGCAGATTATCAAAATCCATTGCGTAATCGTCACAAAGGAGCCGCCATATTGTACTTAGAGAAACCGCCGACAAACGCCGACAAAGCTAACCTTTAATACATAACATTTGAACAAAGTAGTAGTTTTGTTATTGATAGCTTGCGGGATCTTTTATTAAAAATGTTTTGGGGACCGTAATTTGTTTTTTAAGGTCGCTTTTGAAAGGGCAATTTCATACAATTGCATGTTTGGTTTACGTCATATTCTGTTAGTTTGATTATGACAGGTAGCTGAATTAGAAAATAAGTTTTATTTAGAGTTTGTGGTGGGAAGTCAAAGAGTATAGTTGAAGTTTGCCTTAGACAATTTTGCAAATTGATTTTGGTGGACTTTTTAATATGAAATTGGTGTAGTTTATAAATGCTCGTGCTCATGAACAATTTGTGAAATAGTTAAAGTGGACTGATAAATGGACTCGTATAGATTTGCCGCCCCAAGCTCCCACGAGGCGTCAAAGAACATACGCCATCTTTGATGCTACTTGGAAAAACTTTACCGTACAACACCGATACTTAGTATCTCATTCATTATACTGGACATAGGCAGAATCACTGAAATTTTGGTGGAAGTCATAATATAAAACAGAAGAAGAAGTTTTATTTATCCTATGACGTGTGTGAGTGGCTAACATTAATGATTTTCAAGCTGCCTTCTTCTTCTTGTCGTTTCAAAATGGTTTAGTTTATTCTGTATTACTATTAAAAAGAGGAAAAATTAGATTGTTTGTCTGCATTAAATAGGCTCCGAAATTTCTGGACCGATTTTCAGAATGTTTTCACTTAAACAAATGTAATATATTTGCGGCTGACACAAGCATCACTCAAACAAAGTCGGGGGATATTACTAGTTAGATATATTAAACCAGGTTTTGGCTACGGTAATTGCCCTTTCATTAGCCTTATTATGGTCCTGCACTGTGTAAGAGTGGGGCTCGTGCAAGTTCATGATGCCTAAACTTTCATCGTCATCATTCATAATATTAATGATAAAACTATCAAAAATAAGAAATATATCTATTTGGTAATTGATAAAACAGGTTAAGTAATAGAAATTCACGTTAGGTACTGTTTCCCTTCAGCAAAAGTCTACAATCCAAAAGAAAAAGCTAACCATTTTAAGCCTCCAATCCTTCTTCCACTGATCCCTACCTAATGCAGTCTGCTGCTATCCTCTCAAAAACTTGTCGTTGTCATCCTGCTATCTCGTCCGTAGTTTATTATTACGCTTATGTAAAGTAGAGTAAGAACGTTTTTCACAATTAGTATGAAAAGTCCTGACTCCATTTATATCGCTTGACTCTCTCAAGTCGCAAAATCGCACTAATTTTAATTGCACGCCTCATAACACAATGCGTTTGAGACAGTGCATTACTCTTGATTTTTCAAGGTCAATCCATTTCAGAACTTAAATTAATAATGATGAAAAACTTTTTTTTGCTACTTACAGAGTAGCGCCATCTATTGCAGGGTGAGTTAACTCGTAAGCCCTCGCCCTCTGTTTCCTCCGCAATATTCGCAACCCTCGGTTGTTCCAGAATGCAAAATTAACAGCGAGAACCGTTACTTATTATCTTGTGTTTGTGATGCCGAATTCACCTAGATGTCTCTAGAGGTCTGATTTACGTAGATGACTTTTCTATATTATTAATCTTCTTTATATTAAAGAAGAATAATTTCATTGTTTGTTTACAATAAATAAACTCGATGAGTTATGAAAAAATTGAAAACATTTTTTCACCTATCAAAAGCTATCGGTGTTTGCGAAATTGCAAAAAAACTTGTTTTTCAAAGTACCTATTATTACTCGTAGTAAATTTTATAGAACATAGGTTTCACGTATCTTACTTAGTAAAGTAAAAACACGTTAATGAGGTATTCTTTTGGATGCTTCTTAATAGTGCCTCAAGTTCCAGGTTAGCGTTAAGTATATAGTCAGTTACAGTCGGTGATTAATGTTAATAACTGTGGTACTTTTTATAAACGGGAGACATCACAAGACGAGCGATTTTTTCTTAATAAAATTATTCGTTTTTGACCAGTCACCATTCAGATATGGCACTTCTGTGGTGTATGCGTACTTTTCATCAGCACATTACATACTTGTACTTAATTACTACTGACACTTGTCTACCATTCTGGTAACGTCTAAAATCAGCACTATCAACTGTAAAAGAAATATAAAATAAAGAATTGAAATAAATGTTACAAAATGGAACCCTATGGTTGAAGCCGGTTGAAAAATTAACTAAAAAAAGATTTTTGTAATAGATACAATATAAAATTATAGATTCTTAAATTTAATTAAAAAAGCAAGTCATCAAAGTAATGTTTATATACAAATTATTGATAATTGCATACTTACTAACAATTTATAATTAATTTTAATTGTAGACGGTGTCAGCCAGCATAAATAGCTTAGTTTTACCGTTCACAACAAACCTTCGGAATGAGGCAGCATTAAGGTAATTTTTACATTTATTGGTGATTTAAAAAAAAACACTGGATATATAACGATAAAAAATTATGGGACCAATCTTGAAATATAGAAACATTTATCGCGCAAAAAAGAATTATTAAAATCAATTCATGCTTCTGTCTGAATGAGTAATCGCGTAACAAGTAACAAATATATAAAACATGACGCTCCTTCTTTTTTGACGTCGGAGAAACGCTAAACAAGACGAAATTTAACCAAAGACATCTACACATTACATCTTACTATAGCAGCCTTATCCCAATCCTAAATATGTAATATTATATTATGCAAAAGTCAGTTTGTTCGTTATCTCTTCACGTTTTATATACTGAACCAATCTTCTTGAAATTTGACATACACGGAAAAGGACAAAGATTATATTTCACGCGGGTGAAGCTGCTGGCAACAGCATATTTTTTTATAAAATTATAACAGACATTTATATTCTTTAACCAGTACTCAGTGGGTACTCACCATGACATATTCCCATACAACATATCCCAAGAGTTCAATTACGTCCGAGCGTTGTCGCCGATCATTAAGCAACAATTATATCAATGGCGAAACAAATAAAAATAAGGGACAATAAATACAACCCCTCACCCTCTTGGCTTACCGCGGGGTGCGCCCCATTGTGACGTAGGGATGGGAATAAGGTTATCGTACGCTTTATCGATGTATCGATAAAATTATGTTGCATATGATTATGAACTCTAAGTATGGAATCTATTTGAAGATGGATTCAGTGTCTCAATTTTGTCTTTATTGTTTAATGTTTTATGTTATGTTTTGTATTTACTTAACTACTGCGTGTTTTCAAATAAACCATTAATTCCTGCATTCATTCATTCATAAAGCAAAAGTGATGACATTTGTTAGATGGTGTAATATGATTGGGAAAACTGTATGGTAATATAGATTGCATGGCCGGTGGTATGATAGATAGGATGCAGATTTTTTTTGAGCTTTTAACTTTGATCCCGAATGTAAAGTTGTTCATATGCTGAGTTTTTTAAAGAAATGTCAAGAGTAAATTTGCACGCTGGTTTGGATCAAGGTGGCCTAAAAATTATTACATTATGACGTTCCGGTCTACCTAGCGAAGATCAGCTACGGGGACCGGGTGCGCAGGAAGTACCAGTCGCGAACCCCACCATAGAGAGGACTTCCAAAATTTTTTCGTTTGACAACCGCGACTGTAGGCGCTTTGCATTGATTTTGTTCCCTTTATGTATTTGTTTATTACACAAGCCTTATTACAGCCATCATCATCATCATCAGGTCTTTATTAGTCTCCACTGCAGGAGCATGACCCTCTCTATGTACTGCCAGAGCAGTCAGAGGATTTGGCCCACACTCTCCACGCTGGCCAGACGGGCTGGAGAGGTCTCTTTGATGTTTATAAGCTTTGTTTAGCTTGAGTTTCCTAAGTCGCCTTTTACGACATCCACGGGAAGATTTGGAGTGGTCCTATTCTTCTCTGCCGGGAACCACACGGCATCTTATACAGTCCATAATTTAGCTACTAACCTAACATGAATGATAAAGTATGATCATCTATATATTTGTTTATAAAAAAACTAACAAGACACTTACTGGTCATCTGATGATGAGTGAGATATTCTCAGCCTATCTTCCACCCATTGCTGACTATTTCGAACAACGTCTACTTTTAACGCCTAGTGCTTTGAATTAGCTTTGCGGTATTTATATTTTTTAAAGGAAGTAATATATTTTATTTCTAATGATTGCGGCATGCTGTGGGCATGTGTTTCTAACCTCTAAATCGTACGATTTTTTCTGACAGTTGCACATAGATTTTTTTTTTTTTTTTTTTTTTTATGACAGAGGACGGCAAACGAGCAAGCGGGTCACCTGATGGTAAGTGATCACCGCTGCCCATGGACTAATGTAACACCAGGGGTATGACAAGAGCGTTGCCGGCCTTTTGTTTTCCCTCCCCAGAGGGGAGGGGGGATGGGCCTCCGGCTCTCTCACTCACCGAACGAAGCATAGAAGCTGTAAAACTACTACTCAAACGTCGATTTTCTGTGAGAGTGTGGTACTTCCCCGGACGAGCCGGCCCATTCATGCTACCAGCTGAAGTGATTTTTGCCGGTAGCGTGGCTCTACCACAACTATAGATGCTACTTTAGGTAGCGTCACAAGTCACAACTTTGTATCTGACATATTATTATCATAAAATGAAAGCATAATTCGTAAAATTAATTATAGTTAAAATGAAAACAATATTTTTGGAATATTATTTATAAATTACATGTCAGTTTCAGCAAGTTGAAAACAATTAGTACCGTCGTCTTATTAGACACCTTGTAGCGGAGTTTAATTTGGTCCAATATTTTGTATGAGTTGTGGTAGAGCCACGCTACCGGCAAAATTCACTTTTGCTAGTAGCATGAATGGGCCGGGAAGTCTGTTCGTCGGAAACACCGGTCCGGGCCGTCCAGGGAAGTACCACACTCTCTCTCGAAAATCGAAAATAGTCTCGAAAATCGACGTTCGTGTTGTAGCTTTACCGCTTCTATGCTTCGTTCGGTGAGTGAGAGAGCCGGAGGGGCCCATCCAACCAAACCTATGGAGTTGCAGTTGTCCATGGGCAGCGGTGATCACTTACCATCAGATGACCCGCTTGCTCGTTTGTCATCCTGACATAAAAAAAATGACGTTGGCAGTCTCTACGATAGTCTTATCTTGCCTTTTTTGCGGTTAACCTTTTGATTTAGAATACTTACCTTCTTGCGATACAAATAAATAAATGGAATGGACAGTTTCCTTGTATCATTCTATTTCTTTCTTTTCTGGATTCTATTTCACTTAAAATACTTGTAACTCGTTCGTATTTGGTATAGGTCTGCGGTTCTCGAGCTACTTAAAATAGACGACTGGCAATAAAAACTTTGCCAAATCATATGATAGCGTGAATAGTACTAAGTAGTAGGTGCATAGTATTTTTTTTCCTCTGTGGTAGAGGTACCATTCTCAACTTAGCTAGTGGTAAATGGTTCGCCATCAACAATTACTGTTGCAATCTACTGAAGGGATAAACTATAAGAATGCTTAGATGTTTTAGCCGCCGACACAATAAGAAGAAGAACAATGTCTGCAAAATTAAATTGAAAAAAAATATTTTTTTTTGTTATTCTTCTGTTATTTAAAATTTATTTACAAATGTTCTCTCCATTATCACATTCTGCTTGTTTTTTTTACTTTTCAGTAATTGGAAAAACAATCTTCCTTCATATAAGAACCAAAATTGCTTGCACCCAACTTTCGAGCATCGACAGCGCCCCATCCCTAGCCGCCCGGGGTCGATCTGATCCCCGATACAATTACACTCAGTGTGTAGTCTCGTTACTGCACAATCTTCTCAACACTACCCCCACCCCAACCCAAAACACACCCTAACTACGCAACAAAAAGTCCACATTTGTCTGACAAGCCATCCCCAAACTTTCACCTCTTTCAATACGAGTTTAAACCTAAATACCTTGCGTAGGAAAGCTTTCACTTTTCAGGAATTATTTTACTCCACTCGACAATCGAATTTTAACTTAAACGGATTGTGTTAGAGTTGATTTTGCTTTGCGTTAAGTAGTTTTTCCGAAGGCGGTAGGCTTAAAACTCTCGAAACCAATTCTGGAGGGTTCCAAAGCCTCCAACAATGGATGGAACAATTCGATATTTAGCCGATTATGAACGTTTGCCGTAATGCTCTTAGCGAGGTGTGATTTTTGTCTCCAATCTCAAGTTATTTGCATTAGAAATCTATTTCTGTTATAATTGAGAAAATTCAATTATTGTGCTTGGGTATTAGTAATAAGAACTTATTTTGTTGATTTTATTATGAAGATATGGACAAATATGAAGATGAGATGTAGGTAAGTACGTGCTTTTCGTGAAATTACATTAAAGGTAGGTCAAAAAATAAATACAAGTATTAACGAAGAAAATCAACATTTCGATGAATTCATAAATCGCATCTACTTACCATCAGGCAAACCATTTTCTTTTCTATCTTTATTATAGACCACTTTTTGCTCTCAGTGATGGAAATACGATTAGGAGACTAACTACTTAGGCATTTTTAACAATAAGTACTATTAATTTTCCACAGGAAGGCTCGTCAAGCCGTTGAAGCCAGATCAGAAGTCAGATTTTACAAGCTGTCTAAAGACATCAGACATAAATTTACGAAACTATTATATTATTGGTAAATTTATGTCAGATGTCTTTAGGCAGCTTGTAAAATCTGACGCCAGTGTTGGCAACTCACATGAAAAGCAAACCAAGCAAGTGCTTTAATATTCTCTTCTTATTTTCTGGTAAAATGGATGTGTTCTCTAGTAACGTGTCGATTAGCAGTTTTGTATGGAGACTTAAACAATTATTGATATCGTGATAAGAATAAGTAAAAGAGCTCTAGGATAGAAAAAGGGCTCTGTCTACCAAGCAAGGGAAAAAGGACGAAACTGGCCATAATAACCACCATTATCCATGAATCAGATTTTATATTGTCTCTGGCCGTAGGTAATATTTTACTTATTTATGTACCTAATAAGTAAAATATTACCGACCAGAGACAATAAAGTATTTTAAATCTGATTAATGGATAATGGTGGTTATTATGGCCAGTTTCTTTATCAAAAACTAAATCGACAAAAAAAATTGTAAACATTGAATGCGGTCACAAAATTTCACGAGAATCGGTTGTGTAATTACCAAATTACTATAATTTTTTTTTTGAGAACCAGGCTCTAAATACATGGGTTATTAATTCCTAAGCGCGGCCGTCACGAGCGAGTGCGTGCGCGCAAGCGCCCGCCCGTGTAACGCAGTAATTAGGTGCGCGGCCGTGTGCGTTGGCCCTTACAGCACGCTCATCGATCACGGCGCCAGCTTTTGAAAATTGAATTTAGTTTCTTCCTTTGTGGCCAGTGTTTGAAGATAATATTTGCAGCCAGTACTGTGAACAGGACGCTCCTTTAAACTTGGTTTCATTCTTTGTGGCCTGGCCAATGTGTAAAAATCATGATGTTTGCAGCCAGTAACTATATAAACATACACCACGCTCAACGATCACAGTATCGTAGCCTTCAAATAGAATTTTGTTTCTTTCTTTGTGGCCAGTGTGTGAAGATCATGGTGTTTGCCTCCAGTACTGTGACCTTACAGCATGCTCAGTGATCACGGGCCATAGTTTTAAAAAACTTGCTGTGTGGCCTGGCCAGTTTGTAACTTACACCAAGTCACCGTAAGCTTTCAATTTTCAATTTCAATTTCAATTTGTTTATTGCATTTCATATCGTAATTATTACATCAGTTCTTAATATACACTGCACTGTAATTATAGTATAGGTACAATATGAACCCTGTCGGGCATCGCAAAGGTTAAGTTGGAACGGCAAACGGGTTTTATAGCTTGTTATTATTAAAATAATAGAAAATATTATCATGCTGCGTTTCTACAATGTTGCGTAAGTACTTGCTTTAAATTAACCTTTATACTACGTCAATTCCTATTGCTATCAATCATTTAGCATTAATTTTATGTCTTATTTTTTTTTTAATCAATTAATTAAGTTGGTCAATATGCAATTAATATTTATTTCTATTGTCATTTTTATTTGTCATTTTAATTCGGTATCATTAAAAAACTCGTCAATTTTGTAATAATTTTTTTCCAACAATAAGTCTTTTAATTTTTTAATAAATAGCGAGTTCTTTTCTTCCGATCTAAGATTGTCGGGTAAGCAATTATAAATTTTTGTTGACATTGAGTCTGACACGTGGATCTAAGAATAATGTACTTAGGAAATGCCCCTTAGAAACGTAACAGTACCGCAAATAGGTACCAAAACATGTTAAAGCGTCGTGAAATAAATGCAAATTTCCTTAGTTCAAAATTAATTGAATAGGTTTCAAATAGAACTTGATTTTTTCTTTGAGGCCTGTGTGTAAAAATTAAAAAAATTGTAGCCAGTTATGCTTTGTGAACACGATTAACGATCACGGTGTATGCGTTTTATAAAATGAAGCTTGGTTCCTTGAACCTGGGTTCTGTCAACCCCTCAAGAGAAAAAGATGTGACATCAGGTTTTTGATTGCAGTTGCTTTTGATTTGTATAAAATACTGAAGAAGAGGTCTTATTGTCATGTCCATATGTGTGGGAGGACAGGGCCGTTATTGTATTTGATTTTATATCAAATGTTGGTATTTTAATTTTGAATAGGTTTGTGTACATTACAGTACCTAAATGAATGAATTTTGGCACAATTAAACAAAGTCTTTTCAAATAGAAAGGGGCAGGAATTTACAAATACCCTACCGTATTTGATTTGCAAAAATCGATGTTAAATCATGGACCTAGGTTTGGTCACAACACAAGTAACGACAACTTTTTACGTTACAACTTTTTACGTTAAAGTATTACTACGTAAATTTAACATTTGAATGAGTTTTGAACATATGAGAATTTTGAACTAAGGAAATTTGCATTTATTTCACGACGCTTTAACATGTTTTGGTACCTATTTGCGGTACTGTTACGTTTCTAAGGGGCATTTCCTAAGTACATTATTCTTAGATCCACGTGTCAGACTTAGTATTTACTGGAAATAACCAATTTTTATGTAAAATATTAAAATGGTTAATAGTTACAATACACCTTTTTAATATTTTTCATTAGAAGTAAATAAAGTTTCAGGCATGCAAACAACTTAGGTATATTTACACCGTTTTAAGTTACAATATTAGATTTTAAGCACTGTGTCCTATAAATATGTAGTCACTGTATATTTTACTAGTCATCACAGGTTATCTTTTTAATAAAACTATACATAATAAGTAGAAAAATTATTTTGTATTTAAAACTCCTTGTAATATCACTTCATCACAAACCAAAAAATATTATATACCTACCTATTATATTGTGCGGTTGGATTCTCACATTGACGCAAACAACTTTTTTTTTATTTACGTAGAATTTTTTTCAAACACATTTTCAAATTTCGAACGCCTAGCGTCGGGAAAATGCCGTCGGAGGTTTGCCGTCGGCGGCGTTCAGCGCCATTCGCCCCTCCACCAATGGCAGCGAAGTTCACGCCCCAAGACGCCTGAGACAGACGTATGCGGGAAACCCACGAGTACGAGCGAGACGGAGGACATGCGTGTGTTTATAGTCCGTACAGGGGGAAATATGATGCATCGTGTTGTTTTAGTATCGGTTACTGTTCGATTTTATATATTTTTTGCGAAGGAGTGGATTAATTTGGCATTATGTATGTCAAGATCGTAGGTATTTTGGTTCTGTTTTTTAAGTTGTTATTTTTTGCAACTTTTTTTATTTGATCAAGATGTTGGATTACATGAACGCACAATATTATTTTCACTTTAAACATACATTAATGGCATCAAGGTTTTCAACATTCTAAAAGTTCTCGTAGAAGAATTTAATGTCAATATACTTAAATTAAAATATTTATGTACTTACCTCGCCTAGTTTACTACAATAAGAATATCACCTGCTAAAAGAGACTTTATCCAAAAGTTTTTTAAATTTTGTTTTAGATATTTCCAAACTTTTATTACAGTTAGTATCATAAAGAACTTGATATTATTTACATTGATATAGAATACCTACAAGAAAATCTTCACGGTACAGACAAGCGCAGTATTGTGCGGGTGTGAAGCGCCTGTGTGCGTAATTTCCACGGAAGGGGAAAGCGTCTCGACGCACGTCCGACATCGCATTTTGAAAATGGAATGCTCATTCTACTTTTTTTTAAATATTTGAGAAAAAGGTAAGTACAGACAAAAACAATTTCATTTACGCAGTAACATTTTAATTTCAGATTTATAAATGTTATACTTATCCAAGGACATTAAAAATTGCAACATTTAGGAAATAATTGAGCAGACTACTGATTTGTACCTATACAAAGAATTACCCAAATACCATAAAACGCCATCTACTTAAGTTGATTTGCTAAATTAATATGATGGTTAAGATAAAGTCAGCTATTATAATCAAAATATACGTCCAATAAATTAATCTATTAATTTCATCAAATGTAGATTATAATCATAAAACGTCTAAAACGTTTATGTTTTATATTCAAATGAATAAAGGTAAAATCAAAGCAATTTCTCTAAACAAGCCCGACTCTACAATAGTCTCAATACGCTCTAAACGCGGTCTCAATACGAAATGTTACAACTGAGAACAATCCTTGCGAAACTACAAAACACTTAGCGATGCGTAAATTAAGGATCCGACGCTATTCGTCCGAGGTACGAGAGCAAATAAAAAAAAAATAAGTGAGAGTCGTTCTTACGAACCAAGGTTTCGTACAAATTATAAAACAAGATTAGTCAAAATTTCATTTTTGGCACAGGCTTTTTTTGTGAGCTAAGTAGTATTGTACATACATATATAAAATTTTTGATTCAGAAAGATACAAAGGCATCGGGGCAGGTGAAAATTCATATAAATTTGAGAAAAAAATATTTTTCCCACTTAAAATATCATTCATATTCAAACCATATATTATACGTATATCAAAAGTTTTTTTTTCCACCTACCTATGCTTTCAGAGGTTGTCCATATTAAATGAGTTTTCACAAATTTTTAAGTGAACTAAAGTTAATTGCAAGCAGTCCTTCTGCCCTCTACATAAGCAAATTTTTCTGTGATAAACTTGCAGATAGTCTATATCTACATATTTACTCGCAAATTATTCGTATCGGAAATATAACGTAGTTTTTATATTCATCTTTAATTTAAGAAAACATAGTATTAGTTTCTGAAATTTCATCCAGTATTATTTTCTATATATTTTATTTTTTCTAAAGGTAGTCGCCCTTGATACGGAACCCTAAAACTACCAAAGAAAATGTTTTAGCCCCGCGTATCTAGATGTCCCGCTGCGGTGTCCCACATTGTTCTTAGACAAACATCTTTGTGCAAGAAAGCATTATTTCTTTTTTAGTAAATCAGCCAGGATTGTATTGTTGAATTTTTGATGGTTGAATTAATTCCAAGTTCAAATTAGCGCCCAGCCGTTGCTTTGTATCGGCTTTATAAACACACAAACAGGGTTGAAAAAATGGTGATATTTATTTTGATCAAAAACATATTTTTTTAAGTCTTATATTCTTACAAGACTGTTTAAGCTTTTAAAAACTTGTGTTTAAAGGCGCCTTACGTAATATTTGTACACTAGTGAATAACACCATGTTTTCCTTTACGGGTAGGTTTAATAAGTGATCGACGTATAAAAAGATAATTACCAACAAAGTTGTTTTCAATGCCATACAATAATTCAAAATTTATAAAATGATTCATATTTTAAATAATTCCGAAATCAAAGATATGTGCTTGTAAACATAGGTACTTTACTTGACTTATAGTAACTTCTAAATTTTCGTAAAAAAGCAAAAAATATTATCTTTATCCACAAATCTGATCTACATGATTAAATCTAACCATCCTCGCGTACAACTAACGTTGACCTTTGACTAAGCAAAAAATGATGTCTCAATCAGAGCGTATCGAATACCGTGACATGGTATCGCAGAATCCACAATACGCGAGAGGAGCCGTGAAATTAGGCTTGTATAAATCAGGGCTAACGCATTCTCCGCTGAGCGGCGTGACGGACGCCGCGTGGCGCATTGTTGGCGTGCGTGTGAAACCATTTTGTTGGTTTTTCGTGCCAGTTTGCAGAGTAAATTAATTTTGCGTGACATGATTACATGTTTTTTTTTTCAATTGTTAATTTATGTAGCACTGTTAACAATTCTTCTCTATCTTATCTTAGCACATCGACTTGTTCAAACTAAGCATTTTGTTGGAGTCTCGTACGCTTTCAAGTAAATTAATTTTGCGTCACATGATTATATATTTTATATTGTACATTTATGCAGTTTTTTTTTCATTTTCAAGAAAATTAATTTGCGTGACATATTACATATTTTTTATTCCACTTTATGGAACACTGATATCAGTTCTTCTCTAATAATCTAAGCACATCGACTTGAAAGACGGACGCTGCGTAGCGCATTGTTGGCGTGCGTGTGAAACCGATTTGTTGGTTTTTCGTACAAGTTTGCAGAGTAAATTAATTTTGCGTGACATGAATGAATGAATGAATGATTAATTTATTTGAAGACACACAGGATATAAAACAATATACAATTTAATAACACACCTTGTTTCACACTGTGTACGTCTTCAAATAGGTCCCAACTCAGCATATGTTGGTTATAAAGCCAACGCAGGTCTTCCGTTGGGACCTATGTTGACGTCACGGGTGTGCGCACTAATGACTAACAAACCGGAACAAAAAATAAAACGTGTTTTTTTCAATTGTTCATTATGTAGCATTGTTACCAATTTTCCTCTATATTATCTAAATACATACATGCCAAGTAAATTAATTTTGCGTGAAATGATTTCATTTTTTTTTATTGTATGTACATTTATGCAGCATTATTATCACTTCTTCTGTGTCTTATCTTAGCACATCGACTTGAAACCGTTTTGTTGGTTTTCACGCCAGTTTGCAGAGTAAATTAATTTTGCGTGACATGATTACATGTTTTTTTTTCAATTGTTAATTTATGTAGCACTGTTAACAATTCTTCTCTGTCTTATCTTAGCACATCGACTTGTTCAAATTAAGCATTTTGTTGGAGACTCTTAGGCGTTTGACGAATAAATTAATTTTACGTGACATGATTACATGTTTTTTTTTTTCAATTGTTCATGTATGGAGCACTGTTAACAATGTTTTTCTGACTAATCTTAGCACATCGACTTGTTCAAACTAAGCATTTTGTTGGAGACTCTTAGGCGTTTGACGAATAAATTAATTTTGCGTGACATGATTACATGTTTTTACTGTACTACAATGCAATAACAATGCCACATAGCATTGTTATCAATTGTTTCTGTCTAATCTTAACTCATCGACTTGAAATCGCTTTGATGGTTTATCGTATTCGAATTGCTCGAGTATTTATTTTGTTTGTTTTGAAAGTAAATTATTTTTGCGTAACATGATTACATTTTTTTTTTGTATGTTTATGTAGCACTGTTACCAATTTGTTTCTGTCTATTCTAATCACATTGACTTGAAACCGTTTTTTTGGTTTTCGTGCCAGTTAGCCAAGTAAATTAATTTTGCGTGACATGATTACATGATTTTTTTATTATACGTATAGGTAACACTGTTAATAATTTTTCTCTGTCTTATCTAAAAACATTGACTTGAACCCGTTTTGTTAGTTTTCGTACGCGATTGCCAAGTAAATTAATTTTGCGTGCCATGATTATATTATGCTTTGTTTTTATTGTACATTTATCTAGCATTGTTAAAAAAATCTTCTCTGTCTTGTCGAAGCATATCGACTTAAAACCGTTGGTTGGTATTTCGTGCGAGTTTTTAGAGTAAATTAATTTTGCGTGACATGATTACATGTTTTTTTATTGTACATTTATGTAGCATTTTAATCAATTCTTCTCTGTCTAATCTTAGCACATCATCATGAAACGTTTTGTTATTTTTGTGCCCGTTTTGGTGCTTCGTAATTTTTTGCTTTTAGACCTATAAGTATCTTATGAAAATCTTACCTTTGTGTAACCGCATTGCTGGTTTTTCGTACACGTTTTTCCACTTACCACTTAAATAATGCATCGTATGAAACATAATTATGAACCGTGCATGTACATTAATTTTGCTGTTTCGTTTTTGTATAGATTTTTTAGTTAGATATTATATTATATTGCTTTTAATGGGGATTAATTGTATCACCCATATTTCAGCCTATGATCGATATAAATAAAAATCATCTTTAAAAATATCTGGTGTAGGTTAGTGTTTAGGCATCTTGCGTAAGTTATTTTTCTTGTTCAGCAGAAAATACTTAAATTATGTATGTAGGTACGTAAGTATTCCGACTCTCTTATCGTAGTAAGTAAGATGCGAAAAAATTACATGTAGGTACTTAAAAGAAGTTGCACCAACACACAAAACCCTTAGACGTTAGGTATGTCAAGAAATTTAAACTACAATTTGCAACAAAGATCAGAAATATCAGCTTCCCTTTCATCTTATCACAAGAATTGAAACCAACAATTCGCCTTCTAAGTTAACCCTTCGACGCCGTATTGCATTGCGTTGCAAGAGCGACTAAGGGATGATAACACACACGCTATTTTCTAAGGGACGTATCTCAAAACCGCACTCAAAGGTTTGCGGAAGACACCACTCGTCAAATTGGCTGCATGCCGGTCTAATCTGTAACCTATCGGCACAGCATCGTCCTTTTTTAATGCAAATTTGTGGCGCAATTCATGAGAGAAAAGAAGCACCGATTATTTTTATACTTATTAAAAGTAAAAGTTGATATGCTTGGCGAACAATTTTTAAACTTACAAATTGTTGTTGTTTTGTCTTTGTGAATTTAAAGAGATGCAAGTTTAGCTGAGGTAATATAGATATCTATATTTGTTTAAAATAGTTTTTCGAAGATTAAATTAAATATCTCACCAAATCATGAAACAGCCAAATAACATTGACATTTTCTCCTCTATCATTTGAAAAATGTAATGAAATTTACAAAATCATAGAAAATTGTAAACAAAATTCTCTATCATTCATAAAAATTATGCATCGGAACTCGCACATATCATGGAATATTTTTGAATCGGCAAATTATTAAATAATGACGATTTTAACCGTTGTCGCATACCGGGATTTTATAAGTCGCCACTGATGTCAGTTTAATATGACTTGTGTTATTCTGACACATCATTTCTTAAGCCATTGTCTTTAAGCAGGCAAAATTAATATCCATATTTTTTTGATAATTATAAAGTAACTGAGTTTTTTACCGCTGTTGCTTGTTGTTTTAGACCTCACACCTAATCTAACAGCGTGCACAAAGCTTGCGTTAGAATCGGGATGTTGTGAGCCGCCACTGATGTCGTTATAACATATTTTTTTTGTTTTAAAGATAGTAAAAGTAGTATTTTATTTAGCAAATTATAAAATAGCTGAGATTTTAACTATTATCTCTTGGTATTTTTTACATAGGCATTTTGCGTTTTAGACTTCGCACTCATGAGGGGTTTTAAGAAAGCGCTAGTAGTGTTTATGCTTTTTGTAAATTTTTTAATAACTGAAATTTTAAGCCGTTGTCGCTTGTTCTTCACGAGCCTAATCTACCGGTATGTATGTCGCAGTCATCTGGTTGAATCTGCTATTTGATTGAATGACTAGCACGTTCATTGAATGACCACGTTTAATTGAATGACTAGGCCTAACGTTCAACAAATAAGCGTCGCTCAACGTCCAACTAGTTAGCGGATTGTAACATAGCCCTTTGAAAAGAGCGGACATAGAATCAGTCAGGTGATTCAAATTTAGTTCATTTTTTTCCCACTGCGGCGCTAGTAGTCACCAAAACAAATATGGCGTCAAAAAGCTCGAACAGATGGCACGATGTTGATATTTTTTTCGATTAAATTTACTTAAAAGTGCGTTATTTGTAATAAAATAGTATGACATTATGGATTTGCCAATTATAACGCCGCCGCCGGCTACTTTAAAAACTAAGAAAAATGAAATCATGCTACCACCAAATATTACAAAGTCGGCTAAGATTCAACGACTTCGCTAAATGACATTCATTCAGTCAAGACGTTGAACGTTACATTAAACGACTTGACGAGCTGTCCTTCAGTCATTCAATTGAACGTCGCCATTCAATGAACGCGCTAGTCATTCAATCAAATAGCAAATTCAACCAGATGACTGCGACATGTACAAAGCTTGCGTTAGAGCCGGGATGTTGTGAACCGCCACTGATATCGCTATAATATCTTTTTTTTTTCTTTAAGTAGTCACAAAACGGATAGGTAACATCTAACATCTAAGATTTTACCCGCTATCGCTTGTTATCTAAACCACATGCCTAATCTACCGGCGTGCACAAAGCTTGCGTTAGAGCCGGGATGTTGTGAGCCGCCACTGATGCGTGTAAGGCGCGGCAGCTGCACCAATGGCTTGAGCCATTCATATATCATTTCATACAGATTGCGAGACTCATCTATGACACTTACGGGTCAAACAGAGTCTTAGGATGCGCAAAAAGTAATAAAAGATAGCTACCTAGCTGTTGCTCTTCTACACAGTGTAAATACGTGATAGGGTTATTTCTTGTAGCGATTTATTGATTCCAAAAGTGGATATTAATAGGTATGAAGAAAAGTAAACTGACACGATAATATTTTTAACATCGCATCGTTTTCTAATGAACTTAACAAGCTAAGTAGAGAAAGTTCGTTGCATTTCTTTTATGCCTTAGTCCGTATTAGGTGTACCTAATTGATATTATTGAGATGTCTAGTAAAATATTCTTTTTATACATTTTACGGGTAAACTGCATATCTTTATTACAATGTGAACCCATCAGGACTTCAATATAGTTTTAACTACATATAAAAGAGATATATGATGGAATTATGTCGTAGAAGGCGACTTACGAAACACAAGCTAAACAAAGCTTATAAACAAAAAGAGACCTCTCCTACCCTGGCCAGCTTGGAGAGTGTAGGCCAAATCCTCTGATTGCTATGGCTAATATATGGCTCTGATAGTACAGATAGGGTCGTGCTCCTGCACTGGAGACTAAAAGAGACCTGATGATGATAGAATTATTCCCAAAGAGCATATATACTTGAAAGAACCAAATACGAACAAAATTATATATTTCTTATTCGTGATAATTGAGCCAAAGTTTTCACTTCGTTGTAAGTAACCAAACCAAAGTTTCATTATATTTATAATAATCACCAACACGACTAATCTAGGACCCTAAAGCTGTTTTAAAGAGCTTTACCTAACAAATGAATCCCTATGTATTATTATTTAAACCGACCCTAAAAGTACGTAGCAAAAACAATGGAATTAATATTTTCCCTGATAATGAGATGTACCCTTGTCGCCTGTAGCAATGAATGCATAAATAAAGAATTCTGAATGTATAATCATGTTGCATTTATAATTATAACAAAGGGGAATGTTAATAACGATTTAAGATGCCTAAATACGTGTTTTTGTATAAAATGGGTAGGACTTTTAATGAATCGTCTTTATTTTCGAACTTTGCTTTAATATAATCACTTTTTCACAACTGCCCAAAAAGGTTAAATATAATATTATCAGACTTCATGTAGCTATTATTGCCTTACTCAATGTATACTTAGGACCTAATAATAAATATTTATTCCACTTTAAGGAATTATTATCTAACAATTTTAAAAAATAGCATTTTTTCACGGATGGCAAACCATTCTGTTTTTTTTTTTGTTTTTCCGCTGTTACTTTTCCTTCACTGATTATAAACGGCCAGTCTTATGCAGATAGTAGAAAGGTTGCATGATTTTAAAATGAAATTAATTAGAATTATTGGTTAGCAATCATTCATTTCTAACTTTATTCAATACAAATAACATAAACTATAAAATAGTTATGTATTAGAATAAAGAATTTAACATGTTTAATGAGTCAAAATCTCATTCAATATAAATAGTAGGCTTTCAGTATTGTTATGTGAATTTATTTATTTCACAATAACTTTTAAACGCCTAAACATTTTTATGTGTAAGATATCGTTAAAATCCTCGCCTTATACCAAGTACCATGAAAAAATTATCGTGTTTTTATTTTGCTTTTAGATAGCCAGTTATAGAAAGTACCAATAGAGGTGTAAACTAAAAACAATAGAATAGCATGTTATGGGCATTTCGCGCTTTTCAGTGACGCAAACATAATTTTTTCTCGTACTAAAAACGCTCAACGCTCTAACTACAATACAATACAATACCCTTTATTGCACAACATAAGGAAACATTAACATAAATTTCGTTTTATTATTTACAAACTGTGCAAAAGGCGGCCTTATCGCAATGCAATTTCTTCCAGGCAACCTTTGCAAAAAAAAAAGAAACAATGCAAGAAGAAAATGAAAGTGCGGGGTAGAAAATATAAACTAATAAAATTAATCGTCTAACCTGCAATAAACATACTTAAATATAATAACAAAAATACCTATACTTACATAAATAACCATAAAATACCTTCTATACATAAATACGTATACTTACAACTTACATAAAAACAACGGAGAGCCATGATGATAGCCAGATGCCTAAGTTGGAAAACAATCATAAAGATAGAAAATGTGACTTTACTTGGAATTTGTAGCTGGCTAGCGTTTGAGCACACTACATAAGTTTTAAAGAGTAGATGTACTAACTATGCACTTATATCAATTTACAAAGGTAAATTATATTTTTTTAAACTACTAATAGTTAATCTACTACTAAATCTTTAAAGGCCACATAAGGCTTCCCGTAAGAACTCAAATTTTTGTCAAAATATTTTTTCACATTAACGTTAGTAATATAAAACTGTCTTTTTTACTTGCTTTGTTCATAAATAATATCTAACTAAATATATATTAAAAGTAGCCTTGCGAAATTCTACGATGAACGTTTTATCAGAGATTCACTCATAAAACTTTAATTCATCCCAAAGGTGGCTGTCGCTAACGCATAGGTAGTTATAAACTTTTAGAACCCTTTCTGCTTAACCGACAAACCTTTTATTCCGGGCATTACTATACCTAAAGTCGTGAACATAAACATTGGCCGTACGAGCTCCGCCTATAAAATGTTTTATCCTCACTTTATGATCCCAACGGTTCGGTGGCAAAAATGGCTACATACGTACTGCGTAATAGCCTATAAACCTGTCTTATTAACGCCGAAAATATCGCTGAGAAAACCAAATCTTAATCCAAAAATATTAAAAAGAATATCATAAAAACTCTCGTTAAAAACTAAAACAAAACACATAAACGACGACTAATTCGCAAAAGTAACTGGCAACTCATATAAGAAAAAACAAAACACTAGCAAATTCAAACTTGGAACGCAACGTCATTTTGCTAAGACAATGGACAGTCAGAAGACGCGTGCGTTCAGCGCCGACTGTTCCAAGTTCGAATGTAGGCGTCGATACGCACGCTGTGTGTGTGGCTTGTGGCTGTGTGCGGCACCCACCCTAGGGTGATTCTGCCCCTCGAGGCCCCGCCCCCTGCGATGCTCACACGGCTGACTTGGAATCAGATGGCTCGGCCAGTCGCAAGCCAGCCGTGTCATCGTGAACGGTTCGCAGCTTCCGAACGCTCTCAATACTTAGGGCATTCGATGATTACGCGCTACACTGACCATTCGGGCGCGTTCAGAAACTTGACAAATTAAAGTATTTCGAGCATAGGCGCGTCACGCGTTTCTTTGGACTGTGTAAATGTATGTTGAGTGATTTTTTGTGTTTCGGACTTATAGTGGTTTGCCGGTTGACGTCCGCCGGTTCTGTATTTTAGGTACGTGGCTTTCTATTCAATGGTTCCGATGTATGATGAAGATCTAGTATAGCAGAGTGAATAAAAAATAAAGTCATATTGTTGTTGTGACCTAGGACGCGTTTGTGTCGTTTCCTAGCCGTAGAGGCTCGTAGCTTCGTAGGCCTATGCTACGAAAGCTCCATCCAGAGATCCAACTCACTCCCAAACTTGTGACTATATAATCCTTTTACGTCAAAAACTTATAATAACAAAAGTGCTTTAAATAGTAAACAATAACATACTTCTTTTTTAGAGGATATTAGGAGGATTTTTACATTTGAGACACATTTTTCCAAGTTGCCTGAAGACATCTGACGTGGCCGTATATCTAGTAATTAAATATATTTGGTTTCCGAATATTTCTCCCAAATGATTCACACACAGGTTAATGCTAAAACATTCGCAAATTTTTAATGAAAATAAAGGAATCTTTATTTTTTTAACAATTGTGAACTTTCTGCTGCCTAATATTTTAATATGTTTTCGGCAAAGCATAAATTATAGCCTGAAATTGCTAAAGATATATTTATCACTATTTAATTGCCGTGTAAATAAAGTAATATAGAAAATAAATATAATTTTCCCATATTCTCCTGTAATAACTTTAATGTGTCTGGTATATTCCAAAACAGTAGATTTTAGTTAGGATTTTAAAGTCCGTCATTTTTATTTTAATGTAATTAAATTTTAATTTTGAATTATAAAATAAAACTTACCATTCTACTTACTTTAAATTAACTGTATATGTCATGCTTCCAAAATTCTTGTTGAAACAATATTGAGATTTGTCGGTTTTATAATTTTTTCATTTTATAATAAGTTAAGTCTTGTTATACCACTATTATATACACGTTTTTAAATACATGCCTATTTTTTCTAAACGCATTTTTTCTGATCAATATTAAATACAATACAATAAGCTAAGATTTTTTTTTAGAATAATTTTTCAATATGCAGTATTAAATACAATACATTAAGCTTTGTTTTAGATTGTATATTAATAGTAGAGTCAAATAACAGATATCCTTTTTTATTTTAGCACTAAGCTAAGTTAAAATATTTTAATATATACTATCACTATCAAATAAAAATGCAACACTTTTAAAAAGGGCTTTGAATAAAATAAAACACAAAACCTTTGATCTACCTGCCCTACCTCAAAAGGCCCACATCTGAAATTTGATATTTTATTTGTCAATAATATCCGGCTTTAAAAAGTGAGCCAATAAATAAAGTATCTTTTGTACTGATAATTTTTAATATAAACATTTACCCACGTTGTTAACATTTTGCAGAGTAATTTGATACTATATTGTCCATCAATTTGGAACATACAATGAGCATAACTAAAGAAAAATATGCATTTAAGGCTTTTTACAAACGTAAATATTATCTATGCTAATATTACAAAGAGGAAAGATTTGGTTGTTTGTTTGCATTAGCTCCGAAACTACTGAACCGATTTTCAAAAACTAAGTAAATATATTTTCCCCAATGACTTTATTAAAAAAAAAGTAATTGAGGAATATACATTGAATATTGTTTTTGTGTCTAACAAAAATCATATAATATTTTTAATTAAAAATCTATTTTCTATCGAACGTTGCCGGGAAATTTTATAAATGTCAACTACATAGTAAATATTACCTTTACCTTTGGTAATTACCTAAATTAATTTCAAAGCCTATCAAGAAAAGAAATGGGTCAGGTGAGGTTGTGTGTTAAGTAAAAACAATTTCTCTTCAAAATAACAAAAAGTAAAAAAGGAATAGGTACATAGATTTCTACATAATAAACTTTAAAATAAAATATTTATGTAAGAAGGTCAATTACTAGAATACAGATTTCTTGCACATTTCTTACAAATACTATTAGAATAAATAATATAATTAAATACATAAATTATTTAAATTCTGCTCAAATAATTTGAATCTTATGATTATAATGAAAAAATATCATCCGACAACAAAGAACAAAGTTCCAAATATTGAAAACCTGCAAACATCTTTGATGTCACCGCTCAATTTCAATATCACATAGTCGAAGCGGCGTATATCCAAAACTGGTAATTTCGTTAGGTAATCTATTTAATTTTCTGTAATAAATAATCTATTTGACTTTCAGAATATATATATTTATTTTGTACAATTATCATTTGAATAATATTATTGAATTATTAAATGTGCCCAATGATTCGAATTTAATGATAATAATAAAAACAAATATCATCTAACAACAAAGTCTAGTCCAAATATTGAAAACCTGCAAATGTCTTTGATGTCACCGCTTAATTTCAATAGCACATTGTCGAAGCGGCGTATCTCCAAAACTGGTAATTTCGTTAAATAGAGACCTCGAGTGGCATTGTCCGTTTTAGTACATTATGCGGTAACCGATACGTGGGACAATGTGCGACAGTGATGTGGGACCAGGCGGTGCGGCAAAGATACTTTTTTTTGTACAATTTGTCCGGCAAAGATGTATTTTTTATAGAGTATCTATGGAATCGATGCAAATATTACAGAATAGATGTAACATGTATTTTTTGATAGAGTAATCCATTTATCAATGTAGATATTATTTAATTTATTATATGGAGGTTAATAAAGATGTCGATGTAGAATTCTGTTACACTAGACGTTAAAAGTTAAAACTAGGGTAAAGAAAAATATATTTATGTAATTCAGTTTTTCACATAGAGTTGCAACAAAATATTCCACTAAAATATATTTATTTTATGACTGAAAAATGATATTCATCTATTTAAAGTATAATCAATTAAATGATTAGTTCAAAAACATTGTTTGCGCGATAATGGTTGTATTTAGGTAGTGTAGGTATTGAGCAAAGTTACAAGAACTAAAATACAAAATGCATAACATACAAAAGAAATGCTTAAATAGGTATAATATTTATTCCACAGAATGAAACAATATATCACTTATCAATATCATTGTATAGATCTACACTTCAGAGCAAAATCTACAAACAACATTTTGCACAAAAAACCGCCGACAAATAGCCGTGCCACTATAAAATTTTCAAAAATATGACGTGAATAAAATCAATAAATCGATGACAGTTCAAGCGTGCCGACAAAGTAGCGTTTCAAATGCTACTCGACTATTATTTATACTTGAAAGCCGTCAGTGTTGACAACCCTATTATGGCACAGCTCCCAGGGGTGCCACACTGTACTTTGACAATTTTTTTCGCGCATTAATGACAAGTTTTTGACAAAGAAAGACATAACCATTGACAGTTCAGTTCTCACATTGCTATTACACGGTGTTAAAATGATTTAGCTACTATAGGTGACTCTATTGGTGATTTCAAGGCTTTCACGTTATTATTTGTTACGTGGGATAATGTCTTTACCCATTGCTTGGTGAATTTTATGCGCAATAATCATATCTTACTTTTAAAAATCTATTTTGAGTGCGGTAAAAATATTTAAGTATTGTAGCAGTATATTCCGTAACACCTTAGTTTAATTGTTTTTGTGTAAACTAAATCAGTCAAATCCATGACAATGTGTTTAAATAATTATGAAAATAAATAATACTAATATGTGTTATTTAAGCAAAAAACTAAAACGGAAATTTTATTGATATCAAAAAGTATTCATGTCATTTTCGAACGATACTCTCATTAATTTATGACCAGAAGTTTAGAATAAACTTTAATAAACCACATATTTTTAATATTCATTTATTATTAAAAACGTATAGGTGCCATAATAAAAACTCTAACCGAACCAAATCTAAGTATAACGCAGTACTAAAGAGGTATCAACAAAATAATGCATTTAATAATCTTCTTAAATTTAATTCACCGGCTCCTTGTGTTACGATACCTAAGTCCCGTCATAAAAAAAAATAATCTGTGATGGGTTCAAAATAACACCTCTTGTTCTCGGCCGCACCCTTCCGATGGACTTAAAGGTCTTAATATGGATTAAGATAGAGCTTTTAATGTAAAAAGCTTTCCATGTAGCTTGTGATATGAATTTTTTGTTTGTCGGCATTGAATTGAAGCTGAATTGAAAATGATCTGTGTTTAATTTAATCATGGAGTGATTATTTTTGTTTGTTCTTTAATTAAAGTATCCTATTCTTATTCCTGATTAAGCCCAAGAAATTGTACTTTTCGCAATATTTGCATACAAGTGGTATTTGTAAAACTCTATTATAAGAAAACGAAAAATGTAATTTTGTTTAGAATCTATTCTGGAATAAAAAAAAACTCACTTTAGTATATTTTTCATGTCACTTTCTTTATAGATGATTTTCTGATGAAAAATATATTTTTAAGCAAATATACCTATTATTAAAATACGCAGCAATAATCAAAACATACCTATTGGTTGTTAATTCTTTACGGTCTACGTCAACGCGGATTTAAGCCATAATATTTGCTTTCTAAAATAACTGGAAATCCTGTATCTCTTTAAAAAGTACAAGCCCTTGTCTCCTAATCTTAATCTTCTGGAACTATTAAGTGTATGAACTGACAATATAACTAACTATACGGAGTGCTCCCTTCTAAGCAGCATTTCTAAACAGGTGTACATCTGTTTTTTTCTTGAGGTTCAACTGTCAAAAGCAAGTACTCGTACAGCTACCGAGGTGAAGGATTCGTCAGTAGTCACTTTAGTGCTGTCAGAACGGAAATAAATTACGACCGATCTAGGGTCAGCACAAAGCCGCGCCTCGATTTGTTACATTGATTCGGAGATGACGGGTAGCGACAGCAGCACAATCGTTTTGTATAAATACAAAAATAATAAATTGATTTTGATAAAACTTGCATTGTTCCCAAAGTTGAAGAATACATAGTCTAACTAAAAGTTGCAATCGGACTTATGGTTTTTGAGATAGGTATGCGCTGATATATATAACCTTATAAAATTTGACACTCATATTTAGAAGCTGGTAGTAACTAATATACACATAAACTTTGTAAGTCTGACAATATTACATCCATGTAGATTAAATAGATAGCCTCATTCTTTTAGTTAGTTAAATAAAAATAAATATTAGTACATAAATTAAGGTAAGCGCATTGTAAAAAAGGAAATTGAAATTTAAACTATTAAGTCTATAAAGATATTCTTTAATTTTTTTTCTCAAAATACTTTTTTTTATTGTTTGTTTTATAAATCTACTAAAGGAAGACTTCATGTTAGAATTTTTGTATTTCAGTCTATCTTTGAATATACTTATTTTACTCAGAATCTAATTTGTGAGAGATTTTTGAGGTAAAATGATTTTTATGCTGTCTCTACATTCAATTGTAGAGATAGCATAACACATGCACTAGTGCGGTAGTCTGTTCGATAAATCAATCTATTGTGACTGCGTTCGAATCTATAACTTTACGAATAGACGGTAGAGTTTACGACTGTAGTTTGGCTAGTCGAATATGAGGATCAAATTGTTTTAAGACTCATAAACTATGAACAAGTTATAGAAGTAATAGCATGAATTTCTTAACTTTTAAACACAAATACGCCTTTCACGTTGACCAACTCAACAGACCAATTGAAACAGATATAGTTTCAGCACTTCGATGAAAAGATATTAGATTGACTTTTGACTTTAGATGTCAAAATATATTTTTCTTCTTGTATCGGTTCGTTTGACAAAGAACACTTTATATAATGTCTGTGACATTTATGTGGCACAAAACATTTTTTCATAGACTGTATTGAGTCCAAAAATTCAAACTTCAGAGATTTTTCACAGAAAATTATCATCGTTATTTTTTTTTCCTTACACTTTCCTTCACCAAAATAACTTTATAATAAAATTAAGCTAATTAATTATAGAAATGCTAAACATTTTTAATTATATAATTATTTTGCTATCTGTACATTTGATTGTACAAGCAGTTCGCGGCGTGTGAGTGAAGTCGACTCGATAAATCAATCTATTGTGGGCCGTACGCCGCTTCGTACGCTACCGACCACACACTGGAGATCGTGAAATGATGAGCTGCCTCGATGAGCTATGTGGCTGAGAACTGTTTAGAATTCCTGGGTGCTGATAGCTTATTCACCTTCCTATGATGCTGTAAGAAGTCATTTAAGAGGAGAACGTAAATTTTACTGGACCTAGTAGCGTGGCTGTTTTTGACAAAAACGCTAAGAAAAGTTTTACGTTCTCACTTTAAACTGTAGACATTTAAAAAAGTTTTAAGGGTTATAAATAATATGAGACGAAGTTTTAAATTAAATCTTCGTTTTCTTTCAAATTATTTATTTCAAAAGTGCAGCATTGGACCCCCAAAAATGCATGCTTAAAGAAATATGCTCTAAAAACTTAAATGCAAAAGCATGTCTTACAAGGTCAGCAGGCCTTTCAACTAGATTTAATATTTTCAGGTTATTGCCTGTACATACAACACTAACAATGTCCAACTTTTTGTCTGACCGTTGTGTGAAAATCATGTTACTAAGATGTCATACGAGGTGGCTAATGAATGAAATAAGCACCAACAGTTCATGCAACAGCATAGGTTACTTATTCCAAAGAGCGTAGGCGTAAACAAGCAAAATGCCTTTAAAATGCCAAAATTACTTTCTGGTGAAATCTTAGATGCTGATTAGTAGTTATTTTTATTTTGGTGAGAATCCAAATAGAAAATATAATTTCAAGGATAATATTTCAGCCAAAACACGAAAATATTTCCCTTTGTGTGTTATTGAGTCTTGTCAGAGCCATTCATCTCACATATCACAGCATTTTTTTTTAATCTCAAAATTTTTATCATCCCCCTGTTTAATCCCCACACAAACAACATCACAACAAACTCTGTCACATAAAAAGCATAAACCACGATGATACTTGACTCGTCAAAGCCGAATGCTCTTTACTCTAAAACTTTGTAGACACGTCTATGTTAATTACAACTGTGTTACAACAAGTATAGACACAACCATTGAAGTAAAGTGCCCCAACCAGACATCTGTACAATTACCATGCACAAAATAAAGTAGCAAGAAGCGACTGCGTTTCGGCTGTTTTTTTTACAATACGAAACTGGACATAGTTTAATATAAATTATTAAACATTAATCTGACTACTGTATTTAGTTTATGAATCTGATAATTGAGCGAAGGCGTGTTGGTTTTTGCATTTGTTATTTTTGATGTAGCTGAAAATAATGAATGAGTTAAAAATATCATGTAGTATGTAGTAGTAACTAATGAAATAAAATATAAGGATTTGTTTAATTTTGATAATTTTTTACAAGCTCCCATTTAATATCCACTAAATAGTATCCAAAATTTTACCTCAAATCTCAAGAACCTCTTTACGCATTAGAAATCCTTATAGTACTTCCATAAATTAACAAAACGCTAATTTTTGGAGTTTCTTTGTCTAATAGTTTGTTATAACTTTTAAATAAACAGGTACAAAAGATAGATAAATTATTTTACAACATGTACCCGCAAACTATTAGTGGACACGAATGCTTTGCCAAGTCAGCTCCATGTATTTAACTCAAAGTTCCTGCTTTTTTCCAATTCTGAAAGGACTTTGACGTTACAACTTAAACAAGTGGAGCACTCGGGATGCGTGTGTTTTGTATGAAATTCGCGAAGCCTTTGATGCTGTTTTAGATCTGGTAAGTACATTTCTGAATAGTTTATATGCTTTGAATACGGTCTTTGAAATAGTTTAAATGGGGTTTTTTTATTCGTAAAAAATGAATCTACTGTACAGTCTCTGTTATTACTCTCTATCTTCGAAACTCACACACTTAATATTAATTTGAAGGAAACAAACTATTTTTATTTAATGACTTTTCCTGGCCCGGGAGAAAAGAAATATCGTAGAATGTATTATATTATAACAATCACTTCATGAAGTTTGTGATACGGCTACCTAACGATAACTATTGTGCTTCCCCGTCCTGCAATCTCACCATCCCACCAAACGTGGTTATATATTTTGACCCTAGTCCTTTGTCGTAAGAGAAAGAGGTGATCAAAATGTTGTGTGTATGAAAGAAAGTGTGGCAAGAAAAATTAATATTGATGTTTTAGGGGAAAACTCGAAATCGAGTAATGTTCGAGATCCCCTTGGTAGGCGGGTATTACCATAGTTTGAAGACGCTCGCGTTCACCTCATTAGGCTTTGATTCCCGCCCGACGACACCAGGTGGCGTTAATGTAGGGCTTTTTACGAGTACTTACTTCCTTTTTGCCTGACTTTAATAAAAGGAGGGTAGTTTTACAAGCACCGACAAAATTTGATTAAATGCATTATATGCTCATTCAGTCTTCTAACTGCTCTGGCTAATATATTGCTCTGGTAGTACAGAGAGGGTCGTGCTCCTGCAGTGGAGACTAAAAAAGACCTGATGATGATATCCTCATTTGACGGCGCATGCTTGTTATAATAAAGAGCTTTTTAAGGTACGAGTAGTGTTTGATAATACAAATATACAAGGAAATAAAAAACGCTTTAATTGACTTAATAGGTAAGTACGTAGAGTTGAAGTCAACATGTGATTGATTGCTACTTGCTTCCGATCGCAATTTTGGACTTTCGTTTTCTCGATTCTAGGACGTAAACTTGAGGGCTTTGTTAGAGTATAACAAAGCGCCACATAATGGTACAAAAAAGTACTTTTTACAAACTAAAATACTTACTTAGCAGTAAGTATTTTGGTTTGTAAAGTACATTTATAGCCAAATACTGGTACAACAAAGTACTTTCACATACCAGTATTCGTTGATTAGTATAACAGTTATATTATTCGACTTCTACCGTATTTCTTTTTGTAGCATGCTACTATAAAGCACAGTCTGCCATGAATGACGTAATGCTATGTCGAATAGCAACAACAAATACATATTCATCATGCACTTTTAGTTTGTATACTTACTTAGACTGCTGTAAATCGACATTATCTGAACTAGAATTCAAAATGGTTGCCTGCCGTTAAGAGAGCTTACATGCGGTGCCTTTGACGAGGCTTTCCATCAAAATAGCGAAACTACAGAAAAGGGCACCCCGCAACACCTAAATACAATGTCTGCTAGTTGTTACTTTGATATTTGTGTTTATGTTTGCAGGATGCTACTAACGCGTGACCTTCTTGTAATGAACTGTTACATTGGACAGTTAACTAGTTTTTATACTTGAACTGGAGTGCTTTAAGATGCGAAGAAAACTCACACTTCTATTCAATTCGTTCATGCAATGTACTCAGAGTAGGATTCTGTAAAATCATTTTAAAAAATCATTCATTATTTTAACCAAAGTCAGAACGTCGTACCGCCTAAGTAACTTAAAAAATATCATATTAGAAAAACCTGCGTAATTTTAGGTTGAATGATTTCTTATGTTTTCGCGGTTGTTACACATTTAAATAAAATAAAGTAAAGTGCTCGAAACGTTAGGTGTATAAATAATGTAATAAACGCGATAAAAACCGTATTAAAATAATTTTGAATGTAGGTATATAGTACATAGTATAGTTGGTTTCATATTTGAGCCGTTTGGGGTGGAGACTCTGGGTCCGTGGGGCCCAGAGTTGCGCATAAACTTTTTAAGGTTTTGAGTCAAAAGCTGGTTGAGGTGACGGGTAACCAGAGGGCTGGTAATTTTCTAGGACAGAGGATAAGCATTGCCATTCAACGTGGCAATGCTGCCAGCATTCTGGGTACCCTTTCGTGTGACAACGACATGCGGGACATTTTTTATTTATAGCTTTGTTTTATATGTATATAGTTAGGTTTTTATTTAATAGTTTTAATTTTTGTTTTTTAGTTAAGTTTTAGTTTTTAATTAGTTTTAGGAAAATGTATTAGTACATATTTAAAATTGAATAATTGTATAGTTTGAAGACACATCTGTGATTGTTTACTTAATTAAACTTAAAAGGTATGAAAGTGGTATATAGTTAAATATGTATAATATAAAATTCAATTACTCATCTAACACAAACATAAATAGTACAAGGTATTTGCAGGGAATGCTCGAAAAATAGCACCATTGTGCTATCCATTATCATTGGACTGCAACTCAGTCAGAAAAATCTTAAGCTAGTGTTGACCACTAACACAAAAAGTTAAATTTAATGAATTAATTTAAAAATTTAAAAAACTATATATTTCATATTTCTGTACTCTGAATACTTTGTGCAAAGGCTTTACCCAGACGGCCACTCAGAAAACTGTTTTTTAAACATTACCACCAGTGTATAAGTATTTTAGTCTACGAAGTTAAAAATACGATTTATATTTGAATTGTCGATATTTCAGGTGGTATAAAGTACCTACATATTATAAAGCTTTTAGTGTGAGTACACATAAAAGTACTTTTGATATACTAATTATTAAGTTTATATAGCGTGTAAGTTAGTTGATCGTCGAAATATTCTTCAAGAGGTGTCTCAACCCGTTCAAATGTACAACTTTCCCTATGGAACCAATACTGGGTAGTACTAGCATATAAGAAACTTTGATATTTTCATTCAAAAGGGTTCGTTTTAAAATTTTGAGAAAATGTAAAAAAAATGAGTTGATTTCGTATTGTTTATATTATTAACTCATCAGGTCTTTTTATTTCCACTATATATATTAGCAAGAGCAGTCAGAGGACTTAGCCTACACTCTCCACACTGGCCAGACGTGTTGGAGAGGTCTGTTTTATGTTTGTAAGCTTTGTTTAGCTATGACATCCACGGGAAGACTTGGAGTGGTCTTATTCTACTCTGCTGGTGTAACAGTTGTCCATGGACAGCGGTGATCACTTACCATCAGGTGACCCGTTTGCTCGTTTGCCGTCCTATGGCATAAAAAAACTCGGCATTATTAGGTATTAAGTAAAATTGGGAACCACACGGCACAATTGGTGCCGTGTGGTTCCCGGCAGAGTAGAATAGGACCACTCCAAGTCTTCCCGTGGATGTCGTAGAAGGCGACTTAGGAAACACAAGCTAAACAAAGCTTACAAACATCAAAAAGACCTCTCCAACCCGTCTGGCCAACGTGGAGAGTGTAGGCCAAATCCTCTGTCTACTCTGGCTAATATATTGCTGTGGTAGTACAGAGAGGGTCGTGCTCCTGCAGTGGAGACTAAAAAAGACCTGATGGATGGATGGAAGTAAAATTGAAAAAATAATTCTTAAGTCATAGCTTTTTCCTTATGTATCAATAGAAAATTGCCACCAATCCTGGCCACTTACACACTTAAGTATTAAACAGTAGCCCTTCAGAGCACAGGTTTCCCACATGAAACAGACTAACACTAACGCTTAATTATCGTAATCAGAAACAAGTTTTTGTCGTAACCCAATACGTCGGACTCCCATACAAAGGAGCCGCGATCCACAGATAACACTCGTATCGTCTGAAGAGTTACGTCTAATAACATATTCAACCTTATTAGTATTCACTTAGAGATAACGTATACATGTTTTGTACGTAGCCACTGATTTAATGGGATGTGAAAGCAATTAATGCAATTCAATATGTGATTTATGATTGTATACTATTGTATATTTGTTTCTGTTATAATTGAATATAATAAATAATTTAGTGCACTTACTCGGAAATCGATTTTAATGGTGCTTGATTTTAAAATTTCTGCAAATTAATAAAATAATTCCGTGAAAATCTACGTATTTTAAATAGGTACCTAGATTTATATGGGACAATTTTTTTAAATTATTTATCATCATATCATAACATATAAACAACAGAATATAAAACACATTTTCAACCACTTTTCAGTTTGACATGAATTTCTGTATATTTTTGTACTTAAACTTGTATGGATACGTATCCATCACTGGGGTCATTAACGACTGCAATCAGCTATGACAGCCTGGACCAACAGCTTAACTCAGCTTCGGTTAAGCACGGTGGAACTCGAGTTAATTTTGTGCCACTTTTGGCCTCCCATCCAAGTGGAAACCACGCTAGCGGCTGCTTTACAGACCAAAGCACTTATAAATACATATAAACAAAGAGCAAATAAATACCTTGATACCATACTTATTTTACCATAATTATTAAATGCTATAAGTAGTTATTCATCCGCATGAAAAGTAACTTAATTGCTCTGTTTTCAGACGAGTAAAGAGCAAAACACGCACTTTTTACATGCATAGTAGGTAATAAGATTGTCAGCCATCTTCAAACGATTTCAACGAATTTAAGTACGCAATCGAGTTTAACATTAAAATAACTTTTTCCGACTTAATGACGAACGCCCTCGCAACAGTCAAATAAACAAACACACAAAAGGACCCTACCATTAGTGTCCAACGTTTGACTCGGCTGAGGGCACTCGCTTTGACTCCAACTCCCGGTATGACTCCACGACCCCACTTTTTCATTGTACGTACGTCTTTCAAGGGAAATATCAAAGTGATTCGATTGGGACTTGAAAAGATCAAATGCGTGTCCCAAAGTCCCAATATTGAGTACCTGTTAATATTGCTGTACCCTAGAGGTTGTTGGGGTTGTAATGTGAAACTGAAAATATTGGTATTGCGTAACTTTCATGTTTTGCTTTTGTTTTTTCGCAGTAATATGATATGTTATAGAGATGCTAAATGGACATAGTCAAAAATCAAATATTTTGTTAATCTTAAGATATTTTAAATAATATTTGGTTTGGTGAACGTCAATTTTGTAATAATAATATTTATTTTTTCCCGAAGCATGCCCTGGGTTCCATCAAAAGACGGGACTCTGATGTTGTAGATCTCCATGGTGACACTTACCATCAGGTGATTCATACGCAGCTATGAAATTATATATATAAATACTAGATGACCCAATGGCTGGATAGCGAATCACATACAAAAACTATTAAAACTCGACATTACCTGGCAATTGAATCGCAATAAGTACCTAATGAGAGCTACTCAGTTAAAGAAACGACTTGACCCACAGGCGAAATGTGTTCCAAATTGACCCACTAGACAATCGCATCATCAATTACAATCAGAGTCGCCATTATGCTCCTTTGATTCTTTGTCCCTTTCTCTCGCGGCCGCGAGCAGTACTAATTGCTGGATGATGCTGCTCATCGAGTCATTGAGATCATTTAGGGTTCCGTGCACAACACTCTAAGTGTCCGTTTTTCGGTACAAAGGATAGAACTACTTATTGAATGTCTTTCTTTATTTTTTTTTATTTTTAAATAAATAAATATATATGGACAAATCACACAGATTGAGCTAGCCCCAAAGTAAGTTCGAGACTTGTGTTATGGGATACTAACTCAACGATACTATATTTTATAATAGATACTTATATAGATAAATATCCAAGACCCTGGTCAATCTGAAAAAGATAATTTTCCATCTTGACCTGACCGGGGATCGAACCCGGGACCTTCCGTGTCGCAGGCAGGCGTGTTGACCGCTGCGCCACGGAGCTCGTCCTAGCCGCTAATGTCAGCATTGCCTGAATTCTTCTCTTTACCTTTATTTGGAAAATTATTTGGATTTTTTTTTATACGACCGGCTGCCTTTCTGATACACTGTAGTAATATTTGGCCTCTCCAACCGTCTTTTGCACATGATGCAAATGCTTTTTCCTTTAGTCACCTCGTACTATATCCAACGGAACAGTCGGAGTATTCATATTCTAGTCCAAAACCCTCACATCAATATAACCTAAATATTATGGAGAAAAAAAAAGACTATATGAGGAGCTCGATGGCCCAACGGGTATGAGCATTTTTAGCACTTAGTCTTGTGAAGCAACCCCGGGCACGATCCTCGGTGAGATGGGGACGGGATCACAATTAGTGACATTAAAATATATCAGGTTTCTTCGTGCTATATAAGGAACGTGAAGTCATTGGTCCTGTTGTCTTTATTGATTTCAGCTGTTAAGATATACCTTTAGCTTGAAAAACCTAACATAAATGCAGGCCACGTATACACACGAAAACCTAAATATTAAAGCAGTCGACCACCACCGAAGTGATAACAATATTAAGTGATGCAGAACCCACATGAAACACATAAAACTCTCACACGCCCAGGGCCCAGCTTTTTCATCGATGATGCTGCTGAATTTTTTTAATTGTGTCAGCAGAGACGCCATCTATTGTTGCATAGTAGAAATAGCTGCGGCGTCGTGAGATGATAATGATCGGCTGTAATGAAGTTAGATGGGAGATAGGCAGGAGGCTGTGCCACCCATGCCGCCGCCGAACGGTAGTCGGTAGCTTTTTGTTTTTTTTTTATTGTTTGAGATGTTGTGTGATTAGGTTATGTGTATGTTTGGTTGCACAGTGGGCGGTGCGCGAAAGCGTTTTGTATTCGTATTGTTATACACGGTGAAATGTTGGTCGTTTTGGACCCCTTAAGGGCGATTCAGATCGTCAATTTTAACAACTTTTCCTATGGGACCGTGGGTTAGTAAAAACTATTTACCTAATAGTAATCCAACTTTTATGTACTTTACGATAACGACTATCAAACATTTACAATATAATGAAAAAATCATTATAAAACTGATCACTAATAATGAAGAAGGCAAACTTATTCTTTTCAAAAGTCGCCGTTCGGCGCCTTCAAATCCATTCATACTCACTAGTCCACTCAATGACCAATGACGACAAAAGCCTTGCTCATAAATGACAGTCACAAAAACCTTTGTTTTCGGTACTAAAAATAATAAATTCATCAAATGTTTTAAAATAACGTTATGTTAAAACCTTGGCCTTGACAAGCTAGCCATTTGTTCTCGATCATCAAATTGATTGTAAATTTCTTTTTTTCCAGATTCCGTGATGATAGGCGCGCGGTAGCTTTCCGCCGTGACGTCATCAGCGACGTGTGTCGCGGGGTGTGATTTAGTTAGCGGGGTGGCTCTTCACGGGGGGTGGGGGCGGGCGGCGCCGGCGCCCGCGCACGCCGCAACCACGCTGGTCGGGGGGTTGGTAGCGCCGCCGCGGGAGCCCACCACGGCGGCTGAAGCGTTCTGGAAGATGCCTCATAAAGGTGATTGTATGTTTATTTTTTTATGTTATAGAATAAGTAGATTAAGTTTATTTTATTTATTAAGATTTGAGTTGTTTTTAAACAGTAATTAAGTTCCTGCCCTTATTGAAAAAACGAATGATGGAAAGTCAATGTATAAATGGGTATGAATTGGTACCTAACATCTCATTTTGTTTTGTTTACCGATGGCGTAGGTTCAAATCCTGCCTGCATAGATTTTTTTCCATTTCTTATTTCTTAATTTAATAAGAATGCTTTAGTTATGATATCTTGGATGAACAAAACAGAGAATGTTTATGCTGACTTGCTTTCTATTTACTCAGGTGCAATTTTCCTTTGGAATGAAAATTAAAAAAAAATGTAAAACCTTTTGCGATTCATATTACTTTGTACACGACGAGCTAGCAGAACGGCACTACATTGATTTTTTGTTACCCTCCGGTATGTGTATCTCGCTAAACGTGGCTTTCTTGTCTAATGACTCTAGTTTCTGTTTAGCCAGTGATATAAAAATAAATCTATACGGACAAATCACACAGATTGAGCTAGCCCCACAGTAAGTTCGGGACTTGTATTAACACGTGACTTATATTCGTATCGATCGATTAATAAAACTCTATCACGAGCTAATTATTCAGCAACCAAAGCCAAGTCATTCTACAATAACTGGTGTCCGTAAGACCTAACAAGCGCCAGTTGTGTTCGACTACAAACGTCAAGTTACAACTAGAATAGAAAGTTTCTACTATAAAGTTACTAGTTTACAACGCAAAAGCCAAGTTCCGGGCTTCTTAACTCGCTCTTTAGATTTGATTTTGTAAGTGCTACTATTGGATCTCGATACGGACTCGAATCTAATTGAAATCTCGTCAGTCATTGAAAGGGTTATTAAACGTTGAATTTTATTGCTGAGTAAGCAAATTATTAGCATTTTAAATATCTGTTAAATTGTTTAAGTACTACTTATTTGTACCCATTGAGCACTGTACTAACTGAAAGCAATAAATATTATTTTATTGATACAGTTGCGCATTTTACATATACTTATTAATATACATGTGATTTAAATGAATACAATCGAAAACAAGTAGTAGAGTCGGTGAAATCTCTGTAAACGTTCACAAATTTGCCATACTGCGCTTGCAACTTATAAATTAGTATGGGCTTATTTTTTTCTTATTCTTGAGACTTTGAAGTACGATCGAGAACAGATCGTAGTGTCTTTGAAATCTCCGAGGAAGTTTACAAACCTTGCCATACTGCGCTGCACTAAACAACTCGCAACTTATATTATGAATTACTTATTCATTAGTGAACTGATAACTTTGGTTCACTTCAATTTCAAAGGAAATGTTTATATTAAGTATGTGTTAGATTTATTTTTAACAAAACACATCATTTTTAAATTTAAGTATCATGCATTTTTTTTGAATGGTACTTGTGTGTTTTCTTTCCAAATAACTTGTTTCAAAATTATAAATGCTATATTATACTCAATAAAAATAATTCAAAATAAGATTTAAAAAAATGAAGCAATAAATAACATTCATATCGATACGATAGAACAGACTGCGCACCATAGGTTTATGGAAATGCCAAAATAAAAACATTTTTTTTTAATATTAGAAACTTCCTGGTTATAAAAAATAACAACTGACGTGATGCCAACAAATGAGTATTTTTCATATTAAGGTTACTTTAAACTACCAATAAATTAAGTCAAAGCCAGAATGCGTACACCCAGCTTCAAGGGTCAAGGCCCTCTAGCTAAGGATGGGTTGCATCCTTAGCCGAGCATACTCGTATCAGAGAAGAGAAGAGAGATAGAGTCTTCACTCTCTCTCATTCTCTCTGAATTAAGTAAATTTATATATTAACAAACAATTTATTTCGACATTCCTCGTTGACAAAGTTAGTACTTGTCACAGTAAAGTGCAGTTTGGCAATTATTCGAGACACCTAACTTAACTGCAAGTTAGCAAGTCGTTAACTTAGGGCCCTGGCGACAAACAGGAACTCATTTTCGATCTATGTACTTACGTATTTTCTAAGTACTATAGCATTCCTGAAAAAAGTAAAGTAACAATTTTTTTATGGAAACCCAGCTTTACTCACGTTTTGTTTCGTCGGATTCGCCGACTAGTTTTGGTCTAATATAAAGACTATCACCGGGGCAAGTGTAAGGAGTAGCGATACGATGGTTACACTTCTTTCAAAGCACAATTAAATTTATCTCGCGTAAGTTAATATAATAAACTTTATTTTTTTGTAGTAATAAGTAGTCACCAAGTCAAATCGTTATCAATTCATCCGGAAAATTTGTTTGTATTTAGATATGCGTTTAAGAAGTTAAAAGAATATAAAACGACAATTATGAACATAGTAAAATATAGGTCACAAGAACTAAATAAAAAATTTAAAACTTCGGATTCGATACGTGTGTAAATTTTCTGACTATAAGGAATACAGTTAAAATGCTATATCTAAGTTATATCCAAAATGTAAATAAATAGTTTGTATATTCATGTGCTCGGCTGCCCAACTTGAAACACACTTAGTTCTGTCACTTGGCAAGTTAACAAGTCGTTAAGTTGACCGCCCTTAGTAAGTAAATACTCGAATCACAGTAGTTGCTAACAAACCAAACTTTAAGTTTTCAAACCATGCAGTCTGAAATTTTTAAGGCCAGAATTTATATTGGAAGATATTTGGCTGGCAGCAGCAAGTACGCCAGCATGCTACACGAGGGAACCGGGTTCGATTCCTGGCGTGGGCAAATACTTGTATTTATTTTTTACAGGTATTACCTATATATATAGGTATATATATACCGTGGTTGCAGAGCTACCCAAGGATGGTTGGCTACAGCCTGTCGCCGACAGGTGGCAGACCATAAAACTTTACTGAATCGTATTACAGCCATGGATCTAGGAATAATATGGCTGGCCCGGGTGCAAATGACGTGTGCTTCCTACTAACTTTTTAAGTTACATGTGTGCAGCATCATGTGTTTTTTGGTCTTTACTGCAGGAGCACGACCCTCTCTGTACTACCAGAGCCATATTAGCCAGGGCATTCAGAGGATTTAACCTACACTCTCAATGCTGGCCAGACGGGTTGCAGAGGTTTCTTTGATGTTAATAAGCTTTGTTTAGCTTGTATTCCCTAAGTCGCCTTCTACGACATCTGCGGGAAAACTTGGAGAGGTCCTATTCTACTCTGCCGACCAGAAACCATGTGGTAAATAAAAATAGTACTTCAAATAACTAAAACAACAAACAAAACTTAAAAATAACTAAAGTGTAGACTTGTTTTCAACCTGAAAACGTAATCTACAGAGTTCGCCTAACGGGGCATGCGATCCTGTCGCATTAACGACAGAAACAGATAGATCGGAAAAACCGCTGTGCGAGAGAGACGCAAGACTCTGTCTGTCATACCGGGAGAATTTTAATGATTCTGCCTTTGAGATGGTTCCAACATGTGAATATCAGCGATCTGCTCGTATTATATTTCAATCGATTGGGGTGAACTGAGTTGAAATGGTATAAATCTTTTCGATTTTTATGCAGAAATGAAATTCTAACTTTGACGCTATATGTCTATACGTGTTAAGCTAGTACTAATAAGTTTAAACAAATGCTTAGTCATGTTACTCATTAAGAAAAAAGTACTAAGTATAAAACATAACTGAAACTATGCTTAATTTGTGATATGGCAGAAAAAGAACTATGATATACATTATATTACACCAATAACATTTTGGTCTCCTAATAAAATCAAAAGGTTGGCTAGACATGCTTCAAGCTTTTTGTTCAATTTCAAGCTGCTAGAACTTTTAGTTCTGCTGAGACCTATGCCTTTAAAATCACAAGTCGTTCAGAACTAGTCCTCAAACTATAAAAACTTATATAATTAACAAAAAAATTATTTAATTCAAAAGCAACACACAGACAAATAGTTAAATCACTGGATTTGTCTGTATTAGCATAGAATTAAACAAAGCTCTCTTATGATCTTTTGTCACTCAACTGCCGTTGTAAGCCTAAAAAGTAACAAAAAACCTTTGAAAACTAAACAATACACGGATCTATATCGATGTTTCAAAAAATGGCGACACGAGCTTAACTGTCCGAAAATTAAGAGATTTGGAGCTTTTGTTAAGCTCAGAAATCAGTGTTTGCGGCTGTGGATAAGCTTTTTGGAATGATATAAAAACTTTTTAATTTTGATGATGAAAACTCTTCGCATTGTTGTTTGTAAATAAAATAACAAATTAGTATTAAAAACTTAGCACTCTGTCAAACTAAATAAAGATTGCATTTGACATGTAAAACAGATAAATCGGCAAGCTACCTTCTAAAATATGAACAATATTTGCAAAATTTTGGTTTTACTAATTTCTAATTATACATACATATAAAACTTAATTTTTCTCTGTGCTTGTCTCTACAATAAATGATTGTAGAGACAAGCACAGAGGAAAGCTTCTGGTGAATCCTATAAACGAACACCTTTTTTCAATAATTATGGACGGTTTTGATGAAGTTTACACTAAGAGTACCTAACACGGGAGCGGTTACCAAACTCTTTTTTGAGTTTGTAAACTTAATGTACTTAGGCAATATAGTAGTAGTAGGTAAAAACCTACGTACATACATTTAGTTATACCGATAAATCATCAACATCGCCAAAAGTCAGAAATCGAAAACATTTTCGCTCCGCGCGCGATCAAATTCAAATTCAAATTCAAATTCAATCGTTTATTTAATATAGGTTTCTTTGAACACTTATTAATTGTCATATTTGTGTTTACAATTTTTACAACAAAAAAATTTTGATGACGTCAATAATTACTTATGGCTAAGTTTAGGCCGCTTCCAAGGCGGAGTGCAGAAGAAGCGGCAACAAACTGCACAGCGCATTTTCTCCAAGCGACGTCAACTCACAATTCTAGTTAGACCTTATAAACTACTTATATATATGTGGACTGAGTGTGCATTGTTTTAATTAAATGTCATGATAAAAATTGAATTGGAAAAAAATTATGTCATCATTGAAATGTTAAATAGGTACAATTTAAATAGCAAAATGTCAAATTATTGAAATTAAATAAAAATGTCATATTATAAAATATTATGTACCGAACGTACCAAACGTAATATTTCTGTGCATACAGAATTACGAGGCGTCTGCGCCAAGCTCAAGCCAAATATTGCTATCAGTAAGGTAATCTTCAGTCCTGTAATATGCCTTTTTACATAATAATCGTTTCACATAACTTTTGAATTTACTATCAGGCATTTCAAGGACTGACTTTGGCAATTTGTTATAATAGCGTATACAGTTCCCCATGAACGAATCACTAACTCTGCTTAGCCGAAACCGCGGAAGAAATAATCTATGATTGTTACGCAAGGGTCTATCAATTAAATCACTTACTTTCTTAAACTTAGAAATATTTTTTCTTGCGTACATTATATTGTCAAATATATACTGTGAGGCTACAGTTAAAATATTTATGTCCTTAAACAACTCTCTGAGTGAGTCCCTCGATCCTAAGCCGTAAATGGCACGAATTGCCCTTTTTTGTAAAATAAAAATAGTTTTAATGTCGGCTGCCTTTCCCCACAGAAGTAATCCATATGACATTAAGCTATGAAAATAACCAAAGTATACGAGCCTAGCAGTTGCCTCATCTGTCAATTGTCTTATCCTCCTCACAGCATATGCTGCAGAACTAAGCCTATTGGAAAGTTTAGAAATATGGGCACCCCATTGTAGTTTAGAGTCGATTGTGATCCCTAGGAAGGTAGTATCATTTACAAAACCTAGTTTTTGCCCGTCTACTAGAATATCAACGTTGGTCTGCCTCACGTTCGGGAGAGTAAATTTAATGCATTGGGTCTTAAGAGCATTTAGCAATAAATTATTGGCTGAAAACCAGTAAGAAATTTTAGTCAAAATGTTATTTGCTGCGACAGCGTCTTCGCTTTGTCGATCTAACTTGAATATAAGAGACGTGTCATCAGCAAACAACACGATGCCCGCTTCATTCTCAACCATGTAAGGCAGGTCATTGATATAAGCTAGAAAAAGAAATGGTCCTAGGATCGATCCTTGGGGCACGCCAATTTTTAAATTAGTACCGTTTGACTTGACACCGTTAATTTCTACAGTCTGAGGCCTATTTTTTAAATACGATTCAATCAAATCTAAAGATTTATTTTCAAACCCGTACTGACTGAGTTTGAGCAAAAGTGTTTGATGATCAACGCAATCAAATGCTTTAGACAGATCACAAAATACTCCAATAGCATCTTGTGAACCCTCCCATGCATCGTAAATATGAGTAATCAGTGCTACTCCTGCATCGGTGGTCGATTTTCCGCCAGTGAACCCGAATTGTTGGCTATGGAAAAGGTTGTTAGTTTTAAAGTAAAGTTGCATTTGGTTGAGCATTATCTTTTCAAACACTTTGCTAAAAACTGGCAGTATAGAAATAGGCCTATAATTTCCAGGGTCTGTTTTTTCTCCTTTCTTAAATAATGGTATTAGCTTACTAACTTTCATTAAATTAGGAAATATGCCTTCATCAATGCATTCATTAAATATAAAAGCCAAATCAGCGGCAATAACATTTATAATATGACTCACTACAGTAACAGACATACCCCAGTAATCTTCAGATTTTTTTGAGTTTAGCTGTTTGAATGCATCGATTATGTCACTGGGGTTAATATGATTAAATTTAAATTTGGAACTACAAGGGGGGATATTATTTTTTAGTAGCTCCTTAGAACGCTTTGGACAAGAGTTAGTATTGGATGTTATTTTTAAAGGAGTGTTGGTAAAAAAATCCTCAAATGTATCTGCTATATCTTTAGTTGAGGTATTAATCTTATCTCCGCATTTAATTTTAGTAATGTTGTCTCTAGGTTTAATTTTACCGGTTTCCTTATTTATGACGCTCCATGTTTCCTTAATTTTGTTTTGAGCGCTATTTATTTTCCTATTAATGTGATTGGCTTTTGCTTGTTTACAAACTCTTTTAAATATTTTGGAATAATTTCGAACATACTCAATAAAAGTTATTTCAAAATTATATTGCTTCTGGGCATACAGATCAAATAACTTATTTCTACTTGTATAAATACCAGTGGTAGCCCATTCACTGAAAGTTAATTTATTACGAAACTTGACTTGTTTTTGTTTCAATGATTTTACATATTCAGAAGAGACCATATTAAATAATGTGTTATAGTGGTCATCTGGGTTGATTCCTGTGTACATAACCGAACATAATTTGTTTTCTATATTGCTTTTGAGTTTACATAAACTTTTGGAAGTAATAGGCCTACACAAAACTATGTCCTCATTTATTGTTTTAATCTCTTTGACAAAAGATGTGAATTGGCCAGTATGATCTGAAGGCAATTTATTAATAATAGATTTACTTAAATAACCATTTTCACAAAAAAAATTATCTAGACAAGTTGCAGATGTGGCGGTGATGCGAGTTGGTTCACAAAATACATTAACTAAATTATAACTTAGAAATAAGTTCAAGAATTGAATACTTTTTGGAGTCTGTTTTAGTATGTCTATGTTAAAGTCACCGCATACAATTAAATTTTTCTTACTGTTTGATGCAACTTTTAGAACTTGATCCATTATTTTGAGAAAACCCTTAAAATCGCTATTGGGTGGACTGTATACGCAGATAATAATATGATCCTCTAGCTCGGCACAGGCTACCTCAGCACACCGCTCAACAGAAAGTCTGACAATGTCTTTTCTTTCTTTACAGCGAAGACCATTTTTTGTGAAAATCATCGTACCACCTCTTTCAGCAGACTTTCTGTTAACGCAGCTGACAATTGCATAATTGTTTAGGCTAAACATCATCTCACTCTCTTTAAGCCAATGTTCAGTCAAACATAAAATGTCCACATTTGATTCTTCTAAAAACAATTCTACAATTAATTCTTTGCCGGAAAGGCCTTGCATATTTTGATGCACAATTCTAAGTTCCTGAGGCTTTTCCGTTGTCTTAGTCTTTAGTTTAAATCTACTGTTAAGTGTACAGAGTTACCATTACACAATCTTGGCAAATCTGTAGGTATCTTATAACTAATATTTTGTTTACAATGTAAACTCGTCCAAAAATTAATAGTATAAACTACTAATGTAGCAACTTTATGTCTAAAAAACCTTGAAAGATAGATATTATCTTTTGTCGAATAACATTCACTAATAAAATTATTAGTGTCAAAAAATACTAATTTATTGCTGTGACGACATGTCAATGTATGAATTAATTTATTCAAGTAATGAATGTTATTATTTCTTGATGGGGGCTGGCAACTTACATATGGGAATGCACAAATAATAATTTTATAAACATTTAAATTTTTAAGGCCATCTATACCGTTAATAATTTCTTTTTTAGATAATTTGTAACAGTTTCCGATAAGTAACACAATAGTAGTATTACAGTTCATGGGAGTTATTTTTACTTTATCAATTATTTGAGTGTAGGTTGCATTAGGGAGGCAATAATTAATATAAGAGTTCTCTAAATACCTATTGAATATAGTACCCATACCGCGACCTACACTGTCAGAAAAAATTATAGTATTACTGGGGGGGTCATTTGTGCCGGCACAACTAGACACTGTCTCAAGCAAATTACCGTCACAAGGAGAGAGCACAGGCATGGATTCATTGATGGTGGATTGGTCCTCCTCGTCTGTAGTCTATACACACAAACTATCTGTCAATGGTTTTTTTCGTCGCATGCTCGAACGGGGCGTGGTCAACGATATTCACATAAATTATGTCAGGCCGAAACAAACACTCGCAGGCAGCGTGAATAAAACTATAAAATGTGTCATTTGAAAAAAAAAACTGTTGTTGAGATGAATAAAAGGTTTTTTAGATGTTTTGTAAAAAAATTAAGCCGTCTCATAAAATTTTGAGACCATAGTCATTAGCGCTTTTTTGTATCTTAAGTGAAAATATAAAAGTACTATAGATAGATACTTATGATTTTTATAAACGATGATTGATGCTTATAATTTTTCTATATTTCTTAATGTCACTATCATTCAAACGTCTATTTACTATAATATATTTTTGACTAACAGCCCACCCGGCTGCGCCCGGGCATGCTTTATATCGATAAACCTTCTTCATGAATCACATTATCTATTGGTGAAAACTGCATGAAAATCCATGCAGTAGTTTTTGAGTTTATCGCGAACAGACAGACGCGGCGGAGTACTTTGTTTTTTTAATATGTAGTGTAAGTGATTAAATCATGAGTACGTATGTAACGTGTTCATAAATTTATAATGAATAAATCCTTAGTTTTAGAGGCAATGTTCATTAGATAAAGCTATTTTGATTAGAATATAATTATTCAAGGTATAAACATAAATCTCATTAGGTATAAACCAAATCAGATGTCACAGTTTGCTAAGCTGTAAACTGGATCGAGCGATCCAAAATGGCGTTTACTGTCACAATTAAATCTCCCCCATAGATTAAAGCAATTCAAAAACAGATACAAAATAATAATAAGAGGGGTAAGTGGGGGTTGCCAGGTGTGTCTGTTATAGACAGGGTGACGACCCTTATGTATTGTCTGTATATAAGAAATGTTTGATTAATGCTTAATGTAAATGACTTTGGAACGCACCCGAACCTTGAATAATAGTAGACTTAAATGCGGTTTAAATAAACGTAAATATGTGCATTTATTCAGGTAGGTTTTCTACGATTTTATGCTAATAATATTTTTTTACTACAATAGAAAAACAGTTTATTGAATTTTCAAATCGATCAAGAAATTTGGTAATGTTATTTGCAAGAAACATATAATACTTGAATATTGGTTTGAATCCTTAGAGAGCAATACCTATCAAAAAGTACACAACTATGTAAAGTTCTTAGAATAAAGTAGTTATAAATAAAACCTGACGAACACTAAGTTAAAAAGTCTGTTTAATAAATACGTTGTATTTGGAAACAGAAAGTTTGAAATACATAGAATAACAGCAACTTATACATCGTCTAACAAAAATAAATAACAATATCAGTTGGTCATACTGAAAAACTTTTATGTAAGTATAGCGATGTACAATATTAGGTTTCCGACTTTGTATAAGTAGACACTATTTTTCTGTGCATCATCTTTGTATATTTTATGACATGTAAGCGATAATAAATTAATATAAGAAAAGAAGAAATATGGTGATGAAGACGCGAGAGCACTTTTACACTAAAAAGCTTTCTCCGAAGAACCATCCACTTATTCGATTGTGTTAAGTAAGAATCTGTAAGATACATCGTCAGGTTTTTTTTAGTCTCCACTGAGGAGCACGACCTTCACTGAACCTACTACAAGACCCATATATTAGCCAGAGCAGTCAGAGGATTTGGCCTACACTCTCCACGCTGGCCAGACGGATCGGAGAGGTATCTTTGATGTTTATAAGCTTTCTTTAGCTAGTGTTCTCTAAGTCACCTCCTGCTACATCCACGGGAAGACTTGGAGTGGTCCTATTCTTCTCTGCTGGGAACCACACTAGGTTATTTAAAAAAAACTAACCTACTACAAACTATAAACAACACACACATAACTATCACTACACTACACATGAAATTTATAGCGTCGCGCCCATAAAAACGGGGATTAAAAATAAATCGCTCGAATAAATTGCACCTCTGAAATTAAAACACTCCCTCGCGCGACACGCGTTGCTTGCGTCGACGTTATGTGTGGGCCAAGTTATGAGTTGAAGCGAGTAAGATGTAAATATAAAATAAATACATAGGAACATACTGTCATGTTTTTTCCCTTGCGGGGTAGACAGGGCTTAGGTCTATAAGACCTAAAGCCACGTTTAACATAGTGGTGGGTGTGGAGATGGAAAACGGAATCAAAATAGTGATGGGTTGCAAGCAGCATCGCTTATTACCATGATTTTTTAGATTTTTACCCATTTTTTCGATACAACAAATTACAAAAATTGAGCTAGCTCCACGGTAAGTTGTGAATTTGTGCCGAAATATACTGACTCAACGATACCACATGTTAAAATAAATACTTATAGGTATAAGCATAGATAGACACTCGTCGCCCAGGCCTATCTGAACAAGATCTTTGTCATCATGACCTGGCTGGGGTTTGAACCTGGGACCCCTCATTTAGTAGGCTAGCGTGTTAACCACTGAGCAAAGGAGGCCGTCAAAATCAAAATTGAAGTTTTTAGGTAAATAAAGAAAAATCTTGAGAGCTCAAAATTTAGTAATAAGGGTGTCAATAAAGCCGAGGTAATGGATAGATTAATATATGATAATGAACAGTGCATTTACCTTTAAACAAAAACTTATACTTAAAATAGTCAGTTAAGTCATGGCTGTTCAACCTTTTCGCTCAAGGTAACACTTTGAAATTGAAGATTAGGTAGGACGCAGCTTCCGCTCCCGCCATAAAACTTGCACCACAAAATCGCATCTCGGGGGTGTACCTAGCGATTGTCCATTGTTCTTTTAACAGCCGCTTGTTACGTGGCCGCTAACGAAAGGTGCGCCAAGTGTGATTAACAACGGGCTGGCGCGAATCCGTCACTTGGCGTGTACACTGCCGTGCTGCTTGATGGTGTCGCTAATTAATTGGTGGCTGAGGGCTTGAAAAATGATCGTATTTGAAGTGGGAAATATAATTTCTTATATTAAGATTTCATAACAGGTTTGTAAGGTTAGGTTTAAATGGTTCAGAAAGAAATAATGACGTTTTTGCTGATTTAATTTGGTATTCATTAATATTTTGATAATATTTCTTTCGAAAAGTCTAAAGATTTAATTTCATTCATCATCATCATCATTAGGTATTTTTTTCTCCACTGCAGGAGCACGACTCTCTCTTACTAGATCTACTCTCCTACCAGAGCCATATACTCATAAGCCAGAATAGTCAGGCCAGGCATTACACGGCAAGTTTCATTAGACTCAAATAAACCAGCAATTAATTGCTACGGTAAAATTTAGCAGCAAACGAAATCTAATACATTCTATACACAATACTGTTATGATGTTTTTAAAATGTCTACTTTGACGCAATGTATGTCGTAAAAAGAGAAGCATAGATGTAATAGAACAACAATGTAAAACACTTCCTCAATAATATCAAATCATTTCCTCAGGCTCAAAGAAATTAATCGGCTTCCATCAGACTATCCAAAAACAAAAGAATAACTATTCCCATTCTCCGCACGCTCCGGCGAAATTATACGCGACCACAAAAAAGGGCCAAAACAATGAACTCCCCACCCTTTAAGGCCTTAATCAAGACCCTGCCCCAATTCGTCCACAAATTGCATCCAATTGTTCACTTTTTACCGCGAGGCGTGTTTTGGGGTGTACAGAAAAAGGAATTATCTGTGGCCAACGGTTGAGCGGCCCTGATCCACGCATCTATTCAGACGTATTGGCATGGGAGTAATAGACAATTATAATTGTGGACCGGCTGTGTAATCTGTGCAACTGGCGGCGTAATTTTGCGCGCGATTTGAGAATTTAAATTTTAGTAGTGATTTATACTCACTTATTTGTTGACTTGATAAAAGGGCAAAGCTTCTCTTCTTACTTTTACGTAAAGACTCTTTAATCTGGATTATATCTCGATACTTTACATAACTTAATAGATTTTTCAAAAGTAACGTTTCTCATCAATCTGTAAAAGCCGACAGTGTTTGCAGACTACAGTAACTTTAGTCCAGATATCGTAGTTCTAGTCAACAAAAGTTGACTTGTTTGAACTATAACAAATTTAAAAAAAAAAACAAACACATAGATTAGTTTTGCGTTCATTTTCTTTGAAAAACTTCCGCGGTCAAAATACCAAATTACAAATCAAATGTTCTCTAAAAAAAATTACAATGATTGTTAAAAATCTTTACCAGTTTCATAAGTTTCATGACAATGGCGGGTATCAGTACATCTCATCCTTTCGACCATAGATTAGATAGATTGTGGTAGAGCCTTCGCCGCCGAGGCTTCATACTTTTTTGCGGGGCGGACTTTTTATTCCGCAAAGCGGATTAATTTTTTAAAAGGGTTACGTTTTTTATTTTTTGGGGAAGACATCTATTATATTACTACTAAGGTCTAAAGATAGATAAAAAATGTTTTAAAATCTATTGATTCTGAAGTGTTGAGCCCACTTGAGCAGAAAATTTGCAGTCTCGAGAACGGCAGATGCGAGGAGGATAATTAAAATGTTTAAATAGGGATTAGTTGTTTGTTCGTTGAAGATCTTAACGCCATACGCAATAAAAACAGCATAAACTTCTTCAGCTTTGTCTATTTCTTAATAATTTTAATGGAAAGAGATTATGGTTGAAAAGTATTAGTATTTTTGTGCACGTAGCCAAAAATATTTTTACTTGTAAAATATAATTAAATGCTCATATAGCTATATACTTAAAAACTTAAGAATTACTTTCACAGATGAAAAATATAGCTATTTGTTTATCACACTTAAATTTTCATCATATTAAGTGCAAAATTATTGAAAGACAAGGAGTAATTAAAAACAAATAAACCTACTAATTCTAGTGACGGAAACTCACTTAACTCTCTATCTCAAAAACCAATGAACCAAATTTGATGAAAGTTGCACTGTTCCCTAAGTTGGACTATACCAAATTAAAAAAAGAAAAGAACGTCTGTTTGTCGTCCAACTTATAGTTTTTGAAATATATTATGCGTGGACAAATACAAACATCATTAACAGGTCTTTCTAGCCTAGTTCGATAGTTGCAAAAAAATGTTGCGAACTTATTAAAACATTCCCTCAGACGTAGATCTCTTAATTAGGTTACGATAGGGCTGACATGCCTTCTAGGATAAAAGCCTTGTAAAATAAACAGAAAAAAAATCAGGTCTTTCTTAGTCTTCACTGCAGGAACGCGACCTTCTCTAACATATACATACACGTATGAATTTGGCACACGTGTTTAGAAGCTGGTATAAACTGCAATTACAAAAGCAGTGTTAAATCTGACAATAGTACATAATAAACGGTCAACGTGTGATCGTTGTGTCACGCATGTACGTGTGTGTGACCTTATTGCATTTAATCTTCAATGGTTTCTCTTATCCGCAGATGAACTCATGCACAGCGCCGCGATGGGGGGCGGAGCCCTATTCGGGTGCTCCTCGGCCGGCCACAGCGGTATCAACCAGCTCGGCGGGGTGTACGTCAACGGCCGGCCGCTGCCGGACTCCACGCGGCAGAAGATCGTGGAGCTCGCGCACTCGGGGGCGCGGCCCTGTGACATTAGCCGCATTCTGCAGGTCTCCAACGGCTGCGTCTCCAAGATCCTCGGCAGGTCAGTTGCATTCATACAAATTTTATTTCAAATTTTCACCAACATTGGTTTTCTATGTAAGAACGTGAGCGACTGCTGAGAGAATTACAAGTCTAATAATGGTTTATACCTAATGATACATATAGTATATATGACAATATATGAGGTGCCATAGTCAGTATTGTTAAAATGTCCATTAATCTTAAACCATCTTAAATAGTGTGATAATGTACTTCTTAATATTCTAATGTCAACATCAAATTTCTATGGTCTTATTTTTTCTTCACACCTTTTTTCTTGCGGATATATACAGGTATTTTTGAATTAATTGTCATCATTTTTAATAAAGACTATATGTTCAAACTTATTTAAGACTAGCAAATTTTGCTGAGACTTCTTCCACATAAATTATAAAAATGCACATTTTTCACATGTTAGAAAAGCTCAATAAATACTTCAAAAATCTCTCTTCAAACGCTTTGATTTCTACCATTACTCTAGAAAAAAAAAACAAACATTAAAAATGGACTGAATTACCAAAAGAGCCAAAAAATAAATACAATTAAACAGTATAAATTATTCGGTCAGCGACATTTTCGCATAACATGTGATTTAAGGTTCTGATGCGTAATAAAAAATATTGTCAAGGATTACCATGTAGAGAGTACGCAGAAACGACACTAAAAACTCTCTCCAATATTAAGGATTGTAGGTAAGTACTTGAATAAATAGCTAATCGTAGCTAGAACCTGACTAAAAATAATTTAAGAACTACATCTGTCGTTACATGCATTACAGATGTAGTTCTTAAATTATTTTTAGTGAAAGTAATCAATTCATGAAAGTAATCAAGAGTAACCTACTGAGAATGGTACAAGAATCGGAGACATTTCACTTCTTGTCAAACAACTCCAAAAGATTGTATTACGCACCCATAACAATCAACGCGAATAATAACTAAACGAATTATTTAGCACAAAACGCTTTGTCAAGTCAAAGAATCGATTATGTCAAACCAAAGACTTTATCCGACAGGGGTCACAGTATTTCTGACACACGTTCACAAATTGACGAAATTCCCATACAACCTGAGGAGTTCAACAATGGTGTATACAATGAATGTATGGACAAATTTAAAGGAAATTCATTGACTTAATCAATAGCAAACATTCCGACAGAGCTTTGTTTTTGATGAATGGGTGGCGTGGCGCGACACCACAGGGCGACTAGGTGGGAACGGCCGGGTGCAAGGGCGAGTCTAATTTTATTGTTTGATTGCGATTTTATCGGGAGATCATGGACGGTTGTAGAGTTAATCGAAATGGGACGACAAGTGTGCTAGGAAGGGAAAGTGCTTAAGCTTTCGTTCTACACAAACGCACGCACACCACACAAACACATCCTTACTACACATCAACACACATTAGACCTACTCTATACAGCCATGTTATGTAATACTAGCAATTTTGTCACGACTTCGTCCGCGTAAATTATACCCTCTGTCACCCGCAGATAAATTAGCTTTTATTGGTGAAAGAATTTTGAAAATTGGTCCTGTACTTTCGGAGCCAAAGATATGCAAACAATCACATCATCCTCTATAGATAACGTATTGTCGAATTAATGTAGAACTAATATATCTGAAGAAATAACAATTAAAAATATACCTACATATACTTATACATATAGACCTGTGATGCCTGACAACAGGTATGCCAAGGCTTAGTAACTTGTAGCACAGGTTCATCGGGACCTATTTGAACTATAGTCTCTTCACAAAGTCTACAATGTAAGTAAGAGTGACGTAATAGCGTGAAGTATTAGGTAGTTACTTTTTTTTTTTGGAACAAAATTAATATAATTAAACTGAAAAGAAAAAAAAAACTTAAATAATTATAATCTCCCAAAATGGTCCCAACTCAGCATTTACTGGGTGTTTTTAAAGAAAAACCACCAGCACTGATCTTCCGTTGGGGCCAAAACGGGTGAAACACGGACGCTCGCACAAACATACAAATATACATATAAGTACAAACATACACTAGAAAATTTGAAACATATACATATTTAGAGTTCGTACTGAACCAACCAAAAACATAAACTATACAAAATAAAAAAAGAAAAACTGCGTAATTCCGACAGAATAATATACATAAAAAACTGATAACCTCTTTTTTGAGGTCGGTTCTTAGTATCTAAGCACATTCTTTGTTTGTAACGAGAAACATAACCATTTTATTATTATTTTACTTTTGCTTATTTTTATTAAACAAAGTTTAAAGTTAACGGAGAAATATTTCTTACTTTGTAGTACTTGTACATAGTAGAAATAAAAGCTAAGCTTCTCGATTGAAGGCTTGGTGATAAACCAGCGTTTAATTAAATTTACGCTAATAAACGTACTACTTAGGTAGGACTATTGAATTATAAATTAAAACGCAGTTTCGGCAATCGTTTCTAAACCTTACGCTATTACATTATGATTAAAGGCATACCTCATCGACTTTGGGCAGCTATTATATATATATTATTTTAAATTTTGAAAAATATTTTTGATTAATTATATTATCTACATTAACAGGTGATTTATTAAAACATGAAATAATCACAAAATGTTCCAAACAATCCATTAAAATAGTCAAGTCTAATTCTATGACCCACTTTACATTTAACAGTCCTTTTGAAAACCAATGGGAACAAAAGCTCAAAAGTCAATCCGAACAATAAAAGCTAAAGACGTCAATCAAAGAAACTAGACTCATTTTAATACAGGGTGTGCCTTTCAGGGCTGTCCCACGACCGCCCCTAAATAAAAATGAAAATAAAACATTATTTTCTAGTAATTGGCACCCCTACTGCGTAGACTGCTTGACGCCACTTGAGAAGATCTTATAGGAAAATAATTTAGCTTTGCAACCCTTATCGCCCGAGGGCGCATGTTGTTATTTTGTTGTAGTGTTTTGTTAAAATATCGGTGATTGATCAAACAGATGGATTTTTTGAATGATTGTTTTCTTCGTGTGTGAATTTAATTATTTTTAGCAAAGGTTTTTACAGTAAGGTACGTTTTTTTAACCTTATGGAAATCGTTCAAAAAAGGGGTGTTGCTTTACATTAAATGAGGTAGTTCTGTTTTTTGTTATTGTGATGGAAAGGGATTTTTTCATAATCCTAGTTTCAGACCTCAAGGCACAACCGGAACATTGTAAATTTTTGAGAATTATGTCAAATATAGTTTTTGCAATTTTCACTATCAACATGTAGGTACCTTTATTTAACAAACAGCAACTTGCACAGTTGCACGTTCTATAATTGGCAAAACAAAATCGTAAGTTCTATGTTATTTAATCAGTATAATAACAAAATCTGCAAGAAAAAGATTATGAGAAAAAATTCCACGCGAGCAGGTTGTTTTTCTCATTATGATTTTTTTAGGGCCTATATCATTTCCCACTGCTGGGCAAAGGCCTCCCCTTTCTGTTTCTACACGTCACGATCCAAGGCTACTTTCTGCCATTCGCTTAAAAAGCCATCATGATGATGACTTTTCAGTCAATGCATAAAAAGCACCGATAAATTACAAAGCTTTATTTCTCCTATATCGTAATAACTTTAATTCCTTAAGCCCGGGCTGCAAGTGCACCGGACGTATTTTTCTCACACACCCCTGGACATTCTTATCGCGCCAATTACTGAAGGGTTATTCCTCGAGCGTGGCAGGACTCCTAATTAGAGCCACCCCGCTGATCTCTCCTCCTTGCTCCTTCATCCCGTGGCCACATGCTCCTTGGGAAATGTAGGGTTATAATGCTTACCGTGCGTGCCTTTGAAACCAGTGTTTTAAAGGCGAAAGTTTGGGTAGGTATTTATTTCTTAATTATTAACTATTCAGACGCCTTTTACAAAATTGGATGAAATTACCACATTATTGGCTTATCTATACTAATATTATAAAGTTGAAAGATTTGATTGTTTGTTTGCATTGCCTCCAAAACTACTCAACCGATTTTCATAATTCTTTCACCTATAGGTAGCTAATTTATCTGCAGGTGACATAAGTTACAATTTACGCGGACGAAGTTGCGGGACAACTGCTATAAAAATACCCTCCATTCAAAGATGTGTGTTGAGTAAAGTTATGTTTAGTGATGATGCAATGTAATAAATTGACTCATTAAATGTTTTAAGTGATTTTAAATCAGCCGTAAATTTATACCTTGCTCATAAATGTCTCCAAAACTAAATAAAAGTGGCATAAAACAAACCAATTTCATGAGATGTATCCAAAAACAACGTTTAAGATGAAATTAATATTGATTTTTACTTAAATGGTATTAGTTTGGTGGTAGAGATTTTACGTCCGATCATTCCTAAAATATTGCCCTTACTTTTGTAGACCTTACAAATATAGATAAACACTGGATAAATCAAATCCAAGTAACAATTACAACCAGTCAAAATCATAACCAGTTTATTTTCCAAGCATTTGATTCACTGACAAAATAACCACTCGAAAATCAATCAGAGATAAGCATTCGATCAGGCTGCCCCAACGCGAATTTGCAAGTTGTAGCTTTTATCTTAGTTGTAATTGCCCTAAAATGAACGACATCACAAAATGACGAAACTACAGAAGTTAAACTTGTATCGTGCGGGAAACTTTCAAGACTCGCAAGATATACCTATCATTCGAATAACAGATACTTATGGAATGGATGGAAATTTAGGGTGTGGACTCGGTATATTATAATAATATTGTGACAGTTTTCTAATCAACAATTTTTTTACGATTTCGATTCCGATTAGGCAAGCCTAATTTGGCAAGCTGTTTAAGTTGAATTTTTGTGATGTGACGCAAAATTCTGCGCTGTTACGAACTGGTAAGTTACATAGGATATGTAACTGGGGTAACAGTAACAGATATAAATGCAAGAAATAATAAATTCGGGATGCCAAGGACGATAGTTATACATATTATATAAATATCTATGATCTCATGCATGAATGATGAATACCGATGTCCGTGCAAAACAGACGCCGAGACCTAAAATTTCACAGCGGACGATTCTATTCTGAAACCACGCTCTAGATAGAGAAACTATCGTTCTGGTTCCTCATTATTTTCCCACCAAAATGAATGAAAATAGAAATGAATGGTGGCGACCACAGCTGGCTGCATTGTTAGCGATCGCGATCAATTTGTTGTTCATTCGATTACTCGGCCGCTCGGTCGGAATGCGATTTCTGTTACGATTTGCACCATTCAAATCCTATTCGTAATAGTTGAAAATCGAATTTTATCTCTGACTCTCTAAATTAGGTTTTATTTATCTCAGATAGAGAGAAAATATATATTTTTGTCCATTTTACGAGTTTCAGACGATCTTTACCCAACTGAAAGATAGCGTAGGTTAGATAATTAAAAATTCTACTATTTACTTAGAAATGTCTGTGGTCCAAACTAGAGGTAAATAAGTTGTTGACTTGTCCACCATGTTATTCTTTATTACACCTTGCTTGGTTGTTTGGCTAGATAGGTATAAAAGATTCTGATAATACATCCATCATACATCCAAATTTGTTCAGGTATTTATATGGTGGGTTAAAAAAGTTCACAAGCATATCTACGTCCAACTTAAAAATTTAAACATCGTGATTTTGAATCCCTGAGCTATATCTATTGAAATTTCTGAATCAGAGAATCTTAATGGAATACCGGATTGCAAGAAGAAGGCCTCTGCATTTACCTCCCAAATAAAGTCACCTATCAGTTGCGCTTATTCTATAGGATTTTCTTTCCGTTTTTCCCTTCTTTTCTTGAAATTCTGTATTTCATTAGGGATTCTGTTTCTGAGATTGCAATATAGCGAAGAGGTTCAAAATAACGTTTTATTATCCTTTTTGAGCAATTTGTATTTTATTAAAAGTCACCTACGACGCATTACTCAAATTCGATTTCTTAAACTCACTTTTAATCATCTATTCGAGAGTAATATTACAAAAGGAGCGCCGTTAACTCAAAATTCATAATTGCATAGAAATTAGGCTCGAAGTTCACAAAGAAAAACACCTGATGAACTTGAAGGTCGGTGACCTCGACTCTTGAACTCCCACTCCATTAAAAGGCATTCAGGAGCCCTACCACCGACGCCCTTTCCGAAACTCGCTCGAGGCGAAAACGATTTCGGATCGCTCCCGGCTAAGTTGAGTTGAGACTCTTGAACGTAATGACAATGTAAACTGTTTTTGCTTCAATTGTGGTCTTAGGAACAAAGCTATTAAGTTTTTTTTTATAATAAACTTTTTAAAATAATAAGTAATTTGATAAAACTTTTTATATAATAACAATGCGTAATGTTTTGTCATGATTGCTATAGAGTTCAATATTTTATTTTTTAAGTTTCTAATGCCAACAAATAGAGATCTGACTAGGCATTTCCCAGAGTTGATAAATACCTATCGCATAAAAAATTATCGTAAATTATTTACAATTATAACGAGGCGTCTAATTTAGAGCCAATAGTACCCGCCTAGCTTCTTTTTATGAATGAGATAAACATATATTTTCTTCGATTCAAGCAGATCTGTATTACATTTGTACATACCTTTATCGTAATATACCTAGGTATTACCTAGACATAGGGACTTTGCTCGAGAGTCTAAATGCTATGCTGATTTTTTTCTTTATTTATGAAGTAGTAAATGGCCTATTATGTATTATTCAATTGAAGTAGATCATTAACCGATTTTAAAGTTCATTTATCGCGATATACCCATAGGTAGCTTTTGCTTGAGGGTCTAAAAGCTATGTGATTGTTTTATTTGTGAAATATGTATTATTCGATTTGATGAGATCCTTAACTGACTTAAAAGTACTTACATTTATCGCGATATAGATAGGTAGCTTTTGTTTGAGGGCTTTAAAGCTATGTTAGTTATTTAAAACATCATTAAAATAAATACAAACCCGTTTTATTTTTAAAATCTATTCACGAATTGTCAATTGTTCGGTAAACAATTTTGGCATGTGGCAACATTGATGCCGATCCGATAGTGTTTGTTTAAGGGTGCAATTGTTGGTTTGTAACGGTTTCGGCTGTTTGAAAGTTATTTCACGCTGATTTGTGTTAGAAAATAGTCTATATATAATCTGCAATGCCACAGTTTTGCCATAAAGCTGCGCTTTTGACTGAAATTCCTGATAGATTTTGCATATTTATCAAAAGGTTTTCTTTTTGTTTTTAAAATTTCTGTTCTGTTCTGTTAGTAAATCGTACGGTGAAGTCTGGGATTTTTAATACAACTTTTTCTTTGTGTTTTACCGAAAATCTTTGAATAAAAATATAGACAACTGGCTGTTACCCGCGGCTTCGCCCGCGTGATATATACTTAGCCTATGTCCTTTTCAGTACCCTAACCTATGTGTATGCAAAATTTCATGATGATCGGTTCAGTAGGTTGGGCGTGAAAGCGTAGCAAACAAACAAACTCACTTTCGCATTTATAATATTAGTTGGGATAGTTGGGATTTTGAGACCGCATCCGATCTGACTTAGTAGCTCAGTAGCTTCTGTACCCAGCTGCTTCTTCTTTACCCAGTAATCATCATCAATTCCGCAATCATATAATACTTTTACAGTTAATGTATGTACCTACCAAGTTACAATCCAATCCATTCAATAGTTTCAAGTATTTGATTAACAATTATGGAGGAAATAACTATGTCAGATATTCAATACAAATAAAATTCCAATGCATAAAAGTGATTTCACATCACCGCGAATGTCTCAAAAGCCACCCTTCGATGCATTGCCGACATTGACACAACTTATCAATATGTTGGTCCAAATATCGACACATGTCGATTAACAATAGCCCGTTCAAGTACATCCTGTATCTGCACCAACTTATCTCTGATACCAACACTTTCAGATCCCGACCTTATTTTTAAAGCTATAAACTTCAATTTGGCGTGAAATTCGCTTTTGTGACCGCAAGTAATGTAGAGTATTTGTATAGGTACTTGAAGCCAAGGGGATAGTTTAGAGATTATGTTTGTAATTGTGTTCTAATGCTTATCGAGTGTAACGCAGGCAGTTGCGATGTCAATTCGAGAGAAAAGTTCAGAAACGAAGAGTTCTGTAGTAGCTACTCCAGGTGCTTTGATTCAAGACTTGGTTTTCTTATACAAATAAATTAAAGAATGCTATTAGGTGATTTTGTAAACAGTATTGAAAATTGAGATTTACCTTTCGGTAAAAGTTTTTTAAATCTTACTTTTTGCATTGAAAAAATATATTTTTTTCCTGTTTGTCATGCTATTTTTTTATAACAAATACTAACATATTTTGGTCCAGAAGATTACTAAGACTATATATATTGCAATAATACTGAATATACTATGTTGTTTATTTTTTAAAGTTAAATAAAAAATGCCTAACTTTTAAAAGAAGGCTCTCTTAGTGACCACAGTTCACGTTTCTTAGAACATATTGCATTAATTAAAATGTATTAAACCTTAGTGATTTACTGAAGTGAAAGATAATGTATTTTTATATACTTATATAATATGGATGTTTATCTATATAAGTACACAAGTCTCGAACTTACTTTGGGGCTAGCTCAATCTGTGTGATTTGACCGTATATATTTATTTATTTAATTATAATATTATAAGAAGTGATTGAAAAGACCATTTTGGTACAAAATTGTTGTGTGCATAACAATAATTATGTACCGATTCCTTTTTCCTTTGTGCCAAATAATCATTTCTTCTTTCTTTATTTCAAAAGCGGGGGCTATTCGCGGGGAGTAGGTTACTCGTACATCAGCGCTATTATTATGCGCTTCCTTGAAGTTTAGACAAATATGCTCCACGTGTCTGGGTCACTGTTTAAAGTGCTTACTTTTGTATTTACACTAGCAGTCCGCCCAGGCTTTGCCTGTGGTACATACCTATATAGTAGTACATAGCCTATGGCACTCGGGGATAACGCAGCTATCCAACGCTGAAAGAAAAAAATCTTTAACCGTTGGATAGGTACGTTATCCTTGCGTGCTATATCAACATCATCAGGTCTTTCTAGTCTTCACTGCAGGAGCACGACCCTCTCTGTATTACCAGAGCCATATACTAGCCTGAGTAGTCAGAGGATTTGGCCTACACTCTCCACGCTGGCCAGACGGGTTGGAGAGGTCTCTTTGATGTAAATAAGCTTTGTTTAGCTTGTGTTTCCTTAGTCGCCTTTTACGACATCCACGGGATGACTAGGAGTGGTCCTATTCTACTCTGTCGGGAACCACACGGCGTGCTATAGGCTAGGTATGTATTACGGGCGAAGCCGGGTGGACTGCTAGTATTAATATAGAAATTATCTGTACCAATTTCAATGTCAACCATTTCCAATATCCAAACTAAGTTCAGCTTTACACACAGATATTACGAGACGGGGTCGATCAAGCCACGAGCCATCGGGGGGTCCAAGCCGCGGGTGGCCACGACCCCAGTGGTCCAGAAGATAGCCGACTACAAGCGGGAGTGCCCTTCGATCTTCGCCTGGGAGATTCGGGACCGTCTGCTCAGCGAAAACGTGTGCAATAACGACAATATTCCTAGTGTAAGTAGATTTTTCATATTATAATTCTTAGGGAATAAATGTCTCACCCGGAGGCAAGTGCTCTGGCAAGCTAAGATTCAATAACTCACTGTTAGATGGCAGAAGGTCCACTGCAATGGGCTATTTTCCTAAAAAAATATAATAAGTCCGTTAGTTAGATTATCAAAAAACATTTGACACGTGTTTTTTCTCTTGTCAATCAAACAAAAACTGACAAAGATATAGCCCGTTAAAACTGTGTGTGACGTCACTAGCCAGTACACTTTTTAGTGGCCTGTGATGTCACAAGCCCCCACTCATGAACTTTGACACGCTTTATCTTTCACATTTATTGTTTAACTAGCTGTTACCCGCGGCTTCGCCCGCGTGAATTATAGCCTATGTCCTTCTCAGTACTCTAACCTATGTGTATGCAAAATTTCATGATGATCGGTTAAGTAGATACTCGTAGGGCGTGAAAGCGTAACAAAGAAACAAACAAACAAACTCACTTTCGCATTTACTCGTATAATATTGTATTAGGATTTTATTCTGATTCTAGTGTTTACGGCAAAAGCAAATAAGTTCATCATCTATGAAAATTTTAACTGTATAGTAATCACGGTTTATGAAGAGAGGTATTTGAGGAGCCCGATGGTCCAGTGGGTGTGAGCTCTATGAGCGCTTACGTATGTTAAGCAACCCCTGGTGCAGTCCCTACTTGTATGGGTGACCGCAAGTGGCATAAAAATATCTCAAGCTCCTCCGTGCTTCGGAAGGCACGTTAAGCCGTTGGTAGCGGCTGTCATCATTGATGTCAGTCGTTTAGCTATGTCAGATGCCTTAAGGCAGCTTGAAATATCGCTGACACCAGTGTTGGCTACTTACACATACGAATAACCAAACAAACAACGGTTTATGTATGATGGTGACACACGGACATTGAAATCTCGTAAATAGGATCCCGTTTTTACGCTTTGGACATGGAACCCTAAAAACCTTGATATTGAAATATGAATTTCAATTCTCAATTAATATTTGGCATATTCGCTTCCTAGCTAAGTCTCTGTGTATTTATTCTGGTCATTTTCAACATCGCGTTCCACAAACATAGATATTTTTCCACATCAGCACTTAAATCTTGATTTAACTCATTTTCGTCAAGAACGTAGGTTCTTAAAATACAACAAACACGTGTGCAGCGTACGGCGGCGGACGGTAAACTGACGCGAATTTCTCATAGTGTGCGGGGGGGCCTAGTACAAAATGTATGGAAAACACACCTTCCGCAATTTCTATCAGAAAAAATTCTGACGTCCGGCTGAAGTGCCATCCGGCGGGCATCAGAAACGGACGACACGTTAGAATTTTTCTAACAGTGTGCTAGCTAATACAAAATGTATGCACGGAGTGCCTTCCGGCGAGCGTCAGAATTTTTCTAACAGAAATTTCTGATAATATGCGGCCGCTCCTTACCTGCGCTATTGAAATCAAAAGTAGCCTATGTCCTTCCTCAGGCTATAGCCTCTCTGTGTGGCAAATTTCGTTTTAATCTGTTCAGCCGTTTTAGTTTTGGCCACCCATCCTAATTAGAACCATGGTTAGAGTTGCTTAACCTGCGTTATCGTAATTAAAAGTAGCTCACCTCCTTTCTTAGGCTATAGCCTATCTGTGTGCCCAATTTCGTTTTAATCTGTTCGGCCGTTTTAGTTTTGGCCACCCATCCTAATTAGAACCATGGTTAGAGTTGCTTAACCTGCATTATCGTAACTAAAAGTAGCCTACGTCCTTTCTTAGGCTATAGCCTCTCTGTGTGCCAAATTTCGTTTTAATCTGTTCAGCCGTTTTAGTTTTGGCCACCCATCCTAATTAGAACCATGGTAAGAGTTGCTTAACCTGCATTATCGTAACTAAAAGTAGCCTACGTCCTTTCTTAGGCTATAGCCTCTCTGTGTGCCAAATTTCGTTTTAATCTGTTCAGCCGTTTTAGTTTTGGCCACCCATCCTAATTAGAACCATGGTTAGAGTTGCTTAACCTGCATTATCGTAATTAAAAGTAGCCCACGTCCTTTCTTAGGCTATAGCCTATCTGTGTGCCAAATTTCGTTTTAATCTGTTCAGCCGTTTTAGTTTTGGCCACCCATCCTAATTAGAACCATGGTTAGAGTTGCTTAACCTGCATTATCGTAACTAAAAGTAGCCTACGTCCTTTCTTAGGCTATAGCCTCTCTGTGTGCCAAATTTCGTTTTAATCGGTTCAGCCGTTTTAGTTTTGGCCACCCATCCTAATTAGAACCATGGTTAGAGTTGCTTAACCTGCGTTATCGTAATTAAAAGTAGCCCACGTCCTTTCTTAGGCTATAGCCTATCTGTGTGCTAAATTTCGTTTTTATCTGTTCAGCCGTTTTAGTTTTGGCCACCCATCCTAATAAGAACCATTGTTAGAGTTGCTGAACCTGCGTTATCGTAATTAAAAGTAGCCCACGTCCTTTCTTAGACTATAGCCTCTCTGTGTGGCAAATTTCGTTTTAATCTGTTCAGCCGTTTTAGTTTTGGCCACCCATCCTAATTAGAACCATGGTTAGAGTTGCTTAACCTGCGTTATCGTAATTAAAAGTAGCCCACGTCCTTTCTTAGGCTATAGCCTCTCTGTGTGCCAAATTTCGTTTTAATCGGTTCAGCCGTTTTAGTTTTGGCCACCCATCCTAATTAGAACCATGGTTAGAGTTGCTTAACCTGCGTTATCGTAATTAAAAGTAGCCCACGTCCTTTCTTAGGCTATAGCCTATCTGTGTGCCAAATTTCGTTTTTATCTGTTCAGCCGTTTTAGTTTTGGCCACCCATCCTAATAAGAACCATGGTTAGAGTTGCTTAACCTACGTTATCGAAATTAAAAGTAGCCTATGTCCTTTCTCGGGCTATAGCCTATCTGTGTGCCAAATTTCGTTTTAATCGGTTCAGCCGTTTTAGTTTTGGCCACCCATCCTAATTAGAACCATGGTTAGAGTTGCTTAACCTGCGTTATCGTAATTAACCCTGCACAGGTCGCGCTCTATAAAGTCGCGTAAGAGGTCGCGCGGATTACAATTGTAGTCCATTTTCAGATCAAAATAAAACTATAAAATAATTAATTAACATTGTTTAATTTACTAAAAACAGAACAAAACACCTATTCTTTAAATGATATAAACACAACACTTACTTAAAGTTTCACGAAAATAATTAAAAAAATTAAAAAAGTAACATTAACTTTTTTCTATAGAAAAATGGCACTTTAATTTCAAAATGAGATCAACAATCAGCCTTTTTAGTTATGTTTACTTTAATCATTGTTCACAATGCAGGAAGAACATATATACTTGGAATGGTCGGGACAAACGAATTTGCTACATGCTGTGCATGATCGGCGAGTACTTTTATTACGCGCTCTTCCACAGTCGTAACAGCGACCCACTCGCCCAGTATTTGAAGGTGCAGATGTAGATGGTCGGCTTTCATCTTCAGGAAGTTCAAGAAAGTTTTTAATTTTAAAAACTAGGCTTCGTGGTAAAGATTTTTTTTGTAGTCTTTGATGGGCTAGGGGCTTCATCCATGCCAATGCAAGAGAAATCAAAAAATCATTTCGAATCACTCTTTCATGATTTTTGTTTGACGTGTATATGCACAACGCATTCAAAGCGCTCAAATTCAGCAGATCAAAAAATACTGTCAAAGGCCACCGTCTAGAATTTCTTGAGACATCATAAAGTGAGCACATTTTGTCCACCAAATCTACGCCATTTTTTGTTCGATTATAATACGTTATAATTTCTGGTTTATTCAAATCGCCTGTGCTACGATCAATTGTCGCATCATTATGCATTGTGGACATAACAATTACTACTTTAGTAGGTTTTGCAACATAAGACAATAAAGTGCAAGGTGTGTGAAATCCAAATTTTGTGGAATAAATTGGATTACCTCTTGCTATACGAAACTCTCTCGGAACTTCCCTTTTATCTTTTCTGACAGTACCAACCATTGTAGTTTTGTTATCAAAAAGTTGTTTAGCTACCTGCAGAGAAGAAAACCAGTTATCCATAGTGACGTTGCGGTTTTTTCCAAGAATAGGTTGGAGAACTCTCATCACCACATCAGCTCGTTCATTACTCAATCGAAAAGGGCCCACAGGCTGCTGGCCGGCGTAAATCTCCAAATTATATGTATATGGGTAATGAACATCTACAAGCGCAAATACCTTTATCCCATACTTTGAGGGTTTACTGGGAATATACTGACGAAAAGGACAACGTCCTCTAAATGCCAATAGCTGTTCATCTAATGTCATTTCAGCACTTGGGGTAAAATATTCTTGAAATTTGGCAATCAGTGTTTCAAAGATTTCCCGTATTGGAGCTAGTTTGTCAATCGGAGCACGATCAAGACGGCTACGGATGTCATCAAACCTTAGATTTCTAAGAAGAAATTTGAATCGTTGCATGGACATTGTCAAATAAATGGCCTCGATACCGGTGTGATTTTTTTGTTCAAATATTTTTTCGCAGCTAGTCCGGCCTAATTTCAAAGCGCCTGCCATGTAAAGAATACCGAAAAAACCCTTTAATTCAATAGAATCAGTTAAATTCGCATCTCTCTCCCTTCCATATTTGGTTTTCACATGTTCTATCTTGATATTAGTATATTTTACTATGAGATCAACGACAATATCATCTAGAAATAACGATAAGCAATCTTCAATTGCAGTTTTCTGACGAGCTAGTCCTTTAGATCCCGGTGGTGTAAACACAATATTGTGTGAACGAGTCCTACCTCTATTCGATGGTACTCTTCTAGACCAACATGTGTTATCCACACCAGTGTAATATTCCTCAAGTTCTTGTTCTAAACTTTCGTTTTCTGGCGAAGAACTACTGGTGTCAAATGGCTGGTTTGGGGTTTCTTCTTCTTGTTCAGAATCCGTTTGGTGATCCGGCTCCTCAAGTATGTCTTCTTCATCGTTCGAGCTCGCTTCAGCTTCAAAATCATCATAATCTTCTTGTAGCCAAGCTTGGATTTGAGCTTCCTGTCGGTCATCCATAGTAAATCTGAAAAAATAAAAATATATAGTATCGAAAGGTTTATACTATTGCTCAAAACATATTAACAAATATTTATATATATAATGCAATCATATAATACGCAAACAATAGTAAAAAATGCTTAAAATAAAGAAAAATACGTCGACAAAAATACTTACGTAATAAGTCGCGCGGATTACAATAGTAGTCCAAACACTTCGTAACGCTCCAGATACACAACCACACGATGCCGGCGCTCGCGCTGCACTGAGTGAACGCGTCGGTTGTCTAGCTACAAGTACTTAATGGCACCATCGATTCGCCCGAAACAATTCTCGGAAATTAACGATTTTGTATCAATGGATTACTATTGTAATCCGCGCGACCTGTCCAGGGTTAAAAGTAGCTCACCTCCTTTCTTAGGCTATAGCCTATCTGTGTGCCCAATTTCGTTTTAATCTGTTCAGCCGTTTTAGTTTTGGCCACCCATCCTAATTAGAACCATGGTTAGAGTTGCTTAACCTACGTTATCGAAATCAAAAGTAGCCAGTGCCCTTTCTCGGGCTATAGCCTATCTGTGTGCCAAATTTCGTTTTTATCGGTTCAGCCGTTTTAGTTTTGGCCACCCATCCTAATTAGAACCATGGTTAGAGTTGCTTAACCTGCGTTATCGTAACTAAAAGTAGCCCACGTCCTTTCTTAGGCTATAGCCTCTCTGTGTGCCAAATTTCGTTTTAATCGGTTCAGCCGTTTTAGTTTTGGCCACCCATCCTAATTAGAACCATGGTTAGAGCTGCTTAACCTACGTTATCGAAATCAAAAGTAGCCTATGTCCTTTCTCGGGCTATAGCCTATCTGTGTGCCAAATTTCGTTTTAATCGGTTCAGCCGTTTTAGCGTGAAAGCGAGACAGACAGACAGACAGACAGACAGACAGAGTTACTTTCGCATTTATAATATTAGTATGGAAGTATGGATTAACGAAAAAAAAATACGTGTCCAATATTTTTTGATTGTCTAACTTACGGTCTAATTTTATTATTAATATATTGTTTTGACCCAGGAAAATAGCCTATTTTAGTACGTACCTATTCTTTTGAAAGATGTTTTTTTTTTAGTATGATCTTTTGACGAAGATAGTTTTGAATGTTTTAGATTACGATGAGATCTATTTCAGATTGGCCTAGGTCTGAGGTTTATTCTAATATTTATTTATCTCTTATAAAATATACTAGCTGTTACCCGCGGCTTCGCCCGCGTGAATTATAGCCTATGTCCTTCTCAGTACTCTAACCTATGTGTATGCAAAATTTCATGATGATCGGTTAAGTAGATACTCGTAGGGCGTGAAAGCGTAACAAAGAAACAAACAAACAAACTCACTTTCGCATTTACTCGTATAATATTGTATTAGGATTTTATTCTGATTCTAGTGTTTACGGCAAAAGCAAATAAGTTCATCATCTATGAAAATTTTAACTGTATAGTAATCACGGTTTATGAAGAGAGGTATTTGAGGAGCCCGATGGTCCAGTGGGTGTGAGCTCTATGAGCGCTTACGTATGTTAAGCAACCCCTGGTGCAGTCCCTACTTGTATGGGTGACCGCAAGTGGCATAAAAATATCTCAAGCTCCTCCGTGCTTCGGAAGGCACGTTAAGCCGTTGGTAGCGGCTGTCATCATTGATGTCAGTCGTTTAGCTATGTCAGATGCCTTAAGGCAGCTTGAAATATCGCTGACACCAGTGTTGGCTACTTACACATACGAATAACCAAACAAACAACGGTTTATGTATGATGGTGACACACGGACATTGAAATCTCGTAAATAGGATCCCGTTTTTACGCTTTGGACATGGAACCCTAAAAACCTTGATATTGAAATATGAATTTCAATTCTCAATTAATATTTGGCATATTCGCTTCCTAGCTAAGTCTCTGTGTATTTATTCTGGTCATTTTCAACATCGCGTTCCACAAACATAGATATTTTTCCACATCAGCACTTAAATCTTGATTTAACTCATTTTCGTCAAGAACGTAGGTTCTTAAAATACAACAAACACGTGTGCAGCGTACGGCGGCGGACGGTAAACTGACGCGAATTTCTCATAGTGTGCGGGGGGGCCTAGTACAAAATGTATGGAAAACACACCTTCCGCAATTTCTATCAGAAAAAATTCTGACGTCCGGCTGAAGTGCCATCCGGCGGGCATCAGAAACGGACGACACGTTAGAATTTTTCTAACAGTGTGCTAGCTAATACAAAATGTATGCACGGAGTGCCTTCCGGCGAGCGTCAGAATTTTTCTAACAGAAATTTCTGATAATATGCGGCCGCTCCTTACCTGCGCTATTGAAATCAAAAGTAGCCTATGTCCTTCCTCAGGCTATAGCCTCTCTGTGTGGCAAATTTCGTTTTAATCTGTTCAGCCGTTTTAGTTTTGGCCACCCATCCTAATTAGAACCATGGTTAGAGTTGCTTAACCTGCGTTATCGTAATTAAAAGTAGCTCACCTCCTTTCTTAGGCTATAGCCTATCTGTGTGCCCAATTTCGTTTTAATCTGTTCGGCCGTTTTAGTTTTGGCCACCCATCCTAATTAGAACCATGGTTAGAGTTGCTTAACCTGCATTATCGTAACTAAAAGTAGCCTCCGTCCTTTCTTAGGCTATAGCCTCTCTGTGTGCCAAATTTCGTTTTAATCTGTTCAGCCGTTTTAGTTTTGGCCTCCCATCCTAATTAGAACCATGGTAAGAGTTGCTTAACCTGCATTATCGTAACTAAAAGTAGCCTACGTCCTTTCTTAGGCTATAGCCTCTCTGTGTGCCAAATTTCGTTTTAATCTGTTCAGCCGTTTTAGTTTTGGCCACCCATCCTAATTAGAACCATGGTTAGAGTTGCTTAACCTGCATTATCGTAATTAAAAGTAGCCCACGTCCTTTCTTAGGCTATAGCCTATCTGTGTGCCAAATTTCGTTTTAATCTGTTCAGCCGTTTTAGTTTTGGCCACCCATCCTAATTAGAACCATGGTTAGAGTTGCTTAACCTGCATTATCGTAACTAAAAGTAGCCTACGTCCTTTCTTAGGCTATAGCCTCTCTGTGTGCCAAATTTCGTTTTAATCGGTTCAGCCGTTTTAGTTTTGGCCACCCATCCTAATTAGAACCATGGTTAGAGTTGCTTAACCTGCGTTATCGTAATTAAAAGTAGCCCACGTCCTTTCTTAGGCTATAGCCTATCTGTGTGCTAAATTTCGTTTTTATCTGTTCAGCCGTTTTAGTTTTGGCCACCCATCCTAATAAGAACCATTGTTAGAGTTGCTGAACCTGCGTTATCGTAATTAAAAGTAGCCCACGTCCTTTCTTAGACTATAGCCTCTCTGTGTGGCAAATTTCGTTTTAATCTGTTCAGCCGTTTTAGTTTTGGCCACCCATCCTAATTAGAACCATGGTTAGAGTTGCTTAACCTGCGTTATCGTAATTAAAAGTAGCCCACGTCCTTTCTTAGGCTATAGCCTCTCTGTGTGCCAAATTTCGTTTTAATCGGTTCAGCCGTTTTAGTTTTGGCCACCCATCCTAATTAGAACCATGGTTAGAGTTGCTTAACCTGCGTTATCGTAATTAAAAGTAGCCCACGTCCTTTCTTAGGCTATAGCCTATCTGTGTGCCAAATTTCGTTTTTATCTGTTCAGCCGTTTTAGTTTTGGCCACCCATCCTAATAAGAACCATGGTTAGAGTTGCTTAACCTACGTTATCGAAATTAAAAGTAGCCTATGTCCTTTCTCGGGCTATAGCCTATCTGTGTGCCAAATTTCGTTTTAATCGGTTCAGCCGTTTTAGTTTTGGCCACCCATCCTAATTAGAACCATGGTTAGAGTTGCTTAACCTGCGTTATCGTAATTAAAAGTAGCTCACCTCCTTTCTTAGGCTATAGCCTATCTGTGTGCCCAATTTCGTTTTAATCTGTTCAGCCGTTTTAGTTTTGGCCACCCATCCTAATTAGAACCATGGTTAGAGTTGCTTAACCTACGTTATCGAAATCAAAAGTAGCCAGTGCCCTTTCTCGGGCTATAGCCTATCTGTGTGCCAAATTTCGTTTTTATCGGTTCAGCCGTTTTAGTTTTGGCCACCCATCCTAATTAGAACCATGGTTAGAGTTGCTTAACCTGCGTTATCGTAACTAAAAGTAGCCCACGTCCTTTCTTAGGCTATAGCCTCTCTGTGTGCCAAATTTCGTTTTAATCGGTTCAGCCGTTTTAGTTTTGGCCACCCATCCTAATTAGAACCATGGTTAGAGCTGCTTAACCTACGTTATCGAAATCAAAAGTAGCCTATGTCCTTTCTCGGGCTATAGCCTATCTGTGTGCCAAATTTCGTTTTAATCGGTTCAGCCGTTTTAGCGTGAAAGCGAGACAGACAGACAGACAGACAGACAGACAGAGTTACTTTCGCATTTATAATATTAGTATGGAAGTATGGATAGTATGGATTATCATTGACTTAGTATCCCTCAACACATGTTTACAATTTAGTGTAGGGCTAGCTTAATTTGTGTGATTAGGCACTAAATAGGAGTAATCTATGTTTACGCTATGTAAATACTACGGCGATGACTTATTTCAGCTTTACAATATTTACCAAATAACATAGTGTTTTGGGATAAAAAGTTTCCCCCTAACAACTTATCACTAAAATCGATCGTTTTAAAATTCCTTTTACGACAACCTTGAAACTGTCACTCACTCGCACAAGGAACTACTTACTCAAAATAGATACGACTAGCAACATTGTTATGTCACAACATTCAATTATCAAATTTAATTATAATCGGCAAACATATGCCTCGCCCATTGTCAGCACCCTCAAAATAAGCTGGACAAAATCCTGCGACAATTTCTTTTAATCCAATTTCGCGATATTAAAATTTGTATTATACCCCAGCCATATGTTTGGGGTCCGAACGATGTCTTTTGTCCAGTGTCCTTTCAAGATCTCAATGGACACCATTGAGATTGAAAGGACACTTCGTTTATTGATGATCGGGTACAAAATTTACGTGGGATGTTGATAGGTTTTTGTCGGTTCCTTTACAAAACGAAGTCTATTATCGCGAGTCCATAGATTTTATTCAGTTTTATTGTGTTGTACAATCATTGCTAAATTGCAAAAAAGAGGTAGAGCATCATAAACTGCTGTATTAATACTTGATGTCAATGTCCTTAATTATTTCTGTAAGATAATGCATTGTTATATGACAATGATATAAAATGGTAACGGCACCAAGGGCATCTACAAACTCTGGTTTTGGTGGATGGACACCCAACGCTGAAATCACCTTTATAATATGTATAGGCGATCATATATTTTGACACATCAGGCATTCAAATTCAAAAGTTATGCCGATAGATCAGCGAATATAGCACCATCCAACATTTTTTCTTTTAGTCCTAAACTAGTTACTTTCAAATTGAAAAATCTGATCCAGTAGGTAAGTTCGTTTATAAATAACTTGTTGTGTTTTTGGTATTACTTTCATGCAGCTAATTTTGCATTTTCTAAAGTAAGAGAAGTACACATTACCGCCAAAAGTTGGCTGAATGAGTAATTTTCTTAATTTACTAACAAACCTCTAATTTCGATTATAAATCTTATTTAATTTTACAACAATTCCAGACGTCAAAAGTTAGGTCAGCAATCAATTTCTTCACAGTAGCTTCAATTCAAGTAACATATCGTAATTAGTTACGTTGGGATCCACGAGTACGAGTTTATTACTGGTGGTCATCCAATATCAACAGAAATACTTCGAATAAGTCATCAAGATGTAGGTATCACCAGCATCCCATCATTAAAACGGCTAAAAAGATGAAACCACAATCCCTATGAAAATATCGCGCGCAAGATATTAAATAAAGCTGTGTTCAGAATGACGCGGCGCGTAATCGAACCAGACTGGAGCATCTGCCGGCCAATGAGTGCAAAAATTTATACGCTTTTTCGTCGGGCCAATTTTTCTGTTAATAATGTGACAACTCAAAAATGGAGTCTTTTCCGAAACAGATCCTTATGTTTTTTGATAAATGTATTGTCCTAAGTGTTTTCACTATTTAGGACTGTTTATTGAAATTTTAATATCCTAGTCCATGTAATTACCTACGTATGAGAAGCTAATTTTTTCATGTTCCGATTAAACACGGATCTGAAGATACAGTGTATTGTCAGGGCACGGAAGTACAATCCCTATGAAAATATCGTGTCAAGATATTAAATAAAGCTGTGATCAGAACGACGCGGCGCGTAATCGAACCAGACTGGAGCGACATCTGCCTGGCCAATGAGTGCAAAAAATCACAAAGCGAAAATTTATACGCTTTTTCATCGGGCCAATTTTTCTGTTAATAATGTCACAACTCAAAAATGGAGTTTTTGTGAGGATAATGTAAACACTCGGTGACACAATGATGTTTTGTGTCTGGAGTGTCGGCCTGGTTTTGGATGGTAACCGTTTTGTGCAAATAGTGACACGAAAGTTGATCTACGGTGTTTTGTGTTCTTAAAAACCAATTTGTGTTTGTTGTGATTCTTTAAAATAAAATTCTTACACAGTCTTGCAATTAATGAACTACCTACTTTCTATTAAATACGTATTAAACATTTGTTGGTAGAGTCAGCTGCGTAAATATGCTAATATTATTACTTTTACAAGAAATCTAAACGTGTTCTCACAACCAATTCTCTTAATAAGATAAATCTTATAGAAAAACTTATTTATAAAGTTACGTAAACATAAACCTATCTATCTACTTAAACTTTCGCGGACTTTTAACATTTCCGTGCTCAATTATTTTTTTACATTTAGTGTAACACGTACTTACAAACTATCATTAGGTAATAAATCTTACGGAATGTAGACAAAACTCTTAATTTATTTTCCTAGGCCGTCGTCATCGACACCGATGACATGAACTATATAATATATTCAACACATAGATTAAATTTATTAAACTTGATACTGCTAGTGACATCAAAGTTATAAATGCACGCACGTCTACAGCACTGAAATATTCGAAATTAGAGTTCTTATACATCACTACTTCCTTCTAGGGGATTAAAATTCCATAACGTATCGCGCCTGTAACAGACGGCAGATAAAAACACCTATAACTAATCATAAATACCTCTACCTCGTCCACCCCTCGGCGGGCAAAATCGAAATACCCCTAGAAGATTCGGCGCCAAAGGGGCTATTTTTATGACTGTCGTACCTACGCATTCGGCCCACTGGGCAAATAGGTGAACGGAACGGGGATACACTTACACGTATGTTAGAGGGAGAGGGGTGTTTACCGTGCGTTGCGTCGCCTAGTCATAACGGTCGAATGGGCGTGATGTTTCTTACCAACTGAAAGCGGACAAAAATACGTGGAACAATCGATTACGGCTCAGCGGCAAAACGGCGTAACTGAACCTTGTTGTGAAGGCTTTTCGCGTTAGCACGAGTCCAATTTTGTTTTGGGGTTTTCATTTCCTTAATTTTGTGAAAAGATGTTATATATGTTATGTTTATGTATGTGATGTAATTTTAAGACAAGTTGTAGAAAAAAAAATGTCTTAACTACCAAAGAAATATGTTTTTATAGTTTTACCTTTTGTGTAAAAAAAATTTTTAGATCTCTGTTGTTTCCTTAACAAATATTTGTTAAAATCTTGAGGTAGAATATCGACAGAAAAGTACCAAAGCAATTTTATTTAATCTGTCTTCGAAACTTAATTCCTTACAAATTCAGTTTTAACTATCTACATTCTGTAATAAAGTTGGAAATAAAATAAACGGCTATAATTTATGTAAGAGGCGTTATACAAATTCTATTTGAGGTAGAGGACCCTAAAATGCTAATCAGCTCACTTCAGGTAGCCCAGTTGGAGAACATCGCCTAACATTATCCCAAAAATTACTACCTAGTTAACATCTAAAAAAGTCAACGAAATTAACATTGACTACAAAACCTAACAAACCGGTTCACTACACACGCAGTCCACTATTTTAAGATCACACTAAACACTTTACCTTTTTTAAACTAGTCAACAAAGTTAAAACATCCAAAGCCACCTCAAGTCCCGAGTCTCGTTACGCCTGAGCGCGCACATACGCCATTCTTCCTCCCGGGCCCTATACTATAATTCCTCTTTCCGCGTGAGTGCCCGAACATTTGTTGTCACTCTCGCACCCGTGGCCTCCCCGTAAAGATCTGCATCTCGGCTGCCCTTGTCTTGGATTAACGTCAATGCTTATGATGGCAAGGAATTGACGGCTCCGAGTCTGCTGATATTTATAGAAATGTAACAGAATTTAAGTTGAAAAGGCTCTATTTGATTACCTACACTGTATTCTGTTAGTTGAACTTTTAATATAAAAAATATCATTTTTATTGAAACTTATTTAAGGAACATCAATAGAATCAAAGAAACATTAAGCCACGCAAAAACCAACGAAGATAGAAATGTACCTTTACATAAGTAGAAATTAATAATTAAGAGCTGCTTAGGTCATTAGTATCTAATGCTGATCTCCATGTGATTCCCGGTAGAGTAGAAAAGGACCACTCTAAGTTTTCCCGTGGATGTCGTAGAATACGAGTTAGGAAATACAAGCTAAACAAAGCTTACAAAAACATCAAAGAGGCCTCTCCAATCCGTCTGGCCAGCGTGTAGAGAGTAGGCCAAATCCTCTGACTGTTCTGGCTAATATGTATAAAGCTCTAGTAGGTAGTATAGAGGGTCTTACTCCTGCAGTGGAAAGTAAAAAAAGTACCAACTTACTTAAATAGAACTTATCAAATCTCTATGTTTCGAACCTATTATAATTTTTAGAGTAAAAGACACGACGCGAAAATGACAAAATTAACTAAGACACACTTTTTATAATTTATTCCGTCACATTTTTTGTCTAAGTGTTCACCATTAGTCTCTGCATAAAAATAATAATATACTAATAGCAGTTTACACTCATCATATGAAAGTAGTTTTTCTGACGTTGGTACTAAGTATTCCATTAAATCATACCTAGTCATAGTTACGCAAATAGTCTACCAATGTCAATCCTGCACGGCATCAATTTAGCAACTAGAGCAAACTAAAATCCTGAAATGGGCTCAAATGCTCAAAGCGTTTGAAACAGCAATGTACTCGTACCTAAACCACAAGACACGACTCAAAAATCTCGAAACAGCAGCCAAGCACCGTTAAATACGATTTGGAGACACCTAATTTAAATTTAGAATGAGTTCGATCGAGCGGGCGCACAGTGGGCCGGATACCTGACACCGCCGAAACGCTACCGAAGAGCATTTTCGGGGCTTCGTGTTACTGTATATTCTATATAACGTTATACGGAGGTTTCGTTTTCGTTACACGCAAAACGGTTGTAACTGGAGATAGTTTTACATCGTGCGGTGTTGGAACGTGGTTGGAACGATTAAGTAAGGTAGCTTTTTGAACGCTGTTTTTATATTGAAAGAAAATTTTATTAGAAAGTTGAATCTGTTTTAAAGCATCTATAAAGTAACGGTTTTTACCAACAACCCTGAAAAATAAGTACAGAGATTGATATATTATGGTATTAACAAAAAATTGTTTTACACAATAAACTCGAGCAACACGGCCTCCATACCGGACGGAAGGCCGTGTTGCTCGAAGACAATAAACGGTTCTTGAAACATAAATGACTAAGTTACTACGTCTAAACATCAATTTAAATATCAGAACTAAACAATAATATTAAATTATTAAATTATAATACACCTTCAATTTAAAAACTGAATTACGAAATCAGTTAGAAATATGCAAAAGCAAATATGAGTGTTTTCCATCATCCCACAACGCAATATAAAAAACAACCACTTGAACCGAAATCACCGACAACAATTTAACTGCCATAATGAACTCAGTGAAAGCTCCATGAGCAAACTATCCAATCTCAGCGCCCTCAGAGAATTGCAAAAAATCTTCCCCTAACCAAAAGCGGACCCCAATCTGAAACCGCTTTTCACCGGGGAATCGACCCTGGGTCTCCGCGGGTTAAGCGCGTAGTACGTTAAAATGTTTATAGATAATACCAATGACGTAATAGTAAGTCTAATTCGTTGGGACCGCGCCCCTGCTCTGCCGGAATTTGTATTCATCGTAATGGTTTTTGTCCGGATATCTCGTAGGTATCGGTTTGATGTTGAATGGCCATGGAAAAGTGTATAGAAACGGCTAATAGCGGGGTTTCCATTGATGTGCCTCTTGGAGATTGTTGTAATCTTTTTTAGCCAGAACATTTAGATAATTGCGATTCGAATTGAGACGATGAAACTTAAATGCTTTAGTCAAAAGCAAATATAATAATGAAATTAAAATTGGCTTGCATCAATGCTATTTTCTTGCATGTCTTTATAACTTTGAAAACTTGTTTGTGAGCATTTACACAAATACTGACTTGTTTCAAAGAGACTCAGGTAGTTTACCTTTAATGCAAGATGATGTAATTTACATATGTCATATCAAGTAACTTCAAGCTCTTTAAAAAATATATAGACTTACAGATACGAAACTACAAAATTCTGGCTAAGCGGTAAAATATCCAACAGTCAAAATGTTACAAAATCGAAAGCACCAATCGATCTTCCAAACCAATCAATTAAAAAGTAAAAACCATGTAAACGTTCAACTCCAGACCACCAACGCGGGTGGATCTCTAACACTATCGCTGGCCAGATGATCTATCGTGAGGTAATGAGTGCGCAGTGACACATGTCAACTGTCCGAGTGGCGGGGAACGCCCGCGCACTGAAATGATCTATTGGGCCGCTATCACTGCGAAACTTGATACCTTCGCTTTTAATTACACATTACATGTTCTGATTTTATCTGTGGACGAGTTTGAGTAAACGGTATAGAACGGTTGAGATTGTTGATTTTATGTTCGTGATATAGGCATGGTTAGAGTATGTAGCTAGAATTTTTCTGATTGTTTTACATTTTTCTTTTTGTGATATTCAAAATTTACGTAATTTTTTTCCTAATTATAATAATTTTTTTATTATTTTGTCAAGCCAAATATGTAATAAGAGCACTGTGCTATGATTGTTTGTGAATAAATTTTGACCGATAGTGTAGTAAAAAAAAAAACTAATCATTAATGTCCCACAGAACGTTCCCTACATTTAAAAAATATTTTGTTGAAGCCTAATAAGAAATATTTTATAGTTATTTCTATTAAAAATTAATATGCAAAAAAAATGTATACTACCATAAATATCACAAAGCTCGAATTGGGCGTTATTAATTTACCCAAGGTTAACACCAAAGAAAAAGTACATAAACAATATGTATGACATGTATAGTAAGAGTCACGTTCCGCTCTGTCGCTTGGCTTGCGCGCCCGGCATTGCTCGTCACGAGATATCTGGTTACGAAAAGATACGCGTCATTTACGGTAGTTAACTTCCAAGCTTCGACTAACTGCCAAATATATAAGCAAGAAGGCGTTTTACTATTTATTATATGCGTGTCTTCTTTTTCATTAACATAAGGGCTGAGCTAAACTGCATTGGCACTGCATTAAAGATAACTTATTTTACGTCCTATAGCTTCAACTACACAACTGATTTTACGCGGCATTACGTAGTTAGTGTTTGTAAAATTGTCTATCTGTAACACGCTTCGTATCTAAAATATTTCTTTATTAAATTCGGTCCATAATTTTCGCACTATCGATATATATTCACATCCATGCATTCACAGTTGCAGTTCCATCTATACTTAGCAACCTAAAAAGTATCTAGAGTTAGTGCATCAGTAAATTACAGTAATATAAGACAAAATCCTACTAAGTAAGAAAAAATAGAAAAATTCATTTCCTTTTTTCTAGTAAATTATAATAATAATACTATCTGAAAATTATTTTTTAACAGAATGTTTAAATAGTTATTTAAAAAAATCGTTAGGCAGCTGCGTTAGCCTACATAATCAGCAAGCGGATTTTTTAAAATCTTGTTTAAAGCCCCCCATGCACGCTCGCCCCGTCTAAAACTGTCGAAAGTTTCAGACCCTTTACACACATCACTGGTCACTAATTCGAGGACCCCGACGGTAAAAGGGCGTAAGTCAAAATAAAATGCACTATAGATACCCGGAATATTATAGTTCATACACAAGACACTTTTGTTGTGCTATGTAAATGTATGTACAATGGCCGCGATAAAAAGCCTTTTAATGCGTTTCTTATTACGCGTTAACTCAGCTTCTATTCCAGTAAATTCGTAGTATTCAAAAATGGCTTCTTATTACATCTCTACTGTAAATTGGAACTAAAAAATAATTTATTTCATTTCAGAATACTTACTTGTGACTTTTCTAAGTCTTATAAACTCTACATTAAATAAACTTAAGTAAAAAAATCTAACAAACACTGTTCTTTTCAAACACTAGCAGATTTTTTTCCTACACCTTTTTGTTAAGTTAATCAAGTAACAAAGTATATTCAACTAATTACTAAAATAAAATCCGTTACACATTACCGTATTTAGATAAACCTCAATGCATTAATGCGATACACAAAGCCAATTAGCACAACAAATTGTACAAACGCTACGTCTGATAAAATAAAATAAAAAACAACAACAGCTGCGCGCATTCTTGCGTAATAACGCGAAAGGACGCGCGATTAGCCGGCCGATTCTTCAAATAATGACATCTGAACAAATACCCGGTCTATGTAACGTTGAAAAAGTGAATTAACCTTATTTTTAAATGCCACGTGCCCCTTTTTTGTAAATTGTAAACCAGTGCAACTTTTTTTTACTTAAAACTGGTAAGGATTTCTCGTCAATGTTTATTGATTATTCCGTTTAAAAATTGTCAACTATCATTGGTATGTTTTGACGCAAAATTATAAATTTCCGTCATCATTTTCTATAATCAAATAACTCGTTTCCTTATCAAAGTTAGATCAATGAATGTTGGCGACACGAAACCACTTAAAATATTCAAGCAAAAAATAAATCCTTTAAAATTCTAATATGAACGTGTACGCGGCGCTTTAATCTTTCTGGCGTACCTATCTGATTGGCCATAGAGCTGTCAGGAGCAGAATTGAGTTTTAAATGCACCTCCCTATTGGTTTATAGACGTTTGGAATTCTAATTTCAGTTTTTGAAATAGGAAAAGATTTTGTTGTCTAATTAGAAAAGAGTTTTAATCGGTTTGTCAATCTAGCCAGATTCAAATGTGACCTATACAGAATTGGATAAACTGGTTTTTTAATAGCTTTAAGTAGCCTTTCTCACAGTAGATATTAGATATTTGCACGTGGTTGAATAATATCTTATTATTATTTCGTATTATAAAACATAATTGAATTTGATTTGCGGACTAACAGTAAGACAGTTTTTATGACACGAAATTACGTTATATACTTAGTTATACGTAATTGGTTGCCTTTATTTAGTAAATATTTATGCTCCACACACATTATTTTTGTCAATTGACGAGGTTGAATTACAGAAGAATACGGCGTTTGAGGAAATCATGTAGGCTTCGATGTCCCAACTAAAACAAAAGACGAACTTGAAGACTTGAACAGTCAGAAACCGTTATAAAGCCAAAAACGATCAGAATACTTATCAAACCAAAACTTAAGCTTAAATGCATCCTGAAATTACATAAAAGAACCTGGAAAATTCTATTACCAACACAGGCAAATGTAACAGCAATATTTTAGCTATGATTCGTACTAGGCAGCAAAGAAAATATGGCACGTGAATTTCAGCAACCTCCGTATTTTGAAAACAGCCATTGTTTTGTGCGTTTTCCATCGCACCTGCACATGATCTTCCATTAGCAAAACAAGAGATTATTCGGGTTACATACCGGCTGCCGGCTTTTGTCGATAAAATCTATTTCGTACGGGTTTTATGCGGAGCGCTCTCCATTTTAGATGCAAACTATATGAAGGTATGAGTTATAAGCGGATATCAATTGTCACTATATAAAAATACGCGCTAATACTTATTTTTTAAATAATTCTTATATAATCAATAAGTTTTCTTTACATAGTTCAACAATTCCAAAAATTCATTGCTTAAAAAATCTTTAATTAAAAATATGAATAAATAAAATAATATAATATACTAGCACAAACAAACTCACTTTCGCATTTATAATATTAGTAAGGATGAATAAAATGAAACTTACAACGACACATACTTAATTTATAAGTATAGTTGTAACATATACTTTGTGTGTAAGGTATTTCAAAAAGGTACATACAAAAAAGGAACATTTGTTAAAATTTGCAAAAATTTGTTATCCCAAAATGGAAATAACTCATTTGCTAGACGTTTCGAAGTTGATCCAACGCTGGTCTTCGTTTATGAACATAGCGCTTCCTGGGCTACCTGAGGCATTTACAGAACACGATAAATGTCTAAAACAGATAATAAGAACAATACTATATAAGACACACTTGAAATACCATTCGAATTAGCATTGTATCACCACGCTGGGTAAAAAAGAAAATATATTTTTTAAGTAGTTGAAACATTATTTTTAAACAACCATTACCCACCAAGAACCTCCAAGAATTGGTTTTAAAATCTGTTTAGAAAATAAACTGCTCTGTTAACAACATACATTTTCATGTTTATTTCATTTTCATTATGATGTATGAACAAAAATAGATACAATCACCATTGTATACAAAACAGTCCACCACTTTGAAAGTCCGATCGGTCCCCATTTTCCGCACTCAGAAAAATACATTTCCCCGTTTCCAGTGGCAACAAGAAAACAGATATCATACCTAAATACACCATCTATATAACTGTACAAGCCAGGACGGATCCAGAGAGGGTAATGTGGGTTTTCAGAATTGATTTTTCCTTTAGGTGGCGACACTGTGCCGAGAGGTATTCTTGACAGCTGCTGTCAAAATCCACCAATCATGTTTAATCATCAATTTTATCATTTGTGGATTTTGACAGCTCGACCTCTCGTCACAGTGCCGCCACCTGGGGAAGAATAAATTTCTCAAAATTCTCATTGGGTGTATCTAGGATAAATGTCAAGCAATTAGTTATATTATTTTTCAAATCAATATCTATCTTTCTATTATTTAAGAACTTTGTTCTTGTCAGTGGAGTAATAAAGATATAGCTGAAGATAGGTAGACATTTTCATGCCTGCTTATCTTTAGCTATCTGTTCGAAATCCTTGTACGACATGCTTTTTGCCTTCTCCTTTATTTTAATCCTTTGTAACCAATAAATGGAAGTAATATTATTTAAAGATTATTTCCGAAATTTTTACCCATCGTGGAGTAAGAAAGAAAGATTTCTTTCAATTATTAAGAACTTTGAGTTTATTATTTAACATTTTCGTCAAAATAGGATAATTACTTTTTATTATTTATTATTTTATTTATTATTTGATGTAGAAACAACAAACTAACATATAAAAACATAGCCACGTGTCAAATTGATGAGACATTTAAGTAATCGTCATATTTGTTAGTTATGACTTCCTCTGTAATTTGAACCTACCCTAACTAGGCATACATACATAATGTAACATCTTTATCCTTAACGGAGTAGCCAGAGCCTACGGCCATAACACCTGAAAGCCCGTTAAGCCTACTAAACCTCGACGATATAACCCCCTAACGTGAAAACTGGATCCGCCCTTGTATACAAGGGTACGTGTTAAAATGGGCATACATAGACTATATTTGTGTGAGTCAGGTTTTTACGCATGCGTGCTTTTTCGTGAAAGTAGATAGATATTGGGGTTTTTAGGCCCGAGGGGAGGGGAGGGAGGATGCCCTAATCTGTGTCCCTTTGAGCATCCCGATTGGAATTTAGTAATCATATTAGATTTTAAATTACACGTGTTTTGAACTTAAAGGGAGGGTTGTTTGGTAATTTATTTCCCATTAGATAGTTGTTTACTCGATGTACATAGGAATAAATTAAGACCGAAATGAATTTGCTATTTTGGTACGTAACGTTAGGTGTAGAGTAATTTATGTTCATATTCTAACTAATAATACCTACACCAATATGTACGTATACATGATAATATATAAACTTTACTAGTATAGTTTACTAGCAATTTTCCTTAATTATAGCCTATGTCACCCGCAAATAAATTAAATTTTTATAGATAAAATTATTTTGAAAATTGGTTCAGAGAGCCTATTCAATGCAAGCAAACAAGGATCTTTCCTCTTTATAATATTAGTATAGATAAGGATATAAACCATATAAACTAAGTTTATATTCCTTCCTAATTTCTTTCAGCCTCTATCAACTGCTAAAGCTACAAATGGATATATTTTTTTAAATATGCGATCGTTGTTGCGTTAATTGTTACAGTATTTCTTATGACCAACAATTAAAGTAAGGAACGTAATCTTATTTGAAACTTTTATGTTTATATTTATTTTAATCTTATTAGAACATAATCTATTCACATTTAGGTCTCGTGCTAGTTTACTAATCAGAATGTTTTTAAGCTTAAAACAGATAGTACGCCTATATTTGAAGGTTAAAAATCTGAGCAATTGCAATAATCAAAAATGCTTTTTTTACTTAGTTGTTGAATATCTATTTAACATAGGATGTAGCGCCATCTATGTATAGTTGAAGCGCAACTCTAATTTCTATGAAACCTCGCGGACATGTTAAAAATGATACCACCACGGTAGTAGGCTCGTGTTGTCACCTATACGAGCTATAAAGACGATTCTTTTGTTAAAATCTCATACTAACTTAACTTTCCAATATAGGTATCATCAATAAACCGAGTGCTGAGGAACCTAGCGTCGCAGAAGGAGCAAGCAGCATCAGCGCAGAACGACAGCGTGTACGAGAAGTTGAGGATGTTCAACGGGCAGGCCGCCACCGGGTGGTGGTACCCTGGGCTGCCGACCGCCCCTGCGGCGCCAGCCATACCAGCTCCTTTACCTCCCCAGCTGAATAGGACGGGGAACTCGGAAGAGCATAAGCGAGGTATGTTTGTACCTGCCTTTTTACCTATAAATAAATAAAAAATTAAATAAATAAATAAATAAATATATAGGGACATATCACACAAATTGAGCTAGCCCCACAATAAGTTAACATGTTTGTTTTCAACATTTCGACCACTCCCGTAAATATCAGAATTTTTTTTTTGTTTACTCCGATCTCTTGAATTTTCCAATAAGAAAATGTAGGTATCAGCCCGAAATTAGAATCGTAGAAGCAGACTCCCATGTGTCTGTGAGCTGTAGATCTGGCGACTCTTATCAAAATTCCACCTATTCGAAAAAAAAAAACAAAAAACTGATTGAAATAAAAGTTTTATGAATTACATGGCATTTTTTATCGGTTCAGTTCTTCGAATCTACTAACAATATTAATGAGAAACGGCAGATAAATGCCGAACCCGGAAAACAGACAGACATACGAAAAAATTTGTTCATGTTGAAAGAGACCTTATTCGGTCAACAAGTAACCCATAATTTTAAATCATTTTCTAACAAACCCACGAATTCTCCCAAGCTAAGCTCAGTCTAGTCCGTAAGGGTTGAAGACGTAATTTATATGTAACATATACATACATACATTACACAGTTGTGTATAGACGGTCAAACAGCTTTCTAACCTCGAAGACGGTACATGATGTAGGTGCAGTGTCAGAGAGTTGTTCTTTTCTGTGGCGTCGCGTCTTTGACGGCGAGAGTAAATAGGGCTCCTCAGGCGAACTGAAAAGGTCTTCTTCTTCACTTCATTGTGGCCTACTTATGGTCTTTTTTATTGTTATATTTATGTAGTCTATGAAAACATCTGGATAGGTAAGGTGATTCATGACTTTTAGTCCAGAGCTACCACCATTTGAAAGAAGAAAAAAGAGTAAGACAGAAAACAAAAATTTATTGAAGGGTTTTCTAGGGCTTCGCATTTCGAAACAACTATCTCACAGTATGCTTTCTCATGGATATTTATATTTATTATATTATGGATTTGAACCACTATCTAGGTTACTACCTCATCAGATCGTGTTGATGAATTGGGACTCGAACTCAGATCTTTCAAATTAACAAAATAGCCTCCACTGCGTCGGTGAGGTCGTTTCATTTGTGTTGACTACTTACACGCATAAAAAGAAGTCTGGTCGACAAAGTCATAAAGTTTGTTTCTTCATTTTGTTCCATAATAAAACTTGTCCACACTCTAACCATATCCAAAAATATTGTTTCAAGCAACGGACACAGAATCGGCAAAGTTCGCGTACAAATGTGCTAGTCTTGCCCCCCCTCCCCTTTTCTTGGCGGGAGGGGGTGGGGGCTTCCCGAACGCCTCCGACCTTGTTGCGGCGCGGCAGATTATAGCCTTTGTGTTTTTCTGAATGTGTAGACGGCTAGTTCTTTTGGTAATGTTGTCTGCTTAAATTTCTTAACAATTGTTTCATTAGATGTGATGTAACATCCTCGTCTTCATCGTCACTTGCCATCAGGTGAGATGGGCGACCAATGCCTAATTCATTAATTACAAAAAAAAAAGATTTGTGACTGGAAATGTTAGGCATGGTAACAAAATACAGACTAAATAGGTTGACCTTTATATAGACGAACATATACTACTTTGGGTTATATAAGAGTGCTAATATTTAATGGATCTCTGCGGATATATTTGTAGACTCTTTTTAAAACAATTATTGCATAAGTAACAAACAAATCTCGTTTAGTAAAAAATATACTAGCTTCGTTGTCATATAGGTACGTCGATACTACTCGTTATTCTAAAAACCACCTGAGTCTTCATATTTTAATAACTGATATAATCAATGTGAACAACTAATTCAACGTGAACACAGAGGAAAAAAATACGTTCTACAGTAAACTTCAATTATCGATTAAAATTAATCATAATTCTAAAGAAACTGAAAGTAAAGTAAGAACCTACTTCACGGTAAGATGATTATTTAAACTTGAGTCGAGTCTCTCGATCATTGCCTCCAAGTAGAATTTTGATACCTACCTATTTGTTATAGATTTTTGCTGCTGTATGTTTGATATAAATAAATACTTAGGTACACTACTGTTATGGTTTTGCAACGCTTAGCCATAACTTCTGGGATATGGGAACGGGGAACAGATAAATCTGTAGAGATATTTTAACAAACCATTTAAATCATGAATGCACGATTTTGCAGAGTATATCTCTCTAGCGATTACCGCCAAGTGGCACAAAGTTTAGCCTCGAGCGCGGACTTTGTCACGCTTTTCACGCTGCGCCCACTTTCACGACACGCGACGTGACCCGAGCTGTGCCCGAGACGCCATGTTGAATCTAAACTCGCCACTTTGTCAAATACTTATGTTTACGTGGAATTTTTGTGAAATGCTTAATTTTTTGCATTTTTTTATATATTTTGATCAAATATTAGATACCTATGATTCTAGAACTCTCACGACATTACTCCTTGCTTTCTTTCGCCGTGAATGATAGGAAAATAGAACATTAACATATGTCGCATTAGTAAATATCGTATAATAAAATAAAAGTAAATCGTAAAGTTATTCTAAATAAACTTACTTATATGTTGCATGAAGCATGCACCATCTTTCAAAGTATAACCTCACGTGCGATTACCGCCAAGTGGCACAAAGTTTAGCCTCAAGCGCGGACTTTGTCACGCTTTTCACGCTACGCCTACTTCTCAGACACGCGACGTGACCCGAGCGACAACTGTCGGAAGGCGCCATGTTTAATCTCTACTCGATTTTCTTGTCTATTTCTAATTCGACTTTTTTACGTGGGCTTTTGCTAAAATGTCTTTAAACGTGTTTTAATTTGTGTATGATTTCGATTTATAAATTTCTGGAAGAGAATGCGTTACGTCACGAGCGATTGGCGCGGATTTTTGTTAAATGTTAATGCAATATTTGTAGTTAACTAGGTGCTATTGACTACACAAACGATAACGGTGTTTTTTTTTTTCATTCTAATTAATTTATTAACAATACAAGTTTTACCGTAAATTACTGTTTAGAAAAGAAGATAAATAAGCTTTTACCTACTTGTATTTCTTTCTTTACTTTTCTCGAGTCGAAACCGCCATACGTCATTGGCCATTTTCATTCAGACACTCCTCTCCAGCACGGCTTTTCCTTCGTTTTTATCATTTTTGTGTTAAATATACGAACCATCTTTTTATAATGATGATGACAGTAGCAGAAAAGTTGACATCAATACTATTCAATAAGTACTTCCCTCCCTGCCCATTTCCTTTACTGGATATGAAGATATATGGCATACGTATTGCCGTTAAATTATACTTAAAACCCCATCTCAATAAATAATATTAAAGAACATTTGAAACAAGATAGAGACTATGTTTCAGTTATAGAATATGCAAAATCTGCAAGAGTATCTTGGACTTGTAAAGTCAAACAAACAATTATAAAATCAGTCACCAAGGAAATAAAGTTTGAAATCGTGTGCTTGTTTCAAAACTCTTGCATTATACTGTAGGTGTATAATTTCTGGACGGCTTAATTAACTTTGGACGCGACATTCAGTCGCAAATTCGATTTTCGCGGGACGTCATTTTGTTTTTATTAACACGCTTTTACAGTTGCTTTCTGATTTTAGACATTATCACTTTTAATTAACACGTCTGTGTATTGAATTAAATACTTACAAATAAGTAAGTCTTCTTTTTAATAACTTCGTATTGTCAAATTTTTTAGGCTTCCTGAGGAATAGGTACTTTCAAGCCAAAGGTATTTGACATACTGAAAATTAATCTGAATTTAGTTTAACTATTGGTTAAATAAAGCCATTCAAATTTGGATCGCATGTATCACTTTTAGAACTCCACTTTTCATTCTTATTGTTATTTTAATCTATAATCCTATCCTAACTAATATTATAAACGCGAAAGTGAGTTTGTTTGTTACGCTTTCACGCCGTATCTACTGAACTGATCATCATGAAATTTTGCATATACATAGGTTAGGGTACCGAGAAGGACATAGGCTATATATTACGCGGGCGAAGCCGCGGGTAACAGCTAGTTTTGTATAAACAACAAACTTTTAGCATTTCGGAAAGCCAGCTGCTAAGAAGAATACACGAAAAAAACTCACTCTATTAGCCCCTCCCTATCTAACATTTCTTTAAAGCCGACTCCAAGAACCAAAATGAATCCATTGTTTTCTGCACTCGCAAGCCTGAGGTTGCTAATTTATTTTTATCCTCTCTGTGTTACGAACAATTGGTGAACCGCCTAAAACCATTTTGAAAACTGTTATCATTCCAGTCTACAAGATATTAATATTCGATGCAACATTTTATTCCCGCCTCAATGGTCCAAACCAATGTTTCGGAAATACATGAAAAAGAACGTGGATTTTCCAACTAAAATGGCATAAAAAAATAGCATGTAGCAACTGACGGGTTAGCGAATATTGTAAAAATGTTTTCAGAGGAAAGTAGCAAAGCATTTTTTATATAACTTTTGAGTTTTGATTCATATACCTACTAAAAATATTGGGAAATATTTTAGATTTGGTGTAAAGGTTTTATTGACAAAGGTCTTTGGTTGTAAGTGTATAGTTGTTTGTTTTTATTTTGCAAACAATTCAGAAACTTATGTGTCTGCAACTTTGACGTTCTAAACTATCGAATCGTCCGAGTGAAGTAATTTTTTAGGTATAACAAACAGTTTGCAGATTTTTGGGGTTCCGTATCTGAAGGGTAAAAACAGTGCTTATCATATTATTAAGCCTCCGCTATCCGTCTAGCCGTTTTTCATAAGGCTGTATCTACTGAACCGTTATAGATTAAAGTTTTATAGCGATATTTGTAGTTCAATATTGTATGGTGGTCGGAACCCTTCGTGTATGATTCCAATTCGTGCTTGACCGGTTTTATTATTGTGTCCGTGTCCGTATAATTTCACTTGCAAGCGAGTTGCTCAGTTTTGGAAGCTAATCCGTGCCGTGGAGGAACCGTGTGGTTCCCGGCAGAGCAGAATGGGACCACTCCAGTCTTTCCGTGGATGTCGTAGAAGCCGACTTAGGGAACACAAGCTAAACAACGCTTATAAACATCAAAGAGACCTCTCCAACCATCTGGCTAGCGTGGAGAGTGTAAGCTAAATCCTCTGACTGCTCAGGCTATACATAGCTCTGGTAGTACAGATAGGATCGTACATAGGCAACGCCCAAAGTCAAAGTCCGTCCCTCCTGGGGCCCTTTGGTGATGTTCACCTTGGGCAATCTGCCTTCACCTCAAAAGTCCGATGAAGTAGCAAAAGGTCACTTGGATCTGATAGGAAGTCTTCGTGCTCCTGCACTGTGGTAAAAAAAATGATGATGATGATGATAAAAACTGATCAGAAAGAGACATAATGTTTGTAAATAATTAAAACAGCAATGCATGTGTGCATGTGGACGGCCGCATTGATTGCGGCTAGCTAAGCACCCGCTAATAAAGCTACATCGGTTCATTACGAGCTTGCTAAATAGTGTACGAAACCACTCTATATATAACGTTTATATTGTAAAAAATAGTCTCATTAATAGTGAAATTATCTTTCAATAATGTTATCTTCGCCAGCTGGTACACTTAAATTAACGTGCAAAAAGTTTTCTAGAAAAACATCGCAAAGCTTCTCCTAATAATTTCGTGCCAAAAACATGAAATGATTTCTTTTCCAAAGTTTTAGAACATCAGGACTGAAAACAATACTTACAGAAAGTATTAACTTTGTTACGCCTTAGGTTAGCAAAGTTTCAGGATACGAAGTAATAATAATAATAGTTAATGTATTACTTAGGGACTTAGCAATACCTACTCGTACATATTTGATTTTTTTCTAGCATAAGTACAATTTAATTACTCGAACTTCAATTGCTCAATCGATTTTCCCCTACATTTAATACTCCACACCGATTTTTAACGAATGCAATCACGCATAACAATGCAATTTTTAATTGAATTCCTGAAGAGGCATATCAATCGGCTGAATACAAGAGCTTTTCGGAGCCACGTGTCGCCCTTACTGCTTTGTAATACGGAATATTATAGTTCCAATTGTTTTAATTGTAGTTTTTTGTAACTGATCGTTTAGCTCGAGTATTTTAAAACAGGGGCTAAACAAAGAGCTTTTGACGCGTTGACTTTTAAAGTACCTAATGGTTGCCTCTATCAAAGACAATATAATACTTACATCTCTTCATTTCTTTTCAATGTAATGAATAGTAGATATTGAATCGATTGCAGTTAAAACCACTTAAAAGAATAAAATATTACCTACTAGCTGTTACCCGCGGCTCCACCTGAGTGATATTTTTTTTTTTTTACATTTTGGGAAGACTTACAGCTAAAATACAAAGAATGTAAACATAAATATTTAACAGTGAGCCAATTACAAGTCTCCACATTAACAACAGGTTAGAATATAAAAGATCAAGCAGAAACAAGCGCTTCTCAGGGGCACCAGAAGTATGATAAATAAAGAAAAAATAATCATGAAATAACGGAACATAAAATGAACAAACTTTTGCCTTTCATATTAACGTACAATACTTATTAACGTTTAGCTTATATGAAAAATGTATAGATATATTACTAAAAATGCCAATGTTCCCATAAACCTGGTTATATATAGCCTATGTCTTTCTCAGTACCTTAACAGATACGGCGTGAAGCGTAACAAACAAACTCACTTTCGCATTTATAATATTAGTTAGGATAAGGATAATTAGGACTAGGATATGATTTCCAATTTTCAATACTCAATATATAATATTTCTATACCTATATGCGTTAAAAATGATGTCAATTGAGTTGTATTTTGTTGAAAGTATTTACTTTTATCTACCTAAAGCGAGATCAATGGAAGGGTAAATCCAGAAATTTAAACTGCTGGAGAAATCTGCTTGACCAGTCCAAGGCCCACATCCGGCAGTAGAGCCCTAGATGCTGATGATGACAAAAATAAAACATGCAAATAATTCTTAATTTTACTTTATATTTAATCCATAATATATAAATAGGTTAATGGCTTCTATTTCAATAACATAAAAAAACTATTTGAACTAACCAAATTATAATCAACAAAACCGTTTAACATAAATATGACAAACACCAAAACAAGCAAACATCCCATGAGATCATATATTACGTCAATTGGCCCAGTCGAATAATAAAAATAAAAGAAACCCCCAGTTAAGTAATTCCGATGGGCCTTCTGGGGACAGGGGCATTAAGTGGATGGGTGATTAGGGGGCCTGCCCTACGACATGTCTTTGATTATACGATGCCAATTATTGCTGTGTTTATTACACGCTTTATTATTTGTTTTTATTGCGGACTGTAAAGTTGACACTATAGTTTGAAAGTGTAATTTAAAATATTTAAGTATCCCACTTCAGCCATCGATCAGAAGTGGGGTGGTTTAAAAGATTGTATTAACCTCAGAAATAATCAAAAATTATAAACCTTAAATTAAACGAATTTAAGAATGTAGAATTTTAGAATGTATACCTATGTATTTTCTTAAGAGATAAAGTTTTGTCATATTTTTGTCAATATATACCTATATTTTTGAAAGTCGTCTATATATCTTTGAATTCTTTTTTGTTTTTACCACACGTGAGATATTTTAGGAAAGCATATCAAAACGATTTTCATTATGGTTTCAAAATAACAATAAAAATAAACTTTAATTGATGTATTTATTAAATAGACCTTAGAAACCTAAAGGGGTCACATATAAAAAGAGACTTAAAACATTACTAAAATCGAAACTTTGTTTTAAGACGTGTATAGATAAACAGACATCACAGAAAGGCATTTGAGTATTTATTTGCGGAAGCGTAGCGAATTAGGCGACTCGCGCCTGTCCGGCCGCAGGCTGCGTATCTGGCGTGGCGGCAGCGGACCGAGTCATAGGCGACAGCGGAAGACATTCGAAAAAAAATCGCGTTCTTAAAAATATATGTATAAAGAAAAAGAAATATAACGGTTGTTAAAAAATCTAATATATAAAAAAAGAATGTTTCGAGGCTAAATATGTCTTGTTGAAACATTATTTTTTCAGTCAGTCAGTCTCTAAGAAGGCCCTGAACGGAATGTCTCCATATAAACGGACAAAGGTAATCGTGGCAATGTTTGATAATTTTTGTGTAAAATTAAGCATTCAATTTATTCATGGTATTAAAATCTACGTACGTTCCTGTACAGTTTGGCAAAATTATCAATGGTTTGAGAACATTATGGGTCTATACAAATTTTGAAAGGCTTATAGTTCTCAAACCATTGATATTTTAATTAAACTGTATAGGAGCGTGCGTAGATTATAATGAGATTAATTTATTGAATGCTTAATTTAACACCAAAATTTTCAAATATTGCCACTATTCCCTTTGTCCGCTTGTATGGAGACATGCGCGTTCAGGTCCCTCTCAAGGACACAAGTTTTAATATAAATCATTATATTTATATAGGTATAGCAAGATAAACAAAATACTTTACTTTGTTAAGAAATACTGAGACACGCACGGACCTAAAACGAAAACTATTTAACAGAAACAACAGCAAACTATTTTAAACAGCAACATCACTAGATCATAAAAACTATCCTCAACTTATGAACCAAAGCGTCGACAAAGTGCAAGCTACTAAATAAGAAACATCCAACCGATAACAAACGATCGGATAATCGATACATCGATTATCTCCGCGATACGCGGTCGGAGAGGCCGCGGCTCGTGAGTGACAGTATCGATCTCACATAATCGCGTCGGCAATCGCCCCCACCTACACCGTGTTCGCCCCGCTAACTCCAATTCCGCCTTATCTCCCGACTTTCTTCCCCTTTGTGCTTATTTTCTCCAATTTTTTCACCGCCCCCACTTTTATTTCGCTCCTTATTTTCTTACTACTATTATTTTCTCTTATGTATTTTTCGTGTTTCACCCGCCCTTCGAGGCCGCAAGGAAGTTTTCTCTTCAATCATTTGTGGATCGTTATTGGAGGAATTGTGGCTAAGAGCCGTCTCTCGAATGGTTTTTTTAATGAATTCTTCCTTTATATTCCGGTCGGCGTTGATAAATAAAAACGGGGATTGTTAGAAAGTCCCTAACAAACGATATGGTTCAAAGGCTACTTTTGGAGCGGTCGATTCTTTAAGACGATTTGTTTATTTTGGGACACTAATGAGATCGTCTCTACTTTTGCTGGACCTTTCTCTTTTCAGTTGCGTTAGTACTAACAATAAGAAATAGCAGATAGGAACTACTTTGCTGACTCCTAATATTTGTATTAAACTGATAAAGATACTGTTATTTACCAAAACGAAAACAATTGCAAAGAGCGATAATATTTGTGCTTGTGCTAATGCACAAACGATATGTCAACAAACAAGTAAAAAACTATACAATGATAAAATTCAAAACATCCATGTTATTTCCTATACATTTTATTATTGATATTATAATAAATGCGAAAGTAACTGTGCCTGTCTATAACCTATTCACGCTTCACCCACTAAACAAATTAAGATGAAATTTGGTACACAACTACAGTCACCTACACAATGGAACTATAATAATCACAAAACTTAAGATCCTCGCATCGAAACTATAAATAGGCACTAAACTAGGTGTTCATTCAGACAGATCTTATTAACAAGTCACTCGTAAGGCAAGCAAAATAGGCTACGAAAACGCCAATTAAAGTCAAGTTGCTGGTCAAGTCTTAATTCCTCTTGAATTTTAGAAACAAATCTTCCATTTGTAAACGCCAACGTAAGGCTGTGCAAATATTCTGATATCTATGGCTGTGCACGACGCATACTATGATAATTCGATTTTTAAAAAAACCACTTTCATCAAGTAAATTTCAGTAAAAAGTATTAAATAGATTACTAGTCTATTGGACGGATGGACGGATGTTCCCTAATTCATGAAATACTTACTTCAAGATTTTACATTGCTTTTATTTTTGACAGTGACATACAGTACATTTTTGATAGTTAGCATAAATAGGTTCTCACTTTTATTGCGTGTATTTTCGCTATCTAAAAAAATGAATCGCTGAATGTGTTGCTAAGCGCAAATCTCAAGAGCAACTGAACCGATTTAGCTAATTCTTTTTTTAGAATATTCCTTGAAGTACGAGAATGGTACTTACGGAGAGAAAAATATATATGTAACTACCACGGGCGAACTGCTTGTATCTTATAAGAATATTTTCGTTCATTAGAACCACCGAAACAGGATATTCTGCCGAAACGAAACTTATTCAAACGTGTGAATAATAACAGTTACTAATATTGTTATGTACTTAAATCTACTTTATTTGATACACGCACACGAAGAAGTACCTAAATAATGTAAATAAAAAAAAACAACAGACCTATCGACGCACTGCTAGAGTGGGCTGAACTCGTGAGTTTCGAAAATCGAAACCGAATTTACGAAATACTCTGCCCTAATAATAACTCGAAGTTATAGTTAATCAGACGTGAAGCTTCTTCTCAAGCCACAGAGCAAGGAATTTATCGCTCCAAGCTACACCGAAATCCCTTGTTCTGTGGTTTTATCTATACGTAATGTCAAGTAGCTATTAGACGACAGGATATTCAGTCTCTGACGAGTAAGACTAACGTATTGCAGCGTCCCTCTCGTCAGAGACTGAATATCGCGTCGTGTAATAGCCACTTCACAGAGGTGATCTTAGCAACATTGTCGTACAAGGCAGCTGGCCTAAAGGCGTGCCCACACGGCGCGATCAATCAAAATTGTCAACCGATTCGAAAGTCCGTGTTTCGCGGAGACGCATCAATCATGCCGGCAAAACGCGTTTAGTTACGTGAGCGAGACTTTAAACTGTAACGTGTTCGGATTTTAGGACGTTTAATTATAGACTGACTAGCTTTAACCCACGGCTTCGTACCTAAGTATATAAATTTTGACACATAAATTTGACGAGTCGTTTATCGCAAACCCACGGAAACAGTAGTTTTTTCGGGATGAAGGGTACCCTTTATACTTCTCAGTACCTTAAGTGTATGCCAAATTTCAAGAAAATTGTTCAGTAGATAAAACGTAAAGATATGACAAATAAAAAATAAACAAACAAAGAAATACACAAACTCACTTTCGCATTTATAATGTTAGTTGAGATTGGACTAAGTACGGCGACTATCAAGTTTTTTAGCGTGGTGCTCTGAACTAACAATACCTTGTTATGTTTGTTTGTTTATCGTGTGTGTAAATGGCCAACACTAGTTTAAAATATTTCAAGCTGCCTGGAGGCATAGCTTAACGACTGCCGTCGATGATGGCAGCCGGAACGACAGCTTAATGTGCCTTCCGAAGCACGAAAGAGCTCGAGATATTGTATGCCGCTTGCGGTCACATTTTTTTACGTTAAATAATATAGTAGGGTTTGTAGGTAAAATAAAACACGAGAAGAAAGAGAAGTTATTACCAAGTGATAGTTTCTTCAAAGAAGTAAAAACCACATAAAAGTTCACTCCTACAAGGAAATCAATGAAATGGTTTAAACAGACAGAAAGAAAAAGCTTTACTTATTCCACAAAGCTAATAGAAAGTTAATTAATTATTTTCATACAGCGAACATCAATAATAATTATTTCAAAAATTATATGCAACGAGGTTTATTGCTTACATTTCGTAAGCAATAAACCTAATAGCTCACATGTTTTCAAAATTGACCACTCATAGCTTAATACCATCAACAGATAACTTACATTTGGCAACGAAGGGTTCTCCATCATGAACTATCATCGAACAAAACGCACTGCAAAATGAATGCGTCAGTCTTGCACAATTACAGTAAAAATTATAGTCATGTTGATCCGCCATGTTGAATCTTCTGTTCGGCGAGAGAGGTCTAGTAATGATGGTTGTTGGTTGTAGGGGTGAAATTAAATGTAACTGGCAATGTCGACAGGCCCTCAGCTAATTGATTAATTTGCTTTATGGTCGGGGCACTTGAGGCCGGGTTCGATTCTCCGTTCGGTCCAGTAGACACGAATGGCGTACTGTTAGGCAATCTGTCACATTTTTCTGATGATACGCTGTTTAGATGTGGGCATGTGCTGTTTAACTATTTGGTAATGTTAGGAGAGATTGTTAAGTCAAACCAATTAAGATAATTGAAGATGAAATAAAGTATTTGCATGCAAGTGCTTTAGTTGAGTAGTAAATTAAAGTTAACAAATAAATTTGCACATATTATTGCACTAGAGATGCACAAAGTAAAGCAAAACTCAACCCTTAATTCAAAGAATATAATGTAATAAAATGTACGTCTGAAACAAACGTAACGTAAGAAGATAAATTTACGTTTGAATATAACATAAATTTATCTTACGCAAGGTCCCGTATGTCCCATCACATGTACGTAGGTGTCCTAATCTTCGAACTCCTCTATGTTTCTGTATGTTTGTCTTTTTTAGGGTTCCGTAGTAAACTAGGAACCCTTATAGTTTCGCCATGTCTGTCTTTCTGTCTGTCTGTCCGTCCGCGGTTTTACTCAGAGACTATAAGTACTAGAAAGCTGTTATTTTGTATGAGTATGTATATTAATCATGGCAAAAAAGTCGTAGAAAAAAATCTTGAAAAAAAATTTTTTTTTGGGTAGCTCCCATACAAGTAAAGTGGGGGAGTAATTTTTTTTTCTCTACTTACCCATCGTGTGGGGTATCGTTAAAAAGGTTTTTGAAAAATATTGTGAGGTTGAGAACACCATTTTTCGATTTAGGGATCCGTTTCCGAAATATTTGGTTTTAAAGTGAAAATTTTTGTTAGAGGTACGTGTCCCCCCCCTCTATCTGCTAAACGGTTATATATGGATACGTGAAAAAAATTACAGCAGTAGTATATATACTGAAGTTGAAAGGAAACCTATCAGAGCTGGGTACTAAGTGCAAACTAAAAAGTTATAGGCAACCAACTTATAAAATGTACTGGAAAATGTAAAATTTTATACAATCTTTATTGTTAGATGTTTTTGGTCGTTAAACTGTGAGGTGCGAGTGTAAACAGTGTGAACTCAAAGTTGTCATTCGCAACTACGGAACCCTATACTGCGCGTGGCCCGACACGCACTTGGCCGGTTTTTGTTATTTACGCATTAATAAACCGATATTAATTAAATTTTGCAAACAAATTGTATGGGTTACGGAAAAGGCTTAAAGTATTATGTAGATATGTATGAATCTATATAATCAGTACTGTTGCAGAGGGATCGTCATCAAACCGAGCGGAGTCGTGGGCGAAAGCTCGTATTTACTTAAGTAATTATAATCCCGAAACTTAATCAGGTATTTAAGATATCGATATCAAAGAGAAAAATATTATGTACGTACAATCCGTACCACAGAATACGTACAAAAAGGTACTTGAAACAAAAAGGAAAGTCTTTCAACCCCGCATCGTAATCATACGTCTTGGGTTTCCTCGTAATATATTTGCTCGGGGAGCCAATAAAATTTCCTGTTAGGCTGTAGACATAAATTGTGCCTACATCTAGACGGAGCTCGCGTTCTGACGAGTGGCTTTACGGGGAATAAACGCAGTCTTTATGATTCCGACCGTCAAAAGTGGGCTGCGTTAAAAAGGTTCAACTTTATTACCTACCTCATTTATTTCTAGTAGAAAATAAAGATACGTAAAGATTATTGGAGGAAGTAACTTTGAGGATTCTTTCTTGAAGTTTATGTAAGGATAATTTACTTTACAATAGAATGTCAAGAGCGTAATTATTCAATGCTTTCTACTAAAATATACTTAACTGTAAAAACAATGCAATATTTTTAGCATAGTTTTTAATACAAATAACTGTGAGGGGGCTTTCATCACTTCACTGGTATTTAATTTTACGTTGCTGTATAAAGATGTGACCTGCCTATGACTTCTTACAAATATGTTATTCATTGGATAGCTTTTATATACCACACAACACAACTACTTTTGGAATCATAGTTAAATAATAAATTGTTTCTCTTTCTACTAGATGCCCTGCCATCAGAAGCGGGATCAGACGGGAACAGTGAGCACGCGTCATCAGGAGACGAGGACTCGCAGATGAGACTGAGGCTGAAGAGGAAACTGCAGAGGAACAGGACCTCCTTCACGAACGACCAAATAGACAGTCTCGAAAAGGGTAAGTACATTTAATTATCAATGAAACTTAGATTATTTATTTTGAGGGGGAATGAATACTATTATAATATTCCCTGTTGATATCGTTACATCTTAGCTATATCGATATTTGATTTGGGAACATGGATCTGAAGAACAGACCTTTTGAAGAGATAGCCAAAATTTAAGAGCCCTGAGTTGCAAATTTTTACAGGAATTTAGATGAACGACCAAAATTTGCAACTACGTCATATTTCTAAGATAAAAAAAGTGTCGTGTATGTCATCTTCATTTTCTTCAGCTATGAGCTCCCGGTGAAATACTAAGATAACTGTCGCTAAACTTCGAACTACCTAGTAAAAGTAAAAAAAAAGTAAACAAGAAAAGTAAAGTAAAAAAAACTTCGAACTACCTAAACTTAAGCTAAACTTATGTAAAGACCGGCAACGCTCTTATAACACTCCTGGTGTTGTATTTGTCCAAGAGCAGCGGTGACCTGCTTGCTCGTTTGCCATCCTATATCATAAAAAAAAACTTTGTCAGTGACTTAAGCCGGTTGAAAAATCTGCCACTCGCTAGGGCCAGCCAAGGGCGAAGACAAGGATCCAATCTGTTTTTAATCCGTAACGGAAATGACCCTGCCACACTGCAATCAACCTACCAAAAATATCCAATAATACCTCTCGTCGCCTCTCCGAACTGTCAAAGAAAGAGTCAACACTATAAGAGGTCCCCGGAGCCTTAATAAACCTATTTCCAGTCCCTTTCATCTTATTTATTGTTTGGGAACAGAGTTATTAGTAAATAAATAAATATTTGTCCCCTATGTTTGCGAGCGCTCCCGAGTAGCCCAATTATTGTGTTGACCAGCTAATCTTAGTTTTTGATGTTTGTACTGCTTTCGCTGTGGATTATTGCATTTTGATCATTATCACGTTTTTTTTTGTTTATGCCTTGATTCTTATGTAAACATTTTATATTATTTATTTATTTAGAGTAAATACTTGGTGTATTTACTCTTTAAAAGATTCTGCTTTTACAGCTATTTAAGGGTTAGTTATGTTTGACGAGAGCTTTTTTCTTGGCTTATCTTTATAAAATACAGAAAAGTATTCTCTCCCATCTAGTTCTTGAACTTCGAACAATCTTCAAAACTTTTTATATTTATTTCTAAACACCCTTTTATAAGCTTGCATGTTATTGTGCATATAAATCTTTTACCATTTATCTGCATTATATAACCAATTGATGATCAATTTATTAAATAATGACGTTTATATCTATACATACTCAGTCAGCAAATCAAAGAATACTTTTTTAATCATTTTCTATTTTTAGCTGTCAATCGCAATAACTATGGATTCATTATGTCTTATCATATATTTATTAACCATTTCTTAAAAGTTACGTCAAACTTGGCTTGTTATAGTTCAGGTCTAAACTTATGTTATCATAATGAACTTTAATTCTCTTTCATTATTAACTCTAAAACGCCAAAAACATTTGAAACAAGGACCAACAGGTTATTCCTTTTATTCTAATTAGAATGCGTATAGTAAAACGTCTAAATCAATAAAGATATCTTACGAAATCTGGATCCACATACTTCTAGCTCAAGTAACAAGAAACTCATAACAATATCTCAACTTATTCTAATTCAGCCCTCGTTTGCAGAGTTCGAGCGCACCCACTACCCCGATGTGTTCGCACGCGAGCGGCTAGCAGAAAAGATTGGATTGCCTGAGGCACGTATCCAGGTAAAATAAACTCCAGTTTACAGCGGTAAGGTGGCTGTATCGAAACCTTAGTTTTTGGCTGGGTTTGGTAGCTCAGCTACCGCTTAAGCATGTTAAGTATGAGGGACATGGTTGGATTGATAAGCACAAGAGTCGTTTCGTCAATTCTTTGAAACGTTAAGTTTGTCGTCTGCCGCTAGGTATATCAGATCCTCTTAAGACTTAAAACACGCAGAAAAGGCGTACGGCGAAGGCACAACGCAGATACGGTGCAGACGTGTGATAACAAAAATAGGATTTTATGTCTTATTATTATATATTAAGAACGACCAATATCGCAAGAAAAAAATGACGCGACTGCTCGCAAATGGCATCTTGCAGTAGCGTTTCTTCTGATGCTGGTAGTTTTGAGTATGACAATAAGGCCTAAAATACTAATCACAGCATTTCATGTCTTTGCTATATCTGCACCATGCACTTTATCTGTTAGTTTTACGCCTTAAACAGCTCTACCTTTGACTGATCGAACTGGTCACTAATATATACACAAGAAACACACAGAGGCTGCTGTGTGCTGTGTTTATGACGTCACAGTTGTGACTCTTTACTAGTGTTCAGGCCAACTGATCTGTGCCCACAAAACAGTATGGGTCACTGATTTGTACCTATAGGCTTTTCTGTGCCTTTTGGCAATGCCACGGTTGTGCCTTTGGGCGTTTCAACGCACGCCTGTGCAAGGCTGAATGGTTCAATGATCTGTGTGTACATATGTGGATTAGCTTTTGGTCAATACGACGGACTATTACTGGTATTTTATTTACTAATCCATGGTTGTAGAAGATTAACTCACGCATTTCGCTTTTTTGTCACACTATTGATAATTTGATACTAATTCATTACTAACCTTTTGGAGAATATTTTTGCACTTGTATTATCGTTTTTCTTACGGCTATTACATAACAAGATTTTTCAAAGAAAACAAAACATGTCTACCTGTCTTCAATTATATAGCCTATGTCACTCGGGAAGTTTCAAAACCGTATAAATCCGAATAAATAAACTTACATCTAACAATACATACCAAAGCTCTAAAATCGATTACTCTCGTTTCTTTGTTTAAAAATCAATAAATATAAAAAATACGAAACATCAATATTACTGAACCAATCAAAATGCTTACCAAGAAATGAAGATACGTAATTAGGTAGACTTTATTCGATGGGAATTTCCCAACAAATCATTACGTAACACATAATAAAGCCCACTAAAAATTGACATGGGCGCTTTAATAAAACCTTTCATAAGGGTGTGTTTACACTGGGTGTTTGCGTAGGCGCGGGCCGCATGTAGATGCGTCTTCGACAAACACGCTAAAAAAACAAGGGAGCGTTCTGATCGCAAACATACGCATCGGACATTTTATGTAATTTATGTTATGTAGGTACTATGTGTTGTGGGAAGGATGGCTTAAAGGTCAGATTTTATGAGAATTATATAAACATCGAGGCCATGAACAGGACTTATATATGAACTTACGAGTTTACATATCCCGTAGTCGTTTTCGAAAAGTACATAAATCATGAAGGGTCCGTAAAAATATTCAACATTATGTCTCATATTACTGTGCAATGACGCATATAAAAAAAATCATAATGGAATAAAAAAAAATAACTAGATTGCGCGGCTTACCTATGTACCTATACTTAGCCAATTTCTTTTAAAAAGTCCAAATCTTCTCAGACATTTACTAGATACGATTACGATATAGGTATATATAGGGTTCATGTTATAATTATTTAAAATATGAAACAGCGGAAAATCTGAAAATAGGTATAAGCAATAATGATATAAAGTGGTTTGAAATTAAGTAGGCCTTATTTGTATCCAGTACCTTATAAGTAATTTTCAGATTTTCATGTTAAAAATAAGATCACGACATGAAAAATACTTTGTTCGTTCAACATCTTGGACGTAACCAAAATGCACAAACACTTCCTGCGCGCAACGGAGCATGCAAAAGATTTAAAAACATCCGCGAGCAATGTTGCCAACAGTTTAAAATGTCATTTATCACCGCCCGGACTTGCCAAGTTTTGTAATGCCCTAATGTAATTTTGACTGCAACCTTTTAAATGTTTTAAAGCTCTTAACGCTGATTCGAGATAAATCGAATTAGTTCAAAGTGCTCATGTTTTTCGCCGCCACCTTTTTTTTATGAACTCATCAGGGATGATTTTGCATTTTACAACGTAGTTTTTAATCAGTTTACAGTTTTGTGTTTCACATGATGAGATAGTACCAAGTCGTTATTTCTTAAATATGTCTGTCACTTACGTGACATGTAAATACTCATGATTAAATACCCCGATAAATTGTTGTAAATCTGTAATGCCTAAATATTGCAGATACGTATCTGTAATATGATTTTCAGTACACAATATTAGAATTTCATGGTTTTTCGTAATACCCATAAATTTCTATTAGTCATCCTTCTTCGAAACATCAAGTTGTACCTGTAGTATTTAATGGTATACTTACTTAAGCCTCATCTATCGATCGATATCCACTGGACTAAGTTCCACTCACCTACAGAGAGTTCCATTTCTTGACATTCAGTTATTAATTAATACCTACTTTTAATTATTTTGAAAGTAAAATAAACTACCTATCATATTTATTCATATCACCAACAATTCTTGGACATAGCGCAGCGGAGTTTCCGCAGTTTCCTCATGAAAAAAGAAAATGGCGGCGACATTGTTTTCGGCGCCGAGCTAAGCTCGCATTAACCTCTTGACGGCGGCCCTTCGTTAACATTCGTGGTGCACGCCGCTGCAATGTTAGTAACAACAAGTATGTACCTATTTTAAGGGTTACCAAATTTTTGTTTATAAACATTTGAAATTTGAGAGTGTAATGAAAAATACAGTCTTATTTACTTTCTTCGATACTTAACTAGAACATCGTGTCATTGACATAAGTTTATCATCATTTATTCCTGTCGAACTATACTTCGAAGATATACCATCAGCAAAAAAAAAAGACTTAAAAAGAATCTCATGCAAACGCCTACCAAAGAACCAAATGACATAATGTAGACTTCTCCATATTATAAACCATCATCATCAGCACCATTATGTCTTTTTAGTCTCTACTGCAGGAGCACGACGCGACCCTCTCTGTACTTCCAGAGCCATATATTAGCCAGAGCAGTCGGAGTAAATAAACCATGTGCACTTATAATATAAAGTTGGTTTAGAAATCAATTAATTTGAACCCAACATTCGATTCAATAAAACAAGACTAAGAAATACTCATTACTGTTCAGATGTCAAAGATCTACGTTTACTAATCTCAAAGACACAAAGTAAACAAATCACAAAATTTCCCTGAAAATTCTATCGATTTTCCTCAACGGCGCAGCCCTAAATGAAAATTCCTGTAACTGTAAGCCAAAAGCCATTCTATGTGGCAGCATTAGAGTTGAATTTCGGTCGGTGCGGGTGCTTCCGATTGGTATTCTGGCGGGCGACACCACGTGTTGCCGGGTTCAAGGCGCTGTAGTGCGTCCATGATGCTTTGTAGTGTGCTGACATGCCGCCGAGGCCTTACAGATGCTCGTTGAATGCTGAATTAGATGCATTTTGGGATAATAAGACAGTTGGTGTGATTTTAGCCCGAGATTGGGACCACACGAACGGAAAAGAAATCGAGCGAGGAAGTGTTGTCATTAGGGGAGAAATGTAATGAATTAGACTCCAAATATTCAAAATAATCATAATTAATTACAATATCAAATCTCAAACTTTGTCTTGCTAATTTATCCTGACAGTGACAGAAATAAGGTTCATCATCATTTTCGTGTAGGTGACACGGTCAGATTTTCGTGTAGGTGACACGGTCAGATTTTCGTGTAGATGACACGGTCAGTCGACCATGAATAAATAAATAAGAGTTGATAAAGGTTTTAGTTAAAATGCATATAAGATTTTGGGTATTCGGGTGTTGCTGGGCGCTGTAGATACAAGAAGGGGGAATTTTTTGATTATCTCATCAAACACCACCAATTTTTCCAAACTATATAGGAAGGGAATGAACAGGGTTGAAAATAAAAAGAACCACCTCAGGATAAATGATTGAGAAAACATTATCAAGAAGTTATGGTATTGGTTTTGAATGAAGAAGAATTGTTGTTGGTTAAACCAGAAGACTAGATGTCTTCTGGTTTAACCTACAACAATTCTTCTAGTTCTTTGATTACACGAAGTGAAGAAGCAATAAGGGTGTTCTGAAATAAGAGGCGTCGCACTGAGGCGTCGGGTCCGGTGAGCTGTGATTGGACCACAATGTGTCAATTGTTGCTGCTTGTCAAATATTATCCAACGACAGCGGCTTATTGAGGTCAACGCCTCAGTGCTGCCATCTGGTTAAGCATTTCAGAATGCCCTTAATTAAAAATGTACAAACAAGTCCTTTATTTGGTATAACGTACCTATATAAAAATACTGAAGCAAGTTTACAATGCAAAATATTACATAAGCAAACAACAATAACTTCAAATTCCCAGTTATGTTTACCTAACGTAGCCGAAAACCATTAAAATCCTCAATAATTTCCACATGGGTATAGCCACAATAGGGAGGGGTGAGGTATCGATCCCGATCCCGAGCCTACAGGAAGCGGGCGCGTTTCCGCTGCGAGGGGGTGTGTTTTGAAAAATTGGCACCCACCGACCCTACAAAACCTTTTTGCAGCCAATACGCACAAAAATAGACTCTAAAGCTCAAGAAATAAAAATCCGTGAAAACCTCTGACCCCCAACACTTGAATAAGTACGGAGATTTCGTGGTGTTACAATGGTGTTCAGATTTATCTTGTTTTTCTGTTTTTCCACAACTCAAAATGAGTATCCAGTAAATACTTATTTACTTATCCTCGAATCTTCCCAATCCCCACTGCAAATTATTGTATTTTATTATGAAATACGATAGGTCAACCAAGCTGTTAATGGATAAGAATTAAATGAGCTACTCAGCCCATCTATATAGCAACTTTTCATCAAGGACCAAAGATGTCCTTACTTATTTATCATCTATCTATCTATCAGCCAGAAACGTCCACTGTTGGACAGAGGCCTCCTCCATAAATTATCTTATATTATTACTAGCTGATACCCGCGGCTTTGCCAGCGTGCTATATAGCCTATGTCCTTCTCAGTACCCTAACCTATTTGTCTGCAAAATTTCATAATGATCGTTCAGTAGATTCGGGGTGAAAGCGTAACAAACAAACAAACAAACAAACAAACAAACTCACTTTCGCATTTATAATATTAGTTAGGATTTTGATTATTTTGATATAATATAAATAACACAAAAATACTCAAGTACTGAATTTATATGAGCAGTGCTGAGTCTTTCAAGGCTATATCGAAGGTAAATTTTCAACGGATATAACTTCCAATCAATTAATCGAACCCATATGACAATAAATGGGTGTTCAAATCAAAGAAACCTTTATCAAATAAAAAGATTAAAGTTGAATTTCAATTAAGACATCTCTCGTTACCATTTGAGAATATCTACCCTAATTAAAACACCAGTTAGGTATCTACCTACTAATGAGAAAAGTTGAAAAACTAACCAAATAAACGGCTAAATATTTAAACATGACAACAATATTACGAGCAAAACAATTACGTAGGCACCAACTTGTTGGGAAATAACAAAATTACCGGAATCTTATTTGAGGAGCCCTTCGGTAATTTTATTTCGCAACTATGAGGGCGGTGTAACGCAAGGCGGGAAAAAGGCCTGTCATGCCAGGGAATATCTATAGACAGAGGAAACGTCATAATATTTTATTGTACCGTTAAGCTGGGACCACATACCAGAAGGTATTTGGTTGGATATGTAAAATTTATATATTTATGTTACCTATGTGTACTAATTGTTTGTTATGTACAAATCCTATTTTGTAAATGACGCCTTAGCTATCATATTTCTTAAGAATATTTAAAATGGGTTGGTCGCGTTAGGTTAAATTTACAATCGGTCAAATAAATCAAAATCCGTTGTAACCGCATCTTCTGTACTTCTGCAAGTCTCCTTTTATCCGTCCTCTTAACATGGTCCAAACCACCGATATTCTTAATTTTTTGATTAAAACTAACGTGAGATGTTAACATTATTAATATGTAAAATACGGGTCACTCACGTATAAAGTCAGCTACAGGCCGACATGTTTCAACCTCATCCGATCCCCAGTCCACACAGTGCGGACTGGGACGACTTCGTGCGCGCGTCTCGGTTCACATTCGCCCTGAGGAAGACCTCCGGATGAGGTTGAAACATGTCGGCCTGTAGCTGACTTCATACGTGAGTGACCCGTATTTTACATATTAATGATATTCTTCATTTTATATGCTAGCAGCTGTATCTATTCCTAGTCTGCAAAGATACATTATCAAACCTGTGTGCTCGTCTGAACCGTACCTATTCTCGCAGGGTCGCGAGGGTTGGAATAAAATATTGTCGGCGGCCGATCCTGTCGAGGCCGAAGCAATAATGTTATGACATATTGCCTCCTCCGTCCGAACCTCTTTCAAAGCCTATGGCTTTTCCGCAATAATCTTTTAGTTCGCAGTTGGTTATATTTTTGCTGCTAGATAAATATTTTACAGAGAATCTCTGTACTTAGGTATCTATGTCTTTTTAAGATGAATATTTCTTGGGCGCTTTTATGTAGGTACCTACCTGCTTGTGATTTCTATGTCTTCAATTTAAGGAATGTAATGAAAGTCGTATTATGTATTTGCTACTGCTCTAAGATCAAATTGTATGCGAGGATTTGAACTTAAATATCCCAACTTCCAACTAAATTTATCCCAACTAATATTAGATAGGTATACTTATATGCGAAAGTGAGTTTGTTTGTTACGCTTTCACGCCCTATCTACGGAACCGATCATCATGAAATTTTGCATAGGTACACGTTGTCTGGAGTACGCAGAAGGACATAGGCCTCTTAGCCATTCCTTTCATCCCGAAGAAAAGTACTGTGCCCTAGGGATCGATATTGAGGCGAGCGGAACCGCGGGCGAAAGCCTGTATGTTTAATATGGCTCATATCACTGGTGCTTGAGAAAGATTGTTCTTGATCATTAAATAATATATTTTTGTAGTATGAAAAGAAAGTAAAACTAATTTCGAACAATACCTACATAATGATACTTCCAAAAGCAATATCGCGATGTTATTGGGTTCTATTTTCGCCCCAAGTTGAAACAAACAAGCAAAACAGGTTTATTTTTGTCCTTGATTAACTAAAAAAAAACATAAAATGTACCCGTTCTAACCACTAGCCACAGCCGACAAATGATCTTAAACCTAGGCCATGTTTAACAACGCGTCAGAGGGTTTCGGTGGTTTGTGGGTAGGAATAACGTCCAAGAGTGTTGGCAGGCTGCATAAGTTGTTATAGGTATTTAGGTATTCTTATCATTTAGAAATTCCAGTGCAAGGAGGTGTACGTCCAAGTTTGAAGCCATCACTTTCTTGATTGCGTTTTCTACATATGGGTACGCGCCAGTACGCGAAACGGGGCCTAAGAGCCTTGTAGTCTTAAGCTCTGTCTTATCTACCAAGCCTTGATAATAATAAAGAATTAGAACACAAGTAATGCGATAATTTAATACCTAAACATTTACTAAAACATCTCCAATACAGACGCCAAAGTTCTTCCCAACTAAAGTTCTCCCAACAAAAGTAAACAATTAAAACAGTTGGAGCGTCACAATACAGTGACATTGAACTGCGTGAAACGGAACGAGTACCGGACGTAGCCCTCACGTGCGCGTCACTTCCGACTGTCATGGCGTCGGCAATATGGCGCCAAAACCTTCCCGCCAACCAGAAGGCGGGCGGGAGCGGGAGATAAAGTACTGGAGTGATTATTTATTTTTATGGAAAATACTACCGATTAGAAAAAAACATTTTTTCAAAAATATAGGTTGATTAACATTTGGGATATTTGAGCCACGGCGTAAAAAAAGTGAAAAGCCAACATAAGCAAATAAATAAATTAAGTAGGTATACATAAGTATACAAATTTAGATGGTAAAATATTACTTAAAACAGCTTTATTCATTTTAAAAATGCATTTAGGTAAAAATGCACCTACATGTATTTCCATGCACATTTTATTCATTCGCAGTTCGGTTTCTGGTTTAATAAAGTTATAATGCCATCATAATTTTAAACAGGCGAGGCGTGCATCGCGTGCGACCCCTCCCCGTGTAATTACAAGTATATTAACTTTATTAAAAGCCTTAATTAGCAGACAGCCCGCAGCCATTGCCGGTATACATAATAATTGTGGATTGATTGCAATTTTCATACGAAGAAAATAGTAATACACGCAAAATTAAATATCTGCCTCTACCTGGTTGGGCGCCAATGTGGCGTCATAATTATGTCCTCTCCGTGATTTCAATGAGTGTTAGTTTGTGGTATCTGAAATTGTTTAAAAAAAAGTTGACGGATCAAAAGTTGCGCTATTTCAGATGAAAAAGTGCAATGCAGAGGATTCCAGGATGTATCCCGGTGTTTATTGATTCGAGGCAAGAGTCCTTTGGCCATAGCCTAATACTGGCTGCAACATTAACCTCATTTTCTTTTTATCCAGGTTTGGTTTTCGAACCGGCGGGCGAAATGGCGGCGCGAAGAGAAACTCCGAAGCCAGCGTCGGGACGCGCCGGCCGCGTCGCCCCCCGCACCGCCCGCACCCCGCCTGCCTCTGAATGGAGGCTTCAACTCTATGTATAGTCCTATCCCGCAGCCTATTGCCACAATGGGAGATTCTTATAGGTAAGAGAAAAATATTCTTAATTTTAGTTCTAAGTAGTGACTATCGCAAAGCGCAAGAATATAGCCTATGTCATCCCCAGATAAATAAGATTTCTATTAGGTGAAAATATTTCAAGCAGTTTCGGAGCCTATTCAATTCAAATAAACAAACATTAAAATTTGTCCTGTTTAAAATATTTATTAAGATAAAAATAATACCTGAATAAAAATAATCCTACGAACTGAATCGTATTTTAGATAGTTTAAAATTATCCTTTTAGTCACCATAGACGAGCTGTAGTGTGCATAGTACTATTTTTATTTAGGTTTTTCTGGTACCTAAATAAAAATATTTTTACTAAAGGCAATTTTATTTCTGTATTTGATCATCGATTTTTATTGCATTATGACTGTATGCCTACATAAAAAATTCTATGTAAGGATGAAAACAGTAAATGCTAAGAAATTTGAACTCGTTTCAAGACTCACTAGCGCCATCTATCATCGAGCGGCGACACTAACGGAATTGCGCGCGAAATCGACCGGCAAAGGTCGCGCCTTCTTGCGTTTCCCGCCAAATGCACCGAGACGCTCCGAAGTTGGGTGCCGAAGGTCGGCCTTTCCACTCGAATTGATTTTTAATAGTGAACTACGAGCTTTAGCTTTTGTCGTGGAGCAAATTAACTTAGTCGAACGAGAAGTTTCCCCTTTAGTTCGGTCGTGGAATAAATTTTATCGTGTCTTTTTACGCTGCTCCGACACCTTTCCCTGTCTTTAAAGTGGAATCGACAATTATCTGTTCTTTGAGACGTTAAACATACGTTGGTTCAAAGTTTTCTATTTGACATTAAAACATTTTTATATACTGAGGTATTCAACGTGTAATTCTCCATTTGATCTTACGGGTAGGTTTATTTGGTTTACCAATTAGACTCCCACTGATTTCATGTCCACCCTACCTCTGCCCTTTTTATATTTAGGTATCTAATTGTACCTACAATGCTTGAATCTTAAGGATCTTTTAGGGGTCGTCTCCACAAGCGAGAGAATCGCGGCGATTTTACACGCCTTCAATCGTGGGAACGTCAATCGTATCGCCTATAGAATAGAATATATAATAATATAGGATAGAAGCGCGGACTAGTCGCAATTCTCTGGCATGTGGAGACGGCTCCTTAATTTCTTCGTAATATATTAGTGTCCGACACTCAATATTGTAAAGACACCTATTTTAACACTAGCCGTAGTTGAAAGTAAACGGATATAAATAATGACTTATTTGCCTTATATCAACTAATAAACATTCTAAAAGTATTCTTTAAAATTGAGCATTTAAAACGCGAGTGAGAATCCGCGAATTGATACAGACGGCTGTATACGTAATGTTTTGTATTACTTACAGTATTTTAAAAACGTGCCAACCACGGCACAGCAGTTTCCGTGACTTAGGAACTTACTTCTTGGACTAATCTAAACTACACCCTCCGAACTCACTCTTCATTTTCTCATCCTCTGTACGCCATATTGACAGTGCCCTTTCCGACAGTTCAATGTCGGGCGGCCTGACGTCGTCGTGCCTGCAGCAGCGGGACGGCGGCTACCCGTACATGTTCGGAGATGTCCTCGGCAGCGGCGGCTACTCGAGAGCACCCGCGGCTCATCAGCAGCACGGGGCGTACTCCCAGCCTCAAGCGGCGGCTAGCACTGGTAAGTCAATTTTATACTTACAGTTTCCGTTTTACAGATAATTTTTCCAACCTGTCATACCTATAATATGTGGCGTGAGGTTCCCAAGTGCCATGTGGTTCCTGGGTACCATGGGGTTCCCAGGTACCGTGTGGTTGCTGGGTACCGGGTGGTTCCTGACAGAGTAGAATAGCACCACTCTAAGTCTTCCCGTGTATGTACTAGAAGGTGACTGAGAAAACAGAAGCTATATAAAGCTTATAAACATCAAAAAAACCTCTCCAACCCGTCTGGACAGCGTGGAGAGTGTAGGCCAAATCCTTTTTCCCTGGCTAATATATGGTTCCGAAAGTATAAAGATGGTCATGGTCCTGCAGTTGGGAATAAAAAAGACCTGATGATGATTCAGTGCTTAACTACTAACGATTTTAATGAAAATTGCAGTTTGGAAGCTGGAAGATACCTTATTTTAAATAAAAATCAATCGCGATCCGTCTTCTTATAAACAAAGATTATTTTTATATTATTTAGTTTGGTACACGAAGGCACCGCTAAAATTTCTTCAACCCTTTTCCTTATAAGTATATCCACTAACTTACAACATCGTATTCTCGAATATCAACTCTGTGGGCCACATCAGAAATCAGAACTGCAGACTATAATGCTCACTTTGGTTGCAAATAACATAATCTATCGGCTATTTCATCCATGATAGAATTTCATGTTAGTAACCACTTACCGGCTGTTTCTGGGCTACTTAGTCATAATTAGATAATTTGATTTTACGCGTTCTCGGATAAGACGTGTGAAGCCGCGTAATTTGGGTCAATTAGGTGTTTAAGTAAGCGTATGGGTAATTTTCCAAAGACTTTTCCACGTCGACGCTGTATTAAAGTTCCGAAGACGCCGCACAAATATCGATAAAATCCAGAAGGCCTTGGAAAATATTTACCAACATCGTAATAAAACGTAAAAAAACGCTGACTCAAGAGCAAGGGGCGTCTGGCTCACAAGACCGCGACATGACGGGGAAACAAAAAAATAAAAGGAAAAGGAGGGAAAAATAGGAGCTCATGCTTCGATTGGATTTGGCGTTGTCTGTTCCTTACAAATGGCATTTAAATTGATTTTCAATATCTAACTGCTTTTGTTAACAAATAGTGAAATCAGAGGGACGTGACCTTTTCTAATTTCCTTCAGCGTACGCGTACAATGAAATTTAATTTCAGAAATAACGCCGCGAAAAACTTAGCCGATTTCATTAAACGTTAACATTTCGGGACGCGAAAAAAGCGCCTAAACATAAATATTGTAGATTTATTATGCAGAAAAGAACAAACTGTGAGGCGTTGGCGTTGCCATTGTTTTAAAAAGCGGTAACTTTTCCATTTGATATTATATATCATGCGGCGGACATTTTTAGCCGTACGTGGCGGAAAGCGGTATGAATTATTGTTGTTTGGGGCGTTTCGCGGCATTGTTCGACTGCCGAGTTTCCAGCGCCGACCGCGGAACAAAGAGTTTTTCACAATTCAAAATGCACGCTCGCGTTTCATTTACCCTTTTGCGCTCTCTCGATGGGTGCATTTCCAGCTTCGTGCTGTATTAAATAATGCGGATTTGTTCTACTTTTTACTTTTCGACTCTATCTTGCATTGGATTCAATAAATACTTTTCAAAAGATTTCATATTTACATTCATTTAAAATCAAGTGAACATGGTAAAGAAAGAATAGTTTCAGATATCACTTAGATAGGTTACAACCTATTAACCACAATTTTTTACAACCAAAAAAATTAACCTTACTCCTAATATGAAGTCATCAACATAAAAAATAGAATTAGTTCAAGATAAAACTTTTCGAAATGAATACAGGGTCATAAATGGACTTAAATAAGCATAAATTTATATCATCTCGGAGAAATAGTAAGAAAATTAGGTAAATAATTAACTTTCTCGACCTTGGAAAGAGTAATGCACAACCTCAAACGCTTTGCATTGGGCTTGCAATACTAGAAACGTAAATCAACACATCGGCTCCATCCCTCCGCTTACGCGCAATGATATTTAAGTACATATTACTTGAGTAACTTTTTGAAACTCGATCAAAGCTTAAATCTCTATCAATTTGAAAAGCGACGTCCCATTTCACGCAGCATCTAAACTGTATAGCGTGGGGCGTGGGCTCACAGTCATTATATCCCGATCGCCTGCCGCGTGCAGCACCGCGATAACAGTTCCGTTCCACGCCGAAGGGGTTCGCTTACATTCATTACACGTTATTATCGCCCTAACCAGCTCCTGGGAGACTCGTTTACTCAATGGTTTGTGTCTATGCCTGCACTTGTTTATGACGCTTACAACATAGTTCAAATAGATTCAAATCGTTTTGTTGCTATTGTTACACAATAGTACAATGTATTACAGACGTGGGTTTTGATTTTTAGTAGAATATTTTATATTAAATAAATCGGTTTTACTCTCGATTGCTGGTCGGAAACGCCGACGATTTTTAGCTTGTTAAGAAGGCCGTCTTTAGAGAGAGTTTTATAAGCGTCGACCCTGTCTCTTGTAAGATTGAATGAAAGCGAAACCAAAATTAATTCCAGTCATTTCTTAAGACGATTGTTGAGGTAACGACAAGATCAAAAGACCACGTCTTTGTACGCCTGTGTACGATACAAAAGTAGATAAATTTGAGACGGGTAAAAACAGCTCATAACTCACATTATTACGCATTGGTTTTAAGACAGTCAAATTATAGACTACGGTTTTTTAATCAATTATGGTATTAGATCCCAATATCCAGTTAATTTGAGACCACCTAATTCCCCGGCTATGCCAGCTCAAACTGATGGCTTTATGACTGGGCGACATAATCGAAGCGAGAGCAGATAACGCGCCTGTGTGTAATGAACGGAATGCAATCCGGATCCCGTAGACGTATGGCGGAGCCGTGACGTAATAGGCTGCACGTTGGATCGCGGTGATGATTGACGGACGAACATTGTTGCATTGTCTCTGTTTAGGCCTATTGAGACCATAGATTGAGGTATTCAGCTTGGTATTAATCTGTGATACAATTACAGTTTCAGACAATTGTATTGGTATTAGACAATGATATGTATAATATAGGGAGCAAATATCGTAAAAAGACTAAAAAGCTAAGCCAAGCTTTATAAAAAATACAATACGAGATTCTTACACTATTACGTTTGTGGCGATAGAAGAAAATCTGACACCATCTTCCATTCACCTACTATTGGGTTTAATAGCCGTACATAAGAACATGAATTATTCTGGGGCCAAAAATATTATGAAACGCTTTATGTTTTCACTTTAAACTGTAGCTCATAAAATAGTTTGAAATGTTATCTAGGACATCAAAATACAACATTTTAATATTTCCATTTTGTTTTAAATATCGACAGCACTCGGCCCCCAAAAATTCATGTCTTCCCTTATAGAGCTTGAAGAACAAATTAGTTTGTCTTTCGTTCGTTACCCTCATGTCATGTCATCACACATACCAGCAACAAACAATATCATACTAGGAATATTTTCAGTCGTTCTTACACTTGATATTCTTTTATTTACTTACAATTTTGATTTGTTTTCATATTACAACAATATTAGTTTTATAGTTTTAAAAATAACATCTTTATCGAGCTGTCGTCATATAATTAATTACAATGCCGTTTATATCTAGTAACATTGCATCAATTTCACCCAATATTTACATTTAGTTTCTTTGTTGTAGGTGTAATATCGGCGGGCGTGAGCGTGCCAGTGCAAATACCTTCGCAAGGGCCAGACCTCGCTTCCAACTACTGGGGGAGACTTCAGTGATCTCAGCTATTCGGGTTCCCGCATCGACTGCTCTCGATGCCAGAGAACCCGAGCAACGTGCCCGAGTCGCCCTCTAGCGGCGAGATCGCGCACAACTACGCAGACTTGTCTATGAACGCCCTCAACATGACGGCGGGACATGATAGTGTTTTGGCGGCGGACATGCAAGAACAAAATTCTGTATCATAAAATTCAAAATCCCAGTGAAATATCCGATTTGATTTCCAGTGCAGTTTTGTGCAAATTTCTATTGAAATCCGAACAAATCTAAAATTAAGAAGCAACTGATGATGTTCAAAAGTAGCAGTAAGCATTTCACAGGTAATGAAACGTATTGCATGTCCTATTTTGTTTCTGAATCGTTTCAACGTTTTTCATTGTCTATTGTACAGATTAAATTTAATTTAGCAATACACTTCATCGCCTGTGATGAAAATAGTAAGCTAGAATCCATGAGCATTGTAAATATAGATAAGCGCCATCTATCGTTGAGTAGTGGAAGTATTTGGCCGCCATCGCCTCGCGGCGAGTGCCGGAAATAAAATGTAAATTTTTTGTGCCAACGTTTGTAATAATTGAGTGTTGCGCCCCACAAGCACAACCCTTTTCTTTGATGTACGCATTGGGGTGCAAAACATCGCTACGAAAGAACTGCAATAAGCTTCGTTACAGCGATTTGTTTCACACCCCATCCCCTCGCAAATCAACCTACGAACTAATCATGTTTGTATTATTGTACAGTAACACTAATAAGTGTAAGTGAATTGCCGAAACTTGTTTAAAGCACGAACCTTGAAACGAATTAATTTATTATTTATTAATTATAATAAGATCAATATTGCTGTGATTAAAATGTAGTAAATAAAGTATTTTTACGTCAAAAGTTTGGAAAATTCATGAGATCATGTACAAAATTGTAAACAAGACTACCGCAAAGAACATAGTTATAAATACTGTAAAATATTCTGTTTGAAGGAAAAACGGTGCTGTTATGCACAACACAATTTCACCTACAGTTAAGTGTACATTATATTTTTATTAAATTAAAAATAATAAATGCAATATGGACGTGGTATAGGCGTTACGGTTATGTATGTAAAATAACATAGTTAGGATTTAAGTGTAAAATAAATTATTACTCGATATAAGTGCATATAGATTGAGAAGATTACCTACAGTGAAATTTATTAATAAATATTGCATTAACCATTACCTTTTTGTTTCATTCTATTCTACTTCATTAGCTTACTACACGTATAGAAAATAATATGTCGTTGCGACAATATAATTTTCTTTGCAAAAATCCATAATGACAACACTTTTTTAACCCTCTTTGTAAAGTAAAATGAGTTAAGGCCCCACACTAGGCACACTAGCGACGCCAATAATTTTATTCCTAATAATTTACAAATAGAAAGAACCGGCAAAAACGGCCGTTTTTGGCGGTAATCACTAGTTCTCTTAATGACTGATTCTCATAATATTAAACATGATTCCAAAAATACTTTAGGTTATTTACTAAGGCTTATATGATTTACATTCTTGAATTTCTTTCTATTTGTAAATTATTAGGAATAAAATTATTGGCGTCGCTAGTGTGCCTAGTGTGGGCCCATAATAGGTATTTCATTGCAAAAAACCAAATCGTTTTCATCCTACTCAAATTTTGCAAATTATCTGTGAAGAAGTACTATTGAGCAAGGTTTACATCAACCCCAAGTTATGATCATTTATAATGACAAATGTGTACACTCGACTGTGACTAATACTCCGACAATAGTCCAATAAAGAATAAAATATTATTAATAACCTATTGAGAAGCCACTCGGCAGATGGCGTTACTGTTGCTCGATTTTCAACCCTATTGCTTCAAGCTGCTCCCTCAAAAATTGTATTCTGCTAAGGAAATTATGCTGTTAACTGTATTTGGGCGGTGCGTATTAATTTTGTGTTGGATTTGTGCTGTTTTATGTACAATTGTACACTCACACAAGTTTACCCTCATTGGGGAGGGCCCCGACAATGGGATGGGATTAAATGTGTTGTATTGTGCGATTATACTGATCTGCTACTATGGGGTATACAGAGTGATCTTACAGGAATCAAATATTTGTGACGTTATAATATGGAGGCAATTTCAACTGATGTTCTATCTAAGATTGGTAAGTATTTTAAACGATTATCAGCGTACACCCAAAAAGTAAAACTATGTAAATGTATAGATCTGATACAAAGACAAAGTAAAAAGGTTAGATTTATTAACTTTTACAATTCAAATCTTTATTAAAATCAGGCCAATGATGTATCAGACTTTACATGAAATATAATTTCAGAAATGAAAGACCTAGGTATATCACACTTCACAAGTTAATTTTATTGTAAAAGCTAATTTTGACATTTATCTTTTAGTAAATGTAATGAAAAAACGTTTTGCAATTTTGTATTTGATATTGACCCATTCATCAGTTCGATTTTTCTTTTTATATGAAACAGATAAGTACTAGGGCAAAAGTAAATCACCCTATATTAGGATGCAAAGGCATTCTCAAAAACACGGAGTCTCCCTCTGCCGACGCTGGCAGTAAACAATTGCAGATTATCAACGCTTATAATTGGTTTACACTTTGTCTGTCCGTCTGTCCTGATTACGAGGGACGTGTCTGTTTGATTTTAAAGCTTCTTTATTTATTGGTACCTCTAATTTGTATGTCTGTCTGTGTGTGTTGAAACAAATAATAGACTTATTATTTGAATATTTCAATTGTACCTATGACTAAAGTACTACTCTATTAGCCGAGTGGCTCCCGGCAGAATAGATCAAGCAGTTCACTCCAAGTCTTCCCGTGGATGTCGTACAAGGCAACTTAGGAAACACAAGCTAAACAAAGCTTATAAATATCAAGAAAACCTCTCCAACCCGTCTAGCCAGCGTAGAGAGTTTAGGCCAAATCCTCTGACTAATATATGGCTCTGGTAGTCAGAGAAGGTCGTGCTCCTGTAGTGGAGGCTAACAAAGACTTGATGATGATGATTTCTACTCTACACTTAACCTTCATGTTACATTCTATACCACACGGTCGTGTCCACTTTGCCGATGACATGATCAGCGATCGCCGAGTAACTAGGCGAACGAGGGTGTTGGTCTGCGGAGGCGGGGTGGGTTGTCATCGGCAAAGTTGAGTGATTATGAAGTGGTTTGCAATATGCAAACGCAAAAACGTAGGACCGTTGTTAGTACTAATTTTAACGCACCTCTAAACATCTGTGAATAAAATTAAATCAACACCGATGTAGCATTTTCATCGCGGACTGGTTAATTCGTTTAAGTGACAAAAGAAATATATCATTCTGATTGTCATAGTGTAGGTAATTGCGTCCATACTCAATATCAGATCGCATAAGTATACTATTTTTTAAAGGCAAAGATTAATACCAGTATAAAATACCAGGCTTAAACCTGGTATTTTATACTGGTATTAATATTTGCTTTCTAACTAGTCGTTACGCGAGGAGACATAAACTATTAAAACGAACTGCTTCACTCAAGTATTTTAGTCGGTAATGCCGACAAACAGCTTATTCCGAAGGCTGCAGTATGTATTGTCACTCTGTGTGCGGGACAACATTACTGCGAAATTCTTGACACTGGCTCTGAAGATTACCTAGTACAGGCTAAAACTCCTTGATATTCGCTTTGAAGATGAATTTTTCAATAGATTGAAACTTGAGGTCGTCCCTACACTAACTAAGATACGTAAGTAATGCCGTTTAATTTAGAAATAAATTTAGTAGTCTGTTTTTGATTTGAGCCTTATATTAAATAAGGCTCAAATTACTCCGCAAATCTAGTTGGGTTTAAAATTAAAAATAATTTTAGGTAAGTAATTCAAAAATGGATTACAAAATACAACTTTTTATTAAGCTAAGCTGGAATTACAAAAATCACATTATTGAACAGTCTTAAGATATTATTTGGTAGGCATACCTAAAATAACTTACAAATAGGACAAATTTAAGTAGACTTACTTTTGTGACAAAATTTTTGATGACAAAAATTCCGATCATATCTAATAGAAGAGCAATAAAGTTTTAGAAATAGTGATAATGCCATTTACAAATATAACTTAATTTCCACCGAAGTAGCAACAATACTTATTGTAACAGTGATATGCAGAAACGCTCTGTTCTACACCAGCCCCCCGGAGCATGGAGCTCAAAAAACTTTGTCGCGGTTTATCGAGTAGGTATAGCTATCTCATGCTCTCATTTCAATCAATCAATTCTTCAATATTAAAGAGCGAGATGTGGGTAGTTTATCGAGCGATATAAACAGCGTCGCAGGTGCCATGCTACACGTGCAGGACAGGGGTAAGCAAGTAAGGTCTGATTACAATTTAAAAAAATATTTCGAATCCAGAAAAAAATTTTAGTGATTAAGAACAGCAAATGCGAAGTGTGTCTTCAAGACGTTTCCGCTAACTTCGAAAGTATATTTTTTCCCCACGATTCGGGGTCCGGACACGGACCGCGGTCCACCTGTAGCCAAGCGCTGCCTGCCTTATGTTTGCGTCAACTGTGCCGTTAACAAATTAAACTGATCGCCTAGTTACTAGGCGAGTACGGGTCGCAGTCTGCGGGGACGGGACGAATCTTCATCGGAAAATTTAAAGCCACGGTGTAGTAGATTAGGTTCATAGTGTATCGCACCGCATACAGCTCGCGACTGACGCTAAGATCAAAATGCAACCAAAGAATACTTATAACAATATAGAAAGAGTGTGGTTATCTTCGTAAATGGCACCTTTTATTTAACAATTTCCTTTTTAATCTAGGTTTCTTTTAGTAAGTAGTAGTCGGCACATTTAAATCGAGAAAGAGAAAGAATAAGAACAAAGATAGAATAGTGAAATCGGTGGAGGCCGATACAATAATTATTTAACACGTGAATTGTCTTTAAAATAAAAACGAAATTTAAGCCTATTTTAGCCTAATGTAATAAAGAATATTACACAACTTCAACATTGTTATGCGTAGTAAAATATGACAAAATCTATAATCTAATACTTTAACCATGTAAACATAATACGTTACTTAGCACACATCATATACCTATATATAGGTCAGGAAAAAGGTAATTTCATGTTTTGTATGTGTAAAGTTGTAATAAAACAATTCGGTTATTTTGTTTAAACCCGGCACGATATACCATTAGACATATAAAATTCTAAAGAAATAAATAGAAAGAGACAAAACATTTTCCCACCATTTTTCACACGTTTGGTTATTGTCATTTAAAAATGTATGAAACTGAATGTGTCATGAACATTATTGTCGGTATTATTACCATTATTGGACATACTACTGCCCCAGCATGAATAGCACAAAGTTTAATCAAGCGCTTTCTAGCTGAGAATTGTATTGTGAATGTTACAGCTCTTTCGTAGCTTAGAGATAAAATCTGTATACGAAATACAAAAAACTTTTCCCCGACCTAATACATTAAGATCTTATTGAGGTTAGACTAGTTTTCTTTTCATGCTGGATACAGGCGCTGATATAACTTTGAGAATGTATTCCGTTTAGCGTAAAGCGTTTTCAAATAACGCAACCGCGTGCGTGTAGTCGCCGCAGAGCGACATCGACGACCAGCATTAAAAACAGATTTAAATCTACATTTAAAATAAGAATAGAAACGTCCTGCCATTTGAAATCGCTGGCCAAAGATAGAATTGCAAAAAATAAAAAAGCAATATGAAAATGGCCGGTTGATATTCCAATTCTCATTTTAAATTCAGAACAATTAAATAAAATGAACAATAAAGTTTTAACAATATATAAGAAAACAAAAATTATTAGTTATTTCATTAACTACGCATGGTACTCGAAATACTACACAGTCGCTTCAACTTTACCTATGACCATTCGTTGAGCGCTCCCCTAGCAACAAGGCGAGCGAGGGTTGCGGTCTGCTGAGGCGGGAGGAATTATCATAGGCAAAGTTGACGCGACCGTGATTTATGTGCTACGACTAACTTATTGGAAATAACATTGCAGTACCTGGACTGAAAATAATTATTCTATTTATAATCAAAATATATTTTATAAACTTAATGACATGGACCATTCAGTACTTAAGGTAGAATCACAGGTTATTTGTGATTACCGTTGATATAACAAATTAGAGATAATCGATGATATGTATAATGTGGAAGCTTATATGCACATAAGTAGCAGTTATAACTAAAAAAATATTTATTTGGAAACCGTACCGGCGTTATTTAAATATTTTTTTGTTGTTTTCATTATAAACAAGTAGGCAGACATAGCTTAAGAATATTTTTGAAACAACATTTTTTCTATCGAAACATGTGAAAATAAAACGGAAGCACCCGTTGTTCAGAACTGGGATAGTAAAGGTGAGCAATAGGATATAATTTCAAAAATATTATAATTATATAACACCTGAATTATTTTTAATGGACGTTGAAATTTACGTAAATAGGCAAAATATCATGATCGCACCTACCTTAGGCAAACATTTAATTATTTCTTTTACATAAGTAGTGGCGTCCTTTCTGTAGGCTCACGATCAATCCTGGCTCCCGCTCCACCACGCAAGTAACGCCTGTAATCAGAAATTATATTTCACTAGCTTTCGCCGTCTAAAATCCTCGGGAACAGTACTTTTCTCCTGGATGAAAGGTAGCCTATGTCGTTCTCCGTACTCCAGACAACGTGTATGCAAAATCTCATAATGATCGGTTCAGTAGATACGGCGTGAAAGCGTAACAAACAAATGGGATGAAGAATTCGTTCACGCCTCATAGACTCTGGTACTGTTAGAAGCAAAATCCGCTCGTGACTATAGTCTGTCCGGGCAGGTTTGCAGTACACCCGCAAGAGATTTTGGAAAGTATGTATGATTTTATTTTTAACTAGCTGTTACCTGCAGCTTCGCCCGCGTAATATATAGCCTATGTTCCGGTACCCCAACCTATGTGTAATGATGATCGGTTCAGTAGATACGCCGTGAAAACGGATTATGTTAACTACTAAGCCACGCAAGCTGTTGGTGACTTCTATAACCTCCATCATTACTTGATAGGTTTCAGTACTAGGTTAAGGAACGTGGATTTCTAGTGGTACGAACTTATCTACCTTGAATCGGTACCTATTTACTAGTGACTCTGCTTAAGCAGCTTTCTTTAACCTTAGAAATATCTACTTACCTAAACCACTTCTCTTCAGGCGGGTCTGTAGGTCTAGGTCTTGGTCTACGGTCTACCATATCAGGCATGACAGGGCTGATGCTGCGGGGAGGCGGGGGGAATGGCGGCCGACCCCTGTTCTGGTAATGTTGGAAGAGGAATCCACTTATCGCCAGTGTGATCCACAGCACTGTCACAACCGCATCTAGACAAAAACAAATGCTGTTCAAAAACTGAGGAAAATAAACAATATTTTATTAAAACTCTACCTTAGATGAACTATGAAAATAAAAATAAAACCTTTAACGTTTTTGGAGCTTAATAAAGAACCTTTCCTTACTACTCACTGTACGTAAGGTAGCTTCTAAATTAATTACTTTTCTAAAATCGTGACATTTATCTTGAATCTAAAAAATTGGCCTTATGTTTGTGATTTACATCCCTAAATAACTCTAAAACGATTGCCATATATTTTTTGTGAAAAACAGTTCCTCCTGTTCTGCCACTCACGATACGTCAAAAACGACATCCACGTAGAATTTAATGAAAAATGTCGTCGGCCATCTTGATTCTTAAAAATTAACCTTATTTCACGTATTCCTTATACTCAAAATACCTAGAAAACTACTGCCATGTCGATTATTTCTTACAACTGGACTGGGGTCAGCAATGTTGGAACCCGAAATCGACATCATTTGCGTGACCTACACCCCAATATACTTCTAAAATGGCACCCTGTAGAATTCTTAAGAAAAGTGTATATATATAGTTTAATTTTGAAAATTGGACCAGTAGTTTCGGAGCATATTTATGCAAACAAACAAACAATCAAATCTTTCCTCTTTATAATATTACTAGCTTTCGCCCGCGGCTCCGCTCGCGTTAGTTCGATTCCTCGAGAACAGTATTTTTTCCGGGATGAAAGCCTATGTCCTCCGTACTCTAGAAAACATATATGCAAAATTTCATGATGATCGGAGCAGTAGACAGGGCGTGAAAGCGTAACAAACAAACCAACTCACTTTCGCATTTATAATACTACACAATAGCTGGTACCCGCGGCTCGGCCCGCGTGATTTATATAGCCTATGTCCTTCTCAGTACCCTAACCTATGTGTATGCAAAATTTCATGATGATCGATTCAGTAGATACGGCGTAACAAACGAACAAACTCACTTTCGTATTTATAATATTAGTTAGGATTAGGATTAGTTGGGATTAGGTAGGATAGATAACTCACCTGTCCACTCAAAAGGCGGTGACAGCACAGCATTATTGAACTTCGGCACTACCGCTCTCCTGACCACGTTGATAATGATGTATCGCAAATTGGACCCAAAGTAGAAGTCCAGAGGGTACACAACCGCGTAAGCCCCGAGCACCGCACACGACATGATGTTACACACGAATGTTACTGACACTAGTAACATTGAAACTATCAGCATAAGGAACACGAAGAGAGTCCAGAAACCTACATCATCTTGAATTATGAAGAGCCCGCCTAAAACAAAAAATAAATAATAAATATATACGGCCAAATCACATTGTTTGAGCTAGCCCCAAAGTAAGTTCGAGACTTGTGTTATGGGATATTAATTCAACGACACTGTATTTTATGATAGATACTTATATATAATAGATAAACATCCAAGACCCAGGTCAATCTGAAAAAGATAATTTCCCATTTTGACCTGACCGGGATCGAACACGGGACCATCCGTGTCGCAGGCAGGCGTGTTGACCGCTGCGACACGGAGCTCGTCAAATAATAACTCAACGATACATTTTTTTAAAATTATATACTTATTAAGATAAACATCCAAAACGTAGGTCGTAGAAAAAGTCGTCTTTCATCATGACCTGACCGGGAATCGAACCCGGGACCACTCGTGTCACAAGTTGGTGTGTTGACCGGTATACGCCACGGAGGTCGTGATTCATATTGTAATAATGATTTGGTAAAATTTACAAAGGAACCATGCCCTTCTTGGGTAGCTTCTGAATCACAAACAAATACCTAGTAATAAGTAATACATTTTACCTGGAAGCCTGTAATAAAATATGGCCGCTGTGAGAAAACCAATGTTCATAGCTGGCAACATAACAGAAATCACTGGTATGCCGTAGAACCACCAGAAAAGACTCCAAATAGCCCCGAAGAACGTGCCCGACAGAAGGGATGCCATCACCAGAGCTACAATAAAAGGGCGGTAATAGTATATTATGATTAATGTGAGCTATTTCATCATTACAACACGAGGTGTTTTGAGCACAGAGCTAGAGAAGCGAGCGAGGTGAATAAAACTTTGAGTGTTGTTCTGATGATTATAGCTCACGAATCACGAGAATCATACGACATTTTTCAACACTAGAAATAATGAAACGGTTTACAAATTTATCTTGTTTCATAATTCCATACATCTTAATTGCGACAGATTGGCAAGTGTATTTAGTGTCATTTGTTAAAATATATTATTGTTTATATTAAACTAAGCCACTATGTTACTAACTTTTATGATATTTTTTAGTAAATATATAAATAGTCCATTACACATAATATCAATATGTAATGAGTTCAAATCGCACTTAGGCCATTTTATTTTTAGGAAACATACCTATTAAGCTACGACATTTTATTTTTTTGCAAACAATATAACTCACTCACCGGAAGTATCCAACTCTGCGATCAAAGAAATCAGAATATATGTGATCACGACACCGGTTATGACCCCAACTAGGAACATCTCAGTCTTGAAGAATCGGTGGCCAAAGAAGCATATAAAAACACCGCCGAATAGGAGCAGTACGCAAATGAATCTAGACAGTAAGTCATCTGGAAGAATAATGCTTGTCAGCAAATATTTAACATTGTCAAATAAGTTTTGGTTCAAAAATTTCATTTTGGTACAATTTTATATAATGAACGATTCATATTGTAAAGTAGTAAGCTAGGTAAAGCTAAATCAAATAAGACCAAAGAGGATGAATTTCTTCTTTAGTTTAGAAGCAAGGGCGGATATGGGCCATTGGCTCCTAAAATAAAATAAAAAAACAATCTTCAGCAATATTACCAATTATCTCGCATCCATCGACGAGCGGCCAGCAAGCATACGAGTATCCAGGAGTATACACCGCGTAAGGCGTTTGGGACAATGGCACACTGCCATTGCCTATATCCTGAGCGACTGCCACGAATACCATTCCAGTACCACGATAGGCACTTATCATGCGTCTCATTATTTGTTTGTTGTTGGTTGCTGGGATCTGAAAAAGGGTAAGTTTTCATCCGACGAAAATACGTAGAGGTTATTAAGTCGATGCGTTTTTATTGATTACTAAATGTTTCCCGCGGCTTCACCCGCGTGATATATAGCCTATGTCCTTCTCAGTACCCTAACCTATGTGTATGCAAAATTTCATGACGATCTCTTTAGTAGATAGGGCGTGAAAGCGTAACAAACAAAAAATCTCACTTTTGCATTTATAATATTAGTAAGGAACTAACTGACAGACTAACTATATTTTAAAGGACAAGCTTTTACCCGCGGCCTTACTCGTGTATAATTTTGCCGTATAAATTTGCTGAGTCATTTATCACAATTTCCACAGAAACAGTACTTTTTATCGGGAAGAAAAGTACCCTATGTCCTTCTCAGTGCCCTAACCTATGTGTACGCTAAATTTTAAGATTGGTTCAGTAGATAAAGCGTGAAGAGGTAACAAACAAATGAATGAATAAATATACAAACTCACTTTCGCATTTATAATATTAGTTGGGAAGTTGGGATTGGGACTAGCCTGTAAAATTCGGTTGCAGCAGGCTTTGATTACATACAGACACCGCGACAGGTGAAAATTAGAAAAGATTGTAAGAAAGTAAGAAAAGAAAAGATTAGCTGCGAGCTGCGCAGAACGCGCCCCGCCTCCCCGCGCGCACCCCGCTGAACCTTATATTGTGTACTGCGCATCGACTCGCGCGATGTTCCGAGCCGCCATAAAGTTTGATTCGGACTGTACTAGTGACGACTTTACCTCTACTCCGTTTTCCATAATTTGATCAAGCGTCATCATTTTCTTCAGCCCGGTGAAGTAAGTATCTTCGTTGAAGTTCCTCTCCGGTAAATACATCATATAGAATGTGACTTTCACTAAGCCGATGCTGGTACAATTGTCATCGTGGCTGATAGTGGCAGCTGCTGCGTCAGCCAAGATGTAATCGTCTCCAGTTGTGACGCGAACGTATGGGGGCACTGGCTGTGGGAAGTCCAGGTTGCATTTGCCTGGGATAGGATCTGAAAGATATTGAACCTCTAAGGTGTCCGTGTATTTTCATACAAAATACACTCGAGTGCTTCAGCAGATTGATGCGCATGCGGATTTTTGCGATACGGCCCGTCATAATACCTATATGCGCGTACCCTAAATCGTACGATTGTTAAAAAACAGTTGCACATAAGTTGCAATACTGGTAGCGTCACAACTTTGTTTCTTATGAGAAAATGAAACATTATTCACAAAATATATATTTTTTTTAAATCAAATAAAAGTAATAAAGAAAATTTTATTCGGAAAATAAGCCTTTGCATGCACTTTTTCACGTCATATCATACTTAAAATTATCTTATAGATAATATGATTTATTAATTGTTCAAAAGCTACAGACTACTAGCGTTTCGGAACCAACCACTGCAGAGAAGAAACGTAAACTCTTTTCAACAGTTTTGGCCTGAAGGGCTTTATATGATTACGTATATTTTATTCCTTATTAAGCTTGTATTAGAGAGCATAATTATGTTCAAAGTTGACTGAGAAATACTACATATGCAATTGTATATTTTATACAATTGCATATGTGTGAACCATTCTGTAGTATTTTCGACTCAGTCCGTCTACTCATGTATAAGGTCCTTGTTAAGGTCCATAATGGCATGGGGTATGCTATTATGGACCTTATTCCAATGCACCACAGGAAGATTTATATAACAGTTAGTATATTTACCTTTATCTCCATAACCGAAGACGGCAAGATACAGTTTGAGGTCTATGTTATTTACATTTTCAATATGAATTATATCAAGTTTTAAAACTTGACTGTAGAATCCCAAATTTGTTCCTGTTTGTATAGACATATAATTTTTCGTGTTATTGAATGCAGTAATATTGTGGATATGGCTGTGTACTTGGAAAATTATGAAAGTAACTTCCGGATCAATTGTATTCTTATCAAAGTGAACTTCAACTGTTGAGGACTGATTTATTTGAAAAATCTCCCCGTACAACTGTTTATTAGCATATGTTATGGTCTTGTTTAGAGATATTGTGAGTATTGCTGAAAACAAAAAAATAAATTAGTCATAACAAAAATAACATTATTAACCAGCCATGTTCTGTATAGACAGCAAGATAGTAACACATTCATGTCAAAAGCCTTCTTCAATGCTAAAAAATAGACTAAACAAGCACAAAACAACCACTTTAAGGACCAGTGCTGTAATGCTGTAATCTTGTCTATTGACTCTATACTAGTGATAAGGCTGTTTCAATAGCAAACTTTTGTTTCATACAAATTATATTCGCCCCAGTCGAAATACTAAGTAAAAGACAACCATATATATCATTATATAGTCATTCATATATTTCGTTTCGGCAGCGAAGGGGGTGAGGAGTCTTGGGTTGCTTATTTTAGATTTTTTTTAATTTATAAATACTTATATACAGACAAATCACACAGATTGAGCTAGCCCCAAAGTAAGTTCAAGACTTGTGTTATGGGATACTAACTCAACAGTACTATATTGTAACATGTATAGATAAACATCCAAGACCCAGGTCAATCTAAAAAAGATCATTTTCCATCTTGACCTGACCAGGAATTAAACCCGGGACCATCTGCGTCGCAGGCTGGCGTGATGACCGCTGTGCCACGGAACTTGTACATGATTACATGAAAGGATTAAAGTGATGACTGCAGCAATATTTCTCAAAATAAATAAACATATTTTGTGAAATTGTGAGAAATTTCTATACGAGTAGGTGTTTTTGGCATTCACAATGCTATTCTGATATCTTATTAAATTAAGAAATAAGATATGGGAAAAAATTCCACGCAGTCAGGACTCGGACCTGAGTCTTTGTCTTTTTTGTTTCTTTCGTACATACTTTCATTAAGCTTGTATTAGAGCGAATAATTCTGGCCAAAGATGTTTGGTTGACCATGAGACAGAAATACTACACATACAAATGTATATGTTGAAATTTTATACAATTGCATAGGTGCGAGCAGGACACCAACCTGTAGTATTTCCGTCTCATTCCTTCTACTCATCTATAAGGTCCTTGATACGACCATAATCATCTTTGTCTTTTATATAAGACAAACTTTTGTATAAAGACAAAGACATAGATGCAGGTTCGAGTCTTGCCTGTGTGGATTTTTGTCTGTGCTTATGTAATATAGTTAGATAGATACTTGATTGGACCCTAAGAAAAAAATCTTAATGATTCACCAAAAGCTAAAATTTGTCAAGTGGTCACTAATGTCACTACTGCAATCGTCAATGCAAGAAGTCTACTACTGGATAACTGGACATAGGCCATAGGATTTCCAATACAACTGGTTGGAAACGGCCTGCATCCGGTGAAGTCACTCACATACTAACAAATGCAAACAAGAAAATATTATTTATATATTGTTGATTGTCTTTTGCTCCTGTTCACTTTTACTGGCAAACCCCAAATCGAAGGGAACCATAAATAGTCATAAATTACACAGAAGTATGTAATTGTAATACTGAGTCATTGGTACAAGACTACCATGAGTAATATATGCTTGGGTGTGGAATTGAACATAGAACCTTAAGGTACAATAGCTGTATCTTGATAAAGGTAGTCTTTATCATGGATTTTTATAGCCAGAAGATAAAAGTTAGAATAGATAAACAGTCAGTCCATTCTAATATTCACTTAAACAATTTTGTACCAGTAAATTAATGCAAATTTCCAACAGGTAAATTTTATGCAAAGGCAAAGGGGAAAACACCTCAAGCTTTATAATAAAAAATGTGTTTACTATTACTTTAGGTACTATAATAATCTCGCCAATAAGAAGGTAATTATATTGGCTCGATGAGCTAGGGCAATGGCCTCAAACTATTCTGATAAAAAGAATCTAGTACCTAAGTAAAAACAAGGTCATGCAAGTACTTAAAATTAGTGTACTTCACGGTTTTAAAATAATAACTGGCATGTTCAATAATTTAGGTACAGGACTTAACTTTTGATTGCTTATGTAGGTACTTACATTGGGTACTTCCGGGGGAGATATACAACAAAATACAAATAGAAACAAAACTATAATTGAGAGACATTTTGATGATACACAGACACTGTTTGCTTGCACGCGATCAGCTGTTTATTTTGACATTTGTATCCATGATACGACAAAGTTATGTATCGATTTCTTACTTTTTATAATTATGTAATGCTAACACTACATTAGTTTATATAATTCATGAAATAATGCACGAAACACCGGTGTAACATCAATGTAGGTGTATGGAATGGATTGAATTTGCAGTGGTTCGCAATTTTTGCGATCGCTTCGCTATGACCTCAGGCTATGACACTGACAGTTTAGTTTTTGACAATGACAGTGACAGAGACAGGTGGACTAATCTGGAAACGATGGAAACGAATGAAATGAATTTACTAATTCGTTCGTTTCCATCTTAGAGTATCAATAGGTTTCCATCGTTTAGTTTAGTCATTAAATAGTACAGTAAAATAACTTTTAAGAAAAAAATCCATAGTGCCATCCTAAGCCATCGATACAGGAAATTTCTAGTTTTCTCTCCCTACTTTCCTTTCCTCTATTCACAGTGTCACTGGGTCACGTACAAAAAACCTTAACAAGAAGGACCTCGCCATTGACCTGTTAGCAGAGGTAAAAGGCAACCTGGCCAGCCCTCTGCCCCCAAAGACAGCATCCCGGTGGAAACACATCAGCAAAGACGCTCCTTTGGTGCAGACAGCTGCTTTTAATAATAATAATAATAATAATAATAATAATCCTTTATTTCAGGCAATAATATTGTACCTACAATCACGTACAATATCAGAGGCCCATATCATATATACCTTAGACTAACATACATATAATACAATATAACTTAAAACTAGGTCACACGTTGTGTCGGCGACGTGAGGCGCGGGGCTTCAGCAGGTAACCGTCCTCGGAATTTCCGGTACACGACTCCCTGCGGCCAGAAGTCCTCCTTCATGAAGGTCTCGAGATGTTGGGTCGGCACTCCTACCACAAAGGAACTAAAGTTTACTCTATGGCGAGATGCCAACCGTTCGACCCTCAATGTCAATTTGGATTTCTTCAGCACGTAGGTTACGACGTCTTGAACCGTCGTATTCCAGTGCAGTCGGGACACATACAGTTGCGTACACTTGACCTCTGAACGCAACTGATTGGGTCCAGTCGGTGCGGTGCCAAGATGGTTACGGCTGGTAGGCTTCGTTTTCCTCCGCTTAGCTAAAGTGAAGCCCTCCTTATCGCACTGATCTTTATGTTGACCCGACGTCACAGGCTTGCAAGAGCTTGCCTGTTTATTCCCCTTCAAGGCAGGTCGCTGCGCTGGCGCAGCAACAGGGACGGCGGCTACGGCTGCGTAGGCACGTGTCGGGGTTGACGTGCTCGGCAGTGATGTCAGCTCATTGCGGGGGGAAGAGCGGGCGGCGGGGCGCGGTGTATTGCTTGTGACGACAGCTGATGGCGTTGTGTCCAATTTTGCTGACTCAAAGCTGCATACCGATGTATTCTGCGCTCCGCGACGTGTGTTGACGTTCGCGGCCTCGGGTGACCTACATACCGAATTGTTACCTTTTATTGATAACAATTCGGTACGCAACTCGGTGATCGTATTTTCCGAGGCCTCCAATCTCCACTGCACCTGTGCCAGGCTGGTTTTCAGGGCTGTGATGTCTTTCAGCAGCCTGGTCACATCGACATGATCGAACGAAACCGGGGGCAGTTTCGCTAGATTCGCAGCGCATAGCGCTGGCATGTCGTCCGGATCGGTCACCTTCATCAGGGCGATAACATCCTGGAGACTTCGCTCGCCGTTCTCATCTCTCCGGCGAGATGGCATCTGCGCGGACTTGCCGAGCACCTCATAGAGCAGCACCTTGCCGCTGCAAATCTCCTCCATGCTGAAGTTTGACTTGCAGATCTGCATGATGCTGATCTCGTCCATCGTGTCTATGGCATGATACACGAATGCCAACAGCTCGTTAACTATGACTTGCTTGGAAGCCATAGTGACAAAATCGTGCAGCGGCTAAAGCCGCGCAAATCGCGAATATAAATATTCGAATAGTGCAGTGTGTACTGGGGCGCGTGCGTTACGGATCGCGCATCGCACTGCATTTGATTCACTCAAAATTATATATAATAAAACCGGCCAAGTGTGAGTCAAACTCGCGCAATGAGGGTTCCGTACAAACACACACACAAACACACACACAATGTGCAAAAAATGTTTCATTCAATTGACTAGCGCCATCTAGTGGTGTTTTAGTGAACTATTTCCCTAGATGAACTTATTATTGTGAGTTTACCACTTAATTTTCAAGTGATAGAATTCTTATTATTTTTCCTGTAATCTTCAAGGAATGAACTACATTTTGTATTTTTTTCAAAATTTTCGGCCTAGTAGTTTCGGAGATCAGGGGGGGGGGGGAATGGTCAATTTTTGCCTTCTTTCGTGAATAAAATCAAAAGTATTGATTTTACCCGAACAAAAAAAAATATTTTTGAGATCCTCATAATGAGCCCTTTCATTTGATATATGACACAGTAAGGTTTGCAAAACTTTCTTTTAAAATTTTGTAATTGGGCCCCTCAAAATGACCCTTATTTAAAAAAAATCTTTATTTACTTTGCACATCCGTGTTTGGGTCATAGGATTACACTATCTTACCAAATTTCATCTAATTTGGTTCTGTAGATTCGGAGAAAATCGGCTGTGACAGACGGACGGACGGACAGACAGACGCTCGAGTGATCCTATAAGGGTTCCGTTTTTCAACTTTCGTACGGAACCCTAAAAACAGTGACATTAACCGCGCACGGCTCCTAGCTGTCTTTCTCAAAGAAGTCCAGATATTGGCTTTACCCATCCCCTCTTACACCGTTGGAACACTGCTGAACTAGCTTTCGCACAGCTATTGGACTCCGTTTTGAAGCCCCCGTCTGCGCGCCCTACCGCTGTATGTCTGTTCTGTACTGTCGTCACCTCAGCGCAAGCAGACTCCCACGTCATGGCTCTCTGAAAAACGAGCTCTTGTCGCAAAAGAGCTCTTGCCACCTTCAACGTGCCGTATTTCAAAAACAGAATAGCATTGTGTAAAAATGATTTTCAACTTCAACGTAAAATGAATCAAATACCTACGTACGACACCTTGTATGTATGTAATGGTGGGGTAAGTAGTGATTGGGTAGTTAGATAAGTATGTTAGGTGACGCCCTAATACGTACAAGGTAATGGTGGGGAAATTTCCATGTGCAAGAGTGATCCACGCGAGGCGGCCTATTGCTAATGCATTAGTCGTAATAAAGAGAGAATCCTGCCTGCGTGGATTTTTTACCCATATCATATTTCTCAATTAAATTAACAGTAAGTATATAAGATTAATATTATGAATGTTTAAAAATACCTATTAAAATTATACCTATAAACCTTCCTCGTTAATCACACACAATCCAATGGTGAAAAACCGCATGAAAATCCGTGCAGTAGTTTTTTGAGTTTATCGCGAACAGACCAACGCGGCGGAGGCAAAGAGTAAAGTAATATAGGGGGGGCGGAGGACTTCGTTCAATATGTAGTGATGTAGTAGTGATCATTATACCCTAAGAATATGAATGTTATACCTGTCTGTGTTGTGTGAACTCTTGTGAATTACAACTTACACAATCACACACACTTAAGTGTGTGTAAAAAAACCGGCCAAGTGTGAGTCAAACTCGCGCAATGAGGGTTCCGTACAATATGCTTCGTGAACACACACACAATGTGCAAAAAATGTTTAATTCAATTGACTAGCGCCATCTAGTGGTGTTTTAGTGAACTATTTCCCTAGATGAACTTATTATTGTGAGTTTATCACTTAATTTTCAAGTGATAGAATTCTTATTATTTTTCCTGTAATCTTCAAGGAATGAACTATATTTTGTAATTTTTTCAAAATTTTCGGCCCAGTAGTTTCGGAGATCAGGGGGGGGGGAATGGTCAATTTTTGCCTTCTTTCGTGAATAAAATCAAAAGTATTGATTTTACCCGAACAAAAAAAAATATTTTTGAGATCCTCATAATGAGCCCTTTCATTTGATATATGACACAGTAAGGTTTGCAAAACTTTCTTTTAAAATTTTGTAATTGGGCCCCTCAAAATGACCCTTATTTCAAAAAAATCTTTATTTACTTTGCACATCCGTGTTTGGGTCATAGGATTACACTATCTTACCAAATTTCATCTAATTTGGTTAAGTAGATTCGGAGAAAATTGGCTGTGATAGACGGACGGACGGACAGACAGACGCTCGAGTGATCTTATAAGGGTTCCGTTTTTAACTTTTGTACGGAACAATGCTCTCATAGCACCGCACAGCACAGATGAAATGAATCAAACAAAATAGTGAATGAGACTAGGTAGTGAAGGAATGGCACTGACAATCGTCGAATGTTCCTTGGCTGGCTGGCCCATTGATTGAGCTAGTCAGCGGGCTGGCCTCTTCGGCCAAATATTATCCCGTTCTCGAGTTGAACGAATTGTATCGTTTATCGATTCCTTCGTCGGCCGCTAGAGTGCGTGCACTTATGTCAAATTCTCAAACATGGCCGCTGGATCAATGAAGTTGTAAAGTGTAGTGATAGTGAAGTCTAGTGTAAAAAATGAAATGAATAAACTTAGTGCTGTTTTTGTGTGTGATACTAACCATTAATGGGACATGGGGAGAGGCCAGGAGTTGTTGGATGCGGCTCGGGAAGGCGACAGGCGGACTGTGGAGAAAATACTTGGCCAAATTACTAAAAGGAGTGGTCCGTTTACAAGGTGGGTCATCATGTTTTTGCGATTTCTATAATAAATCTCCAAGAAAAAGGGCAAGTTTTATTTACTATATTTGATGCAATTTATTACGGGTTTAGATAAAAGCTGTTTGATGTCATTGTAGAGGTTTTCTTATCGCTATAATCAACAATATACCATTGTTATCAAGACTACAAGTTCTTATGATGTTTACGTAAATATAGTAAGTTTTGTCCGACTCCGATTATAATGGGTCTTAGTGCGCGAGTTATGGATGTCTTGTGTGTACTGCTAACGGCATTTTTTCTATAAAAAGTCGGTGGTCTTGGAGCTACCAATTATGATTCCATGACAAGGCCAGGTCAGGTCCTAACGTACCGACTGGACTACATAATCAAATACCTACTCGGAAAACATAAATCGGTGCGACAAACAATAGTGTAATTAACATAATGTTTGTTGTTCTCAACACTGGAACTCTGGAACTCAACATTTCAGTTTTTGGTCTAAAATTAGTTTCTTTGCCTCGTAGATATTACATTTGATTTTAAACATTATTCATTCTTGGGTCTATTTTATTGTTGTTTGAATAATGATAAATTTGCTTTTTACACAATAGTATCATTTCTTTATTATGTACTAGCATCAATCAACTCTATTCCTGCATCCAAACAATAAAATTGAACACATTTTTAGGATTATTTGGTAATTTATAAATACCAGCTCTACAAAATATACATCATTATATTTTATCAATGGTACTTATATGATACTAACACTGTCACTAGGATTCTGTGACAAGCTAAACTGAACTTACAGCCTGCTGCTGCCTTTAGTCCACAAACAATGCATGTACAAGTTGTGGTTTTCCTCGTGCTCTATCCAAACAAATACCATATACACCTATCTTGTCATCTATACATATAATAAAAAAGAAAAAATATTTTGTCTGTACATTAAGTATTTTTTGACTGAAATGGATAGAGGGACAAAGAATAATAGAAAGAAAAAAAAAATTGGAATTTCTTGTTTATTACAATTATGTTAATTAATTAATCTCGCAGCTCCACTCTCGTCTATGTAGAAACTTCCCTAAGGAACACAAGCCTATGTTCTTCTACATACTCTGGAGAATGTGTATGCAAAATTTCATGATGATGTCATGAAAGAACAACAAAGATATTTTCGCAAAACAATCAAAACTAACCATGGAGGAGATTGCAGTGTTATACTGATGACAGGGCTTTTTTGGCAAATACATCTTGCCCTTGATTGTGTGTATAAAAAGGAAACATCTGCTCAGCAGTGGGACACTAATTAGTTAAGAAACATAGGTATAATTTTTTGGAATTCTATACCCAAAAGTTAAAAATGGGACCCTACTCACGAGACTTCACTGTTTATCAGTCTGTCTATCACCAGACAGTATGGCATAAACCGTAAAAGCTAGAAAGTTGAAATTTCACAGATGATGTATTTCTGTTGCCCTATAACACTAAAGACAATACAACACTATAACAAACATTATTGTTTTGCAGTTTTCTGCTCCATAGTCTAATGTTGTTAGATAATGGTATGGAATCTTTCCTGGACGAGTCCAACTTGTACATGGCCAATTTTGTGTTATAGTGGACTGATCTTACATCTATTACTGGACCGGTTTTGATGCCCAAAATAACATTTACTAATTATTGTTCAAAAGCTACAAACTATTAGCGTTTCGGAACAGACCACTGCAAACCTTGGTCTTTTGTTTATTCAGTAATTTTAGCACCTTAGTATCTTGGTTAATATAAATAATTGGTCATTAAAGCATTGGTCATTTTGCAACATTGGTTTTTTTGTAAATTTAGTCATTTAATTACCTTAGTCCTTAATCTCCGAAAGGCAGAGAAGAAACTCTGAAACTCTTTTTAACAGTTTGGTTGCCTACTCGCCTGAAAGGCTTTGAATGATTATATTAATTTTTTCTTTCTTTTTTACTTTTCTTTTTTTATTTGTTTTCATATTACAGTATCATTATACATTCATTATTTCAGAACATGTTTATGTTTACGATCAAGTGAGCAAATTACAAAAACAACATAACATAAAGTAGTCTAAAAGAAGCCGAGCAGTCATGCATTCAATTTCAGTCAATACACACTACACAGTACTTGGTAAACCAATGCTCCTTTAATGAGTTTTGAGGAGTTCAATTAGTCATTACAGCTATGCATGGTAAGCAGACTCCAAGCTCCAAAGCATTCCAGCTAAGTATACAAAAGGGAACACATTCCGATGCGAGAGAGAGAGAGAGAGATTTAGATTTTAAGCAATCCAAGCAAGGTATTGCTATGCTAAGCCTTTGGTTGTACTGGCTATCACTAACACATGGCAAAAGTTAACCTAAGTCAGGTGCCTTCATCATCATCATCATCATATGGTTTTAGTCTCCACTGCAGGAGCTTGACCCTCTTTGTATTACCAGAGCAATATTATGAGCCAGAGCAGTCAGAGAATTTGGCCTACAGTCTCTACACTGGCCAGACGGGTTGGAGAGTTCTCTTTGATGATGATAAGCTTTGTTTAACTTGTGTTTCCCAAGTCGCCTTCTACGACATCCACGGGAAGACTTGGAGTGGTCACTGGACGAAAAAGCATCGATCCCCGTTAGCCAAGTCGGTGGGTGCATATGGACGTCATAATAAAACGTTATATGCATTTCACGAGTGCACTAACAGACAGACAACGGTTCAACGTGCACAACGATTGGCGTCTGCTAGGGCTGCCAGGCGGTAGGAATTTTCCCTAAAATATCCTGCCTTGGTTGAAATGAAGAAGAAGAAGGAAGAAGTGGGAAGAATATTTTCCTGCGTATTGTATTTAAAAGACATTGACAACTCAGTATTTTCGAAAAGTTTTAACGGTACGTGGTCTCCCAATTTACGATTTTTGGGGGTCCTACATACGTCATAATAAAGCATTATGCATTTGACGAGGTATGTAAAGACACGATGACGGTTCGAGTTGTTATGTACGGTTCCTAAGTTTCGTCTACAACTAGGAAATAAAAAGAATTTAAAATTTCGTAAATTACAAAAATTATAATCTGAAAAAAAAAAAAACTCCAATTATGATCTGCAAATAATGAAGACGAACAGAAATTAATTATGCAATTAGGTACGTGAGTCTGAGTTTCCATCAAAGTTGTGCGATGCGCGAATACGTACCTAGCAAGCGAGGCTCTGGTAGTACAGAGAGGGTCGTGCTCCTGCAGTGGAGACTAACAAAGACCTGTTGATGATGATGATGATGAAGCGAGGCTGTGAAAGTGTGTGGGTATTTACACTAGTGCTGTGCAGTGCGAAAATGTTGGCCGAAGCTGTGAAATTATTTTATGTATTGCAAATTATTTTTATTATGAGGATGCCAAGAAACTCATTTTTTACTAGACCCTAAGGTAAACTTTTCTCGTAGGTATCCCAAATAAACAGCATATGTTTGTCTTGGAAACTTTGCTTTTTAGTCGTAATAGGTCGCAAAGCAAATGTTATCTGGTTACCTTTGCTTACGCATTTGCAGACTATCAGCCCATATTCTTTCAAATTTTCCTCACTCACTAAGACCTCTGGAGCATACCTTAAGTTGACTTGTTTTCTCACTCTAGATGTGAACGACGTTCAAATAGCCTAGACGAAACGACTTAGAATACAAACGGTTGCAAATGTCAGGATTTTCTCTAAAAATCGTAAGGTCCATAGAATTACCTGCAATAAATTCAAGAATTTTAATTTTCTCATGCGGCAACCCTACGTCTGGCGCACTGCCAAACACTTAACTATAATGGTTTCAGTTATCCGACTTCCTTAAATAGATAAGCTAAGATCTTATTTGGGTTCGCTTTGTGATTGGTTAATTTAATTGACCGACCTCTGTGGCGCGCAGGTCAGTGCACCTGCCTGCTTCATGGCTCTACTTTGGTGATACATGAATTTTACGTGGTTCAGTGCTGTCCCAATTTGAAATAAATTATTTGAAAGAAAACGAAGAAGTCATTTTAAATGTTGTTCCATTGAAGCCCTAGAGTCTTAATGTGTCAACGTGAAGCTTTTTTTGTTGGTGGTGGTGTAGTGGCCGTTTTTGACATCAATGCTTTTTGTTAAAAACCGGCCAAGTGTGAGTCAAACTCGCGCAATGAGGGTTCCGTACAATATGCTTCGTGAACACACACAATGTGCAAAAAATGTTTTATTCGATTGACTAGCGCCATCTAGTGGTGTTTTAGTGAACTATTTCCCTAGATGAACTTATTATAGTGAGTTTACCTCTTAATTTTTAAGTGATAGAATTCTTATTATTTTTCCTGTAATCTTCAAGGAATGAACTATATTTTGTAATTTTTTCTAAATTTTCGGCCCAGTAGTTTCGGAGATCAGGGGGGGGAATGGTCAATTTTTGCCTTCTTTCGTGAATAAAATCAAAAGTATTGATTTTACCCGAACAAAAAAAAATATTTTTGAGATCCTCATAATGAGCCCTTTCATTTGATATATGACACAGTAAGGTTTGCAAAACTTTCTTTTAAAATTTTGTAATTGGGCCCCTGAAAATGACCCTTATTTCAAAAAAATCTTTATTTACTTTGCACATCCGTGTTTGGGTCATAGTGTCATAGGATTACACCATCTTACCAAATTTCACCTAATTTGGTTCAGTAGATTCGGAGAAAATCGGCTGTGACAGACGGACGGACGGACAGACAGACGCACAAGTGATCCTATAAGGGTTCCGTTTTTCAACTTTTGTACGGAACCCTAAAAACGGCCACCTTTGGTACGTACGCACCACCTTGCTCACTCGATCGTAAACATAAACATGTTCCAAAAATAATGAATGTATAATGATATTGTAAAATGAAAACAGATGAAAAAAAAGAAAAGTAAAAAAGAAAGAAATATAATATAATCATTAATTATACAAAGCCCTTCAAGCGAGTAGGCGACCTTACTGTTGAAAAGAGTTTCTTTCGGCATTTCTTCTCTGCAGTGGTCGGTTCCCAAATGCTAGTAGTCTGTAGCTTTTGAACAATAATTAGTAAATGCATAAGTAATACTTAATAAGATAATTTTAAATGTGATTTGACGTGAAAAAGTGCCTGCAAGGGCCTATTTTCTGAATAAACGTTTTGAATCTTAATAGTTATTGCTTTCTTCATACATAGCAATTGTAATTATAGATTTATTATTACCTCCAACCAACAGTACAGTACTTTCGTGGCTTTATACGGCAATCAGTCGTTTTGTTATTCAATAGAATGATGACTTCTTTACTTGTTTCATGACATTACACTACCTACCTACATGCAATTGGGGCCATCGTGTGTGTCCAATTGGCAAGTAACGGCGTTTGTTTTTTGTTTCCTGACACACCAAATAAAAAATGTTACGCATAACTATACAGTTTAAAGTAGTGTAACACCTGTTTTATCTGCTTGTCTATCGTTGCCGAACGAGGGGAGTTTATTGTCGTGTCTGTACTCTTTATTCGAGTAAATATTAAAATTAGGCTTGAAGAATAATTAGTATCTCTCCAGCTCCTGCAATTTAAAATTTTTTCGTGGGGGGACAGGTTAATAGGCCCAATCCAATTCCTCTCCAGCTCCGAGTAGCCAGAGGAATCTCTCTCTCCGACCCCGTCGCACTCGCCGCACCCGAAAAGAGTGCGTAAAGTAGGATTAGCTCCGATTACTGGTGCTCGCCTGGTGGTCCCGGGTGACTTGCACCCAGGAAAGGTCTTCTGGCACCGTAGCTTTCGGCCCATACGGCAAAACACACAGGCAAAACATGAGAGTTGCTACTCTCCGAAGGCTTTGCCATTGTTTCTCAGTTCGGCCCTTCAGGCTGTGCATGCAAAGCGCGGCCCATCAGGCATATGAGAGTTTGCTGTCTGTCCAAGCCTTGCGCACACAGGCTACGCCCAAAGCCGAGGTCCATCCCTCCTGCGGTCCTTAGTGATGTTCGCCTTACAGGTTGAGGGCACTCTGTTCTCACATCAAAAAGTCCGGTGAAGTAGCAAAGGTTATAGGTCACAGACAACATAACCCGGGCATTGTGTTGTCTGTGGGTTAGGTTTATCTGCTCCTGCCTTCGAGCAACACGGATGCGGAAGGCCGTGTCGCTCGAAGGCTCCCGCTTGTATAAGGCGATTTTATATTTTAGTTGGCATAGATTGGGTGTGCAACTGAAAGAAATAGGTAGGTTACCGGACAGAAAGGGATCGCTGTATTGACGCCTCTTCTTATTTTCCGTCCGGGGCAGTACCCCGTGCAATCGTTACGATCTTACGGTACCGCTTAAGGATTCCTTAAGACCGTTCCTGAGTTGCCCGAAGTCGCCACCAGAATTGTACACTTCGCTGTGTGAGTTATATACTCTAAGGTTATAGCTTACAGCGAAATGTTAACAGTACTTTCCATAAACTTTTTTCTTTTGTGGCTCTGCAAATTGTAATGTCATCAAAAAAAACATACATAGCATTTTTTTCGCTCACCGCATAATGTCATCAACATCGCTACAAACAATAATGCGGTCGTCGCGAAATATGTTCACAGCGTTAATTGGACAGGTGTTTGGGCTGGGTCGGCTTCCCTAAGCCCACTTAGTGAACTAATCAGATAATGGTCTTATCAATGTGCCCTAATTCCTGCTTTACGTGGCTATAAATCCTTGCAGGTGAAACTTCTCGTTAATTGTAGCCGTAAGCGTGGCCAAACGTCACGCGAATTGGAAATCTTGGTGTTGGTTCCTTTCGTTGGAACCATGGAAGTTTTTTTGCTTCAATTGTGGAATGTGTTTTGTGATTTTTGAGAATTCCGCCCTTAGATCTTCCTCTACTATTCAATTTTAATCATGTAGGGGTATTCAATGAGATTGATCTGATATAACTAACAGCTCCTATCTATGAACTCAAATGTATGAAGCATGGTCAATAAGAGTTTTACCTTTCTTTTTTTGTATTTGGGTCATATAGGCCATGCTCATCTTGCTAAAACAAACAAAAAAGATAGTTTAAAAGAAAAATGTGCTTTGTGAAAACAAACAACTTGACCGTGAAGCGTTTCAGTACCATGTCAAATTTAACGCTAGCAATGAAGGTAACTAAGAGTAATATGGCCATAAAACATTACGTAGCATTATGCCGAGAAGATGAATATTTATAATACTTATTTTTACGCAGGATGGTTTTATTGTATTGCAAGTCAATATTAAATACCTAATTGTGATTCAGTTCCCACACATTTGAATGATTTGTGTGGTAAACGTTCGTCCTGACACATTACTATGTCACAGCTACCAAGCCATCTTATTGTCTTTACATTTTACACAAGCCTAAAAAGGGGGGTATTCCTTGTAGCGCAACCATTTTGAAACGCAACTAAATTATTCCTCAGAGCGCACCTGTTAGTTGCGCTCACGATAGCAATTTAAAATATTAAAATTTTATTCCTCGAAGCGCACCTATCTTTAACTTTTGAATAGAGCTGGGAACTAACGGAAGCTATCGATACAAGTAGTGCACGTTCTTTTTAAGAACGTGGGTGCGGTTCGCGGAATAAAATTGTAATATTTAAAATTGCTATCGTGAGCGCAACTAAAAGGTGCGTTCCGAGGAATAATTTAGTTGCGCTTTATTAGGTGTGTTTCAAAATGGTTGCGCTACAAGAAATACCCCCTTAAAGGTGTTGGAAAAAGGTACATCCCTATAACCCGCCAGAATTCCACACTTTAATTATTTTTGCGGCAAAACATTCATTCTCTTGGTTCTTACACATACTTACTAAGTCGCGGCTACCAAACAATCTTAATTACTACCTTTTTGTCTTTACATTACTTACACTGGTGTTGGATAACCTATTATAGATTATCCAACACCGATAGTATGAATTCTGGCGTTTTATAGGGATATTATATACTTCTCAATACATATGCTAATAATACGGTTCTAATGACATCGAAATATGTATCGTAATGATGTAGTTAGTTACGACATGTAATTTAAATTTTTTCTACTATCGTTTGCTAATCTGACTCGCATTATGTTATGTCACACATAGACCAATAATTTACGGAAAGAAAATATGGTAAGAAAAAATGCGTTATTTCTTTCCGATAGAAATTGCGACGTCCACTCTGCACAAGCAACAAAAGTTGATGCGTTTTTGACTGATAAGAAATTGTTTCTTCGTGACATGAAAAATTTATTAATGTGATGAAAATAGCGCTATCAAACTGGTCAACGTCAAAAAGGGTACCTAAAACAATTTGGTTTTGGTTCTATAGTTATTTGTAGATGCATCCAAAGTAAATCAATGTAATAACATAGATGTTAGAATTCCACAGGAAGTATAGGATGATGTGATTGTTGAATGTCGATCTAGTTGATCTCTCACTATTAATGTTGATCAACAGGATTGGTTTAGTAAACCCGGCACGTGATTGACATATATGTATGTATTAATTAAGCTAGTACTACATAGATACTTAATGTACCTAGTTGTTTTATTGAATCATCAGTATCATCGCTATCAAAACATTGGACTGTAAATGGTATTTCTATTGTTGACTCATAGTTTCAAGAGCTATAAAAAGCTATCTGATAAATGTTTAAATTGTACTATCTTCTTAAGAGCTGTACCTTAATCATACTACCTATATTATTATTATAAAGATATTTGATTCTTTGTTTGTTTATTTGCATTGAATTGGCTTTGAGACTACTGGACCGATTTTCAAAATTCTTTCATTTATCGAAAGCCAGTTTTTCTGCGGGTGGTATAGGCTATAATTTATGCGGATGAAGTCGCGGGAAAATTGCTAACTAGTTATTTCTATAAAGAGAAATTTAATTGTTTCTTTGTTTATTACCATCGAAACTACTGCATCGATTTTTAAAATACTTCGCTTATAGAAAGCTTATATTCGATTCTTTATTGTTTCGGTCACAGAATTTAAAAGGTGCAACAGCAATAGCTCCATTATATTCTGTGTTAATGGCAAACACGATTACAAGTACAACCGGTTTAAATCAGAACAAAGATGGCGATGTGCGACCATTTAGAACAATTACCGGCAATCGCTGTCGTATTTATATCGCTGGAACTGACGAGACAATCGGCTGAAGGAATTTAGCTGGCTGTGTTGTTATTACGAGAATGTGTTCAGCCGAAGACGGGGGATGGAGAAATGGCGGACTTGGTACACAAGAAATACAGTAAATGCTAATTAAAATTATGATGAATTTATTACATATTATATCATTAAGGCGCTGTAACACCTAATAATAATAGTACGTAATGGTAATCGCGCGATAATAGAACATACTGGTAATGAAATAAGGTTAAAAGTGGCGATGCCGGTAGGCGATCTCAGTTCGAACCCGTATCTGTCATTTCGGCCGCTTTTTGTCGGTTTTAATTTAATAATTCCTTAATTATAACCAAATATTGTAATATTTTTAGGTATCCATTTAGCTCAGTAAGTTTTACTTTTTATAGATGAAAAAAAAATGGTAGTTATCGCTGAAAATATCAAGTAATTTGCGACGAAACCTTTTCTGGATGTAGCTTTTTTCCATTTTATTTTCCTAGGTTTTAAATATTTTTTTGAAAATATTTTCATGTAATCATTTATTATGATCTTTGAACTGTACTTCATATTTTTTTCATGTTAGTATTCCATGAAAAATAAGGCTAATTGCGCGACGAAAAAATAGACGTTTTACGGCAGTGCGTGAATTACAGCGCCTTAAAACTAACGTGAGATAAAGAAATTACATATACTTACTAACATACATATACATAATTTATAATTTATCAATCACGCCTTTATCCGTTACGGACTAGACGGAGCCTTGGGCCACGTTAAGCGTATTGGTGGGCGTATAGGTAGAAGACTGAATGAAAATAGTGGTTGGGATGCTTTACAGGACTCTGTTATTAATAATTTAGTTGTAGTTACTTTTTTACATGCATTAAACTTTTTTTAAATAACATATAGCTACTGTCACATTGCTGGGCAAAGGCTCGATTTTAATGCCTCCTTATTCTGTGCCACTTTCGACAATTTTCTTTAAATTTTTATTGTCATCACACCAAGCCTTCCTACCTACGTCGATCCCCAAGAATCCATTTTGTAATTAAAGGAATTGTCATTGCACAATAATGTTTCAACTTGATGGATTTATTCCCATGAAATAATGTAAGAGAATGACGCAATTAAACCAACAAATATAATACTCCTGTAAATGAAAAGCTTGGGAATGACCTCACCAACTAACAGGTAAAATAGTTTATGGACAACGAAATACTTCATGCTTTTCCTTCATTGGGATATCCGTAGTTCCAGTGGCAGCACTGACAGTCGATGTTCAGGCAGGCCAACGAATCAACGTTGTTTAGACTAGTGGCGCCAAAAACCAAACTACAGTTAGCAAAACCGCAATGAAAAAAGTTCTAAGTGAACCGACCTGCTGCCTATGAATCATCCAACAGTTGTTTGACCACTCAGTTTCGTTCGCTAGCCTCGACTCTCGTGTAAATATTTTTAAATCAATATTAGACCGGAGAAGTCGAGTAGATAACGCTAATCGCTTTCCAGGCCCTAGTGATGTAAATTGTGAATGAGTCATACGTGTATTTTGTGAACATGAAAATAAATTACCTGAAGAAGGATTACGTTGAGGTGTTTCAGAATTGGAGAAGGCGATTCAGGTATTTATGTTGTTTTGTGTTCAAAGTTGTGCTTAAATTTGTAACAGATAAAAAAGTGCTTTACTTCCGGTAGCAAAAACTAGCAGATGAATGAACTTGTTTTTTTAAGGCTAAGCTTTGATTATTAGGGTTAAGATTTTCATAAAGGGAATCGTATAGGTACTTCTCTTGATGTTTGTTTACCTTAACCTAAGCGTGACGATTAACCCTAAAAAGTTTAACAATAAACTATATTTATATGTTTCTCTCTCATCTGGGCGTTAGTTTAGATGTTTTTCCTGGGGTCCGCTTGAAATTTGAAATTAACTATTTCAACACATAATATACTAGAAAATTTCCCGTGACTTCGTCCGCGTCAATTAAGCCTATATCACTCGCGGATAATATGCTTTTAAAAAAGAATTTTGAAAATCGGTCGTGCAGTTTTGGTACCTATTGAATGCAAATAAACAAAACATCAAATCTTTCCTCTTTATTTTTAGTATAGACCTGTGGTATAGACTGTGGTATAGACTGTGGTATAGACTATTTTCTGTTGCCGCTTAATATAAGGATAGAAATCACAGTGATTCATATTGTCGATTTATGAGAATCCACGTCCTCTGGTCTAATGTATGTAATTTCATATTTTACGGGCATGCTGCATTGCATGACGTTTATGGGCGTAACTGATAGCCTGTGCTTTGCACGCACTAGTCCGATATCATTATCAAATAATATTATCAGGATTATTTCGGTTCACACTTGTCTCGTATTAATACATACAATAGAAGCTATTGTAAATATTTGTATCACCTGGGCAGAGAGATATTGGAAAACTGTAGATATCTTACAGAATTTGCAGGCAATAATTACTTGCATATACGCAGAAATACATAGATGATTTTTTTATTTCGACCTCAACCTAGCTTGCCTTCGTTTTTCGCCTTTTCTCAATTCGGTGTCGGGGCTATATGTTTTGTTGTTCCTGCAGTGAACACTAACAAAGACCTGTTGATTGTCAACTCTCCCCAAAGTTTCCTATTTCCAAACACATCGGCTCTAGCTCTCCGACTCTTCATATCATTCCTAACACTTTCCCCTCCACGAATTTCTCGGCCTCTATATTCTTTATCACTTATAATATACTTCGTTTTGAAATCATTTTCGATTGACACACTCTATTATTATTATTATTGGTTTATGAAAATGTTATAATACGAGTAGCTATTATACTAACCGCTTTTGTAACAAAATCAGTGCAGCTATCATGATCTTTACTTCATACATATCATCATCATCATGAATTCATACATAATGCACATGCATACATTTTATGACGTCTTTATCCCTAGACGCAGAGCTTGGGTTCTTTGACCACGTTTAGCATGTTAGTGGGTCTTAAGGTGGAAAGCGGAATCAAAATAGTGATGGGTTGCTAGCCGCATCGCCTATTGAATTCCTTTGATTTTGCACTATTATGAATTCATAATAACTATAAATAAAACTTGCTAATGTTCAACAAGGAAAATAGTGAATTGAACTGAAACCTACGCTTATAATGAGTAATATAATGACCGGAGTAGGCCCGCTTTATTTGGCATTCTGTAAATGGATTTGGAGAAACCATCCAATCTTTTTGCTCAAATTCATTGTAGTTAGGATAAAAACAAGACGTGGGTATGATGAATGACGATGTTACTACATCTTCGGAAACAGAGTATTTTATGCTGTTTAAAGGAAAGGTTTTCCTGATATGCTTACTGGAATAAAAACAACAAGTTCAATAAGATAATATTTGACAACATCAATTATTACGCGTGTCTCCTTGCAGGTTATAGTATTAGACCTCTGAAATGAATTAATCCTTATACATTTATAGCATTTTATAATTTGGCCAGGACCATGGTCAAAGAGTCGAAAACTGGAAATTTATAGTTGTGCGATTCTGACTGTTGATTGGCCAACTTTTTAATGTTTCTTAAATTATATAATTGAATCAATATCAGTTACATGCTAAAAAAAATTTCTGTTGTTCAATCGTCACTTTCAGCAGTTGCAATGCTTCTATGTGTACTTACTAAGTACAGAACGCAAATTGAGGAGCACACAAGAAATCTATTTTCAACTGGGGACATAAAAATGTCATAAATTGTATAGGTACAGTAATCGAGAAGCTAAGTCACCCTAAAGACCTTACTCTTGAACTTTTGAATGAATTAGGCACAGATGTCATTGGTCTTGGTCAAGGCTAACAGTTTAGGTAAGTAAAGGAAATACGCTATAACTAATTCTATGCAGTGCAGCTATCATGATGCTAATTAAATGTTCGTGATGATAAAATTAAATATGAATTCACAAATAAAGCATGCTGTACAAATATTAATTTAAATAGGTGAAGGTTTCTAGATAATAGATAATTAAATAATTACGATCAATATGTATCGAGTCGTTTTATTGAATGGAGCAGCTAAATAAGGTAAATTATAAATTATTAGAATAGTACACTATTCTCATACAAGATATCATAATACCATGTTTGATGACATTGATCACAACTTAAACCTGTATTATTAGCAAAGATTATTAGTACAATTATAAATATCTTGCTATTTTATTCACCAAATCCTAAAACACGCAGGAGCAACGGTATCCAAAAGTGGGAACTAACAGAATACACCTGCTAATTCATTGTTCATGGAAAGATCCTTCGTTTTTTAGTTTTTACTACTTTAACCCAGTCAAGCGTTCAATTAACGGGTAAGTAGGGTCATTAAACTATTATCAAATTATTGCCGTTGTTTTCTGCTAAATTCGTTCTAAAACAATACCGCTCATTTCCTTGGTCCACTTGTGGTATCTTATCAAGCATTTTCATATCTTATCGTTGCCTGTGTAATATTATCACAGCTACTTTCAATTAATGCATAATTTCGTCCCTCGCTGTTGTGTTTGGTGTCAGTTTATTGAAGCGTTATCTGGAAACCAGTTTGTGTTTCCTCGGCGTTGTCCCATGAGTCATAAGTTCGCCCGGTTTTAGTATTATTCGAATGCCCGTTAAGGAAGAATGTTTATAGAGCATTCTTGTTGGTATTTTCGAATCTATTAGTGAAATTATTGTGAACATGAGTGGTGACAAGACTGTGAATTGCTGTGGTGATGCTTTCCATATTTTCAAGTCGGACGTGAAGTTTAACATTCGTAGAAGTTGGATAAAGACGAAGAAGATTAAAGCTATATTTGATGTGGATAGGTAGGTGTCAAGACGATAGTCTTTGTTTTAAGTTACAGTCAACACAATCTTTCTTAAATTAAAACTAGCTTTGTTTCTTTGTTTTGATATGATCGATCGTTTACTTTATTCTTCTATTCCGTGTTATTTTCATATTTTAAGTTAATTCTGCTGGTGTAGACATTGCTAACAAAAATGTCCAGTAACCCGACTTGGTTTTCTATTCACGTAATTAGATGAGACTTTCTTTATAGATATCCGACACAATCACGAAAAAACGATGATACGACTCACTTTAAGGCGAGGTGAGTTCACACACTAGCGCCACCCAGCAATTAATTCTATAAGTCCTAAAACATATCAAATTTAAAAAATCTAATAGCTAAGTGCCCTGGTAAATTACTTGTAGTATTATTGGTCCAAGTTTTTATTATTTTTAATTTGATGAATTAAGAGAACGAATTCTTACCGCCAAAAGTGGCCAGTTTTGGCGGTAAGAATTCGTTCTCTTCAACTTAGATTGTAATAACTATGAAAAGTAACAAAAAGAATACTACAAGTAATTTACTAGGGCAATCAGCTATTACATTTTTTAAATGTGATTTGATTTAGGAGTAAATGAATTAATTGCTGGGTGGGTGCTGGGCGCTAGTGTGTGAACACACTTCGCCTTAATATTACAAGTCCGTAAGGGTAAATCTTGAATTTTAACACAAAGCTTTCTATTTATATTCGTAGGAGTTAATAAAAAATTACGTGTCGACGCACGATTTGTTTATCCCTGTATTATTTAGTTATATAATACTATACTTCCAATCAATATATTCTGATAGTATGGTTTAATTACTTACAATTTGGTCACTTCACGATTTCCTATTACGTACATATTAAAAACTACTGAAGTCATTGCTCAGTTTTTTTAATTGAGCTCCTATGAATATAATTAGTATGCTTTGTGTTAAAACATTAAATGGTTTACCTGTACGGACTTGCAATGTAAATGTCAGTCGTATCATAGTTTTTTCGTGATTGAGTCACAAACATCTATACTGTCTCATCTATTTATGTGGATAAAAAACAAAGTCAGTTTTTATTTCATATACCGAATAACGATAAACTTAATAGCTTTAGTACCAGGATGGAAAATGATTACAACATAAACGAGCCCAGTTCTCCTAAAATTGATCGGTGCCATTAGCCTAAACAAAAATAGTTTTTAGAAATGGTCTGGGTTTCTTTAATTAGTTATCCCTACCTACCTACTAATATTATAAAAATGCGAAAGTGAGTTTGTTTGTTTGTTACGCTTTCACGCCGTGTCTACTGAACCGATCATCATGAAATTTTACATACACATAGCTTAGGGTACCGAGAAGGGCATAGGATATATATTACGCGGGCGAAGCCGCGGGTAACAGCTAGTATTATATAAATTAAAGTTATTCTACATTGACTGATAACGGTAACAATTTTTGACGCCCGACACTCTTTTGACAGGTGATTTTGAATCTCGTGTAATTAGAGAGTTATTAGTGTTGCACTTGTCAGTCTGGCATCATAAGTTATGAGAATTAGATTATGATTCATAACCGCCAAACGAGTAGATGGATTTGAATGTCATTTTCTTTATTTGGAACAAAATTTAGCGCGCTAGTATCTAAACTATTATGGTGGTCATTAGATCACCATGAGAAGTTACGATTGAATGTACCTAATGAAATATGACAGTTAGAATATCGATTTTTAGTTCAAATGTTAGATTTTACGATAAAATTTAATTTTCAGTACAACCCGGCTCTGATAGATCTGTGTATTGAATAAACTTAAACACATTATTGGGCGCCTCGCTAAAGAGTCCGACAGGTTTGTATAAATAAGTACGCCTAGAACTTGGTTCGCTCGTAACTTTTAACATACAACCCGGTAGTATGTTCGGTTCGGGTTTTAGCTCCGATTACTGGTGACCGCTCGGCGGTCCCGCGTGACGCCGAGCGGTCACCAGTAATATAATATAGGCCCTTCTAGCAACGTAGCTTTCGGCTCATACGTTACTAAATGAGAGTTGCTGCGCTCTTTAAAGGCTTTGGCATTTTTCTCAGTTTGGCCCTTCAGGCTATGCATACAAATCGCGGCCCGTCACATCAGGCATATGAGAGTTTGCTGACTCTCCAAGCCTTGCGCACACAGACAACGCCTAAAGCCGACGTCCGTCCCTCCTGGGTTAGGGCACACAGGTTAAGGGCACTCTGCCCTCACCTCAAAAAAGTAACATAAGCTCACTTAGATCGCTTGGCTAGCTACACAGTCCATTGAAAAAAAACACAAGTTCAGGGTCAGATGGAACTAGCAACGTAACCACCAAGTCAAGTAGGTTAAAAATAAAGGGGATGTTCATAAACATCAGCTTGATTGTTTCACGAAACACAATATGTGAAAATTACTATAATATTTGAAACATGAAACAGGATGAAATAACTTAACGCTAACATTATCAATTCCATGTCGAGAATTCGCAAAACTTTGCCGAACCGATTTTCTCGGAACGGTGGCACCTCCTTTAACATGCCTTGACTTCCGGTCCGAAGACCTCACTGACCATACTCGTGACTGGTTCAAAAAACAGATAATATTTTAAACTTTACTTTGATTTGATATTTGGAGATTTATTGTGTAGTTTGTGGTTTACCTGCTACGCTTTGATGGTCTGATGGATATTGCTTGATGTTTACTCAAATATTTTAACTCTACCAATACGAACTATAAAACTATCTAAGATGTAATTTCATAATTTAAAAGATTGATTTGTTGTATGTTTAGTGATCAATGTGATCATGATCAATATTAGTAACAATTGTTTGATCGACGCGTACTTTGCAATTATCATATTATCAAGATTCTTTAAATTCTGATTAGTTAATTTAAAGAATTATGATGTGTTTTGTTTGACCCATATTTGTTTATCAGCCTGACATTGGTCTGCATTGTTATCTTCGTAATTGACATTTTGTCATATTCATAAATGACCATCGTATATTTCGTTTACTATAAGTTTTGTTTAATTATAATTAATGATGAATTCCTCTGATAGATTCTGTATAACGGTTTGAGCAAAATGTCGTCTTTAGCGATCTCTTTAATTTGTATCTTAGCATATTCATGATGCCATCGGAATTTATTTTACTAGATGAAAGTTGGTGATGGCAATTGGGATTTTACTTTTTGGTTTCCGTACCTTTGGTTACATGATCTGTGTGAAATTGTGAATTCCCCGTTACTGTATTTCATTGACATTACGCAATGTTTTACGCGTAAGTAATGATTTTTTTTTTCATCTTTATAGAAACGATCTGCGTGAAATCCAACATAATCCTCATATTTTTGACACTTCATCTCGGAAATTACGTGATTTGAATGAGTAACGTTATCTCTATATTGTTGACTCAGTTAGAGTACAGTTTTATTACTAGTTCCCGTAATGTGACAGAAGTATATCAGATATGTTATGTTGTGGTATGACATGAGTGGTGACGTCATCGTGTGTATTCATCGTGCGTGGGTTCGTTGACCAGTGGATACGTGTCAAGGCTGACTAGTTAAAATTAGAGTATTTCAGTATTACGTTATTGATGGCGAACTATTTAAGTAAAAATTCGTCGTAATAAGGATCTTTGATGTTGGAGTTGTTGCATTTTTTAGGATATCAAAGACAGACCTCAAGAACTTAATAAATGGGATTTGATAAATAAATAATTAGCTTAAATTTATAAAGCTTCAGTTTGTCCTGCTACGGACAGGTGTCTAAGGTAGCTCTGCTTTTTCGGGCTCTCCTTTCTAAGATATCATACGTGATTCCTTATTTTGTTCTATCACATAACGCAGATGCTCGAAGCGTTTATAGGGAATATAAAGAAATATTTTTAAAGTTATAGTAAGAAGTTGTACCGATTAAGCTTTTGTCCTTAACACATTGTTTTGTGATTGTTGTTGTAAGATGTAGTTCATCAAAACATTGGAGAAGAATACTGAGGAAAACAAAACAATAAATGCTAAGAAAAGATTAAATAACTTGCAAATAATTTCCAACAATGAAGATAAAATACAATAAACAGATAATGAAGATAACACTTGTAAAAACCCGAATATCTTTGAACAAGTGCGATCTTAATAAATTTTATTTGCGTAATTTATTAGTTCTGTATCATATTCTGATACCATATCGTCGTTTCGAGCTTTCACACGTGGCAGTCGTGGCCGAGCGGTTAAGGCGTCTGACTAGAAATCAGATTCCCTCTGGGAGCGTAGGTTCGAATCCTACCGACTGCGAACTTTTTGAAAATCTTTTTTTTTATTGTTGCAGTTTGCGACGAGGCGCTGGCGTCAACGTTCAAGATGACAACGGCTATACACCGCTTCATCACGCTTGTTTACATGGTCGCAAGTAAGGCTTCCTAATTTTAATATAATTATTTCCTTAGTTCGCAAAACCTTTAAAAAAATTGTTGATCAATCTACAGATCAAACTACAGATGTTCACGATCTTCGTCCATCGATGAATTCTAAAATGCTCTTATAAAACAACTGTAGTACTAAATATTTGTAAGTATTTAGTATGTATCACAGTTCTTTTTATTCCTAACGCTTAGTTATGATTATGATTATGAATGTAAATAAAAATGATGTATTAGTACCTATCGAAGCAATCAGTAGTTACAAATAGATACAGCGGTCTTAGAGAGGTATAAAAAATTAAAGCGCCTAGGGGGAGACTGGCAGCAAAAATTCGTTAATTCATCTTGAGACTTGGCAGGCGGCACGGCATTCATTTTAAGGCTCCTCGAATGTTTTTATGGAAAGTGGTTCTTCCATATTATTTCATCATCAAGTTAGAACATTCATAAATACAGATTTGCAAGAGTTGTTTACTTTACACATATTCTCTTTTATTGCTAATATTTAACTGAGCAGTAATACGTGTGGTGACTTGGTGAGCTATCCTGATGAGAAGTGAGTCATCAGATATATATAAGAAGTAGCAAAAACAGGCAAAACCTAGTGAGGTTTTGCCTGTTTATGTTTGTTTCTGTTTACATGCTATTTACGTCAAAGTCTTTTTTATAGGCTACTTACACACTTAGTTTACTGCGTAACATTGACATTTTAGGTAGCTGTATCTAAACCTTATATTGAATTAATTATTTAAGAGCTTTATAGCTTTTGTCGATGGAGTATGTGCCAAACTTCTCAATCTTCTGCTTTAGACTTTAGTTCCTGATATGACATGACACCAGCCTTCTTCTTTGGTTGCTCAACAAAACTTTTCCTTGGTCTCCCTGGACCTTTCTTTCCTTTTACCTTACCCTCCAGTATAGGTAACATGTAGGAATTCAAATTGTTGGGTTTTGACAAATGCCGTCCACAAGATAGCAGACGAAACATAGACGATTAGTTGTTGCCTATCCAAAAACTACCAACAAATGTTATCAATAATAGCTTATTTGACCTGACGTTTTATTGCAGCCATATATTTCATAGGACCATCATTGTAGTTCATAACAATTCTTTGGACTAGGAGTTTTTGGTGGGAAGTCATAGGGTGCAGTTGGTGTTTGATTGAAATGATTTTGCAAATTGATTTTGATGGACTTTCTAATATGAAATTGGTGGAGTTTACATGAGGGACTGTTACAATGAACTCGTATACATTTGTCACTAGAAGCTCCCATGTAAGGCAGTCAAAAGACCTACGCCATCTTTCATTGTAACTTATTAAAACTTTACTGTACAACACCGATACTTTGTATCTCATTTAACTGCACATTGGCAGGATCACCGATACCTCGGTGGAAGCTACTGATATAGAGCAAAAGAAGAACAATTCTTCCTAGTCATTAGTTGTTTATTAATTTAGTTTCAAGAAATATATTCTGTTGTAGCTTTTATTAGAGTTATTAACATCACCACATTTCCACAGAGAGATAGTCCGCCTATTGTTACAAGCCGAAGCCTCGCCATGCGTGGTGGACAAGAAGGGTGCTACGCCCCTCCACCTCGCGGCGTTCAAGGGCGACTCAGACGTGGTCGCGATGCTCCTGGCTCACAACAACCCCCCAGTCAATATTGATCAACTGGTAGGTATCGATCAACTATTTGGTAATTTTTTGATGAAGTATTAAGGGTAACTGGCACACATATCTTTTACCTTGTTCTATGGAAAGAGCTATCAAAAAAAGAATCACAGTGAAAAAATACATTGATTAACCAAGAACACTGTGGCTCTCAATTTTACCTTTCGTTCTAGCACCATGGTCTAATGATATTTTAAATTTTGCCAGGGCAATGTTTTCAATTTGGCCCAGAAAGGGAACAAAATTAGGGAATATTTCTAGTGAAATCACTATAACTTCATCTGGTCGGTATGCCGCTATACGATTTAATCATTTTAATTCTTGGATTTTTAAATAACAACTTATTTACTAGATGTCAATAAGTTGTTTGATGATGACTGATGAAGTGAACTATAGTGTAATCGAAACCTATGATGAAAAGAAATATTTGCGTTATTTTTTACTATGTAGCCTAACGATATATGTAGATAGCAAAACCTTACGATACAGTCGGATGTCGCGTCTATAAAGATGGTGTTTAAATGTTTGTTTTCCTTTGAACAGACGTCAGATAACGAAACGGCGCTGTTGATAGCAGCTCACTTCGGTTATGTGGACGTGGTGGCACAGCTCATGGCCAAAGGAGCAGATGTCACCAAGGAGAATAATAATGGAGAGAGCGCGTTGGACCTCGCCGCACAGTATGGCAGGTGAGAGAGACAGAACCTATAGTGAAAATTAAGATAGTTGTAGTTGATATGTGGACGTGGCGGCACAGCTCATGACCAAAGGAGCCGATGTCACCAAGGAGAATAATAATGGAGAGAGCGCGTTGGACCTCGCCGCACAGTATGGCAGGTGAGATAGGCAGAACCTATATGTATAACAAATTAAGATAGTTATAGTTGTTATGAGGACGTGGTGGCACAGCTCATGGCCAATAGAGCCGATGTCACCAAGAAGAACAACAATGGAGAGAGCGCGTTGGACCTCGCCGCGCAGTATGGCAGGTGAGATAGCAGAACCTATCTAAGATAGTTCTAGATGTTATGTGGGTGTGGTGGCACAGCTCATGGCCAAAGGAGCCGATGTCACCAAACATAATAGTGGAGAGAGCGCGTTGGACCTCGCCGCACAGACACAAGCAAACATCCAAGACCCAGGTCAATCTGAAAAAGATCATTTTCCATCTTGACCTGACCGGATCGAACCCGGGACCATCCGTATCGCAGGCAGGCGCTACGGAGCTTGTCTTAGTTGTAGTCGCTATCAGGACGTGGTGGCACAGCTCATGGCCAAATCAGATGTCACCAAGGAGAATAACAATGGAAAGAGCACATTGGACCTCGCCGCGCAGTACGGCAGGTGAGATAGCAGAACCTATATTACAAACTAAGATAGTTATAGTTGTTATGAGGACGTGGTGGCACAGCTCATGGCCAATAGAGCCGATGTCACCGAGAACAACAATGGAGAGAGCGCGTTGGACCTCGCCGCGCAGTGTGGAGGTGAGATAGCAGAACCTATCTAAGATAGTTCTAGATGTTATGTGGGTGTGGTGGCACAGCTCATGGCCAAAGGAGCCGATTTCACCAATATTATAATGGAGAGCGCGCGTTGGACCTCGCCGCGCAGTATGGAAGGTGAGATAACATAGCCTAAACTAAGATAGTTCTAGTTGTTATGTGGACGTGGTATATGTCAGGGGAGATAGTGTTACTATGTTTTCAAGTAGATATTTTTGCGCCGTCGCACAATCTGTTTTATCAAAGCGGGCAATATTGTCACATCAAATGTCAAAGACGACTAGTATAGATAGAATGTACATAGGCGTCAAGGATATTCAGCAATTTATGCATATGTAAACAACTGTCTTCCTTGCACAGATTTCAGTCCTCGATTGCCATCATTCATCGTTAACACATACGGTTTCGAAGCTTTTTTATTTTTAAATGTTACTGCAAACATCAATATAGGCAAATTTTAAAATTAACAAAAAAAATGCTATTCCAATTTTAAAAAAATAATTGGGCAACTACTAGTGGCACGCGCACAGAACACAGAAAGACATTAGAAGGGCGATACGATACATTTAATACTGGAACCGCTGTCGCCAAACTCACACATACAAACGGTCAATAATACGTTGCACTACTAGTAAACACCTGTTTTGATTTGTCGCATAACTTTAATCCCGAACTAGCCTAAATCATACAAACTTTTGAACGAAAACACACCTCCAACATATGGAAATAGAGTTCAGTTTGCCGTAGATAAGAAAAGTATTTACGACGTTTTGTCCCTCTTGAATCTACGAGCTTCGATTTACAAAAAAGTTCTGCCACTCGTCAACAGATAGCAGCATGTGTACAAACAAATTGGTAAACTTTATATTCATCGTAATAAGGTTGACATTTCATTGTAACGTGATATTTACCTTCGCTACTCACTTAGTGCCGTGACACAAAATATTGACACTATCGATATATTGGTTGGACACGATATTGGGTTTGATGTCTGATGATTTACGTACATCATTAAAAAACTTGACGATACTTGAAGTTGGAATCGGGCACGGAGTATACAATGTAGTTTCTTAGTTGAATCGCAATAGGTATGATGTATCTAGGTTGCCAACAATTTTTTGTCTGAATATAGGTCTTTTTTAAAAAAACTGATAAAAAATATAGTGCGCTTCAAGAAATAATAGTATCTCAGTGCGAAAAGAATTACTAATTTATAGTATTTTTTTTTACTTCATTCTAATATTATAAATGCGAAAGTGAGTTTGTTTGTTACGCTTTCATGCCCTATCTACTGAACCGACCATCATGGAATATTGCATACACATAGGTTAGGGCACTGAGAAGGATGAACTATAACTACTACAACTATACACCACGCGTGTAAAACCGCCGGTAACAGCCAGTAGTTATCTAGTTTTGTAACTGTGTAAAGTTAATAAAAAAATCTTACACATTCGCCATTTATGTGATTTTTTAGAAGTGACAAAAAACAATTAAAAAATCCCTTTTAACTTCGTCTCATAAACGACTGAACCAATGTCATGAAACTCGCAGTTTTCCTTAATATGGACACTAAAATAAAAAAGTTTCTGTATCGTGCCGTGTGGTTCCCGGCAGAGTAGAATAGGACTACTCCAACTCTTCCCGTGGATGTCAATAAACATCAAAGAGACCTCTCCAACCCGTGGAGAGTGAAGGCCAAATACTCTGACTGCTCTGGCTAATATACGGGTCTAGTAGTACAGAGAGGTTCATGCTCCTGCAGTGGACACTAACAAAGACCTGATGATGATGATCGTAGAGGCAAAAAATATGAATTGTGACTGGAAATACGAATGCGGAATTCAATTCGAATAAAGCGAACAGCTCTACGAGTGGACGCGATAAGGCAAGAAATCACCGACTCCAACAAAAGTATATTACAATCCGACTTATAGTTTTTAAAATATGCATAGTTAAACCTAAAAATAATAAAAACATACATACAATTGTGAAATTTGGCCAGTTTAGATTAACATACACAAAAACTTAGCCAATCTAACAAAATTACATTCATACGAGTCGATTAATAACTTCCTTTTTTTAAGTCGGTTAATAACACTAGCGTGCATGTGAGTGTCCACAAGTTTATCTCCTACTAAAAATCACTCATCGTGCCCATCGATGGTTTCACTTCATCAACAGTTGAAATTTATCGATAGATCGATAGAATGCTTTAGAGTGTGGGTGGTGTGTCACTATGACCTTTACTACGTGTTTTGAGTTTTAGCTAAAACGGACGAACCAGCGATTTCATTTTACATTACGTGCTTAAAACGACGCAATCGTAATAGTATGCGTTCTTTCCCAGCAATGTATATTTTTTGAAATTGATTAATGAGAATGTTCGTATTGATATCATTTTTACAGATTTTTACTTAAAAACGATAAATAAGAGAACTTTTCTTACTTACTGATGAAAAGAGACCCTTTTTTTTAGCTATACTTGACCCTTGACTTCTTGCTTTGCAATTAATTACAGCGCAACTAGGCATTTTTCAATTATTGAGTCGCCGCGTTACTCGTTACTTGCAACGATAGAGTCCGTGAATCACTAAACAACGGGAGTGGGCGTTTTGTTAGAAGCTTGAGCATCTAGTCAACATTGCGGCGCGCTTGCCCCGCCCACAAGGCCATTCTAATGTCTTTCTGTGTTCTGTGGGCACGCGTATCAAGGGTTCTATACAAACCCGCTTCTTAAACGTGGCGGCCCCGGCTTATTAAAAAATATGTTAAATTTTGATAGTTATTGGTTATTAAACCGGTAGGAATTTTAGATTCTCCTTATTACCAGTGTTTTTAGATATCTGAAACACGATGGACAGTTTCATAAAAATTAAATATATATAAAATTCCCTATGACCCAAACAGAACTTACCCGCACTCAAACTTTATGACAGTTTGAGATTTCAAAAGTTGAAAGCACGTAATAAAATGCGATTTGGCAACGACTACGGCAGGGAAACTTGGCGGAACTGTTCCTTAAAATTCAGTTTTATTGATATTCTGAATACGGAACGTAAGGCATTATTTTATTCTTAAATTCTCATGTCATATCATTTAGACCAGGATCGTTATGACATTATTTCTGAAACTAATAAGTACATAAACGTAAACGTTCTTTTCATTACAAGCAAAAAAAAAAAGCTTTGATTTGGTCCATAACTTCTTAACTTATAAAATAGCTCACTCACCCATTCACAAAGTAATACATGCACACAATAAAAACTTGTCCCAGGAGACACTCCGAATATATGTCACCGGAAAATAACAAGAATCGTAAATTGATCAATTTTCAAGTTGGTTGAATAACTTTTGGGAAATTCATGAACGGCAGCTAAAATGAATTATTTAACGTACTTATTTAATTGCCGTGTGGTTCCTGGCACAGTAGAATAGGACCACACCAAGTCTTCCCGTGGATGTCGTAGAAGGCGACTCAGGAAACACAAGTTAAACAAAGCTTATAAACATCTAAGAGACCTCTCCAACCCGTCTGGCCAGCGTGGAAAGTGTAGGCAAAATCCTCTGACTGCTCTGGCTAATATATGGCTCTGGCAGTACAGTGAGGGTCGTGCTCCTGCAGTGGAGACTAATAAAGACCTGATGATGATGATGATTTATTTGTTGAAGTAATAACTATATGTATTTTGGTAAATTGTTTCAGTTCAAAGATTCGACGAAGGCGAAGTGTACGTGTGTATGTGGTTTAATGACTCACGTGCTTTTACCCTGTTCCCCGCTCCCCTCTTATTAAGCAGTTATTAAACATACGTGAACTGTCACATCTATATCCCTAATTATAATTAAAACTACCTCGCGGCTTCGCCCGCGTGATGTATTGCATATATCCTTCTCGGTACCCTAACCTATGTGAATGCAAAATTTAATGATAAGCGTGAAAGCGTAACAAACAAGCAAACAAACAAAGAAACTCATTTTCGCATATATAATATTAGTTAGGATAGGTTTCTTATAACACTTATTAATTGTCATACATTTTACTACTGATAATTGTTGACATCAGGATTTTTTTAATAGCTACGTTTAATGCTGTTTCTGAAGCAGTATTAGTCAGATAGTCGAAATATTATCAGTACTTTAAGTATATCAACCCTCAAAGAGTATGTTAATAAACCTAGTTTTATTTCCATACGCCAAACCTGAGTAAGTACTTAAGTTTCAACCTTTATGAACTGAGAGAAAACTAAGCTCATCTCGGCGACTTACTTAAATTTGAGAAACTTTGCTGAAATCATAAGTTACGGCATAAGCCGGCTAACTTTTGAGTCAAGTGTTCTCTAAGTTCGCAAGTAGAGGCGGTCAGGTGTGTGCCTCTGTAGCTGCTTATGAAGTTTGTTGGGTTTCGCCCGCGCCTTCGCTCGCGGTAATAACGATCTCTCAGGGACAGTACTTGATTCCGGAATGATCTACTCCGTACCCCAGACAGTAATTTACTTATGGCTAAGTTTAATGGCGCTTTGGAAGCGGCATTAGTCAAATAGTCGTTATATACCCTTTAAGAATATGTTAATATACCTAGTTTGATTTCCATACGCCAAACCCGAGTAAGTACTTAAGTTTCAACCTTTATGAACTGAGAGCAAACTAAGCTCATCTCGGCGACTTACTTAAATTTGAGAAACTTGGTTCAAATCATAAGTTACGGCATAAGCCGGCTAACTTTGAGTCAAGTGTTCTCTAAGTTCGCAAGTTGAGGCGGTCAGGTGTGTGCATCTGTAGCTACTTATGAAATTTGTTAGCATTCGCCCGCGCCTTCACTCGCGGTTATAACTAAGGTACTCCGTAACCCAGACAGTAAAGAAGTTAAAATGAAAATATAAATACACACTGTTTTCAATATTAAATACTAACATTTTCCCGCGACATAGTGCGCGTAAATTTTAGCCTTTGTCCGTTGAAAAATAAGGTATGTATAGGTAAAAGGATTTCGAAAATCGGCCCAGTAGTTTCGGAGCCTATTCAATGCAAACACACAAACAAATAATAAAATCTTTCCTCTTTACAATATTATAATAGATATAATATAATTATAAACGTTAAGTGTCAAAAATGCCGTGTCGGAAGCAAAAAAGGGTTGACGAGCTCTGAGTCGCTGTGGTAAACACGCCAGCCTGCGACAAGAGAGTTTCGGGTTCGATCCCACGCCAGGTCATGATAGAAAATGATAATTTTCAGATTGGCCTGGTTCTTGGATGTTTATCTATTATAAAGTATAGTGTCGTTGAGTTAGTATCCCACGACACAAGTTCACAACTTATTGTGGAGCTAGCACAATTTGTATGTTAAGTCCCTATATACTTATTTTATTTTACATGATAATGGTTTATCACCAGGTTGGAGACTGTCCAGCATCTTGTACGAGTCCGGCCTGACATAGTGGAGCAATACAAAGTGCCTGCCTATAAACAGTGGATATTTACCTCCACACCGCTACACAGGGCAAGCAAATATGGACGCAAGTAAGTACAAGAGATTAATCAGCTTCTTTTTTCTCACTTTTTACATTTTTTTTTAATTATTTGAGTGCGTTTGACCTTTTTAACCGACTTCAAAAAAAGGAGGAGGTTCTCAATTCGTCGTAATGTGTTTTTTTATGTATGTTCCCCGATTTCTCAAAGACGCCTGGACCGATTTAAGAAATTCTTTTTTTGTTCGATAGGTAATACTTTACAGATGGTCCCATTAAATTTTTATCGAAATGTGTTGAGCGCTTTTTGGAAAAATACACTAAAACCAAAAATTTTTTTACACATATGCCGTTTGGATACACTTATTTCCATTTCATTCTTATGCAATAAGCATAATGAATAAAATGGAAATAAGTGAAAACAAATTGATAGGGTTGAAGTCGGTTTTTGTTTTTTGTTAAAAATATCTTAAATGATTCTTGCTTGATGGCAAGCTACGATGAGGTCTAGAGTGGTGGTACACGCAAACCCAAATAATGCCTATTCATTCTTGCATTGAAAATCCCAAATTGTACGAGTCGAGAAACAGCGTCGCGGGGACGGAATGCCATTACTCTCGTAATGTCTGTGTTATATGTTAGATTAACGCACGCTTATCGGTAATATATCAACATCATCATCAGAATTTGAGAGCGAAGCTCTTGTCGGTACAGCTCCCTCCATCTATCTCCATACTCTGATTGGAATATATCAACAATCTTTTAACCCTGACACAAAACACTTTTTTACCTACATAAATTATATTTTTCTTCCAAGCAATTCTATGTTTAACGTGTATTAAAGCATGTTCCTTCATTATGAACACCTGTGTTATTATTTTATGGTAATGCCACGCAAATCGCTTCGAAGGCGTACACAGCGGCAATCGCCTCGCATTCATATTCAGCCGTTCGTTATAACGCACCAATAGACGTGCGTATTTACGTTGTTGCACGTTGCGTTGCGATGTAGGCAAAGTTGGGGTGGATGTGGCAAATTTTGATGACATAATTTTTCAATACTATGATTTATATGGTCCTACATGATCATAATACAGATCTGTGGTAATTAAATATTATTTCATCTATTTTTTTTAATTTTCTAATGGTCAAATCTCTTTCTATCTTGGTTGATGATGTCTGATTCCTAGCGTCTAATATTTAGTGGCATATTTTAGATCATGGTCGTAATTCTTACTTTAATATTTATACTATTTTGTTCTGCTGTATCACCCGATCCATAATGATGGGTTAGTTTTTAACATTTTGCCCCAGAAAAAAAATTACATTTAAATTTAGATATTATCTATAGGTATTGATTTTAGTAGTCTAGCGTATATCTGGAATATTAAAGCAATTTTTAAATTGTAACATCCGTGGCACTAATTTATACGACGCGTATGCGATAATTTTCCGCGCGCATTGTCGAAAGGGTAAATTGGCAACATGCGGAGGTGCCTTGTGCTCGGGTAATTTTGCTCACAAACCATAAGAGGAAGCGCTATACGAGGAAGTTTTGATTATGATTTAAAGATGTTAAAAATGCTGTTTGGACCATTTTTTAACCTTTGATCGCTTGAATAATTTATTTCTCTCATATTGAATTTACGGCATACTGGACAAGACTGCAATCTCGTCAAGATGTGCTATGTGCAATATTTTGCTTTTGTTGTATTTCATATATAATATCAGTTTGCGTCAGTTTTGGAGCCTATTCAATGCAAATAAGCAAATAATAAAATCTTTCCTCTTTACAATATTATAATAGATATAATATAATTAAAAACGTAAAGCGTCGAAAATGCCGTGTCAAAAGCAAAAAAGGGTTGACGAGCTCTGAGTCGCAGTGGTTAACATGTCAGCCTGCGACATGACACCATTCATACGTTCATATAGTCAGAGCCTAAGATCAATGGAATCGTTTAGCAAAATATTCTCCGTATCGATTAAAAAAGTATTAATTAGAGTAAAGCAAAATTTTTAAGAAATATAAAGCAACAAGCAAGCAAACATTACGAATAAGGGTCATATATTTTTCGTTTATTAATTTTTGTGGCAAAATTGGGAATATTGGACGTAAATTTTCTTTAATTTTGCCGATTGTGTTCTCGACTTTACTACTTCAGCTCAAAACATACAACAAACGAAAAACATGTTTAATTAAGATGAGTATTACAATCGTAAATATTTGAATTGAGATAGGCAAAATTGTATCACTCAGCTTGTGATTTGAACCACTGCTCGATTGTCTGTCTTGTTACGCGGTCGTTATAATATTGAGCAAATTGAGGTCGGTTAGAGCACAGATTTGCTGCTTTGTCGTGAATCAGCTTAGTAGATTTAGCGGCGTATTTTCTAGGAGACATCCTTATTTGTTAAAAGAATTTTTAACTCAAATAAGACTTTTATAGTGCTGACCTTAAAATTATTAAGTTCCAGTCATTTAAAGCTTAGATTACTAGCGTAATGTTTCCCTACATCGTGTACAAAATAGACCAATTAATCAGATTAAAGATTTGTTTATTTACAGTCTTAAGGTTATAAGATTAGGTATGGAAGTAAAGTTATTAGATACTTTGACTAAAACTTGACATAAGATAATTATGAAAAAAAGTGTTCAATTACTAAGCAAATTGTATTTTAGGATAAAGTACAGTAAAAGGCCAAAGTCTGCGTTCACTCCCTGGGATAAGAATCTAATAAAAAGGATAAATGTTTTCCTCCCGCGTTAATCATAAATCCGTGCCGACTGATGGAATAGGCTTCATCAGAGGAATCTGTCCATAGTTGATGCGAGTAGCAACCTATCACTATTTTTATTACATTTTCTACCTTCCCGCCCTGATTTTCAACCTATCAGACCTCACAACCCCACCCGTAAGGGACAAAAAGTAGCATTATTAAAAAAAATAAACCCGACTGACTTTTTTGACAATTAAAGTCTGCCATATCGATTTTTTGCTGACGTCACATAGCTTATAACACTCCCGGGAAGGTGATACAGATCTAGTGACACCTCACACTTAACATCTATGAAGCCGTTGAGGCTACAGGAGACGACGATAGAACATACATACTACTATACCTATAAACAAAAAACATACGCACGAAAAACATTAACCATTTTCTGGGTGTGTCAGTCGGGTAAAAAACAACTGGACAAAAAATATTGACACAGTAACGCGGTTCGTCAGCTATGTTCATGAATATTAATGCGCTACTGTGTGAATAGATTTGTAAATCAAACCCTTGTGTTTGTCTAGACATTCGCAATGATGCGCTCTTGTTATGCAAAATATCTGAATTTATTACGGTACTGTCAAAGTACAATGAGAGTTTTTTTGTCCGTGGTGACAGTTTCGCGGTAAATATTGTAAGCCACAATAGCTCCGGAAACAAACATCGGACGTCACTTTTCTATTCTGCCATTTATTTTAGACAAAATCTATAACTTTTGCTTTTTCTACTTTATTTGATTGAACGATGTTTGTCACCAGGGAAGTAGTAGCACCGCTAATCCAAGCTGGTCTACACCAGCTCACCACCCCAACGTCTGCACAGCTGACGGCACGCCTTTTACGAAAATGTGTAATTACTTAAGTCTGGTGTTGTGGGCAAAGTTGTGCACAATAAATAAATAAATAAATAAATAAATATATACGGACAAATCACACAGATTGAGCTAGCCCCAAAGTAAGTTCTAATGAAAGACTTGTGTTATGGGATACTAACTCAACGATACTATATTTTATAACAAATACATATATAGATAAACATCCAAGACCCAGGTCAATCTGAAAAAGATCGTTTTCCATCTTGACCTGACCGGGGATCGAACCCGGGACCATCCGTGTCGCAGGCAGGCGTGATGACCGCTGCGCCACGGAGCTCGTCAAACAATGACCAGCTGAATTGTTTCTCATATGTGTAGATTGTAGATTTCTATTCGTGCTCCCACACAGCAGATATATAACGTTATAAAATAACGTTATATAACTGCTGTGTGGAAGCACCTTATCTTGTACGGCCGTAAATAAAGGACATTAAGATGTTAAGTTTATTTCTACTTTAGCTGATTGATCGATGTTTGTCACCAGGGAGGTAGTAGCAACACTTATTTAAGCTGGCGTAGACCCAAACGTCCGCACAGGCGACGGCACCGCCTAGTAAAATTTATTAATTCTGGTTTTCTAGGCAAAGTTGTGCACATTGACCAGTCGAATTGTCTCTTATAAGTAGACAACTACGTATAAGAGACAACTGTACAGGAAATGTACACATTTCCTGTAAAATAAAAAATGAATTAACATAACAATACATCATTCATACAATATGTTTGTCACCAGGGAGGTGGTAGCAACGCTAATCCAAGCTGGTGTAGACCCCAACGTCCGTACAGCCGATGGCACCGCCCTACACGAAGCGGTTCGCTTCGGCAAGCATTCCGTGGTGAGAGTGCTGCTTGACAAAGGCGCGGATATAGACGCGAGAGACTCGCAAGGGAAGACTGTGTATGACCTGTTGGCTGACTACTCTGAGGAGGCTATGATTAGAGTGTGGAGGGCTTTCAAAGGTATGTTGGTAAATCTTCTGTATCTTCTGTTGATTAATCACTAGCTTCAATCGTGTACACTATGTCCTTTTCAATACCCACAGGATAGTGTTTAGAGCGTAAAAGGATAACAAAGAAGCAAATGAATATAACAACGCACTTTGATTTTTTTATGCTCTTATACCTATTTTTAGTAGGGGAGTGTCGCGTCACGCGTAACCATAGTGTTGTTTTCACTTCTATCGGCAGTCCTTATGACTTCTAGAATTTTAATAGTAGATTGTTATACAAGGGTGGTAATTGATCATTTACACTCGAGTTTAACACTCTACTTTACATCATGAAAGCGAGGAAAAGTATAAGCAATTTGCAACAAACAATAAAACAAGAATATGCGCGCAAAACCGTATTTTATATGGTGTTGCACTCTTGATGCATTCAGCCATTTGTAGTGGCCAGTGCGCTTGTTTACAAAAAATTTAGTATTATAGGGCCGATGCGTGGCGCGTCCTTCAGGATGTAAATCGCACTTACAACCCGGATTTTTAGTTAAGTCCAACCTCCTTTCAGAGCTTAAATGATGTAAAAGAATTTAAAAAATATGTCACTGAGGCGTCGATTACTCATCACTAAGCGTTTTAAACATACTTGCTCTATTAGTTAGTGGTGTGTACTTGTTGGTACTTAAAAAAGTGCTTCAATTTCAATTTGTCCCAAAAATTCAAATTGAAGCACTTTTTCTTATGATTGTGCTGCAGATGATAATGCTTTATTATGGTACCTACCAAAGAGCTGGTTTACATATTATAAAACAAAGTCCTCCGCCGCGTCTGTCTGTCTGTCTGTTCGCGATAAACTCAAAAACTACTCCACGGATTTTCATACGGTTTTCACCTATAGATAGAGTGATTCACGAGGAAGGTTTTAAGGTATAATACATGCCCGGGCGCAGCCGGGTAGGGCTGCTAGTAACAGTATAAATCAATGGTACGTAAATAGAGAGTAAAATAAGCTTTGAAAAATATATATTTTTTTATTTGAACGTATCCTACCAATTCGATATTGTTACCATTTTAATTTATCAAAATCGGTTCAATACTACTTTTGAAGTCGGCTTCTTATCTGAAAGACAATCAATAATTTTTATGTTTTTACCCAGATTATGAGAACCGACGCAACCAACAGCGAAACACGTATGAAAGTGACGACGAATTGTTACCGCCCTTCCCAGTGCCTGGTCCTGACCACAGTCCCACCGGCTACCACCACAGCAATATCATGTAAGTATATCTCTAAGGACGAGAAAAGGCTGATCATGATGATGATATCTCTTAGACCGAGTTGATGAGCAGTGGTCGGTACGGTTTGGAGATTGAATCACTTCACTTCAAGTGATAAGCAACAATCAATAGTACCGCAGACGAATAGTGTGCGTTTTTCATAAACTCAAAAGAGTCGCCACATACTGGAGGAACAAAAAACATGTTTTTATTATTCGAGCCAATCGACGCGACAAGAAATTAAAAAAAAAAAAATTTTTTTTGTGTAGGTTTGCTACGCCACCTAATAAAATGCACTGACCACTGCTTATGGTCCTTTTGAATAGCGTTGTTACTCGCATTATTCGAGAAATAAGAGGATTAAGTTTCCACCTAGGGGACCCGTCCGAATGACACCTGCGCCTAGTCTAGTCTAAGAAGGTTAACAAATTAGAAAAGCAAATAAGAAGCTCAAAAAAAGCACGTTTGTGTATGTGGTATGCTACGCCACGCCCATAAAACGCAATTCCCTTAGAATCACGTGTTTAATACCCGCAGGATTTGCGAAACAAGAGGATGTAGTTTTGTCCATCTAGGGCACCCGTCCGAATGGCACCTATCAATATTTTTGGCAGATGCTCTTCGAGAATCCAAATCTATTTTTTACATTTTTGCCCACGATTAGGACCTATGACTTGGCAGCCTATTGCTGGGGTTGCTATTTGTTTTTCAAGACGTTATTTAATGAAATATATTGATAAATAACACTCATCTGCGCAGGCATAACGAGTGCAATAAAGGTCGAGATATGTGGAGATTATTGTGATATATTACAAATAAGAAAGTATATGTAATTGTTGGTGATATTAGTAATTTTACTAATACTCTATTTCTAAATTTCGGCTACCCAGATTGCCTTTCATGGACTAGGCTCGCTGTCATTTTCGAATGTGCCATTCGGACGAGTGCACTAGGTAAACTACATCAAAAAAAGAGGCTTCTTTCTTACGTTCATTTTATTTTAATTTAATTTGGAAGAGGATTTTTACAAACTTGAGTTTCAAATTTGGTAGTATAATATGTGTCAGTCAAGTATGACAATCCAATGAAATAAGTTTAAACGCTTACTGGAATACATTGAAAATCACCACATAAACTGATTTCATTGGGTCCGGATTTCCGGAATATCATTAATTATGTTGTCTTTTTCGAACAAGCAATTTGTTTAAAGATGGTTGAGGGAGTTTTTATTTAACATTTCCTTTTCGCTTTTTAACACACTAACACTCAAAGCATCCCTTTAATGTCTGACGACCGGTGGATTGTAAAGGTACGGTTTACTAGACGGCTTGCGGTGTCTAAGCGCTCGCAAGAGGGGCCCGACGCGCCAAAGGAACTCGTGCAAATTACTACAGAGATGCTCTCCTACAGAGCCCCTAAACATTCGGTTTTAATTGGAGAGCGTCTCAATTACGACACATGCCGTGTCTCCTTTGAACTCTGATTGCTATCTTGAAATGCTCTTTTCATGTTTTGTTCATTCCATTTTTGGAGATAGGCTGACTTTTTGGGGCAATGTCTTTGTATTTGTAATACATATACGGATTTCTGAAGGAAATAATTGAACAAATAAATTTAATATGAAAGAGCCCCAAAATAAGCGCTAGCATCATAATAATTGTAAAATAAAAAAAAATCCGTTATATTTCACGTTCATCAAAATGCATCTTGGCCGTTTTCCGTGACAGTACAGACGCAAACAAAAACATTCAATGCTGCATCCTCATTAAATTATTCCGTGTCTTTGACTTTTAATTTAAACGGTCAGGTGTTCTCTCGGCACGAGATAAAGACGCTGCAAGGCCTTTGACACAGGGAAATGCTGATGCTTTAATAGAACAGTCAAAAGTAATATTATCGGACGAATAAACTGAAAACATGAAACAATATTTCCATATTTAAATTTACAGGTCTAATGAAATTAACGGATCTGGCACTATGCTTTGCGCTCAAAATGACGCTCTTGTCACTAACAATAACGCACCTGATGCTGAGTATATAAATATTCAAGCTCTAAAACCACCACAAGATTTGAATGCGCCTTCAAATGCCTACGACGAAAGTGATATTTACGCGAACGACCCGGAATTGTTGCAAAACGTTTATGTAAATGTTGATTTATCACGCAAACAATCACACACGCCTGAACCATCAAAATCTATATTTTTAAATGAACTACAAGAGGCCGTAAGAAAAGGACCAAAAACATTGCCAAAACCTAAATCAAAATTAGCCAAAAAACTGAGTAATCCCAACGAGGGGGAAAAACAGGGGCTTAATAAGGTTCCAAGTAATAAAAAACTTAGTATTTCTGAAGATAAACATAGTGTATTCCGTAAAAAATCTTCTGACTCTGGGGCCAAATCTTTAATCGAGGCTCAGTTTGTAGCCAATCGTGGCAATTTACCAGATGATGAAAAGGTCAAATTGTCTTCTAAATCTGATGAAGTTGATTCCCTACAAAAAACGCCAGAAAATGCGTATTTGTGTATGAATATAAAACATAGTCAATTTAAGCACGAGACTGTAAAAGATGATGAATATATGCAGATGGATGGCAAAAACGATCAAAATATTAATAAGAATGATAAAGACGATCATCATATTGAAAAAGATTATGAATACTTACCTATGAAAGGTAAAGATGAAGAACCGTTTCGAAGGAGGCTTGTTTCAGACGTTCTTCCTAAAATAAATAGACCTGACTACTTTAATAAAATGGGAAATATGTCTGGTATTTATGTCAGCATGGAGTTGAATTCAGAAAGAAGATCTATTCCCAATTCGATTAGACCGACCGTTACCAGTGTCCATTTCAGAGGTGACGCAGGTTGCATGTTTGAAGATAAAGATTATTGGTATATTTATCACCTTAATCTGACAGCGGCTCAGAAAGATGGTGCCTCTCCTTTTATAAAAGAAAAAGCAAAAGCAGAGCCTGTTACGTGTTTTTGTCATAATATATATTCCGAGTCGAAAGCTAAAGCCACAGCGGAAGTGAACGCAAGTCAGTTCTTTAGTTGTGAGGATCTTTACGTTGACGTTAATAATGACAACAAAGTAATTGTTCAAAATGAAACAGGCCAAGAATACGTTTATCAAGATTTGAAAGATATACCGACAGGAGAAGAAACAGAACTACCAAAGAAAACAAACTATGTGTGGAAAAAGAAGCTAGGCCAGTTTAAGACTTTGATGTTTGATTGGCAATAGTGTTATAAATATTATTTTAACTTCAAAATGGTGGTGGTATTAGACTGCATTAGGTTAGATCACTAAACATTAGAATAATAAACGTAACTATATTTTATGATTTATTATATTTTTGTTGCTTTATGTGTTTTTCAGGAAAGCCCCAGAGACCCAGAAAAAAACTAACATAAATAAAAGCTTATTGTCTCCATCTTCATCCTCTCTAACCAAAAATCATCCTCAAAGTTTTGTCAAAAAACTTGCTTCTAAATGCTTGGGTCTAAAGGCTAAATTCAATTCAGCTCCTAACATTTCTAACAGTCCGGGTCCAGAGTTAGTAGTCGATGTAAAGAGTAAAGGAGCCGAACATAAACCTACCAATACTTTGTTGATTGGCAACAGCAAGTTCTTCAAAATACTTTCGAAAAAAGAGGAGTCCGGAGATATAATTTGTAATGACGAATTTGATACGATATCATTAGATAGAATAAGTACACTAAATCGTGATTCAGTTGTTAACAAAAGTAATCGAAGTTGTCCGGGTTTTAAAACGTCCTTACCAAACATAAGTGAAAATAATGAATTAAGTGATTCTCAAGATTCAATTGATGAAATTGCAGAGGAATTTGTATTAGTTCGACCTAAATCACAAAATAAGTTACCAAAATCAAACGACGCTATTAATCACGATACAAGTTTAATTTTTGAACCTAGGGACAAGAGAATGTCAACTTCTTCTAACAATTCCTCTGAATCAGCAAACTTGACTAATGAGTGTTATGAGTCGTTTGAATTTACAAGTTCCGCAAATAAGAATTTAGTAAATAACCCTATTCCACGGCCTCCTCCACGGCCAAGTGCAGCGATGTCTCAAATTAATGAAGAAAATTTAATTTATCAAAATGTGACCATAGATCCTAAAAAACATCGCCCCGTGCCTGCTGTTCGAACACATTTACCTCCCAAGATACCAGAAGTATCGGAGAAGAAAACTTTATATGAAAACGTATCGTTATTGCAAGACAGAACTTTACCTGAACCTCCAAAAAGGAGTTTTGTACCCTTACCAAAAAAGTCAAATGACAACGAGGCTGCTTCTTCATGCAGTGTTAGTAGATCATCAGTCACGTCATCCGATTCCGATTCTTTTATTGATGAATCTAATCTTGAAGACATATTGTTATCAGAAAAATCAAAATCATTCCGACACAGTAAAAATATTGAACTCTATGCATGCAGAAACGAACCTGTGATAAGAACTCAATCAAATGCGTCCTGTATATCAAGTATTACACAAGTCAGTGCAATTGAAAATGTAGATTGTAGTGGAGAGGCAGATAATTCTATGTATTTGCCAATGACAGGTACACTTCCAAGTAAAAAGAAAGAAGTTTCAGATAAAAAGGCAATTCTTTTCAGACACAAAACTTTCACTAATATTGAGATAGATAGAAATTCTTATAAAGCCCCGGAGTTTCCAAAATGGAACAATGAATTCCTAAAGGAAACTTTAGCCTCTTATCACATTAGAGGTACCGGTCATTGTATTTACAAAGCACCGACGGTACCCGAATTCCTTAGTATCTTCAATAGAGACACGCTTCGCAAACCAAATAAGCTTAATAATGAGAATAATGATTTCTTAGAGACAGCCATTTGTTTTTGTAAACCAAAACCAAACAAACATCACAATAGTGCTGAAGATTTATTAGACGTTTGCCCTCTTGATGATCAAGAAAAAGTCAGCATAGATTTCGGTGCTTTAAAACATTTACAAGAAATGAATAGGACCTCTTTTCGTTGTTTCTGTGACTCTAAAACCTGTACATTTCATTCGGAAAGGCGGGAATCTGGTAATCTTATAGTTAAGTTTTCGGCAATCAATAAAAGTATTTCCACGCCAGATATTACCCTAGATACCTCTTTTTCGACAGTTCGGTCAAGTGGTCTAGTTAAAAACAAATCAGTGCCATCAAATTTAGAAGAACCTTATGCTGTTGTCAATTTGGCTGATATAATAGCAAGAAATAATGCAAGTGAGAAAAATGACCAAAGTCCGATCTACACTCCAATGTTTCCACACAATACGCTCTCATCTACATCTTCCAGCAATCTTTACTCTATAAAAGATATAGCAGATGTTATATCATTAAGTGAGCATTCTACATCGACAACTGCTGCCCAACCTTCTGCTTCTAATACTACTTCTTTACAAAAATCGGCCTCGGAATACTCTGGTCATTGGTCATTACAATCTTGCGATTCAAACGTTACGATCAAATCTGACGCGACATTTGTTACTTGTTATGAAGACTCCTCAGATGAGTCCGATGGCACCTTGCACTCTGACGAAGAAGTTTCTGACGCCGAAACAGTAAAGTCTGACGTGAGTACCACTAAACGTCCCTGGGTTCACAGTAACTCGTTTAGTTTTGGTAATAAACCGGCGAAATACGATCAGAATGTTATAAAAGAAGAAACGAGTAGTTCATTGAACGATTCGAGCTCTTCAAAAGTAGAGAGTGGGATTAGTGTGATGTCCGAGAATTCTTTTTCGGAGTGCGAGGAAGAAGGTGTTCCGAGGACCGATGATGATGTGTCGCTTGGTGCTTCGCTTGAGCGGGATTCGGGGGTGGTCGCGGGTGTTCGCAGCGGGTCGGGGCGGCGGCGGTGGGACGAGGCGGAGGGCACGAGCGAAGGAGACGCGCTCAGCATCTCTAGCGCAGCCTCCAGTTGCGCTCCCCTACATCTGGCGCACCACCACGAGTACAGTAAAGTTTCGGTGAGTGATATTCCATTTTTTTACATTAAACATGTATAGTCTGTTGCAAACTTTATGGCGTGTTTTTGTTGCGTTGTTATTATGTACTGCGCATCGATTCGCGCGATGTTCCTAGCCGCTATAAAGTTTGCATCGGACTGTACTTTAATCCTTTTAGTTATGAGGTTTCTACATGAAACATTTAGTGGCAGCATTGAGATGTCAGCAGGTCCTATGACCTATTATGACAACATCTCATCCGACCTGCCGCCGTCTCGGTACTGCCTTTGGGTAGTACCTAGCAATTTAGTAAACCGTCATTATAATCTACTAATTTAAAGCGGAAAGATTTGATTGTTTGCTTTCAAAAGGCTCCGAAACTAATGCACCGGTTTTCAAAATTCTTTCAGCTATAGTAAGCTAATTTGTCTGCGGGTGACATATGTTATAACTTACGCAGACGAAGTCTCGGGAAAGTTGACATTAATTTATAAAGGTTTACTAACTGTTATAGTAGCTTTAACTTTTGGGTCGTAGGGAGTACCATTACCGCAGCCCATTACATGGTGGTCAACAATAATTAGCGTTTAGGTTTTATATTACATTCACAGGTTTTCTGTGATAACATTACAACGCTAAACTTTAAAGTATTTATAACATTTAAAAAAAGAACTGTGCTTACTGGGATTAGAAAGAGTTTTATATTTAGCACATGACATGGTCATAAAACTGATGAGTTTTAATTGGATGTGGGAAAAAACTGTGGATGACGTGTTTAAAGCCTTTATTGTTATATTGTTGCCAGTCGTAATGTACTGCACTGCTATTTTTATGTAATTTTGTCTGAGAAAAATTCCACTTTACGTTTTATAGCGATTTATGAACTAAGATTAAAACAAAAGATTAGAGGAATTACCGTAGAATTGCAACAGGGTCTCTTGAACTTATGGGTCACAGTCACAGGGTGTCCTGAACTTATGGTTCGACACGAATGGACACGGCCGCGTCACGCGACCCGCTGACCTATATGGTGTGTTTACATTGAAGTTATATTTTTAGGGCCATATTGTGCTTACTGTAAGCAAAAGAAATCGCCAGATCTTTATCTGATATTTCGGTCACGCCTGATAAACATAGAAATGCAACAGGGTGTCCCGAGCTTATGGCTTGGCACGGTTGTCACGCGACCTGCTGACCTATAGGGTTTATTCACATCAAACATTTTTGAGGTCTTAAATATTGTCCGTATTATAAAAGAAAGCTCATTTAAAACCAATCAAAACAGGTAAGGAAATATCCAAGATATTTCCTAAATGTTTGAGTTCCCAGCATTGAACCCATAACAAAAGTTATTCATATTGATTGGTTTAGTCACCCTTTTAAGGGGGCACCCTAGGCACAGTAGCGACGCCAATAATTTCATTCCTAATACTTTACAAATAAAAAGAAATTCAAGAATGTAAATCATATAAGCACTAGTAAATAACTTGAAGTATTTTTGGAATCATGTTTTAATATTATGAGAATCAGTCATTAAGAGAAAACGTGATTACTGCCAAAAACGGCCGTTTTTGGCGGTAATCTGATTCTCATAATTTTCACTGATTCTGATAATATTAAACATGATTCCAAAAATACTTTAGGTTATTTACTAGTGCTTATATGATTTACATTCTTGAATTTCTTTCTATTTGTGAAGTATTAGGAATAAAATGATTGGCGTCGCTACTGTGCCTAGTGTGCCGAGAGTCATGTTAAACTCGGCATAAGAAGATGAAGCCCCCGTTATACATGGCGTAATGTTGAGCGCTTTGGACCCTTAAAGGGGTAATTCAGTCCATCGATATGAACAACTTTTCCTATGGGACCATTGCTAGAAATTTAAAAAAAAAATCATACTATCTGACCGCTGAGTTTTTCTATATGGAAATCTATTTTTTTAGTTTCCAACCTTAGTCAAATAGGGAAAATTGTGCATATCGACGGGCTGAATCAACCCTTTATGGGTCCAAAGCGACTAAAATTTTGCTAAGTATGTAGTTCTTAATGATATCAGAAGTTTCATTTCCGCGTTCAGGCCTGCCCGCCAGTTTTCGCTATGATATTTTCATTATGGATGAGCCCTTACTTTATCCATACGCTGACACGCGAAGTCACGCTAATACATTTTGTCACGCGAGTACGACGATACTATGAAAACATTTGTTTAATGTTTTGTTAGACCTTTTATCGCACAAATGAGGTGTACATAGTGCAAGTTATCGGCAACGCTCTTGCTCCTGGTGTTGCAATTGTCCATGGGCAGCGGTGATTACTTACCATCAGGTCGCTTGCTCGTTTGCCGTCTTATGTTTAAAAAAAAGAGTAGAATGGTATTTGATTGTGAAACGCATTTACTATATTGTGTAAGGCACAGTTGGCAAACTAAAATGCGCCTGACTCCTCAAAACAATTAGGCTGAACTTAGTTACCTGCTGACCTATAGGGAACTTAGTAGACCTGCTGACCTATAGGGTTTATTCACATCAAACATTTTTGAGGTCTTAAATATTGTCCGTATTATAAAAGAAAGCTCATTTAAAACCAATCAAAACAGGTAAGGAAATATCCAAGATATTTCCTAAATGTTTGAGTTCCCAGCATTGAACCCATAACAAAAGTTATTCATATTGATTGGTTTAGTCACCCTTTTAAGGGGGCACCCTAGGCACAGTAGCGACGCCAATAATTTCATTCCTAATACTTTACAAATAAAAAGAAATTCAAGAATGTAAATCATATAAGCACTAGTAAATAACTTGAAGTATTTTTGGAATCATGTTTAATATTATCAGAATCTAACACCTAATAATAACATAAGGTGTATAAATAATGTAATAAACGCGATAAAAACCGTATTAAGTTAATTTTGTTTAAATGTGTAACAATCGCGATAACATTATGACAATTTAAACTTCGTTATGGTTATCATAATTTTCATCCAACACTGGTAGCCTTCTATATACAACTGCTATATATGATTCTCTCAAACCATGATACCAGTCGGTCTGATTCGGCATTGTATACGGTTCCTAGTATAAGTGGCAGGCAAAGGTAGAAATTTCTGTTTACCGAAAGAAACAACTAAGAACCAACGGTGAACTCGCAATAATCTTAGTGAATGACTATTAATCATCTAGCAACAAAGGGAGCACACGCTCGTAAAACAAAGAAAAGACAATAAACAGGTCGTGGGAACTAACAGACATACGCACAACTTCCCACATGGCTGGTGCCAACACTTTGACTCAAGATTATTTTCGTCCTCTTCATAATTTACTCGTGTCCGCGACTTTGTCCATGATTCTTTTTCTTTCTCCTTTCCTCAATTTTTTATATTTCTTTCTAAATGGTCTTGGAAGTTCCATGCCTATATAGTTTTATAGGTATTGTATTTGTTAGGGGAACATTTTTCTTGATATAATTCTTTATATTTGAACTCTAGTGTGCTACTAGTTCTAGGCTAGGAAGGTAATGGAAAACGTATTATATTATGAGCAGGGCCGTCTTTGACCTATTAGAGGACCTGACTACATAATGAGGTCCCTATGACCTTGTGATTTCAAATCGGTCAACATTCTTCGAAAATTCAAAGCAGGAAATTTTTCTACATATTTTGTTTTATCGGGAGTGACAATTGATTTAATAGCAAGTAAGTGACAAAATCACTTGTCACGCTAGGCGCGTCGGGCTAATAGCTGTTATCATGCGAGCATCATATTAATTCTCGCCCCAGATTATGTGGGTAAACTTGGTCGCTAAGAAAATTAGGAGGCCAGTCGCGCCGCGTATGCGATCCGTGCCGTACGATTGTTCACTCGATTGTGATCGGATAAATCGATAATCGTTATTCGTTAGTGTAGTGTAGTGACTATAGGTGAGTGAACTGTGCGTGAAGTGTCATAGTGACGAGATAGTGCGTTTTGTCTGGATTTCCGTAGGCTAGCGATCTGATTGATCATTGAATTGTAAGTTTGTTTGTGTTTACATTTTTTTTTTGTGGTGTATGATAAAGTATTTTCCTATCATATTATATGATAGAAACAAAACACCTGATTTCTTACTAACAGATCTCGATTTTTAGACCTGCTTCTCTTTCCGCGCAAATCGTTAAAGCTTCTTAATGGAATTGAATTATGTCCATAGACGATGAGGCTAGACTAGATGCATCCACCATCTAAATCATATGGCCCTAGGCTGTGTAGCTGGTAAGGAATGTGTGGCTGTCGCTCTCGGGCTGCCAGATTCCTAGCTGTGTGGGATAAGCACTTGGCACTTGATTATGCATGATTAGTGAGTAAGTTGCATGCATTCGACTCCGTGTCACTCGAAAATGCACAACACGTGCTCTGTTTCGTGTCTTCTGTAAAACACAGTTATCAAGCGACGTACATATATGTATGTACATATTGTCACGTCTTTCTCCCTATCGGGGTAGTCAGAGCCCATGTCTAGAAAGACTAAGGCCGTTATCAAACGACATGAATATAAAGAAAGCTGTGCGCAGTAGCTAGTGTCTCGATACACTTGCGTGTGTGTATCATTGAATTGGCATGTTCCAGATCTGATCTAATCAGTGTCCGGGAATAAAAACAACGTGTCAAGGGCCACATAACCCAATTCTTCCAGTTTCGTAATTCCAACGTGAGCGATGAATCAGCTAGCGGGCTAATCTTTTCGCAATAATCTTATTGTTTTAATATAGTATTTTGTATTGTTTGTGTCTCCCGATTATCTTTTTTACCCGACTGACCCACCCAGAAGGAGGGCCAATGTATGTATGTATGTATATATCTATGAATGTAAAATGTATGTTAGCCGTGTAGTTCCCGACAGAGTAGAATAGAATGACTCCAAGTCTTCTCGTGGGTGTCTTAGAAGGCGCCTAAGGGAACACAAGCTAAACAAAGCTTATAAACAGCAAAGAGACCTCTCCAATCGTCTGGCTAGCGTAGAGAGTGTAGGCAAAATCCTCTGACTGCTCTGGCTAATTTATGGCTCTGGCAGTACAGAGAGCGTCGTGCTCTTGCAGTGCAGAAAAGACCTGATGATGATGATGAATAGGCTAACGGGTTTTCCCGATTACCTTTTTTATCATTGAATTGGCATGTTCCAGATCTGATTTAATCTGTGTCCGGGAATAAAAACAACGTGTCAAGGGCCACATTACCCAATTCTTCCAGTTTCGTAATTCCAACGTGAGCGATGAATCAGCTGACGGGCTAATCCTGTCTCAGGCGTTATTGCAATAATGTTATTGTTTTATTATAGTACTAGCTGTTACCCGCGGCTTCGCCCGCGTGATATATAGCCAACCTTCTAAGTACCCTAACCTATGTGTATGCAAAATTTCATGATGATCGGTTCAATTTATAATATTAGTTGGGAAGTTAGGATAGGATTCTGTGTTGCTTAGATATTTTTTGTTTCCTATTATAAGAAGAACCCAAAACAATTTTTAAGATTTTAATCAATCCTTATATTATTTTCTATTTATCATCTTACTAAGTAAATAACAGGTGTTCCATAATAAAATATGAATAAAATGAACACTAACTTTGTGTGAATCAAATCTACATAAATAAATAAATAAATATATACGAACAAATCACACAGATTGAGCTAGCCCGAAAGTAAGTTCGAGACTTGTGTTATAGGATACTAACTCAACGATACTATATTTTATAATAGATACTTATATAGATAAACATCCAAGACCCAGGTCAATCTGAAAAAAATCATTTTCCATCTTGACCTGACCGGGGATCGAACCCGGGACCATCCGTGTCGCAGGCAGGCGTGTTGACCGCTGCGCCACGGAGCTCGTCGCTGTCGTCCACATCCATCTATACTAATATATAATGCTGAAGATTTTGTTTGTTTGATTGAACGTTTGATGAGGAAAGCAGAAGATCGCACAATTTGGCGTGCCCTTGGGGAGGCTTATGTCCAGCAGTGGACTGCAATAGGCTGATGATGATGATGATGATGATTGAACGTGCTAATGTCAGGAACTAATGAACCGATTTGAAAAAAAAATCACCGTTGGATATGTACATTATCCCAGCCATAGGCCATTATATACCACAGGCAAAGCCGGGGCGGACTGCTAGTATTTAATAAAAACAAAAGTAATGGTTAAAAATCTCCTTTCCTGCTCGTGAATTTTTATACCTTTCCTCATTTATTTATTTAATAACACGAAATATACCAAGTATAGAGAAAATAATATAGATATTAACTACTCGTACTCCACACATATCGGGAACCACGGAAATAGCGGGCGAAATACCGCTTGGCGCACAGCCAGTACTAAATTCAAGTGAAAATAGTTTAGCCAGATTCTATTAGGCCGTATGCTCACTATGGAATATAAAAATTATTAATAATGTGTAGTCGGGCAATAGAAACGTATGTATATGATTAAAGGAATGCGTTTAAAATTAATGTACAACTACCGTGTTTATGCATACTTTTGTTTCGTATTCATCATCTTCTTTAGGTGCCACTTCATCACTGAAGGTTGGCCGTCAGCTCCTTAAAACGCGCCTTGTCCACGGCGAGCCTGAACAGTTGTTCAACTGATTTTATGCCAGTCCATTGGCGGATGTTTTTTGGCCATGACATTTTGTGTCCTCCTACTCTGCGCTTGCCGGCAATTTTTCCATCATGATGGTCTGAAGAAGACGATACTGTGGATTTCTTAAAATGTGACCAAGATATGCGACCTTTCTTGTTTTAATGGTCCTGACAAGTTCCACTTTCTTGCCTAAGCGCTTCAAAACATCAACGTTGGTAATGCGGTCCTTCCGTCCAACTAATGCGTAGCATTCTGCGATAACACCACATCTCAAACGCTTCTAATTTCTTTCGGAGGTCTTTTAAAGCCCACGCTTCACAACCATACAAAACAAGAGCCCAGACATAACATTGAAGCATCCTATATTCGTATTCATAGATTTAACTAATGACATTTTACTTCTATGGGCATTGCATCGGCGCGGTCTACACACGGGACGCCTATGGTTGGCTTAAACGCAATGTAATCTTACCTCATTCAATAGTCTTGTGTTGATACTTTGATGACTAATCAATTGCTTGCTATTATTGCTGTTTTATAACTAGATGCATTTAGGACAATAAATGACATCGTCAATGTATAAAAGACTGAAAAAATTAGGAACTATCCCCAAACTAGGACAAAATCCCCAGTGGCAAAGGGTAGGTTAGGTTCGTTAAGTTTCTTTGTGACCGAAACTAGAGCGACCGAGCGAAGCGAGCGAGCATCCCAAACTTAAAAAAGACCCTCCAATATAACATTTAGATTCCTTAGAGTAAGCGAAGGAAGCCAGCGAGCGTCTTTAGGTAATGTTAGATTTCCGTGGCGTAGAAAAATTAGTGTCTAATGTCAGAAGCCAGAAGATGATTCTCATCTCACATCGTCCGCTGTTATGCATATTAATATTGTGGCAAAAAAGTCCTGCTATAAATGGTTAGACCCATCAATATGACATAGTGAGAATTAACCCTGATATATCTGCTAAATGAGCTGATTTTTATGTCAGGTATTCGTGTTATTGACCACTTGTTTTGGTGCGGATGTTCCGTGACCAACTTGTGGGCGTTTTCTAAGAATGGCAGAATAGTTCCTAAAAATAATCCTAAACTAGTAAACTAGTTTAGGATTATTTTTAGGAGCAAATTTGTATGTTTAAAATGTCACAGTTTCACAAATATAAGTGTTATTGTCACAGTACAGGAATTAAAAGTCACGTGTAAATTAAACAAAGGCTGGATATTTGGTAAGCTAGACTATTCAAAAAGTGCGAGTCATAAGGATTAAGAAATTTCTATCTTGCTTTACTTGTAGTCATTTCTCGATTATAACATGATTTGTTACTTATTTTACTTATATATTTTCTAGAATATATTATAACCAAAACTAACTTTTTAGTGCCACGAAATACTTTTGCGTTTTTAAAATTTTTCACCTCGTTATTAGTACGAATTTTAGAATAAACGTATGTCAGTTTTTGGGCTGCCTAACACAAAAATAACGTTTTTAATCGGTACAGTATGAGCTGTATGCAGAATATGCATTTTTATGTAAGGTTGAGTAAGTACACCACTAGACAAAGAAATCGCAAAAAATTATATTTTGTAATACGTCCAATAAGTCTAAAATAAAGACTCACTGTGAATCATTCCGTAAACATTTATACCTAACATATGTATTCAAATCCAACCTAATTCTGACATAAATCAGAATTATCCTGTTGTCATCGTCGAAAAACGTTTAATATATTACATGTGCGTGTACGTAATTCCTTATATATTGTATAACATTTCCGTTAATGTTCCGAACCTAATATTTTAACATTTAGGAAAACTATCGTTTACCGACGATGACATCATTTCTGTACATTAAAAATGTGGGTGTTGCAACGCCATGGCATGCAAGACAGTGTAAATGTTTGCACGTAAGTTTGTACAGAACACTCGATGTATCGCCGATATATGGGTCAGTGTGTTAGCTTGTTCATAATAGTTATGTAATCAGTATTAGGTAATTGTGAACTAATTTCTGAGTAACATTTTGTTTAGTTCTTACCTTTAAAAAGTATCATGATTTGGCTGCTATGTATGGATGTTTATGTACATACGTACCTATGCATATATAGCTATGTATATACGTTGGTACGTTACTCATACCCTCTCATCATATAGTTTATTATCCAGATTAACACATATGCTACTTATTATCACAGAAAAAGTTAGTGTTCTCGAGGGATCGATCGAGAGATCTCTATCTCTATATCGGCGTAAACTAGTAGATCCATAAATTCAAAATACAGATTTGGGTGGAAGAAACCTTTGTAAGCTTGAACAAAACAAAAAAATTAAATGAAAAAAAAAACATCTTATTTACTCATCGCATTTCGCGTCGCTCATCTGAAGCATTATTAATACGTTCTTCTCATCTCTTTATCTGCACTTGATCTAAAATAATCTTCAAACAGGGAGACATTCAATCATAACCAATCTTCTATGGTCAATATATATCCTAAATCAATGCTGGCGCCATGTTAATGCGCTCGTCTATGCCGTGACGGCGCATACGCATCCAATTTATATTAGGCTCTTTGATGTACTTTGTTAGGAATATCCTAACAGGAATGCTTTCATAGTCGCGGTCGTGGGTAATTACCTGAGTAGGTTTCTAGATATTGTATGAGTAAACGCTAGAATTCTATGCATAAATTACCTCGAAAGTTAAAGACCTATTCACTAGATTTGAAGTTAACGCGCTTTTGAGCTCCTTTGTAAGTATAAGCCAGATAAATTTCTACGTAATGTTTTATCGATATTTCAATGGAGACCCCTATCGAGTACTGAGGCTTTTAGATTTCTAAGACATTTTATGAATGTCAATAGCTTGATAGAAAAACGACCAATGGGATAAATCTTTCGACTGTTCGAGAGTGTTTCATGAAATGAAAGAATATCGCGGTGTAGGACACCATTAATAACATTCTTATTTAATGTTTATGACTTACCTAATTGCTTAATAGGGTAACCCATCTCAGTGGAATGAACATTTAAAAACCGGCCAAGTGCGTGTCGGGCCACGCGCAGTGTAGGGTTCCGTAGTTGCGTATGAGAACTTTGAGTTAACACTGTTCACACTCGTACCTCACAGTTTAACGACCAAAAACATCTAACAATGAAAATAGTATGAAATTTTACAGTTTATAAGTTGGTTTCCTATAACTTTTTAGTTTGTACTTAGTATTCAGCTCTGATAGTTTTCCTTTCAACTTCAGTATATATACTTCTGCTGTAATTTTTTTCACGTGTCTATATATAACCGTTTAGCAGGTAGAGGGGGGGGGGGGGGGGACACTTCCTCCCCCACGTTAAGCCTAAACCTTCAAATATGCCTTGTCCGGTCGTATGTACGAAATTTGGTTGAGATTGGCTTAACTGTTGTAAAACTAAAACCAAACTATGTTTGTATGGGATTTCGGCTTAACGTGGGACTCTTAATTAACGATCGTTAATAATATCTGCAATTAGGAACAAAGCTTTTACAAAACAATATATGTAAATAAAAGATTTATGACCTACTTGCTGGTAGAGTAAAACGTTAAGAGTCGTAGCTGGTTCTTGAACATATCTATACCAATATTATAAAGAGAAACGATTTGATTTTTTTTTGTTTCAATTGAATAAGCGCCATCATCATCATCATTTCGTGTAGATGACACGGTCAGTCGACCATGCACACCTGGGCCTGCACTAGGCTCCGAAACTACTGGACCGATTTACAAAATTTTTTCACCTATAAGCTAATTTCTGCGGGTGTCATAGCTATGACGGACGAAGTCGCGTGAAAATTGCTAGTTAGTAATATGCAGAAACTATATCTGGTTCAACAATGACAACATCGGTTCAGTTTTAGTTTACAATAAAAGTATCTTTCCACTCGGTTTAAAACAAGCATTAACAATACTAAGAAAAATAAACACTTCTCTTACAAGACAATGGTATCATCATTAACTAGTTACAAATATACAGCACCTTGAAACTAGCTTTCGGTGAGATCACTTTGAGTGAAAATAGGCCAGTGCTGCGTAAACAGCTGATGTATTAACTGGCACCGGTGAGATCAGAGTTACGGCATTCTGTTTTGGTTACTGTTTCCTGATAGCTGTTATTTTCTTCGCAAAGCGTATCCCAATACTACATAGTATAAAACAAAGTCGCGTCTCTCCGTCTGTCATTGTTTAGATCTTTAAAACTACGCAGCGGATATTGATGTGTTTTTTTTTAATAGATAGAGTGATTCAAGATGAATGCTTATATGTGTACTAGCTGTTACCCGCGGCTTCGCCCGCGTATTATATAGCCTTTGTCCTTCTCGGTACCCTAACCTATGTGTATGCAAAATTTCATGATGATTGGTTCGTGAAAGCGTTACAAACAAACAAACAAACTCACTTTCGCTTTTATAATATTAGTTGGGATGGGATTACTTGCCCAGGCGCAGCATGCCGGGGCTAGTTTTTTAAAAATAAATAAATATATAGGGACATATCACACAAATTGAGCTAGCCCCACAGTAAGTTGTGAACTTGTGTCGCAGGATACTAACTCAACGATACTATACATATTTTATAATATATACTTATATAGATAAACATCCAAGACCCAGGTCAATATGAAAAAGATCTTTTTCCGTCTTGACCTGACCGGGGATCGAACCCGGGACCCCTGCGTCGCAGGCTAGCGTGTTGACCGCTGCGCCACGGAGCTCGACAAAGAATTATGTTTAGAGCTTAAAATAATCATTAAATAACTTATTATATTTGCAAAATCGTAAAATTACCAGTGTTTCGGAAAGACCACACAATATTTCTGAAAACGAATCGTGTAAAATCTGAATCATTTAAAGTGAAATGGAGTAATTTGAATATTTCCTGCAAAATAGAAATACGAGATAACCGAGCAATTTATACGTAAAAGCCTATTAAATTGTAGAAAATTGTCCATTGAGTGGCCGGCTGCAGCCAATTTACGCTTCATCCGCGGGTGTATTGAATCATTCGCTTGAGCTATGCGCTTGGCCTAAGTCATAAATGAAAAGCGTTGATATCATTTTACTGGGTTGTCTTCCAGGGTATTGTGTGATTAGAAATACCAGTGGAATCTACGGCTTAACAGGAATTACACTGGTATATCCAATCGTACAACACATTCGACAGTTATTTTGTGAGTTTTCACATTCTATCAGAGTTTTGTTCCTAACACCTTGACCTAAGTGATAAAGGAATAGCGTGGTAGTGACTTGACTTGTAGTGATATCTTGTGGTTTGACCCTCAGGTGGGGTAGACGGCTTCCACAAGACTTAACCATTTAGTTGTGCCTTGCAACGTATTTCGTTTTGGGTCAAATCTGCCCTATTGCATTTTCATCTAAACGGAGCGTTGCCTGGTTTGCCTGGGGACGCTTCCTCTTTTTTTGGGAACGCAGAGCGTGTGGCCGAATCACATCAGCGTTTTTGTGGTCGAAGCGGTCGTTCCCTGTCTGTCGTCCACTTTCCTAAGTTAACGGTATAGCTAATAATTAGTAAACGCTAGCGCCTTTACTTCGGGCCGTATTTTAATGTTATCCTCGTCTTCATTCAAATTCCCTATTACTCAATTGCAGCCACTTATCTCGTTTCTGCGTTGACAACGAGATGAGCCCAAAAATAGATATCTATTAGACAATTTTCACCAGAGGGCTAGATTTAGCTCTACTTAGTCTTTTCTTATTGTAAGTTATTTGGCAATACATTGCTATAAAAACAGAATATTATACCGAGGGGAGATAAACTGAGGTTATTGAGCCATAGGAAATATTGTGACAAAGAACTATGACACCGGTCGGGCTTCAATAGTTTTCAAAAGAAGCTTTTATATTTTAGTCTTTTGATAACGAAATATTTGACGTTGCATAAAATGTAAAGTGGATTTTTTTAATTGTAACCAAAAATGTAGAAAAGTAACCTGATTTTTCCATAACTTATTAATAATTAGAGTCCCTTGTTGTCAAATCATGGTACCGTTTGCTATACAAAATTCTACAACATATTTTTTGTTCGCAGCCTACCCCTCCCAAGAAGCCTCCCCGAAGAAACCTGTCGGTGTCCCCCACCCACGCTAATTCCCCGTCGTCAGGCTATAGCTATGAGCTGAGGCCACACGCGAGGAGTCAGGACGATTTGGACGATATACAGGTAAACAGAAAACAAAGTGAAGGTATATAACTTTAAGACCTATTCTTGTGCAAGAATTACAATAATATATAGGACTACCAGCTTCATCACCCTAGACATATCAATAAAATCAGCCTGTTATTTAGGCTTGATTCTTCTGGGCGATTCTGTAATTTGTGAGTTAGTGAGCAGTTCAGATAGTTCTATTTCTGCTTTTAGGAATATTGTTCTCTCTGTTTACCTTTAAAATTTCTTTCCAGACTGTCCACTTTTCAAAGAAATGGAAGAGATAAGAACCGCCTAAATTAAAAGCTGATGTAGTTATTCTATTGCCTCATAAGATTTAAAATTGTTACTTCATTTCTACCATGTCTGACGTTGCGTTCTCATTGTTGCAGGGTGCTAAACACTACCTCAAACACGGTCGCTCCGTCGATCAGTATGTCGACGGCAAGCTCTCGTACTCCGAATACGAGGACCACCACTCCCCCAGAATAGCCCCAGTCCCAAACCCACGGCCCAGCCTCAAAAACCGCACACAACCTGTTGCCATCACGGCTATGTATGAAAACGTGGTCATAAAAGAACAAAATCCACGAAGGAAATTAAGAAGAAATAATTTTGGACCTCAGAACGAGGGTTATGACAACAGAATGAACGATAACAGGGTTAGAAAGTACTCTAACCAAGAAAGGTCTTCCTTAGAAAGTTTATTAGATGACCAATCAATGAATAGTCCGAGCGACTGTGAGCGGTATTACGATGGGCATAGAGCGGATGTTCCCTTGTCCCCGACACATTATGACCAACCCCCCACTCCTGACCATCCCCCTCCTTCAGCCAAGCAAGCAGAGAACAGCATACACGAAAGGATCAGACCGCTAAGTCAGGTTAGTCCTGATTGAACTTTTGTAGAGTTTGCACGCTAGAACTCACTTCTATCTGTCTGTATTGACATTATGGGCTGATTTTTCAAAAATTTTATTATCAATAATAATTTGTAATCCTACGTCCAGTAAGTTCAAAACTGGATTGAAAAGTCAGCCATTATTTTTGGCTATTAGTTGAAACTTGTACACCTTATTTAGATACACATTGCCTACTTATTTGCACAAAATCTTATGACATTTGTTAGGGCTCAAACAGGGACATTAGTCTTGTCTTCCAATAGTAATGCTCTCGTATAGACCGAATCAAACATGGCGGCTCGGATATTAGCTGCGAGCTGCGCAGTACGCGCCCCGCCTCCCCGCGCGCACATCGCTGAACCTAATATATATTCTGTACCAGTGGCGGCTCGTGACTAAAAGACCTGCCGGCCTATTTACTAACTCGGATGACAGGTGTCGATGCCTATCGATCTAGGATTTGCTGATACAATGCGGTTTTTGTATTCCAAATAAAAATTTCGAGCAAGCAAAACCCGCATTGTAACTGTAAATTCTAAATTGATAGGCATCGACACCTGTCATCCGAGTTAGTAAATAAGGGGGCTGGTGGTGCACATCATAAAACATGCCTAAACAATATGGATAATTTCTATATGCTAAAATAATTTTCTCTTTTATTTAGATAGGCATTTTTACTTACATTACTTAATGTATGATACCTAATAAGATAAATAAGTAAAACAAAACATAAAAACAGCTAAAGTAAAACACGAACACATACAAACGTAAGACAATTTACGCGAAAACTACCTAATCCGAACATTTCCGAACGTCGGCGTTCGTCCCGCGTCGGGCCCAGTGCGGCGCACGAGATTTCGCTAAACTTCCATACTAATCTTCCGTCTCACGCGCCAGGCGTTTCGTCGCCTTCTCAATAGTAGCTGTATGGGCTCGCTGCGTGCGCTAAGAGCGGGCGCACAGCAAAATATTTTGTCAAGCGAAAATAATACTTATAATGTTACATACATGACTGATTATCATTTGACAAAAAATTATATATTTTTACGTAAAACTGCTTATTTATTTTTATATCTATGTAATATTTTTGTTTATATATTAAAGCTTAAACTGGTAGTGCCCCGCACGAGTGCACTTAAGGGGGAGCCGCCACTGTTCTGTACTGCGCATCGACTCTCGCGATGTTCCGAGCCGCCATAAAGTTTGACTCATAACTGTAGCAAGAAATTGGAGTATCAAGTTAATTAGTCCCGATTTTCTAAAATTAAAAATACCATATATAAAGTCTTTTCATGTTACTAACTATTCAAAAACCTCCCTCTAATCTGTCTGCATGGAATAATTTTTATTTAAATTTTATTTTTGTCAATTATTTTTTAAAACTTTCAGCTGATAATGGAGGTTGTAGAAGAAATAAGAATTAGGAAAAAATCGCAGGGTGATATTACGAATAGTTGATAGATTTTTTCATATAAAGTACCTATATTATGCAGTGTATTGCTTTAAATGTTGCATTATTTAAAATGGGAATCTCCCCATTAAAAACATCGAAAACTTACACCTTTGGAATTATAACTTCTATATTTTATAGATTAAAATAGCATTTCGATTAAAATATTGCAACATTTAAAAGCAACATATATTATGTTAGACTAGTCTGTATGTTTTGCTTTTGGTGCTCTGAAGTTGTGGTTATCGAGAAAAAATATATTGTTATCATATTATAATTGTTTATAGCATATACTATGATTACATTTTGTATAGGGTGCTAATATTTCTAAGATATAGTACGTTTTACTTTAACGATTCATATAAAAGTCAGGAGAATTTAAAAAAATGATTTTTTATCTATTCATTGATTATGTTTTATTGAAAAGACATTATTTGCTTTTATTTTGTGTAAATAAAGATTTTCATTACCAACATGACAGTATCTTTAAAACGTAAAAATAAAACTATATTTTAGACTGTAAGTTGTAAAAAATGAAGTATTATTTCTATAGTATTGTAAAGACTTGCAATGTCGAAGTTATTACAAAATAGACTGAAGAAATGTATAAACGTTCCAAAATAATTTAATTGGCTTTTTCTTTTACTTTTATTGTTTTTTTCTGTATTATTTAAGATTTATTTAGTCACCTGACGTAAATAAACTACTTACTTATGTGGATGATTTTGTTTTATTTTCTGTTTATTGAATTATTTTTATTATAGTAGATTTTCTTACAACTTTTTTTATTTATTTATCTTTAATGTTGTTCGTTAGAAGCGCAAAAATCGCTAGAAAAGCTGGGTGCGTTTACAACTACAGTCAACTTGTTTCAAATACAAGGCCGATCCTTCCGTACTTACCAAACACCTATATTTTCCATTTTTGGCGCTTTAAAATGATTTTGACCAATTTAAGTATAATCAGAGAATGTTTAGGCGTGACAATTTATAAATTGATTTTAGGTAAAAGTTGCTTCCCATCTATATTGTTTTAGTAAAATAAATTTTGAAGATAACCCTGTGTAATCTGACAATAAAAAAAAACTACAAGCCTATAGACAGAATAGACTAGTAGAGTGGATGCCGCTTGAAAATAATAAGAGATGATGCAAGGACCTAGAACCTACTTTTGTGGTGGGGGCATTCATCTCTTCAGGTGAAAGTATTCGGAATACTGGGAGTCAATTTTTGAACTAATAGAATCAATCCACCACTCGTTGTGACGTCAGCACTCGGTTCGTATTCACATGTGAATAAAATCAACGAGCGTGCCTGTTTTTACGTATTTTTGAACCGTGCGAATGGTTCTATTGCTTAGAGTTGCCATTTTAGGTACAGTGTCTTTTGAATTTGATTGTCTTTAGGCAATTGTTTTTCGTAATCTTCTTTCGTAGAAAAACCAGTTTAATATGAACAAGATGATACTAAAGACGAAGTCTTCTCAGTAAATGGCGTAATAAAAATAAAATTGCGAATTGTACAAAAGCCTTCTTATTTCTTAATTATGTTTTCTGATTTTATTAACGCAGTGACTAAGGCACATCTAGGGGGGTTTTTATTGCAATTTCTTTTAAAATCTTAATTTTTTTCATGTAGGTGTAAGGAATTTCTTATTTTTTAAAAGGCAAGGCTGCAATCGGATCGGAAACAAATCGGACGTATATTCCCACTTTTTGTAGACAGTTGTGGCAAAAACGCTAGGATATAAGGACGAGAATTTAAATAAAAATAAAAAAATTTGGTCAAAGTTGAATTTGACATTTTGCACGTCATTTACTGAGAAGACTTCGTCTTTAGTATCATCTTGTTCATATTTAACTGGTTTTTCTACGAAAGAAGATTACGAAAAACAATTGCCTAAAGACAATCAAATTCCAAAGACACTGTACCTAAAATTGCAACCCTGTCCGATTGTCGGAATGAAAATCGGACGTGTATTCCCAGCTTAAGCTACTAGTTTTTCTGTGCATTCAATTATTCTGGCAACCGTAACAATTTTTTTTTGCTGGCAACTCTAAGCAATAGAACCATTCGCTCGGTTCAAAATACGTAAAAACTGGCCCGCTCGTTGATTTTATTCACATGTGAATACGAACCGAGTGCTGATGTCACAACGAGTGGTGGATTGATTCTATTAGTTCAAAAATTGACTCCCAGAACCCAGAGCGGAACGAGCGAGGGATTCAGAGTATGTTGGCCAAAGTGCCTAAAGTAAAAATAGCACGTTAGTCCAGAGACGACACATGCTGTTTTTCATCATGCCTCTAAGAGGAAACCAAATTTCCTATTATATTGAATGAACTCTAGCAGAAAATAAATATATTAAAAAATAATTATTGGTGATTGACCACAATGACCCATGTCATATCCATATGAATTAGTAATTCGCTGTGTACTTCACATTCCTACATGGGGGTTCCTGCGAGTAGGAATGCAACTTTGATTATAGCAGTTGAATACGATTTCCATAAGCAGTTCCTAATCCTAACCTAATGGTTAGGATCAATTAGGATCAGATAATTATATCTGCAGGCCTATTTGCTAACTTTTGACAGCTACGGTGTACATCATTTTCATGGTAACTTCAATATTCATTACTGCTTTGGTCTGAATGACTATTTTTATTTAAGATATGAAAATCGTAATGGATGCTTAAGTGACAATAAAATCGTTGTACACCGAGTTAGCAAATCGGCCTGCTGCCCCCTTATTTATTAACTCGTATGACAGGTGTCGATGCCTATCAATCTAGAATTTACAGTTACAATGCGGGTTTTGCTTGCTCGAAATTTTTATTTGGAATACAAAAACCGCATTGTAACAGCAAATCCTAGATTGATAGGCATCGACATCTGTCATCCGAGTTAGTAAATACGGGCTGCGGGCCTATTTGCTAACTTTTGACAGCTACGGTGTACATCATTTTCATGGTAACTTCAATATTCATTACAGCTTCGGTATGAATGACTATTTTTATTTATGATATGCAAACCGTAATGGATGCTAAAGTGACAATCAAATCGTTGTACACCGAGTTAGCAAATCGGCCTGCTGCCCCCCTATTTACTAACTCGGATGACAGGTGTCGATGCCTATCAATCTAGAATTTACAATTACAATGCGGGTTTTGCTTGCTCGAACTTTTTATTTGAAATACAAAAACCGCATTGTAACAGCAAATCCTAGATTGATAGGCATCGACACCTGTCATCCGAGTTAGTAAATAGGCCGGCTGGTCGTCACAGCGTAAGGATAAGCTATTTCACGGAGAAAATTAGCGCTGCTTACAATATCGTGTTAAATGTTACTTTTTGTTAAAATGTTGATGTTTTTATGGAATGAAATATCAACAATACGCCTAGAATATACCCCTATATTCTACAAACCACAACAAAACCCCCGTTTTGTTGTGGTAACAGTGCTGTACATATCGCTTTATAAAAAGCTAGGTAACTACGAAATATAAGCTTAGTAGCAATGTATCTAGTAGTAATTATGTTAGTTCGTGTTATACATTTTGATTATAGGTATATTAGCTAAAGTTAAATAAGGAAATCACTTCAACTCCAAACCCCAAATTAAACCAGGTAAAATTATTTTTGTTAAATATTGAAAAGGCAAAATTAATATAGTGAATGAAAATTAATCTTTTTTTACTAAATTGACTGGCTAGAAATTTGTTTGATATGCCAATTATTCCCTAAGGTTATCCAATTTTTACTGGAGGTCGATATTTTTCGCCCCAAAATGCACTGCATACTAAATTTTATCGAAATCGTTAAGGTAAATATCAATTAGATAGAATATAAGCAACATTGCAAGTTTTACTCGATTGGACATGAATTAAAAATCATATTAAATTATAGGTACCTATAATACAAGTATATATTTGTTATTCGTAGAAGAACATTGTTATTGCACAATAAACTTACAACTCATGGATGCAAACATTGAAGTCTGAGCTGAAAAGGTAAACGCCTATAAAATCGTCAGAGCAATGAAACAAACATCTGTGTTTTGCTCAAAACTGAAGGCACTGATTACGAATACCTACTCTAGTTAAAATCTTACTAATCTAATAGTCTTCAGAATCAGGTTCTTTCTAGTTATGGTAGAATGGGGCTCAAGCTGTTGGATGACACGTATTTTATTGTTCTACTAAAATTTACTTAATATGCTCTACAACTCTACTACATATTCCTAACGAAAAATACCAGTACCCAGTTCTTACCTAATTCAAGAGCAAAATGAAACATTCCTTGTTAAATAATTAGACGCCATCCATATACAGCTTCGCACACGGCTCTAGAGTTCCAGACATTCTTGGCAAATTCTTACCTTCGTAATGAAACATGCTACACTCCTTAAATGGAGACGACGAGCAAGTCTAGCTAGGCGTTTACAATCGTAGGATCCTTCCATCAGTCACGATTTATTTTTATAAGTAAATTAGTTCTTATTCTTTTAAATTATATCTATGGGTTGGGTGGGTTGACAACGTAGACGGTTCAGGGGTGGTTCAAGGCACAGATTAAAAAAATAAATGGTTCAAGGAGCTCAGCGCCCCCTAATAAAATAGATAAGTAATCTATGTTTTTTTTGGGAAAAGCATCAGGGAAGATTTCGTGCACATTTATTAAAGCGAATGAAGAAAATAGAATCATTTTATGGGAAACTTATGTTAAAGTTAGGATCGTACCACGGCGCAACTATGTCTATATACTCCGTGGATCATACAGTGACAGCGTCTTCACCTAATTCTTTACTATATTTATTACCCAACAGGTCTACTAGAGCCCTGCGCGATACAATCATGTTTTATCTAAGTTTTGACTCTTTTAAAGAATTTTCGAAAAAATGCCAAGGCTAACTTATTATATTTTCGGGAGTTAAATACCAAACAGTTCCTTGTAAAATAATTAAGTCTCGCACAGCGTCCCACGAATCTTCTTGTCTTTTTACCTTGGTAATAAAATATGCTACACTCATGGAGATGAGTTGAGTCTAGCTAGGCAATTTTAGGGTTCCGTAGTAAACAAGGAACCCTTTTAGTTTCGCCATGTCTGTCTGTCTGTCTGTCCGTCCGCGGTTTTACGCAGAGACTTTAAGTACTAGAAAGCTGTAATTTTTTATGGGTATGTATATTAATCATGGCAAAAAAGTGGTATAGAATAAAAACTTGAAAAAAAAATTTTTTTTAGGGTAGCTCCCATACAAGTAAAGTGGGGGAGTATTTTTTTTTCTCTATTTACCCATCGTGTGGGGTATCGTTAAATAGGTCTTTCAAAAATATTGTGAGGTTGAGAACACCATTTTTTTAATAAGGGCTCCGTTTCCGAAATATTTGGTTTTAAAGTGCGAATTTTTGTTAGAGGTAAGTGTCCCCCCCCTCTATCTGCTAAACGGTTATATATAGATACGTGAAAAAAATTACAGCAGTAGCATATATACTGAAGTTGAAGGGAAAACTATCAGAGCTGAGTAGTAAGTACAAACTAAAAAGTTATAGGCAACCAACTTATAAACTGTAAAATTTCATACTATTTTCATTGTTAGATGTTTTTGGTCGTTAAACTGTAAGATGCGAGTGTGAATAGTGTGAACTCAAAGTTGTCATTCGCAACTACGGAACCCTACACTGCGCGTGGCCCGACACGCACTTGGCCGGTTTTTATTTAGATGAGACAAGCTTTCGCTTGCGTCTCCGCTCGCGTTAATGTCGATCCCTCGGGAACAGAACTTTGTTCCGGGATGAAAGGTAGCCTATGTCCTCCGTACTCCAGACAACGTGGAGGGAGGAGAACGTGGATCGGTTCAGTACATAAGGCGTGAAAGCGCAGCAAACAAACAAGCTCACGTTCGCATTAATAATATTAGTTGGGATTGGGATGGGATAGTGTGGAGAGCTACTAATGAAGAGATGTTAATTACTTGACGTAAATCGTGAAAGGTTCCACGTAAAAAAATAAGTATAAACTCGAAACAAAATATCAAGGTCTAGATTCCACAATGCAAGATGACTTCAATCTTTTTTTATGGCATAGGACGGCAAACGTGCAAGCGGGTCACCTGATGGAAAGTGATGCTGCGTATCTCGGTTTATGAGACTGCTGCTCATGGACTTATGCAACACCAGGGTGTAACACGAGCGTTGCCGGCCTTTTATTTTTCCCTCCCCAGAGGGGAGAGGGGACAGGCCTATGGGCCTCCGGCTCTCTAACTCACCAAACGAAGCATAGAAGTTGTAAAGCAGCTACTCAAACGTCGATTTTCTGTGCGAGTGTAGTACTTCCCCGGACGCGCCGGCCCATTCATGCTACTAGCAAAAGTGATTTACTTACTACCACAAAGAAATCAAATCAAATCTCATGTAATTTGATATTTTTAGCATGATTTTTTTTAATCTATGATTTTTTGGGTCAATTAATTCCTTACTCTTTTGTTTTTACAAATAATAACCATCTGAACTTTTGGGTGATGTATATATTATGCCTCTTACAGGGCCGTAGGAATGGCCGATAAAAAAATCAAATCCAAGAACAAGAAAAAGATAATTTTTACCCTTTGGGTTACGGAACCCAATGGGTAAAAACGGAATGCTATTCACGAGACTTCACTGTCCGTCCGTCAGTCTGTCTGTCTCGTAAACCCTGATAGGACAGTTGAAATTTTCACGTATATGATGTACCTATTTTTGTTGACTTCCAAACATTTTTGAGTTTGAGAGTAGCGTAAGAGAGGGTTAGCAAACTATTTTTAAGTTCATTAGGTACATACACTAAGTACCTACCTACTTACTTAAAATTTTCAACCATTTTGGTATCAGCTTTATTTCATTGAATTTAAATTTAACGTTTATTCTATTCTAGATATAGGTATTCACCTACATTCTTTGTAATCTGGGGAGGCTCGACGAGATCAAGGCTAGGAAACCCTGGTCGTAGACAATTACCCTCGGGTATTACTGCATTACTTATAGGTATATCAAAATAAGTATCCAGATAGAAAGCACATCGATAAGCGACACAAAAATCTACAAAAAGAATAATTGTCTATTTTATTACTCTATCATCAGAGAAGCTATCTATTCTCAGTTCCATATGAAGCTTCGGAGTCCGTTGAAGAGGACATGAATTCTTAAATATTTAGATAATATCGATATTTCGATGATTAATTCGGGCCAGACAAATAAAATCAAAGAGCATTGATACACAAATAATATGGGCCAGTATTTTATAACTCAACCTATTTCAATAGCGACCGAGTTTGTTTATAGACATAAAAATTGATGCAATAAATAGGCCACAGACGGAACAAATGATCTAAATAAGCGTAGAAATATTATAGATCGATTTATCATTTCAATAATATATGTATGTAGGTATGTAGTTATGTCACAGAATTAATATGGTTGTTATGTCTTAATATGTAGATGTTCAATATAAAATGATTCAGGCGTTACTATGCAGAAGTCAATCAAAGTGATTTTTAATGAGGTAGGTAGGTAATCAAATCACTTTGTGTATTTCCACCACTTGTAAGTAATTAGATCCATCGAAATTATTTTTTAAATCTATAAATAGCTACTTATACTTAGTACGAATTTAATTAAATTGTTTAAGAATTTAAAAATAGCACTTAAAACGCAGACGATTTTTAAGTGCTATTTTTATGACACGAATTAGAGAGGCTCTGTTAGGTAAAATATGATAATTACCTAGTTACCCGATATTAGCAACTTTGACATCGATGAAAGAAGATATGCCCGAGGTCTACTAAGTATGTAAGTAAATTGTGGTAAGTATAGGTGGTGTAAGTACCTTCTTACCACCAGATCAGGAAATGTGTGAACAGCGCTTAAGGAGCTAAATTCTATTAGAAAACTTATTAATTTATGAAAACGCTGCTTTAACAAAAGGTTCAGTTTTATGCTGGTCTTATACAAAAAACCTTGCTTGTATAAAGCTTCATTCAAAATAGTATCCCTAAATGATAAATGATAATTTTCGCCAGGAACAGTAGTGTAGTTTGATTGTTCTTCTTAACTGACACATTAGAAAAAGTCCCCTACTAAACATAAGTATTTCCTCAAAAGGACGTCCTACTTTTCACAGAACAGTCACGCTTTCAGTCTGAGAGTCTTCAGAGCATTGTGACTAGCTTGTAGTCCGCGAGCGACATTCCGTGCCCTGTGAGTCTATCTTTACTGCTGTCCACACATCATCGTCATCAGGTCTTTTTAGTCTCCACTGCAGGAGCATGACCCTCTCCGTACTACCAGAGACATAATAAGCCGAAGCAGTCAGAGGATTTGGCCTACACTCTCCACACGGGTTAGAAAAGTCTCTGATGTTTGCAAGCTTTGTTTAGCTTGTGTTTCCTTAGTCGCCATCTACGACATCCACCGAAAGACTTGGAGTGGTCCTATTCTACTCTGCTGGGAACCACACGGCAGGATAAGACAACTATTTTTTACCTACTTAATTAGATGATAAGACATCTTTTATTGTAGAATTATAGTATCTATGGTAGTACGGATAAGAGTGACGATAGTGATCTTCTTCAACAGGAATACAAAAGAAGATCAATGCTTCGAGACAGCCAAACGGAAACGGAAGTGAGTCTTCTTCTTCGGGCTGCGTCTGCGGCGTCCGTGGCTAGTGGCGCCACGGACCGCAGCGGCAACACTGATAACTGCGTTGAGGAGTACGTGTGTGATGTTCCTTTCGCTGGTGAGTACTTAGCTTTAGTCACATTTTTGGTATCATTTTTAACTTTCAGGGCTACCTCTATAACTACGATATACGATATACTAGAAGGATTTTCTGCGAGTTAATTAAATAGGTACCTACCTAATTAATTAATAAAAATAATAAACTATGAATTGTTTATTGAGAAGGAATATTTAAACATACTTAGGTACTTTTAACAGAGTGCGCTCTTGTGGTTTATTTACCTATAACGACTTATTTATATGAGTACTTAATAACTATTTTTCAGTCATATATTTTTCCAGTTTGATTTGTCCATTTGTTATGGGCGGCCAATGGCCAATCTAAACCCAGCTTACCTAGTTCTATTAAGAAAAGACTTCTGAGTTTATGATATGAAAAGTATTCTGAGTTTATGATATGAAAAGTATAATGTATGTTATGTAGATGTGCCACGTGTTACTGATGCGTGATCGACGCCTAACTATCCAATTAAAAATCGACACTGAGCCTTAAAAAAACATTTATTATCTTAATTCTTACTCGTTAAAATTTTTCACTTTCACTACTGCGCAAAGGTTTTTCAAACATGTTAAAATAAGTGGTGTTTATTTGGCGCGCGAATTCGGAATTCTGCCGATTTTTCTGTTTGCATTGCAAACATGGCAACACTGTACGCGCCAGTGGGTTGCCAGACTGCAAACAAAGCCCGATGGAAACCGTTGTAGAATGTTTCGACAATATGCCGATAGTTTTACATATTGGTACAAAATTGATTCGTTGAAAAGTTGAATTTAGATGCGGTGTAGTCGGAATTTTAGAATGATTTTTAACAGACTTTATTTCAATATGGAGTGCTGCAAGCTGCAAGTGCCTAAATACTTGGGCGACGTATGTGGGTAGAGGGTAATGTAACCCTACTTGCAAAATTTTGACAGCTGCGGTGTACAACATTTTGATAGCCACTTCAACATCCATTTTAAATTATACATAACTCCGTGATTTATGAACCGATTTGAACATTATTTTCATTTGAAAGGGGGTATTTCCGAATTGGTTCCATTTAAATTGTGATAAAATCGGTTTTGTAGTTGGGTTTAAGTCGATTTTTATATAAAAGATTATCAAATATTGTAAATTGACGTAATTAAATAATGTAATCCATCTGCATAAAAAAGTGCAATATTATAGGTAAAGTAATCTTCATCGCCTGAATTCTGGTGTAAGGACTAAGTATTAGATCATTAAAAAAATACTTTTGTATAAAAAATTGTGACAGCATAGGCCAAATATGCTGTTATTACAATTTTTCATTTAAAAGATGGAATGGGAGAGCTAGTGACGAATATGTGTTGTATTACATAACAAATCTATTATCAGCTTTTAAAAATCTATTTATCACATAAAATAGGTATATGAAAAGGCTGTAAGTTAATTTATAGCTTCTCTTTACATCGCATAGCAATTGCGAATACAGTCATATTCCCAAGAACGTTACGATCGGCTACTAATCATCAACTCATTTCCATCGGAATGCATCAGTAAATTTGTGTTTAGCTATTTAGCTGGTGCTTGGAAACTGACTTTTTACCGACCAATCAATCTCATCTATCATGGGCGTATGCATTTGAGGGTATGGGGGACTTGCTGTGTGTTCTTTCCCGTTCCATATCGTCCATGCGTGTGATTGGTTACATCTAGGGCAGTGTTTCGTAGGTCCTACATCAAACAGCATGTAATTTATAATTATTCATGCTGTAAAATGATTTAGCAACGTTTTCACGTCCGGCCGCCTGCCTAATACCCACTCTCTTTGTGTATGTTTTGCATGATATGTGTATAGTGTAGTGCCTCTGTCTTTTACCCATAGGTAGTCAAAGAGTGATCTTATTCTAATTTGGAAACAACGCGACTACTTTATTGCTCAATAGTAATTTGACCGCGAATTCGTCCGCGTAAATTATAACCTTTTGTCACCCGCATATAAAAGCTTTCTATTGGTAAAATATTTTTGAAAATAGGTCCTGTAGTTTCGGAGCCTATTCAATCCAAACAAACCAATAAATCTTTAGCTTTATTATAAAAGTATAGATAACGATCACATATAGATGTCAATATCTTATTTAGCATCCGACGCATAAACTAATAAAATGTTACAACAAGCGTGTTAAGTACACGCATGTATTTCAAAAATTTCATTATTAAATAATTTCGATTCACGTAAAGCTCTTGATATAACGATTTATCTACTAATTGTATTTTCCGGCCCCCATGTTTAAAAATCTTTAGATACGCCAATGCATCTACTAATGGCTATCAAATGGTTATGTAATGGTTGCTTATTGGTGGAATTCCGTGTCGTTAGCTACTTTAAGGTAGCATATTTAATAGTTATCTTATGCATAACATATCGTAAAGTATGTTATCTACTCTTGATTAGATCATTAATTTAATCAAGATCTTCGTTTAAAATTTTTAATGAAATTAGTTTGGGAAATCATCATTATGGAACATCGAAGTCACCATCATGAGAGATTATGTGCACTGTCAAGTAGCCTTTTAACTTTTAACCGGTGACTTTAATAAACATGAATTTCTTTACATCTTTTCTTTTGTATCTTGTATGTAGTGTGCATATAAAATTTCAAGTCTTCATTTTTCTGAACTCATTGCATCTGCCTAAACCATGAGTAAAGACAGAGCCTAGGTGTATACAACCTAAAGGCCACGTTTAGTTTGTTAGTGGGCTTGTAGGAGGAGAACGGAATCAAAATAGTGATGGGTTGCATTGACTATTGACATGATTCCTCATGCCCTTCCCTTGATCGGCTCTAACGATCCGCGTGGGAAGTGAAGCAGCTGGTAAATTCTACGTTTTTTTTCTTTTATCTTCTTCTTTCTTCTTTTCCTTGCCTTTTCCCACGTCAAGTAGGGTCGGCCCTCCTAATTTTTCTGCGCCATGACATTCTGTCTAGGGTTGTCGGGTCGGGTAGATCCTCTTTTTGTGCGAGACTAGTCATACTGGTGTACCACGTGTATGGTGGGCGCCCTCTGCCTCTTTTTTTCTCTGGCAGGTTTAAGGCCGTCTTTACGACATAAGCATCATCTCTCCTCATTACGTGGCCGTACCATCTGAGACGATTTGCTTTGAGCTTCTCGGCTATGGGGGCCACTTTAAAACTGCCCCGAACGTACTCGTTTCGCACTTTATCCAGCCTCGTGACCCCTGCTGACCACCTTAGCATTTTCATCTCAGCGGTGTGAAGCTTTTGCACATGCGTTTCTTTAACGGGCCAACACTCAGCTCCGTACAAGATCGCTGGTCTCACCGCCATCTTGTAGACCTTTCCTTTTGTGTGGACAGACATGCGAGTATCGCATAGCACTCCTGTTAACAGCCGCCACTTCTGCCAGCCAACGTTAACTCTGTGCGCTACATCTTCCCCCACGCTGCCATTTTCTGTGATGACTGACCCAAGATATTTAAATTGTGTAACTTTTCGGACTGCTTGCATGTCTGGGTAGTAGATAGTAGGCGAGAGGGTATTATTGCCAAATCTGCATTCTAGGTGTTCTGTTTTGGATCGGCTGACTTTTAGTCCTGCTTCTTCCAGCGCATTTACCCACTGGTGTAGTGTGGTCTGCAAGTCTTCAGCTGTGTTTGCTATAAGTGCGATATCGTCCGCATACAAAAGGTTCCAAGGTAGCGGTGCCTGGATGTTCTGGGTTATAAGCTCCATCACGACGTTAAACAGGAGCGGGCTAAGTGCGGACCCCTGGTGCACTCCAACCTTGACTTCAAAAGCCTCGCTAAGGCCCGCTGGACTCTTCACTTTTGTGGTGACATTACAATACATGTCCTGTATCAGTTGCACATAGACTTCGGGCAGGCATTGTGCTCTCAGTGCTTCCCATACCAGCTTTCGCGGGACTCGATCAAACGCCTTCTCTAGGTCTATGAATATGAAGTGCAGGTCTTCTTTGTTCAATTTATATTTGTCGGTAAGCACGCGGATGGTTTGTATTGCATCTGTTGTTGACTTAGAGGGCCGGAAACCAAACTGATTTGGGGATATGGACGAGAGGGTTTGGATGCGTCTGTTAAGTATACGTTCCCATACTTTAAGAGTGTGTGATGTTAATTTAATGCCTCTGTAATTTCCACATTCTGTTACAGCGCCTTTGTTTTTGAAGATAGGAATTAAATAACTGAGGCGCCACGACTCTGGTATCGTTTGGGTTGTTAGGGTAAGGTTAAAAAGTTTTGTGAGCCATGCTATTCCTACTGGGCCCAGCAGTTTCCAGATCTCTGCAGGGATTTCGTCTGGCCCAGTAGCTTTACAGTTCTTCATTTTCTTCACAGCTAGTTTAACCTCGTCTATACTTATCTCCTGTACGGGGCCTTCTACAGGTTTAAGGACGTTTCGGGGTTTGCTAGGAAATTCCTCGTTCATCAGGTCTCTAAAATTTTCATACCATCTGTTTATAATGTCTTTATCCGATGTTAAAAGTATTCCATCCTTGTTTTTGATAAATTTGTTTGTCCTAATATCCTTCGTCGATCTGTGCCTGGATTTTGCAATTTTGAAAATTTCTGCGTCTGATTCTGCAGTATCAATTTTATGGTAGAAACCTTCTCTAGACGTTGCTCTAGCCTGAGCAACAGTTCTTTTCGCTGCTGTCTTTGCTGCTTTGTACCTCTCCCGATCCTCATCCAGTTCTGAAGCCTGCCAGGTTTTGAACACTTGCTTTTTATATGCCACACTTGTTTTGACATTTTCATTCCACCACGACGGATCTTTCACCGTGCTGAGTCTACCTTTGGCTATGCCCAGTTTTGCTGTAGCTTCTCTACGACAATGTTTTTCAAAATTTGCCCACATTGTTTCAGTATTAGTGTAGGTGATTTCTAGGTCTTTTTGTAGGTGTTCCTTTAGCTCTTTTAGGAAAGCATCGCCTTTCGGGCAAGCCAGGTCTTTCCATTTGATTCGGGCTGTTTTATAAGTTATGTTCCTAATAGGCTTGGGTAATGAATATATTCCTACTAGAATTCTATGCTGGGAAGTCAGAGACTCTCCTGGAATAACTTTGCAATCTTTGAAACGCTTTTTCAATGTACTGTCCGCTAGTATAAAGTCTATTTGAGACTTTTTTCCACCACTGTTGTATGTGATCAGGTGGTCCGGTTTCTTCTGGAAGGTAGTGTTAATGATGGTAAGTTCATGTCTTCCTGCAAATTCCAAGATATGTTCCCCTTCTTTATTAGGACTTCCAAAACCGAATCCTCCGTGTACGTTTTTGTATGTAGTATTTGTTTTCCCTACATGACCATTCAAGTCACCCAAAACAAGCCTATTTTACGTTTTTTTTCTTTTATAAATAAATTAATATATACGGACAAATCACACAGATTGAGCTAGCCCCAAAGTAAGTTCGAGACTTGTGTTATGGGATAATAACTCAACGATACTATATTTTATTACATATACATATATAGATAAACATCCAAGACCCAGGTCAATCTGAAAAAGACCGTTTTCGATCTTGACCTGACCGGGTATCGAACCCGGGACCATCCGTGTCGCAGCCTGGCGTGTTGACCGCTGCGTCATGGAGCTCGTCAATTCCAGATCAGCGTAAGATTTAAGCATATGTATATGTAAAATAAAAAGTAAGTGTGAGCTACAATATTGTAAAAGGCCGAGGCTCACTGTGGGGAATGAAGGTGTTCGGAATCGTAATGTACATCTTCCTGGCACAGCTTTGATCTCAAGTCAGTCTAACTGTACTTGGCCTTTCACTGCAATTCGGTGTTCAATCAACAGCTAGCACTTACAAGATTCGAGACATGCAACGCGTGATAAGTTTCCGAGTGCTGTGCGAGTAATCACACTGAATAGCCATTGAACACGACTCACGGACTGACGGGAAGAAAAGTGTGCATAAAACTGTTGGTTACTGGTCTTTTAAACGGGTTTTATTTCGTCACGAGTCATCATGATTAGATAGTATACATTGTAGTCCCCCGTTGCTTATTATCTGACTGGCCATTTACCATAACGCTAATCTTAAAAACTTTTGTACTCCAAAATTATGCATTATATTAACGACTAGCAGCCCTACCCGACTGCGCCCGGGCATGTTTTATACCTTAAAACCTTCCTCGTGAATCACTCTATCTATTGGTGAAAACCGTATGAAAATCAGTGGAGTAGTTTTTGAGTTTATCGCGAACAAACAGACAGACAGACAGACAAACGCGGCGGAGGACTTTGTTTTATAATATGTAGTGATAAGAGAGCATATCATGTAATAAACAGGGTATCTTATAGAGATGGTTCAGGGCGGAGATTTGTCCTAAAGGATACAAAAAATAATTTAAACAAAAAATACCCGACTTCAATCTGAATATCCCTCGATTTCCCTAGGATATTATCATGCGATCCTGGTTTTGTTATTATGGGACCACCCTCGAAATATTTCGAAGGTGGCCCCATGATTAAGTTATATATGTCATGTCCATAACTGTTTATTTTATGTTAACTTTTATTTTGATGCCTGAGACAAATTAATAAAAAAATAAAATAAAAAAAAAAACATATATACGGTCGAATTGAGAGATCTCGTCCTTTTTTTAAAGTCGGTTAAAAAATGTCGAAAGAACCATGACATCGATTTTAGAGAAAAAAAAAACTGCAATGATGGATATTCTAGAAGATGCACACAGATATCGGCATCACATATTTTAAAGGTAAATAGACAAAATGGACATTTTCAAATTACCCTTTAGCAATCGCATGTACTTAATTTTGACCCACAACAGAGCACAAGTACAATTAGAATGGAAATTATTTACGTCGAAATAATGAGATAGGCGTGATTAGCACGTTAAAGTGGCCGTTAAAATGCTGCTGCTATGCTTTGCTTGGAATTTTCCGTAAAAAGCGCGGAATGCTTGGAGCTTATATAGTCAAAAGCTTGGAGTAATTGACAAATAAAAATTCTTGTTTTTTGTATAAAAGCTTTACTTAGTCTTGGTGAAATATTTTAGCTCAAACGCTAACTTGTGACTAGCAATTTTGTTTAATCAAAAATAAGACTTATGAATTTAGAGTTTTAGTCAAAATGAGTGTTTAAAAAGGTACAATTGTTGGATTTAAAGTTATGAGCATTGTCTTCAACAAAAGAGATAAAGAAGATATTTTTGGTTCCATCAAGATTCTGAAATTCAATTAATACCTGTAAATCGAAAAAAAAGCCCAAAATTCACGAATTATGGAAAAAAGCAACTTGAAACTATAATAACAATATTACTACAGATACATACTTTGCTAGGAATTTTCCATTTATTAAGCATTATTAGATTCCTTTGGCAGCTTGGAAAGTCTGACAGTATTGTTAAGAAAAAGACATACAAGATATTAAAAAAATACATCGTATCTGCTTTTGTCTAAGCGTCATCTTAGTGCCTCTAACTTCGAATGGTACCAATATGTTTGTACTTACGTTTTATTACATTTCGTGTGCCATTAGATGCTAGTACGTCATTTATTTCTCCTCTGATTGCCTTTTTTACGCTCCCAAACGTGACCAGCTGACCGAAACATTGAGTTATACGGCCAGAATTGAATTTACTTGCTTTAAAATTTACTCTAATTTATATTTCTGTGCAGTAGTTTGGTAGGACTGGTCTTTTTTGTCACTTTCATATCACATACCTACATATTTATTTAAACACTTGTTACTTCGTTGGAACGCTAAGCAAGCAGCTTCATGAAATCATGGAGCATGTTTCTGACGCATGGTAATCGTGACGTGTAGTGATAATATCATGTCGGTATTGGAGACAAGTTTTTTCTTTTATTTGTGCTTATCGTTTTACTTAATTTATTAATTATGTATTACCTTTTTGTTACTTTTACTATACTTTTATCGTAGGTTTGATATAACTTTCAGGATAATATCTTCGATCGCCTAATAATGTTGACATGCATTTGTGGCAAGATCCATTTTCTAATGTTTTGTAAGCGAATAATAGAATTTGTCAATAAATAAGGGCAAACCCTGCCCGTATATTTTGATTTGTAATGTCATCTCCATACTCGGTAATTTCAACTCAATGGCTCGATCATGGGAATGTGGCATAGTGTGGCGCAACACTGCAACTTTTATAGCCGACTTGCATGAAAGGTCATCAACCCAACCTTGCTGAAGTAATAAAAACGTAATTTTCGATTGTTTATCTCCTGCTATATAAAAAACCTCAATTTCTTTTGTTATTTTGATTTTATTGCCAAGTACAGTAAGGAAGTAAAATATTTCATTGCGTTTAAAGTAAAATGTATTCGCCTTGGAATTATCAAGTGACTTTATTATCAAAAACCGGCCAAGTGCGTGTCGGGCCACGCGCAGTGTAGGGTTCCGTAGTTGCGAATGACAACTTTGAGTTCACACTATTCACACTCGCACCATACAGTTTAACGACCAAAAACATCTAACAATGAAAATAGTATGAAATTTTACAGTTTATACGTTGGTTGCCTATAACTTTTTAGTTTGTACTTAGTACTCAGCTCTGATAGTTTTCCTTTAAACTTCAGTATATATATTACTGCTGTAATTTTTTTCACGTATCTATATATAACCGTTTAGCAGATAGAGGGGGGGGACACTTACCTCTAACGAAAATTCGCACTTTAAAACCAAATATTTCGGAAACGGATCCCTAAATCGAAAAATGGTGTTCTCAACCTCACAATATTTTTGAAAGACCTATTTAACGATACCCCACACGATGGGTAAATAGAGAAAAAAAAAATACTCCCCCAGTTTACTTGTATGGGAGCTACCATAAAAAAAAAATTTTTTCAAGTTTTTATTCTACCACTTTTTTGCCATGATAAATATACATACCCATACCAAATTACAGCTTTCTAGTACTTATAGTCTCTGCGTAAAACCGCGGACGGACAGACAGACAGACAGACATGGCGAAACTATAAGGGTTCCTTGTTTACTACGGAACCCTAAAAATGTAGGACCGACATTAATTGGACTGTAATGCTTATGAACTTATTTTTAAAAAAATCGTTGTAACTTAATTCTCTTTACCTTTTTTAAGTACCTTTAGTTCTTTAAATTCCGTAAATGTCGCGATTATGTTACTAAATTGGTGCTAAATATTATATTATGAGTACAGTACCCAGTTTTGTCTGGCTGTGACTTAATGAATATCTCACAATAAATTAGGAAAATGCTGCTGATGAAACAACCTTTCGCAACTTAGCTTCTGATGTAAAATAATCGGGAACGTCACATCTTATATCTAGAAATGAAATACTTTTTGTATTTCATTCAAATTTGAATGATAAGGATCACTTTTTTAAAATAATCTATTCCTTCTTGTTATTATTTTATTATAATTGCAAAATCGACAAATCGACTTGTGTTCTGGAAAGACTACTGCAAAAAAGATCAGCCTAGCGTGGCCCCCCATGCCTGATGAAACTCATTATTTCATTTTATATATTGTTTTATTATACCTTTTTAGACGATAGCTTGAAACTTTTGAAAAGGCACCAAATAGACAATTAAAATCTCATCAAACAAAACTTAAGTCAACAATAAACATTAAGCTGTCTTACCCCGAAGCTGAGATGCTATCCATAAGTCAAGTGGATAAGGTCATGTACCTATAGTCATTAAATAAATATTGCATCATGCATAATCCGATGAGAACCCAACTTCCTTTCGTTCGTTTTATGCTCTATGTTCACATATAACGACATATTTTTCATTGTGGTTGAGCCACACTACCGGTGAAATTCACTTTTTCTCAAACATGCTCGGAAATGTAGGCATTACTGTAGTAAAAAGAAGACCGGAAGTTTGTAATTCTTGGCTCATTCATCGCATTGCCGGCCTAGGCCAGGAAATAAGTATGAAAATTACTTCCCGGCCGCTGCTCAAAACTTTTTAATTAATCTATGTCACTTGTCATACAGCCAGTTTACTACCACTGCATTTTTAAAAAATGCATATAATACGTGAATATAACTACAATTTCATTAAAATATCGATATGTGATCATACGAAAATATGCTTAATTTTCGTTGCGAGAGAAGAAAACAATAATCTATGATCTATTAAATTTTTTGTGAAAAATATGACTGGGCTCTATGGGCATTGTTTCCTTTGCTGGAATTGACAACTGAAAATAAAAAAATTAAAAACTCGGGAGATCTGTTATTTTCACTATACCCGTAGTGATTAACGCCACTGCCGAAAAACTGCCTTTACGGATTTTAGGGCATAGAACACACGTCAATTGACTTTGAATTTATGGCCCCCCATAGAAACTCAAAAGGAATTGTATGGCATTTTTTTCATTTTCACCCTCACTCCATTATTTGTCTATGATCCTTATTGCCTAGAGAAAACATATGGCAGTCGGTCGTCTGATACTAGTAATAGTATCTTCTTCGTAGTTTGTGATTAACGCTTTGCAGTAATTGATTGACATTGATTGTTTTCGGTAAATATGTGCAAAGTTGGTTATTTATTCGAAATGAAACGGTTCAAAATGAGTTTTAGTGATGAAAGCAACACTGCAATGGATTTTAAGTACCTACTTCGCCTAATTTGAAACTTGAAAGTGGAAAAATTACTACCGGCAAATACCTAGTAAGGGGAAATATTTAAGGCATGTAAGTTTATGTGTAACTTTAAGTTAAATTTCCTCACATTTATTGAGAAAATCTCTATACTTTCCTCGGCGGGAAAGGGATTGCCGGACTCGTAACTATTGTCAAGGCCTCGCTGACGCTCGGCCTTGAAAACTATACTCGTCCGGCAATCCCTTACTTCCCGGCCTCTGCAGTAATGTACTATTGCTAGTTGCATGAATGGGCCGGCTCGTCCGGTGAAGAACCACACTCTCACAGAAAACCGACGTTTGAGTTGTCGCTTTACCGCTGCTACCAGTATGCTTCGTTCGGTGAGTGAGGGGACCGGAGGCCCATCCACCCTCGTCTCTGGAAAAAAAAATAAAAGGCCGGCAACGCTCTTGTCACACCCATGATGTTGCAGTCGTCCATGGGCAGCGGTGATCACTTACCATCAGGTCACCCGATTGCTCGTTTGCTGTAATATGACATAAAAAAATACTTTCGTAACATTAGTCTTTCCCGTGACTTTGTCCGCTTGCAGCAGTATCATATACATTATACATATATAATAATCTATGTACTTCGAAAAGTATAGCTCATGTACAGTTGGGAGCATATAAACCTGACCTCTCTACGAACAGATTTTAAATTGAAGTCAAATTGATCTGTTCCCGACTGTACTTTGTAGCCAGCCTACGAAGGTTGCGGGTTCGATCCCCGGAAAAGTAAAGGGAAGGCCCTTACTTCTCCACTCTTACTCTTCTCCGGCCACTACTATCTTTTGCCAGCTTGGCAAGAACTTGTCCAGATCGTCCCGCCATTACCATCCAAATATATAATTGCATCATGCATAATAATCCACTGAGAACTGGTTCTATTCACCTATGGAATAAGAAAATACTTATGTAATATTCTATTTTTGGTAATAAATGAGTAGGTTAAAGTTCAAATAATTTTATATTTCGTGACTGACTTGGATTAATGTCGAGACTTAAATGATTTACTTTCATAGAATACAAGTATTGATGTTTGAAAGATTCTGTTGATAAAATATTTCTTGAAGGAAAAGTTGTTAGTATACTATACTATTAACTTATCCCGTAAATAAACCAAGTGATTTTCCAGTCAGTTTTATGACTCTGATTTGCGCTGGAAAATAAATCAGAAGTATGTGTATGTTCATGGTGTAGTTTCAAATATATCAGAGTGATGACACGACTAGAACTTAATAGATTTTTTAAAAGTTAGCTTAGTAAAATTATTTAATTTAAATATAAACGATTATTGTCATCTTCCAAAAACAAATCATTGGATAATTGTGATGAATGACGAGCTCCGTGGCGCAGTGGTCAACACGCCAGTCTGCGACACGGGAGTCCCGGGTTCGATCCCCGGTCAGGTCATGATGGAAAACGATCTTTTTCAGAATGACCTGGGTCTTGGATGTTTATCTATATAAGTATATGTCATAAAATATAGTATCGTTGAGCTAGTATCCTGCGACACAAGTTCACAACTTACTGTGGGGCTAGCTCAATTTGTGTGATATGTCCCTATATATTTATTTATTTATTTTATTCAAAACTGGCGTAGCTGTAAACGAGTTTACCTATACCCATTACCACAAAGTTAGTTAGCATGAACCTGATTTTGTGGCCCGTAAAGTAGCTAACACAATCTGCAATCATCATTGACGGATTCACAGAAGTTGTGAAATTGACCACAAAATACCACAACAATGGTCTTATAAAATAGGAACTGCATTTACTGCGTTCAGTGCCAGATCCATTCGTGAAATGGAAGGGGTGATATTATTTTTCTGCGCCCTTTTTCGACGTTTCATAAACGCTCATATGATAATATAATATCACAGCTATAATACAAAATTTTACGACATCTCTCATTTGGTTGACTAGAAAAAAAACCGTAGGCCGTACTCTTGTATATGGAGCTAAATAAATCCCAATCAGTGGATGTCGCAAGACCAACAGTAGAGTTAATGAATATTTAAGATTAAGAATTTAAAGCGGGAATATTGGCTTACCATCGATTATTATTATAGAATACATATATTTGTAAATATTAGTCCTTAGCACCCGGACTACTTTCACTTTTTCAAACAAAAGCAGCTGCATCGTCTAATAATTATTACGCTTGCTCCTAGATATACTCAATGTTCCACTAATTGTAGGTATTTTCAGATGGAAATGGTCAAAAATGGGTTCTATTTTATAACATCATATCATACAAGAGCGGGTGAATCCTGTATCCTTTGTTTCCAAACCATTTTTTTTTTCAACCCTTTTATCCAATACTTCCTCTCTTATACTCAACTTAGGTGATGACATTTTGGCGCTTCCTGCCACTCTGCGCCTTTCGCCTTTCTTTAATTTCTGTAATTTTGCCGAACGATGTCCAGTATTCTACGAGTCTACCAAAGTAACTAATAATATACCTCTACTTACGAGTATATTAACAATTTTTACTGAAAGACTTTATACTTTTTAATCCAATACTTCCACTCTTATACTCGACTTGAGTAATGGCATTTTGGCGCCCCTTGCAACTCTGACGCCCAGAGCGTCCCGTCTAACTCCAAGGCCGGCATAGTGTAGCAACTTAGTACATCTTTGTTGTGAAACCTTACCGTTACGTGTGAGTGCCACTTGATGGCATACGGGAATTACGGGATAGTACAAATAATAGTGTTGTGCGGTGAGGAAATGTGTACAAACGGCTTTTGCCTTTCTGTAATTTTGCACCACGGTGTTCAGTATTCTACGGTTGCATCTAAGTAATTAATAATATGACTGCATGCGAGTATATTAACTATTTTTACTATGCTAAAAGCGATGAGAAATAGTTATATTTAATAGTTGTTGCGGCCACTGGCAACATCGGACGTCGCGGAGTGGGCCAGCGGATATACGACACACAACGACTCTTACCGAATCACCGACACGGCACGACACCATTTTGTCTATTATACTTGCTTGTAATATTTTCTAATACACGTAGTATCCATCAAAGCGCCTTCTTCTTTATACAGTCCGAACATAGAACCTGCAGTAGCTGCTAGAACATAGTCCTTCGAGCCGGATACCAACCAAAATAGATATATCGAAAAATAATAAATAAAACTTTTCGGGTATACGTACTCCCTAGGAATATGTTGGGGTGGGATATTATTGCATTTGTACTTTAAGGGCGTTTTACATATCCATAAGAAGAGTGGTTCTACTGTACGTAGACTGTGGAGCAGAGGCTTAGCTATGTTAACTCGACCATACATCTTTTAGAATAAAATTAAGTCTTTCAGAGTATTTAAAAATATATACTATTTTAAAACTGCTAAAGTGATCCTTCCTGTACTTCATTGACTCATTAAAGCCCAACTTCGCACCCCGCACGGTTTGAACCACAGAGCAGGAATGACTGTCGCTCGTGCGCTTCTTGAGGTGCCTTATCAAAACAAGTGTGTCAGGGGGTGGTTCCGTTTATTGAGGTTTTGGTTTTCTGACGAGCTCCGTGGCGCAGCAGTCAACACGCCAGCCTGCGACACGGATGGTTCGATCCCCGGTCAGGTCAAGATGGAAAATGATCTTTTTCAGATTGACATGGGTCTTGGATGTTTATCTATAATGTATACGTAATAAATAAATAAAAATAAATAAAAAAATCATTTATTGCCACAATTAAATCAATGTAACTTTAAAGTTAAAAAAGAATATACATTATGGCAAAGGAATGCCTCAGCTTATAGTAGATATCGTTGAGTTAGTATCCCATAACACAAGTCTCGAACTTACTTTGGGGCTAGCTGAATGTGTGTGATTTGTCCGTATATATTTATTAATTTATTTTATAAGGTAATTATATTGACTTGTGTTATAGGTATATGCCATATAAATCACAGCACATAGGGGAATTTTAACGTTTTTTTATCACGAACTAACACGCCCAGTATGCGATTTTCGCCTACTAGCCGAGTGCGGACTGACACGCGGTATTATTAAATTATTACTTTCGTCTCCAATAAGTTGCGTGGGACATTTCCTTCTCTGTGGTTTAAACACAATGCGTGCAGACCAAAAAGAGACGAAACAAAACGTCACATGGCAAGCGGCGCGTCGCCCGGCGCCTGCGCTTTTGTTTTGCGATTTGCGTCATTTCATTATCCTCTTGCGTGTAATGTTTTTGTGTCGTGCGACTTTATCGGGCGATTAAAGAAAGTTGGATGAGTCGTGCTGAAACGATCAAGATCTACCGAAGCTATGTGTAACTTGAAAATGCCTTGACATCGCAACTGAATTCGCAAACAATATTAATGTCGCAGGAAGGCGCTGGATGCAAACCGCTTTCAAGTTTCCAACCACTTATATTAGAAATCCTTGGTGGAGGTCTATGTCCAGCAGTGGACTTCTTGCGGCTGAGATAATGATGATGATTACCATTCAAATACAAGTAGATATTACGAGTAAAATACAAAAAGAGACAAAACAAAACGCCACATGGCAAGCGGCGCGTCGCCCGGCGCCTGCGCTTTTGTTTTGCGATTTGCGTCATTTCATTATCCTCTTGCGTGTAATGTTTTTGTGTTGTGCGACTTTTTCCGGCGATTAAGGAAAGTTGGATGAGTCAAGCTGTAGCGATGAAAATCTACCGAAGCTATGTAACATTAAAATACTTGGACATTGCAACCGATCTAGCAAACAATATATCATTCAAATACGAGTAGATATTAAGAGTAAAATATAAAAAGAGATAAAACAAAAAGCCTTTTAAAAAAAAATTGGCGATTAAGGAAAGTTGGATGAGTCGTGCTGAAACGATCAAGATCACATTAGAGCAGCGAATGAGACTAGTGACGGTCGCTCACGCGCTACAGAGCGGTTTCCATCAGACGTAGAGTAGAATAGGACTACTCCAAGTCTTCTCGTGAATGTCGTAGAAGGCGACTTAGGAAACAACACTCTCTCCACAGCAGGAGCATGAGCCTCTCTGTACTACCAGAGCCTTATATTAGCTAGAGTAGTCAGAGGATATGGCCTACACTCCACGCTGGACAGACGGGTTGGAAGGGTAACTTCGATGTTTATAAGCTTTGTTTAGCTTGTGTTTCCTAGTCGCCTTCTACGACATCCACGGGAAGACTTGGAGTGGTCTTATTCTACTCTGCCAGGAACCACACGGCGAACCCTGTTAATTAATATCAAATAGAACCTTGGAAATCATTCCGCGGTTAACACTAACAGACTAACATGCACCAATCAAGTTTTATGGTATGAGGAAACTTGTGGCCGCTGTGGTTTTTATCGGTTGGTTCTACTTGTATTACAATAACACTTACTTGATATGAAACAAATATATTTTTGTCGTAAGTTTTTGACCGATAAATATGTCGTTTTCTACACAGAAAGTATTTGTTTTTAATGCTTATAATAAATTTTTCTTAATTTTAAATGTAATGAAATTTTAAAATAATCAGGTCAGGAAAGAAAAACAGCTATCCAGGCTAAGGCCAATTACGAGTACCTATTACAGGGAACGTAGAAAGTGCACCATCCTGCACGCATAGTTTGTTTGTCGACATTGGTATCTTTGAATCGATTATTATTTTGCATGTATTTAAGTAGTCAATAATAGTCTCAGTTTTGTGTCAATTATGGGAATTGTAAGTAATGAAAAATATGTAAGATTATTTAAAACAAATAACAACCTCTGTGGTCCAGTTGTTAAGGCGTTTGCTTTACTGACCCAGGGGTTGTGGTTCGATTCCCACGGGAAGCATATTTTGTTAAGTGTTAGGACATTGCAGGCATGAATCACCTGATTGTCTGATAAGAAAGATGATTCCGTGCTTCGGAAGGCACGTTAAGCCGTTGGTCCCGGCTGCCATCTGGTAGTCGTTAAAGGAACCACGTCAGAGGCCGAGAGGCGGTTCCGAAGAACTCTGACACCAGGGTGTGCATGGTTGACTGACCGTGTTATCTACTCGAAATGATGATGATGATTATTCAAATAAAACGAATAAATCTGATACAATGTAACAAATATTCAATTGACGACAATAAGGCTTTGTGTTAATACGGCTACAGCTGTATTACCTTAATATCGTTTTGGTCACGTTTTACATTAAATCTTAGACTGATTACTTATTAGCAGCCGTCAACATTGCCTGGGACATGAAACAAAGTGTGTTTCATACAAACGAAGTGATATTTAAGCCTAAAACTACAACGAACGAAACTTTACATCCTTGCTCACGTCTATGTGTGAGTTAACTATGAGGGTCGAAACCGCGTAAAACTCACAGTCGAGTCAAAGTCAAAGATTTTTATTAAAAATTGGATCATGTATCGGTTTTTCAACGTCATATTTTTCTTTCTAATTTTTAAGGAAAGTTTGTAAAGAATTGAAGTCCTATAACGTATCTATAACAGACGGAAACTTGTTCAGCTTTGAATTGAAAATGACGATATCATTATAATGATTTTGAAAATGACGATATTCAACGACGGTATCTAATTTTTGGAATAAAATTGAAATGCTCGTGGAAACCTACCGATATATTTTTCTACAAGTTGGTCAAGCGGCCTAATTAATAGCACTCAAAATGGCTACCGTTTCACGTCAGCCCCGATTTGACCGTGGCTTTTCACACGGCTAATTTTATTTGACAGGTTGGGTAACCGAAATAAATTAGCTGTCACCTCGGTTAGTTTGATTTTGATCAGGTTTCTCTGTTGTTTATTTTTTGACCAATTAATAATTGGAGGCTCTATTCGGTAATGAACACCGATTTCTCTGCAACAGATTGTTGGTTTTGTTTTGAGATTCAAACGAAATGTTATCATCGCATCACATCATAATTTTTTTGACATTTCCTTGAATTTATATAAAACTAGCTGTTACCAGCGGGTTCCGCCCGCGTGATATATAGCCTATGTCCTTATCAGTACCCTAACCTATGTGTATGCAAAATTTCATGATGATCGGTTCAGTAGATAGGGCGTGAAAGCGTAACAAACAAACAAACTCACTTTCGCATTTATTATAATATTAGTTAGGATTAGGATGGAATTGAAACAGATTAGATTTATTCTTATTATTCTGATGTTACTTATTAATTAAGCAATCGTGGCACATGTACTAAGTTATTTACTTTGTTTATACCTTCTTTTCCTTCACATTCTGGGATATGGACAATGTTATGCAATAAATAGCAGGGGAAAACCCAGCAGTATGACACAACACCTGGCTAGAAAAAATGACAATAAATTGCAATTTTCATAGGATTCCCGGGTTCCCTATCTATAAGCATACAAATTTAAGTCATAATGTAACATGGCATACTGTTTTTAGGCAAAATAATTTTTAAGCTTCCTTACGCATAACAGAGTACGCATAATAATTTTAGGCATAATGTACCTAAGCATAATAATTATTTAGCCATAACATTTTAAAGCATAAAAGTATGTGAGCATAATGATATCAAACTATAATTTCTCAAGGAATAACATTTCTTTAAGCATAAAAATTCTTAATCATAACATTTTTATTGATTTAATAATTTGTATTAAGTATGTAAACGCACAAAACTCTCCTGCCCTCAGTCGTTCAGAGTTGTCATAAAAAAATAACTCGAACCTAACTTCTTTTCTGCCCTCAGTCCTTCTGGGTGGTCATAAAAAAAATAACTCGAACCTAACTTATTTTCTGCCCTTAGTCGTACCGGGTGGTCATAAAAAAAAATAACTTGAACCTAACTTCTTTTCTGCCCTTAGAATAATTTTCGATTATGAAATACGACTAGGAATAATTTGGTATTTTAAATTTATATCTAGCAACTTTTGATGATGAGAGAAAAGGTAATTTTTTTTTAAGTTTCTGTTACTCCTAAAAATGTTATACCTTAATACTATTAGGCTTATAGTTACTATGCCTATGGAGATAATGGCAATTAACATTTTTCTAAAACAAATTAGTCTAAAAGATAATTATGCCCAAATTACCCGTATGCCAAAAGCCAATTATGCCTAAAAACTATTATGACAAAGTATTTTATGCCAAACCCGGTATGCCAAAGCATATTAGGACAAAAGAACTTATGCAAAAAAAGTCTTTCATAGACGGTACAATTCAAATAGTGCTTTTTTCAAAGTAATTTTATTATTGTATATTTTAATTTGTAAAAATCAAATAAGTGGCTTACTTATTTTACAAGATCTGCATTTACGAAATTTAATTTATGAAAGCATATATTATATCGTTATTCATTTTATGTCTATAATAAATCTGTATTACTAAATGAAAGTTTAATTGCAAATAAAATAAACAAAACGGTGACCTATCCTGCGTGTCGCCATCCTCTTTGCTGTTGGAGACGCATCCAGTCGTCTTGTACATTCTCATCCTTAATTTCCTCAACAGTCTAATCCGCGACTTTTGTCAGCGTCTTTAATGTTATTCTTTTTGCCTTGACGTTGAAGTATGATTTAAATCTTTGCAGTAGCCTTTTTTAATGATTAATAAACATTCACTTTTCCTTTTCTCTTCATATAATTATATACTTTATATTTTAGTAAGAAAGAAGTAAGATTCATTCCTTGATTTGCGATTACTGACAATACGAAAATGATGATATAACAAAAAATACATCGAATCTAACCTTGATTAATAAGAATATCACATGCATGGGAATATTTTTTTTTTAGAATGTTACTATGTGACATTAATGTAGTTTTATATTTCAGAAATTCTTTTACTTTGGATGATTATTTAGCTATAACGATTATTATATGTTAAGATATCAAATTAGTTGCAAAGTATGTAGCATGCAATTTAGGAATCAGTTTCGGCATCAGCAATTATTATATTATTATTGTGCTATCCATTAGCAACTTACCGATATCCCCATTTCAAGATTCCTGACTGTCTTAAAGACAATTTATTGGTTTGTCTAGCTATATCAATCTTTGGCCTCCGGTACATGCGTAGAGTAGACGGTAGAGTACTTAACTTACCATGCGACTAACTATACTGGTGTAACCAGCATCTGTAGAGTAGAGTAGAGTACTAGAAATTGGTAGAGTGAGTAGCTACTACTTGCCTACCGCTACCACTGCTCTACCCACAATGCACTCTATCAATATTTGGTTACTCCACCCAAGTATACCTACGCTCAGTAAAATCGAGTAGTGGTGACAGCAGCAGCGGTTTTACTCTACAGAAAAAAAATAAATTTACGTTTAAACATTAACTGGTAGAGTTACCAAAATTGGTTAAGTGTACTTTACCATTTACTCTATGCTTGTAAAATGAGTTTTTTGGGTAAAGCGGGTGCGAGACCGAGCCGTCTCGGCGGCGCCTGATCTTCCTCATTTAAAATGAAGCCCAAAGCAATTAAAATAAGGTTTGTTGTTGTTTGTACGTTACTTCCAATTTGTTTGTCCTTTCTGTCTGGTCTGCGCGGCTCCACGACAGGATAGTGTAAATTCAGACTGATTCGTAATAAGGTGACACCAACTGTTTATTTGATATTTAAATCTTTCAAATGAGTCTGTGCTTATACATGGTGCGACGATATATTTTTTTGAAAATATTAAAAAAATAATTGGTATCATTGTATTAAAGTTTTACGATATAAACACACGTACTTACTTACCCCTAACTTTCGATTACAGTTTTATGAACATCATCAACGGATTTCGAAGGCTTCACTCTAGTCGGTGCCACAAAGATGCACATTTTGACCATTTTTGGCAGAAATATTAGAGTGGTTTGCGATTGCCTTCACCATTGCACACACTTGTCAACAAAGCATTAGTGTATGCTCTTTTCCTTTACATCTCTTTCTTTACCTGACAATAGATATGTAGGTACGTCGTTAATCACATTTTTAAAATGTCAATTTCAGTAATTTTCCTTGTTCTCCATTTCCTAAAATACCAACTCATCAACAAGCAATATTATTTACGAGTTTTTTTTAAAGTTATAGTTATTTTTTTCACGATTTTAAAAGCAAAAATTACTCGTACATACCAATAAAATCTAATTTAGATTTCCTATGGGCTTCATAAATAGGTCACAGCTCTATGTCCTATTAGAAGGGTTCCAACTTGATCCGTTACCCGCCTACATCTTCCGTTTCTAGAAACGCTGTCTACGTGTGTCACAGACAGACCAACGGACACGTTGCGACGTCACGGTGACGACAGAGCCTGACCTTGCCTGACTGTGTGTGACTCACGTGAAATGAAAATAATACAATTTAAACTATTGTACTGCTGTCCGCATCACTGGCGTCAGAAATGGTTCAGATAAAGATCTTTCGCGGTGATTATTCTTTTTAAGTATAAGAATTAAAGTAAATGCGAATTATAAAATATAATATAATTTTGCTTCCTCCCCACCCCTAGGTATTGTTTAGAACTTTAAATAACAAATGTCTCGTTTTTGCAATTTAATTGTAAGACCTAACGTACAGTTAATTTTCGCTGTAGGCAGCTTTGCTTTTGACAACTAGAACTACGTGTTGGAGGCTTCGGCTTCAGTATGATTGGTTCTTTTTATTTAAAATATGTACACCGTGTACACCGTAAAGTTGCTGAAGTGACCACTAAAACGTTGTACATCGTACTTGTCAAAAGTTATTAAATAGGCAGGCAAGAGGGCGTTTTCTGAAACACCATTTTCGCATGAGAATCAACAAACTTCTGCATGTGGTTACAGCATAGGCTCTTCCTTCAATCTCTACCTTCTTCTTTTTGTTCTATTGGCTTTAAACTATACATGTTGAAATATTTGTCGTTTTGGTTTATGGGTGATCACCTCGTTAATTTGAACAACTTTTGCTTTGGGACCAATGCTGGGAATTCATCTTTTATATTCCCGAGGAGCCCGATGGTCTAGTGGGTGTGAGCTCTATGAGCGCTTACGTGTGTTAAGCAACCCCTGGTGCAGTCCCTACTTGGATGGGTGACCGCAAGTGGCATAAAATATCTCGAGCTCCTCCGTGCTTCGGAAGGCACGTTAAGCCGTTGGTCCCGGCTGTCATCGTTGATGGCAGTCGTTAAGCTATGTCAGATGCCTTAAGGCAGCTTGAAAAATCTGACACCAGTGTTGACCACTTACACATTCGAAAAACAAAAACAATCTTTTATATTTCCATACAAATTGAACAGACGACGAAATTGAAAAATTGAGTTCCTAATTGGTCTTGGAAGAAAAGTTGTTTCATTCAACGAGCTGAATCACTTCTAAAAAGGGTCCAAAACTATCAATAATTCAACGTGTCATCATAACAAAATCTATATCCCAATCCCAACTAACTTTATAAATGCGAAAGTGATTTTGTTTGTTTGTTACGCTGTCACACCGTATCTACTGAACCGATCATCATGAAATTTTGCATACACATAGGTTAGGGTACCGAGAAGGACATAGGCTATATATTACGCGGGCGAAGCCGCGGGTAACAGCTAGTAATCTATATGTGGCAATGCACGCAATAGATTTAAAAAAATCGTCTCTCTACATGTGATGCATTTCTTGTCAAGGTTTTCAATAGCACATCTTTTGACATACGTGAGTCAAGATCCGATTAAAAATAAAACAACATCAAAAACCTGACGATTTGATGCTGAGGGTAAACCGGTTGGATGATAGGCTGGCAGTGTTGGTCTGTCAGTCTATCTGTCAGAACATCAGGCTGAAACCGGCTTGGATTGGATCAATTTTGTATAACCTCATACATAATCTATATAATATTAGACGAGTTCACACTTGAGTACAGAGATGTACAATATTTTGCTAACCCATTCAAAGTCAAAATTAAAATTACAGCCATTAACTTATCATTTAATTGAATTTTGACGAGGATTATTTTATGCTGTCCTCAGTTTTCGCAAATCAAAACTCTTTTTTAACCGACTTCAAAAAAGGAGGAGGTTATCAATTCGTCGGAATCTTTTTTTTATGTACGAGTACCTTTGTTCCCCGATTTCTTGAAGACACCTGGACCGATTTAAGAAATTCTTTTTTTTTTCGATATGGTCCCATTAAATTTTTATCGAAATGAGTCGAGCATTTTTTTGAAAAAATACACAAAAACCGAAAAAATTATTACAAGTATGCCGTTCGGTTTACACTTTTTTCCATTTTATTCTTATTCAAACAAATTGATAGGGTTGATGTCGGTTTCTGTTATGTGTAAAAAATATGTTAAATTATTCGTTCTAAAATTTAATGTTTATTATTATTTCTTTATATTTTGCTCTTGTTTTTGCTTGTAATCTGTTTGGTGTGCTAGATAAATAAATAAATATTCCAGCTAGATAGATCTTTGTCCAGCTAAGCCAGTGCTATACTAGTATTATAAAGATAAAATATATTATTTGATTGATTGTTTTTAGGGTTCCGTAGTAAACAAGGAACCCTTATAGTTTCGCCATGTCTGTCTGTCTGTCTGTCTGTCTGTCTGTCTGTCCGTCCGCGGTTTTACGCAGAGACTATAAGTACTAGAAAGCTGTTATTTGGTATGGGTATGTATATTAATCATGGCAAAAAAGTGGTAGAAAATCTTGAAAAAAAAATTTTTTTAGGGTAGCTCCCATACAAAAAAAGTGAGGGAGTAATTTTTTTTCTCTATTTACCCATCGTGTGGGGTATCGTTAAATAGGTCTTTCAAAAATATTGTGAGGTTAAGAACACCATTTTTCGAATTAGGGATCCGTTTCCGAAATATTTGGTTTTAAAGTGCGAATTTTTGTTAGAGGTAAGTGTCCCCCCCTCTATCTGCTAAACGGTTATATATAGATGTGTGAAAAAAATTACAGCAGTAGTATATATGCTGAAGTTGAAAGGAAAACTATCAGAGCTGAGTACTAAGTACAAACTAAAAAGTTATAGGCAACCAACTTATAAACTGTAAAACTTCATACCATTTTCATTGTTAAATCTTTTTGGTCGTTAACCCATATATGCCCAGCGGGCTGTTAACGACCCATTCTACTAAGTTCTATTAAAATGCTTGGTGGAAAGAAACTGTAGTATATTTTTTAAGTATAGCGCCATCTCTAGCTTCAGTGCAGAACTACTTCAAACCTGAACGTTACATATAATTCTGTGCTATTGTCAAATTTGACAATTCGACCGCCAAAACTCAGTTGAATTTTATCACGAAAAAATTTTGCACCCGCGCGTTATAAAATGTAAGTATTTTTTATTTTACGCTTTATTTTATATTTGAGATAAATGTTTAGCTAACTGTAGGATATTTTTTAACGTTTTACAATATTATTTAGTAATGATCATGTTTTACAATAAAGTTATTACAGCAAATATGCGAGTGGGTCGCTACCGACCCACTGGGTACATACGATACTGATTGATGCCGTTTTTCAGGTCTCGACGAATACTTTCTACGAACGAAATTGCTAATGCCCTAGAAGCTTTGACGGAGCAGGAAGATGTTCAAGGTATAGATGTATATTTAGATCCCCCTTGTGATGGTCAAATATCTGATGGTGACTCGGGAGAAGAAGACTGCTGCGACCTTGATCGGTTGAATCGTCACCAGCTTCTTGCTCCAGCTGAGTTAGTGGTTCATGGATCTCATGAAGACCAACTCCTCCATATTGAAATGGAGGTTAATGAGCCTGAATTTTCTTCGTCTATTTCTGATGTACCTCGACGTAAGTCTAAAAGATCTCGGCCAGCGGGAACCGTGAGTAATGAACACCTCCGTCAGCCAATAATCGATCAAGAGACTCCTTCAACTAGTCAACATTGTCCTAGCAGTCAAACAGGTTCTCGTCCAGTAGTTCAGCCCAGACCAAGACGATGGGTCAAGCGAGATTTGAATTCACCACAGAGTAACTGGGTTCAGCCACCCCCTCGAACAGTACTAACATTGAACAATGAAACTGAACCAATAGAATTTTTTGAATTGTTTTTCAATGAACAAGTAATTCGCCATCTTGTGAGACATTCTGTAATGTACGCAGTACAGCAAGATCCCACTACTAAGTTTACGTTATCAGGAGATGATATTTACTGTTTTCTGGGAATTGTCATTCTAAGTGGTTACGTACCTCTACCCAGGCGTCGAATGTACTGGGAAACAAATGAAGACACTCACAACGTTCTTGTGTCTAAGTCCATGCGCCGTAATCGCTTTGAAGAAATCTTCAGATATTTTCATGCAGCGGATAACACCAATTTACGCGCAGGGGACAAAATGGCTAAAGTTCGGCCTTTGTTCGACTTTTTGAATGAGAAATTCTTGTTATACGCACCGATTGAAAAAAACTGTAGTATCGATGAGTCCATGATACCATATTATGGCCGCCATGGGTGCAAGCAGCATATCCACGGCAAGCCCATACGCTTTGGATTTAAAGTATGGACGGCGGCTACACGCTTGGGATACTGTTTACAAGCTGATTTGTACGAAGGAAAAAGTGAGCAACGTTCAACTGGGCTAGGAGAACATGTGGTGACGAAGTTGATAGATGCAATGAAGAGAACGTATCCTGAGGCCCAATTTTCTGTTTATTGCGACAATTTTTTTACGTCACCCACCCTTCTTAGCAATTTGCAGGAGAAAAATGTTAAAGTAACGGGTACCGTGCGCCAAAACAGAGTTGATAAATGTCCATTGATGGATGTAAAAACTGTAAAAAAGCAGCCAAGAGGTTTCTATGACTTCCGTTTAGACATCAATGACAAAATTTGCGCCGTACGGTGGAACGACAATAGCGTAGTAACTTTACTATCAAATGAGTTCGGTGTCCAACCATTACAAAAAGCCAAGCGCTATTCAGCTGCTGCTAAAAAAAAGATCGATATTGAGCAACCTCTGATAGTACAGCAGTATAATCGTTTCATGGGTGGCGTCGATAGGTTGGACGCAAATGTTGGAACATACAGAATTGCCATAAGGGGCAAAAAATGGTATTCCAGCATTCTAATGTGGCTAATTGATGTAACTGTGAATAATTCTTCTTTATTAGCTCGATCTATGGGGCGTGAAGTTGATACTTTAGAATTTAGACGATCTATTGCACGCTCATTGTTACAAAAATATGGAGCACCTAAACTCCACCCTGGACCAACAGCACTCCCTGCTTTGCAGGGAAAAGTGCCAATATCTATTCGCAAATATGGTGCTGATCACTTGATTATAACAGGACAAGCCCGAAAACGGTGTGCTGTCTGCAAAAATAAGACCACGAAAGTGTGCCGCAAATGTGGTGTAAATTTGCATGACAAGTGTTTTGCTGATTTTCACATTGTTTGATTTAAAATTGTTTGTTTTATCCTATTTTTATTGTAGTTCTGCTTTTATGAATAACAATTTATGAATAAAGACTGATTCCATAAATAATCTTTCTTCTTATTTCAATGTCTTTTTTTCCATACAAATATGGAAGTAGATTTACCCAGTGGGTCGTTAATGACCCGTTAAAAAAAACACATTTCCAACACTAAATTCGTTAATTCACTACCATATGTCAATAACTAGTACAATTTGCTGCCCTATATCCAAAAATCATAAAATTTTGAGATGAAAAAAGTTACGAGCATATATGGGACTGTAAGGTGCGAGTGTGAATAGTGAGAACTCAAAGTTGTCATTCGCAACTACGGAACCCTACACTGCGCGTGGCCCGACACGCACTTGGCCGGTTTTTTTTTGCATTGAATCTGCAAAACCTGAACCGATTTTAAAAATTCTTTCTCTTACAGAAAGCTAGTTATATGCGTAAATGGTTTTTAACCGACTTCAAAAAAAGGAGGAGGTTTACAATTCGTCGTAATTTTTATTTGTTTTTTATGTATGTTCCCCGATTTCTCGAAGGCGCCTGGACCGATTTAAGAAATTCTTTTTTTGTTTGATAGGTTATACTTTATAGATGGTCCCATTAAATGTTTATCGAAATGTGTCGAGCGCTTTTTGAAAAAATACACAAATACCAAAAAATGTTTACAGGTATGCCGTTTGGATCACACTTATTTCCATTTTCTTCTTATGCTTATTAAAAAAAAATTATAGGGTTGAAGTCGGTTTTGGTTTTTTGTTAAAAATATCTTAAATTATTTAAATAGCATTACAATGCTCGGTATATTATTTTTATCATATATTTTTTCAATTTTAATTGTATGCGATTGACATAGGCTACAATTTATGTCAACTAAGTTGTGGGAAAATTGTTAGTAATTAATATAGGTTTATTTTAAAAACCAAATAATCTCTAACGACCTTCTAACTAAGTAATCAATTGAGCGGCCAGTGTTGGAGTAGTACGTTGACACCAATTATCCAAATAAATCTTCTTTTGTATCATTGGTCAACCCACTAGCTCCTTTAGAAGTAATACGCTAAAAAATCTAATTACTTACTTTTCAAACATTTATGTAATACATATTTATTAGCTAGGTCTTCTTTCAAAAATTTCATAGAAGCCGTTGGAGGTAAAACTAAGCAAAATCTGAGGAATAATGTCAATAGGCTGTGCAGCGAACATCATTGTTTTGTTTTTGGTTAAAACTAACGTAAGATATAGACATTATTAAAATACGTCACAACGGATTACTCACGTAAATAGGCAGTAACAGGTCGATATGTTCCAATCCATAGATATCAGAATAATACATCTCTGTTCCAATCTCATCCGGAAGGTCTTCCTCAGAGCGGATTGGGACGGCATCATGGGTGCGTCTCGATTCACATTTACCCGGAGGCAGACTATTTACGTGAGTAACCCATTGTTACGTATTATAATAATCAATATTCTGATTGTAAATTCTACATTTGTTCATGGCCTTTTATACTTATGGTCTCAGGCCCTGTCTAACTCGTAAGCCATAAAGACATTTATGCTTATCAATCAATATGGAAGTAAAGAATCCAACGACCTTCCGATCAGTTGGTCTGCGAGTGTAGGAGTAGGGCGTCGACACCAATGATCCAAATGCGACTGTATTGAATTTAGATTGATCTATTAGGCACGCGATGACCGTGGAATTGGTCCTTAGACTTTCATATTTTTACTTTCGAATTATAATAAATAAATAAATATATAGGGACATATCACACAAATTGAGCTAGCCCCACAGTAAGTTGTGAACTTGTGTCGCAGGATACTAACTCAACGATACTATATTTTATAATATATACTTATATAGATAAACATGCAAGACCCAGGTCAATATGAAAAAGATCTTTTTCCATAGTGACCTGACCGGGGATCGAACCCGGGACCCCCGTGTCGCAGGCTAGCGTGTTGACCGCTGCGCCACGGAGCTCCTTTTGAATGAAGTATTTTTGAATGAAAACGTTTATTTTGGGTTCTGTATCTACGACCTGTATACTAGTAGAAGATTTACTGGTGTACAATACAAAATACAAGCTTTAACGTATATAAACATATACATATACATTATGTTCATAAAACCCTAACTGATCCTTAAAGAGTTTACTTAGGCCGTCAATTACCTGTGATCTAACGCTGGAAATTTGAAAAAAAGATTTTCAGCGGGCCGACATGACTCTACTTCTCAGCCCTTCAATTCGTATGAAATTGTTGAATTTTTTCGAATTTCTAGAATTAGACCTATACTAAAAGTTGTTGATTTAGACGGACTGAGTTGCCCCTTTAGGGCTCGGATAGGGTTATTCATATTCTAGAGGTAGTTTAATTATTCAGGTTTACTTTTTGATTTCATCCAGTCGACCCTACACAGTCATGTGGACTGCTTTTTTAAGCATTATACATACATACATATTATCACGCCTCTTTCCCATGGGGGGTAGGCAGAGACTATGGATCTCCACTTGCTACGATCCTTACAAAACTCTTTCGCTTCATCTACATTCATTACTATTTTCATTATAATAATAATAGTTGTTAAAAACTGTCTTATATAATAAGGTCATACTAATTAGCTATTATTGACCCAAATATGATTATTTACATATATGCTGTGAGAAAACAAATATCATTAAGACCTTCACAAACTTACATATCTATTGTTTATATTTATATTGCAAGTAAACACAAAAATATTTATCAAACGTGTTCTTGTATCAAATTAGGATAGATTTGTATGCCATTTCAATGCTATTCGAACAATTTCCATTTCATTTACATGTCTGTTACTTTGATACATTATATTTCTAAAACTAGTCCAATCTGCGATAGAATATAAACTCTGTTATGTTGTTTCAAGGTAGAAAATCACATGTTATGTAAATTTAAATTCCTTAATAGCCTATCATCACGTGTAATCGGTGCCAATTATGCAAAATCTAGGTTTTCATCGATTACTTAAATTGTGATTTGCAAAGACAAGATGAATTTATGGCCCTGTCCAGCTGGTTTTCACAGCTTCCTACAGAGATTTATGACACCCCGTTTTTCTGCATGCTTAGACTAGAGTCTTAAGAAATTTGCCTTATGCAATTTTGTACATCCTATAATACCCTGCCACAGTAACGAGATCTAATGCCTTCGTATCTACATTACATACAATATACGATACACTTTACAGTACACTACCTTTTCTCAGTTATCAAAGAAAAGGAAAACAAGTATGAAAACAGATATGGACAGAGTACCCTAAAAATACATGCTCTTATGTCATTAAATTACATTAAAAGAAATTAATGTTTTGTAGTAAATAATCAAAATTAATTTATAGAGTTTGAAACTAGAAAATATTAAGCTCTGTTGATAGAGAATACTCTGTTGAAATTTTGATGCTTTTAAAGTTGAAACAAAATATTTGTTCAACGAGTTTTTGTTTGAGTTTTAAATTACCAACTCTACATAGAAACTTTTGTCTATCGTCTCTGCAACAATACAAAGAAACCTAAGCTTCTACATAAAAGCCCTTGCCCTACAGTTACCTGCATATTCACTAAAAATACACTAGTTTCACGGTGTATAAACACGACGACAACCATTCAAATTCAATCCGCATTTACTTCCAAAGACGTCGACGAAACGAAAGTCTTTTAAAATTGGTCGGCTTATACTTGCGCTGGCGCATGGTTCGAAGACTCTCCGCTGTCAGTAGCTCGTGCACGTTTATCGAAGAGAAGACATGTTCGACTCTCGTTTCTATTGATCGTTTTAAATAGATCCTTTCAGTGATACAGTGTAGTTATAGTGCTTCTTTGTGATCTACGATTTTGCGAATTATATCTGGAATTTCAGGTAGAGTTTGAGTCTTTTTATTAGTATTTTTATCTAATTTATGATGTTCAGTGACATCTATATTGATATGTGTGATAGTGGTTTGTTTAATATTTTTGGTTCGTGATTATGGATCTTGATTTATAAAAAAGAAAAATCTTATGAGCCGTATACAATACTTAATCGTGACCATAATATGACGTTAGTTTTTTTTCTAGCTGTGACAAATTTTTGCACGCTTGTCGCTCGTAAATAAACAGAATTTGAGTCATCATGAGTATGAATCAAGAGAATTCAAACGTGTCTAGAAAACGTCAATCGGCATTTGCCTCCACGTTTACAGTAGTAATATCGGAGACAACATTATTATCACCAATTTACGTGACAATGAAATGTCATTGAGGTATTGAGCGCACAGCTTTATCATTTATGATAATAAGTTATAAAGACACAGAATTATATATAGCCTTAATAATTTTAGAAGGTATGACATTTTAGTCTATTGATACCTTGAAATATTTACGTTTTATGATATTTTTATGATACAAAGTTAATGTCCTAAATAGTGCTAAATTATTAATTTATATTACCTGCATAGTATGCATGCAGGTATAGTATATGCATAATACATATACTCTTGGGTGATATGTAAAATTTAAAGAGTTAGAAATATGTTATTTTCAAAGTGATAAACCTTTTAAAACTAAAATACGTCTTTATAAAAATCGATGTAATATAATCTGTTATACTTATATAATGCAAATCAGTTCGCACAAATCAAATAATACAATGAGCAAAACACATGTCCTAGACATCTAGACGTTTTATAACTGTGTAGGCGAGGTGACCATAATAGTATGTGCTTTATAAACATAATTCGATAATGCTAAGTTTGAATATATAAAGGAATGCCTACGACATACGTTAACTGTGTTACATTGATGAAGTAGATATTGTTCAGGACTATATCATAACATAAATAATCCTCTTGTGGAAGCAAAATCAATAAAGTGTTAAATTATTCCGTACTTCATTTGTCCTAAATAATTAAAACAGAAATTTCTTATTGCTAAAAGCCATAAACAAAACCGGTGAATTATGAATGCCAAGAAACATTAGCAGAGAGCTTAACTATAAAAGTTGCAAGCAATTTTTCCGCGATTTTGCGTAAATATGCCTGCCTATGTCTCCCGCAGACATATTGGCTATCTACATCTATAGATCAAATAATTTTGAAAATCAGTCCAGTATTTTGGGAGCCTATTCAATGGTTTGCATTGAATAGGCTCCCAAAATACTGGACTGATTTGATGAGATGACAATAAATTTTTTCCTCTTTATTATATTAGTATAGCCTTATCAAATAATAATACATCGAGCGAACCATGTGTTCTAGAAATCCAGACCAAAATTGTGTAGGTGAATTGTCGATATCCAAATGTTGGGACATGCTGTATAAATAAAAGAATCCTAAGAAGTAAATTTTGGAAATCTGGATTTGAACACATTCATTTAAGTACCTACATTGTTTTTATTAATTAATTTACAGGCCCATCCCCCCTCCCCTCTAGGGAGGGAAAACAAAAGGCCGGCAACGCTCTTGTCATACCCCTGGTGTTACATTAGTCCATGGGTAGCGGTGATTACTTACCATCAGGTGACCCGCTTGCTCGTTTGCCGTCCTCTGACATAAAAAAAAAAAAAAAATTGGGTTAGCCATCTGTCAGTGTGAGAATATGGTAATATCATAAAACTTAATCCGTATCATAATATCCAAATAATAATATTGCCACTAGCTCTAGCTAGTGACTGTACTTATGGTACTGAAGAACCATCAAAAATAGTTCTTTTTTTTAAAGACATACCTAAATCATATATTTTTACTTTCTCAGTTCTTTTTTTATGCCAAATTTCAAGAATTTCGTTTTCTTGTCACAAGAAACAAAATGTGTAATGGCATTGATATGCTAAATTTAAGTTGTGTTAGTTACGATAACGATAAATATAGTTTTAGAATACCAAAAGGGATATCTAAAGAAATGGCTACGACAAAATGTAAACAGATGTAACATCTGGTTTCTAATGCTCTGAACACGATAAAGTGTTATTGATGGACACGAAGCTCTGAAGTTAACGAAAGACGGTTTATTTTATAAGTTAACAAACGAACTTATTAAAACCCAAATAAAGAAATTATATTAATGTAAAAGTTTATATAAATGTGAAGATGTTTGTTACTCCTTCGCACAAAGATGATGGATTTTGATAGAATTTAACAATGATAGTATAGTTTATACATCAAATAGCATATAAGACTATAAATTACCCCAGTCACGGGAGAAAGAAATTCATTTCTCTTTGCTCGATATAAGGTTAAAATAAAAAACATGCATTTCTCTCGACCCTTCATGCAATTTAGTCCAACTTCCACATCCGGTTTTTTTTTATTAAATATCGGAAAACAGTCTTTGAATATTTTCAAACATTTGTTTCAAGTCAAACTTGCTATTTTATGTTAATTTTATACACAAAAGTCGACCTTCCTACCACCGAATGGTTCTTTATAAGTACCAAACGTACTATTGCTAATTATCATATTTAGTCAGCTTGACTCCGTCTTATGTAAGTGTGACTATTATCAATAGGCAGGGTCGGCAAATCAATGGATGTATAGATAGAGGTTTATAGGTACCTTTCTGGGCAAAGAAAACGTTGATTTTGTCTAGTTCGCGCAGATCTTAGAATGTTTGCAGCCTGCATGCATAAATATTTCTTTGACGAAAAGGTATAAGACTGTAGCGCATATTTTACCAAACTTTAATTTTCTTAAGAAATTTTAATAAGTAAAAGCATTATGCGGATTAATAGTACGGTATTAAATCAAAAATCACGTACCATAAATAATAACAAATGTAACTGCAGAAAATTTGCTAGTTCTAAGCTAAATTGTTATAAAGAGGATTCGGAAACGAGAGGTATTTCTTACGTAACATTATTTTGGTATTTAGATCAATTAATTAATTGAAATTTCTATATAGATTCGGCAGAAACATTTTAATCAATCCATTATTTATGCGCTGATAAGAGCATAGCTCTCAATGAATGTACAAACATATAGACTTCTTTCGTTAGCTTCAGTAGAAAAGACAAACAAGCCTAGACTATTATTGTTGCTGGCAACACACAGTTATTCTCTTTTAGTTTTTTTGTGATGAGTATGGTGTAAGTTTTAGTTGAACGATTATATGGTTCTTTTCTACACAAGATCTTTGTACTGTGCAAACGTGTAGTGCCTTCGGTGAGAAATAAATAAGTATTAATACAGCAAGCTCGAAGTCTGCTCCAACAGCAAAACTATTCTACTAGCTGCTTACAACTAGTAGCTTACTTTTTAAAACCTCTCCTTTAATCGTTTAACTCTATTTTTTGCAAAAAAAGGCATGACATGGTTTTTCAGTTAGGTGTTTCCCAAAAAAGACTTCATAAACCAGAGGCACGGTTATAGTTGCCCAAAATGGTATTCCTTCGTTTGCATTTGGTTTGGGTGGGCCCAGTGTTTTGGTAATTACCAAACTAAGAGTGAATGTTAATGAACTTAAGTGGTTTTTACTTTAGAATCAAATTTGGGCTATTTATGCAAATTTTAACAGTCAAATCTTGTTAGAGATGGTAATTGAACGCGTTGCTTACCAAATTATAGCTCATTTATAGCTATAAGTCCATCAGTGTGTGAATAAAATTTATTTTGTTAGCACAGGTAGGTGTGACCAAAATAATGTCAATCTTTCGGTTTTATACCAGCAATGTTCACTAATAATTTCTTATTTTTCACAACTTCCTGTTATCAATTTAATCGTTACAGTATGTAATAACTCTTCATTTCAATGGGTTCTATTGAGATATATATATTCTAACTTTATGTTATTTATAATCATCTGCTACCCGATAGATATCAATTATTCAACTATTCTTCTTCTTATTTTCGAGTCAAAATGGTTATCTTTGCTTTTTTAATCGTTTTAGACACTGACTCCTCTGTCATTTACCTCATTAAGGTCTTCAACTATTTTAGGTCCTATTTCAAATAGAGCTTGACTTTCTCACATTCGATTATAAATAAATGCATTTTTTAAATTTTTTTATAAACTTTTAATCTCTATTTTCAAATCCGAAAATTTAATCTCTGTCTGGAATCCTAAAACAAACATTTCCCTGATGCATACCGGCAGCTCTGAACACAGTGGGTAGAGTCAGTGATTCACTATTGATTTTAGACTGTTTTTGTAAGGCCGGCTTGGCAAATGTTTGCTTAACCTGAGATAAGCCACGTTAAGCGACATGTGCTGGGGGAAGGTCACGATCAAATGTGAATACCGATCTATAGACAAATAACTATTTGAAATTGTATATTTTGTGACGTAAAAATAGAGGGAATTTCTTGAGGATTTCTGGTGGTTTAGAGATTATGCTCTTACCTTTAAAATATTGGATTCCAGGCTCTGAGGTATGGAGGTATCGCATCATCAAAAACTAATATGAAAATAATAATAATAATATTGCAACAAAACAAAGCTAAGCAGTTTTGTTGGTCAGGGTGAATCAATAAAAATTGATTTAAGTATTCACTTTTAAAATTACGTTCGTTTATCCAAAGCTACATTATTAGAAAGCATTACAAAGGCTATTAATTACGCGGTTAAATTAAAAATAACTCAAAAATAGCAAAGTTTTGCTCCAATCTCTCGAGTATTAAGTTATTAGGAGTAAAAAACCTGCATACATCAATCCTCCCAATCCTACACTTTCATAGTATTAGAACATTGGTAAACCCACTCGGTTACCAATTGGAACACAAATGCAAATAAATTTCGTAACTGCCAAAGTAGGAGAGTCCAATTTACTTCGCTTTGTACGCTAATTAAATGAACAACTATGACATAAGGCGTAAAACGGTGTAAGTGGCAAAGGCATTCGCCATTTTTTCTTCATAAGTGACAACAAAGATAGTATAATAGAGTAAATATGCTTTTCCTTCCATGCTGGTCTGGGAGGAAATAGGGAAAAGGCAAGGAAGAAGAAGAAGAAGAAGCTGGTCTGGGAGGAAAAATAACTTAGCATGTACCAGCTGCTGCTCTTTTCACGTGGATCGTTAAAGTAGATCGAGGAAATGGGCAACAATCTTAGAAATCAAAATTGGGTTGTGGGGTAGACAGAGCGTAGCGTTGCGCTCTGTCTACCCCACAGAGCAAGAAAAGGATCTAGCTAGGTCACGTTTAGAATGTTGGTAAGCGTGTACATGAAAAACGAAATCAAAATTCACAACCCAATCTCCATCTTCCACCACCATCCACTTCTTGCTCTGTGGGGTAGACAGAGCGCAGGTCTACGCTCTGTCTACCCCACAGAGCAAGAAAAAGATCTAGCTAGGTCACGTTTAGTATGTTGGTAAGCGTGTACATGAAAAACGAAATCAAAATTCACAACCCAATCTCCATCTTCCACCACCATCCACTTCTTGCTCTGTGGGGTAGACAGAGCGCAGGTCTACGCTCTGTCTACCCACAGAGCAAGAAATTTCTATGTAGCTCGAGGGCGCGAGAGACGACACACTCCTTGCTCTGTGATCTACCTAAATATAAAAGTCGTGATACATATTACCACGTCCTTTACGTTCAGTTGGGTTTGTACGTGTGAATGTAACTTTAGAGTAAAATGAAAATTAAGTATATTTGCCAGCTCCGGGAATCGAATCCGAATATAAAGGATTCGATTCCCGGAGCTGGCAAATATACTTAATTTTCATAGGTCTGTAGTTCTGAAGCTACCCAAGGAGGATCGGCGTTAGGCAGGCAGCCGGCTACAAACATTTTCCGCCAAATCATATCACAACACAACATGAATGCTGTCATAACAGCGAACCCCAGGTTTCAATGCATTACAGCTGAGGATGGATTGACACCCGGATGTGCATCAGTTTTCCGCACATAACCGAAATTTCGTTATTCTAACTCAAACAGGGACCAATGCTGGGAAATCGAATTTTTTTTTGCCTTCCCATACTAATTGCACTGACGGCTGAACTTCTGTTTATAAATATCGAAAAAAAAGAGTTCCCATTTATCCCATAAGAAGAGTCTGATATTGACAGGCTGAATCACCCTGGGTCCAAAACGATCAAAATTTCGCCATGTAGAATATAAGGTCCAATTACTATGGGTAATAAGCGAAACATATTTTTTTTTTTATTTAAATAAACAACAACAGCCATTCTTAGACATATCTTAGAATTAACTTAATTAAAGTTTACAAAATATATCCGGCCAAAAAGTTGTTTCAGAAAAACAGTATAAAACGCCTTAAACTAACATTAAAATAATAAACTAATTACAAGTTTTGTTGAAAACGGTCTGCAAGCTTGCATAACAGTTGGATGTTGGATGCAACGATTTCTTAGATGAAAATCGTAGATAATCACGACAATGCTGTTATTGCATAAGTTTTATAGAAATGTTCTTTTCGAATCTAATATCTTGCGATCTTACGTGAGCTTACATCACAAATAGTGACGTCTGTATTAACCCACTTCAAAAAAGAGGAGGTTTCCATATGGTTGTATTTATTTTAATGCTTGTTACTTAATAACTCCGTTATATGATTGATTTGAAATAATCTGATATTTGACAATAGGTAGGTTATTTACTAAAAAAAGCTTTTTAATTATAGAAGTCATAAAATTCCACGCATTTTAAATTAAATGAATAATTCAGTTTATTTTTTGCTTCTAAGTGTGTTTTTTTCTAGAGTCCGTTATTTTTTGTTTGTTTTTACTTCAAAATAAACCTTCCTGCCAGTCTATAAAAAAATTTGCTTCCCATACTAGGCTCTTATTAAACTTTCACGGTTATCAACAATAGAATCACGGTTTTTATCTCGAAATGATCAGTTCTAATAGGCACTTATTATCAAAAAGCACTAAACACTACGTTTTGCTTATTATGTTCCATAGAGCTAGATCTTTTGATCGGTCAACATGTTAACTAATTCTTAATTACTGTGATGAACAACCATCAAAATTCACTGGACAGAGTAAATCACAAAAAATATCACAAAGGTAATTTAAACAGACGTAAATGATTAATGAATATGTACTGGTAAAGGCAATTAATTATGCCATAAAAACCCGCGTGTATCACCATATTTGCCACACCACAATAAAAACATCTGAAGTGATTGAGGAGTAACGAAGTTTAATACATAGAGCGGACATTGAAAACAAAATATGTTTATTACCAATTAGGTACATAAACTTGTTCAGTTTATTGACTGATGCAACACCAAAAAAGTTACATGATTGCATATTTTTCTTAAAAAATAATGATTCCCTAATAATATTCTTGTGTCTCGTCTCTGTAATTGAACTGGTTGCTTAGAATTTTTCGAACTCAAAAGCTTATTAAACATTTAGTTTGACTGTCCTGAGTAGATGTTCCTAATGCTATGTCTTTGCAAAATAGTAAATAGTAATTTTGTTTGAGTTATTTATTACACACTGGTATGTAATAAATTAGGGCTAGGTATTTGGTTTCAATATTCGCTCTTTTACTCTTTCATCCCACTGTTGTATGTCCGCTCTATCGGCACCAGTAATAAGTCTTTTTATTGATGACCAATCATTCAACTTGTTTGTAAGTAATTCCGTGCACAAGTATGCGCTGGGAGAGATTTTTCGTGATACTGTTTTTTACAGGGCAAATTATTAAAAAGTACTTGTATTTTGGGCATTTATTGTTTGTAGATAAATAATAATAATAATTAAAACAAAAGATAGTTGGCTATCACTGATCTATATACAAGTAACTTTATTAAGAATATTAAGTTATACAAGGAAGTATTATTAGTAACATAACACAAAGGATTTTCAAGATTAAAGTGGGTAGAGTAAGAAATATTGGAAAACCTAAGATTAATTAATGTTTAGACCCCAAGGAGTATATAAATTAATTATTCAATAAAAAAAGCGTTTAATTGGGATGTGGAAATATACACATGTGAAACAAAGTTACGACATGGTTATGGCAAATAAAAATTATTTTATCGAATACAATTAATAACATTTAATAAAACGGGACACGAGTAAAAACCAAAATATTTGCTGTTTCATCGCCATGACGAAACATTCAAAATCGGATAACTCTACCGGTATTTTTTGCCGACTCGGAACCGGCATCCGCCCTCGAAAGCCGGAAACTCGATAAAACCAACAAGGGGGCCATTGATCATGACAGCGAAAGGTCTCAAGGGCTCACATCTCCAAGTGTGATGTAAGATCGAATATGACGTGTATGAGGGATAAAATTATAAATATCGACATATCACACACACCGTTTGTATAATGGGCTGTGCTTCTGACGAAATGTTTGAAATGATACTAATGGCCACATTCTATCATCTGACCCCAAGCCATCGACAGGGGGTTTATCCCCATACCTTAAATCCTAAATGGTTGCGTACAGACAGACCACTTTGAAAGTGCACATACGCAAAAATACGCAAAAGTTTTGGAATGAACTCCCTGCTTTGGTTTTCCCGAGAGACTATACCATGGGGTTCTTCAAAAAGAGAGTGAAAAGATTTCTTCAGAGTCGGCAACGTGCAAGTGCACCCCTGGTGTAGCAGGCGTCCATAGGCTACGGTAACCGCCACAGAACACAGTGGAAACCGCTTTCCATCAGATGAGCCGTACGCCTGTGTGCCAACTTAGTTGTATAAAAAAACAGATTGAGCTAGCCTCAATTTAAGTTGTTAACTTGTGTAATGACTATAACTCAACGATAAAATATTTTTATAGCAATCTTTTAAAAGACCTAATCCTTATCAGTCTTAAAAGTCACAATGGTTCTAAAAATAGAGGAGCTTACAGCAAGTTTCATTGCACGGTGTTGCGTTTGGAGTCCATGGCCATAACAAGAAGTGTATACAGGGTGCAAGCGCACAAAAACAACAAAACGAGCCGGTAGAACCTGCTGCGATAAAGCAGACAAACGGGCACGTGTGTTGTTGTCTTTTTATGTGTTGACTACTATTACAGGATTCGTAGAGGTTCTTTTTAATTATTGTGTTTGACGTTTTGTCAATAGTTAACAATTGTTTCAAAATATTATTGTAAATAATGTTTTATCGATTGATTCGTATTATCGAAGGACTAAAATATATAATGGTTAATATAAAGTTTTAAAAGTGTAAAGCGTAACATAAATGCTCGCAATGAAAGAAGCAAGTAATTTAAATACGTAAATATAATAAATAAGTAAGGAGGAATAAGAAAATATTCATATTAAGCCCGAGCGCACAAATATAACCAAACAAGCCGGTAGAACCTGCTGCGATAAAGCAGATATACGGGTGCGTGTGTTGTTGTCCGTATAAGTGTTAACGGCACTTCTATTAAAGTAATAACGTTTTATCGAATGATTTAAAATATCGAAAGACTGTATGTATACCTATAGATTACTATAAAGCTGCTGAAAGCCTTAAAACGAAGCATAAGTGTTCGCAATGAAATAAGAAGATATTTATAGTAAGTCCGAACGCACAAAAACAACAAAACAAGCCAGTAGAACCTGCTGCGATAAAGCAGATAAACGGGCACGTGTGTTGTTGTCTTTACAGTGTGGGTGTGTCTGATAATGAAACACGTAATAATGTATAATATTTAATTTTTAAAGTTCTTTGGCCAATTTATTTACGTAGTATGCCTTTAATTCATAGTATTATTGGTCTACGAGTTCTTAGCAGTCTTGTAAACAGGACAAGGATTTATTAAATAACTTATTTCAACATTATAAAATAATATACATGCTTGGTTTTGAGTTATATATTTGCGGCACGCTCTTGCCTTACTATAAATTTTAACGCTACAAGACAAACGATCGATTTTTTATTAAATACGTTTTAGTTTTCTATATTTATTTTAACTCGAAAATACGAAGTTTGAAATCTGAGGAAAGAGATCATGCCGTGTGTCCTATGTTGGACGATTTTGAGGCTTTTGATGTTTAGGAGAGTATCGTTTTACACTTCTGAAGGGGCTTGTTTGTTGTTGAAAAAGCAAGACGAAAACTATTGCTATTGAGATTGCATAAATAAACACATCCATCATTTAAATCTTCATCTGTGATAAAACATAGCCACGGAAACGTAATGGTGAAAATTAAGATTTTCTCACCAACATCGATGTAAAAACTAAAGAACTTCTAAGCACTGAGTTTAAAAGCACATTAGCTGACACAATCCTGTCGCAAGACACTTTCACGTTGCACCACATTTTATAAGCTTACGTGCATCGAATGAGGCCACCGTTGCATATAACGAGGATGCGCAAGCGCAGTATATGTTGCAGAACAAACAAGAGGATGTTGGGGACTGATGTTTGAGTTTGTTGTTTTTTGTGTGTCATCATCATTATCATCAGGACGTTTTCTTTCGTCTCTATTTGGCCTACACACCACGCTGGCCAGAAGCCGCAAAGCAGGGAGGAGCTCCTCACTGGACCGGTTCCTCCGTTTTGAGTACTGTATGGTTTCCAACCTAGATTTGGCCTACTTCGTGCCTTTATATGTCTTCCAAGTTGACCAAATGACAAAATCAATGCCATCTCTTGATGAACAAAAGCATATCGAGGAATGGACTGGTTACATATTTGATATCGAACGTTGATGTAACTATTGTCTAAATATCGACAACTATGCATCAACGGGTCGCTACATTTACGGTACGGGGGCAGCCATTACATGATAGATAGTATGCGCAAGCGCAGCGCAGGTAGACGAACAAATAAGAGGATGTGCGCTCGGTGCATTGGGGACTGATTAAAAACGGTCAGTTGACAAAGGATATTGTGGTCTTGCTTGTTGCGAAGAATAATTAGTCTTTTTTTTCTTCTTTTCAAAGATAGACAAGTGTTATATCAGAAAAATTATATGGTATAGCCACCTACTTTTAGAAATACTCGTATAAGTAGCTCAATGCAGCGATCTAACGACAAATATGTTTAAATAACTAAGTCGACTCAACCGCTCATGGATATTAAAGATAAGGTTATTATAATTTTCATGGTATAAACTTTTAAAGGGTAAATTAGGGGATAATGGAGTCAGAACGGGATTGATAGTGGCGAGAAAATTATAGCCTATGTCATCTGCAGATAAATTAGCTTTCTATAGATTAAAGAATTTTGAAAATCTTTCCAGTCGTTCGGAGCCTATTCAATGCAACCATACAATCAAATCTTTCTTCTTCATAATATTAGTATAAATAATCGACACTACTTTTTTTTTTCACTACACCAATTGAGTTCTTTTCTTTTTTCCTTGCTGGACAAAATATTTTATTTTTCAATTAAAATTTCCTGCATTGTGTTACGAAACCTTGAAAATACGTAATTTTTATTTCTTCTTCCTTCCTTAAGTTCGTCATAGGCACACTTGGCGTCAATAATTCAAACAGCAGAAATTACAGAGACAAGCGTGAAGTTTTAGCAAAAAATATAACTTGCGGATGTCGGCAGTATGCCAGGTGCCAATAAATAAATGTTCGCCTCAGTTCTCGGATTAAAAAACTTTGTTTTGATAACAATGAGATAACGGTAACGTGGTTTCTTTTAGACGTCTGTGGATTCTGGATGCGTTTTTAGTTTTTTTTAGGGTTCCGTACAAAAGTTGAAAAACGGAACCCTTATAGGATCACTCGAGCGTCTGTCTGTCCGTCCGTCCGTCTGTCACAGCCGATTTTCTCCGAATCTACTGAACCAAATTAGATGAAATTTGGTAAGATAGTGTAATCCTATGACCCAAACACGGATGTGCAAAGTAAATAAAGATTTTTTTGAAATAAGGGTCATTTTCAGGGGCCCAATTACAAAATTAAAAAAAAAAGTTTTGCAAACCTTACTGTGTCATATATCAAACGAAAGGGCTCATTATGAGGATCTCAAAAATATTTTTTTTTGTTCGGGTAAAATCAATACTTTTGATTTTATTCACGAAAGAAGGCAAAAATTGACCATTCCCCCCCCTGATCTCCGAAACTACTGGGCCGAAAATTTTGAAAAAATTACAAAATATAGTTCATTTTTTGAAGATTACAGGAAAAATAATAAGAATTCTATCACTTGAAAATTAAGTGGTAAACTCACAATAATAAGTTCATCTAGGGAAATAGTTCACTAAAACACCACTAGATGGTGCTAGTCAATTGAATAAATCATTTTTTGCACATTGTGTGTGTGTTCACGAAGCATATTGTACGGAACCCTCATTGCGTGAGTTTGACTCACACTTAGCCGGTTTTTTTTATAAATAAGTTTACAAAGAAGTTTAGTAGGAACTTGAGGAGCCCGATGTTCCATTCAGTGTGAGCTCTATGAGCGCTTACGTATGTTAAGCAACCCCTGGTGCAGTCCTTACTTGGATGGGTGACCGCAAGTGGCATAAAAATATCTCAAGCGCCTCCGTGCTTCGGAAGGCACGTTAAGCCGTTGGTCCCGGCTGTCATCGTTGATGGCAGTCGTTAAGCTATGTCAGATTAGATGCCTTAAGGCAGCTTGAAAACTCTGACACCACTTACACATACGAAAAACAAAACAAACAAGTAAGAACTTGAGTTGCTGTTGAATTGGAACATACAAGGAGTGATGATGCAGTTCTCCATGGGCAGCTGTGATAACTTAGGATCAGGTGACCCACTTGCTCGTTTGTTGAACTGTTTCGTAAAAAAAAAACAAAATAAACGCAATTTTGTTTTATCATCTATGCATATTAAAAAGAGGAAATATTTGTTTGTTTGAATTGAATAGCCTCGGAAATTACTAGACCAATTTTCAAAATTCATTCACTTACAGAAAGCTAACTTATCTACGGGTGACATAGGCTATAATTAACCCGGATGAAGTCACAGGAAAATTGCTAGCCTATCATAAATCAGGAACTAGCCTTGTGAAGTTAGGACAGTCTACTTATGCGCCGAGTTTAAAATTTTTTGTACTTAGTTGTAGATTCCCTATTGTTTTGCGTTAATGATTCAGTGTGACTCTAGCCTTGATACTATTCCAAAATTCTTTGTCTGAAGGAAATACCCGCATTAATATAAATTCAACAACACGAAATTTAAACAAATTTCCACAGTAGTTCTCCGAATAGTCTTTGTTATCTAACATGATTCACTGACCGTTTTACTTGACCTCCCAGCCTTGTACTCTTCCTGTGATATCAGGAGTAAAATCATGGTATATCAGGGGTCTGGCTATCTGGTTACGGACTCTGCTGGTCGCATTACATGATATCATCGGTAGATGCAGGTCGCGACCTTCAGTTAATCCAGTTCTGTCATGGGAACATGATGGGACAGCGACGAATTGAATTTGATATGGACATTGGACACTGTAGCCGTAATTTTTATTTAAACAAACATTGGAATTAGGGGTGGGGTAATTGATTCAACTTACAGAATTATACATTGTGTTTATGATTACTATGAAATTGATTCTAATAGAGAAACGAATAATAATGTTACTAAATATTTTTTGGGAACTTTACAAAACGGTACATTAACTGAGATGGAATATGTCAAAATGTAGTAGCATATTTTGCCTTCATTTAAATGTTATAAAAGAAAAAACTTCAAGAACTAGCAAGCCTTTATTTATAGTGTCAGCAACACTATAAATAAAGGCTTGTTAGTAAATCCCTATTCCATACTTGATTTTTTCAAACCATTGTTTAATTCGTGTTTGATCCGTATTATCAAAAATCCAACATTTAGTTAGTGTTCGACATGTTGTAAGTTGATAAGGCATGTTCTTTTGAAGTGTTTTCAAAATTGCAGTATGTAACTTCTTCGTACGATACTTTAGTTTTCCTTTCTTTCGTATAGCAGATATTGTCTTGGATAGTTTTAGATTAGCACATATCTCACTTTGTCCGTTTTTTACCACTCCCACTTACACTGTTCTGTAAGCGCCATTAAACCTTAAATGGTCGTCATTTATCTCCCTTCGTTTAGCCAAGTACCTTTTATCTAAACTCCACAATAGGTTGTACTACAGCTTCATTTAATTAATTCTTAACTATATCACCTACATGTTTAGGTTTACTATTGCATGTAGAATTCTATTGTCTGTTATCATTTATTTAATTTTTAACTGTATTTTCAACATCCTTAGGTTCATTATAGTGTGTTATATCATCTAGTCTATTATCATTGAAATCATTTTTAACTTTGTGTCTGTCGTGTTAAGGATTAATATTGCTTGTAGAAGCATCTAGTCTATTATGATTGTTAATTTCAGCAATATAATCCTCCAGCAGTCGTTGATTACAACAATTAATCGCAATTGAAAGGAATTTGTTCGGCTTCCTACTCCAATGTGTTTATATTGATAGTTGGTACCTTGATGTCGCTTCGTAATTTGTTAATTGCTGTAAGACGCGAAGAACATTTGTCGTTTACAGGAACAATGGCTTTGAAATAACCAGTTTATTCCTCTTAATTTTTTGATTTCTTTGTATTATTGTCTCTTTTTCGTTATTTTGGGAAATACCTTAATGCTTCATAGTTAAATCACATAGAAATCAGCAGCAATGCCAGAGCTGTCAGAGGATTTGGCCTACACTCCCCACGCTGGCCAGACGGTTTGGAGAGGTCTCTTTGATGTTTATAAGCTTTGTTTAGCTTGTTTCCTAAGTCGCCTTCTACGACATCCACGGGAAGACTTGGAGTGGTCCTATTCTACTCTGCCGGGAACCACACGGCTATCTAAATCTAAATTATAAACATATCTATTTTATTTATTAGAAATAGAGAAAAGGAGGGGTAGGATGATTGGTCACTTGATACGACATGATGCCTTCTTTAAAAACACACCAGAGGGTAAGGTAAAGGAAGGAAAGGTCCAGGGAGACCAAGAAAAAGTTTTGTTGACCAACTAAAGAAGAAGGCTGGTGTCATGTCGTATCCAGAACTAAAGTCTAAAGCAGAGGATAGAGAAGTTTGGCGTGTACTCCATCGACAAGAGCTACAAAGCTCTTAAAAAAGAAGAAGAAGATTTTATTTATTGACTAGCCTGTTAAATCCCATTGCTGGGCAAAGGCCTCCATCTCTGCTATCCATCTATCTCCGTGTATAAACATATATACTTTCTTATATTTAATTGTAAAAGTTACTGATATCGAAAGGTATTTATTCTGTTTCAAAGATTTGTGATAACTGGAATGTTTTGAAAGGTTATAAGGTTGTATTCGTGATTACTGATTGCATTCACCTTGATATTTGGAAACCTGAAATAACAGCTAATAACATTTACTATTTTGATAAAAACAATTTTAAAGTAAACCATTTGGTCATTTGAAGAATTAATTTAATTTGCTATGAACCGGCATAAACAAACCGCCATTTTCAAACATTTCCAAAATCTGAATCGACTAGAATTCTATGTATTAACGACTCTGCTAGCAAAATTTATTAAAAATTGTTAAAATGCGACCTGTAGACGACAATAACCAAAAAAAAATATCCGGAAATACAGAAGAATTGTTGCCCCACTGAACTAAACTGAACGAAATTCTGCACGTCAGTTGAAAAATGAAACACCTATATTTCAAAACTACCGGGTTCAGTTACAAGCATCACTATGTAAACATAACGGGTCTTAATTTAATGTGATACACTCGAAAAAAAAAGAAATTGATAATTCAAAGAACAAGAAACGTCACGTTCTTGATGCTCCAAACGGAACGTCCTTGCGTATAGGAAGACCAAACTTCGCTAATGCGCGTATGATGGCAAAGTAATCAGTTATTTAGGCGTGGTGTCCACTACTGACAGGACTCTAGGACCCATGTCAGAAGTTGAAATTTTGTTAGTAAAATTGGTACAGCAATAATTGAATACCTAACGGCCGTGGAAGTTTAAGTTCGGGTCGATGTAGTAAATTTTATTAAGTTTCATACTGAAATTATAAGTTTGTTGAAGTCCAATTTCCTGTTAGGGCTTCAAAAATGGAACCGTATTACTGAGCCTGCGATATCTATCCGTCTGTCACCAGGGCTGTATCTACTGAACCGTAGTAAACATTTAAATATCGCTTATCAAATCATTGATTGCAGTAATTTAAGCTCAAACTTGTATTATAAATTATCCAAAATCTGTTATTCAAAATATTGTTTTTTTTTAAGTCACTTTGGAATTTGTCAATTTTTCCAACAGATAAACACAACGCAGTAACGTTCAGAACTAAAATATATAATAATTAATTGCTTGTCTAGCGTATTGGTGTGAACTGTGATGTTAGGCTTAAGCTATGTTGATAAATAAATAAATATTTTTTTTAACTTACTATTTTCCTTATTGCTCTGCATTTTAGCGTACATGTATAACGGCCCTAAAGCCAATAAAGTTAGCTACAGTTCACGCTTCCTGTCCGTTCCGAGAACAAATGCAATGGTTCTACATTGCATTTAGAGCGGTACCCTAAATACGTGCGCAGTGGCAGGATAACATTTATAACCGTTAATGAGGTTTTCATTGCTCTGGCGGCGGAAAAACTCAATTATAACGCAATATTCAATTACAAGTCGTTTTGTGATAAGGCGTTAACGCCGGACGTGAATGTCTACACTTTTCTTTGGGGGTATGGTGATCTTAGTTTAATTCTTATATTTTTATTGGATACTTTTGTACCATCATCATCAGGTCCTTTTTCAGCCTCAGTTCAGAGTCAGAGGATTTGGGCTATACTCTTCACGCTGGCCAGACGGGTAGAAGAGCCTCATCGATGTTTCGCTCGTGTTACCACGGGAAGACTTGGAGTGATCCTATTCTTCTCTGCCGGGAACCACACGGCTACTTAGGTACCACTCTTAGTCAAAAGCCTCCTCTTATGTTTTCTACTTATCTGGTGTTATTCTGTGAAATGTTCTTCTAGCTATGATCATATGTACAGAACGCACCTTTCCATCTCATTTTTGGCACCTTGTTAGTCACTCTATTCTTAGATTATTTTCTCTACCAACAGCTGTGCCGTGTGGTTCCCGACAGAGAAGAAAAGGACCACTCCAAATCTTTCCGTGGATGTCGTAAAAGGCAACTTAGGAAACTCAAGCTAAACAAAGCTTATAAACATCAAAGAGACTTCTCCAACCCGTCTGGCCAGCGTAGAGAGTGTGGGCCAAATACTCTGACTGCTCTGGCAGTATAGAGAGGGTCGTGTCATTCTCCTGCAGTGGAGACTAATAAAGACCTGATGATATGTAATGGAGGCTCCACTAAGAAACTTGCCTATGGAGTCATTATCTTTTGCTCGATTCAAAACCCTTGTTAAGCGTGTCCGACTCGCACTTGGCCGGTTTTTCTTCTAAACAGAAGCTATCAGTCCATACCCGTAACCGAGATCTAAATGCCACAGATAATAGAGGCATTAGAGCCGTTGATAAGCCTCTTCATTTGCCGAGGTCCATGACGTCATTACTGAATGGAGTAATGAGGAATGTCCTGTCGGTTATTATGTAAATAGTCCCCGGTGTCGCAACTGGCGTATCTGTCTGTGAACGCCGTTACTTGCACATTTTAATTGGTGTTATGCTCTTTCATTGTTTCTTATTTTCAACCGACTTCAAAAGAGGTTCTCAATTCGAAAGAAGCTTTATTCTGATATTTAAGCACTAGTCTGTTGTAAGTATTAATTATCTATCACAAAAGAAAAAAATAATACGTAAATATTAATGTTTAGAAAAAACAGACACGATTTCAGACTAGTCAAGCGTTTAAATTGCTACTGTTTACCCTCATTTTTTAGGATCTAATACCTATTAGTAATAGGTATTAGATTCGATTGTATTCGTAAATGATCTCAAATGTTAAGTAAGCCTGGGCACGGCTACACTATGATTAGGAACCTAAAAGTGATGTTGAGTCGGGGGCAGATAAATCTCACCCTATAATAATTTAAAATCTGTTTGTAGGGGCTCAGATTTATTTGTTACTTTACTCTTATAATCGTATTAATTCAATTTATAGTACTGAAGAAGAAATCCAGACTGCAAAAGACATTTCGTGATTGTATTTCCATGGGACGTGGACTTTTTTATAGTAAGGGGCCGTCCATTAATCACGTGATGTTTTTTTTAGCAGTTTTTGACCCCCCCGTCCCCCTTGGTGATACGTGGTGAGGTTTAAGACTAACCCCCCTTCCGCACCCAATATCACGTGTATTTTTAGTACCTACAAAGAAAAATTTTTTTTCTTCTTTGTAGGTACTAAATTTATCTTTACTTTTTATTCTAGAAAATTAAGGAACATTGTAAAAAAGTCTGACAGAATGGCAACGGCGTGCCAAGGTCACACTACATGCGGTTTTATGATTTAGAAATCGCGCGTTTGACGAAAAAATTAATACACGTGATATCTTACTACACCCCGTCCCCCTGGTGATATTTCGTGATTTTTTCCGAACCCCCTCCCCCCCCCCTTTCAAGCCTTACGTGATTAATGGACGGCCCCTGATGTGACGGAATGGAAAAGATGTGTTTCATTGCACAAGTATGTCGTACTACTGAGATAGTAATAGTCTTATCTTACTAGCTTTTATCTTAACGAGATAACGTAGACTCTTTGATAAACACATCTTCAATGAAAAGTTCTATGTCTCTACAACATAAGATAAAAATAATCCAAGTGCGATTCAGGCGGGCCCATGAAGGGTTCCGTAGAACCAAGCTTAGATTAATCAAACCTCTATAATTTTTTGCCAGCAACCCAATAAAAATATCTGCTCGAAAATTAAAGACATTTCACCGACTTCCAACTCGTATAATCTGGATCAGTTAAAATGATTGTTACATAATGGGCATGTTGACTAAAATTTTTTTCATGTTGCTATATAAAGACCTGCCAAAAATAAACACAATAGTGACAGAAATACATTTCTAAACAAAAAACTCTTTCAGCTATAAAAGTTTTAAGGACACATGTTTTTAGACGTAAAAACGCGCCGCTGAAATGCCTACATATTTGTGACGTCACAAGCATGTATTTTGTATGGGTGGCGTGAGAACTTTGTTTGGTAGCTATACGAAATATTTCGTTTATGGTAATGGTTTCATAATAAAAGTTGCTATAAATTTAGCAGACTAAAATGCAGTATAATTGTAATTAAAGATTTTCATACTTTAAAAAAAGGTCCTATTCACCCAACTTTAAAGAAGCTTTAAGATCACTTAACGAATCGATATCAAATTAAAAGTGTTCTTTATAGTGTTTTTAGATAGAAATTAGTCTCATTAGAAACAAATTTTATATAATCTTAACATTAGGCAACTACCGTATTCGTTCATAACCTTGCCTGCCTGACCTGATCAATATTCAGAAGTCCTCATTAAGCCCTTCACAACAAGTCGTATGCTAATAAACCAAGATCCGTTAGATCCTTAATTAAGGGTAACGGAGAAATCCGTTGCGTTTATGGACCATCTTTTATTTTTATCTTAAACCCGTTTTTGCCCAGGATTTTGACTGACCTCAAAGCTGCTGATTTGAGTGTTATCCTGTCAGCATTTAAGATACTGATTGGTTCGACTTGACAGGGGTTTATTACTAAAGGCGAGATTTTTCGACCCAGCAATTTTAGTGTTATTACCTGCCAACCAGTAATAATTGAAATTCGTTGTAATTTTGATTCTATGTTCGTCCATTAAGCGTAAAAAAATTGGTTTTAGAGAAATATATCTTAAATAATCAGTTGTGAACTTCTAAGTATAATGCTGATTAATTTAGACTTTTTCAATCTATACAGCATGTAGGTTGTCCCTCGACCCTCAATTGACCCTCGAGGGGTGAGTCAGCCCGTCACTTTGAACGACTTTTCTTATGGGATTAAAGCTGGGAATTCCAAAAAAATCCGGCATTTTCATACAAAAGTGTTCAGCTGCCCGGGCAATTAGTAAGGGAAGCCAAAAAATCGAGTTATCAGTATTGATCACATAAGGAATGTCTAAGATTAATTTACATGCTGTATGTTCGACTCTTGATCGAGCATCCCGCAAAAATAACTACACTGAAAATATGTGATGAAAAAGAATTTGTCACAGGTAGGATTCGAACCACGAGTCTTAGGACTGCGCCCTCTAAGTGTGTTACCAACTACACCACGGTGACTTCGAAATTCGAATCACCGCGTCGAATTATCTCATCACATATTACCCGTAGGATATAACGCATTCAGAGCATGCGTATTTCTTCAATACTACCCACTATTTAGTAGTGTGGTATTCTACTTCATTCATATACATATATGAATAGAAAGTTGATTAAATTGAAATGAAATGAAATTTATTGCATAAAATGTGGTACATACAATGATGGAAAATGAGCAGTGTTTCACACATTTGGTCATTTCTGACGTGCAATAGACAATATTGTCATTATTCAAATTTAAACTATCATTTAATTATGAATTACAAATATTAGTCATTTTCTCAAATATTCCTTAACACTATAATAACATTTATTTACCAACCAACTGTATAAAGTTCTTTAAAATAATTTTAAATTAGGTATATTTTTAATATCTCGTGGTAAATTATTGAAAATTTGTATAGCCATGGCATAACAATTAGAACTAAACATAGATGTTTTCATCGTTGGTATCAACAATCTTTTAGGATTTTTTCTTGTGTATTTACTTGGCATGTCATTACTTGTTTTAAGTTGGGATATAATTTTACCATTCAATATATTTCATAAATGTACATGCATAGCAGGCTAAGCAAATTCAGTTTTTTTAATAACGGCTTACAGCTTGTCAGGGATGATACTCCGAAAATTGTCCGTAAGAAAGCTCTTACTCACTTAAATGGTTTTTAAATAGCATTGCAATGCTCGGTATATTATTAAAATTGAAAAAATGTGATGAAAAAGAATTCGCCACAGGTAGGATTCGAACCTTTTTTCAATTTTATTAATATACCGAGCATTGTAATGCTATTTAAAAACCATTTAAGTGAATAACTGCCTAGTTGTCTTAATACAACTTACTTAACTAGAAAATCCTTAATAAAATGAATTTAACGAGAGAAATCATCGTTTACTTGATCATCGCATATTTCACGCGTAATCTGAGTTATCAAATGCAGCTTATTAGAAAGTCCATACTGTATATTACAATATTTTGCTATAAGTGGATCACATTCATCACAGAAATGCAATAAAGATCAACTTACACAAAATAACATATCTACTACAAATACATTACGGAAATAACGTAGGCAGACTCAGTAGGAATCCGGGACCACCTAAGTTTTGGATCGTTTTGGAAAAAATATGTTATAACGTAAATACAATAGTAACTGGCTCATTTGTCGTGGGTTGTCGACAAACATACAATACCACCTACTGGGAAAAGCTCACAGAAAAATGATTTTTATGAATCATAAGTAATAATGATCGGTACTTTCTAAGTTTCTACAAATTGGTTATGGTATCTCGACACAGAAAGAAGTGGCGTTTGATTATTTTAATTTTTTTGCAGAGTTGATAAATAAAACAAGGCAAATCAAGGCGGATCACCAATTTTCGTCTTTATTGTCGGGTAACTCTTAAACGAAATATTTATAGTAATGTAGAAAAATAATATTCAAGATGATCCTTACGACAAGCCCTTTCATGTGATTTGTCAAACTGTATGTAATTAAAAAGAAATATTGACTTTTTACGCAATTTCTACTTTTTTAAACATGTACGGTAACATTAAGCTCTATGGTACTTTTCAACTTTTTAACGGTCCAGTACATTCAGAGCAAATTGGGTGTGACATACGGACAGACAGAAGAGTGATTCTATAAGGGTTCCATGTTGTCACTTGGTCGTACGGAACTCTAAAAACGAACCCAACGGTATATATATAGAGTCCCTTTTCAAATTAGCACATCGGCTACCGGGAGATACCATTGTATCACTCGTAAACGCAAAATGCATTTTCATATAGTTCAAAAGAACCATTGCACAGCAATACGGTTTATTACAATGTTCTCGAGAAGTTAGGTAACATTTATGACGTCATAAATCAATAAGAGATAATCATTTCAGTTTATTTGGTGGAGATTCTGCGGAAATACGCCACAAAATAACCGTATTATTACAAAGTACTGATGTTATAGCAAATAGTCAATAATCAGAAGGTTAACTTCAGTCAAATAATACAGAATTAACGGCAGATGTGGCTATTGTCTTTTATACATATTGTTTTTATGACAACTAATATTCGCGTATAACTTCCAAAACAGTTTTAAGGGTTCCCTACTCAAAGGGTGCCATCGGGAATCTGCTGTATTTCCATGCAACATAAAGAACGGCGAAACACCAAAGATACTCTTTGATTCCGATTTCTTTATCGAAACAGTCAAATGCTTTTTAGAACTTGCACTCTAGGCCAATGATAAGTCTCCTCAGGAAATCTGATGGTAAAAGTTTTAGTTGATATCATCTGGGATAAAACATAAAGGCCTTAGCCATGAAAACCACAGTACTTATCTTCAAGCAAAATACAATACCTTACTTAACTTTTCTGTAGGGTACTTGATAGCGAATGCCGTTTCGGCGGATGACGTTTCTCCTGAAGTTAGTATTTTGTGATTAGAAGCTGACTTTCTGTCACCTTCATTTATGTGTGGCGTAGTCTGGCACTCCGTAGATGGAACTATCATTAGCTTCTAAATATATCGCTGAACGACAGCCTCAACAATTTCACGAACCATAAGGAGCTCATTTCCACACCAAAATTAGACAAACACGGTAACCAGACCAAATTAGGAAGACACGGTCTTTTCAGTTATCATTGCATTTGCCCAGGTCTCTTTAAATTGGTCTGGTAGGATTTAGAATACCAATTTGTCTATCTGTCAACAGGAAAACGAATAAATTTAGATCTTTGACGGGTCTTGTACAAGTTAATGTGATATTTGGGGCTAAGTCTATTTTCGTGCCTATAGGTAATTGAAGTTTCAAGTAAGTAGAACGTTGTCATGTTTAATTAGTTTTTCTTTTCCATTTCATGTGTGTTAGTGGCTAACACTAGTTTCAGATTTACATATACATAGCAACAAGGTTTAATAAAGACTTAACAAGAAGGTTTTCTGAAATGTTTACCATCAGATGGCAGCACACAATTGTAGGGTCCGATAAGCTGCTGTCATTGCCTACAGCTTGTAACTTGCGGCCTAAAGAATTTATTTGACACTAATGAATATATTAGGTAGTGCTCGAAGAAAACGCTTAGAAACTATATTGTACTGTACCTGCCTCCCTGCCTTGACCTATTGATCATCATGTCTTTGATTTTGTGTCGGTAAATACATTGTTCAGAACATGTTGTAGATATCACGTATCGATTTTAAAGTACATTGTTTGTTCGTAGTATCTATTTATTCAATCAAACACCCACTCGATCATTGATTGCTCTGCAAGGTTAGCTCTACTGGTACAATAAATTAAATTAAATACCAATTCTCAAAAGCTTAAACTGTCTTTGAACAAAACTGTTTTGGGTTTTATAGTCACCACACTGTTGTTACAGTAGAATTTGTGGCTCACTAAATAGTAATCAGTGCCAGATGTTTCAAGTTCCCCGTTGAAAAAAAATAAACATTTCTTTTTTAGAGACCGTTGACTGAGGAATTCTAAACTACGACCTTGAACGTGACAAAACGACAAGATTCGAAATTTAAAAATAATTTAAATTTAGAACGCGCGTTCCCGCGGCGCTTCGCTAACGGCCGGTTTATATTAAGAACGTGTTCTATTCCCGAACAGTGAACTCCCCACTCCCCGGCCGATGACTTTCTTGTTTTTGCCTACCAGTTAGTTAGTCCTTATAAATTATTAAATAATTTCCTCATTTTCATATACAAAATTAAGTCATGAAAGTTACAGACTTCTCTACGTACCAACCTAAGCCCATATAATTATATATAACACTTTACATTCTTATGCCTAGCTACTATTTTATTTCGTCCTTAAATGTGTTCTTCATCTATCTATCCAATGATACTTTTTGTTTGTCTATCAGTAGTGGATTTGGTAGTGGAAAAATAACGATAGTATCTAAAATTAGTAAACTCCAGAAGTCCACAGTCCTTTGATCATTCGTCATGTAAATCTTGAATGACCAAGTTATTATTTTTCAAAACATATACTACTCACTCGAACTGGCATACCCCTTGTTTATGTAAGTGATACTTTATGAAAATAACGTGTTAGACACCGTTTTTGACATGTGTGTGATGTGTGCCAAATGGTCCTGTGCATAGAGCACGGAATGTCGTTCGTAGGGACGAAACTTCGAGCAACATGGCCTTCGGGAATAGCCATACGCTGCGTTCCCCTCTGTCATGGTACAAGCCAAATTAGGCATATGCATGTCTGTGTGTTAGTTGTGTGTGACTCATCTGTACACAAATTATTGTTTCTTTTAATTTTTTTTTTAAATATGTACGGACATAATTACTATTTAGTGACAGTTTAAGTTTTGTACTCAGATTAATAACTAAAGTTTTGTATGTAGGTGTGCGGAACTAAACTTGTGTGCACATTTCCCCCCGCAAAAAACGCCAGAAAAATTGTAATAGTAAATTGTCGCTTTTCCCACTCCCTCCTTACGGTACGGACTACGGAGGCCGTGTTGCTCGAAGGGACGAAAGTAATAATAATACCGCTTGTCAACCCGCGCCCGACTAGTAGGCGAAAGACGCATACTCGGCATCTCAGCCTGTCATTTCATGCTCAAAAAAATGTAAAAATGCGCCAATATGCTATATGGTATTATAATTACAGTGAAAAGGTTAATAAACAAAATTTTGTTATGACCTTTATCACAAGTTAGTAGAAAAAAGATTTTTTTGCATTTATACAATTACTAACCCGCGGCTTCGCCCGCGTAATTTATAGCCTATGTCCTTCTCGGTACCCTAACCTATGTGTATGCAAAATTTCATGTTGATCGGTTCAGTAGATACGGCGTAAAAGCGTAACAAACAAACAAACAAATAAACAAACAAACTCACTTTCGCATTTATAATATTAGTTAGGATGAGAATTAGGAAGTTAGGATTAGGATTAGGATATGATTAGGATTAGGATATTGAACGCCAAAACCTCAATAAACGGCACTGCCCCCTTACACGCTTATTTCGTATGAAATGTGTTGAAAACGCGTCTCTAGTAGCGTGCGACAGTCACATTTCCTGCTCTGTGGTTCTTTGGTAGGATTTGGTTATGGGAGAGAAATAAAACTTCTTATGCTCTTCATATTATTTAGATTTGATTTCCGGCTCGTGCATCAGTTGGTAAAATAGTTCTAGTGCTAAAAGCATTTAAACTTTCCTTAAATATTTTTTCTTGCCCCGTTCATTGCTGTTAACTACAATATTGTTCATCATCAGGTCTTTCCAGTCTCCACTGCAGGAGCACGACCCTCTCTGTACCACCAAAGCCATATACTAGCCTGAGCAGTCAGAGGACCCGGCCTACACTCTCCACGCTGGCCAGACGGGTTGGAGAGGTCTCTTTGATGTTAATAAGCTTTGTGTAGCTTGTGTTTCCTTACTCGCCTTTTACTTCGCCGTTTAGTCGCCAATATTGTTGCGTTTGTTATATTTTTAATAATGACATCTTTTTTAATGTTAAGAAACTGAACTTAACTATAAATAAATTTATAAATACTTACCGTATCTATAAATGTATGTACAAACACGGGTCACTTGTGTGCTATTTCGACGGGATTGTCGACTATAGTTTCGGACTCGTCAGAAGCCCAGTAGTTAGGCCAGTTAATTCAAAAATGAGCTTTTATCGAGTCCGAAACTATAGTCGGCAATCCCGACTAAATAGCACGCGAGTGACCCGTTGTTACGCACATAAATTTATAACTATATACAGTCGGTATGTGGTCATATAAATGTCATGATCATGAACCAAGAACTAAGACCATTGCCGTAAACAGACCGTATAATATTTTATTATCAGCTTATATGAATATAATCGTGATCCCATGAAAGCCTTGCTGGGCGGACCAGGTCATGACCTAGGCAGAAATGGAAGGATACAAATATGTATGTAATAAAACATTGATATTATATATGCGAGGACTAGTTTCTCTGACTACTCTGGCTCTGGTAGTACAGAGAGGGTCGTTCTCCTGGAGATAAAAAAAAGACCTAATGATAGACCAACTAATATTATAAATGTGAAAGTGGGTTTGTTTGTTACGCTTTCACGCCATATCTACTGAACCGATCATCATAAAATTTTGCGTACACATAGGTTAGGTTAGGTTAGTAACAGCTAGTTCCCTGTAACTCTTGCTTGTAATATTTAATCTATACTTATATTACATATATTTAAAAACGGGTCACTCACGTGCTCACTTTTTCGGTACTATACTATACTAATATATAAAGAGTAAAGATTTAATTGTTTGTTTGCTTTGAATAGGCTCTGAAACTAGGTTTAATTGCATATTCATATTCAGACAGAATTCCATTAATGAATATATTCTTTAGGGAATCAAAATTTAAAGGTTACTTTCTTATGACATAGAATTAATTATTTAATTCTATGTCAGACAGGAAAAAATGTACATTTCGCCATTTTTTTTTAATTAAGAAGGTACATAGATTTAATTTTGGCAATAAATGATTTTTTATTTATTTATTTAAAAAAGTCAATAGAGTGAATTCACATAACATTTTGTACGGAACCCTCATTGCGCGTGTTCGACTAGCAGTTGGCCGGTTTTTTTTATTTAGTACCAGTTCTCCGATAATGGTAGATCCTGGAGACAAAAATACTTCTTTTTCCACAAATCGGCCAGACTCTTATGTTTTTTTTACAAATACTCATAAGTGTAATGTAAATGAGTGGAAAAATAAATAGTTTCTCAAGAAGAGGTCACGCGCGTGCCACTCAAAGGGCTTTTAAGTGTGTTTAAACAACAATTGCAGAAACAAACAAACATACAAAATTTCTACGAACCGGAAAAGTTAAACATATCACTTTCACTCACGTTTTACACTGTTTTTATTTTATTTTTGCTGTCAATATTTTCATGTTTCTTATTTTATTTGTATTTTTTGTAATATTTTTTTTGTTTAGTTTTGTAACAATTATTTTTCTTTTTTCAAGGTTAACTATATGGGAAATGTGTGAAAGTGTATGAAGTGACTAGTGACAGTATGTCAAGTGATTTTTTGTGAATGTTGTGAAGCATACTTGAAAATTCCGGACTACGCAGCGGCCGAGGGCCAAATGGGTATGACTTTTTTGTTATATTATATACTAGCATTTATCCGCGGCTTCGCCCACGTAATATATAGCCTATGTCCTTCTTGGTACCCTAACCTATGTGTATGCAAAATTTCATGATGATCGGTTCAGTAGATACGGCGTGAAAGCGTAACAAACAAACAAACTCACTTTCACATTTATGATATTAGTTGGGATTGGGATTAGTTAGGATAGTTAGGATTAGGATTATTTTACTGAGGATGCAACCGGGAAAAAAGGTTCAGAGGAGAGTGAGTGATACATGGTGATTCTGAATAACTTAGCTTTTTAATGATGAAATCAGAATCCCTAAACTAACTAGAAAATCTAAATTATTGTAACTTACAATTTTTTTTTATTGAATACTAGCTGTTACCCGCGTAATATATAGCCTATGTCCTTCTCAGTACCCTAATCTATTCGTATGCAAAATTTCATAATAATAGGTTCAGTAGGTTGGACGTGAAAGCGTAACAAACAAACAAACAAACTCACTTTCGCATTTATAATATTAGTTGGGATTGGGATTGGGATGGGATAGCAAGGAGGTTCGAAATTAGCCCGACTATTAAAATGATCTGCTTTGAGTATATCAGCATTATATTGGATACAAAATGTAAGGCCATTGTTAAGATATCAAAAATTGTATCACAATACGGCCTAATTTTTAGGGTTCCGTACAAAAGTTGAAAAACGGAACCCTTATAGGATCACTCGAGCGTCTGTCTGTCCGTCCGTCCGTCTGTCACAGCCGATTTTCTCCGAATCTACTGAACCAAATTAGATGAAATTTGGTAAGATAGTGTAATCCTATGACCCAAACACGGATGTGCAAAGTAAATAAAGATTTTTTTGAAATAAGGGTCATTTTGAGGGGCCCAATTACAAAATTAAAAAAAAAGTTTTGCAAACCTTACTGTGTCATATATCAAATGAAAGGGCTCATTATGAGGATCTCAAAAATATTTTTTTTTGTTCGGGTAAAATCAATACTTTTGATTTTATTCACGAAAGAAGGCAAAAATTGACCATTCCCCCCCCTGATCTCCGAACCTACTGGGCCGAAAATTTTGAAACAATTACAAAATATAGATCATTCCTTGAAGATTACAAGAAAAATAATAAGAATTCTATCACTTGAAAATTAAGTGGTAAACTCACAATAATAAGTTCATCTAGGGAAATAGTTCACTAAAACACCACAAGATGGCGCTAGTCATTTGAATAAAACATTTTTTGCACATTGAGTGTGTGTTCACGAAGCATATTGTACGGAACCCTCATTGCGCGAGTTTGACTCACACTTGGCCGGTTTTTTTCTTGAAGAAGCTCTTTCCTGGACGAGCAATAAATCGTGTTCTTTGTAAAGTAATTTCGACCATATCGTCCAGACTTTAAAGCTTATTTTAGCATAATGCTACTTCCATTCTTTCTCCTATAAATTTTTATTGAATTTTCGACTCAACTGCAAATTGTTAAGGTTGATTTTAGGTGTTTAAATAATATTACATTAAATAAGGCTATTGTCCCAACTATCTGGATCTGGACAGTACGTGAGCAGAATGTTTACTTTTTTTAAAGGGAAGGTGTTTTATTTTGTGGCCCTTAACAATGGGGTTAAATCAACTCTATATTTTTTGTGAGATTTACAATTAATATTCTTTGTGTGATGTTTTTGATGGGTCTTTGTGAAATAAAGTTAGAATGGTAGCTTGTTGAATTGAGAATTGTGTCTGTAAGTATAATTAAATATATTGTAAGGAAAGACCCTTTCAATATATAGCACAGACTGAATTATTACTTTATTTCACAAGACGACACGTATATCGAATACTAATGAGGTGCTATTTTATATGGGTTTATACTTTGTATATTAATTCTTAAGAGGATCGCTTACCTGTAATTTTCATACAAAAAGCGATAACTCTTCCACCCCCCTAAACCTTTACAAAATGAGAAAATTTTGGTGTCATTCGATTAAGCACACCTTAATCTAGGGCTAACCGTTTTTCTTTTTTATTGATTCGGTTTAGATTAATTTGAATAAATTAAAATTAATGTAAAATATATGGATATTTACTTAATTGCTTGTTGTTGTAAGCTTAGTAAGTAATTAATATATCTTAAATATCAAAACGTACAACTACTACAACTACTTCTCCAATTGGTCAATAACGTGTAAAAAACCTCTCCAACCCGTCTGGCCAGCGTGGAGAGTGTAGGCCAAATCCTCTGACTGCTCAAGCAACTCCCTCTCTGTACTACCAGAGCCATATATTATATGGCTCTGGTAGTACAGAGAGGGTCGTGCTCCTGCAGTGGAGACTAGAAAGACCTGATGATGATGATGATGTGTAAAAAAATATTGAAATTGGACTATGTTTAAGGAGTGGGAAACGTTATCGCTTTTTGTATGAGAATTAACAGGTAGTCTATCTTCTTAAACAGAAAGAAGTTCCCAATTTAGGCAAGGATTGATCTAAACTTTACAAATATTTTTAATGTAAGTATTTAATTAATTCAGCCCATAGTACTAGTGATTCGAAAATACCTAAAATTCCTTAATTTCGTGCAGTACCTTCTTAAGTATATTCATAATAATAGATTTAGTAACAGTATTTATATGCGTTACCTATTTAATATGAAAGCATTTGCTTATTACCTTATTATATTTTATATAAATCCTTGACCGGCATAATATTATCAGTGAGGTTATAGACATTTTCGTAATAAAATTGGCATATAATTTACCTATGCGCGTTACATCTACAAATTAATTATAGTTGATCACTGATAACATAAAGATGCACCATGCTATTATAATAATTAACTTGACTTAATTACGCCATAACCGGTAATAGGTCTGTAACGAAGTAGATTTTATAGTGAAGTTACGGTGAGCCATCTAACTACGTGCTGGTAATGGCTACTTACGGTTTGATGAGTTTGATTGGATAATATTTATGGCTATAAGCGTAATACAGATTGGTATTTCGAAGTTTATTATGTAATTAAGCGCAATTAGGATTTTTGACGGTAAAAATAATAAACAGTATTTATTATTACCTCTTGACGTTGCTTTACTTTCAAATTAGCTTTATTTTAGTACCTACTTACAGATTTCTAACCTCATCATCATCATCAGCCTATACTCGTCCACTGCTGGACATATCTGTTGTCTGTCTCACATAACAATATCTGTTGCATTGCCTTTCACATTTAAATTGAAATTGATATAACAACTTCTTTAATTACTATTGATTTCTAATCACGGTAGCCTATAGCCAGTAGCCTTATTACATTGGACAGTAAATATGAAACCGACCTCCGAGTCTATGTTCATAGTGGTCCAGTTTAAATTCCAATAAGTTTAATTTTTTTAACAACAAATTGAATATTTTTGAGTAAAAGAATACTTAAAAAGGCAACACACAAAAATTACTAATTGAGATGCTATAAATAGTTTGAATTGCATAAAAACGGGTCACTCACGTGCTACGTCGGGATTGCCGACTATAGTTTATGACTCGTCAGTCAATCCCGACGAAATAGCACGTGATTGACCCGTTTTTAGGGTTCCGTAGTAAACAAGGAACCCTTATAGTTTCGCCATGTCTGTCTGTCTGTCTGTCTGTCCGTCCGCGGTTTTACGCAGAGACTATAAGTATTAGAAAGCTGAAATTTGGTATGGGTATGTACATTAATCATGGCAAAAAAGTGGTAGAAAAAAACCTTGAAAAAAATTTTTTTTTAGGGTAGCTCCCATACTAGTAAAATGGGGGAGTAATTTTTTTTTTCTCTATTTACCCATCGTGTGGGGTATCGTTAAATAGGTCTTTAAAAAATATTGTGAGGTTGAGAACACCACTTTTCAATTTAGGGATTCGTTTCCGAAATATTTGGTTTTAAAGTGCAAATTTTTGTTAGACGTACGTGTCCCCCCCCCCCCTCTATCTGCTAAACGGTAATATATGGATACGTGAAAAAAATTACAGCAGTAGTATATATACTGAAGTTGAAAGGAAAACTATCAGAGCTGAGTACTAAGTACAAACTCAAAAGTTATAGGTAACCAACTTATAAAATGTACTCGAAAATGTAAAATTTCATACAATTTTGATTATTTGATGTTTTTGGTAGGTAAACTGTGAGGTGTGAGTGTGAACAGTGTGAACTTAAAGTTGTCTTTCGCAACTACGGAACCCTACACTGCGCGTGGCCCGACACGCACTTGGCCGGTTTTTTAAACATAACTAGCAATTTGTCAGCGACTTCGTCTGTGTTAATTATATCCTATAACACCCACAGGTGAATAAGCTGTGTAGCTCTTGTCGATGGAATATGTGCCAAATTTCTCTATCATCTGCTTTAGACTTCAGTTCTTGATACGACATGACACCAGCCTTCTTCTTCAGTTGGTCACCAAAACTTTTCCTTGGTCTCCCTGGACCTTTCTTTCCAACTTTCAAAATTTTCTTTTTTATAATATAAGTAAAGATATCTTTATCTCATCTTGGTTTCAATGATATGAAACTTTGAAGCTTAACGTCCACTATTCCGCTATATCGCCACTCCACTATACCAATCAACTCGAACAACATAAACCTAACTATGAAGTTAACGATCACTTTCCTACTTAGTCCTCTGACGGGGCCTGCGGCTATTTCTGTATTGATTTATTAGATTATAAAGCAATTTTGTAGCTTGTTACTTATTCAGCGCAATTACAATGTATGTTATTATATAAACTACTTTATTGATGGGTGTGTTAAATGTTAAAAGCTTTTTTTGCTAATTTCTATTTGGTGATTGAACCGTGAAATATATTAGTACATACATACACGTTATCATGTCTTTATACCTTGCGGGGTAGATAGACCCCAAAGTCTTAAAACCCAAAGGCCACGTGTATCGTGTTGGTGGGCGTAAAAGTGCTACTATACTCGTATGTTATGAAAATATTTTGTATAGTATTAATTCGTCAACATTGGCTTGGGAGAAGACAAAAATATATATATTTACTAGCTGTTACCCGCGTGATATGTGGCTTATGTCCTTCTCAGTACCTACCCTGACCTGTGTTTATGTAAAATTTCATGATGATCGATTCAGTAGATAGGGCCCGAAAGCGTTACAAAGAAACTCACTTTCGCATTTATAAACTTAGGATACCATAGTCTACTATTGCGACATACTATAACAGACATATTACATTACCACAAATGAAATCAAAAGTTTAAATCATATGTCCAGTCTTTTTCTACCAAACTTATAAATCAAAGTGGCCATAATGTGCCGGTCGGAACCGGAAGCTGGCCGTACCTGTGACTTCCGGGCTATTCGATCATTTTATAGCCCCCTTTATTACTCCCTTTGTAGTAGCACAAAGGGATTCTGTCGGTACATGGACGCTATTTTTGTGTCAAAATAATACACGGCTTACCTGTATGTAACGTGTAGTTACTAATTCGTCTATAAAGCATTATTTTTTAGGTTTAGTATTAACTTTTACAATAAATGGTATTTCCAAGATGTAAACACTACTTAATACTTAGCAAATAAGAGCACGAAAACAAGGAAATTATTTTCATATGTTTTAATTCACTTGTTACTTACGTCTTGGAAATGTACCTTCTCAACACAATCATATCACCTTTCTATACTTTACGGGGTGCCTTTGCGATATAGTGGTCAAGGCGTTTGCCTGATGACAGTGAAGTAGTGGGTACAAATCCCACAGGGAAGCATACTTTGTGAAAGTTGTTAAGATATTGCAGGCTTGAATCACCTGAAAAGAAAGATGTTTTCGTGCTTCGGAAGACACGTTTCAAGCTGTGGGTCGAACTCCATTTTGCGTTTGTTTAAACTATCTTTTTTGTTTAGTCTATCCTTTAGGATGCCGAGGTCCGATGGCAGTCGGTCTGTGTAAAAACCAGTAATATCATCAAATCTACCTAGGGTAGGTAGCGGACCCCGGGTTTTTAAAACGATACCGCTAAGGATACATCCGTGAATACACTCTGATTTTTTTATACAAAAAATATAGTATGTTTTTCGTAGATACAAAAAAATACGGTTGCTATACATAATGCAACATGCCGAAATTATTCGGCATTTGCAAATGGCCAACGCTGGTGCCAGATTTTTATTGTTCAAGCTGCCTAAAGGCATCTGACTCATGATAGACGGGACCAACGGTTTAACGTTCTATCCGAAGCACGGAAGAGCTCGAGATATTTTTATGCCACTTGCGGTCACCCATCCAAGTGGGGACTGCACCCAGAGTTTCTCAATATGTTGAGAAACTTACTTAGTTGAGAAACTCCGGGTGCAGTCCCGATATCCCACTATTTTTTAAGACTACGCAAGACTACGTTTGTCAACATGGACAAAAGAACAACTAAAGATAGAAAACATCGTCGACTGTACTGTTTTATTGACGCTGTGTTTAGAGCCGCACGCGCCCGCTAACTGTACCACCGTGTACTTAGCACCTCAAGTAGGTCGTGTGCTCAGTGTTGACATTATACTACCTTTTTATCTGCTCTTAAGTACCAAAGGCTGGCAAACAACTTTGCTGAATAGGGTCGGTTTAAAAGACGTGGGTTAAATTATAATGAATGTGAACTTTTCTTACCAAAGACTCAAATTAAAGATATTTTTGTATTTATATATGTCATATCCTATTTCTTAATTTTATAAAAATAGATCCTGTAAGTGTTGGTCATCATCATTTCGAGTAGGTGACACGGTCAGTCGACCATGCACACCCTGGTGTCAGAGTTCTTCGGAACCGCCTCTCGGCCTCTGACGTGGTTCCTTTACCGACTACCAGATGGCAGCCGGGACCAACGGCTTAACGTGCCTTCCGAAGCACGGAATCATCTTTCTTATCAGACAATCAGGTGATTCATGCCTGCATTGTCCTAACCAAACTGGAGACAACTTAACAAAGTATGCTTCCCGTGGGAATCGAACCCACGACACCCGGGTCAGTAAAGCAAACGCCTTCACCACTGGATCACAGAGGCTGTTAAGTGTTCGTTCAACCATAGAACGAACAAAGTAAATGAATATCCTCCAGGTATTTTCCCCGAAGAGATACCGATGCAAATGCAATGCAACAAAGGTCCAAGAATTACCGGGAACTATGACAAAGAGGTTTACAAAACTTCTTTATCTCCCACTCGAGCAAACACTGCAATAAAAATGTAGAAAGTACACCCTTTATGGCCGGCCGTTGTATGAACACACAATAGCTATGCGAGAGATTTAAAGTTATGGCAAGTACTTAAAGTTTTTGCTTCGTAAAAAAAAACATAAATAGTAATCATCATCATCAGGTCTTTCTAGTCTCCACTGCAGGAGCACGACCCTCTCTGTACTACGAGAGCCATATATTACCTTGAGTAGTCAGAGGATTTGGCCTACACTCTCCAAGCTGGCCAGACGGGTTGGAGAGGTCTCTTTGATGTTTATAAGCTTTGTTTAGCTAGTTTTTCCTTAGTCGCTTTTTACAACATCCACGGGATGACTTGGAGTGGTCCTATTCTACTCTGCCGGGAACCACTTAGTAGTATACCACATAGTAATACCTACTTTCTTTTGTAAATATGTAAGTAGTTGCATGCTTGCGGTATTGAGATAAAATATGAGCAAATGGAAAACAATATTTTTAATAGCTTACGGTAATAAAGATGATTACCGGCGCTTTCTTTAAGTAAAAGCAAATATTTTCTGCATTTCCTATTTTATTTAGATTGACCTGGGTCTTAGATGTTAATTTAGATAAGTATTATAAAATATACTATCATTGAGTTAGTACCCTACAACACCAGTTCACAACTTACTGCTGTGGGGCTAATTTAGTTTGTGTGATTTGTCCCTGTATATATTTATTCCTTCTTATTGGAGTATGATACCAACTAAGTTAACAGGTATTTAAAGCTGTTCTTTCTTTAGATTTGTAAATGCAAAAAGTTCGACGAGAGATATGATAACAAAATTTTAAGCTAATATTTAGTCTTTTCCTTCCCTGTGATCAAATTTAAGGTTGTATTTTAAGGAAAGGAAATAACATTTTCCCTTCAACTCGTAGATAGCATAACTGAAGCTGATAATCTCAGTTTTATATCGCATCTAGTTACCACAGCGTAAATACTCGTTTACGGACGGGCACATTCGCCGCATAAAATAAATGAGGTATAGATGAATAGCACTCGAGAAGAAATGTATTGACACATTTCACACTATATGTTCCAGTAAGAAAGATTCTTACAAAAACTGACTCTGAAAATAGTTCTAGCATGAAAATATATATATAGTTAGTTTGAAATTTAATATGTCAAAATATATAAAACTAGCAATTCTCCTGCGACTTTGTCCGCGTTTATTATAGCTTATGTCACCCGCAGACAAAATCGCTTTCTACAGGTGTAAGATCAGTCCAGTAGTTTCAAAGCCTCTTCAATGCAAACAAAGTATCTAATATTTCCTCTTTGTAATATTTCAATTTCAATTTCTTTATTGCGTTTCGTATTGTAGGTACATTACATCAGCTCTTACAATAATGTTACTGCACTGTAATTATATTAAATAGGTACAATATGAACCCTGTCGGGCATTGCATAAATAACATTTGGAATGGCAAACGGGTTTTGTTCTATAAGATATTAAAAAATATAATTATATTAAAAAAATAATAATAGTAATTTATCGTATCAATGTTTAATATGTGTTACTTACTTGATTTTGTTATTGCTCTTTATGGTCGTATAATTAGTTACTTGTCATTTTTTTATTAGATATATTTTATTAACATTATTATTTGATGTCACTTTAATGTTAAATATAAGGTAATTTTTAATGTAGTTTTATGTCGTATTTTTATGTGGACAGAATTATTAGTTGTTTTTTATAATATTAGCAATAAATGTCAATATGGTGCCACGTCAAACAAGCTCTTGTAGACTGATAATATTTATTAAATGTAAAATATACATGTGGATTACCATATGTGCTTTATTTTATCCAAAACGGCGGATTCCTTTATTGTAATTTTTTTTTGAGTTTCCCAATACATATTTCCTTCCCTTTACTCGTATGTTCGCATGATGGCAATACTAGAGCCTCAATTTTGTATTGTCGTTATTTTATATGTCGCAGAGTCGCAAATATACGAGTAGCTATTGCAAGGTCGGCAGGTGGGTCAGTGCAACGACTTGGATGCTCGGCTTCATTTTCGCACACGACACGATATTTCTTTTTCAGTCCATATTTTTAGCAGACGTTACCTAAAATAATTCAGTTTAATTATAGTAACGTCACACTAACATAAGTCTTAAAGTTTTTAATTGTTAGTAACATAATATGGATATGGTCTGAAATGAATGATTTATTGTTACTTTTATATTGTGCTTCTGTTTGGCAAAGGTTATCTCCATTTCCCTCCACTCATCTGGATTCAATGCAGTTCGGAAGTTAAATATCCAGGGGCTCAATTTTTGAACCAGTAGAATCGATCCACCACTCGTTGTTAAGCTTTCGCATCGTGAATCTTAATTGGCTCTATTTTTGAAACTTTATTCGAATGGTTTTTCCGAATGGTCGCACGAGAGCACTCGGATTCAAAGACGTATACAATAAAATATGAAATTTGACTTGACTACTTATGATCCCAATGGGTTCTATAAGTATCATAAGGTCCCAATGGGTCCAATTAGGTCCCATCGGTCCCAAAGGGTCCCAAGGGTTCCATGGGTACCAAGGGTCCCATTGGGTCCCATTGGGTCCCAAGGGTCCCAAGGGTTCCATAGGTACCAAGGATCCCATGGGTACCAAGGGTCCCATGCATCCAATGGGTCCCACAGGTACCATTGGGCCACATTAGGTACCATTGGTAGATTGGTAGTACCATCCACCAAGCCAAGAACACCAAGAACTTCCAAAGGTACTAATGTAAGAAAAAACAAAAAATATATTCGCACGGTTCAAAAATACGTAAAAACAGGACCACTCGTTGATTTTATTCATATGTGAATACGAACCGAGTGCTGACGTCACAACGAGTGGCGGATCGATTCTACTAGTTCAAAAATTGAGCTCCAGTTCATCTTATCAATGCTTTCTACTCGTAACTCAAGTTTTTGTTGTGAACCAATCATTCCCTTTTCATTGAGATATAAATGACGTAATAAAATTTTAAATTCGTATAACATTAGTCTGTGGGACTAATGTTATGAATTTAAAATTTTACTCTTCTATCTTTGACTCTATTTATCTCGAAATGAAGAAGAAATCTAAGTTCATCTCATCTGGTTTTACAATATCTATCCTTTCGAAATCTGTTTTGTTCTGCCAAATCTTATATCTTATGTTTAAAAAGTGATTGCGTTATTGTATACATCAAATATTTGAGAAAATCATGAAAAATAGGGTTGTGTGGACTTGTGTGCTGTTTAATTTAGATCACAGCTTTTAAATGCAAAGTCTGCAAAAGTAATTTTATATATTTGTTTGAAGATTTTATTGATGATGTAATGAAAATATTATGTTAAATATATCAAAAATTTCAGCTTGTCTATTGTCAAGAATATATCGTGCCGTACAGTGTTTGGTAATGGGCAACACAAACTGCAGAGTCATCGAACTCCTTTGTCCACTCTTTACGGCAACTATGCGGTTATATTTAACCGTCGATGACTTAAAATGCGCCGCCATTTACTTTTGAGATAAAAATCGACAGATTTACTTGCCCTTATTTGTTAGAGATGCAGGCTTCGTTATACAATATGATACGAGATATTTTGTTAGCATGCTTATGCAAGCTCGATGACAATGTCATTTTATGGTAAACTAGCTGTTACCCGCGGCTTCGCCCGCATAATATATAGCCTATGTCCTTCTCGGTACCTTAACCTATGTGTATGCAAAATTTCATGATGATCCGTTCAGTAGATACGGCGTGAAAGCGTAACAAACAAACAAACTCACTTTCGCATTTATAATATTAGTTGGGATTGGGATTCATCATCAACATAATCTCAACAGCAGAAGGTCCACTGCTGGACATTGGCCTCGCTCAAGGATTTTCAATACAACGGGTAGAAAGCGGCTTACATCCAGCGCCTACCTGCTTAGTCGTTGGTCAGGTCGCCCGACCATTTGGTCGGTATTTAATACTGCTCTTCGGGTATGTGGTCGTCATTTCAGAACCTTTCCGCCCTATCGGCCGTTCTTCACTTCCGTAAAGTGTTAGAGTACTGCTCATAAACGGATTTGTTATTATATCAATAAAATATACATATAATGTTGCCGACTGTTATATGACAGTCAGCAATGTATTGGAGTTACAGTGGAACTCACTTTCAGTGGCTTAAATATAACTGTTTAATTTTTTATTGTTACAACATTGGTGAATTGTTCTAACTTCGTGTTAACTATTGTTGTACTGTACCATATGTAAATCGCTGAATAAAGATTTTTCTATTCTATTCTATATCTCTTTTAGTCTAAGGGATTTGGGAGCGCTGCCTCTTAGAACTGTTAAAGTTTTTTATCCCTTTTGGACATGATTTTGAACGAAAAACACAAAAATCAAAAAGATTCTTTTTTTTGAGAGACATTTTGCAATAATTGTCATTATCCTCTAAAATACATACACAAAAGCTAACTTTAAAAGAGGATAGATGCATATGTCGCAGTCATCTGGTTGAATCTGCTATTTGATTGAATGACTAGCGCGTTCATTGAATGACCACGTTTAACTGAATCACTAAGTTGTTGAACGTAACGTTCAACATGTTGACTGAATGAACGTCATTTAGCGAAGTCGTTGAATCTTAGCCGACTTTGTAATATTTGGTGGTAGCATGATTTCCAAAGCTTCATTGAATCTCATATTTTTGCAATTTGTCTTAGTTTTTAAAGAAGCCGGCGGCGGCGTAATAATAGGTAAATCCATGATGTAGTACTAGATTTTATTACTAAAAACGCACTTTTATGTAAATTTAATCGAAAAAAATATCAACACCGTACCATCTGTTCGAGCTGTTTGACGCCATATTTGTTTTGGTGACCACTAGCGCCGCAGTGGGAAAAAAATGAACTAAATTTGAATCACCTGACTGATTCTATGTCTGCTCTTTTCAAAGGGCTATGTTACAATCCGCTAACTAGTTGGACGTTGAGCGACGCTTGTTTAATCAACGTTCGGCCTAGTCATTCAATTAAACGTGGTCATTCAATGAACGCGCTAGTCATTCAATCAAATATCAGATTCAACCAGATGACTGCGACACATACATAACACACAAATGAACAATGATAAAAAGTCGACAGTGGCCTAAATCGGATAAAACTCATTTTCCCGCGCAATGAAGGTCAAACCCTGACGATCTGGGGCATATGTTGGATTACTTTGCATTGCATGAGTCAGACACTGAGTCAGAGGAATCACCGGTAGTGATGGTTATCGAATAATTACCAGTATGACTGCATTCTGCGTTTAACTTGGTCTGTCAAGCGTATTAAAATCTTCGTAGTTCCAACCGATGTAAAAACGGAGGAGGTTCCCTAGTATAGTATTCTTTTTATGTATACTAGCTGTTACCCGCGGCTTCGCCCGCGTAATATGTAGCCTATGCCCTTCTCGGTACCCTAACCTATGTGTATGCAAAATTTCACGATGATCGGTTCAGTAGATACGGCGTGAAAGCGTAACAAACAAACAAATCAACAAAATCACTTTCGCATTTATAATATTAGTTGGGATTGTTGGGAAGTTGGGATTGGGATCATTTGGGATTGGGATTAATTGATCACGCATTTCTTTTGTACAAAGTAGTCCGTTGTCGATAATTCTTTGTTAATTGAATAGGTTGTTCCCATATAAATTTGGAACAAAATCCAATGCTCACATAACCTTGACATTGACGTGATGACATTTTATTTGCTTCATCATCATCATCAGGCCTTCCTTAGTCTCCACTGCAGGAGCACGACCCTGTCTGTACTACCAGAGCTATGTATTAGCCAAAGCAGTCAGAGGATTTGGCCTACACTCTCCACGGTGGCCAGACGGGTTGAAGAGGTCTCTCTGATGTTTATAAGCTTTGTTAAGCTTGTGTTCCCTAAGTTGCCTTCTCACGAGAAGACTTGGAGTGGTCCTATTCTTCTCTGCCGGGAACCACACGCGGCTATTAAATTTCGTTTGCTTACACGTTACATATTTGGGAGTTAGCGTTTGGGATACCAACCTCACGTGTTGAATCTGGTTGCTTATCAAAAATCTGTGTGTATGACGCATCAAAACACTTTCTCACGTGTAAATTAGGCTGTAATGTTTTTAAATGATCTTTGCGTGTAAAGAGCATTTTTCAACATCGCGTATGACAGGGTAATCTTGACTCATGTCATTGTCACTTACGCAATCAGGAAAGCTGACTGAACAGAGGGTAGAGAGAGAGAGAGTGGAGAACAATCTTATATGGAAGAACGATTAAAAAAGTGTCCACCAAAAAGGATCAAGTAGTAGTGAAACTTTTTGCCACAATAGCAATAGTGTTGCAAGAGGGTATAAAATGAATTTAGCAGAATGTGAATGTAAATGCAACATTGGCGCCATATTATAGTTTGTTTCTGAACATCCTGGCCATATTTTAATGTGGGAATTAAAATCCCTTATAGAATATAGACCCGCAAGAAAAAAGATTTACATGAAAAAAATATATGTAAAATGAAAACCATCCCATACAAATTCACCAATAAGCTGGTCAAATTTATTTAGAAAGTCCAAAAACTTTTTGCCATGTTTTACCTTTTTTTCTGCATCTGTATTCTATTACGGATTGCATCATTAGAATATTGCCAAGTTGTTTAGAATCATCCTGTACAGCGATAGTACTCCTTATTTCTACCTTCCATATGCTTCTGAAAATAAAGTGAGCGATGTGCAGGCAATTATTCATAAAAGGTGGCCGTGATGTCACCGCTATCTGTATTAAGATATGCGCTTTGCAAGTATAAATTTATGTATGTGTCTGTCTTTTGTGCGGTTTTCCTTACGCGAGACTTTCCAAATAATTATTAATTTTGGATGGAGGTTTTGAGGATGATTGTACCTTTACCTTTGATAGAGTATTTATGTTATTAGGGTATTTCAAAATTAAATTGCATCCGTATAGCATCACTTAATTGTTTATCTGTAAAGACCTTTTTTTTTCAAAAACATGTGAACCTGTCAAGTTAAAACTATAACCTATGAGGTTCTCATGGCTGACTATCATGAAATTCAACTGTTTCGAGAGAAGCAAAAATAAAATAATATAAAATCTGAAGACCATACATTTCTATATAGAACTATCTGAAAATAACTTTTTTTGTAAGAAACACTCGGTGCGCAAGTCCAACTCGCCTTATAAATGTAAATTGATCGAAGACTCACAACATCGCGCGAGTCGATGCACAGTACACAATATTAGGTTCAGCGGGGTGCGCGCGGGGAGGCGGGGTGCGTACTGCGGAGCTCGCAGCTAATATCCAAGCCGCCATAAAGTCTGATTCGGACTGTACTTACCTTTCATCAAAAAACTTAATCTGTTCCCAAGAGATTGCCAACAAAGCTGCGGGTGAAATTTAGTGTATAATACCTATCAATTACAAAAATATGAATTATACGCATTTTTAATTGTTCGCACCCGAAAATAAAACGCATGGATTGACACCGATTTCCATAAATAGAGCAAATTGTAACATCTGTGTCTGTGTCGTTAAAAAAAGTATAAAAACCACAGGAACTATCAGGTTTCACTATTTTACCCAATAGCTTCATTCCACTGTTAATTAATATTTTAATTTAAACCTTATGCTTCTGACTTACAGTTTACAATTGTAAGTTTTTGAAAATGTGGTTTAATTTCGTGGTAACAAAAAGTGACGTTGGTGAGAATTTTATCGTATAGGGTTACTGTGTGGTTTTTTCCTGAATTTTATCTTTTTAACCGTTGCTTAACAAAAAATGTATATCCTTTGAGATAATATTACATGTAGTTTCTATTTGTCAAGTAATTCGGGTATTTTTAAATAAACGTGCTTTTTCAACTTTAACTAATACGTACATTTTGTTTCGAGAAGTATTTAAAATTATAACTAATATTAATCAACATTGCACATAAGTACCTGCTTTGTGCTTAAAAACTTGCTTTTTGTTCACGTGATTCTACCTACCCCAAAATGGATAAAGGTGTAGGTATTTATGAAGAAATGTAACCATGTATATGCTCAGTGGGTTTGATATTTATTTAAATTTTATTACTTTTTTTTTTAGTAGATTGTGCATTATGAAGTGAAGTTTGTAGGAGCTAACAAAATGGTCGGTCGTTAAAAAACACATTAATTCCCCTTACGATTCTAAGATAACCGCAGCATTGAGCTAACCCTTTTAATAAAAACTTACCGATGCGTTTATTCTAAGAAGTCTTATCTTCGTCCAAATAACGGCAGCCTTGGCCGTGGGAGCTGATATCTTAGTTATGTAGAGAGCGTAATGACCATAACATCGCGTAACATCATTTGTAATTTACAGATGCAAATTTAGCATGTATCATGTTACCCTTTCTCGTGTAGGTGGAACCAAAGATAGTGACAAAAGCATCGTTTGGAAAAACCGTAGATTAAAAACAAAAAATGAAGGAATTATACTACACTAATAGGATACCAGCAATTTTTTGTTAATGCGAGTTTATGCTTGTTGCGTTAATAGAGTGACATGATCTGGGTTTAATTGTTTTTATCTGCTCCGAGATCAGTAAGTCGTATACATTCGTGCCAAAAGTTAAATGTTTGTTTTCTCAATCACTAATAAATTAATGATTTACCTTAAACTTGTCATACAGGTAAACCATGTCTGGTCTTCGCGTAGTAGTTTGTTAATTTTGCAAATATAAAAAAGATTGCGTTCAAAAAATGATAGATCCAAATTTGAATAGAAACTATTTGCTTTATTTCATTTAATTAATAAAATTAACAGAAAATATTCACATATTTTATGTCGGTGTCTAAAATGTAAGTTATCCTTGGCAGCACATGACTCGCCTTACCAAAACTTAATCGTCTACATGTGGTTTGTAATTCTAACACTCAAAATCAGTGTTCACTGTTTGTTGCGTGTTTATTTTACTACATCTAACTCTTTGTTTTCATTTAGTGTTTTATTTATGTGATTTTTAGTTTTATAGATCTCGATGGCGTGCAATTGGGGAGGCCTATGTCCAGCAGTGGACGAGTATAGGCTGATGATGATGATGATGATGATATATTTAGAAAAAAAAAAACCGGCCAAGTGTGAGTCAAACTCGCGCAATGAGGGTTCCGTACAATATGTTTCGTGAACACACACACAATGTGCAAAAACTGTTTTATTCAATTGACTAGCGCCATCTAGTGGTGGTGGATGGTTTTAGTGAACTATTTCCCTAGATGAACTTATTATTGTGAGTTTACCACTTAATTTTCAAGTGATAGAATTCTTATTATTTTTCCTGTAATCTTCAAGGAATGAACTATATTTTGTAATTTTTTCAAAATTTTCGGCCCAGTAGGTTCGGAGATCAGGGGGGGGGAATGGTCAATTTTTGCCTTCTTTCGTGAATAAAATCAAAAGTATTGATTTTACCTGAACAAAAAAAAATATTTTTGAGATCCTCATAATGAGCCCTTTCATTTGATATATGACACAGTAAGGTTTGCAAAACTTTTTTTTTTAATTTTGTAATTGGGCCCCTCAAAATGAACCTTATTTCAAAAAAATCTTTATTTACTTTGCACATCCGTGTTTGGGTCATAGGATTACACTATCTTACCAAATTTCATCTAATTTGGTTCAGTAGATTCGGAGAAAATCGGCTGTGACAGACGGACGGACGGACAGACAGACGCTCGAGTGATCCTATAAGGGTTCCGTTTTTCAACTTTTGTACGGAACCCTAAAAAGCGCAGAGTAGTATTAATATATCAACCTCCTTCATGCTGGTTTGGGAGAAAAGAAAAAACATAGAATATACCAGCTGCTTTTCTTCCCGCGCAACTGTAAAAGCCGGTCAAGGGATTGGGCGAAAATTTAAGGACTCACATTGATAGGCGATGTGGCTAGCGACCCATCACTATTTTGATTCCGCTTTCCACCTTTACGCCCACTAAGATGCTAAACGTGGCCTGTAGGTTTTATGACCTTGGGGTCTGTCTACCCCGCAAGGGATAAAGACGTGATAGTATGTATGTATGTATCAACCTTAAATATTTTGATTCGTTTCTAATCAGAAAGGCCAATAAATAATTCTATAGGCTTATTATTTATGTATTACGAAAACAAGCAGGTGTATCCTGTAATACTCCCACCATGATCCAAGTGGCAATCAATAAGTTCTTATAGCACTCAAATCTCATTAAATAAAAGTATATACAATAAGTAATGCTACGGGCGACAAACATAAAAACGCTAAATAATTTAAAATGAGATTTTTGAACAAACCTACGCAATAATACCACAGAGTCCTTCAATTCTGTGTTTATTGAAGTGATCAAGTTTACGTAACCATATATTAAAATATCCAATAAAGACCACCAAAAGAACCCGTTGCAAATGTTAAAAACTATTAATAAATAATTAACATCTCAAACAAATTAAAACGTCCATAAAAGAAGATTAATTAATTACTTCTAATTAACGGCGTGAGATCTAGGTTTACCAGACCGCCACATTATAAACAAGATTCAAATTGGTAGAATTGATCAGATAAGTTTAGTGGCGAGTGAGTTAAAAGTGTGCAGAAGCATTTGTCGTACTATAGAATCCCAAAGATTAGGAAGTAACGTAAAAAATTACGCTATTTTCTAATCGACATTTTGTTAATAACTATGTATACGGACAAATCACATACTCATAGATAAAGCTAACCCCAAAGTAGTTCGAGACTTGTGTTTGGATATACTAACTCAAAGATGCTATATTATTTATCTAATACATATAAAGATAAACATTTTCCATCTTGATCACTATCTTCTTCGTAGATTGTGATATTGACCAGGCCGGGATTCGTACCCTGTACCTCTCTTGCTACAGGCTGGCGTGTTGACCTCTACGCCACGGAGGCTGTGTTTGTGTGTAGTTCTATCCATGAATTCTCACTCTATTTGAGCACAGCAAAAATTAAGTATGTCAGCTTACATTAGAATTTTGCGTAGCTTACTGACTGCCATCTATAATACTCGTTACAAAGGTAATTACGTGTTTTTTTAAGAAATATGTAGCCTATTTACATACCTACCTGCTGGCATTGTTATAGTTATTTATGTCCACAGAAAACAAATGGTGTTTGATGAAAAAATAGGCCGTGTGGCTCCCGGCAGAGTAGAATAGGACGTCTCCAAGTCTTCCCGTGGATGTCGTAAAAAACAAGCTAAACAAAGCGTATAAAACATCAAAGAGACCTCTCCAACCCGTCTGGCCAGCGTGGAGAGTGTAGGCCAAATCCTCTGACTGCTCTGGCTAATATATGGCTCTAACAGTCAGAGAGAGTCGTGCTTCTGCAGTGCAAACATGCATGCATGTACAAACTCTAACAATAACTCTTAGTTTTTAGGTTAAAAGTCGTTGTTAGGTAAGTTTGTTTTGTAGGTTTTAAGGCATGGTCTTTCAAATAATTAGTAATTAGTATATATATATATATTATATATTTACTGAGTAGGTACTACTTATCTGCTTGACTCGACCAATGTAAAACTAGAATAAAAATGGCGGTGAAAACTAGTCCGCATTTATCTTCTCCTCAGATTAACGAGTCCCATAACTCAGTATTTTGATATGTAAATTACACCAGATCTTACCAACTTTTCTAAAGATGACATTGATAAAGTGTTATCATCCGTGATGTTTGATCGTAGTGTTTATTTTTAAAGGTATGTAATGATTTGATTACTTTATATTTCGTATGAGTGGGTTTTTCTTGCATATTATACCTAACAAGTTTATTCTTCTCAAATCTTGAGGTTAAAGCCTTCTATTATCTTGTGTATTCTTTCTTGCCCGCCGAACCAAAGGAAATAAAATAGGTGATGCTTAAGGTATTGACATCAATTCATCAAGGTATTGTATTTTGCCTTTATAACCCAAAATGCATGAGGCTATTGCTTCATAAAGAAAAATGTTTGTCGGTTCAGTTCTGTCCTCCGTTTTTTTATCGGTTGAAAAAAATAGAATTTTCATAGAATTTCGACGATCTTATTGATGAATTTGTACAATAATTTGTCAAAGTTTGTACGGCCGGTCGCCTGACATGAATAATCTATTCCTATGTTTGAATGAGAGAGACTGAGCTACTTAGCATGGGGGGACGTTCAAGTAACGTAAGCTGAATATCAGCTATTTTTAACCCCTTCCCTACTCTTGTCAGCAGAAGTAAGAAATATGCTACCTTCCTTCCCCAAGCTTACGTAAATATTGGTAAAGATTTATAAAAAAGAATGTTTGTTTATTTTGTTATGCTCTTAGTAAATAGTTCTTTTTCTTTGGTACAAAATTCCAATTAAAAATCCTTTTCAGTTCCTTTTCCGGATTATTATTGGTATATATATAATATACCAATAATACTCCTGAAAAGAATACCCTTTAGTTGCTCCATACAGTAACTTGGTGAACATACAGCATAGCCCTATCCTAACCGGAAACCTTCATACATCAACATAACAAGTTATCGGCAGGACGCACCCCTGGCTTGCCGATAAAATCACAAACATTCGCGACGCCGAGATAGTGATTCCTATCAATCTTCGCTCCAGTTCCTTATCTTCCGTAGTTTGGCAGATTGTGTCAGTCTAACACTCTGTTCAGATAAATGTTGGTATTTTAGAGTATTTTGATCATAGATATTTGTGTATAGGACTGTATATGAAAACAATGATATTGATGAAAAGTATTTTTAAATTTTTATTTGGCAAAGTCATATCTGTTTCAACAAATTCAATAACATATTTTTAAACTAAGAACACTGCTCAGCAAGCGTATTAGACACTTAAATTACATTGATAAATATAAACTAACTAAAAAACTAAAATTAAAAATCAACGAAATCAAATTAGATTAATGGGTTTTTAATATTACAACCGGCCTAATTATTTAAAAGGTGTCAAAACAAACGCAGAAACGGAAAATTACGATAGGGCTCCATTACGTCCAACCTGTCAAAAACAGATAGAATAGATACCCAAGACATAGTGTAGCGATACTTAAATTTATTCATAAATTGGTATAATAAAACTGTCCAATTCGCCAACATCCTGGCAATTGTCTTCATGAACAAATTGATGCAGATTAATAAAGTGGCCTCGATAAGTGCGTATGCGCATTCTTATCAATACTTCGGCAGTCGGTTCGCGACACCGTAGTCGGTCGCATTGCTTAATGCTCAAGATTATGCGTTCATCGATTACTCCATTCGCGCTATTGAACCGTGCCACATCGTCGACTCAACACTTCATCGAAAATCGGTTTAACGTCTCGGATGCAGTGAATTATGGAATTGTGCCGTGGGAAGTGATGTGATGTGATAGTTGGTCGGTAATTCTAAATGTAGAGATGACGGTGAAAAACGGTGGGATATTTAATGATTGCTACACTGATGGGAAACTGTAAGTAGGTTTTACTGCATGTTCATTAATATTATTTCTTGATGAGAAGTTGAATTGAGGACACTGGATTAAGGAAGTAATGATTAAACATATTATGATGCAGGCGTTTTCGATGTCAATATGCAGAGATACTCGAAAAAAATACAGTAAAAGACTTAGCTGTCTTCCTCAGTTGACAGATAAAAATGTTATTTCTTTATCTATTAGAAGAATTAAGGATAGTTGATTTTTTATCACATTTAATAGGTATTGATGGTTTCAATATGTAGAGAGATTCGAACAAAGTATAAGAACTGAATTTTTGTCTTTTGTTTGCACAGTAGTAAAAGCTCACTAGTTATCTACTTCATAGAATTTATTTAGTTATATTTTTAACCTACTTCAAAAAAAGAAGGAGGCTCTCAATTCGTCGTAATCTTTTTTTATGTACTCGTATGTTCCCCGATTTCTCAAAGACGCCTGGACCGATTTAAGAAATCGTCCCATTGATGATCCCATTAAATTTTTATCGAAATGTGTCGAGCGCTTTTTGAAATAATACACAAAAACCAAAAAAAAAAAATACACTAATGCCGTTCGGCTTACACTAATTTCCATTTTGTTCTTATGCTTATTCATCATCATCATCAGGAGCACGACCCTCTCTGTACTACCTAAGCCATAAATTAGCCAGAGCAGTCAGAGGATTTGGCCTACACTCTTCCCGCTGGCCAGACGTGTTGGAGAGGTCTTTTTGATGTTTATAAGCTTTGTATAGCTTGTGATCCCTAAGTCGCCTTCTACGACATCCACGGGAAGACTTGGAGTGGTCCTATTCTACTCTGCCGGGAACCACACGGCTTTATGCTTATTAAAACAAATAAATAGGTTTGAAGTCGGTTATTGTTTTTTGTTATAAATATTTTAAATTATGTTCTAATAAGTCTTAAAGTAATGATTAAGTATAGTTTGAAGAAAAGAGGTTATCGATAAAAGCATTGCAAATTCTTGATTAGTCATACGATGCAACGTTCATTCCAAACTATTACTAAGGTATACATTTTCCTTATATGACCAATTATACGTTCCTAAAAAAGATATACAAATTCCTTCCTTTCACGGAGGAAGGAAATTTTTACCACACGTCGTAGGTACTAAACTTGTACTAAATAATTTAAATTTTACTTGTTGTTCTCGACAACAGTTACATCAAGGTTATATTATGTAAGAACATACAAAAATATACACCGTATAAATTTACCTGGGAAATTTATCAGCCCATCAATGTGAATAATTTTGCCTATGGGACCAGCTTACTATTCAATTATTTTTCGAGAATTTCATACAAATTGTCGCACTGACCGAACCCTTTAAAGCCTTTTGCATGAAAATGTTGATTGTTTTTTGACTTCCAAACAGCGGTTATAGGATAATTTTAAATGTGATTTAACCGTTAAAAAAGTGCAAAGGCCTGTTTCCTGTAATAATAGCGTTAGAAGAAATATAGTTATTGATTTGCTTGCAACAAAGATTTAACGAGTCAGCACCCACCCTCTTTTTTCACTTATTTAGTTACCTGGTACAGCATACACAGAAACACGAGAACGAAACTACAAGGAACAAATCATAAAATAACTATTATTAAATTTAAAGGAAGGAAGGGAACAGTGAGTTCTGTGTTCAAGTTTACGACTAAGTAATAACTTATTACGTTTGACTCCGGGGTCATTAGGACATGTATATCTTTGTAAGAGCATCGTCACTTTAGTACTTAAAAAAACTCTTGTTTGTTTATGAAAGTATAAATTAAAAATAAATACATACTGACAAATCACACAGATTAACAAAGTAAGGCCGTCACGTCAGAGGCCGAGAGGCGGTTCCGAAGAACACTGACACCAGGGTGTGCATGGTCAATTGACCGTGTCACCTACACGAAATGATGATGAATGCTGGGAACTCAAAAAAAGTGGTCAGCAATAAGAATAGTAAAGTGAAAAAAAAATGTAGAGTTTTCAGAGTTGTACCCATAGCAAAAGTTGTTCATATTGACGGTCTGTGTTTCCTTGGAAGTCGGTCAAAAATCATCTATATTAATTCCATGTATGTACATGCACAATGTGTTCTTGACACCCTATAACTGCCTCTTTGTCTATCTAATTCACTAATTTATATTCAGGACATGATTTACTCGTCCAAAACTACTGGACAAACACACAGGGAATCGTAAAACTTATTTGACCGTTTAACACAACTTTATAGATACAGTTAGAGGATTCCGTCTTGTTTTATATGGGAGTAGACACATCCAAAATTCACAGAAGCATTTACAAGGATGATGGGGTTGGTTATGAGGGATTACCAACAATGAAAGTAGGATCCGTAGATTACTCCCAATCCCTTGAACAACCTACGAAATCCGCTAGCTCTTATTCCTTGGAAACATTTCGTTTGATATAATACTGTAATGAATCTTCATTATCGGTAATTAAAACTCGTAAGTAGGAAATAACATTTTTCAGCGTTATCAACGTGCTGTCAATAATATGATGACCAACATATTGTCTGCGCATATACATAGCTCATATCATCTATCACTGTCTTATATGCCAACCTATACCCGAAACTTTTTATTTTTGGTTGATTTTTGGTTTTTAATTGACTTTGGATTTAAGTGATGATGATTTAAGTGACAAGAAAATTACACATTTAATAAATGCACGGTCAGGTGGAATGCCAAATCAAGATAAGAATTGAAAAATATTTAACTAATGCCTTGTATTCAACAGAATAATATTACCAATCTCCCAAGAAAAATCTTTACTCGTGATACGAGGTATACAGTGTAAAATGAAAGAGTGGCATAGATAAACTAAAACCAATGAAACAAGTAATAATACTGCCTAAAAAAAATTCGATATTATATGACTTTTTAAAAGTAACAAGCACAGATTCTAGATTAGGCTATACATATTTGTGTTAACAAGCCTGTATTGAAGTCTATGTTCCGCAGCAGAGAAATAGGAGAAATTCACCCAATTTGAGTATGTCCCAGCAACCAAATTGTCATAGGCTTTAAAGTTATTTATGATTTCGTGGAAAAGCTTGTTACTCTAAATCCCCGTAAGCTCGTCCATCATAATAGCATCAGTAGCATCAGTGACAATCCGGGCAGCCGTATAGGCCACAATGGGCTATTGTCTCAGCACCATTGTCACAGCTATGCCACTCCATTGCTGTCACGGCGTTCACCTCTAAACTTTGACCAGCATACGAGCACTTACGTTACGATACTTACCATATTGTATTGTTTTAATGATTAAATATGAGGACAAATTATACTCTAGCCAGCCCTTTAGGAAGTTATAAACTTGTGTCGTTGGAGGCTAACTAAACGATACTTATTTTATAATAGATAAAAATTCGAGCCCCAGATCAGACTGAAAAAAAAAACTGCTCGCGCGTACCGTATCCTTAATATATGTAAATACCCGCAGGAATACTTTAAGATAAACGATAGCTTATGTAGTTTGTATGGGATTTATTTTGCATTCACAATGCTATTTTACCTTATTTATTATACTTCAGTCCTTCACCGTGCAATTGATGTGTCTGCAATATTTCACGAATATCAGCACTGCAGTTAAGTTGCGTATAAAACAAACAGACTGACTTCCGCATTTATAGTATCTACCTAGAATTTGTATAAATGCGTAGTAGCTCGTTTGTCATATCTTAATATCATATATATACATATTAGCGATAGTGACACTATCTTTTGTCTGTTTTATGATGATCTATTGACATATGTTTTACAACATTATCTTTTAACATTGTGTTATTTTTTCCTGGAGTTTTTATTATCCTAGAATTTTTTCAACTATTTTATATTTAAGGTATTGCAACGCTAAAATATTTTAAGCGGGCAGGTGTTGATATTGAATTAAGTATCACCTGTAGTAACAATCCATTAACGAGCAGCTGTTTTCAAAGGCTAGCAATTTTAAGAACGTATACTGCATCTGTTTTATGAAACGTTTTGCATAAAACAGGTCTTACTTTCAAGACGGGTCTTGATGATTAATATTACTAGCTGTTAACCACGGCTTCGCGGTGATATAAGCCTATGTCCTTTTCAGTACCCTAACCTATGTATATGCAAAATTTCATGATAATCGGTTCAGTAGATACAGCGTGAAAGCGTAAAAAACAAACAAATAAACAAACAACAAACTCACTTGCGCATTTATAATATTAGTTAGAGAAGTGAAAAACTGACGGAAAAAAGAGAGGAATGAAATAAAGCTACATTCGACAAGACCCCAGCCCTTTAATTTGAAGAAGATGAACACAAGTCACGAACATACTAATGGGAAAACTCTATTTGTGTTATTTCTCCGTCTAATAAATATAGGTCTTAAGGATATAGGTACGTCAATGCATAAAAAATAATAGTATTGTCATCTGTGTGTATAGGTACGTGTAATATTTTCCAGTGTCGAACTCCCGGTCCGTACTGGGAGCATTTCAATTAGTTGATATTATTCAACAGTTATTGTGTGCTGGCCAAGTGAAAGTTAAACACATGGACTTGTTATCTTTGATTGTCGTAAGGGTTACACGGTTCATAATTGTTTTAAATAATTGTTCAGATCTTTGTTATCGAGTGTGTTAGGAGTTTAATATAATCTGCGACGTGTAGATGCCACTATGGATAAAATTACTTATATTTTGAGCTGAGACATCCTCTAGGAGGGTTCTGGGGTTCATAACAAATAGAATCAGAGATATGTAAAATACAAATCCATTACAAAGCTATAGCGATAATAGGAGGATTCGGGAGGCGCAATCCTCTTACGAATAAATAATTTGACATCAATCAAATATATGTATAATATGTATAAAACATCTGAGATGCATGAAAAACATTAATCGATCACAAAGACCAAGCGAACAAGAGAGTTTAACTTTCAATACTTAGGCTGCATTAGAAGGAGCACCACTCTTTCTTTACTACCAGAGCCATATACATATTAGCCAGAGCAGTCAGAGGATTTGGCCCACATTCTTCACGCTGGCCAGACACTCTCCACTCCACGGATTGGAGGGAAAGGTCTTTTAGATGTATAAGCTTTACTTTAGCTTGTGCTTCTTAAATCGCCTTTTACGACAAGAAGATTTTGATATACTATTCTACTCTGCCGGGAACCACACAAACTATTAACAAGATTAAAAGTTGTTCACACATACATAGGTACTATCACGTCTTTATCCCTTGCAGAATAGACAGAGCCCAAGGTCATAAAATCTACAGGCCACTTTTAGCATAGAAGTAGGCGTAAAGGTGAAAAGCGGATTCAAAATAGTGATGGGTTGTTAGTCGCATCGCCTATCAATGGGATTCCTTAGATTTTCGTCCAATCCCTTGACCGGCTTTTACGGTCTGCGCGGAAAGAAAAGCAGTTGGTATATTCTATGTTTTTTTCCCAAACCAGCATGAAAGACACATCGAGTACATATATTCGAAATCTGATTGTCCGTCCGTCAGTGATTGGCCTGAATTGGCCGGCGTGCGCGGTGCATGTTTCCCGTCTCAAATTGTTGTTTCTCCTGAAATATGCTGCATCTGCTGTATGTTCGTGTCTGTTTTTGTTAGGCTTGTTACTGGGTCAGTTGCAGTGTGTTTCAGGGATTTTATTTCCTACTGACATCATATTTTATAATTTTTGCAAATCTTTTTTTTAAGGATAATAATTCACATTTTATAAACATAATTTCTGTCATAAAAAAGTAACACCACTTCTAGCTATACCCCGCTCAAACGTACCGATTATACTAGCGTTACCTCTTTAAATGGCAAATTTTTTGAACAAGATATCATCTGGACCGGTGATTCTAGCCATCCTGCGTCCTGTCTCTCTAAAGAAGCATTTTGCTTCGGGATACTACAAACCAGTTATTTTGACAGAGATTGGATCTCTGTCTGATCCAAGCTCTGTCAAAACAGCTGGCAGTGATCATAGCCATTGTCCTATCTTGCCAAAGAACCATTTTGCCTCGGGACACCACAAACCAGCTGTTTTGACAGCCACTAGATCATAACTGGATCTCAAGACCAAGTACTTACATTAAGGTCCAGCGGTCACTCGCTCGGGTTTACAGCGAGAGACACTCGAGGCAGCGAGACCGTACATAACATTATGCAACTCTTGAGATAGGACGCCGCCTAGGTAAATCTATGAAACCTAACTACATGTAACTGTAGATTTTTAGCAATTTCATGTTGTCCAAAATGTACATTGTTGTTGTACTTTGTACGTTGTATGTTGTTGTACGTTGAACTCTCAGTAAATTTGTGCATCATCTTCGGCATTGAAGTTCAATGCCCACTCCATTTATAGCTCTCAAATTGTCCGAATCAATCGGGTTCCGGTGTGGCACAATGGCCGCGGGATTGTTTACGGGAACTACACAACCTATATTTGGATTTCATTATCAATGAATTGGTTTTCAGCGTCAGCACTAATGGTATTTGAAAAGAAACATATGCTGAAATTTTCTAAAAACTTGCTACTGATAGATAAGTGTAATAATATAGTATTGTTGTTCATTGAGATACTTCGTAACGTCAGTACATGTCTGTACAACATATCTGTTTGATATGAGTAGATTTTCACCTAGTTTAGATCGTAGATGACTTGACTAAAATGATATTTAGATACATGAAAACTATTAGTAACGTCTCTGAAGTCGTAAAATGTCCCCACTCGATCCTCGTTTATACCTTCGAGCTAATTGACCTGCAAATGACATAAAAGAGGAAAATCTCTTATCTAGCTTTTTAAAAATTGATTCACCTTGCCCTTGAACTTAAAGTAATTTATGGATGTACGAGTAAAGTGATTATTGAAAACTGTGACAACTTCTTACAGGATTCTACTGCCTCTTCACACTAGCTTTGTTGAGGAGTGGAGAGAAAGGTTGGAATTAAAATACTGGCACATTAGAGAATATGCAAAATGCAACAACTAGACAGGATTCAAACAATTCATTATAACATAATGCAATGCAAAAAGTAAATAGTTATCAAAATAACGCAAGTTGATCACAGCTTTACATTACACATTATCATATTCGTCAATAGATATATAATTGACGATTATTTTTTTAGAGTTACGAAAAAAATACTAACAAGATTATAAGTTTTTCTCTAAATGTGATATTAAATTTCTTTAAGAGAATATAGTTCTCTACCACAAAATAGCATAATTGTGAAGCGGGTGATAGGAAGAAGATCATAATTCAGTAATTATTTGTTTTTTTCAATTTGATTCAATGAGTAATCTATTCACTTATTGAGTCAAATCCTTATTTGATTATATTTCCATCCCATCTTTCTTATTTAATTGTAATTCTTACGCACGAAAAAGAAGATCCTAAATGTTGTTATACAGTAGTAGCTTCGATGCAATATGTAGTAGACTTAGATTATGTCAAAGTCAATCACATAAGGTGTTGGTTGGTTTAAGTAACGCATCTGAACTCATGAACGAGAAAGAAGATTCTAAATCCTAATCCTAACTGATATTTTAAATGCGAAAGTGACTTTGTTTGTTTGTTTGTTACGCTTCCCGCCGTATCTACTGAACCGATCATCATGAAATTTTGCATACATATAGGTAAGGGTACTGAGAAGGACATAGGCTATATATCACGCGGGTGGAGCCACGGGTATCAGCTAGTGTTATCATACAGATGCTTCTAGCTTTCGCCCGCGGCTTCGCTCGCATTAGTGCTAATTCTTCGGGAACAGTACTTTTCTCCGAGATGAAAGGTAGCCTTTGTCCTTTTCTATACTTCAGACCACGTGTATGCAAAATTTCATGATAATCGGTTCAGTAGATACGGCGTGAAAGCGTAACAAACAAACACGGCCGAAGCTTCTGCAGCCTCAACGGATGCAGCAACATCGGCAAGGTTCACATGCATCAAGTATTGGTGGCGGGCATGACGGGACTAACAGTAGTGGATGGGCGCCGGCCAGCAATAGTTCGCATGAACTAAATGGTGGCGGAAGCACACAAAATAATTTAACTAAAAGTGCATAAAACTCACTTTCGCATTTATAACATTAGTTGGGAATTTGGGATATAGTAGTAGAGTAGTATCCGACGGGATATCCAATCTAGCACACGGCATACAACTAGTAGATTTAATAATACAATTCTCATACACACTCGTCACTCACGATACGATAACAAGCAGCCTTGCAAACCGGTTGTTTTGATAATCTAACAGCCGCACTGTCGCCTTGGCACCGATGCCGTGTTTTCACTTTTTTACTGTTTTCAAATTGCCTCTGTGGCAGTCGTGACACCTTTGTGTTGTCTAGCAAGGCGTGAAAATCATTGGAAAATAGTGGGTTTGCTTTGTAGTTGGTCGCTTCATCAACATCATTGGTTCCTACAACTATCCCACTACTAATTAGTAGTCATCAATACACAGAATCGATACTATTATTTGATATCTACAATGGAACATCAGCTGTTCTCAACATTTCATCGCATCTATCAGCATTTTATGTATTCATCTCTGTTACATTCAAATCACATGAGAAATAAATTCGTATTCTACTCTATTAAATTAAATGTTAGTAAGAAAGAACGTTACACGAACAAGTTAAGGGGTGACAGTTGGTTAGACTCAACCAAATTAGCATTCTAACTAGCATTTAAATTCATAGAGTATAAAATAAATGCATTTTTCACTGCAATCATAAAAAAAGCTTCAATAGCTAAGAACTACTTAAATAACTACTATGAAAGTTAATTCACTTTTTCGCTTAAGTGCACAGGAAGAGACAGGTTTTAGGGTTTTTCCATTTGACCCAATGCCCATCATCACTACACTGTTGACTATTACTCTACTATTTAGCAACAAATATCTAACCTATATGTCATTTGTTCCCAGGCCTCTTCAAAGGCTCAACGACCACGCTCGACGGGATCGGTCTCCGGCCGATGCCAGCCGAACGGCCGAAGACTTTGCGCAAGTTGAAGTCCGTGTACGACACCTCGCCTTCCGACCCGCCGGTTGGAGCTAACTTCAGCAGCAATGGACAGGTGGACCGCAATATCAACGGCGTCGAGGATGAGGTCAGGAGACGAAGCAACACGACAAGCTCGAACCAGAGTGGGGACAAGTCGCTGTCGATTCTCAGTCCGTTCGATGAGCAGGTAAAAATTGTTGAACTACTAGTCATATTCGAATGACTGTTCGTTCTCTACATAAATACAAACAACTTTTGCTCTCTGACCATGCCTGAAATCGAAAAAAAAGGGCTGTTCCATAGTACGTTGAAAATCTACTGATCTAAAATGTATGGAGCAACTGAACGTGAATTTAAATTATCGGTAGTTCAATACCAAGCACATTGCATTAGGTTAGGTATGGTTGTGTGGACTAAGATGCAGACTTTTGATTGAATTACTTTGAATTTACCTCGTTCTCATAAAGTTACGCTTTGCTTCGAGGACATCATTTGGCTAAAATTAATTACATTTACTTTTTGATTACTTAGAATAAGAAAAAAAATGGTTGATCTTCTTTTGACTGACAGTTGTCAAATATTGCGGTTGTAATCAACCGCAAATAGTCAACCGCTAACAACTCGTCTAAAACGTAATTGGAAACTTGTGTAACAAGCAACTATTTAAAAAAAAATTCTAACTTACTTGAAAGCTTACTTGGCTTACTTGCAAGTAAGCTTTCAAGTAGGTAAGAAAATATTTTTTTCGTAGAAATTATTTTAGCCGGATTGGTCAAATCGGCAATTTGAATAGCGAATCCATTTTACTTCTTTTTCACATTTTTTTTTGAACTTTAAAAAGAATGTGTTTAAAGTGTAAACAATATTGAACTAATATCAAATTATCAAGCTATCTAGGAATAATAATGATAAATCGTTCGTTAATCCTTTGTCACTGTTGGTTATCTAGTAGGGAACCCTGCGTGATGCAACACGATAAGAAGTTAACCGATACGGCTCTTTGTGTTGATGCATTTTCTGAGAACTCGGGCGTATTTAGTCATTAGTTTTGTTTCGCTATATGACAATTTCATTACCTTAAATAGCTATATAAAAAGAAATTAAATCCATTTGAATTATAGAGTGGAGACAGAAATCAAAATTTTAAATGCAAGTGAATTGTTGTTGTTGTTGTTTTTCGTGTGTGTAGTGGCCAACACTGGTGTCAGAGATTCCCAGTACCACCACATTCCTGCCTACTATCATCCTGTTGCCTAAATGGTTTGACCGATTTTGAAGTGTAAGGTGTCATAGATTTGTATTCTTCCCCGGAGTGTCATAGGCTATGAAACGTCAGCAAAAAATCAATATCGCGGACGTAAAAAGGCAGTCGGGTTATTTATTTCTTGAAAAAGTTCACTTGTAATAGTTCACTTGTTCCTTCTTCACGGGCGTCTACACAAGACGTTTGACTTGTGTAACCTAATAATATACCTGTAACAGACAATGACCCGGGATGTTCAGTATTAACGACCAACCATTGTCCCGACTTTAAACTTTATCCTGCCTAAGTCGAAGTCAAAAAGTATAGCTACCTATATTATACCTTCACGGTCAATGACCCGGGATGTTCAGTATTAACGACCAACCATTGTCCCGACTTTAAAGAAAACAAACATGTTATTAACACAGGTTACCTTAGCCGACACTTTATCCTGCCTAAGCCGCACACAATAGCAGGATGCAAATTCAGTTAGTCACTTGATGTCATGTTTACAAGTTTTTGTTAATCGCAACTTCTTTATGGGTTCTGTACCAAAAGGCTAAAACGGGACCCTTCGTGCGCAAGTACGACCCGCACTTGGCCAATTTTTTACATCGGGTCCGTGTTTTATTACAATTTAAAGATTTAGGCATGAAGTAAATAAATTAAGGAATGTAATTCCATACTTACTCCTTTAGTTCTAAACCGTCGTGTTCTTAACTCTAATTCATCTCAAAATTGGATTTCAACCCTAATACTTCTCAACAGAACTTCACTTTAAAATCTCAATAGTTCTTTTAAACCTCTAAAGGTGACTTTGTAAAATGTACCTATCTACACTAATATTTAAAAAAATGATTTTGTTTGATTAGTATTCTGAAACTACTGGATCGATTTTCAAAACTCTTTCACCTATAGAAAGCTAATTTATCTGCGTGTGACATAGGCTACAATTTACACGGGCGAAGTCGCGGGAGACTTGCTAGCAGCAAATATAAGCATTAAAAACAACTTATTATAAGACGAAACTGATTAAGTATATATAAATTTTCAAAATAAAAATGATAATATTGTATAATATGTCTTTGTCGAGCTCCGTGGCGCAGCGGTCAACACGCCTGCCTGCGACACGGAGGTCCCGGGTTCGATCCCCGGTCAGGTCAAGATGGAAAATGATCTTTTTCAGATTGACCTGGGTCTTGGATGTTTATCTATATAATAAGTATCTGTTATAAAATATAGTATCGTTGAGGTAGTATCCCATAACACAAGTCTTACTTAAGAACTTACTTTGGGGCTAGCTCAATCTGTGTGATTTGTTCATATATATTTATTTATTATTTATTTATAATAAAGAAAAGATAATTTGTCCACACAGAATAGCATTATTACGAGTATCTTATATTTAGTTTTTGGTAGACGAATTCCCCTTTATGAATTTCGCTTATCATGTATTTTAAACTTTTGACTTTTTGAAAGTTCTTTTGACTGAAGATAACTCAAAAATAAAAAGAGTAAATTTAGTTATTATAATATGTAACCCTTCATACATTCAAGTTTAAATACCTGTACTGGAACATTTTTATGATCGTTCTAAATATTGCATACGTAGAAGAAAATTTACTCTAAAACCCAATAAAATACACCGTTTATTTCTACACAGGGTCCTATAACAACAACCGATAACTGCAAAAAAGTGTCATCACATGCGGGTAAGCCGCCCCCATCTTTATAATTACCAATATAAATTGACACGCAAACCGAAGAGCGCCCCATACAACACACATGTCTATTTAAGTTGGGTTTTATGTTAACGTCGACCAATATAAAATGACACGCGTATCGTACAGCGTTCCATACAAAATATATGTTTATTTAAATTGGGTTTTGCTCGCATTTTATTTAGGAGATATGATAATATCATGCAAGTAAGCAGGTGCTAAACTGTCACACAGCTGTTGTGAAATGGCCGTAGAGATATCGAGTAATGGAATAAAACGTTTTAGATATCTCGAATGGTAATACTTGAACGCGTTTTAATTAAGTTGGTTATTTTTTATCTTTTTTTCCTTGTGAAGAAATTATAATGTCTCCTTTCGGATTCGCAATTTAAAACATTCGTCCAAATTTTCATTTTCGTTTCTTAAAAATTGCAATTTGATATCAAATGGATTCTACTTGTACCTCAGAACCTGTTAAATTTACAGTTTAAAATGCATAGTAGTTTTTAAGTCTGGTTTTTAGTTGCCGTACAAAAAGTTTTGTGTCCATTGAACCAGTATTTATTGCGTGATTTTCGTGAAAATTTCTGAGCTCCATTAAAGTTTTATAAGTCGAAGCTTTTGTCGAAAAAACATATACCTGTTGCAGCTTTATAAAAGGAGAGCTGATGTATCATCGTCATCGGGACTTTTTAAGTCTCCACTGCAGAAGCACAACCCTCTCTGTACTACTAGAACCATATATTAGCCAGAGCAGTCAGAGGATTTGGCCTACAGTTTCCACGCTTGCCAATGATGAATTGCAATTCTATTTGATATTTATAAGTTTGTTTAGCTTGTGTTTCCTAAGGCACTTTCTACGACATCCACGGGGAGACTTGGAGTAGTCCCATTCTACTCTGCCGGAAACCACACGGCTGATGTGTATTTTAACCTTTTTCTTTTGTTCTCAGGAGGAGTGGGCCAAGATCTCCGAAATAATGGCCTCCTTCGGCAGCAAACTAGTCCGGGAGTCGGTGTTCGTCTCCGAGCTTGAGCAGGAGTTTACCTCCAGGCTCGGCCTGAGCTGTTCCGAGTCAAGTTTGAGTCCCTCAGTGGCCTCGAATCTGGGCCTGTGGCTGTCAGGCATGGGCCTGCATGACTATGAGCCCTTGTTCTTGGAGAGCGGTTTTGATGACATCGATTTTATTGTAAGTTATCTTTTATTTCTTTTTGTGTAAAGATGATAGGAGTGCACTTCTACGCTTGACCTGATTCGAGCTGTTCAGAATCAAATTTGAGTCGCTCCGTGGCCTCAAACCTAGGTCTGTCTTCGAGCTTGAGCAGGAGTTTACCTCCAGGCTCGGCTTGAGTTGCTCCGAGTCAAGTTTGAGTCTCTGGTTTTGCAGTTATCCATGGGCAGCGCTGATCACTTCCCATCAGGTGATCTGCTTGCTCATTTGCCATCCTATGTCATAAAAGCTTAGAAGATTTGCCACTAGGCCCTTATTCGCTAGATGATATACAGAGAAAACAATATAATCGGCCAACAAACATATTTTGCGAAATCAATTTTTATTGCAAATAAAACTTAAGACTGAATGTATAAAGTATTTATAATTAATAAAATCACAAAACTTAATGCCAAGGAAGATTTCAAGAGATTAAACAAACAGTACACATATATTTGTTTGTTTCAGAATGGAATCCTAGACGACAATGACCTCCGTGAGATGGGTATAGAAGAAAACGAAAGGCAAAAAATACTAGAGTCATCGAAACAGTTACCTCTCAAAATAGCAGAAATAAGCAATAACCATAACAATAATAATATAAGTAAAAACCAAAACGAATCCGTAGAGGAGTGGCTAAGAAATATTAACCTAGAGCAATATAGTGATACTTTTAGGAAACATTTATACGTGGATATGGATAGGGTGAAGAGGATTTGGGAGGTGGAGTTGACTGCAGTGCTGGAGATACATAAGGCTGGGCATCGGAAGAGAATCCTGGCTTCGGTCTCCGGGGAGCAGAACGGGCCTATTAATAATATGGAAGATATTAGTGCTGATCTCAATACTTTGGTAAGTGATTATGAAACAATTTTTCTAATGTTAAAGTTTAACTTATTAATTTTTTCCGGGAAAGGTTTTTACTCCTCTATTTCAGTACCTTCGTTACTTTGATTATACTCTATTTATACCAATATCGATAACATTTGCAGTCATGTTGCATAAAATAAACGAAACTTATTTTTTAAATTTGTCATACCTATCTTTACATGGTATTCTGAATATATTATTATACAGTTCAGCTAGCTTACGTAATATTAACCGTATGCTATTGATTATGTATTCTATCCATGACCTTAGTACTATGCCGTCACCTCACAACACATGTATATTCCTTTGATAAGAGTATTATGAATAAAATTCTGTATGTTCGAGTCTCATTTACTCAAAATTTAATTAAAAAATATGTATTATTAATTTTTTTTTTCTTAGTCACCGTTACGATCTATAGGAGTAAAGCATAGCCATGGAGAAAAATACAAAAGGCGTGCCCTACTCCAACTCCAAGTCACAGACATTTAAAAGCAATCGTGTCACGTGATGATGATGATGATGATGTGTCACGTGACGTAGACGGCGTCTCACTTCCGTACCTAAAGGGTAACAATGGAATCCTGTTACTAAGACTTCTAGGTCCGTCTGTCTGTCACTAGGCTGTATCTCATAAACCGTCATAGCTAAGCTGTCGAAATTTTCACATTCATTTTCATACATTTCTGTTGCCGCTATAGCAATAAATACTAAAACAGAATTAAATAAATACTTAACGGCTCCTATAAAACAACGTGATTTAATGCCGTTTTTTGCTCGATAGCCAATGTTGTATAGATAATGGTATGGAACCCTTCATGCGCGAGTTCGACTCCGTCCGGTCACTTTGCTGTTTTTTTTACTTTTTTACCGTAATTTTGTATGGAGGACTAGAGGAACGGAACCCTTTGTGTGCGAGTCCCCGCACTTGGCCAGTTAAATTTATAAATGTTTATCCTAATCCCATCTAATATTATAAATGCGAAAGTGAGTTTATTTGTTACGCTTTCACGCCGTATCTACTGAATCATGAAATTTTGCATACACATAGGTTAGGGTACCGAGAAGGACATTGGCTATATATTATATCTCCAATCGTTTATTACATTCACTTATTTAATAATACAGGTCGTCAATTATTATATAATAACATAATAGCTTTAAAACTCGCCCTGTAACGTTTCTGGCGCAAAGGTGCCTAAAACGCTGGCTGCATTACCACGCTGAATGGCTATTGCCATTCTTTGCACCAAAAATGTGCCAGAGCGGGAGTCACCATTGTTTTCAGCCATTCTATGCCCTAATTCATTAACAAGACGCTTAGCGTCCGTGCCCCAACATCCCATGGTCTCCACAGCTATGGGAATGAAATTGTAGTGAGGCTCCATAGCTGCGTATTTCAGCCGCTTCCTATCTGCTGCATTCATCATCATCTGCGGAATTTATTTTACAACTAGCTGTTATATATATTATATTATATTTATTATATAACAGCTAGTTGTAAAATAAATTAAATAAAAAAATATTCAGTAAATGGCAATACTCTGTTTATTACCATTGCTTGGCCTACTTGACAACAGTCGTAACAGCATGCATAGGATATGCAACAGACACTGCAGTTCAGGTGCATAAAACTTTTATTGTGCATTACGAGCGTGGAATTAATTCTGAAGAGGATGTCCTCGTCACTGTCCGTTCGTTTGTATGTTGTAAATGCGTGTGTTGACGGCTCAATTGTAATGTTTATTATTATTGAAATAAATGGTAGTGGTTGTAACTATATATTGAAGGGTAGAGGGAGTGGACAGTCATGTCAAAGTACTTATAGTTAGGTAACATCTCACGTTAGTTTTGATCTAAAAAGTTAGGTGCTCATTATATTATTTCGCACATATTCGAGAAAAAACTCATTGAAATTAAATGTTTAACGTAAGAAACAACTGATTTTGAAATTTCAAAACATTTGGTTCAAGAGTGCGCGAACCTTATCGGAACAAAATTAAGTGAGATATTTATTGTAGATGGCGACTTAGGAAACACAAGCTAAACAAAGCTTATAAATATAAAAGAGACTTCTCCAACCCGTCTCGCCAACGTGGAGAGTGTAGGCAGTACTGAGAGGATCATGCTCCTGCAGTGGAGGGAGACTAACAAAGACCTGTTGATGATGTAAAAATAGCATTTATATCTTTAAAGGATATTAATAGACGTCAAAAGAAGATAGCAATTACGGTTCTTGAGATCTAGCTCGGCAAGTGATAGCCATGAAAAAAGACTTAAATATCTCGATTGAGCCCCCCCAAATTATTGTTGTTATTTTGTTTTTAGTATTTGTTGTTATAGCGGCAACAGAAATACACAATCTGTGAAAATTTCAACTGTCTAGCTGTTACGGTTCTTGAGATACAGCTAGGTGACACACGGACGGACATCGAAGTCTCGTGAATGGGGTCCCGTTTTTACCCTTTGGGTACGGAACCCTAAAAATAAATCGCCACATGTGTTGCTAAGCGCAAATTTCGAGAGCAGCTGAACCGATTTCGCATATTCTTTTTTAAAATATTCCTTGAAGTACGAGGATGGTTCTTACGGAGAGAAAATAAATACGGGCCAAGCCGGGGCGAAATGTTTGTTTATTATAATACTTCCCAATTTCTGTCAATAACAAGAATAAAACGAAATGCGCCATTAACTGCTCATCTCACTGTAATTGTAGCACGTGTTGGTCGCACGGCAACGCCCTAGCCATAGCAAGTAATAGATCAGGGATAATCAAAATCTCTTACCTTTTTATACCTTACTAGCAGCCCTCCCCGGCTGCGCCCGGGCATGTATTATACCTATAAACCTCCCTCATGAATCACTCTATCTATTAGCGAAAACCGCACGAAAATCCGTGCAGTAATTTTTGAGTTTATCGCCAACAGCCAGACAGACGCGGCGGAGGACTTTGTTTTATAATACGTAGTGTTCATTATAAATAAATAAATATACACGGACAAATCACACAGATTGAGCTAGCCGCAAAGTAAGTTCTTAAGTAAGCCTTGTGTTATGGGGTACTAACTCAACGATACTATATTTTATTACAAATACATATAAAGATAAACATCCAAGACCCAGGTCAATCTGAAAAAGATCATTTTTCATTTTGACCTGACCGGGATCGAACCCGGGACCATCCGTATCACAGGCCAACGTGTTGACCGCTGCGTCACGGGGCTCGTCAAACTGCCAAACTCGTCAAACATTCGCTGACTGCGACTGCTCATCTCACTGTAATTGTGAACACGTGTCCGTCGCACGGCAACGCCCTAGCCCTAGCAGGTGATAGATCAGGGATGATCAAAATCTTTTACCTTTTGCACACTACGGGCGTGATAAGTTGTACTTAGAGCACTTTATTTTGCGCTAGCTTTTGTCCGCGGCTATACCCCCATAGGGGATGAATTTTGGGTAATCCTTTCTTGTGAATGCCTATATCATAAAAAGTTGTTATGATGTAGGCATTCACAAGAAAGGATGTTTTGTTAACTTTAATATAATAACTTTTTGTTTGAGCTGTGTTGATAGATCATTCAATCAGTAACGACTGCATTTTATCTCCTTTTTTTTTTCGTGTGTGTAAGTGGCCAACACTGGTGTCAGATTTTTCAAGCTGCCTTAAGGCATCTGACATAGCTTAACGACTGCCATCAACAATAACAGCCGGGACCAACGGTTTAACGTGCCTTCCGAAGCACGGAGGAGCTCGAGATATTTTTATGCCACTTGCGGACACCCATCCAAGTATGGACTGCACCAGGGGTTGCTTAACATACGTCAGCGCTCATAGAGCTCACACCCACTGGACCATCGGTCTCCTTTTATCCGCTCCGTGTCAGAAGTACTACCGAAAAGTACAACTGGTAGTACAAATGATACAACCTTGCTCCTGTGAAATATTGATTGTATTGTGTCAATTTGAATAACTTCTCCTTTGGGATCAATGCTGGAATCTCAAACATTTTTTTGACATTCTCATACATATTGACCGGGCAATTGAATATTTTTGTAAGGAAATATGTTTGTTCCGCGATAATCTAGATCCGGTGCTCCAAATACGATGAAATTTAAAACCTATGTAGGTATGTACTACTAATACAATTTTAAAGTTATATATATAACAACGGGTCCCTCACGTGCTATTTGTCGGATTGCCGACTATAGTTTCGGACTCGTCAGGAGCCCCTTTTAAAGGCGAGTGCGGGACGCGCGGCGGTGGGTTCCGAAAGTTCAATGGACATCAAAATCGGTTCAGTAGCTAACGAGATATTTGAATAATGGCTACGAGGTCAAAGTTCCCGACGGATTACTAGTTTATTTTACAACTAGCTTATTGCCTGTGGCTTTGCTCGCGTTCGTGTCAATCTCGCAGGAACATTACTTTTCTCCGGGATGAAACGTAGCCGATGTCCTTCTCCGTACTCCAGGCAACGTGTATGCAAAATTTCATGTTGTTCGGTTTAGTAGATAGGGTGTGAAAGCATAACAAACAAACAAACTCACTTTCGCATTTATAATATTCAGAAGTTCGGATTAAGATGGGATACAAATCATCCTATTTTTCCACATCTGTAAAAACACGATTACAATTAAACAACAATAATCCTTACAATTGGCTCTTTATAACCCTTCAAAAGCGTCACGTCAATCTCGATCACCTGAGGGGTTAACCGGGGTGTTGCCGAGGGGGTTGCCTGGCGACACACGTGAGGTAATTACTGCTAGATGAGCAATCTAATGCAGATTAGCAGTTTTAATCGCGTCACGTGTTAAGGGTTAATTTAAAATGCCCTGGCTGAATAAAGTTGGTCATGTAAGTTTCATGTTTTGGAATTCACCACCGCGCTGTTTGTTTTCCGTTTGTGTAAGTGGCCAACACTGGTGTCAGATTTTTCAAGCTGCCTTCAGGCATCTGACATAGCTTAACGACTGCCATCAACGATGACAATGAAAAAAAACAAAAACAAAACCAGGGGTTGCTTAACATACGTAAGCGCTCATAGAGCTCACACCCACTGGACCACCGTGCTAAACATGGCTTTATTCTTAAAGACCAAATCTCTGTCTACCCGCAAGGGAAAAAGACGTGACAGTATGTATGTTTGTTTGGACTCCGTATACAAAAATATTATTTTCTTGAAAGACTTACTGAAGCCTATTCATAAAACTCATCATTATCATCTCAGATTAGCAGCTTTAATCGCGTCACGTGATAAGGGTTAATTTTAAACGCCCTCGCTAAATAAAGTTGGCCATGTAAGTTTCATGTTTTGGAATTCACCACCATACTAAACGTGGTTTTAGGTCTTAAAGACCCAGGCTCTGTCTACCCCATGTTTTGAATCCATATACCAAAATATAACTTTTGTGAAAGACTCAAGTCCTATTTGTATATCTCATCATCATCATCATTTGCAAGAAGTACACTGATTGAAGAGCATTCTAATGCAGGTTAGCAGTTTTAATCGCGTCACGTATTAAGGGTTAATTTGTACGCTCTTGCAGGATATAGTAGGCCCTTTAACTTTCATGTTTTGGAATATCATTTTTCTTGAAAGACTAACAAGCCCTATGCGCAAATCTCATCATCATCATCGAAGCCGTAAAAGTCCACTATTGGACACAGGTCTTCCCTAGGATTTTCACCATAGTTGGGTTTTGCCATTCTCACCACGCTTGGCAGACGGGTTGGTGAACGCAGTCTGTTTGGCTTATATCTCGGTTTCCAATGAGAAGGTAGCAGCTACGGAGGCTATATTTTAACCACCGGACAGACAGATGAAGGTGACAATCCTGACCATTCGTATATCATCTAATGAGATTTAAGAACCTTTCAAGCTTAATTTTTAATAAATGTGAATTATTTGACTCTACTTACTCTCTTTTTCCAAAAAACGTGACATTGAAACGTTTCATAATAGATATTATATTATCAAAGTAGGAAATTCAAGAATACTTATTGAATTTTAAAAGATTAATGTCAGCATATGATTGTTATGTGACTTATTATTTCTTTTATCCGGCTTAGTCTAGCGATTGCTATCTTCTTATGACGTCTATTAATGCCTTTTACTTATTGGTATAATTGTTATTTTTACATCATCAACAGGTCTTTGTTAGTCTCCACTGCAGGAGCACGACCCTCTCTGTACTACCAGAGCCATTATATTAGCTAGGGCAGTCAGATAATTTGGCCTACACTCTCCACGCTGGCCAGACGGGTTAGAGAGGTCTCTTTGTTGTTTATAGCTTTGTTAAGCTTGTTTCCTTAGTCGACTTCTACAACATCCACGGAGAAACTTGGAGTGGTCCTATTCTCTTCTGCCGGGAACCACACGGGAACAGCACGGTTATTTTTACACAACTAACATATTTCTATGCATGTGCACAACATATGCATGGAGCTGCAATCGCAGCGCACATTTTTTTTAATTTCACACTCCGTCGGCTCCGTATAGGTAATTAGAGCTCAATTCGCGTATTCACCGAGGTCTATTCATGCCTTGTACCGCAGGCTTCGATGCGAAAAGGCTGCCAGCCTTACCATAGTAAGTAGAGTGAGTCAACTCAAATATGTACGACTTCTGATCGAGATAACATGTGGTCGAAAACTGTTTCATCATTTAGTTTTATTTATGCCTTGTACTGGAGGCTTCGATGCGAAAAGGCTGGCGGTCCTACCATAGTGAGTAGAGTGAGTTAACTCATATATAAAAAAGGATTTTGAGAGAGAGAACTCGCGCATGAAAACATATTTCAGGTCGAAAATTAATACAGGATATAATTTCAAAATCGAATCGTTTATTGCAGGTTTTAAATCAAATAGCAGCTTGCGGCGCTACCAAAAGAGAACAGACACATTGTAAAAACGATGTTAATCTATAAATTAAAACGTTGTCTTAATAACAAATCTAATCAGTCACTTAAGAGTAAATCTCAAATCAATATGAATAAGGGATATTGATGGATTAACTCATAAATATGTTTTAAAGAGGAAAGTAATAGTCTAATTTAATAGGAACGAGGGCGTACGATTTCTCGAAAATTTTTGTGAGTTACTGAAGATGGCCGATAACTTTAAGATTTTTGAAGTGTACGGCTCACATAGCCACTATAGTTTTGTCATGGATTTTATGATAGATTTTTTTTTTTAATTTTATTTGTTAGGTTCACCAACAGGTTACATGAACAAAGCTTATAAATAACATCTTTGCGAATATGCTAGCATGCAACTAAGTGTTTAGTTTATTCATCATCATAAGTTTTTGTGATAATTTATTTTCATAAGTTTATAATATATCTATTGTACACTCAACAAAGATAAACATTTTTTTTAACAATACACAAATGAAATCGCAAACCCAGAGTAATCCACATGTAAAGCCACAGGGCTGCCTCCATTGAAGTTCACTCCGGTGGAACACGCGCTATTCACAAAACTGAATATGGCACTTGCAATACTATTTTTTTATCAATGTCACTCCTCACTACAAATTAGACGGCTCATACTGGCAATTATGCTTTTGTGCCTTTCATTTAGTGTATTAATTAAAATTTTACGCTATCTTTTTCGACGTTTTGTTGTCACTTGCGAAGTGTGAAGTGTCATCAGCTGAGTGGCACGATAGTGTTGTCACTTTCGATTTAATTAGGGCTTGTCAATGGTGTGTTGGTGTCGCGCCTTTGATAAGTGTTTTTGTTCTGTCTGAAAGTTGGTACTTTAACACTCTCTTCCACTCTCCTCATGTATTATCTGCTCTAAGGTTCGAGTGTTACGAGTTATTGAATGTTTTGTTAAAAATAATGAAATTTTGTTGAAACTTGTGTTGTGATATGACAACACAAATTGAGCTAGCCCAACAGTAAATTGTGTCCTACGATACTAACTCAACTACACTAAGTATATTTTTATAATAGATTCTTACAAAGATAAACATCCAAGACTCAGATTAACTTTAAATAGATCGGTTTCCATCATAACCTTGCCAAGAATCTTACCGGGACCCCTCGTGTCGCAGGCTGGCATGTTAATCACTGCGCCATGGAACTCGTCAAGTAATTGAAAGAATGTTTATTTAAAAATATACCAATTTAAAGTATTTTTTCCATATGCTTAAATATAAATAAAATGTTTTATCTTTATTTTATATTTTTTTATTAAAATCACCACTTTTGTTCTAGAAAAACAACATACAACAGCTAAAAGAAGAAATCAAAGAGAAACTGCCTTCGGACTTGAAGGCAGTGCCCCCTCCAGTGGTGCCCACACTAGCGCCGCCTGGTGGCGAAACGTTGAAGCGTAGCAAGAAGAACAGGCCTGCTCCTCAGCCGCCAAGACCCTCGGACCTGGAGATCAGGGCGCCGTCAGAACTGCTGGTGGGAGTGCCAGGGGCCTTGAAGACCCAGTGGAAACACCAGCCGTTTGTACTTGTGACTGGGGCTGTGACTTATGTCGCTAACGTAAGTGGATTTATTATATCATTATACATGTACAATATGTTAATATCTTTAATGGGGCAACTTAGCCTGTCAAAATGAACAACTTCTCCTTTGGGACTAATAATGGAAATTCATTAAAATAAAAATTTTCATGTAAATTGCCCAGCCGGCTGAACGTTTCGGCTGATGGGCTTGTGATTTTTTTTTATTTAGACCATGTCCCTATCCTTTACGAGATAATATCGCGACTTAATCGTTCTTTTTGAGCGATCGCCTGTTCAAGAGTGGCACTCTGGTTGTAAATGTAAATATGTTTTTGTTAGTTCAATCTGTTCCGTGACGTCACAATGGATCCAATGGAAGACCAGCGCTGGCAGTTCCGTACGGCCAGCATATGCTGAATTGGACCCATTTTGAGAACACAAGCAAGATATAAATTTTTGTTTTTTTTTTTATAAAATTGTGTTTGTTTATGTGAATATTTTATCTTTTTGTGTTCCTCAAATAAATTTTTTACTTACTTACTTACTTACTTAATATCAGAGCTATGGCCTAAAGGCCATGTATAGCGTCATCAACACGCTACGTTGTGTTGAAATGCTTAGGATTTTCGACCTTTTCTGCCTCTCTTCCACAGCTTGCGTGGAAGGAAAAACAACTGGCCTATCCTACGATTTTATTTTCACGCAGACCAGCATGTAAGATATGGTTATCGTCCATACTCTCTTAGGTTAACGAGACAAAATAAAATCGTAGAACGCATTCATTTACGTTTTGTTTTTGTATATAAGTAGTACTGACATACAAATTACTACTCCGTACGAAATACTGGTCCTAATATATTTACCAACTGGCATTTTTAAAAACATGCTGTTTAAGAACTTACTTATATAGTGGCTTACCTACTTGATTTTATTTTTATTGTTCTTTTTGTACACAGTACTTAGGATCGACGGTGGTGAAAGAGCTCCGAGGCACGGAATCCACCAAGAAGTCCATCCAGAAACTGAAGAAATCCACCAAAGAACCCCGGGATTCCCCGGACATCATCCTTTCCATTAGCTATCGAGGTGTCAAGTTCCTGAACACGATAACTAGAGTAAGTTTTTAATGTCGATTACTAAACAATGTTCATTGATTAGGGTTCCGTACTGATAATGCCAACGGAACCCTTGACGTCCATTTGATCGTAATGGGTAGAGATATTTGGACAAAATGTGTTCTATCCATTGTCGTTTTAATAATAAATAGTAATGAAAATAAAAATATTAGGCCGGAGCCATACAAGATGCGTGCTTTTTATACTACATATCTCAAAAGTGAGTTAATTAAGAGAAAGGAAAAGGTAATATTTCAATAACTTTTTTTTATAGAATTTTTATAGGAGTCACCTAATTCTATTTACTTATGTTTTAGCTATGTTTGTGGATATAGTAGTAGTATAGTGGTAGGTAAACCAAGTATAAAATTACGTTAAACAGGTATCTATTTTAAGTATTAATTTAAATATCTGATAAATGTTTATTTTTACTGAACCAAAAACAATATAAAATCAAAATCAAAACGTTTATTCAGAAAATAGACCTTTGCAGGCACTTTTTCACGTCATGTCATATTTAAAATTATCTTATTAGATAATATGTATTTATTAATTGTTCAAAAGCTACAGAGTACTAGTATAGTATTACACTAGTATAAAAGTAATGTAACCGAATAAATTTATTTTTATCAACGTAGTCGAACACAAATAAATTTGCAAAATAAAGTTATTGCCATTAGCCTCAGGTTGCCATATTTGCCCAATTTTCAGCACATTGTTTGCCATCTTTGTTTATTCTTTGAGAGGCACCCAAGTGTGCCGGGACGGGACCGTCCACTCCAAGGGGACGAAGACCAGGGGCACTATTTTTGAACGCGTGACTCACTAAACGAGCGATTTACGCTAATGTTTTCAAAAAGCCTAATTTTTGAATCGTTACTTGACGAGTGATTGCAACGAGCGGTTTGGACCACTCGTCTCCACTGGCGACGAACGCCTTTACGTCAAAGTAACTTTCTCTCATTTTAGTATACGTACATAGTTCATCTGTCATGATTTTACGTTCCGTTAATAAGCATTTATATACATCCTTAGTAAACATTTTTAAAATTATTCATGACCATAGCAAAATTTAAAATATTTTTTTTTGCGTTAAACAAGAATACATGAAATATTTTTTTGCTAAAGATTGGCTGCCTACAGCTCAAGCGATGGTTTCATAAATACGCCCAAATAGCATTTCGTGACTTCGAACTTGACTTGTAGACGTGCACGTCTTGCGTTTTGGTGACGCGCCATTTCAAAAATAGCACCCCATGCGGCAAAAGATCAGACGCACCCTGACTTTTAATTATGGACCATTTTTCACGCCTGATCGGACCAGTGGCCAATCTTGCCTTTTGTTTCTTCTAGAAAAAAAGGATTGCTTTTTTTCGCCCCTTCGTACAATGAATTTTGTTAGAAGTCTTCACGGTTTGTTAAGTGGGATAATTAGTGTTTTTTTCGCTGTTATGCTTGCCAAGCAACTGCAATTTTTTGATTAAATTTGTTTTTTGTAACAAATTGGGAGTAAATTTTAATTTTTTGTTCGCTTTTCTTTGTTGTTTGATTTTTTTATAAAAAAAGTATAAGCGAAATACATTTTCTTTTATTTTACTCGGTTTCTTTTAAAATTCTTGTTAGGTATTGTACCGCCCGTTTTAGTACAATGCATAGGACACCATGCTGTAAAACTGTCCAATTTCAATCAGTTAAATATCTTTATTGTTTCATGTAATTATAAGATCCACAGCATGATAGATAATTCATATCAATATCAGCGTTTAAAACGTGGATATTGGCCTTTGTATCATGACATGTAACATCTGAGTTTGTAGACTAACGTGTCTTATATGGCACGGTAATTTTCAAAATCACCGCTCGCGGAATCAACTTGGTGTCACTCTGGCCTCGGCTCAAACGCCCGGTGAAGTAGCGAAAGCTCACATATACACAGACAATTTAATAAAAATAAATCCTTTTCAATACAATCAAATCAAAAATCGTTTATTTTTCTCTTCAAACTTTTTGTACAAAAACGCCCTTCCATAGTATATAATATACGAAGTGTACTGTGTAAAAAGAAATAAACCTAAATAAACATAAGCGAGGTGGAGAAGGAACGTGGTGCCTATGCTAGGTTTTCCTGTATTACAGGTCACCAGGACCCTCCATTAGCTTAGTTTATGTTTTCTATTATCTTATCTAATACAAAATAAAGACATTACCATTAAAAATAACATTTGAGAAAATTACTTACAGAGCAGTTTATGTGAAGAACTGGTGGCCATGCTAGGTTTCTAAGAAACCTGTATTACGGATCACCAGGATTCGCCATGGATAAATTAAAAGATATAATGTAATAGTTTAATAAAATAATCATTTTTCACTAAATTAATACATTTGCTATTAATACGTTTCTTATGACATCTAAACTTGGATTGTAATGTTGTATTTACGGGACTAGGCCTTTTTTAATTTACACCAATCACAACTGCTCAACTAGCCCAATGACACAGATGCACAATTAAACCTTGTTCATGAGTCCGAAAAGTTTTCATGTTCAGCATGAAACTTTACTGATACGTGAGATGTAATTTTTAACCGACTTCAAAAAAGGATTGTTGATTCGATCGTATGTACTTTTTGTAAAAAAATTACCTTAAATAATTAAAATTTTGAAGAAATCTTTTATAAACTGCTTTGATTCTTAACTTTAACTAATTCACTTATCTACTAAACTTCAATATTATTTTAAGTTATGGTAATCGCAGATGTATTGTAAAACGTCGCATGATGCTCGTACTCAGTAAGCTGTCTATTACAGTCATCATCATCAGCCTTACCGTACTTGCGTCAAAATGTACTATTGCTTATGCTTTTCCTATAAACTTAGGAGCTGGTCTGCGAGCACGAGATCCGCAACATCCACTGCGCGTGCCAGGACGCAGACGACCTGACGCACTTCGCGTACATTACCAAGGACCACGCCACCAAGAGCCACTACTGCCATGTCTTCAGGGTCGCTACTATGGTGAGTTTCTTCACCGTTCTAAAGGAGAACTTTAAATTAAAACTCATTGTCAATACATTAAATAATAAATAAATATATACGGACAACGTGGATAGTAATGTTGTATTTTACGGACTAGGCCCTCTTTGTTAATAGCAATCACAGTTGCTCAAGTTATATTATGGGAATCGCAAATGTATTAAAAACGTTGTATGGTGCTCGTACTCAGTACGCTGGCTATGAATAGCGTATACTAGCAGTATTTTTTCAATATGGTTTCCATACAAATATATTTCTCTATTTTCTCGCTGAAAACTGATTTTAGAGCCACAATTCTTTTTTCATAAAATCTAGTACTAAAATAGGAATGCCCCTATTTTGTGCCTCTAGAAGCAGTTTTCAGCGAGAAAATAGAGAAATACATTTGTATGGAAAACGCACTGCTAGTATACCCTCTTAAAGTCATCGGTTTTATTTAAGTATCTCCACTTATATCCGGTACTTGCATTATAATGTATTATAAGGTACTATTATTATTATTTTATATGTATTTATTACTATACTGACATACATGTTGCAACTAGAAGAAAAGTTGCTACCTATATATTTGTAATTTCTAAATTATCTAAATGTATCCTGCCTCCTAATTTTTTAGTTTTGCTTTTGTCTTTGAAAATATGTTGTGCATATCGGAAATAAAAAAAAGTAAATCCAATCATTTTTACGTAAGTAATGTAAAAAATGCGATCTATAGTTATTGTTTCTTCGTTACAGGACCAAGCCACAGAAGTCATCCTAACACTAGGCGAGGCATTCGAAGTAGCGTACCAAATGGCGCTTAGGGAACAATCGAATCGAACGAGGGTCACACAATCCCTAGCCAAGACCCCAACGCACGACCCCATGACGACGACCAACAAAGAAAAACCTAACGTCAATCATGGCCGATCACATTCCATCACCGAGATAAAACTTAACGGTCACCAACTAAAAATAGCACCAATCCCTGCCTCCCTCTCTAACGAAGACTTCCAGGCAGCTACCAGGAATTCTGACGGTTCAAAGAGCCCTAGAACACCCTTACTCAAAGCTCCTATTGCCTCCACGGAAGAATTGTGAAAGATAAGGTAATATTTGTTGAAATGTCGAACGAATACGAGGCACAGAATATCGTAGCATTTATTTTTTAAAAGTTCATGAAATCGTCTTCCTTTATAGAGGAAATGGAGAAAAACTTCCATATTAAAGTTTAGAGATTTTGGGAATTATTCAGTAAATATTCTCGAATTGTTATCGATGTAGGTATGCAAGGTCTAATTTGCTGAAACTATATTTTGATTAACCCACGTTATCCCAAAACTTAACACTAAACTCCAAAAAAATGTTACATCCATACCGAGGAACACATTTTTCGTGTAACTTTAAAAAAGATGTTTGTGATTGAAGCAAATCACTAAATAGTTTCAGTCATCATCATCATCATCATTTCGTGTAGGTGACATGGTCAGTCGACCATGCACACCCTGGTGTCAGAGTTCTGCGGAACCGCCTCTCGGCCTCTGACGTGGTTCATTTAACGACTACCAGAAGGCAGCTGGGACCACCGGCTTAACGTGCCTTCCGAAGCACGGAATCATCTTTCTTATCAGACAATAAGGTGATTCATGCCTGCAATGTCCTAACCAAACTGTAAACAACTTAACAAAGTATGCTTCCCGTGGGAATCAAACCCTCGACCCCCGGGTCAACAAGGCGATTGCTTTAACCACTGGACCACGGAGGCAGTTAAATAATAATTAAATAGTTTCAGTAAACATAGACGTTATATGTATATGATGGATTAAAATTTAAACGGACCAGTGAAAACCAAAATTAGTACTGGTCTATACTATATGATATTCTTGTATATTATCACTTGTATTTCGACTCTGCTTTTATGAACCGTACAGATAGTGCCATCCACGACGATGCGGCTTGCTCTTTTCTTATCATTATCACACCCTAAAAAGTCCACTACTGGACAAGGGCGTCCCAAAGGATTTCTAATCACTAAAAGCATACTTATATCAACAGTAACCTGCAAGGTCAAATGGTTAGGTTAGTTAGACTGTCGTTCCGACAAAGGTATGGCGCTTCATACAAGCGGAGTAATATTTATGCCTAATACTACTACAAACAAAACTTTACATCCATACACACGTCAATGTGTGAGTTAACAATTAAGGTCACTACCGCAAAATGAATTCAAGAACTACGTATAGTACATACGTATAAGAGACGGCGCGTAACTCGCACCAACCCGTTTTAAAGCTATCGAATACACCTTGTAGAGGTTGAGAGGTGCGGGGACGTTACATTCCGCGGGGGACGCTGCCGTTCTATTCATTGGTACCTACTTATATTCATTCCCTCCCCCCCTGCGATCCCCTCGACAAGAATTAGTAGGGCGTACCTTCGTGGATGGTCTATCTATAACCTAATTTATTTAACTAATGTACGATATTAGGTAAATAATCAATTTTACTATCGAATAGTAAAATGTTAGGGGCTGTTATTATATTTATAGTAGTTTCTATTAACTGTATATTTTTGTTTCGTTTAGTGTTACATTTCAACTGTTACTCGAAACATGTGTTAATTTTTGAAGAAAATTAGAATAAAAATTATATTGCATGGGGCTCAGAATACAGAAATCCCCAGAAGCCGCCTTCAGTAATTTTTGTATGCACCTAAAGAGTACCCATAAATGCAGAGTGTCGCCCGCGTTTCACTCCCCGATGTGTCGTTAAAATATAATTTTGTACATTTTTATTATTTAAGCACACGTGTGTAGCCAATAACACGAATGAAATTATGAATCAAGGTAAATTTGCATCTTTTTAATTATTCCCACTGCCAAGTATGTTAAAAAAACGTCGATGATTTTTATTCGCCTAGCTCGCTTAATTTAAAAGTAACTAAATGACCAGACACATTAAATTTTTTGTAAAGATCTGCGCATCGGTAAACTAGGGGTTAGCTCAGTTGATGCTTTCTCAGTCTATAAGCGGTTTCTAGAAATTTCTGTATTCAAGCTGAAACATATTTTTATTCTATTTTTTGTAAGCAAAATTGACAGCGATCTCTATTTAAGCAGCTACGTTTGTTGGTCCAAGTATTGCGCCGAATTCTATGACTACATGTATAAGAAAATGTAAAAGTATAACCGAGTATGAGATAGTTAAAAACTTAGCTTTACAATATAAGGCCTGAATAGGTAGTTATAATAAGCTTGCGGAATTAAAACAAATAGGACGTTTTTTTCCAACTATTTATTTATTACATATGATCGATATGATATATTGCCCTAATATGGCTTTATACTAAGGTAAGGTTTTATACTAAGCGATTTTTTATAACCATTTATATTATTATTTTTTTAGACCAAATATTTTTTTTATATCAAATGAGTTTTCAATCAGTGAAATGTCTTTTTTTCTAAAGAGAGTTTTCTTTACGCAAGCTAGCTGCTTCAGTTCAGGCCTTTACGCGTTTTGGATATATTGAAATTCGGTTAGGCCTAAAGTATTATAATCTCGATATTAAAAAATACGTTACCATTTTTTCGGTGTCGTATGTATGGTACATTGTAAATAGATTAGTATATAAATGAGTGCAGAAGAATATATTGATGGGTTGTTCAACTATCACATCTGACGTGACGCGATTCGCCTAACATAACATATAGTACATAAAACATATCAAACTGATGTTATATGTTATTGATATTCATAAACGACGATTGTAAGATCGCAAGTGATTTTCATTTAATGAAGAGATTCTTGCTCCAATACACACTTGCAGTCAGGGTGTTTAGTCTACTAAATTCTCAGATGTTAATTAATTGTATTATTTGTCAAGTAACATTCTCCTAATATGCCCTATTAAAAACGCTCTTGCCTAGAGCGCTCGCATCGGTATTTCAGAAAGGGTGGAAATTCAGCATATTTCTTTACTGAAAGCTTAGTAGACTCGGTACCCTATCGTCAACTTAAAATGGTCGTTACAATATATAAAATACTTATGAGCTTCCGATGTTAATTTTGCTCGTAGTTTACATTATAAAGGAGTTAAAATTAGTTGTTTGCGTACAATAATCATGTCTCAAAACGACAAAAAAAAAATGTTTGACATTATTCTGTTCAATTATTGCAACTGTTTGCTCAAATTACAACAGTTTTTAATGTTACATTGTTTCGGACATTTTTGAATACGCTGGGCCTTATTCTTTGTATGGATTTGCTAAAGTCTGATTATTAATTTGAGATTTTGTGTATTCTTATGTGATATGAAAAAGTAAAGTATTTAAACGAGTTCTGTTTCTTTCATTTATTATCGACCTTCTATATATTTTATGTTTTAATATATGTATATGTAGCAAAGCTTTTTATGAATGTTATTGTTGATATAGTTAGTATGAATGTCATATTAAATTAAGACGTATCTATCGATCGAGTAAATTAGATTTTAAATATCGGATGACGAATATAGGTACCTACATACATATTAGGTTATACAAAATATATTAATACTATTTGGAAGGCAGATTCAGTTCATGGTCCTGAACAACTTTTCCTATGGAACAAAACGCGAAATGTGATAGAAAAATTGACCTCGCATATGTATACAATCGCTCAACTTGTATACTTAACTTCTGTGGAGAGTTGTTCAATATAATGAACTTAAGGTACTCCAAAATAGTAAAAGGTAAATTTTGTAAGCCTTTGGAAAAGAAAATATAATGTTTACCTATCAGGAAATTACAATAGTTGTATTGTGCCAAATTAAAATATTACAGGAAATAATGCCAACAAGAAGCCCCAATCTTTAGAATTCGTCTGAAAATGCTCACTAAAAACACCAAATTAGTTTTGTTCGTGTATATTTTAATTATATTATTATTTTATTATTATATAATAATAATGGTACTAATATTACCGTCCTGTCGATCTTAGGACGATTTATTGCGGATTTAGTTGCGGGTAGATTTGGTACGAAATTAACCTTCACAAATAGTTGTAAATAATTTTGTACGAGTTTTTACTAGCACGTTTTATACATTGTTGTTTTTACTCAAAAATTTAATCACAGATGACACTAAATTTTTTCATTATTATATACAGCGAAATACTAGAAATTGGGAAATTTTATTGCAATTAACCAACCATGTGATCAATTATCTATGAGAGTATGTTTTTCCGTATCTCACTGTATGTACGAGTCTCGTACTGTATGTACTAAAAGTAATGAAATCTGTAAATATTTTAGCTTGAAAACAACATATTACGTTATTATGAATCTTTTTTCTTTGCAATAATGTAAGGTCACAATTATTATTTGAGTATAACAGTTCTTTTGAACTATCATAGTTTATTCAGTTTATCACGGGTGGTTTAAAATGATTGACGATTACCATCTGACGACAAACGGATGTATACCAAAGATAAAGTTAGTATACACCTATTAATTAGTATATTTAGAAAATAAAATCCAATGGCTATTATAAAATATAATATCGTGTACTATTATAATAATATAGATATTGATACATTATGCATTATTACAATAAATATAATAATCACTGCCGCTGAAACGAACTTTTGTATAATTATACACTTATTTATTTTTATTTTGTAAAGTCAACCATATTATTAAATTTTTACTTCTTAGAATTTTGTCGAATATATGTTACCCGTTATGTAGTATCTATCTATGTATTGGGGATGCCCATTTGGTTGTGTAATAGGTATCGTTTATTTAAAATTAGAATTATATATTATTATATTTATATTGTAGGTTAATATCCGAATGTTATTGTAAATAGTTATATATTTAACGATATTATATTCGAAATTCAATAAATTGTGAGAGGTATTATATCTGACTTATTATTCCTTATTTTACAACTCTGCTTATACAATTATAATTAAATGATTTGTAATAATAATGCTTTTTAAAACATAAATAAAAAATTGCCTGGAAATTTCGCTTTGGAGTGTAATGAATAACAGACCGGACCCACAAAGTAGGAATAGCTACTATCATGCAGTTGCTAACATGGCATCAGGTATCAACCGGCCGTAAAAACTTTTACCAAATCATATTACATCAGGAATTCTTTATAATAGCGGCCCTTGGGCTCCGGCGCATCATAGTTAAGGATTTAACCGAAAAAATACCAAAGAGGGATTTTTTTATATTAAGGCCTCACACTAGGCATACTAGCGACGTCAATAATTTTATTCTTAATACTTTACAAATATAAAGAAATTCAAGAATATAAATCATATAAGCCGTAGTAAATAACCTGAAGTATTTTTGGAATTTAGTTATAAGTTAATAGTTGAAAAGCTAACTTATGGTTTTGTATTAACCACTGCGTTAAGGGGGGCCGTCTTATCTTTATCCGAGGAATCGTTCGTGGAGGGAAAAATACATATTGCGCCGATCGTAAGTAATGGAATAAGTTGAGAGAGATAGATAATGATGCTGATGCTTACATAAATAAATAAATAAATATATATATGGACAAATCACACAGATTGAGCTAGCCCCAAAGTAAGTTCGAGACTTGTGTTATGGGATACTAACTCAAGACACTATGTTTTATATTAGATACTTATATAGCTAAACATCCAAGACCCAGGCCAATCTGAAAAAGATCAATTTCTATATTGACCTCACCGGGGATCGAACCCGGGACCATCCATGTCGCAGGCAGTGTTGACCGCTGCGCCACGGAGCTCGTCGAATATATGTAGGTATGATAACGGGCTACGGACTGTGAGGCACCACAGCTGATAATGCTATAGGGAATACCCTCAGATGAGGGAGGATACGCATAACGCATCCAGAAAAGAACAGGCATAATTTTAGACATTAATTTAGGCTCGGCATGAGCCCGATACCACAGCGGAAAAAATACTACGTACAATCTTCTATGCCCTATAGATAAAGACCTAGGAATAATATGGACCGGGCGCGGGGAAGTCACGGTGCTCCCAACACAACAGTTATATAACGTTATAAAACAATGTGTAACAACGATAACATTCTATAACACCATACATTATCAAGAATGTTATTGTGTTACACATTGTTATATAACTGGTGTGTGGGAGCACCATTACAATTGTGTACAGCTATGCACTAATTGAACATTTGAAACTTTGAATTTCAAACAGGTGACCATTTAAGAAGAATGCGTGCATAATTTGATGTTTGCATGAGCTTGTGTCGGGACACGTTTGCATGCATTAGTATTTGCGTCACTGTAACGTTACTTAGGAGCCGACCGGATTATTCTAAGATCCATGGCCATAGATGACTTAGTACCCGGTGTGTTTAACCAATTCTGTATAAAACAACACCTTACATCACACAAAAAGTCCGCCATACTTTCAATAGAAACGTTTATAAATTAAATTCATATTTGTACTTCCCGTGGATGAAGTGGAAGAAGGCGACTTATGGAACATAAGTCGATGTTTATACATCAAAGAGACCTCTCCAATCTGTCTGCCCAGCGTGGAGAGAGTAGGCCAAATCCTCTGACTGCTCTGACTAATATATAGCTTTGGTAGTATAGAGAGGGTCATACTACTACTACTAGTGTTGACTAAAAAATACTTGATGAAGATGATATTCTGTACTAGTAAAAAAGATACAGCGACTGTACCGCGTAGAATCACCTGTTCTGACGACACAACATACTTACATTTATGATCGTGCATTCAGAAGTTATTTTGAAATAATATACACACATACATAACTTGTATGCACCTTGAAACCAATACAATTTTTTTCAGCGATTGCGTTACAAATCTCCTATGCGTAAAGCACAAGCAATGAAAAGCGTTCAGTAACTTTGCTTACACGATATTACTTGAGGTATTTTACAAGACAAAAATCACTCCAGATCCTGGCGTCCTCCAGTTTTTTTCATTTTACCTTCTTCTAATTAGTCTTGATTAAGGGTGCGCTAGTCAGGTGTTTCGCCATACAAATTCTGTAGGGTGATGACTCCGTTGTTCGGTATCGTCTGTTTAAAGTTTTTAATTCTATCGATTTGTCTTGTCGTTATCTATGCTTGTATGGAATCATAATTGTAAAATTATAAGTACTTCAAAAGTTATGAGTCTCAAAACATTTCGTTTTAACACGTAATTTCAACGCAACTTTGGGCACAAATAAATACCGGAAGAAGTATAAAACCTCTAAAACAAAATTCATACAAGCAAGTTTGGTTATTAAAAAATATAAATTATTTTACTTTTAATAAAAACATTTAGCTGTTTTATCACAAGAACACTTCTCCCAAACGCATACTCGCGAATTTTTAGACGACAAAGATTTAGATTTTCAACAATATTTGTGTTTGCACACACTAGACTGTTGTTCCGATGTGCTTATACATCAGTGTAAATAGTTCCGCACTGTTCAAAACCGAGTCTATCCCTTTCTCAGCGAAATAGCACGCATTTTAGCCACGTGCGCTGACGAGTTCGAGTTCCCGACTAGCGCATCCTTAACACTATTTTTTATATGCATTCTTCCCTTAAATCTACTCTCTGGTAACAAATGTTTTGTATCACTAAATACAACAGTGTATTAGCATCACTAATTTGCGGGAGAGGCCTAGTTACCTGTAGCACAGGTTCCTTAAGGAACCTATTTCAGGAACTAGTCTCTTCACAATTTTTATGCAATCCACTGTAAAGTCGATATTTTATTGTATTCCTATGTTATGACGCTTTTGTGAAGAGAAAAAATAAAGAATTATTTATTTATTTTATTTTACAAGACGGCACAAGTATCTAACCTAGCTCACGAACTTTGAATATATTCAACGCACAGCTGAAACTACTAAATCTATAGAAACTTCAAATTTGGTACAACACTTCCTTTCATGATGTAAGTGATCATTAGGAAAGGATTTTTAGAAATTTACCCACTAAGGTGGTGAAATAGTGGAGTTATGTTTTTACGTAGACGACGTCGAAAGAAAACTGCTAGTTCCGATAGGTATAATAAATTAGATATTTATTATAAAAAGTCTCCAAACATCAAATAATAGAGTTGGGATGACGAACTATGACGAATCGAGGCGTCGGAACATCCTGGGTATTCGGGAAAGCCCAAAGCTCTCACACTTGGCTTCGCTTTGTATGACAAACATTCATGTTTTAATACCCCTTATTATGCAACAGTTACATAAATCAGTAATGCTTTTACCATTATGTGAACATTATATTACTTAAAGTATTAAAATAAAATATTTAGATTTTTGAAAAGCTTTGGTTTGCTGGTTGTTGGTAGGTGTAGGTGCAAAGAAAACAATGCACATAAATCCTCAAACATGAATCGACCGAAATGAAAATTCAAACCAGCCCAAATTATTCAACCGAAACAATAATTCATTTACAAGCCAACAGAATTTATCCGGCGATAAATCCGGATAAAAACCGGTTAATTGTTTAAGCACCATTAGGCGTCCCGAAAAAAGGTTGCGTTTAGCTTTAAGCGTCATTTGTTAATCGCAGCTCCAGTCGCTCGATTAGTCGTGAACGATGGACGCCGACTTTGCAGATAAATAACTAATCTTGCCTCCTGAAACTACCTTAGTCATGTCCGGATTTCGTGGAGATTTACTTAGTGACCGTGCGAGTACTGGCTTCGTGGAGATTTACTTATCGAGAGAGCACGAAGCGTCTCTGCTTTGGCTTGGATGAAAAATTCTTCAATTGTGTGTCATAACAGATTTTTGTGGAATTTTGTGAAAACGTTCGAAAGTTGTTGATTGGTAGTTTTAGGAAATTTTTTGAAATGGCGGAATACAATACTTGCGAGATTTAAAGCTCACAGAGCCTTAAGTGTTGTTGATGCTAAACTTTTAAAGAATCATACTTAGATGGCATTCGTGTCCCAATTATCGATACTCGAACGCACTAGTCACTAGTAGTTTGGTTTGCGTATATGTAAGTGGCCAACACTGGTGTCAGATTTTTCAAGCTGCTTAAAGGCATCTAACATAGCTTAACGACTACAATCAATGATGACAGTCGCATACTAGATTTCATAGTAATGTGCTAACCTAAAGTGGTTATTAGGGTTAACAATATTGTCCTTCAAACCATTGAATCAGCTCGTCAAAATGAACAGCTTTTCCTAGGGTTTTCCTATTTCTGGGATCAATGCTGGGAACTCGAAAATACAAAAGTGTTTGGCCAACCCGGCAATTTGTATGAAAAGGATCGAATTTTTTTGATCCCCAGCTTTGGTCCCGTATGAAAAGTTATTCATTTTGATGGGTTTGAAGTAACAACGGTGCTAACTACCTTGTCAAAGAATATATAGCTCCGTTGCGCAGCGGTCAACACGCCGGCCTGTGACAGGGATGGTCCCGGGTTCGATCCCCGGTCAGGTCAAGATGAAAAATAATCTTTTTCAAATTGACCTGGGTCTTGGATGTTTATCTATATATGTATTTGTTATAAAATATAGTGTGGTTGAGTTAGTATCCCATAACACAAGTCTTACTACTTTCGGGCTAGCTCAATCTGTGTGATTTGTTCGTATATATTTATTTAAGTTAGTAAAAATATAAACGATGTGATCTAAGCCAACATATTAACCCACAAAATTGCAATTTCGCTAGATGTAGCGCGGCCCAATATTTCCGAGTGGTCGCGCGCAAATTTCTCATCAGCAGCTATCGGCCCCAGCCTGCATCCGATGCAGCGGTAATTGCTGCAAATGGGATGCTCAGGTGCATACGATTTTTATTCGATCATCAAGAATTTATATCTACAAAAGTGTTCAATATTTACTCTATGTAAAAAATCGGCAAAATTGCAAGTCAGACTAGCGCAAAAAGCATTTTGACTATCGAGCAAAAACGGCATAAATATCGCGTTTGTTGTGTGGAAATATTTATTTTATTCTGTTTTTAGTACTTGTTATTATATAGGCAACAGAAATACATCACCTGTCAAAATTTCAACAGTCTAGCTATTACGGTTTATGAGATACAGCCTGTTGACAGACAGACAAACGGACGAACATCAAAGTCTCAGTAATAAGATACCCATTACTCTTCGGGCACGTAACTCTAAAATAAACGACTTGACAAGACTACTACCTACTTATTTATTTTGCAAGGTGGGCATATAAAATGTTATGGGAGATTTGAATATATCTAAGTATACATGCAGACATCTAATCTATACTCGTTACCTAATATATTTGAAAGGGTAAATATTAAAAAATTAGTGATTTTGTAACATATTCTTTATGTATATAATTATAATTATATTCTCTGAAAATCGCCAGTGTACCTTTTACACCCTTGTTTAAAAATAGCACTTCTTATTTTACCTGTAACATGGTATCGGAAGCATCCACTTTTTAGAAGCTCCGTGCTTTTGATTATGTAAAGCCTAAATACACTCTAATGACGAGCGCCGTAGCGCAGCGGTCAACACGCCTGCCTGCGACACGGATGGTCCCGGGTTCGATCCTCGGTCAGGTCAAGATGGAAAATGATCTTTTTCAGATTGACCTGGGTCTTGGATGTTTATTTTATGTATTGGTTATAAAGTATAGTATCGTTGAGTTAGTATCCCATAACACAAGTCTTACTTAAGAACTTACTTTGGGGCTAGCTCAATCTGTGTGATTTGTCCGTATATATTTATTTTTAAGCCTATAAGCCGGGGAAAATGATGCAATCACATAGCTACCGATTTGATGCCATAAGTTGAAATGACGCCTGTGCTAACACAAGCTGTCACGCACACGAGCATTGAAAAATTGGCCAGTTTTTTAGTCATTGAAATAAAGGCATGTCGGATTCTAGAAAGTACGTAGTCAAGCTCCGTGTATGTAATTAGTTGGTAATTACGCACTCCACCCGAGCGTGGCTAACTTGACGAATGTAAGTGCTCGCCGGCTCATTTTCAAGATCTCATGACGCCATGTTTGGAATAAATAAATAAATTTTACACGATATATCATTGCCACCAACTGTATTTGTGTGGGTTACTGTTTGTATGCCATAATATAGATTAGAATGCAGTTCATACTTTATATACTTACTATAACTCGGATCCCATCCCATCTTAACTCCTCCTAACTAACCCAACTAATATTATAAATGCGAAAGTGAGTTTAGTTGTTTATTTGTTTGTTACGCTTTCACGCCCTGTCTACTGAACCGATCATCATAAAATTTTGCATACACATTGTCTGGAGTACGGAGAAGGAATTAGGTTACCTTTCATCCCGAAGAAAAGTACTGATCCCGAGGGATCGATACTAAAACGGGCGGAGCGGCGAGTAAAAGGTATTATTAATATGTATATCTACCGATTCGATGCCATAAGTTGATATGACGCAAGTTCTATCATGCAGACAACCATTGAAAAATTAATTTATCATTCAAATAAAGGTAGACGGAGTCTAGAGAGTATAGTCAAAGCTTCGTGTTTGTAATTAGTTGGTAATTACGCACCCCGCTGTTACGTTGGTTACTGTTTGTTTGCCGTAATATCTATTAGAATGCAGTTCATTTTTTTATCCTGTAACTTGCATCCCATCCCATCCCAACTATCCCAATCCGAACTAATCATTATAATGCGAAAGAGCGTTTGTTTGTTCGTTTTAGGGTTCCGTAGTAAACTAGGAAGCCTTATAGTTTCGCCATGTCTGTCTGTCTGTCCGTCTGTCTGTTCGTCCGCGGTTTTACTCAGAGACTATAAGTACTAGAAAGCTGTAATTTGGTACTGGTATGTTTATTAATCATGGCAAAAAAGTGGTGATAAAAAGTCTTAAAAACATTTTTTTTAGGGTAGTCGCTCCCATACAAGTAAAGAGGGAGTGTTTTTTTTTTCTATACAAACCCACCGTGTTAGTTATTGTTAAATAGGTTTTTAAAAATATTGTGACGTTAAGAACACCATTTTTCGATTTAGGGATCCCTTTCCGAAATATTTGGTTTTAAAGTGCAAATTTTAATTAGAGGTAGGTAAGTGTCCCACATCTGCTAAACGGTTATATATAGATACGTGAAAAAAATTACAGCTGTATTATAAACTGAAGTTAAAAGGAAAACTATCAGAGCTGAGTACTAAGTACAAACTAAAAAGTTATAGGCAACCAACTTATAAAATGTACTCGAAAATGTAACATTTCATACAATTTTCTTTGTTAGATGTTTTTGGTCGTTAAACTGTGAGGTGCGAGTGTGAACAGTGTGAACTCAAAGTTGTCATTCGCAACTTAGTACGGAACCCTACACTGCGCGTGGCCCGACACGCACTTGGCCGGTTTTTAGGGTTCCGTACAAAAATTGAAAAACGGTACCCTTATAGGATCACTCATGCGTCTGTCTGTCCGTCCAACCGTCTATCACAGCCGATTTTCTCCGACCCTACTGAACCAAAATACGTGAAATTTGGTAAGATGGTGTAATTCTATGACCCAAACACGGATGTGCAAAGTAAATAAAAAAATTTTTGAAATAAGTGTCATTTTCAGGGGCCCAATTACAAAATTAAAAAAATAAGTTTTGCAAACCTTACTGTGTCATATATCAAATGAAAGGGACTCATTATGAGGATCTCAAAAATATTTCTTTTTGTTCGGGTAAAATCAATACTTTTGATTTTATTCACGAAAGAAGGCAAAAATTGACCATTCCCCTCCCCTGATCTCCGAAACTACTAGGCCGAAAATTTTGAAAAAATTACAAAATGTAGTTCATTCCTTGAAGATTACAGGAAAAATAATAAGAATTCTATCACTTGAAAATAAAGTGGTAAACTCACTATAATAAGTTCATCTAGGGAAATAGTTCACTAAAACACCACTAGATAGCGCTAGTCAATTGAATAAAACATTTTTGCACATTGTGTGTGTGTGTACACGAAGCATATTGTACGGAACCCTCATTGCGTGAGTTCGACTCACACTTGGCCGGTTTTTCTTAGCGTTGTTTCGCTTTTCTTAGCGTTTTTGTCAAAATCGATTAAATTTAGCGAAAATGCTCAAGCTTCACGTTCACACTTTTGACTGTAAACAGTTGTTCATATAATAGTTGAAGGTTATTTAGGGCCTCGAAAAACAAAATTTTAAATGTTAATTCCGTTTACATACAAATTATTTATTTCTAATGGGGCCCGCACTGGATCCCGAAAAATATTGTATCCTGTCCTATAAGTCGTAATTAGTAAGTATTTAATTTGTAAAATGATAAACGTGTCATTTGCAATTTTAAATGCAAATCCTGAAATTGGACTTTGTATAATTTATTGCCGAGTCTAAGTGGGTAACACAATTTCCGAGGTATAAAGTCAAAGAGCCCGCCGCCCCTCGCCGCCCCCCGCCCTCGTGTGTCGCAATAAACTTAATTACAGTAATACTCGTGAATACATGCCTTAGGGCGGCATAGTTAGCCATTTTAGGCGGAATATACCTTTTGCGAGGGAAAATGTGCGTAGGGATTTGTACATCATAAGTATAATTCCAACTTCCTTGCTGGTTTGATAGCACAGAAAAAAACGAAAATGTACCAACCGCTTTTCTCCCCGTGCAGATCGCTAAAGCTGGTAGAGGAATGGAGCAAATATCTAAGAAGTCATGTCAATAGGCGATGTGGCTAGCCTCCGTGGTCCAGTGGTTAAGGCGTTTGCCTTGTTGACCCGGGGGCCGTGGGTTCGATTCCCACGGGAAACATACTTTGTTCGAGTTGTTTTCAGTTTGGTTAGGACATTGCAGGCATGAATCACCTGATTGTCTGATAAGAAGGATGATTTCGTGCTTCGAAAGGCTCGTTAAGCCGTTGGTCCCGGCTGCCATCTGGTAGTCATTAAAGAAACAACGTCAGAGGTCAAGAGGCGGTTCCGAAGAACTCTGACACTAGGGTGTGCATGGTTGACTGACCGTGTCACCTACACGAAATGATGATGGCTAGCAATCCAACACTATTTTGAATCTATTCCTCACCTACACACACGCCCACCAACATGCTAAACGTAGCTATTGGGTTTAATGGGCTTAGTCTCTGTTTAACCCGTTAGATACGTAGATCCGATAAATAAATACGTAATAATACCTATGTATATTTATATTTTAGAAATGTTACCTATGTATATTTATATATAACAAAGTAACTTAGATTGTTTAAAAATTGAGAAATCCTCAATAACTTTCTTACTAAACATTCAAACACAAGATAAGTTTTTATCAATAATCAAAGGGTTTTAAAACTGTTTTTGATTAAATAAACAATTAAAATGTACCTGCGATAAAAACGTTTACAAGTATGTAAAATCCTATATGCGTTCACTGTCGTATACCGTACGATACGCAATTTATAATAAAAATTATTCACCCCTGCGCAACGAAGTGAATTCTCGTTTAAAATATAACAATGTAATGTGTGGTGAAAAGAAATGATCACGGCTACGGTTCGGGCAATTCATCCAGCTGAGGCGAATCAGGACCTCATTTCTTCTTAAACAGCCCTCCGGAGGCAGCTACAATATCTTTGGACTTCGTGCTGATACAGGCATTTACAAATTTAGAGTTCTAATAATAGCATTTAATTTATTTCGTACAGGGGAACACATTAAGTGTTAATAATACAACATTTTTATATGCTAGTGTTAGAAGAACATAATATTTCATACATTGCCGCCTTATTAAAGTTTTCTTAATGAGATAGATATTTCTTATAAGAAAAGGTCAAATTTCCATAGGCTCAGTGGTCTGTGAGAAAATTTCCTAACAACAGCGGAAGCATACAAATAAAATTTAACATCAGTCACAGCCACATTGGGACGCAACGCACTTCAACGCTTTCTGTGCCGTACGAGTATGTGGAAAGTCACCAAAGCGTTATATTACTAAAAAACAAGTTTAGTATATCTCTAGTGATAGGAATAAGAGGCCGAAATATGAAAAAAAAAGCTCATGTTCAAACACAAAGTGATCTACGAGACAATTTCCCTGCGACAGCGGCATATTCGCTTAGAAATATAATTTAATCCGGTCACAGCCACATTGGGACGCAACGCGCGTCAACGCTTTCTGTGCCGTATGCGGAAAGTCACCAAAGCGTTATATTACTAAAAAACAAGTTTAGTATATCTCTAGTGATAGGAATAAGAGGCCGAAATATGAAAAAAAAGCTCATGTTCAAACACAAAGTGATCTACGAGACAATTTCCCTGCGACAGCGGCATATTCGCTTAGAAATATAATTTAATCCGGTCACAGCCACATTGGGACGCAACGCGCGTCAACGCTTTCTGTGCCGTATGCGGAAAGTCACCAAAGCGTTATATTACTAAAAAACAAGTTTAGTATATCTCTAGTGATAGGAATAAGAGGCCGAAATATGAAAAAAAAAGCTCATGTTCAAACACAAAGTGATCTACGAGACAATTTCCCTGCGACAGCGGCATATTCGCTTAGAAATATAATTTAATCCGGTCACAGCCACATTGGGACGCAACGCGCGTCAACGCTTTCTGTGCCGTATGCGGAAAGTCACCAAAGCGTTATATTACTAAAAAACAAGTTTAGTATATCTCTAGTGATAGGAATAAGAGGCCGAAATATGAAAAAAAAGCTCATGTTCAAACACAAAGTACTCTACGAGACAATTTCCCGGCGACAGCGGCATATTCGCTTAGAAATATAATTTAATCCGGTCACAGCCACATTGGGACGCAACGCGCGTGAACGCTTTCTATGCCGCATGTGGAAAGTCACCGTGATGGGAATTCTTTGCTTTGGAGATAGCTCTTTTGTTCAGTTTTCTATTAAAAGATACAGTATCACGCCTTATTCCTGAAGAGGCAGACAGAGCATTAGGTAGCGATTCAGTTTTTTGTCACTTATAAAACAGAGCTTTAGTTTAAATTAACCTGAATGAGATTTCTGTCTTGCTTCGGTGATAACTCTTTTGTCAGTTTGACTTATATTTTACGAGGTAAACACAGCATCTTGTTAAACGACTCGTCGCTATATTTCACTTGAAAAAACCGGCAATGACTAAAAGTGACAATCACTCTCCATTGGCTTGCTTAGAGTCTGACAAAAAACATTATTCTTATTCATAGACAAGTGCAAAGAAACCCTATAAATAACTTTTCAGCGTGTGATACGTAATAACGTGACATAAAGGGTTATGTAGAATGAATCATTTTTATAGTTTCAGCTGTATTCAATTATGAATATTTAAACAAAAAAATATCCAATTACTTCGCCTAAATATTTTTCAGATTCCATTCCAAAACTCCATGGAAAATCCAGGGGAGTTATAGACCTATAACTTGTGTGTAACTATATACGGTGTTCTTGGTTATATTTATTTATACGTATTTACTAGTACAAATAAACAAAGTAGTCGTATTTCCCACATACGTACAAACAGACCTTACCTCCCTATAGTAAGTAACGAGTTAATATCAGTTCTTGAAGTGAAGCTGTGTGGATGTGAGGTGCCGCGCTTTGCGGTCGGAGCACGTTGCTGCGCTCTGCTTTATCCGATTTATTATATGACAAAGAGCTGATATTACCGAAAACATTATTTTTGTGTAGAAGTTGGCGTAAGCTAATATAGGGTATAGATGTAGGTGTAAGCTAGGGTTGTAGGTGTAGGTGACAAATTAGCCAAACTCAAATTGGATAAGGCCGGACACGTTTGCCGCTTGTGATATGCGAACGATAAGGGCGTAGGGGCAGACCACGGAGGAGTTAACGGGATTACTTCGACAGGTTTTTGAGTAACTGGCAGCAGATTGCACAAGATAGGGATGAATAAAAGGAGGAAGAGAAAGCATTTCCCAGTAGTAGGACACAAATAAGCTAGCAAAAACCAAGAGGAAAAAACTTATTGTTTCTCTTTACAAATGGTTGACGAAATTAACCCTAAAATTCGAGTGACATATACTCAGATGTACAACTAATCAGGGAATCTGATTCATTTGGTTGTTATTTATGCTTTAGAACTATTTATAACCTTGCAAAAGAAGGCCAAATACGAGCTTAGTACAGAATATTGGTTATCCATGATCTTCTTGATTAATTAATCCTAACGTATATCGTAGTTACTACAAATAGTAAAAAAATATAGATTTTAATCTGAGAGCAAATTGTTAGATTTATTTCATTAAGGTACTATCATCTCTATGCAGATCCGACGCGCACATCCTCGTCTCAAGTTTCCGCCGTTCGGATCAGTTGATGTCTTTACCACGTCGCTGCACACTGCGGCTTCACGCACAGAATTCTGATGAATGATAACCCCAGCGCTTTATATTATGTAGAAGGGTTATGCGGCTTATAATATTCGGAGTTTTCCGAGTTTTCGGAATGAGGTTTTACAAAAGACTTTTGGTAGGTTGGACTGAAGAACTTGAGTCTAAATTTATTACGACTTGAAAAGATTCTGTGGAGAAGTGTTGTTAATATTGATCATATTTTAGAGTGTCGGGCTGTCAAGTTTTTTTTTACACCACGATGATTAAAGCTCTTTTTCAGGTAAGATAACATAAAAAATTGAATTTATGTTAACCGATATTCTAGGAAAGCAAATTTCCTTTGGATTTAGTTTCGTGTTTAATACATAACATAACCATCTTACTCTTATTTCCTGTTGATTTTCAAATCAAACGCATTGTTGCGTTTTAGTACCTTAGTTTGTTGTTGCCTTTAGGCAGCTTGAAAAATCTGACACCAATGTTGACCACTTACACACACGAAAAACAAAACAAAAGTACCTTATTTTATTCCCTATTAATATCTTATTGCCTTTTTATTAAAAATACATCTTCAGATTACGTAGTTTTCAGACAGTACTTGTCTGACACCAATATTAGCTATTTAAGCATACGAACAGCAAACAATATTAATAAAAGAATTCACCTTTGCTACAATTCGAATATCTCAGATATCTTTTAAGTAACTTACTCGAAAATACTTTCAAAATATGTCAATCTCAGAAACTCTACCTCACCAAAACAAAGGGTTGTTTTTCGGCGAAAGCTCAGTCGAGGAAAGCTCTCGCCAAGTTGGCACTGAACCGTGCGCCAAAGTCGCGCCGTCTCCGGCAAGCGGCGTAAGTCACCTAGTAGCTTTACTGACTAGTATGTTTTATCTGTGCTATGTTATTTTTTTAAACATGAAAATTCTTAAACTGTACCTAATTATAGTTAAATATTCACGTGGAGCTCTCTCTAGAGAGGGACAGAAATAGAGATAGAAAATAGGTAATAAAAATTTTACCTATTCAATTTTCCAAAGTTGCAGCATAGCTAATGCTAATCCGATCTAAATGTCTTACTATCCATCAAACCAGCTCATTAAAATAAAGGACTTTTCCTATTGGACCCACCCTAGAAACTCTAAAATAAAACGATATTTTCGTACAAATGTGTTCAGCCGACCCGGCAATTTGTATGAAAATTTCGAGTTCGTTTTTATTTCTTAGCATCGAATAGAAAAAGTTTTTCATTTTGACAGTTGATAACAGTGTTCATAGTAACACCCAGTATAATTTACTTCCTTAAAAAGTTAACTGCTTATAAATACATCCGTACAATAACTTAAAATTAATAGAACAAATCAAGAATCGAACCCATACATTGCAATTTGTCTAACCTCTAAAGCGTCAACGAAAACTTCCTGAATCCGAAAATCGCATTTGCGCAAGCTATAGGATTCCCTAATTATTAATAACGAAATAGGCAAACTTTGTTGTCTCTTATTTTGTTGATTTAACTCGGGAACCTCGCGTCGAATAATTAGAAAGTCAGATTCGGAATTTTCATATTCGTTGCTTGAATTCTATGTAAATGGAATTAAATAATTAAGCCGTAATAGGGTTAACAATTGTAGCCGTATTGTGGGATGTTTTCAGAGGAAAATGGAAAAGTCATTGTTTAGGTATTTCTCGTATAAATATTTCAATGGAATTAGACCATTAACATTGTCATTATAACGTTTGTTTTATAAATATCTTTTTACGAGTATGAGCTTTCCTACTGGTAAGTTGTATTTATTTTACTGATCATTACATTTTTACATAATTAATTAATTGAGTTACGTAACATCTAAACATAATTTTTTAAATATATATTATTTTAATAATAGTAAAAATATATATAAATTGTATATATAAAAGTACAGAGAGGGTCGTGCTCCTGAAGTGGAGACGGAAAGGACCTGATGATGATGATGATATGTAAAAGTTGTAGAGACAAATTTCGTTAAAATAAAAAACTGTAATATTTAAGAATACACTGATGTACACCAAATCAGTTACCCAATATACATTGATGTTGTGACAAGATCAAATAAATCTGCTAGGGACAGGTCAGTAGAAAATAATCACATCCCAAGTACACACATGTAAATTACGGTACTAACCATATCAACGACTAGCGATTCTTGATTGTTTTTAAAAGAGGTACCTCGAAACAATAGAAAAGGGGACAAGCGACCGATATTCCATTTTTTTCGTATCGCGAGTGCCCGTGGGTGATCGACGTTGATTAATGTCTGTCTGTCTGTCTCGGGCTAAAAAACTTGGTGTTTCAGTGATGCTATGGGGAATATAGAAATGATTGGAGAAGACCGTATACTTAAAAGTTTGATAAAAATAAGCGTTACTTAAACAGAAGGGACATGACGCACAGGCGATACTGTTGCAAGATATTGTACCCGTGATAGCTCAATAAGATACACATAGCAGAAATTAAAATTCCGAACCTAAAAAAAGATGAAAAATCTACCTAGTCAATATTGGCTTAAATATTTTGCATATTTTTTCAACTCTTAGCGTTCTTATTAAGCTATGAACACTCATAAATTTCATATATGTATGTATATTTTAAGTCTGAATATATTCATGTAAATTAATTTATTACACGCAATGATATTCTACTCTCTATAGGTATACCAAGTCATATAATAAAATAATTGTAACAAGGCACTATGTATTATTTACATTGCTGTTGTCATTATATCTTCTTAGGTGCAATTGGTAACTAAACAGCATTGAATATGATCCCAACTAATATTATAAATGCAAAAGTGAGTTTGTTTGTTACGCTTTTACGCCGTTTCTTTTTAACCGATTATCGTGAAATTCTGCGTACCTACATAGGATAGGGTACTGAGAAGGACAGAGGCTATATATCATTGCTAGCGAAGCCGCGGGTAACAGCTAGTAAACTGTCTACATACAACTATTGGCAGAGAGGTTTCAACCACAAAAACGTTATTAAGCCGGCTAATACGACGTCCTTAAAGAGTGCAATAACAGTAGTACTAAAAATTATTTCATAACGCTCGATGAATAAATGATTTTGACATAAGTCCTTATGTCAAAATCATTTATTCATCTAAATATTACATCATACAAAGGTTGATGGAGCCCTATTTAAGTAGTAGATTCTCCATGCCACCTCTGTTCTAGTCGACATTTGATTTCGGTGACATCTGGCGGAAATAATGGATTTTTTCAGTTAGCTGAAGGTGAAAATTTAATCTATGACATCAAGTGACGACCGAAAGATTTAAGGAAAAATTGGGGTTTTAAAACTTGTAGGGCTGGTTAAATCAAGCATTTAACTATAATAAAAAATAATTCTTAATAATATCTGTGTGTAAAGGATAATTAACTTTCTATGTAATACGGAAACTGGAATCAGCTAATAAGGTAGGATATAAATTTTGTTACATATTTTATCGGTTGAATTGAAGAATAGATAGGCTTCAGTTTCATTTATGTGCTTTGTGTTATGAACAAGCATCATGTATCGATGTGACCAGTGTTATTTCCACCGTTATATCATAAAGTGAGAGTAACTTATTCATTACATAGTTTGCCTTATGTTTGTGGTTTTTGTTTGTAAATAATATTAAATGGATCAGAAATAAATAAAAAGTTGATATATTTATTCGTTGAGTTAAAAGCGCCTCTACATACCATAATATGTTCGTCATTTTCTATAGAATATTTTGATTTTATCAATAAAATATGTATCATCATCATCATCATCAGCTTTCCATAACCCACTGCTGGGCATAAGCCTCCCTTTGTCTGCGCCATCCTTCTCTATCCCTAGCCTTCGCAATCCAGTTCTTTCCTGAAATCTGTTTTATGTCGTCGGCCCACCTCGCTACCGGACGTCCAACACTACGTTTCCCATTTCTGGGATACCACTCGGTGACAGCCTTACTCCACCTACCATCGTTCCTCCTAGCCAGGTGTCCCGCCCAGTTCCATTTCAGAGTTGCAACCCTTGAGAGCACATCGTGAACTTTCGTCCTACGCCGAATCTCAGTGTTGCGAACTCGGTCTTGCAATTTGATGCCAAGCATGGCTCTCTCCATGGCTCTTTGCGAAACAGCAATCTTATACATGGTTCCTTTCGTAAGAGTCCATGTCTCGGCACCATAAGTTATTGTTGGCAGGACACACTGGTTGAATAGGCGTGTCTTTAGGCATTGCGGTATTTCCCTATTTTTAAAAACGTCCACCAGCTTCCCAAATGCCACCCATCCCAACTGTATTCGCCGATCAATCTCCTTGGTTTTTAGATCTTTTTCAAAGGATAAACCATGTCCAAGATAAGTATATTTTTCGACCTCCTCCAGCCTCTCGCCACAAACAGTTATGTTAATGCTCGAGAAGCCGGAGATGTCCGTCATAACTTTAGTCTTGGACATATTTATCCTTAGACTCACCTTAAGAGATGCATTATGGAGTTGATGTAGCATTTTTTGGAGATTTTCCGGCCACTTCGCAAACAATATCAGGTCATCCGCAAAACGTAGATGGGACAGATATTCACCGTTGATATTTAGACCTTCGGAATCCCATTCTAGAGTTTTAAATACATCGTCTAGAGCGGCAGTAAATAATTTAGGTGAGATTGTATCCCCTTGCCGTACCCCTCTTTTAATAGGTATGGGATTGGTGTTAGAATGCAAGCGTACCTGCATTGTTGCGGAAGCATATATTTCCTTCAGCAGAACCACATAGCGCGTGTCTACGTGACAGCGATGGAGAGAATCGAAAATATGTATATTAACACATATTTATATTGATTCTTAATAACAACAAAATAAAGAAACCCTTGGCATCTTCCCTGCCAAGACGTATCAGAATATAAAACTTACAAGATATAAAACGAAGTTTCCCCAAACTTGTGTCGTCTGGTATGCCTGCATACGTCATTATTATGTGGCTCGAACTGCCAAGAGGCTAGACGGGTAAGAGTCCTATTCTCAGAGCTGTGATAAAGCCACATGTGTTCAATAAATTGATAATTTTCGAGCGATATAAAAATAGGCTACGTAGGCCCTAGCAGTAGTATGTGTATAATGCGCCCTAACTGCCCAGGTATTTAATTTAGAAACAAATTTATTACGACACAAAAATAGGCCCCTAACAGTAGAAGTGGTTCATACTATGTATACTCAGTTTTTTATTGCGCCTAACTGCCCAATAATTCTTAGTTTACGACGCTTCTATTACGTTTTATTTATCTTTTTTATGTATCTGGCTTAGAATAGTATAATCTCCTGCAACTGTGAAAGTAGTATGCCAAGGGAGGGGCCTAGTTATGTTACCTGTAGCACCAGTTCCGTAGGGACTAGTTCTTTCAAAGTCTTCTTTCCTAGGTATACTCACCAGCTCAAACTCTGTACTTACTAGTATATAATCTATGATGTAACTACATTGTGAAAAGAAAATAAACATTTTTAACATAATTTGTATCTTTCTAAGGCTTGCCTGGGGATGTAGATTCGACCCGTAGATGCCCTTTAAGAAATTGACGTCATATAGGCGCTCGCCAAAACCCGATCCTGGAAATATCAATGTATGCTATGCCCTTAAACAGGTCTTGGCCGGAGAGGGAACTATTGCATTTTATAAGAGGAAATTAGTGGGTTATAAGATTGTAATTTAGATAGACTTGTACTGGGTTGCAAAGGTCGTTATTATTATTGTTTCGAACGACACACAAATAGCCCCCCTAACAGTTGAACTTGTTCAGGGTCGGCATCTCCGGTCTCGGCTGTATAATGCCTAATTATTGTTATTTAGAAACGCATTTCGAACGACACACAAATAGGCCCCCTAACAGAAGAAGTTGTTCACGCTCGGCGTCTCCAGTCTCGGCTGTATAATGCCTAAGTATTGTTATTTAGAAACGCATTTCGAACGACACACAAATAGGCCCCTCGAACTGTAGAAGTTGTTCACGCTCGGCGTCTCCAGTCTCGGCTGTATAATGCGCCCTAACTGCCCAAGTATTCACAAACTGCTGTTTGATAGCTTCCTGTCTTAGACGCAGTAAATTCTATTTAAATTGGGACAATGTTTTGGAAGTGAAGGGACAAAGCTAGTGATATAGGTAGCTATTATTATTATTATTATTATTAGAACTTTATTGTACCAAAGCAGAACTTGTTACAATTGGCGGACTTAATGCTATGAGCATTCTCTCCCAGTCAACCATAGGGATAAACAGAAAAAGTTGTTCGGCGCAAAGGGTGAATAATTAAAATATAATCAAATATAAAGTTATTGATATTTACTAACACATACATAAACTTTCTATATATAAGCACTATATATCCATACTTCCATACTATATACTATATACTATATATACTATAATATTATATATACTATATACTATATTACTATATTACTATATTACTATATTACTATATTACTATATTACTATATTACTATATTTACTATATATATTATATATTATATATTTTATATATATTTATATATAATAATATAATAATATATATAATATATAATATATTAATATATTAATATATATTAATATATAATATATATATATATATTATATATTATATATTTATATATTATATATTATATATTATATATTTATATATATTTATATATTATATATTTATATATTTTATATATATTTATATATTTTATATATATATATATATATATATTATATATTATATATTATATTATATTATTATATATTTATATATATATATATTATATATATTATATATTTATATATATATATTTATATATATATATTATATATTTATATATAATATTATAAATGCGAAAGTAACTCTGTCTGTCTGTCTGTCTGTCTGTCTGTCTCGCTTTCACGCTAAAACGGCTGAACCGATTAAAACGAAATTTGGCACACAGATAGGCTATAGCCCGAGAAAGGACATAGGCTACTTTTGATTTCGATAACGTAGGTTAAGCAGCTCTAACCATGGTTCTAATTAGGATGGGTGGCCAAAACTAAAACGGCTGAACCGATTAAAACGAAATTTGGCACACAGAGAGGCTATAGCCTAAGAAAGGACGTGGGCTACTTTTAGTTACGATAACGCAGGTTAAGCAACTCTAACCATGGTTCTAATTAGGATGGGTGGCCAAAACTAAAACGGCTGAACCGATAAAAACGAAATTTGGCACACAGATAGGCTATAGCCCGAGAAAGGGCACTGGCTACTTTTGATTTCGATAACGTAGGTTAAGCAACTCTAACCATGGTTCTAATTAGGATGGGTGGCCAAAACTAAAACGGCTGAACAGATTAAAACGAAATTGGGCACACAGATAGGCTATAGCCTAAGAAAGGAGGTGAGCTACTTTTAATTACGATAACGCAGGTTAAGCAACTCTAACCATGGTTCTAATTAGGATGGGTGGCCAAAACTAAAACGGCTGAACCGATTAAAACGAAATTTGGCACACAGATAGGCTATAGCCCGAGAAAGGACATAGGCTACTTTTAATTTCGATAACGTAGGTTAAGCAACTCTAACCATGGTTCTTATTAGGATGGGTGGCCAAAACTAAAACGGCTGAACAGATAAAAACGAAATTTGGCACACAGATAGGCTATAGCCTAAGAAAGGACGTGGGCTACTTTTAATTACGATAACGCAGGTTAAGCAACTCTAACCATGGTTCTAATTAGGATGGGTGGCCAAAACTAAAACGGCTGAACCGATTAAAACGAAATTTGGCACACAGAGAGGCTATAGCCTAAGAAAGGACGTGGGCTACTTTTAATTACGATAACGCAGGTTAAGCAACTCTAACCATGGTTCTAATTAGGATGGGTGGCCAAAACTAAAACGGCTGAACAGATTAAAACGAAATTTGCCACACAGAGAGGCTATAGTCTAAGAAAGGACGTGGGCTACTTTTAATTACGATAACGCAGGTTCAGCAACTCTAACAATGGTTCTTATTAGGATGGGTGGCCAAAACTAAAACGGCTGAACAGATAAAAACGAAATTTAGCACACAGATAGGCTATAGCCTAAGAAAGGACGTGGGCTACTTTTAATTACGATAACGCAGGTTAAGCAACTCTAACCATGGTTCTAATTAGGATGGGTGGCCAAAACTAAAACGGCTGAACCGATTAAAACGAAATTTGGCACACAGAGAGGCTATAGCCTAAGAAAGGACGTAGGCTACTTTTAGTTACGATAATGCAGGTTAAGCAACTCTAACCATGGTTCTAATTAGGATGGGTGGCCAAAACTAAAACGGCTGAACAGATTAAAACGAAATTTGGCACACAGATAGGCTATAGCCTAAGAAAGGACGTGGGCTACTTTTAATTACGATAATGCAGGTTAAGCAACTCTAACCATGGTTCTAATTAGGATGGGTGGCCAAAACTAAAACGGCTGAACAGATTAAAACGAAATTTGGCACACAGAGAGGCTATAGCCTAAGAAAGGACGTAGGCTACTTTTAGTTACGATAATGCAGGTTAAGCAACTCTTACCATGGTTCTAATTAGGATGGGTGGCCAAAACTAAAACGGCTGAACAGATTAAAACGAAATTTGGCACACAGAGAGGCTATAGCCTAAGAAAGGACGTAGGCTACTTTTAGTTACGATAATGCAGGTTAAGCAACTCTAACCATGGTTCTAATTAGGATGGGTGGCCAAAACTAAAACGGCCGAACAGATTAAAACGAAATTGGGCACACAGATAGGCTATAGCCTAAGAAAGGAGGTGAGCTACTTTTAATTACGATAACGCAGGTTAAGCAACTCTAACCATGGTTCTAATTAGGATGGGTGGCCAAAACTAAAACGGCTGAACAGATTAAAACGAAATTTGCCACACAGAGAGGCTATAGCCTGAGGAAGGACATAGGCTACTTTTGATTTCAATAGCGCAGGTAAGGAGCGGCCGCATATTATCAGAAATTTCTGTTAGAAAAATTCTGACGCTCGCCGGAAGGCACTCCGTGCATACATTTTGTATTAGCTAGCACACTGTTAGAAAAATTCTAACGTGTCGTCCGTTTCTGATGCCCGCCGGATGGCACTTCAGCCGGACGTCAGAATTTTTTCTGATAGAAATTGCGGAAGGTGTGTTTTCCATACATTTTGTACTAGGCCCCCCCGCACACTATGAGAAATTCGCGTCAGTTTACCGTCCGCCGCCGTACGCTGCACACGTGTTTGTTGTATTTTAAGAACCTACGTTCTTGACGAAAATGAGTTAAATCAAGATTTAAGTGCTGATGTGGAAAAATATCTATGTTTGTGGAACGCGATGTTGAAAATGACCAGAATAAATACACAGAGACTTAGCTAGGAAGCGAATATGCCAAATATTAATTGAGAATTGAAATTCATATTTCAATATCAAGGTTTTTAGGGTTCCATGTCCAAAGCGTAAAAACGGGATCCTATTTACGAGATTTCAATGTCCGTGTGTCACCATCATACATAAACCGTTGTTTGTTTGGTTATTCGTATGTGTAAGTAGCCAACACTGGTGTCAGCGATATTTCAAGCTGCCTTAAGGCATCTGACATAGCTAAACGACTGACATCAATGATGACAGCCGCTACCAACGGCTTAACCTGCCTTCCGAAGCACGGAGGAGCTTGAGATATTTTTATGCCACTTGCGGTCACCCATACAAGTAGGGACTGCACCAGGGGTTGCTTAACATACGTAAGCGCTCATAGAGCTCACACCCACTGGACCATCGGGCTCCTCAAATACCTCTCTTCATAAACCGTGATTACTATACAGTTAAAATTTTCATAGATGATGAACTTATTTGCTTTTGCCGTAAACACTAGAATCAGAATAAAATCCTAATACAATATTATACGAGTAAATGCGAAAGTGAGTTTGTTTGTTTGTTTCTTTGTTACGCTTTCACGCCCTACGAGTATCTACTTAACCGATCATCATGAAATTTTGCATACACATAGGTTAGAGTACTGAGAAGGACATAGGCTATAATTCACGCGGGCGAAGCCGCGGGTAACAGCTAGTATATAAATAAATATAGATATCAATAAAAATAGGCATAAATAAATATACATACATATAAATACATACTGAAGATGAGTACAGTACAGAGAGAATGACTAATTAACGTTTAAGAAGGAAGTGAATTAAGCAATAGACAGTGAACTCTTCTTTTGAAGGCAAATTTAGTAGAGATTTCTTTTATGTCAACGGGCAAAGCATTCCAAAGTCGTGTAGTTTGGAGTCTGAAGGAATTAGACATAAAATTTGTCCGAAAGAGAGGAATAAAAAGAAGACGAGTATTAGTAGAACGATGCTGCCGATCATGCGTGTCAGACAGAAACTTGAATTTACATTTTAAGTAATCAGGAGAATGGGGGTTATCGAGAATAGAAAAGAGAGTGCAGAGCAATCGAAGCTGCCTACGTTGACGGATGGGGAGCCATTTCAGTTCGGTACGATATGAAGATATATGATCGTATTTTTTTAAACAGAAAATAAAACGGATGCAATTATTAATAAGACGATCAAGCTTATTAAGAAGATCTTCATTAAGATCAGGACAGCACACATCAGCATAATCAACAATCGGAAAAATTAGAGTTTGTACCAGCAAGATTTTTGTTTTTAAGGGAAGGAAGTTTCTAAGACGGTTGAGTTGCTGGAGAGTGCCAGTAACAGAGCGACTAATTTCTGCTATATGAGTGATCCAGCTAAGCGTGGAGTCAATGTGCAGGCCTAGATCTTTCACCGATTTTTGGAAAGGGATAACTTTATTATCAAACATCACGGACGAGATAGTGCTAAAATCTATTATATTGATTTGCCTAGTGCTACCCACAATTATAGCCTGGCACTTAGTAGGGTTAACCTTTATACCGTATTCCTCAGACCAGGACAGTATCGACGCTAAGGCAGAGTTAATAGTAGCGATGCCAGATTCAATTTCCTCAGCTGGCGACTGCACGTAAATTTGCAAATCATCTGCATAGAAGTGGAAAGAGCAACCAATCGAAGAAGAGAGGAGATTTATGAAAAGAGAGAAAAGCAAGGGTGATAAAATTCCACCTTGTGGTACCCCCGCAGAAACAGATCTCCACCCCGACAGTTCGCGGTCCAAACGAACTGCTTGCTGTCGTTCGCGAAGATATGTTGAAAACCAATCCACCACTGAGGACGAGAATTGCAGATGATGGAGGATGGCAAGGAGAATGTCATGATCAACCATGTTGAAAGCGTTGGAAAAGTCAATTAAAACAAGAGTAGTAACTAACGTATTCTCCATGCCCAAACGAATATCCTCAGTAACTTTGAGAAGCGCAGTAGACGTACTGTGCCCCTGACGAAAACCTGACTGAAAGGGAGTAAGAAGAGAGTTAGAGGAAATAAAATAAGATACTTGAGCATGTACTACAGCTTCAAGAATTTTAGAGAGAAAAGGCAGTATAGAAATTGGCCTAAAATTGTTCAAAACTTGAGGAGAGGAAATTTTAGGAAGGGGAATAATGAAAGCTTTACACCATAAAGAAGGAAAGGTTCCAGTCAGTAATGAGAAGTTAATAATGTGAGTTAAAATTGGAAGGATTATATGAAAAATATTAATGACCATTTGACGGCTCACATCATCACATCCTACTGCTTTAGACTTAATGGACAGAAAGATCTTACAAACCTCATCCTCAGTGGTTGGAGAAAAGCGAAAGGAGTCAATGTGAGGTTTGGCCATGGAAGCAATTTTTGAAATGGTTGATAATTTTATAGTGGGATCTAAAGAACACGAAGAAGAGAAATGATTATTAAAATCATTTGGAGAAAAATTATAAGTTGAAGGTGAATTGCTTTTATTTTTTGCCAGACCTTGTGAACGGAGAAACTTCCAAATTTCGGCCGACGAAGACTCAGTAAGACTATCACAGAAATATTTCCGCTTGGCTGCTCTAACCATACCATTGCAGCGATTGCGTGCGACTTTGTAAGCTGCCCAGTTCCCATCAGTTCTGTCTCGCTTAAACGCCCGGAACAACCGATCCCTCCTCGACATAGCCATACGAATACCCCTGGTAATCCATGGAGAAGGCGGACGCTTGAGTTTAATGGACTTCAAAGGAGCATGAATCTCGTATAGGGCAACTATTTGGGAGTTCAATTTGGCAACCTTATCATCAATAGATGTTGCCTCGATTACATCTGAAAAATCCAACTTAGCTGCATCACTCAACAATTTATTACGATCTATATTAGCCATGTTACGCATCCATAAAATAGGGGGTTTAGCCTTAGGAGATTTCAACTTATATGAAAGAAAAATAAGATCATGTTTTGAGCTATATTTGGTGTTAAGATATGAATGACGTTTTTCTGATAAAAATATGGAATCTACATGCTTAAGATAAGTGCAAATAATTTGATGATGATAATTCATGATGATGATAAAGTATATAAAAAAATGTATGTTTTGCTACTAGATACATATTATGCAATTAAGAATGAAAAAAAAAATAGAGGTGTCTCATAACCAGAGGGCTGGCTTATATTTTGGCCAAAAGATTAGCATTGCTATACAACGTGGCAATGCTGCCAGCCTTCTGGGCACGCTACCACGGGGCAACGAGCTGCCAGGCCTATTTTATTTGTAAATAGTAGTTTTAGTTTAACTTTAATTTTTTCCAGAATGAAACTAAAATATATAATTTAAAATTTATAATTAGTCGGCTTTTTTTCATGTATTATTAATTATTTTGCTATTTGAGTTGGAAACAAACAAAGCTTATAAAAATCGGTCCAGCCATTCTTGAGTTATGAATGGTATTACCCAGTAACATGACGTTATCTCTAAAACTACTAATATTACCTAGACTAATTTGTTGTGTCAAAGACAATATAATACTAACGTAATAGACTGCCCACCTCATACAAAAATATTGGACCAAATTAAGGTTGCGAAAAGCAGGCGAATGTATGGCGCAGGAGAGTTGCTTGGTAGTCGATACAAGATGGCGGTAATCTGCGTTAGCCTTTAACTTACTAAATATACGCTGTCATTTTAAAATAGTATGCCTAAAATATTGTTTTGATTTTTAATAAGATATATTTTGTGAATCATGTTTTTATATTCTCATAATACGGTAGATACAATGTTGTGTAGTTTCGAGTGGCGCCATCTATGCGAGTCTTGATTTTACTCGTTAGGAAAATATACTAAAAGTCCCACATAACACCGTAGCTCCGTAGCTCTGCTATGCCTATGTGTACCGTGTAAATATTTGCTTTCGTAGCCGTTGTAGTATCCTAGCACGGGCCGTACCCTGGGAATATAACAAAGAATGGTTTACCAAAAATTGTTATAAAGTAAGTTTTATTCCCACGGGACTAAACAAAAATAAAATTTATTAGTAAAATCATTTGTTTTTGTCCTGTGAGTATGTAAATATGCATAAAAACAACCAATAAAATATTAATCTTGTTTTTTATTAGTATTGTATGGCTTCTTCCAAATTATTTGATACTCAACTTCATTGTAAAACGAGTTAAATCAGCTACCACACTTGTAATTGTGTAGTTGTAATATTATAAGACACAAGCAATAATGCCTATAAGGGGAATAGAATATAACTAGTGGAGAAATTCGATGTAGGATATGAAGCGCGGTAGTCTAGTAATTGGTAAAGTGTTACACGTATAAAGAGTGTAGACTGCTGGTTAAATCCTGCCCTCATGAAAATTTTGCCCTCAATCTTGTTTCTTAATTTAAATAAATAAATAAATATATATAGGGACATATCACACAAATTGAGCTAGCCCTACAGTAAGTTGTGAACTTGTGTCGTGGGATACTAACTCAACGATACTATATTTTATAATATATACTTATATAGATAAACATCCAAGACCCAGGCCAATCAGAAAAAGATCGTTTTCCATCTTGACCTGGCCGGGGATCGAACTCGGGACCTCCGTGTCGCAGGCTGGCGTGTTGACCATTGCGCCACGGAGCTCGACAAACCTACTTAATTTAAAATTAAAGTCTTAGTCAAAATAGCATTGTGAGTGCATAATAACGTCTTTAAAATAGAAAAGCATGTTTGGTCTATCAATCAATCTCAATCACTCTCAATCTACTATTTCGTAGCCGTCGTAGCGCCGTAGCACGGCTACGCCTACGCCTACGTGCAATCATACCGTCGGCGCTCAGCTCTACGTCAAGATTTATTTTATTTTTTATTAATTTGAGCAGTAAATCGTCTAGAAGAAAATTGAGTCACTTTTATTTGTCCTAAGTAGGTTTACCTCGAATAGCAGTTGGAGTATGAATGCACTACTTTTTCGCTAGCTCAATCTGTGTGATGTTTCCTATCCTGTGTGTTTATTTATTTATATTTACAACAAACATGAACCCATAATGCTGTTTTTTACTAATTGTGTAAAAACACTCAATGCTATAAAGGTAACTTTTTTAGTATTGACATTCAGCTGAACTATAAATTTCAGATATTTAGTGTAATTTGTAAAACACTTCGATGGTGGGATTCGATAGGTAACATCATGAGCTCTTACTACAGAACCAATTCTGGGAATAAACAAATCGACGATTTTTTTTTTGACAGAAATTGTTGGGCTGGCTGTATTTTTTTCTGTCATTAATTTTCGATGTACAAATGCTGGGATATCGAAAATAAATGAAATTTTCATATATACCCGTACAAAAAGTTATTGTTTATGATGTTAGCTATCTACTCCTTCGAAATTACTGATTTTTACAAATTAATCAATATATATTTTTGGAGGTATAAATATTTTTATCATTTTCGTCGAAAAAATAAACTTATAAAGAAAACAATACGTAGCTGCGAAGAGGGTATTGAAGCACGAACACCGCATCAGTCCCGACTCAGGCGCATTGACGCAGACACGAGCTTTTAAGCTCCACTGCAGATTTCGGCTCCAGTGAGTGAGGTTCGACTTATAAAGGCCTCTCCCACGAGCTCTGAACTCAGTTGGGCTTTATGTTACGAGAAGTTCGGTTTTGGTAAAGCTTTTTTGATGGTGATATTACTCTAATATGCATTCTTTGTTAATCCTACTAAAGTGATAATTTTGCAAAAGTTTTAAGGAAATGTTGAATTGGTAGTGAAAATAAGTGTGAACAATTTTTGGTCTTGTTGTGACATTTTTGACTAAGTATGTGGTGGATGACAAAATAGTGTCAAGTCTTTATCTTTAAATAATTTTAGATGCGGTTTGTGTAGAAATTAAAAAAAAAATAACATGTTAAAGACTACGGCTGATATTAAAATAAAAGTGATGATGATATACGAAGAAAACATGTGAAATTAGGGTTTATTTTTACTTTCTACCAGGTGCCAGCACTGAGACATCAGGTCCACCAGGCTTATATTGGACAACAAATTTGACAGTTGTTACTTAAGTTAATTATTACACGAGATGAGCCCCACTTGGTAAAGATTCCCAAGGATAATCTAGCTAGATAACGAACACACAAATTTTTATCGCATCGGTAACCCGTTTTAGAGAAGTGTAAACTAATAAACAAATATTAATTGTTTAACAGTATATGATGAGGATAACCAATCTGATTCGTGTTGAATAAAATCATGTACAAATGTAAATAAAACACTCTCAGAGAAGTACAAAAGTTATATATATAAAGATTATTTGTATTTGTATTTGTATCGTGGATAAGTAGATTTTTTTACCTCAAAATCTGTATTTGACTTTAGCTTGCATGTAAATTCCTGGTTGAAATCGTCCAAAACATTAGAGATATTATTTACTAACATATTTTAGTAATGAAGAGTCTTATTAAAATAAAGAAACAGTAGATGAGAAAAATACAAACAAAGTAGTAGAAAAAAAGTCTAAAGACTGGCGGTAATTTTTTTTCCCGTAGCCTATTTCTTTTTTATATTTACTAATAAGAGTAGAACAATTATAGCTTTGTGAATACATAAAAACAACTATTAAATAAAGAAGAGTCGTTAAAAATCATAATTTGAGCAAAATCTCAACAATTTTTTATTACTTTTTCTGTTTCTAACCCAAAAGTTTTAATACATAAACCGAAAGACTTGACCTCATTCAATTCTGCATAATACCTCGTATTATATGCGCGCTGCGTAGGCAGACAGGGGCTATTCATTCAGAGTCACGTAGGGTAATGTATATTCTAATATATTTGCTCCGAGCGACTTTTCGTGGCTACCGGCCCGTGCGGTCTCTGCTCTGTAGGGGTGGGATCTTGTAAGTTTTTATCGATATCATCTTTTTGTTAAGGTGCTGATCCAGAATTGAAATAGGAAGAGGAATAGAGCACAGCTTGCATATAATATCAAATGCAATTATATGCAAGCTGCATAAAAAGCAGAGGCTGCTGCTCTGAGGAGCTCGATAGCCTTGTGGTTTTGCGCTTACGCATGGTAGACAATGCCAGACGTTGCTCACACTCGGATTAATAACCACAAGTAGGATATAAATGTTTCAACCTCATCCATGCTTCAAAAGTCACGTTAATTCAGATGTTTCGACTGTCACAATAATAATATAATTGCCTATAAACAGTTTGAAAACCTTAACACCAGTGTTGGCTACTAATAGATACAAAGAAGAAAACATTTTATGCGGACTGCAAAGCAGACATATTGGTCAATATACTGGAGATTCAGGTTAACTCCTAGTTCAATAGTGCGGTGCTGAAACGTAGATGCCAGTGTTATGTAAACAGACATATTTAATAAAATGTATGTAAAAAAGTGAATATCAATATAATTTTTTTATAATTTTCATTCTTATAAAAAATATTGTGCTTGTTACACATATAAAATAAATATTTCATCGATAAAAAGAATAGGGCAGCTGCAACACTTTCCATCCCTCGCTGACCCCGTATTTACTCTGTACCTCGCCAGTTCATCTTCATTTTTTATCTCTTTCACTGGAAAAAGGCAAAAAAAGCAGGAAAACGCTCTAGTAATGAGTGTAAAAAACCTAAACTGAAATATTCCCGTTCGGAAATGCTGCCGTAATATTTGTTCTTGCTTTACAAAATGATAATGCCTTCTCCTAATTGGAATTGACTTCAAGAAAATAATTTTGGACTTTCCGTACTTGAGTGGAGACTTCTTTGGTATGATACAGTAATTTATGTTTACGTATAATCTTGTATAATGAAAAAAATATCATTTTAACTAGTCGTTATGTCTCGCATATAATATTTGTTGTTTGAAAATCTTTGTTATAAATAGGGACAAATTATACACATTGAGCTAGCCCCACAGTATTTTGTAAACTTGTGTCGTGGGATATTAACACAATTATATTATATTTTTAATTGATAGGTACTTATCATCATCTCAGCTGCAAACAGTCCATTGCTGGACATACGCTTCTCCAAGTATTTCCAATATGACAAGTTGGAAGCGGTCCGCAATCCTGATTCGTGTGATCGTTGCCTTTCTGTGAACGTTGGCAGGTCATCCAACCACCTGGTCAGTGGTTGTCCAGCGCCCACGCTTGCCGGTACATGGTCACCATTTAAGAGCCTTTTACGCGCTATGTGATTAAATAGGTAAACATCCTTTACGAGCTCCGTGGCGCAGCGGTCATCACGCCTGCCTGCGACACGGATGGTCCCGGGTTCGATTCCCGGTCAGGTCAAGATGGAAAACGATCTTTTTCAGATTGACCTGGGTCTTGGATGTTTATCTATATATGTATTTGTTATAAAATATTCTATCGTTGAGTTAGTATCCCATAACACAAGTCTTTCATAAGAACTTACTTTGGGGCTAGCTCAATCTGTGTAATTTGTCCGTATATATTTATTTATATTTATTTATTTATTTATTTATTTATTATCCAAAATACTTATACATGGCGAAATTTTGATCGTTCTGGACCCTTAAAGGGGTGATTCAGCCCGTCGATATGAACCATTTTTCCAATGGGACCAAAGCTGGTAACTCAAATTTTATTTCAACATTTTTTTTTCGAGTTTACAGCATTTGTCCCATAGGAAAAGTTGTTTATATTGACGGGCTGAATCACCCCTTTAATGGACCGGAACGATCAAAATTTCGCCATGTATAGACAATATCACCCATATCGATCTGAAATAGATGGTTTTCTACCATTACCTGGTTGGGGATCGAACTCTACAATTCAAAGGCTCTTACGGCACCACTGAGCCACACAGGTCAACTAAAAATAAACTTATTTTTCTTAAACAAATTAATCATTTTTGATTTTGTCTGCTCTTTACATTAAAATAGTTACAATCTATTCGATTATTATAAATTGTATTAAGACTAGTACCATTTTGATTTTGTATTACGAAATAGACGCATAATTAATGACTTTATATCACAATATTAGTTATCCAGCTAAATCTGATTGCACCAATACAATAATGGGATTGAAACCACCCTGTGTAAGACAATTTGGAGACCCTTGACGCAAATTACCCCGTAGATTGGATGAGGACCGCACTTCGGCCTTTATCGGTTAGATAAATATGTATAAAAACTAGGGTAGTACGAGTATGTATCTGGCTTTGAATTTGTTATATCAAATAAATATTTATCATCATAGAAAATTCTTCTTTGGTAAGTTAAAGTATATAAGTCATACAACAACACAGCGCGTAAATTTGACAACACAAACCTTTGAAGGGGGCAACTCAGTCCGTTAATATGAACAACTTTTCCTATGGAACCAATGTTTGGAACTCAAAATTAATTTTACAGTTTTGAAGGTTTATCTAAAATATTATCGTTTGGTTAATTTTACTTTTTATTAATATCTACGTAAAGGATATATAATTATCTTGTAAGAGAATATTTAGAAAAATACTGTATGTTAGTTATCTTCCATGTTTGTCTGGGACAAAGGAAAATGCATCTTCACTCATCTAGCGCAGACAAGCTTTTTGACTTTTGGCTATACCTTTTGCCTTTTAGATCGAATCAAAAATTTTATTTCTAGTCTAGCCGAGCTACTTTTGAGGCCTACAAATATTTAGGAATACTAGCTCAAAATTAAGTGTTGTTCCAATGAATGAAAATTGTTTTATACCTTTATAAACTTAAAAAGGAATCATAATACACTGGTAGTAGTATTTTCATTCACAGAACAGTAATATATGCACTTTAATATAAGTCAATATCATCTAAAAAAAAAAAACCCCAGTCACGAAGTTTTCAGGGGTGTTTCAAAGAGTTACAAAAAATATCCTTTTAAAACCAATATCAAAATTAATTTTTCAACTCAGCCGTCCTACTTTTGGGCCACAAATATTTAGCTAAACTACCCCCGTTAGCCGTCGTGCCAATCAATAGTCGATTAATCAGAGGCAGTGCGAGCGGCGCGCGCGCAGTCTCGCGGAAAATCTTGCAAAAAATCGCGAGCCCCGGCTTTACGCGCTGCTGGACTTGGGATTTGGGCGGACAGAGGTGCGGCGGAGACGTCATGGTAATCACAATATTATATTGTGTCTCCAATTTGTTGTGAATCATAACCATGGTATTTGTAATATTTTATATTAATAATATTATGTAAGAGATTGTTTTAATTTTGTGCTTGGAAGAGGTAATATTTTAATATAAATATACTATTATAAATAATTGACCCTCGACATACCCTTAAAGTGGTGAACTTTTCCTATGGGATCAATATTGGGAACTAAAGAAAAACTTCGACATTTTCATACAAAAGTGAAAAAATATGGAGTTCCCAGAATAGGGAATATGCATGAAAAAAAAAACTGTTATCTTACCAGTTTATCCAAAAATATTCAATAGTAAAGTACTGAAGTGAAAACAGAATAAAATTTGGTTGAAAAACGAACGAGATAAAATGATTTTACGACAATATGTCTATCTCACTCGCGAAAACACTATTTTATATGGCAAATGTATGCATGACATAGACTATGACGTCACTAGTCCATATCGGACTTCTCTTTCTTATTTAAACTTTAAAGTTTCACATCTTCGTCGTTAATTAAGATATTTTAAAAGTTTTTTCATATTTTTTACTGTGGTTATTAAGGATTATACTAAGCCAATAAAAAAATTACGTGCATACTCCCTATTGGCTCATATGAAAAGTCGGTCTGAGTCAACCCTTTAAGAAGTCGAGGGTCAAGTTACACGCTGTGTAGTCCTCCTTGGTTTTAAATGTCTTATCGCAATATAAACAATATACAACTAACTCAAATACACAAATACTGTGTAGCATGCATTTACACTATTCTATTGATCACATACCATGTCGTGGCATGTGACTCTTTAAAAAACCAGTTTTTTAATCACATAAAATTCCTATATAATGTAAAAATACTACTTTTACGTAACATCAACTATTTATGACTATAATTTATAACAAAAATGCGTAACACGCGTAACGTCCACTCCATTAGCTCTGTGCCGATGTCGACAGGAGAAGGGTAGCTGCGGCGTGTCGATAACAGAGCTCCATAAATCATTGCCTAGCAAATGTCTTGTCGTTGCTGCAACAGACGATTTGCCTGAACCTCCCCTAAACAAGTGTCAAAATATATAGTACGGTAGATATATTGATATAGGAACTATATAAGTAGTAATGACGAGCTCCGTGGCGCAGCGGTCAACACGCCTGCCTGTGACACGGATGGTCTCGGGTTCGATCCCCGGTCAGGTCAAGATGGAAAATGATCTTTTACAGATTGACCTGGGTCTTGGATGTTTATCTATATAAGTATATATTATAAAATATAGTATCGTTGAGTCAGTATCCTGCGACACAAGTTAACAACTTACTGTGGGGCTGGCTCAATTTGTGTGATATGTCCCTATATTTATTTATTTATTTATTATTTATTAGTAATAGATTTTTGTAGACAAAATAAGTACGTACTACCTACTTTAACTGAAGAATTTCCACTGAAGAAATATAATTACATATTAATCAGAAATTAATGTCTTGTCATTGCCGCAAGGGACGATTTGCCTGAACCCCTAAACAAGTGTCAGAATATAGACTATGATAGATAAAGTGATATAGGGGCCATATAAGTACTAATTATATTTTTTGTAGAGAAAAAAGCATAATACCGACTAAATAACTGAAGAATTTTCACCGAAGAAATATAGTTATATATTAATCTGAAATTAATGAATGTCTTGTCGTTGCTGCAACAGACAATTTGCCTGAACATCCCCTAAACAAGTGTCAGAATAAATACAACGGCAGTTAGGTATATACGGCGACATTTTGATCTTTTTGGACCCTTAAAGGGGTGATTCAGCCCGTTGATATGAACAACTTTCCTATGGGACTAATGCCGGAAACTCGAAAAGGCAAAACCTTCCCAAGGTTCCGCCCATAGATATCCGAATATTACTAGGTGTTTGCCATACTCACCACGCTTGTCAGACGGGTTGGTAAGCGCATTTTGTTTAGCTTATCTTGTTCCGACGAGGCTGTCCATCAAAACCAATTTTTATGCGATAGAATAAAAATAAATAAATAAATATATAGGGACATATCACACAAATTGAGCTAGCCCCACAGTAAGTTGTGAACTTGTGTCGCAGGATACTAACTCAACGGTACAATATTTGATAATATATACTTATATAGATAAACATCCAAGACCCAGGTCAATCTGAAAAAGCTCGTTTTTCATCATGACCTGTCTGGGAATCGAACTCGGGACCCTCGTGTCGCAGGCTGGCGTGTTAACCACTGCGCCATGGAGCCCGAATCGGACTCAACATATGTTGTATAATATCACACATAGGTACATCGACATCGCCAAATAATTGCTTCCACTAAGACCGAATTCCAAGACCGTCGCCTTTCATCTCGATGGCTTGTCGCTAAATAATTTAATATGTTACTAGGTGTGACGTCACGCGTGTAGGTATGTCTGTGCTCCCGTAACTCAGCACGCCCTGTTGGTCCGTTTAATTAATTCTCAAATACACACGTATTTTGCTGTGTAAGTAGTAATATTAGGTATTTGTTTGATACGTACGGTTCACTCGTCGTTTTAATTTTGGGAGAGAAAATTTTGGTGAAATATTTTCTTGACGTGCATAAATTAAGGAAAATGGCAAAGGTTTCATTGTTTTCCAAGTATGATATTTTCTTTTGAGTATAAAGTGCAAATATGATGTTGATGCAAATATTGTTTAATTTTGGTTATTTGTCATTTTAAGTAATAAATTTAATTACATTACTTATTTTATCCTAATTATATTGACATTTCAGAAAATGACATTCTGCTGGGTTTATAATCCCTGCTTAACATATCTCTTACTACCCATATCTGCTCTACGAAAAACGAAAAATTTTGTTTTGACAGTGCCGCTTGTGAGCTTCTCTAGGTATATTTAGTAACAAAGGTTAGTAAATAAGTATTTAAAATGTTATGTAAAATGTTTTTAAATATTTAAAATGTTTGTAATGAATGTATGTATCGCTGTGTATCTGTTCGTGTAAGAATGTACCTATGTATCTGAGCTTTTTTATTCCACCTTAACTTTTAAATGACTCAACGAATTTGGACGTATGTACGTTCAAATCCTTATAGTTACTCTGCCGAGTAACATTGTCTATACTTATTTTAGTGCTATGAGGTTTTTTTGATGAAGCTTGTATTGTATTGCTGTAGATTTGCATTATATTCAGACCTTCAAGATAACAATGTACTTTTATTTGTTCTTATATTTCTACTAAAACTGTTGACTGTACGAGAAATACCAACTAGTTCAAATGAGAAACTGGTATCGTCACATTACTACTGACGAGGATACTTATTAGTAAGTATGCCAAAGCTTTGATGAGAAGTCGATGTAATTGGCGGTTTGAGGCGACGCCAAAGCTCAGGTGACGTCAAAAGCTCGGATATGAAATGACATGTAGTTTTAGTTATAGTAACATGTACATTTATTTATGTGGTAATTATTATTTGGAAGTTATCAAATATAGTAGGTATTTTCAGTAAAATTTTTCTTGGTTAGTCAACAGCGATATAAAAAGTAATTATTGAAAATGCTCCAGTAAAAAAAAAGAACCATAGAGATAGTGTTTCACCATGGACATGTTCTCATAAGTACGAAATGTTTGTGTTTTATGGAAACTAAACTTGTATTTACACCTCTTTTAGTTTTATGTGAAAAACTTAATAGGTATGGGTAGATTTTTCAGCCTTCCAATAACTTTTAATATGTAATTTTATGGCTTAAATTTGATTTTGTTCGTCTATTTTCTCGTTCATAGATTTATGAAACCAAAACATTTTGGTTGAAAATTCTTATTGAATGAAAAGTTAAAACCGCCATTTAGTCCTCCCTACAAATAAAATTTCCATAACAAGTTTTATATCATATTTTTCCAATGGGCATGTTGACTAAAATTTTTTTCATGTTGCTATGTAAAGACCTGTGAAAATAAACACAATAGTGACAGAAATGCATTTCTAAACAACAAACTCTTTCAGTTATAAAAGTTTTAAAGACACATGTTTTTAGACGTAAATTTTTAGTTGTGAAAACGCGCCGCTTGAATGCCTACATATTTGTGACGTCACAAGCTTGTATTTTGTATGGGTGACGTGAGAACTTTGTATGGTAGCTATACGAAATATTTCGTTTATGGTAATGGTTTCATAATAAAAGTTGCTATAAATTTTGCAGACTAAAATACAGTACAATTGTAATTAAAGATTTTCATACTTTAAAAAATGGTCCTATTCACCCAACTTTAAAGAAGCTTTAAGATCACTTAACGAATCGATATCAAATTAAAAGTGTTCTTAATAGTGTTTTTAGATAGAAATTAGTCTCATTAGAAACAAATTTTATATAATCTTAACATTAGGCAACTACCGTATTATGAGGACTCTTCGAACATGAACCCCAAAACGTTTGTCAGTGACAATGAATATGGATACTAAAATAAATTCGCTAATTAAGAGCGCGCAAAACTGGCGATGCGCGAAGTGCATGCGTCAACGTGTCAAATGCAGCATTTTAGTAATTAGGGGCCGAAACATTTTTAGTGTCATCTTCAAATTACCCTTTATATTTAGGCATACAATACCTTATCAGTTCGTCAATTGATACTTGAAGATAAATATTTTCAAATGTAATATGAGTGTTTTTGTTCCTTGTAATAACCCTGAAGATTTGTGGAACTTAAATTATTTAACAAGTTTGCAAAAGCGATGCGATGTTTTTTTTTTAGATAATTTGCTATTACTGTCCTAATGCTGGGTAAAGGCCTCTTTCTCTCGTTTCCATTTCTGTCGATGTGCATAATAAAACTTATAAATTACTATTTCATTGAAAATAAAAAAATCAAAGTCGTCTTCCACGCTGAAAAGAAGCAACGACTCGATGTGACTTTTTCATGCAAATAGTTAAAGTACCCAAGAATAGACAGCCCCAGAAACAAGTACAATAATCACATTAACTCTTTTTGCGTAATAAAAAAGCTGATACAAAATCTTAATCTAAAAGACTACCACCAGAAAAAGCTAGGGCAAATCGCCAACATCAACTAATTAAGTAAAAATAAAAGAGCATCTAAAAATCGCACTTTAAAAAAATACCGAGCATTACAATTTCCGCAATGCACTCGCTTTCAAATCTAAATATTTTTGAGTGCCGGCGGAAAAATGTATTCGTAAAAGTATGGAATAAAATTCGAACCCCGACCCTGCAGGCAGCGAGCGTGAAATCGCGCCGCCGACCGCGCTACGTGCCGCGTCGGTGTGTGCGTAGCTTTATTAGATCGTATGCGGACGCGGATATACTTGGAATACTCTAGTTTTGGAATTGTTTTATATGAATGGACTAGGTATGTTTTTTGAAAATAATATAAGTACCTTAAATTATAATGTTCACTATTTATTTTACAAAGATTTTTGTCTAGATGACAAAAATCTTTGTAAAATAATATAGATATATGGTTTTAAGAATAGCGAGAGCGTTTCTTTCTTTGAATGGACTATGGCCCTAGTTCCAAGTGAGCTTTCGCTACTTGACGAGCTCCGTGGCGCAGCGGTCAACACGGCCTGTGACACGGATGGTCCCGGGTCCGATCCCCGGTCAGGGCAAGATGAAAAATGATGTTTTTCAGATTGACCTGGGTCTTGGATGTTCATCTATATATGTATTTGTTATATAATACAGTATCGTTGAGTTAGTATCCCATAACACAAGTCTTATTTAAGAACTTACTTTGGGGCTAGCTCAATCTGTGTGATTTGTCCATATCTATTTATTTATTTACTTTACCAGACTTTTGAAGTCAGGGCAGAGTGCCCTCAATCTTTAAGTCGAACATCACCAAAGGAGGGACAGACCTCGGCTTTGGACGTTGCCTGTGTTTCGGCGAGAGCGATGAGCGTCGCGTTATACGAACCGACAGGTCGCACCATGACCGGTGTTACTGTCATTTCATAAAAAATACGCGACACTTGCCGAATGTAACTTTGAATAGGTTTTAAATTTGAGTAAGAGTATATTCTTCAGAGAAAATAATAGTTTAAAAGTATATTTTCCCAAAGACATTTTGTACATTTTCAAACCCCTTGTACTTTATGCTTATAAATACTTTGTGACTAATTATAGTGCTTGTTGTTCCTGTTAAAAGTACATTTAATTTTAAGTTTTGCGGTAACAAGTAGTCTAAGAGCGAAAGGGGCTCAGCAGATTCCAGTGTAGAAAAATATTGCGGGGCAACCTGCATTCTAGTGGATTGTTTTCTAGTGTGTGAAATGAAGAAGACAATATCAAATCACTTCATTATCTTGCTGCCAATAAGGATGAACTAGCTACATTCAAATCTCTACCTATTAACTACCGTTATCGACCTCAGCGGCACAGTGGCTATACGCCAGTCTCCAAAATGAGTGGTCCCGGGATCGACTCCGGTCAGGGGTACTATTTTTGAACGTGTGACACTCGTCTTCTCGAATGATTTTTGTATGGAAAAATCGTTCGAAGACGAGTGTCACGCGTCCAAAAATAGTACCCCAGGCCTTGATGGAAAATGAACTTTTTCAGGTTAGGCTGGGTCTTATATGTTTATCTATACAAGTATCTATCATAAAATATAGTATCGTTGAGTTATTATCCTACAAGTTCACAATTTATTGTAGGACTAGCTCATGTATTTATTATCACCGTTCGTTAGGTGAATTTGCCCTCAATAGCCAGGCATTCCGCATTTAAGTTTTAGTCTCTTGAAATGCCAAACTTAACTGAAAATCCTGGTATTCGTGCATGTCCTCGTATTTGGCAGAGATTCACCGGGCCACTCGCAAATTTCCATACAAAAAGCTATTGAATTCGGTTCGAGCGTGCCTCTCCCGTGCATCTGAAGTCTGCAGCCAGCTAAATCACTGCAGTGGACGTAGAGTTAATAACATCCAGATTTACCAAAAATATCAATTGAAGACTTTCTTAAATGGCACAAATGTCTGATGATGATTGTGTTAATAAGAAAAAAAAATACCTTTATTTATTGAAACTTGTGTACGCTGCATAAATATTGCTTTTGTTAGGGCGGAATAAGTAGGATAGACCCAGTCTCCTTTAAATACATAAATATTTCTTTTTCGCTTTTGTTGGGGTGGAAGAAGTAAGGTAGACCCAGACAAACGCATCACAGAACTGTTGTCATTTATACGTAATCGAAGTCTGACATTTAAACTGTTACTGTAGAAATGAAACTTTATTTTAATTTTACGTGTTGTTAACTATAACGATAACTGTGGGCTAAGCTATGTGTGTAATAATCATATAATAAGTAATAAACTAATCCTAACTTCCTAATCCAAATAAAAATGCGAAAGTGAGTTTGTTTGTTCATTTGTTTGTTTGTTACGCTTTTACGCCCTATCTACTGGACCGATCATCATGAAATTTTACACATACACGTAGGTTAGGGTACTGAAAAGGATATAGGCTATATATCACGCGGGCGAAGCCGCGCTTAACAGCTAGTCTTTCATAAAACTGTCTGTTTGTTAAAAGCAACAAAAAAAACATGTCTTTGGTTACTAACTTATTTAAACTATTTATTATGTTATCACTTCCTATTATCGGCAAAGATGTAGAGAGTAAAGTTTCAAGTGAAATTTTTACTAAGTCTAGAATTCAAAGATATATAAATAAAGGGATCGTGTCTACAGGTAGTTTACTCTACAAGCAATCCATTGACCACGACACGTGTTTGGCGCTGCGTTCACAAGAGCGGCATTGTGCGAAGGCTTTTACGGTATTGATGAAGGTATTAGGGTTTAGACCGATGTCGAAGTGGAGGAATGTGTAGTGTCGGTGATATTATGAAGTCTGGTCTGAAGTGAGACTCTTTAATGGACAAAACAAATACACCAACCAAATACATACATACATACTATCACGTCTTTATCCCTTGCGGGGTAGACAGAGCCCAAGGTCATAAAACCTACAGGCCACTTTTAGCATCGTTACTGGGCGTAAAGGTGGAAAGCGGAATCAAAATAGTGATGGGTTGCTAGCCGCATCACCTATCAATGTGATTCCTTAGATTTTCACCCAATCCCTTGACCGGCTTTTACGGTCTGCGCGGGAAGAAAAGCAGCTGGTATATTCTAGGTTTTTTTCTTTTCTCCCAAACCAGCATGGAATAGTAACCAAATATACCAAAATAAATTTGAAATATTATTTAATAAATGGAGGGAAGGAGAGGAGGCCTTTTATGTTGGATGGATATTATGTTTTCTGTCTAGTACAATAAGTTTTTTGGAGAAAATAGATATATTTTTACTTTTACTTGTTTTCTTTACCCAGCAGTGGGACACAGCAAAAAAAATGTTGGTGACTTGTACGAAGGCTTTTACGGTATTGATGAAAGTGTTAGGGTTTAGACCGATGTTGAAGTGACTGGTTGCTTAGTATCGGTAATGTTATGTCGTCAAGTTTACAGTGAGACTAACTGACGATGAGGCTCTTTTTATTAAATCTGTGTTTACAATAGCGCCTTGGCCGAAGGATTTTAATGGTATAACGAAATATTCGTGGCTTCACCTCTAGTGTTAGTGATATTTTTAGTTTATAATTTTTTATGAAATACGTAAAAGAAAAGAATATGACAATGAAATCGTATATCAATCTCTTCAGTAAAATAAGTAAGTAAAAAATTAAGGATATTATTGTTGGATTTTTTTCACAGTTTATTTAAAAAAAACATCCATTTTCCTAGTTAGGTATTCCTAGGTATCAGAAATGACTTAATTTTCCTTTGGAGTAGTCAAAGAAAATAAATTACACGTATTTATTTGAGGATTATACCTTTGTAACAAGTAAATAATTTAAATTCAAAAGACAGACAAACAATCTGCTGCTAAGTTGTAAATATGCAAATACAATCAAAACAGAACCAAAGCTAACTAGGCCAATGCAATAACAATGACCACAACACCAAACACCTAATTACCAAACCTAAGCCCATACAAAATGCATGAGCCTCTTTAATTGCCTATTCTCCAGTCCGCAAATTATACATTCGCGCCCCGAGCGAGCCGCGTCGGCATAACTAGTGTAGCTTGATACAAAGCAAACATTAGCCCAGCCATGCATTATTGTCAAGCGCAGACCCATTACAACTCGTGTATAAACGCCTTAACTATCCAACATCATCACGGGATTTTCGTCCTAAAGTATAACTAACATAAAGGTGAAAATTGATTGATGATATTTTTGAAATATAGTTTTAAAGTAAAGAGGGTGCTACATGCACTGGGCTGGCAAGTCACATACGCGCCGATGCACGCTATGACAAAGATTGGACACAGCTAGGTTTATTAATATAGGTCCGTTTCACGCTCCTGTTCACGTACCAGGTTGTAACGTTGATTAGTTTTGACTAATTAACGGAACGTAGAAATCACTGTAATTAGGTGGTCAGTGTCTGCGGTTTGGTTCGGGAACTGAGTTTGGATTTGTTTGTGTCATTTTCGGTGAATGTTAATTAATTTATAGTTTGAATTTTAGTACAAATTTTACATCAGTGAATTTAATTTATTAACAACTGTTATTAGTATTAGTAACTTACTATAATTATTACCTGACCTAATATATAATATACACTTTTCCCCGAACCATATATATATATATTATATATTAGGTCGGGGAAAAAGTGTTTTGTGTAAAGATTTTATTTAATAATACAAAACGTTGAAACCAATTTTACGCTTTTTACTGGAGAATAAGTTTTGTATCATTTTATATATTTCTTAAAAATTACATCTTTCTAATGGTGTCAGTACTAATACTAAGATATTTTATTACATAAGTAGACATACAAAATTAAAAATTGGCTTTTTTCCAGTGTAAGTAATTACATAATATATGATCTTATAATTCTCTTCTTCATGTAAAAACTTACGAAAGCTTAAAACAAGCTTAATTTCCCTTGAAATATGTTGCGATAGTAACCAGAACAAAAGGGCATCAATATGATTTAATGGCACACGGAACCGGCTGGAATATTATTAACAGCTACGTTTATTTGGTCAATTACCTGAAAATAATGACTCGTTACGCGGCCCAGCCGAATGTGAAATTATTTTTCTCGTATATACTAATAAATGGTGTATGTGATAGTCGATGTCGCGTATGTTTTCTAATATTTGCTGGTGTGGAAAGTGTTTTTTTGTTTTTTTTTTCTTCCTCTTTATAATATTAAATTTGTACTCTTTAAATAATTATATTTTCAGAATTCACTAAAATCTATATTAATAAGTTAAATAAAATAAAAAGCTATATAATTATAATTGTATGGATATTGATGTTGTATTTTACGGACTAGGTTGTTTTTTTTTACACCACGTAGTCGGTAAGCTGGCTATTATTGTTATCGGTTTATTATCAACACTCGCTTTGTGCCTATAGGTAAACACCTCTTATAATATCCAGTTTGCCGTACTCACATCATAATCTACTCATCATCATCATCAGGTATTTTTTAGTCTTCACTGCAGCAGCACGACCATCTCTGTATTACCAGAACCATATATAATTAGCAGGAGCATTCAGAATTTAAGTCTACACTTTCCACAGTGGCCATACGGGTTGGAGAGGTCTCTTATGAAGTTTATAAGCTTTGTATAGCTTGTGTTTCCTAAATAGCCTTCTACGACATCGAGTGGTCCTATTCTACTCTGCCGGGAACCACATGGCAAAATGTAAATTAAAAACGAAATATTTAAGCTTCATGGCTAAATAAAGTAGTTTTACAAAACATGTAAGGTCCTTGTACTCACCTCGGCCTTTTTTACAAAACGTTCTGAAACAACATCCACTCGTTAGCTAAAAAAAGTCACTGCCCCTACAAAGGTAGGCCTAACGGGCGTAAAGTGTAAAATTGATGCGTTCACTGCTTAGCTGGCGTGTAATGTGACCAGCGGGTAGGGATAACAGGAAGTGAGCCTGGCTTTATGCCTGGATGGCGTTATAACAGACGAGACTTCAGTCAAATGAATACTGGAATAAAACTTTTTAACAAAATATTTCACCGACGAAATTATATTGAAAAGCAAAAAATCAATCATGTTTTTTAATTATTTGGGTTTGTATGTTTTTTTTCAAATATACAATGGGAAACTGCAGGACCTTTTCCTGTAAAAAAAAAGAATTATTAAGATCGGACTACTCTGAAAAAAAATACGCGTGGAAAAAATATATACGCGTTCAGGATCTTTTCGTTTTTCGGCAGTTGAAAAAAAGGATACGGAAGAAATATGTCCTTCACTACATTTTGAAGTACTTTATAATTGATAGAAAAATCGATTGTATTTATAACGTAGGCAGATGAAAAGAGAATCTACTTGTATGTTGCGATGATGTCATGACGGGTTTTTATTTTATAGGATTTAAATAATTAAACTGCCGTATCGACGTCTCAGAATACCTTCGTATAATTTATTGTTTTCAATATATTATATTTTATACTAGCTGTTACTCGCGGCTTCGCCCGCATAATTTATATCCTATGTCCGTCTCGGTACCCTAACCTATGTGTATGCAAAATTTCATGATGATTGGTTCAGTAGATTCAGCGTGAAAGCGTAACAAACAAACAAACTCACTTTCGCATTTATAATATTAGTTGGGATTATTATTTATTAAATAAAGACTGAAAAATATCTACGAATGAACATCCATTATTGAAACTGAACAACTATGTACTTATTACAGACAGAAATGATTAATTATAAATTACTGGGTGATAAACGTTTTATATCATGTATTTACTAACCATCAATATAGTAAGAGTTTTCTATACTAACTTATGTTCGCGAATCACTACATCACTACATATTATAAAACAAAGTCCTCCGCCGCGTCTGTCTGTCTGTCTGTTCGCGATAAACTCAAAAACTACTCCACTGATTTTTATACGGTTTTCACCAATAGATAGAGTGATTCACGAGGAAGGTTTTAAGGTATAAAACATGCCCGGGCGCAGCCGGGTAGGGCTGCTAGTCTATAATATAAAAATCAATCGTTGAATGTGTTGCTAAGCGCTTATCTCGAGAGCAGCTGAACTGATTTCGCTAATTCTTTTTTCAGAATATTCCTTGAAGTACGAGAATGGTTCTTACGGAGCGAAAAATGTATTTGTACCACGGGCGAAGCCGGGGCTAACTGCTAGTTTAAAATAAGTTTGATACCTATCTAAAACAATGTGGTGACTTTGCCGATCATAACCTCTCTCGGTCACACAGTCTTAGTCTACGACCCGTGGTTGCCAGGTGAACAAACAATGATTCTATTAATACTTTCGTAAATAAGTTAATTTTTTATCTTGATTCCATTCATTTTATTATTTACTGTTTCATACGTTTACGCTATTGTCACACATGTATTTGGCCGGGTTGGAGAGATCTCTTTCTGTTCAGCGTAACACTGAGCCGCCACCTTTTGTAGTGCACAATGCTTAATTTTGTACTGTTTTTTTGTTTGTTTTTCTCTTTTAGTTTTTGTGTTCTACAATAAATAATATTTCATTTCATTTCATTTCTCTTTGATGTTATAATAAGCTCTGTGTAGCTTGTGTTTCCTAAGCCGCCTTCTACGACATCTACGGGAAGACTTGTGTGGTCCTATTCTACTCTGCCGGGAACCACACGGCAATAGTTACTGGACTAGTTATGACTAGTCGAGCAACATCCACCGTTGTTTGCCTCAGTCGCACATAATGATATTTGCTGAATATTCTATTAATTGTACAATTTATGTAACTAGAAAAAGGTATACCAAGAAACAACTCAATGTTACTGACTAGTTGATCAACGACCACCATTGTATGCCTTAATCGCAAACACGATATCTGCAGCATCGGAATCATTGACGACGGCACTAAATATTCATATACTCCCACAATCTAATAAATTTAGATCGTTTTGGATCCCTTTCAGGGGTTTTAACTGGTGATTTAACCCGTTGACATGAACAACTTTTAATATGGCACAAATGCAGAGAATTTTTAGAAAATGAGCCCTATAAAAAATTTCGGGAGTCTGAATATTTTTATATAAGAATGTCTTGTTTTTTTAAGTTTTCAGCATTTTTCTCATAAGAAGAGTTGTTCCTATCGAACTGCTTAATCACCCCTTTAATGGTCCAAAACGATCAAAATTTCGCCATGAATATCTATGCTAAGAAACAACTCAATGTAACTGCCTAGTTGATTAACGACCACCATTGTTTGCCTCAATCGCAAACACAATATCTGCAGCATCGGGAATCAATAATGATAGCGCTTTTTATATTACAATCTGTATATTTATACAACAGCACTGAGTATTTACATACTCGTACAATCTATATAACTATGTTAAGAAACATCTGATCGTAACTGACTAGTTGATCAACGACCACTATTGTTTGCCTCAATCGCAAACACGATATCTGCAGCATCGGGAATCATTGACGACGGTGCTGAATATTCAGACTCATGTATACTGTACGGAGCTCGTACAACCTTGTGCAGAACTGTTTTGGAACTTGATTAGATTTACGCTTTAAGGCCGCACACTAGGCACAGTAGCGACGCCAATCATTTCATTCCTATTACTTTACAAATAGAAAGAAATTAAAGAATGTAAATCATATAAGCCTTAGTAAATAACCTGAAGTATTTTTGGAATCATGTTTAATATTATCAGAATCAGTGAGAATTATGAGAATGAGATTACCGCCTAAAACGGCCGTTTTTGGACTGATTCATAATATTAAAACATGATTCCAAAAATACTTCAGGTTATTTACTAAGGCCTTTATGATTTACATTCTTTAATTTCTTTCTATTTGTAAAGTATTAGGAAAGTGCGGCCTTAACAGTTTGATATCAAATATGACTAGAACGGTACTTATTATGATATATGAGATATATAAGATTAAGTTTTGAAGTTACCAGGTTTGTAAAAATATGTAGTAGTTTTTTATGGCATCGGAAGGCAAACGAGCAAGCGGGTCACCCGATGGTAAGTGATCACCGCTGCCCTAGACTTGTTAAGAACGTTACCGGCCTTTTATTTATCCCTATATAGAGGGGATGGGCCTCCAGCACTCTCACTCAACAAACGAAGCATAGAAGCGGTAAAGCTACTACTCAAACGTCGATTTTCTGTGAGAGTGAGGTACTTCTCCGGATGAGCCGGCCCATTCATGCTATTGCAAAAGTGAATTTCGCCGGTAGCGTGACTCTACCACAACTATTTTGCTATTTATTGACTTCTCGTTTCTCGACCATTATAAAATAAGGACTTACTTTAGTACCTGGTTTAGGCTGTTAACCACCTAAAATAAATCGACAGTGACTCTGACCAAACATCAAAGTACCAATTGTTGTCTTATTTTACTCGGAAAATGGTTTAAACTAGGTACTAAAGTTAGTCCTCGTTTTATAATAAGACGGAAAAGGTCCAATGATTTTTGTGATCTAATGCACATTGGGTCTGCTAATATCTAGAGCGAGCGTACATCAACATATATAAATCCAATCAGTACCTCGGCCGGCGCCGTACGTCTGCGTGTGTTGCATGTGCCGGGTGCATTGATGCAACGATGTGCAGTAGGGCTGTTACTGTACTATTTAAGGTGGTAATTGGTAATTGTTTATGTTATTTGAATCCATCATATAATTATCTATACTGTAATAAATCATAAAGAGAAAATATTTGATTGGTTCTTTGCATTGAATAGGTTATAGGCCGTGAAACTACTGGTCTAAAATTCTTTCATTTAAAGAAAGTTAATTTATCTGAGACTTTAATTTACGGGACGAAGTCGCGGGTAAATTGCTAGTAATATAAGAAAACAATAATAAACATTCACGTATTTATTTCTTGGGCCTATGAAATTCAAACTGTAGCTAAGCGGATTGTGGACTGCGTCATTCGCTAAATATGCCCAAAATCATTTCAGAGTCATGATGCTTGTAATAGTAAATATATTTGACATAAAATTTGTCCGAAAGAGGGGTATGGAGAGAAAACGTGTTTCCGAAGATATGTATTTCTAATGTTCAGCCCTATCGCAGCGAGGCAGGTACCGTAGCGAAGTCATTAGCAGTAATGGTTGATCCACTGCACCGCAGGCTTAGTGCGGTTATACTGTGCAAGCCTTTATATAGGTACGAGTATGAATTCGTACCTCACTGTAATGAAAACCAATAATAATTGCTACTATAAAAATTAATATTTTTTTTAATGATGTAGGACGGCAAACGAGCAAGCGGGGCACCTGATGGTAAGTGATCACCGCTGCCCATGAACTGCAACGCCAGGGGTGTGACAAGAGCATCATCATTATCATCATCAGGTCTTTGTAAGTCTCCACTGCATGAGCACGACCCTGTCTGTACCACCCAAGCCATATTAGCCAGAGCTGTCAGAGGATTTGGCCTACACTCTCCACGCTGGCCAGAAGGGTTGGAAGACGGGTGACAAGCGTTGCCGGCCTTTTTAGAAAACAAAGACTCGTTTTTTGATAGTTCCAATGTCGAAATAGAAAACAGAAAATCATAATTATTACTAGTTAAGCTTAATTGATCGTCGTTTTTACTCGATTTTCTAGTGTATAAGATAACTTTTGGAAACAATTATAAACGGATGCTCACTTCATTACAGTGCATTAATTATACATAACTTTTATTTGCATTCGGAAAGGAAGCGTACCTATAGGAGAGTTATAGCAGTTAGAAACCTTCAATAAAAATATATTATTAATTACGTCAATTAATTTATTTTAATTGTTTATTTTCACTAAAGAACAAAGTGATAGACAACAAATGAAGAATGAATATGTCAGATCAGCTAAATCTGGGTGAAAATTAAGCCTGACATCCCATTTAAGGGGGGCGAGTCAACAGCAACAAACTCAGAATATGGGAAAGAAAAAGTAACACAAAATATTAGTATGTAAAAATTTTACTGTGGATTTGTGTTTATTCTTAATATTAGAGTCCAAACTTAATTCTACAACTTACTTTGGGGCTGGCTCAATTTGTGCGATATGTCCCTATATATTTATTTATTTATTTACAATCGATGAGTTCAATTTTAGATAAAATTTCGTCTAAGGCAGTATTAAGCAAAGATCCAACTCAGATTATTATGTAAACTGAGTTAAATCTGCACTTTTTCGATCACAGCACTTTCAACGGTTATTTTAAGAAAAATAAAATAGGTAGGTATAAAGGTTTTACGGTATAAATATGGGGGCTCGTACCCTCTGAGGGTTGAATCTTGAACGCATGCCTCCATAACCGTATATCACACGAGTCGTAAAAACTGAACGCCGCCGCTGCACCGCAAGTTTTGATGCTTAGTTTTTAACCAAGTTCAAAAAGGAAGTCGTTGTAAGTACTTACCTACGTTAATTGAACAAACTACGTTAAAGTTTTTGAGGAGCCCGATGGCCTAGTGGGCGTGAGCATTATTAGCGCTTCAGCATGTTAAGCAATCCCGGGTGCAGTCCCAACTTGGATGGATGACCGCAAGTGGCATAACAATATCTCGAGCTCCTCCGTGATTTGAAAGGCACGTTAAGCCGTTGGTTCCGGCTGCTAACATTGATGGCAGTCTTCAAGCTATGTCAGATGCCTTTAGGCAGCTTGGAAAATCTGACACAAGTGTTGGCCACTTATACACACGAAAAAAAACAAACAAAGTTTAAAATAGATTTTTGTAGCGCTTCTTAATTTGGATGGTTAACTATAACTTTTGTCCATAGATATGTGATTGTAGCAGATACAACATAAGAGATTTATGGCATGCCAAAATCTCAAAGTCCCAATTTTGAATTTATATTAGGACCACTTCCTGACGAACCATTGAGATATCATTTTGCACAGTTAGGTATATAAAATAGGTAGCTATTGAATATCATAAAGACATTGAGGTACTCCTTAAATTGTACAAGATATACGGGGTGTGTAAAGACTCATTTCATTTGCATTGGAAAGTACTTTTAAATACTTACAAGCATAATACCTCATTTTAATATATATAATTATACGTTAACATATTTATTCACTTCTTTGAAATTATTGTATTCTTATTTTAATATCTTATAAAAATTGTTTTTCAAACAAACTTCTTAAACATATAACTTAAACCGTATTAGAATATTGTAATCTCACCCTCTCAAAATATTTTATCGAAAACTTATCTGACGTCGAAACAGACCCTTTCACCCTTGTAGGTGAGGTACTTCCAAATAGTTGGGACTTTTCCCTTAATCCCCGTTCTCCCCATACATGCAAAACACCCGGCGTCCCTCGCAGCCCCTTTACGACCTACCCAAGACAATTTTCTTTAGTTTATTGCTCTGCGGCGGATATGTTTGGGTATTTTAATGTTTTAGGTATTACTGATGCAGTCGTTTTGTAGATTGCAAAGAATACATAATACAACGTTAGTTAAAAATCATTAAACTTATATAAATAAATAAATATATACGGACAAATCACACAAATTGAGTTAGCCCCAAAGTAAATTCGAGACTTGTGTTATGGGATACTAACTCAATGATACTATATTTTATAACAAATACATATAAAGGTAAACATCCAAGACCTAGGTCAATCTGAAAAAGACCATTTTCCATCTTGACCTGACCGGGGATCAAACCCGGGACCATCAGTGTTGCAGGCAGGCGTGTTGACCGCTGCGCCACGGAGCTATATTTAATATTAAAAGGGGAAAGATTTGTTTGTTTGCATTGAATAGCCTCAGAAACTACTAAACCGATTTCCAAAACTCTTTCACCATAGAAAGTTGCTAGTATAGCATAAATTGATGTCATCCGACATATATATCCGTCTATCTTCGTTTTTAAATATACTTTATCCTAAAAGGCACGTCGGGATATAATTTGTTTGTCGGTATTTTAATTGACGAGTAAACATTTCTTCAGGGAAGGTGTGTGCGTATAATATGTAGCTGGTCGCAGCTGGGATGGGTCGCTAGAAGAGTAATAATTTAAATTGTTAAAGAACTCAGGAAAAGTCATCCAAAACGGTACCAGCAATTGAAACCCTTAATTGTTAATTCCTATTTATTTCACACGAAAATTGCTGAAATAATTAAATAAACATTAAACAACTCAAAAAAAGTCTATTGCGTTGTTTATTATAATAGTACCTAGTAAAATATATACGTGAAAAGGTGAAAAGAGTAATATATCAATTCATATGGAAAGGTTTAATGGTGCTTAGTACCAAAATTGCAAAATAATATCCTTGCTCTTTTAGCTTGGCGAATAAAAAGTAATCTTCTTGATTGAAAATATTATTTTCGTAAACATCTCACATTAAAAATTGATCCCGTTTTTAGTTTTCTAACTGGCATCACTATAACCAAAGCTATAATATATAGGTATATAAGTATAGTACCATGCGAGCCGTCGCATTGATTAAGCCCCAAACCCCAAGGTCAAGGGTTCGAAAAGCTGGGGCCGTATCGGATGACTTTTCCTGAGTCCTTTTTTCACAAAACGTCGACGATAATGACTATAATAATCTTGTATTTCTTTACTATTACAAATATGGTGATAGGGAAAAAATAAAAATTAAATTAAAATTAAAAACTAATTTTTTCAGTAGGTATCTGATTTGCAATTGAAAATTTCTAGTAAGAAAGTAATTCTTGTGTTAGGAATTCTCGCTCTCATAACAACGTAGTACATTTAAAATTTACCTATGTAGGTTGGGAAAAAATACAGGCACCTACAACAAAAAATTGAGTAGGAAAAATAAGTATTGAAGTGGTAGTTTACAACAGATAATTTTTTTGAAAACCTTAAAAACACACCAAGCTTTTTAGATTTAGAACACGGACATTAAACAAAACGGTTTTCTTGTCATTAGGTTTTGTTTGTCTTCAATGCTAGTTAGGGAGGAACGGCAAAACATAGAATATACCAGTTGATTTTTTTTCCCGCGTAGACCGTAAAAGCCGGACAAGGGATGGGCTAAGGAATCTCGTTAATAGGGGTTAGCAACCCATCAATATTTTGATTCCGCTTTCTAATAATTATATTAGAAAGCGGAATCAAAATATTGATGGGCATTAGCTCACTTACACGCTAAATGAGGCATTTAGGTTTTACGACCTTGGACTCTGTTTACCCTGCAAGGGATAAAAACGTGATAATATGTATGTATGTAGGTTTTGTTAAGATCTCACAGTCATGAAATAATTAATATGGTTTCAAAACCAGAGTAGGTACAATGTCTTTCCAATATCCATCTTACGTTAACAAGCCCAACTTTTCCCATATTTTCTGCAACGTGACATCAATTTGCGATTCCAAGTAATAAATAACCGTATCATTTACATAAGAACACTTTGTTAGACGTATGTACCTCCACATTGTCATCTTACATAATATGCCAACTATCTTTAAGAAAAGCTGTCCTTCCCTCTCTTTCGCACTTACTGGGAAAATCAGCCAAGCGCGCCGATGGGCGGAGCTTATAACACGACCAGTTTATGAAGACCGGTGAAAATTTTATAAATGCCTCTTGCTCGTCGTATTTCACGCAGATTGCGGGAGGATCGGAAGCTCATTTTGATTTGGTTGGTCTATATATCGCCTGAGTGCACATTGGCTGATTTAGACCACGCCCACTGGAAAATGCATTTTCAAGATTGCTATGCAGATGCTATTGGGATAAGAATGCACCGAGTTTCTCACGGGCGAGGGCTATAGAAACGCTGGTTTTAGAATGATGGCTTTACTTCGCAGGCTTTTAGTAGATGAGTTGTATGCAGATGCTTGACATACTTGTGAAGAAAGCTTCGTGTCTAGACGAAGGTTATTCTCGACGGAAGATTGTAAAGGCGTTTTTAATTTGAGTTGGGTTTGGTCGGCCATTTAACTATGTAGGTTATATAACTAACTAATGTTTTATATAACTAACTTGGCAATCAGGCATACGCTACGCATACGGCATAGATTTTACTCAATAAGTAAAAAAAATATTTGGATTACGCGTGACTGAAACCAAGTAAATATAGCGTAGAAATAGAGTTATGCTTAACTTTGTCACTATTTATTCAAGGTACAATGAGAGCACCGGAAAGAGAAAAACAATCTATCTTGCTCGGTTCTTAATTGCTTACTTCACCGAGCACGGGAAGTCACTCGCGAGCGAAAGTCACATTCCCTGCCCTGTGGTTTAATTACTTATTTTTAATCTATAATCAACTCTGAATTAAACATTACATTGGCGATGAGGAGATTCGTAGGAGAACAAAAGCCACCGACATAGCTCAGAGGATAAGCTCATTAAAGTGGCAGTGGGCGGGGCACATAGCGCGCAGAGCCGATGGCCGATGGGGCAGAAAGGTTCTCAAAGGGCGACCACGTACCGGCAAGCGCAGCGTCGGAAACCCACCGACCAGGTGGTCGGACGACCTGACCAAGGTCGCAGGGAAACGCTGGATGCAGGCCGCTTCTAACCGGTCATTTTGGAAATCCAGAGAGGCCTATGTCCAGCAGTGGACTTCTTGCGGCTGAAATGGTGATGATGATGATTGGCGATCAGCAATAAATCATGTGCCTGCTGGATCACATCATTTTGGAAATCCAGAGAGGCCTATGTCCAGCATCATTTTGGAAATCCAGAGAGGCCTATGTCCAGCAGTGGACTTCTTGCGGCTGAAATGGTGATGATGATGATTGGCGATCAGCAATAAATCATGTGCCTGCTGGATCACATCATGGTAGGCTACACGAAAGCCAAGATTATTAAAATTTGTTTATTCAATCAATAAAGCTTATTTGGGTACGCAAAATACACTCCACATCATGTTCTCTTGTTCAAATGAATTACAAACAGGTGTTTCGAAACCGTAAAGCTTTAATTATTTTCCTGCATAGTAGAATCTAGCTTAGTCAGGGGTCACCAACCTGGAATAATCATTGGGTTAGGTCAGGGGTCACCAAATAGCGGGCCGCTGTCCGGATGCGGACCGCAAACCTACTTCGTACGGACCAAATGGTACGTAATTTGATATTTCTTTTAAACAAATATCTTCAAACTTTTAAACTTCGGATGAATAGTTCAAGGCAAAAAGTGTAATTTTCTTATTAATATCGTAAAAAACCGCGGTACTCGTTTTTATGATAACGCTTGATTATTATTTAATGAAATAATGATCCAGACCCATTCGTTTTATTTGTTCATTGATCGTGTATCTACACATATTCAAATAGTAATACAGTTAATTACTTCAATTTGTTAAGCCTTTGGTTTGGTTCAATTGGTGTTGGTTGAATATTTCCCTTTCGAACCACTACAGTCATGTTATTTTAAAAGAAAAACCCCTAAAGAAAATTATTGGTAACCCCCGGGCAAAGACAATATAATACTAACGTAATAGACTGCCCACCTCATACAAAAATATTGGACCAAATTAAGGTTGCGAAAAGCAGGCGAATGTATGGATGCAGGAGAGTTGCTTGCTACTCCATACTAGATGGCGGTAATCTGCGTTAGCCTTTAACTTACTAAATGTACGGTGTCATTTTAAAATATTATGCCTAAAATATTGTTTTGATTTTTAATAAGATATATTTTGTGAATCATGTTTTTATATTCTCATAATACGGTAGATACAATGTTGCGTAGTTTCGAGTGGCACCATCTATGCGTGTTTCTGACAAAAAATCGTACGATTAAGGCGTTGAGACCACATGCCCCGGGTAAGTTACTTGAGAAAGCATAGATTTTGTTTTTCTCCTCATTCCCAGGCCTAGGGTATCTCTATGACATAATTTTATGATATAATATGATCGATCAGTGAAAGTTTTAATGGTTAGCTGCTTGCTTGATACGATAAAACAAGACAAAACACCATGGATCATAAGCTTTGGTTCTATAAAACTGATAATTTTTCGGTTGTGTTATTTCAAACCTTAGAATCTGAAGTAATGTGTTCCACTATCATGTAGTCGTTTATAGAGTTCTTAGATTAAGTGAATCATATTTTAAGAATTACTATTCGGAATTTTAATGTAAAAATCTATAAATTTTTACATTAAATTTCCGAACAGTAATTTTTAAAATTTAACACTTTGTCACTAATATCAAATTATTTTGACGACTTTAATGTATGTTCAACATATTTTTGCGGCTGCCACTCACTGAATGAGTATCAGCTATGGGGTTAATTATATTAACTAGTTCACTTTTATCGATCTCAGCTTTCGTTTTCTCAACTTACGGGGAAACATGAGTCTAGTGTTGTGCTCAATTGATATATTTCATTTATTTTCAAATTTTGTTCAACATAACCCTTCAAACTACCTTATGAAATAAAACGTTTAAAGTGTGAATGTGAAATTTTACTTAGCGTTTTCGTCGAAATTGGCAACATCTTGCCAAAAGTTTAAACTTTTTTTCTATATAAACTGTATAAAATTAAGGTCAATCTGAAAAAGAAACAAAAAGATCCTGAAATTACGCTCACAAAATGATAATTTACTGCAAATTCTAAATACAAGGCTATAGAGGTCATCGTCCCCAAATGCAACATTTCCAGTCGTTGCACCAATAAGGGGCTTACTAACGAAGTGAGGAGCAAATCGCGTTTGTGCAGCGTTGTGTGCAACGCACAGCTGTCGGCTTATGACTTGTATGCAGGCGTGAGTGAGAATGTTGAATAAGAGTAGGGTCTTTATATCTAAAGGGCAATGCCGCGTTGACCACTTACACACACGAAAAACATAACAAATAATGCCATGTGGTTCCCGGGAGACTAGATTAGGACCACTCCAAGTCTTCCCGTTAATGTCATAAAAGGTAACTAAGGAAACACAAGCTAAAAAATCTTATAAACAACACAAAGACCTCTTCAACCCGTCTGGCCAGCGTTGAGTGTGTAGGCCAAATTCTCTGACTGCTCTGGCAGTACAGAGTGGGTCACGTTTCTGCAGTAGAGGGTAAAAAAAGACTGATGATGATGATTTAAAGAGCTTAGTAAGGAAGTACGAAGAAACTGACGTTTGTGCAGCGTTGTGTGTAACGCACAGCTTGTCGGCTTATGACTTGTATGCAGGCGTGAGTGAGAATGTTGAATAAGAGTAGGGTCTTTATATTTAAAGGGCAATGCCACGTTGACCACTTACACACATGAAAAACATAACAAATAATGCCGTGTGGTTCCCGAGAGAGGCCTGATGATAATGATGATGATCTAAAGGGTAAGGAAGTAATAAGAAACTGGCTGTCGGCTTATGATTAGAATGTGGGGGTGTGAGTGAGAATGTTGAATAAGAGGAGTGTCTTGATATGTAAAGGGCAATGCCGATAGGCAGAGTAGAATAGAACCACTCCAAGTCATCCCGTGGATGTCGTAGAAAGCGACTAAGGAAACACAAGCTAGATAAACAAAGCTTATAAACACCAAAAACACCTTTCCAACCCGTCTGGCCAACGTGGTGAGTGTACGCCACATCCTCTGACTGCTCTGGCTAATTTATGGATCTGGTAGAACATAAAGGGTCGTGCTGCAGCAATGGAGTCTAAAATAGACCTGATGATGATGATGATGATCTATTGGGCTCAGTAAGAAAGTAAGAAGAATCTGGCGTTTTTGCGGCGTTCTTTACAACGCAACAGTTGGACGCTGGACGCGCATGTCTCCATACAAACGGAAAAAGGGAATTGTGGCAATATTTGATAATTTTGGAGTAAAATTAAGCATTCAATCAATGAATCTCATTATAATCTACGTACGTTCTTATACAGTTTGGTTAAATTATCAATAGTTTGAGAATTATACGCCTCTCAAGACTTCCATTAAAATTTGAAAAAGTTTGTAATTCTCAAACCATTGGTATTTTAACCAAGCTGTATAGGAACGTACGTAGATTATAATGAGATTAATTGATTAAATGCTTAATTTCACTTTAAAATTATCAAATATTGCCACTATTCCCTTTTTCCGTTTGTATGGAGAGTAGAGGTTGTAAGTATTAGATATGCGCGTCCAGGCGACTCTTAAGACGTGCATGCGGGGGAATGAGTGAGGACTTTGAATAAGAACAGTGTTTTTAAATCTTTAAGGCTCAAAAGGAAGTAAGAAGAAAGTAGCGTTTTATGCAACACTGCTATTAGCTTGCAGCTTTCATGCGAATTTATGTGAGTAAAGACATTAAATAAAGGCTGTCTTACGAAGTATCCATCCTAGACCGGTAGAGGTGTATAGTTTGGAACATAAAATAAGAGGAAAGCGTTGTAATACTATTTCAGCATGGAAAGGAATACCATTCACCAATTTGCCCTGACCTGGAATTAAGGTAGTTACCTGGAATTAAGGTATTTATTATGAAGTATCCATCCTAGTCCGGTAGAGGTGTATAGTTTAGAACATAAAATAAGAAGAAAGCGTTGTAATACTATTTCAGCTTGGAAAGCCATACACCAATTTGCCCTTACCTGGAATTAACGTAAAAAATTAAAATGTCATAACTAAATTTAAGAAAAGTGGACCACTAAGCTGTGGCTTTTGAATTATATTTTGAGCTAGTTACATTTACATATGCAGATCAAGGAAATGTAACATAGTATTGAAGAGTATTGTAGTAAAGAGGTTTCATTAGGGTATTTGAAACGTTTTTGATGCGTTCCAAAAGAAACTATTGTCTGAGCTTCTTTATGAAGAAACGCTTCTTTTGACATAGAAACGAAGTGATTATATGCTCTTTGACACAGAAGTTGTCTTCCACAGCTTGTACAAGGACATAGATGTGAATGAATGTTTAATTGAAAAGTAAATATAATATAGATAGTGTTATTCTTTTGAGCACGAAGCCCTACTCAGCCGTTACAGTACCATCTGGAAACAAAACTTAAAAATCCTTCTCACACTTGTTACAAATATAAGACACATTTCTTAATTGTTCATTAACATATAAATCATCATGATCATCAGGTCCATCTCAATCTCTACTGCTGAAGCACGACCCTCTCCGTACCAGAGCTGTATATTAGCCTGAGCAGAGGATTTGGCCTACACTCTCCACACTGGCCAGACGAGTTGGACAGCTCTCTATGATGTTTATAAGCTTTGTTTAGCTTGTGTTTCCTAAGTCGTCCTTTTAAGACATCCACAGGAAGACTTGGAGAGGACCTATTCTACTCTGCCGGGAACCACACGACTGTAAATATAAATAATAATAACATAAAAACTTTTGAATTGGGTTTCGTCATGGCAAAGTTACCTAAAAAGTGTGTAAAGATATCTGCATAATTTTCTGTATAATTAACAAAAGAAAGAATACATGTCCAATAGGTATACCCTATATGTGTTTTGATTATCTAACGGACAAACAAACTTTGACGAACTAAATATATATTTTAAAAGAATTTAGCCTACGGTATGATGTTTATTGTAAATTTATTTATTACTATTTATTTGCTTACTGCATTGTATAAGATAAAGTAATAAATATCGTAATTCTCGGAATTATAAAAATAACAAACAAAAACAATGTATAAACACTTGCGTCTACACCACTCATTTCATTGTTACCATGAAAATAAACTACTTTTACAATATTAATTAGTTTACGCAACATATGTGGTGGAGGGATTTATTGACTATTGATATAAATTATTGACGTACTTAGAAGTGGGTATAAAAATCACAACAATTACAAGACTATTCATAACATCCACTTGTTTTCTTGTAACGATGAAGCTCGCCGTGTTATGCTTGGTTGTGTTTTTTGTAAGTATAAATATATATTTTTAATACAATTTAATTTTTTTATTTTTTTTTGATGCATCTTATCCAGATGCATCTTCAGCTATGCTGCGTCCGCTTATGAGACAGTATTTAATATGCTCTTTCATGATTTGGCAATTTTTTTACGCCAGCTGGCTCACGCTAATTCTTCTCAAGGACTACTAGATTTTTTTTTTATTATTTTTTTAAAAGGGTTTCGTGCCAATCAAGTATACTAGACCCAGCCTATAGTTGGTGATGGCTTCATCGTCACGCATTCCGAACTCACATTGAAAAGGGACTCCTAATGGGTCGGAAACTATAGTCGGCAATCCCTACAAAATGACCCGTCACTTTTTTGATGTTTTGTAGTAAAAACAGGTTTTTAAACATGATCTCTCGTTAGTTTCAATTTAATTATTGTAGTTCCATATTATTTAGATGTATTCAGTGAACTCGTATATTTTTATTATGTTGTTATTATTTATTTTATTTTTTTTATGATATGTCTGAAAATGGTGGATTATAAGAAATTAAAACTATCTCGACAAAAAGCCTCATACTATTCCTTTATTATATCCTTCGTAGCCGTTTTGTTACAAATATTTTAAAATCCATCCACACAAAGTTTCAAAGTTATATTAGTAGGATGATTATAAGATGTAAACTTATTTATTACTATGGCATATTTATTTGTTTCAGGCACACTGCTGTCTCTCCAAACCTACTGGTGGTGAGTATAATTCTGTAATTTTAGATTTACTAGATTACCATTTAGGCGATGTCCAGTTAAGAAATCTATTAAGTTTTTATATTTACAGTGACATGAAGAAAAACACGTTAAAATTTTTTCTTGAACAATTTTATGAATATTATGCAACAGTGCCTTAGTAAATGATCATTTTGTTTAAATTTTCGGGAAAGATTGAGAAAATGTTTGACTAAGGCTTTCAATACATCTCTAATTTTTATAGCATTTTAATAGTAAGGGTAAATGTACTCTTAACATAAGTAAAGAATTTAAAAGTGTTATTATAGTATGACTTTTTATACAGGTGAAAAATGTGCTCCACCAACTACAACAAAACCCCCGTGCAGTGGAACTGGCGGCAACAAAAGTGGTGAAAAGGGAGGTGGCAAAAGCGGGGAGAAGGGGGGCAAAGGTGGAAAAAGTGGTGAAAAGGGAGGCAAAAGTGGGGAACATGGCGGAAAGAGCGGTGAAAAAGGAGGCAAGTGTGGCGGTAATAACCCATCGACAATAAAGCCACCCACTACCAAGCCACCAAGTAACTGTGGAACTCCTAAGGTGACATCTCCTCCACAAACTACGCCATGTAGACAAAGCGGAGGTAAGAGTGGAGAGAAAGGAGGCAGAAGCGGCGAGAAAGGTGGCAAGAGTGGCGGAAAAAGTGGCGAAAAGGGTGGAAGGAGCGGTGAGAAAGGTGGTAAAAGTGGCGGAAAAAGTGGCGAAAAGGGAGGAAGAAGCAAGGAAAAATGCTAATGCCAGTTAAAGTTTTAATTAACGATCTGATTTAATATTTAAACATAACTGTCAAAAGAAGAATGTATTGTTTTCCGAGTATAAACTCGTAAACTTGCATATTTACATATAGTGTATATGTAAGTATGCAAGTAACTATGAGAGTTATTCCACATTATCTTCTTAATGCCTTAATGAATTTCAATTTATAGGGTATCGCTCGAATCCTTACGTTCAAGTTACGCAGATTATAATTTTTAAAGCAAGGCAGTCGTGTTATAACTTTTTAAGGCTTGATTATTTTTTTTTTGCTACAAATTCTTTAGTTTCTCGTTTTATTTCGACAAAATTATGTTACCATTATCGTAATAAATATTCTACAAAAATATGTGTTTTATTTACAATAAATATTCTTAATCACACCGAAAAATTAATTTCCCTTATTTATTATTTTTGATGATTTACTATGCTATCTAACCTTGGGTTTTGAATTAGTAGTTTCAATTGATGTCTTGAAACTTCTAGAGTTCTAGAGTTGGCATTTTAATGATAGCTAACACTTAGCTATCGTTTAAAATTAAAATGCTTGCTTTCATATTCCATCGTATTTGCTAGGTTTAAATAGGTACATTTAGCTTAACTCCTATTGTGGATCGGGTCTGAGATTTCCACAGAACTCTCGATATATCTTTACTCTTGTGACACCAACATTGCAATATCCTACTGAATTAAATGATCTCATTTGCGGAATCATGCCATAATTCTGATATAATTTGTACAGTCATAAGGCAGGTCATTAAGTTATTTATACCACATGTTTTAAGCCTTTATAGTTATATCAAAGTGATGGTGTGAGCTAGCCGTCAAAACTAACTGAACCCGTCACACTTTTTTTAATATCACTTTTTGGTGCCCAGGAGCCGCTAATGATAACAGTCATGCCGTGATATGATGTGGTTAAACCTTTTACGGCCGGCTGCCTGCTTGACACCAACTCAACTTGGATTATAAGATTTGGTTCTGTGTACCTAATAATTACATTAAATAGCTGAGTTATTATTTTTATTCTTTACTTGATATAATGTAGCAGCTTACGGGTCTAAGACTTCGAGTAACACGGCTAAGCCGAAGGTCTAAGATGATTTAGTAAAAATACTGTTAGAAAATGAATCGAAAAATTATTGCCTCAAATATCGACTTACCTAAGAAAAATATCATGGCATTGTATTTTCAAGATCTTTATGCGGCTACCACATACAGATTGGATTATCCGCGCTGACACAACCAGCATGGAAACACCAAAGTTTTATCACAGGATTGAGAATCATCTAGGGGGTTTATGAGTTAGTCACCTGTCAGTATTAACGATTTCATGTGATAAACTGATTTTGGTGATTGAACAATTAACTTAATAATGCAAATTTTTAATTGACACGCAATTTCTTAAATAACTAAACAACTCGTTAAATGAACCACTTCAGAAGCTGAGAGGCGGTTCTGAAGAACTCTGCCACCAGGGTGTGCATGTTCGACTGACCGTGTTACCTACACGAAATGATGATGATGACTAAACAACTCTTCAAATTGACTGTCGAAATTCACGTATAATATATATTACACGTATGATGAGGGTCGTGCTCCTGCAGTGGAGACTAATAAAGACCTGATGATGATGAAGATGATGATGTATGATATTATGCTTATACTAAGGTACCTAGAAATTGTAGGAAATTATAAGGCACGAACTCATGTTAACAGTAATTAGTCTCTAGGTCCCGTATTTAAAGTACAAGGGCAAAATTATCCAATTTAATGTTTTATTTTTAGTTCCTGAACAGCAATATTTTTTTAAATTCTGTTTTTACAGTCATAATAAACTAATACCCAGTAAGTGGTAACTTGTCTAAGAATATATTTATTTAGTTATTTATTTATTTATTAGGAGATCCAGCAACCGGGCTTAGGTTTCCGCAGCAGAATTTTGAAATCTCCGGAGCCCTACAACGCATATTTTTTCTCAATTCGTTTAGTTATTATGAGGGTTATACTAACCCCAAGGTTGGTATGACCCTCATAATAACTAAGGCTACAAAATCGCCTGAATCTCAAATTTACAAGGTGCCAAATGACTGGTTATCTAAACGATTATATCGTTAGACAACCATGTTGTAGAATCAACGGATTTTTTCGTCTGTACACTGGTGTCAGATTTTTCAAGGCATCTGACATAGCTTAACGTGCCTTCCAATGGACGGAAGAGCTCGAGACATACGTTAATTATTTTACTAACATCTATTCAGTTCAGAGATTTTTTTATTGAGAAAACGTTCTACTTTAAATTCTGACACAATTCAAACTTGCACACACATTTATACAAATCAATTACTAAATATTTCAAATTTTTGCTGTAAGCTGCATGTGGAGCTTGGAAAAGAGCATTGATTTTTTAATGTACTGTATAGCTAGCTCCAAGCGAGCTTTCGCTACTTCAACGGACTTGTTAGGAGATGGCAGACTGCCCTATTCCTGAAAGGACCTATTTGAAAACGGACACAGTGCTGCGGTGGGGTGCCATTTTTGGCGAGTGGAACCCCTTATTCATTCTTATTTAATGTTTTTTTTTTCTATATGTAACTGTGTGTTCTGTGTGTCCTTGTCAAATAAACGTTATTCTATTCTATTCTAAAGGCAAACATAACCAAAAGGCCTGAAGCGGGACAGACTCCAGCTTTAGGCGTTGCCTGTGTGCCCAAGGCAGACAGCAAACGCTCCTGACGGGCTACCCTTGGCATGCAAAGACTGAAGGGCCGTACTGAGAAACAGTGGCAAAGCTTTTGAACAGTACAAAGTCTATTTTTATGCCGTACGAGTATGAGCCGGAGGCTAAGTTGTCCGAAGGACCTATCCTAAGTGCACGTCAACGTCTACGGAGGCAATTGCGACGGGGTCGGAGGAGATCACTCTATGCTACTCAGAGTAGGGGAGGGATTAGACTGAGGAGAAAATTAAATAAAAGTAGTTTTTTTATATCTAAAGGGCTTAGTTGTTTGTTTTTTGTGTGTGTAAGTGGCCACTATTGGTGTCAGATTTTTTCAAGCTGCCTAAAGGCATCTGACATAGTTTGGTGACTGCCATTAATGATGACAGCCGGGACCAACGGCTAAACGTCATCGCGTCATTGCAGAGGAGGCGTCAATTTTGTCTTTTGATATTGGTCGTTTTTATTATCACAAAATAAAACTTAAAATCCTATAATAATGGCCCACACCTGCACCGTATCTGCGCCGTGGCATTGCCGTATACGTGTTTTCTGTGTGTTTTATGCCTTACGTACCTGACGGTCATCAGAGAATGAAAGTCAACATGAGTAAAAACAAGCAGGTAATCGTGTATCTTTATATCTTTATGAAGTACTAGCTATTACCCGCGGCTTCGCCCGCGTATTATATAGCCTATGTCCTTCTCGGAACCCTAACCTATGTGTATGCAAAATTTCATGATGATCGGTTCAGTAGATTCGGTGTGAAAGCGTAACAAACAAATAAACAAACTCGCTTTCGCATTTATAATTTTAGTTGGTATATATATATATAAGTATATATAGTTAGGAATTAGGTATAGGATTAGGATAGGACTAACTTTTGCCCGCAGTTTCGCTCGCATTAGTATCAATCTCACGGGAATACTTTTCTCTGGTAAGAAAGGCAGCTTATGTCCTTTACCGTACTTCAGACAGCGGTATGCTAAATTGCATGATCATCATCATTTTCGTGTAGGTGACACGGACAGTCGACCATGCATACCCTGGTGTCAGAGTTCTGAGTAAGGAGAATATGAACAGGTGGGGCTATAGCTCGGAAATCTCCTGTCCGTGTGGTGCTACTCCTCAGACCATGGCACACCTTTTTTCTTGCCCTACGTGTCCTACCACCTGCACACGCGAGCGAAGCTTTACAATAAATATATAGGGACATATATAGGGCGCCCGAGTCGACACACTAAGAAGAAGAGTTCTGCAGAACCGCCTCTCGACCTCTGACGTGGTTCCTTTTACGACTACCAGATGGCAGCCGGGACCACCAGCTTAACGTGCCTTTGGAAGCATGGAATTCATGATGATCGGTTTAGTAGATAGGGCGTGAAAGCGAGAGAGAGGATTAGATAGATAGATAATCATTTATTTTGTTCAACTGACACACACATTAAACATAAAATAAGTAACATCAACAAAAATCTCACTAATATTAATTTAACAATAAAAAATGCAATATTAAGTGCCACAGAAGCACAAATAGGCTACAGCTCAGCACATGTTACTCGAAAAAGCAACCGCTGATTTTCAGCTGCTACCCAATTGGAATGACACGAACGAGCGCAATTTAACATAATATTTACTATAATTAGAATAATCATCATCATCATCATCAGGTCTTTCCAGTTGTACCCTACCTACTTATTTTGTAATTTTTTTTTTATTTTGATATTTTATTTTTGTGAAAGCTTTGCCAAATTAAGATGACCTAACTGCACCAAACGCTAGCCTAATTCAGAAGCCTATTATCAACTGCTATGTATGTTTGTTTGTTCCAATTATTCAATCCCTATGTTGGCTCGTGATCAATGTCTAGTGGAGAATCCCTTGTTTTTCCGTGGCAACCCGTGAACTTTTTAAGGCTGTGGTTTTGTTCTACTATACCTAACTTAATTAACCATAACCTAACTTAGACTTGCCTAAATAGCTATCTTTGGGTGTATTCGTGCTATTATTGTGGATATAACCTTTACTTTAATGATGCGCTTATGAATTTACCTATCTAATAAATAGTTTTAATTGCACTGTTTCTTTTTGTTGCCTGTCTCTAGTAATTTATAATTTTGCCTTATTAATTTATAATTTTGCCTTATTATGGAGAAGTTTATTGAAAAATAACAATATGGAAAAAGATGCCTGCTAGTATGATCCTATCCTCCATAGCTTACTGCTATGCCTGCTGAATATAGTCATAGTACCTAACCGAAATGTATGGAAGTATTAAAATTTAAGATTATTGATTTATTTATGTTTCCCTACAAGGTTGGAATCACATCCCAAGCTGCCTAATAGCATCTAAGATAAAATAATGAAAGTATATGTTTTAGTATAATCTTGATTTGGTTATGTTTAAAGTTTGTTTATCAGACATACCGAGTTGCCTAAAAACATCTATGATAAACTACGAAAGTATGTGGTTTGTAATAATCTAGAGATAGTTTATATTTAAAGCTTGTCTATCAGACATTTAAGCTACCTAAAAGCATCTATGATAAGACTATGCCAGTATGTGTTATAGGAAAATCTAAGTATTGTCATATATGTCAATGGTTCTCTTGAGGAATGATATCTACTAAACAAATCAAGCTGCCTTAAGACATCTATGAAGTGATTAAGAGAATGTATTTTATGTTTAAGGTAAAATCTAGGGTTAATAGTTTGTGTCTGTCAATGTGAGGTACTCTCAGTTCAGTATGGTATGTGTATGTTTGTATGGTATGTATTTATAAGCCCAGCGTGTTATTTTAACGGCTAGGTCGGCACCCCTCCCCGTACCGACTATACGGCTCGACTCCAGAATTGGACACCAGTTCTACCGTATGCTACTTTACTATTTCATGAAGCAAACTAGGGAAACTCATACTTGAGTTAATATAGTGCCTATATCTACTGTCAGTAGAATAGGTAGGAGACAAGAGGAAAGACAAAGTGTCTTCAAGCGTAATATCCGTCTACAGAGGATCCTTTTAGGACTCACTCTGGTCGCTGGGCCGAGCTCATATCTGTAAATCTACCGAGGTAGGTACACTTTATATTGTGTAAAAGCAATTGAGCTCAGTTTAATTAAACTAATACAGATATTACTTAATTCTCTTAAGGAGTTTTAATTCAAAAGGGGAATTTGTCTGTCTGTCACCCTAGGTAGAGCATATCTATTATAAGAAATGCTACAATAATACTTTTACTAGTATTAATTGTTAACTATTTTATCTATGTTCCCATTACTTAAGGAATTGATTATAATGGCAAATCTCTTACCATGATCTCAAATATTGGCATTATTATACCCTATCTCTAGATCTTAGAGACAGATTGAGATGAAATGTCTATTCTCATTCAAAGTACATTTACATCAGACTTACTAGTCATTATAACACCTTCAATAGGTTTGTGATTTGTAATGTCCATTGGTTTTGATATGTAGGCATGTGAGTAAATCTTATACTCGGCCTTAATGGTATAAAATGGACACTACTTATTAAGAATTTCTTATTTATTCCAGGATTAGATAGTATCATTCCGTTTATGTACTTATGGCTTGGCAATACCTCAATATTCCAGGATTTACATGCCGACCGTTGTACGGACTGACACTTCCAGTTCAGAGAATAAAATGATATGGTAATAATATAAGGTCATTGTTATTTCGAATGGATGACCATAAAGTCTGATTAATTGTTCTAAAGACAATAAGTTAGGATATCCATGTAAATAGGTAGTGAATAGACGGATCAGTCTCAATCTTTTGTGAAGTTAAACTAGGAATTTATGCCATAGTAATTAAATTCTATTGAGCAAGGCTTAAAATCCAAGGGAAGTGTTTACTTATTGAGTTCAATCGGAAATTCTAGCTAGTGGTAACTGTTAGGAACACTACCCACAGTTATAATAGTTACCTATGTTCTGGCAAATATTTTCCACCAAAAGTTTAATAGTTAAGACAAAGATAGGAATCTCATTACCTAGATTCTACACAGCTTAGGGAAATAAGGATTTACTCAAAATTTTCCATAAAGCATAAACTTTTCTCAACAATTTCAAAATCAAATCTACCCTTAGTAAAATGGATATTTTGCACAAAATTTCACAAATCACGTTACAACATGGATTAATACAATAAAATACCTTCAAGGAGAATCCAATCTCCCTAGCGGCCTCCAGCTAGTAATATGTGCAAAAACTTACCCCATTAGTCACTGACTTTAAATGTATGGAATGATAAATAATATTGATTTCAGAATAACCTGAATTACAAACCGTAACAGACTAAATAAGTATAGGTATAAGTAAAGAACACTGATTCTAGTTCAAAATGCTAAAAGGATCCAGCGGTGCCTTCGCGGCGTATGGCGACCAGCATGGATTCTCCCTCAATACTTTAAACGAAAGAGGTCTCTACGGAAATACTATCCAGAGATTCCAGATACCAGAGCTCAAAATCAAAGGAAATCAAAACGTGGACCGATCCCAACTATCAATGATATGCGCATATCTCCTGCCAGATCAGGTCACCATGGACAAGCCTGGACTTCCAGAGCGATCAGCAGCAAAATCAGAAGTCGGTCACAGCTCCAGCATAATGACACCCCAAGATATAAACTCGTAGAAAATTTGAAATAAACTTTCCCAGGAATTGAAGGTTTTCCAGTTTTGTTAACTTTACTCCCACTCTGTCTTCTCATCATCTTCATCGTGATTGGTCGTCTCCTTTCTGAAAAACTGGGATTCTGGTTCAAACGTTCCCATTGGCTATTCGAAACTATACTTCCGGTTATTTTCAATCCTCATAAACTCTTACTTTAAAGTATCATCGTAAAGTTTTAGGAAACTATCATAATTATTTTCTTTTATAAATTCATTCCATATTCATTAATTACAAAACTCGCGTTTGTCTCATTTATCAATTTTCCAACTTTTACAAGGCAAAAGGAAATCGATCAGTTAAGGACTCACTATTTTACCATGAATGATTTCTTTGTCAAAATACCAATAAATGTAATGTTATTTAATAAAAATATAAGTAAATCTTAATGGAATTATTGATTTAATGTTAACCATTATTTATCTCTCAATTAGTTTCTAAACTATGACTTAATTTTACGGACCAATCAAATTATGAACGAATGTCAATGTCATGTTATTGTCATAATTTGGCCTATTGTAAACAATAGTTTTGTAAACAAATTATAAAGTTATTGTATGATTTTATCTCGAAGTCAAACCGCAGATAGTTATTGTATGATTTCAAGTGTTCCCATTAATATTTGAGAATCTGAACGCGACACATATATGTGTTCCGTTACAGCCGACCCTTCAAATTTAGACTGAAGCGACTTTCTCAAAGGACCTGGAGTCGAAATTTTACCTAATTTAAATTTAAATTACATTCTTAAATATTTCATTACTTTAGTTTATTTAAATATAAGCTAAACAACCCCTTTTTTTTAAACCCCCTTTTAAAAAAAATATTATTATCCCAAGATCTTCGAAGTGTGTAGCCCTAGTGTGTGTGTGTGAGAGAGAACGAGTGTGATGTGTATTTAAACCAAGGGCATGTTTTCCTTTATCAGAACTACAGATCTGAGCTAATACCTTCGTTTGTAACCAACAGCAACCTTCCTCAAGGTACATCCAAAGTTAGGACGGAGTAGTTCGTGAAGCTACTGACCCTAGTGTTCCTATCATGGGCATATGATTTGATTCAACCTTACAATCAAAACTATATCCACCATTAATATCCATCCTTGAACCCGATCCACCCTTATAGTGAAAGACCGTTGTAAGCCATACCCAAAAGTCATACCCAAAGCTTTCGCTCTAACAAGTTCCAACATATCCTTGGAGAGTGTGGCGGGACCCGATGAATATCAGTGAGCTAACTGATTGTTAGCTTCTTGTGTAGTGTGGAATTTTATACAGGTGTAGTCTCACGTGGGATAACATATGGATAGTCAATATCCTTCAATTTAACCTAACACCTTAATCCCCCTGTATAAAATTCATGTTTGTGTAGTGTATATTCTAAATCTTGGGCAAATAATATTGGTAATCTGGTTTCACATCTGGTATAATCCAAGGCCCTTCCTAAACACTGCCCCCCCTTTATCACCCCGTTATAATCAAAGTTGTACATTCCTCCACACTTTTACATTCTTGCCAAAAAATATATCAGCGCTTCACCAGATTACTGAGTAATAATCTCATTAATATAATGTGAAATGACTAAGAAATAATCTAATAGTTTCATTCAACAAATTAAGACAGAGTCTATGTGGACTGCAAGAACCGCGCGTCCCGCGTTATCCTGCATAGTTGTATGATCTGCATGAACCGCATGAACTGCATGATCCGCGTAATCCGCAAGAACTGCGTGAACCACAAAATCAACACAACCTGCATGACCCGCTTGAACCGCATGAACCGCAAATCTCACGTTACTTTAAAATTTATAAGAACCTATTTGGTTTAATTAGAATTTAATTTGACTTTATTTGAATTTATTTGTATTTATTTGAATTTATATGAGTTTATTTGAATTTGCTAAAATTTATTTGAATTAATTTGAATTTATTTGAATTAATTTGAATTAATTTGAATTTATTTGAATTTATTTGAATGTATTTGAATTTATTTGAATTTATTTGAATTTATTTGAATTTATTTGAATGTATTTGAATTTATTTGAATTTATTTGAATTTATTTGAATGTATTTGAATTTATTTGAATTTATTTGAATGTATTTGAATTTATTTGATTTGATTTGAAATTCTTTGAATTTATTAAAATTTATTAGAATTGATTAGGATTTATTAGAATTTATTTAAATTTTTTTCGAATTTCCGTCAATTTTCATATATTTATTTAAAATTATTAAGATATTTAAATATCTTTTCATAATTTAATCAAGTTATTAATAATTTATTCAATAGGACATATTACCGAAAGCTGTGCCGCCAGAGTGCACCACCAGCACACACAGCAAAAGAGGTTTGACACTGAAAAGTATGTACTTGAAAATGTCACAGTCGCAATTAATTAGTAAAATTATACATTATTCCTTTATTAATTTGATTTTTAAATACTCCTATGAGTATTTAAATATAAAAACGTATTTGTGCTGCGTATTTGTTTGTAAAATAAAGGCAATTTATTGCGACTTTGACAGACTTGTCAATGTCAAACAATTGTTTACTGCCTCCGCCAATGCTGCCCTCCGGCGGGAGAACATTGCAGTATTATCTCCTATTGGCAGCATATTTTAGATATCTATTATCATTAGATTAAAATTCACCCCAACAATCTTTTCTACAACGGTAAATCCCAGACTCTACGTTTACGAAATTCCTATATCTCCCAATATCAGTGATTCGGAACCTGAAAAGGAATATTAATATTAGTATTACAAATATTAGTTAGGATGGACACCAAATATTATCACTATCAAGCCTGGCACTATAGATAAGGCTTATCGAAATATCGGTATCGATAGTTACGATTACGAATACATGGCTCAAGTGCACAACACTATAGTTATTGACTATCTTTACCGCTTCACTATCATATGGCGTTGACATCCAATCAATCTACTGTCAATGTCACCAACGTGACAATGAACAACGTGGCATTGTCAAAATGACAATTCATTATTATATAACCTATGTTTACTAAACGATTTAAAAAATGGTTTTTCTTTAAGTTTCCTTTACAATAAAATGGAAAATAACTGTAAAACGATAGAAACTACGTCAACAAACTATGCTGTATAACCTATGGATTCCTCATGTAAGTACAAAGCTGTCTTACATTAAATTCTGCACGACCCTCAATGTTTTAACTGTAAAGAACTATTTAGCTCTACAATACTAACTCTACACCATTTAACAATTGCTCCTCTACAAAATAACACAAATAGAACGACCCTATTACGGACGTTACCCATTAGCATCTAAACTTTGTTTACTTTCATTGCAAACATATACCTAGTATTAACAAGCATGTTTTACTTTCCAGGATATGTATGATGTAACACGAGTATTGAAGCTTCCTATGTAATGATAAGAAGAGACTATACTAACGATAGAAAATAATACAGTTTGCTGTAATTTGAATATTGGATTGGAGCTCACAAGTTATCAGAATGACCCTATGTAACTGTTATTGAAGCATATTTCAAGTGTTTAAACTAGGTGTTACTACTTTTCTAAATGTTCTACCTAAATAAGAAGTGTATGAACTACCAGTGGCCGAAGTATTTAAAAAAATAAATACTTTAGTGAAACTATATTGCTTATTTTAATTTTAAGTATATACCTGTATATAATTTCATAGTAACTGAACACATAGTAAGTACTATTAAAACACACTACATCTTTATCACATATTCATTACTTAGTTATTATCAAAACAAAGTTCTCCGCCACATCTGTAAATCTGCCCGCAGTCAACTCAAACTACTGCACTTCTATGTTACCATTTATTTTTAAGCCCCCCCTCGAAAGAAAGCCGTCGCAACTCCACTTCATTTTACCTTACAATCTAACTAAATATCCGCTTTAAATTAATGTTAAGTTTTATAAATGTTATTAAAAATTTTAGTTCTTTTTTGTGGAATATCTGTATGTAAGAAGGTATTTGTCCTGGTGACAGGAATCTAATTTGCAATGTTACTTCTGAATGTGTAAGTTCCTGTAAGTCAGATAAGCTTTCCCCTGAGCCACGAGACTCGACACAAAACTACCCCAAATCTTTATTTATTTATTTAAATAACAGTATTCAAATTTGAGTAGCTAAAACAAGCAACATATTGAAATTATGTACCTACTCCTCTTTCTAGCAAAGGTTCCCAGCCCTACGACAAGTCTTGAGTTTGGAAGTTACTAAAAGGCTGTTCATTCCCTTACTTATAGAATTAACAATATAAATGTCTCACTCATTCCTATAGTATTACATTTTCTTATTATAACTTGTATATTACGACAATTACTTATAATACCTAGAAAGATGGTTAGCATTAAACCTTCCTTTTTCCTTATTTGTTCTCGGATAAACCAACAGATAGGTATTTTTGTATAGATTAGCTGTACATTTATAATTACATAAGGATTACATAAGGACTCATTTAATGGCTCAAATTTTTCAGTAGTTTTTTCAATTATTGTCAGAGTTAACTAGCTTCCTTACTTTAACTAACTGTCCTATCTGACATTGTGTAGATTTATGTTTTATATAGAAATTACTTATCAACTCCTAATCTGCTTTTAAGTTTTCTCTAACCTTTCTGTTATAGAGACTAGTCTGAATATCAGTATTAACTCTACCATAGCTAAGCCTAGTAGATTTGTCATTTAAGATGACAAGGTGTAAATCCAGTACTTTCATGGAGAGAATTGTTACACAATATTTCCAAATTTGACACAGGACATCCCCTTAACATCCCTTCAACCTGTTTAGTAAGTCCTTTCCAATATTATCTATCCCTTATGTACTTAATTACCTTATATATATCCCTTCATGACAAAATATTACTGAGGTACCTACTCCCTTACTATGCCTTTACTATTATTATAGTTAACGTCCGTATTCTATCTAGCTCATAATAAAAAGACTAATTAATTTTTATTTTAAAAGTAAATTTTCACAAAAAGAATGATTTTAAGAATGATTTATCAAATAAGTAATCAATATTATGTTAGCTTTTATACTAGTAACGACATCTACAATCATCAAAGTAATTTAAGAATATAAGTCAATAGTTCAATTTGTAACACACCTAGCGGTCACAAGGTGGCACTAGTGAGGCGACCTAGGACTATTTTCTATACAGAAGGCTTTATTTGATTTTATTAAAGCTATTTTTATCGCAATGCTAATTTTATTTATCTTTATAGGAAGATCTACATAAATAGGAAAATTTCACTAAATCTATTATTTATTTTACAACCAAAGGTAAGAATTTGTCTAAAATGTTATCGCTTAGTGTAGAGCATCATTTTTAGTATGGCTGTATGATGGTTTATTATCTTCGCCTGACATGTCATCGACAACAACAACTTTCTAATGTCAAACATGACAGCTTGTCAAAGTAATCTTTTAACAATACGATACGCATATTTTGATCTTATTTTAAAGTATTTTATTTGTTTCAGGTAATTAAATTGATAAACAATACGACTAACAAAAACACGACCCTAATACTTTATTCCAAAGTGATGTTATAGATGAACTACAACAAAACAGTGAACAACAATGAGCCTACTCAGTGTAATCAAAACGTGATCTATTCTCCTATATCAAAACCAGAACCTCTTATCCATGCCGCGGTAACAAATGTGACCAGAACAAGCTAAACTCGAGAAGAATCCAGCCCTTCCAGTCACCTGGTGGAATTGAACAATGGAACAGCTATTTTTCCTACCAAACTAACCTAGGCATGTATGCATCCCTAAATGCAATGATAGTTGTCTTATTATTAACCTGCTACCTCTCAAATCTAGCTAACAATTAAAATCCTGGACACGGAACACGAAATTGTACCCTACCTACTTATTGTAATTTTTTTTTTATTTTGATATTTTATTTTTGTGAAAGCTTTGCCAAATTAAGATGACCTAACTGCACCAAACGCTAGCCTAATTCAGAAGCCTATTATCAACTGCTATGTATGTTTGTTTGTTCCAATTATTCAATCCCTATGTTGGCTCGTGATCAATGTCTAGTGGAGAATCCCTTGTTTTTCCGTGGCAACCCGTGAACTTTTTAAGGCTGTGGTTTTGTTCTACTATACCTAACTTAATTAACCATAACCTAACTTAGACTTGCCTAAATAGCTATCTTTGGGTGTATTCGTGCTATTATTGTGGATATAACCTTTACTTTAATGATGCGCTTATGAATTTACCTATCTAATAAATAGTTTTAATTGCACTGTTTCTTTTTGTTGCCTGTCTCTAGTAATTTATAATTTTGCCTTATTAATTTATAATTTTGCCTTATTATGGAGAAGTTTATTGAAAAATAACAATATGGAAAAAGATGCCTGCTAGTATGATCCTATCCTCCATAGCTTACTGCTATGCCTGCTGAATATAGTCATAGTACCTAACCGAAATGTATGGAAGTATTAAAATTTAAGATTATTGATTTATTTATGTTTCCCTACAAGGTTGGAATCACATCCCAAGCTGCCTAATAGCATCTAAGATAAAATAATGAAAGTATATGTTTTAGTATAATCTTGATTTGGTTATGTTTAAAGTTTGTTTATCAGACATACCGAGTTGCCTAAAAACATCTATGATAAACTACGAAAGTATGTGGTTTGTAATAATCTAGAGATAGTTTATATTTAAAGCTTGTCTATCAGACATTTAAGCTACCTAAAAGCATCTATGATAAGACTATGCCAGTATGTGTTATAGGAAAATCTAAGTATTGTCATATATGTCAATGGTTCTCTTGAGGAATGATATCTACTAAACAAATCAAGCTGCCTTAAGACATCTATGAAGTGATTAAGAGAATGTATTTTATGTTTAAGGTAAAATCTAGGGTTAATAGTTTGTGTCTGTCAATGTGAGGTACTCTCAGTTCAGTATGGTATGTGTATGTTTGTATGGTATGTATTTATAAGCCCAGCGTGTTATTTTAACGGCTAGGTCGGCACCCCTCCCCGTACCGACTATACGGCTCGACTCCAGAATTGGACACCAGTTCTACCGTATGCTACTTTACTATTTCATGAAGCAAACTAGGGAAACTCATACTTGAGTTAATATAGTGCCTATATCTACTGTCAGTAGAATAGGTAGGAGACAAGAGGAAAGACAAAGTGTCTTCAAGCGTAATATCCGTCTACAGAGGATCCTTTTAGGACTCACTCTGGTCGCTGGGCCGAGCTCATATCTGTAAATCTACCGAGGTAGGTACACTTTATATTGTGTAAAAGCAATTGAGCTCAGTTTAATTAAACTAATACAGATATTACTTAATTCTCTTAAGGAGTTTTAATTCAAAAGGGGAATTTGTCTGTCTGTCACCCTAGGTAGAGCATATCTATTATAAGAAATGCTACAATAATACTTTTACTAGTATTAATTGTTAACTATTTTATCTATGTTCCCATTACTTAAGGAATTGATTATAATGGCAAATCTCTTACCATGATCTCAAATATTGGCATTATTATACCCTATCTCTAGATCTTAGAGACAGATTGAGATGAAATGTCTATTCTCATTCAAAGTACATTTACATCAGACTTACTAGTCATTATAACACCTTCAATAGGTTTGTGATTTGTAATGTCCATTGGTTTTGATATGTAGGCATGTGAGTAAATCTTATACTCGGCCTTAATGGTATAAAATGGACACTACTTATTAAGAATTTCTTATTTATTCCAGGATTAGATAGTATCATTCCGTTTATGTACTTATGGCTTGGCAATACCTCAATATTCCAGGATTTACATGCCGACCGTTGTACGGACTGACACTTCCAGTTCAGAGAATAAAATGATATGGTAATAATATAAGGTCATTGTTATTTCGAATGGATGACCATAAAGTCTGATTAATTGTTCTAAAGACAATAAGTTAGGATATCCATGTAAATAGGTAGTGAATAGACGGATCAGTCTCAATCTTTTGTGAAGTTAAACTAGGAATTTATGCCATAGTAATTAAATTCTATTGAGCAAGGCTTAAAATCCAAGGGAAGTGTTTACTTATTGAGTTCAATCGGAAATTCTAGCTAGTGGTAACTGTTAGGAACACTACCCACAGTTATAATAGTTACCTATGTTCTGGCAAATATTTTCCACCAAAAGTTTAATAGTTAAGACAAAGATAGGAATCTCATTACCTAGATTCTACACAGCTTAGGGAAATAAGGATTTACTCAAAATTTTCCATAAAGCATAAACTTTTCTCAACAATTTCAAAATCAAATCTACCCTTAGTAAAATGGATATTTTGCACAAAATTTCACAAATCACGTTACAACATGGATTAATACAATAAAATACCTTCAAGGAGAATCCAATCTCCCTAGCGGCCTCCAGCTAGTAATATGTGCAAAAACTTACCCCATTAGTCACTGACTTTAAATGTATGGAATGATAAATAATATTGATTTCAGAATAACCTGAATTACAAACCGTAACAGACTAAATAAGTATAGGTATAAGTAAAGAACACTGATTCTAGTTCAAAATGCTAAAAGGATCCAGCGGTGCCTTCGCGGCGTATGGCGACCAGCATGGATTCTCCCTCAATACTTTAAACGAAAGAGGTCTCTACGGAAATACTATCCAGAGATTCCAGATTCCAGAGCTCAAAATCAAAGGAAATCAAAACGTGGACCGATCCCAACTATCAATGATATGCGCATATCTCCTGCCAGATCAGGTCACCATGGACAAGCCTGGACTTCCAGAGCGATCAGCAGCAAAATCAGAAGTCGGTCACAGCTCCAGCATAATGACACCCCAAGATATAAACTCGTAGAAAATTTGAAATAAACTGTCCCAGGAATTGAAGGTTTTCCAGTTTTGTTAACTTTACTCCCACTCTGTCTTCTCATCATCTTCATCGTGATTGGTCGTCTCCTTTCTGAAAAACTGGGATTCTGGTTCAAACGTTCCCATTGGCTATTCGAAACTATACTTCCGGTTATTTTCAATCCTCATAAACTCTTACTTTAAAGTATCATCGTAAAGTTTTAGGAAACTATCATAATTATTTTCTTTTATAAATTCATTCCATATTCATTAATTACAAAACTCGCGTTTGTCTCATTTATCAATTTTCCAACTTTTACAAGGCAAAAGGAAATCGATCAGTTAAGGACTCACTATTTTACCATGAATGATTTCTTTGTCAAAATACCAATAAATGTAATGTTATTTAATAAAAATATAAGTAAATCTTAATGGAATTATTGATTTAATGTTAACCATTATTTATCTCTCAATTAGTTTCTAAACTATGACTTAATTTTACGGACCAATCAAATTATGAACGAATGTCAATGTCATGTTATTGTCATAATTTGGCCTATTGTAAACAATAGTTTTGTAAACAAATTATAAAGTTATTGTATGATTTTATCTCGAAGTCAAACCGCAGATAGTTATTGTATGATTTCAAGTGTTCCCATTAATATTTGAGAATCTGAACGCGACACATATATGTGTTCCGTTACACAGTCTCCACTGCAGGAGCACGACCCTCTCTGTACTACCAGAGTCATATACTAGCCTGAGTATTCAGAGGATTTAGCCTACACTCTCCACGCTGGCCAGGGTTGGAGAGGTCTCTTTGATGTTAATAAGCTTTGTTTAGCTTGTGTTTTCTTATTCGCCTTTTACGACATCCACGGGAAGACTTGGAGTGGTCCTATTCTACTCTGCCGGGAACCACACGGCAATTAGAATAATACATGATGCAAAATATTTCAACACGAATACTATTATTCCTAGGTCCATGACGAATACAAAGGAAGTCAATATAAAACAAAAGTAGACAACGAAAAATTTAAATTGAAAACCAAAGGAACCGGATATCAAAAGAGTAAAAAGGTAAGGTGTAGGTGTCAACGCTAAAAGGTAAATGGATTGGTTGGGTTGGACTATCTTACACCCACGGCTTCGTTCGCTTATATATTTTGCTGTACAAATTTACGAGGATGTTTATCGCAAATCCCATGGGAACATTACTTTCTTCCAGGATAAAAGGTACCCTTAATATCCTTCTCAAAATCCTCATCCATGGGGTTATACGTGAAAAAAAATGTCATGACTAAATTGAGGAAAGTGGACTACGACACTATAAGGGTGGCGTCATTATAAAGCAGCTTCAGGAGCACATTTTGGGTTCGACACTTAAGCATATAAAGAAGATAGTATCGAATAAAAGAATTTATCTGTAAATTTATTAATTATTATTTTTTTGCATGTAACATTGTATAAGATAAAAATAATAAACACATAATTCTTGGAATGACTAAGAAAATTACAAACAAAAATAATGCATAAAACACTTGCGTCTCCACTAGTCATTCAATTGTTATCATAAAATATTTATAGGGTTCTGTAAAAAAATGGAACTCTTATAAAATCTGTCCGTCTATCTGTCCGTCTATCACAGCCAATTTACTCCGAATGTACTGGACTGGACTTCTACTTATGTAGAATGGTGTAATCCATTGACCCAAATACAGATGTGCAATTTTATTAAATATATTTTTAAATAAGGGTCATTTACAGGGGTGAAATTAGGAAATAAAAAAATAAAACGTTAACTTTCAATAAAAGGGCTTATTATGAGGATCTCAAACAAATTTTTGTTATTATAGTAAAGTAGATATTTTTGATTTTATTCTTGAATAAAGACGAAAATGGCCTGAAACCTATTGAGCCTAAAATTTTGAAAAATAATAAATATATTACACATATTTCAATGCTCACAGATCACAGGAAAACCTAATAAAATTATACGAATCGAAAATAAAGTGGTAAATTCTATTGAGTTTACACTCAACGTTCACATATGGAAAATAGTTCACAAAAGCACCACTAAAAAGCGCTAGTCAATGTACTTATAAACATTAATATAAATGTGACTTTGACATTGTACGGAAACCTCACCACGCCAGTTCAACTCGCTCTCGGCCGATTTATTTGAATAATAATTAGTTTACACTTTAAATGCAACATGTGTTGTGAAGGCATTCATTGAATGTTGATTTAAAATATTGACGTACTTAGAAGTGGGTATAAATATCTCAACATTTCCAGGAGTTTTCATAACGTCCACGATGAAACTCGCCGTACTATGCTTGGTTGTGTTTTTTGTAAGTATTCATTATTATTGCTTATTTTATGAAATTTATTAGTTATTTTTGGAATTGTTAATTTTCATCATCGGAGCGTTGTGGCGTGTGGTACCCGGGTGCAGTGTGTTTCCCGACAGACTAGAATAGGACCATTACAAGTCTTTCCGTGGATGTTGTAGACGGTGACTTAGGAAACACATGCTAAACATACACGAAGGAGACATCTCCAACCTGGTCTGGCTAGCTTGGAGAGTGTAGGCTAAAACCTCTGATTGATCTAGCTAATATATGGCTCTGGTAGTACAGAGGGTCGTGCTCTTGCAGTGGAAAGACACGATTATAGCCTAGCCTTCGCTCATATGCATCCTCTGCTATGCTGTGCCAGATATTATAACCACATTTATGCTCTTATATTTTTTGGCAATGTTACTACGGCCAGTCGGCTCAGGTTAATCGTTTTCCACTACTTTTTTGACTGTTTTTTTTTTATTATATGTCAAATTAATTTATCATCTTAATTAAAAATACTTTATTATACTTCTTAGATGTTTTTGCAATATTTTAACATTTATGCACACAAAATTGCAGTCATTATACCTAGTAAAATAATTATAATATGTGAATTGAAGACCATTTATTTCTCATTTCAGGCACACTGCTGTCTCTCCAAACCTAGTGGTGGTAAGTATGAGTAAAGGAAGTTTATAAATATTTCTAATAAAATCCATCTTCTATATAACTACAGAACCAAATTTCATGAGCGTTAAATTGATATGTTTGAAAGTATATCCTATTTTTTAAAATTGAATGATAAATGTTTAAATAAATACAATATTAAAAACTACAAACAGAAATTAGAATCTCCTCTTTATTAAAGTCGCTTAAAAAGCTACTTACATCAATGTAAAAAGAGTAGAAAAATAATAATAAAGAAAAATTTTCGATGCCTCGGCCTCCATGACTATTTAACTGACAAGAAGGTCAATATTATTAATGTAACTTGACAATCCTATAGTAAATTAATGTTTTTTTTTTTAATTTTTGGGAAAAATTGAGAAAAAGTCTGACTAAACCTTTCAATACGTTTAAAATTTTTATAACTCAATACTACGAGTAAATTTAGAACTTGAAAGTGTTATTAAAGTATGACTTTTTATACCTACAGGTAGCCACGAAAAATGTTCTCCACCATCTACACCAAAACCCCCGTGCGGAGAAACTGGGGGCAACAAAAGTGGTGAAAAGGGAGGTGGCAAAAGCGGGGAGAAGGGAGGTAGAGGTGGAAAAAGCGGTGAAAAGGGAGGCAAAGGTGGAAAAAGTGGTGAAAAGGGAGGCAGAAGCGGGGAACATGGCGGAAGGAGCGGTGAAAAAGGAGGCAAGTGTGACGGAAATAATCCATCGACAATAAAGCCACCCACTACCAAGCCACCAAGTAACTGCGGAACTCCTAAGGAGACATACCCTCCACAAACTAAGCCATGTAGACAAACCGGAGGTAAGAGTGGAGAGAAGGGTGGCAGAAGTGGTGAAAAGGGAGGTAGAAGCGGTGAGAAAGGTGGCAAAAGTGGTGAAAAGGGTGGAAAAAGTTGTGAAAAGGGAGGAAAGAGCAAGGAAAAGGGAGGGAAAAGCAAGGAAAAGGGAGGGAAAAGCAAGGAAAAGGGAGGGAAAAGCAAGGAAAAGGGAGGAAAAAGCAAGGAAAAGGGAGGGAAAAGCAAGAAAAAGTGCTAATGCCAATTTAGTTTGTAATTAACGATTCGATTTGATATTTTAACATGATTGTCAAAACAGGAATGTATTGTTTTTCGTATGTATGCAAATAACTATGACCGTTTATTCCACCATAACTTTTTAATGCCTCAACAGATTTCAACTTATGGGGTATCCTTCGAAACCTTATATTCAAGTTGCAAAGATTATAATTTAAAGGCCAAGACAGTCATATTATTATTCTTTTTAAAGTATGTTTAATTTTTTTGGCTACTAGTTACTCATCCATATTTCAAAATAATCGTAAATACAAATAGTGTAAGGTTTACTAAAATATAGAAACAACATTAGCGTCCAATCATATATAATTCAATAAATAACACAGTTAAGTTTCATACAGTTGTTTATATTCAAAGCACCGTTTAATTAACACAATTATATTTTAAATCCCAAATACAAAGTTTATACTTATCCATCATTTCCTTATTTAATCAAGATAGACTTATACGTGACAATTTGTTTATAACTACTACTCAAGATCACCGATGAAACACAAATGAGTGATTTTTATCCGTTACTGTTTTAAAGAAGATTCAATAGAGGGGACACCCGTCCATAAGGTGGGGTGATATTACAATGGCGGTTATTCAATAAACAATGTTTCCAGTTTAATTAATTATGATAGACTAATAACAGAGTATGGAATTATTCCGAACTCATGCATGTTAAAAAGAAGGTAAATAACAGATTTATTATTTAAAATTCACGCGTTTCCACCGCGGCGACAACATCAGCTCTACCATCGTCTTAATTAATCTAAAACTATTACATTTTTTTCCAGTAAACAATTTCACACAGAAAATTGGTTTTCTTTTATTTTGTTATTAACCCGCATAAATATAAAAGGATTTTATACGTTGCAGGGTCTGTTTGGTTTCCGCTGTGTAAATTAATGTCAATAGTTAGTTATATGAATTTACGTATCTTGCTTAATCTCGCACCAATTTAGGCTATTAATCATTTATATATTTTTTCAGGGCAAGCAACTCGTAAGCCCATCCCTCTTTTCCGGACATTTTTGTGGTATAATTTACTGAGAAACTATAACACTTTTAGGTTTGAGGTTTAACATAGTAACTTTAATTGATATCTAGAGGGCATTTAAAGGCATCACATTTTAATGATAGGTAACAACCTATCATTAAAATGCAGGCTATCATTTTGCATTGCTTTTGCTAGTTTTATCAAAAAATGTGGCTCGGGTCTTAGACTTCCATAGGACTCTCTTTATAATCTTTACTGTTGCGACACCAACATTACAATACCTACTGAATTAAATGATCTTATTTACGAAATCATATCAGAATTTAATGTCATATAATTTGTAATATCATGAGGCAGGTCATTAAATTAATAAATAAATGTCAGTTGGTTCTCCAACCCGTCTAGCCAGCGTGAAGAGTGTAGAACAAACCCTAGGACTGCCCTACCTAATACATAATATGACTCTACAGTACAGAGAGTGTCTTCTGCAGCGGAGACAAAACAGACCTGATTATTATAATATCAGCTGGCTCAAACTATTATGATTATTTGCTTTAGAAAATGAATGTATTTAGGAATATATTATGAAAGAAGTCGTATGGGAAATACTACAAGTATTTAATAGTGATGTACTGTACATCATAGATTTTTATTAAGTGCTTTATGTTTTAGAATAAAAAGAATAAATTAAAGTGTCGCATACCACAGCAGCTCCATAATCAACATGTATAGCACTGTAAACAGTCAACTGTGTCAAATGAAATAGGTCCTGTACATCACAATACGGTCTCTCAGATAAAGTGTATATAATGTACATAAGTATTGAAATCACTTTTTTCATACTCCACAAAGCAGATCACAAAGTCGCCTATTACTTTCCTCATCCTGACAAAACTACCGGATCTGAGCACAAAAAAATTAATAATCCCGAGATGACTTCGCCATTGCTACAACATAAAGTGGTTTATAGAAGCGACCTTCATCCGACGTTTTCCCTATTGTATTTACTGCTGAGTGAAATGTGTTGGAGACCGGGTTGGTCCAGTATTATGGCAGCATGTTCGAAATGCTGTTATGTGATAAGGCAAAGTTTTGTTCGATGGCTGTGATGCCTAGGTTGTCCTTGGGTAGAGATACGTCCTGATATACTGTCAGGACCTAATAAATACAACGCATTTCTTTGGGATCATACAATAATACCACTCGCCAGTCGCGTACTGTCTTCTTGTACAAGCTATTCTTCTGTGCTCTCGTTGCTTCAGTGGCCATACTAATCTACGGCACGACATTCTATTTCCTGCAATACCCGCGATCTGATTGAGAGCATGAGCGAGCGACGCCGCGCATCAACTTACAATCTACAACATACCTACGTGCTGTCTTCTTGTGCGACCTATCCTTCTGTGCTCTCGGTGATTCAGTGGCTATGCGGTGAAAAACGTGCAATACTCGTGATCCGATTGACAGCCACCTAAGTGAGCGACGCCGCGCGTCAACTTACAACCTTCGACATACCTACTTACTGTCTTATTTTTTAGGCTATCCTTCTGTGTTCTTGTGTCTTCAGCGGCCATACTAATCTACGGTCTGACCTTCCATTTCCTACAATGAGCCCGCCGAGTGGAAAGCGGTGAAAAAGTGCAATACCCGCGATCCGATTGAGAGCATGAGCGAGCGACGCCGCGCATCAACTTACAATCTACAACATACCTACATGCTCTCTTCTTGTGCAAACTATCCTTCTGTGCTCTCGGTGATTTAACGGCCATACTAATCTACGGACCGACCTTCCATTTCCTACAATGAGCCCGCCGAGTGGAAAGCGGTGAAAAACGTGCAATACCCGCGATCCGATTGAGAGCCAGCAGAGCGAGCGACGCCGCGCGATGAGCTCTGTATATATATATTATATATAATACCAGTACGTATTGTTATTGAAATCGCGGATGTGGGGAAGAAATGGAAAGGAATTATTTTCGCGCTTTGTTAGATTTCGGAGGAATTAGATACGTTTTTGGACTACCGAGTAAGTTATAATACAGATAGAGACTGTACCTACGTAAACATATACAGAAAGAGATCCCCGAGGTAGTATCACCAATTTTATTTACAAATAAATATAATTTTATTCCTTAATCAGGAAAACAGTGACAATCTATTAAATAACAAGTTCGAAATAATAACATTGCTTTGTTTGACAGTTATATTTAGTTTTACAATGGCTATCGCAATGTTTTTCATTTTCATTCACAAAACACGAAATTACAAAAATTTGAAGTCCAGGTCATTATTAGTAGCTAGCTTTGCGTATCCAAACCAGTTGCTTTCTCAGTTAGCAGTGACAAAAATATTCGGAGAATTTGTCAACAGAAAAAAGACCTTTCGGAGACATGGACCTGGACTCCGAAATTAAGGATTCACAAAAAGGTAAATTACAAAAATAAAAGTAACCCCCGCATTTTTCTCTATTTTAATTTCAAACTACCCTGTACATCACTTACCCCAATGGCTCAGATTTTAAATCGGATAGCCATGTAATAGACAGCGTACGTCCGGTGTAGCGGGTCGCTTCCGGGAAGGCACGTGGCCGGTTTAAAGTACTAGTTTATACGGACTTTGGAAATAATTTCAATATTTTAAAGTTGCGAGTGGGCGGCTTAAAGATGCAACAATTATATATCCGGACTTTTATATAAATAAAATCAGCAGAGCAATTTTTCAGTACAAGATATAGTGCAAAATATAAAAAGTTGACCTGAGATTATAACTGACGTTGAAGAAATGTTGGATACTTATACTTACATATTCCAAGTAGTACATAGGTACGTATATAAAAAGAATTTCAGTCTGAGGAATTTTTCACAGAAAGCTATATATGATTTTCATGTTTAGGTAAAAATACCTAACTTGTCGTAACAAAATTTGTTGGATTATAGTATATCTATTTCATCATGTGCCAAGTTTTTTTGGCGAGAGAATTACTCGGAAGTCTCTATTTCATCATCATCAGGACTTTTTTAGTCTCCGGAGTACGACCCTCTCTATACTACCTATCAGAGCCATATTTCAGCCCGAGCAGTCAGAGGATTTGGCCTACACTCTTCACGCTGGAGAGATGTCTTTGATATTTATAAGCTTTTTTTAGCGTGTGTTTCCTAAGTCCTTCAATTACATCCACGGGAAGACTTGGAGGGGTCCTATTCTACTCTGCCTGGAAACACACGGCCAAAAAATAAATGAAATACTGATACTGCATGACAATCATTGCTCCAGAATGCATTTAAAACTACTGTTATATTTCTGAGTAGATCGTAATAAAACTTGGGGCCTTCCCTGGGCCAGCAATAAAATTTAAAGTAAAATATTATGCCGACCCTCGCCATTGTCATTCAAATGTACAGGGGGCGACACTTCGCGGAAATTTAAATAATAATCACGCTGTATGTCATCGTTGTAAGTCTGTGTGGTTTACTGATGTAAAGTTGTTTTTTTTTATGATGATGTTTTTTATTTTCTTTTTCAACAAGGAAAGTAACATAAGTTTCGACGTGCCATGAAAGTTATTAAGAATGGGAGTTTATTAACAAGGGTGCCCCAATTTGAGAAATCACTTAGTCCAAAAAGTCACTTTTGAAATATGGCTGTTCTAATGTTTCAAATGTGTGCCGAAATAATATGCGTATAGATAAAAATATGAAAAAAATACAAGCGATAGTAATAATCAAATAGCTTTATTTGGTAAATGAATCATATTATATTTTTTTATACTTTCGAAGTAACAAAGAAACAAAAACGTTGGACTTATTGCAAAACATAGGACTTAGTGTTATTTGAGTCATAATCTATGGACTTAGGGTTATTTTCAAAGGATGTAGTACATCAATCAACCAAATTATGAGTATCACTCAATTTCATCTGCAGAATCCATTCTTCATCTGTGACCTCCCGATCATCTCCAATCAGATCCTCATAAAAATCTCGTTCCGTTTCTGGCACATGTTCCAATAAATAACCGCTTTAAATCTCTAACTTTGGCGGCCCTTATAAGTAAAGGTGCATTGTAGCAATCATCAAGGGCTTCGTTAATTAATCGGCTAAAGCCCACTTTATATAAAGTAAACTGTTTAAAGTCATGGCCTTCCTCTTCATAATATCAGTGTAGATAAGTATAAATAACTTTTAACATGATCCTTACAAAGTTATAAACTTAAAACGTATCTAAAATTGAAGATCTTACCTCTTAAGTTTGTCATCTTGATCCATTTTAAGCACTTATCGCATTCTTTTACTATATAGTCCTTATAATTAATAACTTTCTAAAAAGTCTAAAAATTTTTTTTCAAATTCAAATAGTAATCTGTGTTGCCAATGGACTTAAAGAAAAAATCAAAGGACTTAGGGATTTTTTAATAAAATTTTCTTTGACTTAGTGATTTTATGGACTTAGTGGTTTTATGAACTGAAGAATGAAGAATTTAATTTTTTTAATATTTGAAAAATAGCACTTAGGGAGTTCTCAGAAAAAAATCAAATACAGCAATCGAAAGAGAATGAAAAATGTGACAACCCAGTGTTGCTAACTCAAAACCACCAAAATTGGACTTAGTGATTTCTTAAATTGGACCATCCTGATCTAATAAATTTGCGAACTGAAAAGATCCACACATCCAAGTTTAAAAACTGTCTGATCCTTCGGAGTAAAATAACTTGGAGATTTTTGGCGCACAGATTTTTTATTGACTGTGATACCTATACTTTCGTGGATAAGAATAAAGTTCATTTTTTTTTCTTCGAAAAACAATGTCATCTTGTACACTACGGCGGAAGTTACGGATACTTCCTATTTTTGAAAGTAAGATAATAATTAAAATTTAAATACCCTTACTTAATTATTTGATAAATGCTTTTTCTTTAAAAAATGTAGGTATTTTTTATTTATTTAGCTGATTGCAATAGATACACGTAGAATAGTTAATTTAAAACATAAATTAACTTCAAAAAATTTACACAGATCTACAAAACACTATCATTAGCACTGCTCTAACACAGTCCCCAAACATTTAAACATAAAATATTTATCACACTTTAAAAGCTCCATCATAAAACTTAATGAACAAAATATCCCCTTTCCAACATGTCAAGTATAATAGCGCAATACAAAATATGTATTTTATATCGCTATGAATGATATGACATTTTGAAGGCGTTACGAATTAATATTACAAATATAATAAAAATATTCTCCAAACACAACATACATCTAAATAAAAGGTAGTAAGGGTGAATTTCGAGTGATTTTAGGTTACAAAATGTGTTTAAGATGGACGTGTATTATATCTTATTGTGTTTTTAACACTTCACCCCCGTTGCAACGTGTGGGGTAAGGGTAGTTGGCACCCTCGCTGATTAGCGTTCTTAATCTATGAGGGATGTTGGGATGGCTGTAACCACAAGCGCGACAACGCAATCTGTAACTAATATTTATGTTAATAAATACGTAAAAATTGGTTTTCTAAGTATTACCTAGCTGTGTGGTTCCCGGCAGATTAGAATAGGACCACTCCAAGTCTTTCTGTGGATGTTGTAAAACGCGGCTTAGGAAACACAAGCTAAACAAAGCTTACAAACATGTAAAAGACCTCTCCAACCCTGACGGGTTACGGACTGGCCAGACGGCCAGCGTGGAGAGTGTAAGCCAAATCCTCTGACTACTATGGCTAATATATTGCTGTGGTAGTACAGAGAGGGTTGTGCTCCTGCAGTGGAGACTAAAAAAGACCTGATGGATGGAAGGAAGGAGGTTTTTAATGTATTTTAATAGCAAATGATAGGAAGTTTTCTTATGAATAACGTAATATTTACAATGTCTATAAGTTAATATTTACGTTTGTAATAAAATAATAATAAAAATCTTTGTATACCAATTTAATCGACATATCAGAGGTTTTTACGATATTTATTTATATAGGAATTATTTATTATATAGACATAACATTAAATTATTTAAAAAAAAACTAATTTTTTTTCCTCATTTCCTTTAAATCTCTTCCCCTCCGTCTCGCATAACACCATCCAGTTATTCAATAATATTTCGTATGTTTATTTAACATCTTAAACTGTCGCCTAATGAACTGCCGTAAGCCTGTTTGCCGACAAGTTCATCTTGTTATGTTACGAGTATTGTATTGTATTGTATTTTTGTTAAACTATTGATAAATAGACATGGGATGGTCAATGTTGAACAAATGTTAAGAAAGGACAACTGTAGCGAAAAAAAAATAGTAGTTTTGACGAATAAAAAATATACAAGAATTACAATACGATTTTGTCTCTTATGAATAATTATAAACGAGATGATGATTTTACTCTTATTTTGGTGAAGTAAATTCGTTTGCTAAAGCAAATTGTAATGTACTTTCCCGAATTTACAGACTTAAATTTTCATTTACGTACAATACCTATGCCGTACGACAACAATATAGCTCCAAAATAAATTATGTCACAAGAGTAGGTTTTTTTACACTAGGACCCGAAGACTACCTAAGAAAAGAATTTAATCAGGAAGGCAGTGTGAGACGAGATGGTAAGTAAGTTATACTTAGAACAGAATTAAGAGATTCCCGCGCAGGCCATAGAAACCGGCCGAGGGAAAGTCACTATTATTCTAAGCCTCATAAATTGTCGCTGCAACAGACCTCCTGCAGCCAGCGACGTATGTGGCGCACTTCCGCCACGGTAACGCCACGACTATACGTTGGGAACACATAGTTATTATGCAACGGTTTAAATTCTCCTATTATTATAATGCAACTCTCATTTGGAACTCTTCTTTCCCAGCCAGTGTTGTCCCATTGTTGAATGCCAATGGCCTCTTCATGACTTTTGCACTTGATTTGGTCTTTCGCAGCTCGTATCCAAGCCTTGTGGCCATGTGGCAGTGGGCGGGGTACATAGCGCGAAGAACCGATGGCCGATGGGGCACAAAGGATCTTGAATGGCGACCACGAATCGTCAAGCGCGCGTTGGACACCCACCGACCAGGTGGTCGGACGACCTGATAAAGGTCGCAGGAAGGCGCTGGATGCAGGCCGCTTCCAACCGGCCGTATTGGAAATCCTTGGGGGAGGCCTATGTCCAGCTGTGGACTTCCTGTGGCTGAGATGATGATGATCGAAGCCTTGCCCAATACATATTTTTGTGATGTCGTCGGCCCAGTATATTGGTGATTTCCTCAGTTTTCTCCGTCTACATCTGGGTTTCCATTCTGCAGTAGCGGCCGTTAGTCCAACTGTTCCTCTGTTCGTTTGAAAGTTTTTCCGGTTGAACCCTAACTCACAATGCAAAATAATGAAATAGTGGTTAATACCTAAAAATACTACAAATCATTTACTAGCAAAGTACAAATTTCAAATTTTTTATTGTTTCTGATTTGGGGTTAAAAGTATAAAATGATCGACGGCGAATAGTTTTACCCATCTAAGCCTCTTGAGAGTCGCCTGGACGAGCATGTCTCCATACAAACGGAAATAAAATTTGACAATATTGGGGTAAAATTAAGCATTCAATCATTAATCTCATTATAATCTACGTACGTTCCTATACAGCTTGGTAAAAATTATCAAAGGTTTGAGAATTATACACCTCCAAGATTTCCATACAAATTTTTAAAGGCTTGGAATTCTAAAACCATTGGTATTTTAACCAAGTTGTATAGGAACATACGTAGATTATAATGAAATTAAATAATTAAATGCTTAATTTTACTGCAAAATTATCAAATATTGCCACAATTCCTTATTTCCGTTTGTATGGAGACATGCGCGTCCAGGTGACTCTAAAGAGGAGACGCAAGATTTTTCTTTCTCGGTTGCCGTTCGAGATACTACAGCGTGTAAATTGAACCTCGACATACGAAAAACTTATCCTATGGGATCAGTGCTGAGAACCCAAAAAACTTTTCCCTCATTTTCATACAAAAGTGTTTAGCCGACGGGCAATTACTATGGGAAAGTTAAAAAAAGATCGAGATCCCAGTATTGGTCCCATTGGAAACATTCTTAATATTTTTGTACATATATTATTATTTCATTGGTTTGAGGTACCCCTCTAAAAGAATGTCAAGGGAGTATTTACAAGCTGTAGGTATTGTCGTTGTCATATCTATTGTGTGTTACTTCTATAGGTTTTTTTTTTGCATTTACAATGCTATTCTATTCTTATTACAATATGAAATAAGTAAGAGACAAAATTTCCTCGCGGGTAGGATTTGAACCTGCATCTTTGTCTTTTTTACGACAAGCTCTAATGCGTAAAAAGGAATGGTATACGGTGGAGTAATTTGACGTCTACTATTGTATGTGGTTAATACGTACTTAGATACTCATTACAACTGACTCCCATTATTCTATTGCCATAAATTGTCGCTGCAGCGCGCGACGTATGTGGCGCACTTCCGCCACGCCACATCCTCGCGGGCTAATGTCGCGAACGCATCCGAACGTAATTTAGACCGGGAGGTAACAGCGGTTTGGAATTAATGGTTTTGTTTGGGGTGCGTCACGGACAGAAGACAGTTCAATCGGTGATATTACCATCGCTTTTATGGGTAAATGAATGACGAACATGGTTTACGAAGCCATGTTATGTATTTATTAACAGGGATGACGAAAATTCTTGTGATGAAAAATCGGGACGCCGTAGTAAATATTTTTTTCAAGAACGCGTAAGATGAACTTATTCTTCTTAACTTCTGTATGCAATTAGAAATCTGAGTTAGAAACAAATTAATTATATTATTATTGTATAGAAATTGAACTGATCAACAATACACTATAACAACAACACGATACAATGTCTCATCATTTAGCCGCAAGAAGTCTACAGGTCATAGGCGTCTTCCAAAGATTTCCAAAATTACTGGTTGGAAGCGACCTACATCCAGCGATTCTTTGGTCTGAGCTAATCTTCTGAGTTATGTTCTACGGATCTCCTCATTTCTTATTCGATCTCGTAGAGAAACACTGAGCAAGGCCCTCTTTATAGCTCTTTGTGCAACCGTGAGTTTTCTAATGAGGCTCATAGTCAGTGTCGTTTCAAACCCGTATGACATAATTTTCACTTTCACACACACTTTTTGAAAAGAAGACACTGCGGAGCTACCCGAACGCTGCCCAGCCGAGTTGGATTCGTCAAAAGATCTTAACCTTGAAGATATAACTTTGTAACTGTATCAATAGATTCGGGTAGATATGTTGCTACAGTTTCAAGAGTAGAATTCCGGTCATAAACCGATAATGGATATTCGACATGATCTTCATTTTATCCATTTTCATTTCCAGTTTATACATTGTATTTTTAGTTCTGAGCCTGGTAAAAACTGTTATATATTTAAGGGTTATATGTATTAACCTTAAATTTCTTTATAAAATCTGCCAAAGATTAAATAGATTCAACAAAAGTAGAATATTAAATCTGTTTATCTACTTTTACTTACTAATTACGTTTATTGTGTACTATTCAATAACTTATTAACCTATGTCAGCAGTCAAGTAGTAACGATTATCGATACAAGCCGAGTGGGGTACAACAAACAATGCAATTTACGCCATGATCGATCATCCACTCGAGAACTCATAACATTCGATTCAGCTGTGGTCAAAATTCCGCCATTCAAGTCGTTAATACCGTGAATTTGATACGCACCGCACGCGTAGACCCCAGCACAAGTGCAACAATGACGTCATTATAAAATACAAATTTTAATCTAGCATTTCACTAACTCTTATATTGAACGTAACAAGGTTGAAGATCATACAGATTTTAAGCTTAGTAGTAGGTATGCCGTGTATGAATTTGAAAGTAATAATCGGGAAATCCCTGTCTTTTTGACGCAGTGTTGCGCGATTCGCTCGTTTGTTGATTTTGATGTGTTGCCGTTTCCATTTTTCAATGCGTTACGTTATATTAATTTTATATAAAGATTTAAAATAGGGATTTTGTTAAAATATGAAATAAAAATATTTTAAGCATTTAATTATACCTATTTAACTTATAATAAATACCTACAACACAAGATCACAAGACCGACAAAGTAAAAATGTAAATTTTCATTTTTACTCTTTTAAAGGTTTGAAACCCAAGGTCACCAAGGAGTATCAAATCCACTATAAAATAACAATATTCAATATCTATGCCTATGCCTTTACTTAATATTCTCTTTATAAATAAAAAAATAAAGATATAAATTATACCTGGGAATGTTCCGAGCACGTGCTCGGAAGTGATATTCCACAAATAATATGAACCCAGACAAAATTTTACTCCTTTTTATAGGCAGTCCAGAAAGTATTACACATACTATGAGGGTTAGATGACTATTTGTCATCAAGTATATAATAGTAAAATTGAGAATCTGAATCCATCCAGGTCCAAACCAGTTATGGATGAACCTGTATTTCTATTCCTATTGACTTGTACAAAAAAGATTCCTCATTTCACAAAAAGAAAATCGCATTTACTTGAAAACTGAGATTACATAAGTAGGTATGTTAGGGTGAATAGGGTACAGCTACATATAAAGAAACAGTGAAAACCCACATTACCATTGTGAATTTAAATCTCGTTGGGGTGTTAGGACGGCGCGGTGATTTGTGGGTGTTTACCGCGGCTGTTAAGTTGCATTTTGGTCGACCACTCGTGCGGAAGTCGTTGCCACGCCGATTCTGTTTTTAATTTTACAAAATGGCGGATATAACGTATTATTTGAAAAATTTAAATTTCGAAATTCCGAATCTGTCTTGGCTTTATATCCAATAGCTAGATTAATATTTCGACATACGTTGTGGTGTTTACCGTGGCTGTTAAGTTGCAATTTGGTCGGTCACTCGTGCGGAAGCCGTTGCCACGCCGATTCTGTTTTTAATTTTACAAAATGGTGGATTTTTTTATGACATAGGAAGGGAGGAGGGACTACTTCTTATTTCTATACTACTAAGTCAATTTTCTTTGAGAGTGTGGTATTTCCCCGAGACAAACCGACCCATTCATGCTACTAGCAAAAGTGAACTCACTAATAGCGTTGGTTTACCACAACTAAAATTTAAATTATTGTGTTATAATGTGTGATTTGAAAACGAAATTTCGAATTCCAAATCTGGCTTCATCATCATCATCCGAGCGTGATGTCACGGTTGCTTTTTGAGCCGCTAGACTTCAGAGCCCGGAGTACGCTTTCAATCATGATCCTAGATTAGACGGATCTAGTTATTACGAATTACTATAATTCCGAATCCGACTAGACTCTCGCTTATTCAATAGTTAACTATATAGATTATATTATAAGCATCCGCTCCTATTTTTAATTTTACAAAATGGCGGATGTAATGATTGTGATTTGTGAATTGAAATTTCAAATTCCAGATTTGGCTTAATTCTCCTTTATCCAATAGTAAACCAGATTAAGATTCTGACATTAGTTTAAGGAGCATATGTTGTGAATGTTTACAGCCGTTGTATTTTGGTCGGCCGCTTGTGCGGAAGCCATTAGAGTCCTTATTATCCTTCCGAATGACACAGGCCATATTTTTTAAATAGGCAGGTGCATTTTTATTAAAAAAATGCATTTTTGGCATGTGAAATAGTGTTAGAGTTTTCAACTTCTTTAGGTATAAAAATAATAGGAAGGTACCGCAAATTTATTGCGAGTGCATAACAATAATAAAGCAAATTAAATATGGATTAAAATTGTAAAGTTATTATTGAGGGTGCATTTGCGGCTACCCTTATTTAATTGCCCATACAGTCGAGTGCGTTTGGCCTAAGGTTATCATTTTTGTTGCATATTGTAGTCCTCACAATACTTTGATTTGCAATCGTTAGAGAAGCATGGGTGGGTTTATTGTGAGGAATCATATCTCTGGATAAAACTATTTGGTGAATGAAAATAAATATATGTACCTACAATAAGGGGCAAGTTTTAACTGCTAAAGTATGTACATTGTACAAATTGAAATATAATGTAATTCATCTTTAGCTATTAGACTATGCTTAGTGAATTTATGATATTAAATCTCATCATAAATTATATTGTTGAGGAGCCCGATGGTCCAGTGGGTGTGAGCTCTATGAGCGCTTACGTATGTTAAGGAACCCCTGGTGCAGTCCCTACTTGGATGGGTGACCGCAAGTGGTATAAAAATATCTCGAGCTCCTCCGTGCTTCGGAAGGCACGATAAGCCGTTGGTCCCGGCTGTCATCATTGATGGCAGTCGTTAAGCTATGTCAGATGCCTTAAGGCAGCTTGAAAAATCTGACACCGGTGTTGGCCACTTACACATACGAAAAACAAACATAAATTATATTTATTTTAAATTGCACAACAGTGGTGTACTAAAGGTTGACATCAATATGATACAAGTTTCTTACCATTAATCTAATTATGGCATGCAAAATATCAATAAAAACAGGTAGTTATAAATCACAAAATAGAATTTAACCAATTTATTACATAGGTATATACAATTTATATATTTGGTCCATAATAATTGAAGTAAATACTGGGAAAGGAATGTCAATGATTGAATTAATGAAAGTCGTATTAAACACATGTATTACGTCAATATTTTACTTAGGTTTATAAATGCGTAATTGTCAAAAACCGTAATAAATAAATTAATAAAAAAAACATTCAGGTTATAAAAAACATTTATCAATTAGCCACATTTATTAATTCAAGTTCACATTAATCAAGTTGCCACAGTGACAATTCAGTTATGAGTTATGAGATGACACCAGAGAAAATAATTAACGCTAACATGAGATTAGATTCACAAATACCTGTCACTGATTCAAATAAGTTATGAAAATTAATTTATCCATCTGACAAATGTAAAGAAGAATCGCAAACGAATCACCTGCAAATGACAGGGACTTTGAAATCTTCCAAATCAGCTTATCCCAATCAGACAAACATTACCATAATAATTACAGCACTTACAAAATCCAATCAAATCAAAAAGTGGCTGGAACTCGGAGCGAGGCCAAAAAAGCCTTTGTCCAAATATCACGAGCTAACGTCAAGAGTGAACCCTTCCTGACGCCCTCATTGGGTATTCACGTCGGGTGGTTGTGATGAATACGCATTGTATAAGAAAAACGTTACGGTTGCGTACAAGTTTTACAGAAAATCTAAAATTATATAAATGCTTATTTTATTCATACAGCTGTTAAGAGCGTATACTAGCAGTATTTTTTCAATATGGTTTCCATACAAATGTATTTCTCTATTTTCTCGCTGAAAACTGATTCCAGAGCCACAATTCTTTTTTTATAAAATCTAGTACTAAAATAGAAATGCCCATATTTTTTATTTTTTCCAAAAAAAAACCGTTTTTGTACAATATTTTTTCTTTTATACAGGTTTTTAGAAAAAAATAAAACATAGGGACATACCTATTTTAGTAATAGATTGTATGTAAAAAGAATTGTGTCTCTAGAAGCAGTTTTCAGCGAGAGAATAGAGAAATACATTTGTATGGAAAACGCACTGCTAGTATACCCTCTTAAGGCAGAGCACTTAATACATGGCGGAATTTTGATCATTCTGGACCCTTAAAGGGGTGATTTGAAATAACAACTTTTCCTATGGGACCAATGATGGAAACTCAATTATACTGACGGACCAAATCCCTCCTTTTAAGATCTAGAACGATAAAAAAGTGCAATGTATGTATATTAAGCAATACAAGACAATCATTGCTTAAGATCTTCTTAAAGACTGAAGTTGGATCAGTCAGTTGAAAATGTTTCATAAAAAACGAGCTTAAATCATGGTGAATTTGGACCCTGGTATCCTCCAATAGATCTTAGTGACTATAGCTTGATCCGTGTCTACTATTTTTTTAACAAGGTATTTAAGTCCCACTTCTGCGCTAAAGCCTCCCTTTCTTCTTCTTCTCGAGTCGCCTCCCGTTTCTGTTTCCATTTGAAATACTAAACTTAAGCTACCTAAAAAATACATCCCAGTTTCGGCAGTAAATTGATTTTGAACTGCAAGTTTCATAGTTAGATCAGCCAAAAATTCTAGGACGTCCTTTTTAATGAGCCAACTACTTAGTTCTCTAAATTAGACTTTGACGCTTTTAGTATACTTTTCCGCACCATTATATGTATTAGGTCTGATTTGATAACAGATCGGCAGACATCGGGACAAGTGAAAATAAATAAAACTTGAAAAAAATATTACAAAGAAAATTGACAAAAACGCTGCGTTTTTACAGGCTAATGCGTGTACAAGTCGGATTTGCATAGCGCGCCTCAAGAAACCGACGGAGACTTTAAATCTAGTAAATTTACTAAATCTAGGCTGGTACTGATTCAACGTTGGTCCCAGACGACTTTTCCTGTCATAGATTAAAATAAAGTTGAATGATAGATCAAGTGTGTAGGTATTTAACTCACAAAATATTATTTAATACTTAAATATACCTTACTTAATCTATTCAAGTGGATATTTCCATAGATAGTTCTATGAATTTTGAAAATTACAAAACAAGTTTAGTGTTACTTCCACAAAATCACAACCAAAATCAAACGACTTTGTAGTAAAAATTTATAAAAGGTTTTTAGAGCACACAATCATAGATTCGCTTCATAAATTATATTTTAAGTATTTACTATGCATTAGGGTAACAATCTTGTTAATAAAAATAATTTATACAAAACATCCAATGGATCCAAAGGACGTACGTTTGTTCGGGATCTAATGCCAGGAGTTTACTAAACATATATGTTTTAAACTGGATTTAAATTGCCTATATTGCTACTTATTTCCTACATGTATAAATTTATCTTTCTACTTATTTTGCTATATAAAGCGAAAAATATTCGAATTTCAAAAATACTTGTAACTATAAAACGATACGAGTACTAAACTAATTAGAAAAATAAAGTTACAAAAGTGTTTTGCAAATTCATAAACGTACATAACAACAATACGTAGAAAACAATACATGCATACAATTCATCAGAAAAATCTCTAAAGGCTTGCATATTCTAGCTAACTCGGACGAACCGATAAATCTATCAGGAGGTGAAATATATCACTAGAACAAACCTCTATCTCATATGTCTATGTAAGCGAAATTTCTGCGTGCATACGCCTTTTAACTCCTTACTAAAGTAATAAAATGTTTTGAAACTGCTAATATCCAGAAAAGTAAATAATTGATTTACGTACTTGCATACAGTATGGTCAGGGGTCAGGAGTGTCATCCTTAACTGCCTGTATGGTGGTTACGGGCGTGGCAGGTATAACGCGCGCCTGTTGTACTTATTCTTTGCTCATTCCTAATCCATCCAAGCAATAAGCTTCCCTACTACCCTTATCCATTCCCCCAGTCCACCAACCTCCTATCCTTCCCTTTCTCCAAAAAATATTTCGATGGGCAGCAGCGTCGGAACCAACTCGCCTGCCAAGCATGGTTAGTACGGCATTATTCCTCCCATATTGGGAGGTGATGATGCAGCATGCATCACATCATCATCAGCTCCTTTCCGGTCTCCACTGCAGGAGCACGACCCTCTCTGTACTACTCTCTAGTAGTACATATAATTAGACGAGCAGTCAAAGGATTTGTCCTACACTCTCCACGTTGGCCAGACGGGTTGGAGAGGTCTCAGAGGATGTTTGTAAGTTTTGTTTACGAGATGACTTGGATTGGTCATATTTTACTTTGCCGGAAACCAAACGGCAAGAATGCTGCTTTATCATGATAATTTTGCAGACTCAGATGTCTATGCTAATAAATCTACCTATTAGTAGCTGAAACATGTCTCGAGCACAAACCACTTCTGTTTTTCTACTCTGTGTAAGCCTTTGCCATTTACCTGAATATTTGTTCTGTCGGGCACGCAAATTGATTCGCGATTCGATTTGTATTTGACGAAATGCGACGTTTCAGACGGGAAGCAAAATAAGTTTGTTTTGTCATCGAAAACTTAGAGGAGACTGTTTTGTCTATTTCGTAAACGGAATACAATTTCAGAACAGCGTTTTGCATACTCGTAGATAGCTAAGATGGTCTAGCCAATATTGTACTAGTATATAAAGTAGTAATTTCATGACGATCGGTGCAGTAGATAGAGCGTGAAATCGTAACAAACAAACTCACTTTCGCATTTATAATATTAGTAAGGATTAGGATTTTTTGCATTCATATTCCTATTAAATTAAAAAATAAAATGTGGAAAAAAATGCCACGCGAGTAAAATTTTAACTTGCGTCTTAGTCATTAAATGACTAAGTCATTTAAGGACTAAGACTATGCAAAGTCTATGTAAGTCATTTAATGACTTAGTCCTTAAATGACTAAGTCATTTAAGGACTAAGTCATTAAATGACTAAGTCATTTAAGGACTAAGACATTCGAATTCTGTCCGCGTTGAATTTTTCCCCATATCTTATTTAATAAGTATAGTCTGGCTAAGGTAGCTTTTTATAAGTAAATACTTATACTAGCTGTTACCCGCGTCTTCGCCCGCGTGATATATAGCCTATGTCCTTTTCAGTACCCTAACCTATGTGAAAGCAAAATTTCATGATGATCGGTGCAGTAGATAGAGCGTGAAAGCGTAACAAACAAACAAACTCACTTTCGCATTTATAATATTAGTTGGGATTGGGATTTAACGTAATAGTATATTTCTGCACCCACCTACTTTGAAGGCGAGAACTGAAAATTTATGTAGACGCAGAGCAAAAAAAAACTCTGAATTGCAGCCTTTTGCATTTCTGCAGCACACAAATAACATAATAATATTTGATAGGTAAAATATATAGACTTATATTATTATCTGTTTATGTTAATATCATCATCATCATCATCATCATCATCATCATCAGGTCTTTCTAGTCTCCACTGCAGTGGAGACTAACAAAGACCTGCTGATGATGATGATGTAAGCATCGGATGATATTGCAATATAAAATTGCTAAAGAGTTTTACAATTGATTTGCAGTACTACCAACTTATAAAAACGCATGTCCACTTAAATATTTCTTCTAAAAGTCTTGGTGTTTTTAAATTGACTAGCACTAAGTAAGTAATTGTCAATCTTTTTCACAAAATTAGATGTATATTTTTACTTCTGTGATTCTTTACACTACTGATCCACATTTTCAAAACGGAAGCGTTTCTCTGCTCGTTCTCTAAATCTGTAACATAACAAAGTCAAAGATTTTTATTCAAAATTGGATAATTGTATCTCTTTTTGAACGTCGTATTTTTTACTTTCTTATTATTTTTAATTTTTAATATACAAAATCGAAAAACTACTAGCGTTTCGTAATGACCACTGGTGAGAAGAATACGCCGAAAGAAACTCAATCCAGACTTGGTCTCTACGTGCCTGAAGGGCTTTAATTACAATATTTTCCTTACAAAATCAGACAAATAAAAAATAAATTGGTACCTATATTTGCATAAATTGTATCAACATCAAAAACACGTCGCAACACTTTACATTCACAAAACAGAATATGAAACAAAACGCATACAGCAAATTAAAATTGAAAAAGCAACACACATGACGAATTTCTTTGTTATTTAAAAACGACAACCTTTGTGACATGACATTATGAGAGATACTCCTCCTTTCCTGAAACTTTCCATAGGAATTTAACCTTTATTGTAAGGTTTTAAAGATGAAATTTGTATAACTATAAGTAGCGAGCGAAATCACGTTTCCTGAAATGTATGGAAATACATTAATTAATTTCATAAAGGATGTAGATTCTTTATCAAGTATCAACTATGTAGAGTCAAGTGAATATAACTTAAAATTAATTAAGGGACTTATTGAAAGTAGTTTTGAAGAGGGTTGTGAAATGCCAGATGTTGAAATTTTTCCTGAGATCATGTTAAAACACTTTCAAGGAAACTCTAGGAGTTGCCTGAATTTGAGCTATATGCTCAATTCATTTGAAATGAAGAACTCCAATTGTTTTTTGTATTTTTTAGCCTTTGTATGTGCACATGTCATTATACATTTAAGTGGGTGTTTATCTTTTTTAATCAAATTTTTCTAATGAGATAAGAAAAAGGTAGCCTCATCTCAGTTTTTGTCACAAAATAAACTTATTTTACTTCTTGTATTAATAACCGTACCTAGCTGGTTGACATATGCATGAATATATGAATCCTATATTAACATAGTCATCAAAGTCATCCCGTGGATGTCGTAAAAGGCGACTAAGGAAACACAAGCTAAACAAAGCTTACTAACATCAAAGAGACCTCTCCAACCCGTCTGGCCAGCGTGGAGAGTGTAGGCCAAATCCTCTGACTACTCAGTCTAGTATATGGCTCTGGTAGTACAGAGAGGGTCGTGCTCTTGCAGTGGAGACTAGAAAGACCTGATGATGATGATGATGATGATGATGATATTAACATAAACAGATAATAATATAAGTCTATATATTTTACCTATCAAATATTATTATGTTATTTGTGTGCTGCAGAAATGCAAAAGGCTGCAATTCAGAGTTTTTTTTTGCTCTGCGTCTACATAAATTTTCAGTTCTCGCCTTCAAAGTAGGTGGGTGCAGAAATATACTATTACGTTAAATCCCAATCCCAACTAATATTATAAATGCGAAAGTGAGTTTGTTTGTTTGTTACGCTTTCACGCTCTATCTACTGCACCGATCATCATGAAATTTTGCTTTCACATAGGTTAGGGTACTGAAAAGGACATAGGCTATATATCACGCGGGCGAAGACGCGGGTAACAGCTAGTATAAGTATTTACTTATAAAAAGCTACCTTAGCCAGACTATTCTATTATAAGGAAAAATTCAACGCGGACAGAATTCGAATGTCTTAGTCCTTAAATGACTTAGTCATTTAATGACTAAGACATTCGAATTCTGTCCGCGTTGAATTTTTCCCCATATCTTATTTAATAAGTATAGTCTGGCTAAGGTAGCTTTTTATAAGTAAATACTTATACTAGCTGTTACCCGCGTCTTCGCCCGCGTGATATATAGCCTATGTCCTTTTCAGTACCCTAACCTATGTGAAAGCAAAATTTCATGATGATCGGTGCAGTAGATAGAGCGTGAAAGCGTAACAAACAAACAAACTCACTTTCGCATTTATAATATTTGTTGGGATTGGGATTTAACGTAATAGTATATTTCTGCACCCACCTACTTTGAAGGCGAGAACTGAAAATTTATGTAGACGCAGAGCAAAAAAAAACTCTGAATTGCAGCCTTTTGCATTTCTGCAGCACACAAATAACATAATAATATTTGATAGGTAAAATATATAGACTGTTGGCAACACTGTATAGCAAACGTCAACATTTGAACGAATGAACGGTTGCAGCCGGGTGATGTGATGACGTCACGTACCTATTACATAAAACGGATGGTTAACGGTCGTCGGGTCTCATTTTCGCTCGGTCACTTCGCATTGACGGTTACTCGTAATTGTTTTCTCTGATTATAGAATAGTTTTGTGAGATTGGTAATTAATTTTATTGGATAAAAAGTAGAATATTTTTACAGTGATTATTGGATTGTGTTATAAAGTAAAATTATGCTGAGTTCAATTATTTGGTTTCTCATTTAGATATAAATGTAATTAACAAAGAAAATACAAGTGTTTGCTGATATATGTGTTTAAATTAATAGTAGTTTCCCCTTAACCAGACATGTTAGGCAGTTAAGGGCAACTGAGTCAGTAACTAATATGATTTTTTTTAACATCAGAAGTTGCGGATCCATAACCACAATGGGCCGACGCAAAAGGAGACGCGGCCGTTCGAGTTCATCCTCGTCAAGTTCCGATACCTCCAGCACCGGAAGCAGTCCTGCCACTCCACCACGAAGGAGAAGGAAGGTAGCCCGAAAAGCTGATCCTGTGAGTACAGTTACGCTTAATAGCTTGATCCCGGAGTTTGATCCAATCAAAGATAATGTTAACGCGTGGATAAATATCATTGAGTGTTACTCGAAGACTTTTTCGTGGTCGGACGATGTTATTCGTTTCCAAGCATTAAATAAGTTAAAAGGTTCTGCTAAAACCTGGTATGACGCTTTATTACGAACTAATGACCTGTGGCCAAAGTGGAAATGGTCAGACTGGGTGTCACGTATATCTATAACTTTTAAAATAAAACGTAATATGTTCGATTTACTCAAAGATGTTGTGGATAAAAAACCGGTCGATGGACAGTCACTATATGAGTTTTATTTTGAGCAAAAGGGAAAAATAGATCGTTTAGGCCTGAATTTCTCGGAAAATGATATAATCTCAATAGTTTTAGGAAATATTAGTGATAATACTATAAGTGTTGCAATTGAGGCAAGTAGATTTGAATCGTGTGACAGTTTTGCTAGTTTTTTACATGGAAAAACGTACAAAAGTAAAACTCAAAAGAGCAGTTCCGTCGTACGAGAATCTAAGATTGCTCCCAATAGTATACCATCCGATAATAATTCTGATTTAAATACTAATCCAGTGATTTTAAGTAACACAAATGCCACATCTGGGGACGCTAATTCAAATAAAAATCAGTTCCGTAGTAGAGTATTACGTTGTAATGGATGTGGTGGTAATCATAGAAGGTATCAGTGCGATGTGCTTAAGTGTGACTTTTGTAATAAAAGAGGTCATACTGAGTCAAACTGTTTTAAGAAAGAACACATCGCGCTGAAAACTGAGAAACAAGAGACTAAGAGCATAGTTACAAATGGAGCCAGAAATAAATTTACGAAATTGGTAAGGATTAATGAAATATCCTACCCGTCGTTTATTGATACCGGTAGTAGTTGTTCTTTGGTATCTAAAGATTTTGTGGATAAAAATTCGATTTCTCAAATACTGATGAAGACCCCAATAGTTTTACAAGGGTTTTTGAAGGGTAGTTTTACAACAGTATCGAGTAAAATAACCGTTAATTTAAAAATTGATTCTGTGCATTTAGATAACGTAGACTTTTACATTTTGAATGATTTGGCAGACTGTGACATCCTTATCGGTCGTAATGTGACAGAAAATCCTAACCTTATGTATTCGCGAGTGGGAGATTCCCTCACATTTGATTATGCCAATAAATTTGTGAACTTTTGTAATAACGTTGAGGAAATGAATTTTAACGCTCAGTCCAATCATAATGAACTTGTCTTTCTTTTTCATAAATATAAATCCTGTTTTGCCCATAAACTGAGTGAGTTAGGTAAAGTGGACAGTCATGAAATGGTGATAGAATTATCGGAGTCACGCCCTATTCAATATAGACCATATGGAACATCTGTTAGGGATAGGGAAATAATCCGTGACATTATTAAAGAACTTCTGGATAATCAGATCATTCGTGAGAGTCGTTCGGCTTATGCTAGCCCTGTATTGTTAGTGAGCAAGAAAAATGGAGAAAAAAGACTGTGTGTTGATTATAGATCACTAAATAAAATCACAATTAAGGATAAATACCCAATGCCTAGAATAGAGGACCTTATTGATAGGCTGCAAGGTTGCTATTATTTTACAAATCTGGACCTAAAAAGTGGCTATTACCAAATTTTAATGAGTAAAGACTCGATTGACAAAACTGGGTTTATCACTGAGGACGGTCATTATGATTTTTTGCGTCTCCCGTTCGGGCTGGCCAATGCCCCATCTTGTTTCCAACAGATGATGCATAAGGTTCTAGGAAACCTCAGATTTAATAATGTAATAATTTATTTAGATGATGTCCTTATTGTTAGCAAAACAAAAGAAGAAAATCTTAAGGTATAAGAGTCAGTATTGAAAATTTTAAAAGAAAACGGGCTTACCTTAAATATGAAAAAGTGTAATTTTCTCATGACTGAAATCGAGTTTTTAGGATACCAAATAAAAGCTGGCACAATAAAACCAAGTGAGAGTAAAGTGGTTGCCGTTAAAAATTTTCCTACACCAAAATCAGTCCATCAACTACGTCAATTTTTGGGTCTCATCAGCTACTTTCGGAAGTTTATCCTTAACTGTGCACTGTTATCTAGCCCCCTTACAAAACTATTAAAAAAAGACAGTAAATGGATATGGCACGATGTACATGAGCAGGCTTTTCAGACTCTCAGGAATACTTTGACATCCGATACCGTGTTAGTAATATATGATCCCACAAAATCATGTATTTTATATACAGATGCAAGTAGGGATGGAATAGCTGGCGTACTCATGCAGGTCACAGAGCAGGGTGAAAAACCAGTTCATTTTTATAGTAGACAAACTAACGAGGACGAAAAGAAATATCATTCGTTCGAACTTGAGCTACTAGCTATTGTGAGTTCGCTTCAAAAATTTAGGATTTATCTGCTAGGTTCACCTTTTAAGATCATAACTGATTGCAATGCAGTTAGGTACGCTTTAACCAAGAAGGACATTATTCCCCGAATAGCACGGTGGGTATTGTACACACAAGATTTTGATTACGACATTGCTCATCGCGAGGGTTCACGTATGGCACATGTCGACGCCCTTAGTAGGAACCCAGTACAAACGGGCGAAAAACCCGAATCTGAAATAATCATGTCAATAACCGAGGCTGATTGGTTGCTGTCAGTACAATTACAGGATCAAGAAATTGTTAGTATAAAAACAGTATTAGAATCGGGAGATAGGGATAATAATAGACACATTTTCGATAATTATGATTTATTAGGTAATAAGGTGTACAGATTGACTAGCACTGGTCGCCGTTGGTTAGTGCCAAAACAATGTGTTTGGCAAATTATAAAGGTAAACCATGACGACGTAGGACATTTTGCTCTGGACAAGACACTGGAACGAATCCAGTCTTACTATTGGTTCCCACGTATGCGACATATTGTAAAAAAGTACATTAAAAATTGCATTAATTGTATATATTTCAAAAACAAGGGTGGACCCAAGGAAGGTTACCTGTACCCTATACCAAAGTACGCAAGGCCTTTCCATACGCTACACATGGACCACTTGGGCCCATTTGTCAAAACTAAAAAGGGCAACAAATACTTATTGGTGACAGTGGATGCGTTTACCAAATTTATTTTTATTGCCGCGGTTAAAACTAATAACTATGAATCAGTAAAATCTGAATTGGAGAACATTTCAAAAGTTTTTGGAAACCCTAAACGGATAATTGCTGATTCTGGTTCATGTTTCACATCAAATCTTTTTAATCAATATTGCACCGATAGAAACATCCGCCTACATATAATAGCAACTGGGATGTCCAGAGCAAACGGACAAGTGGAACGTTTTAATAAAACGATTTTGGACGCTTTAAAGACTTTGGGTGCAAACTTGGCTGATGACAAATGGGATGAGTGTGTTAAAACCCTACAACAAGGATTAAATAGTACTTATCACAAAACCATAAAGGCTGTTCCGAGCGAGGTACTTTTTGGTTATAGGATAAGATTGGATAGCGATAACTTTGCGCCAGACCACGAAAACGAATTAGTCGATGTCACACTCTTACGCAAAACCGTTGACAAAAACATTAAATCAAGTGCTGTTGACCAAAAACGAGACTTTGATAGCACTAGGTGTAAAGCAAAGATTTATGATGTTGGGGATCTTGTACTCATAAAAATACAGAGTCAGAGTAATGATGGCAGAAGCCGCAAATTGCTTCCTGTGTTTAAAGGGCCCTTCCGAGTAGATAAAATACTTGGCAATGATCGATATGAGGTGGTCGATTTAAGAGGCAGTGAACGAAGCAACAAACTATACACAGGAATAGCCGCCGCGGAAAATATGAAGCCGTGGATTACCATTGGAGACTACGAGATCGATAGTTAAAATACGAGGTGTGTTAAGGCTGTGTTGGCAAGGTTAGTACAGAATCACCTCATAACCCAGTTCGATAATATTTTTGACACTTTAACATTCATTTTGTTTACATATCCATAACAGGAAATTCATTGTGTTTATTTCTATTCATTTAAATATAAATTATAAAACAAAACTTAGAATTTTTGAGTTCATCACAAAGGGTATTAATATTATAATTGTGTACCTAAGAGACTGATTACTCATCTTAGAGCCAGCTACAAACTGCCCGAGTAGGTACTAAATATTCTGCTTTAGGGTAAATTGAGCATTGAGAGCGTGGTGTAAAACAGTGCGTTTGAAGCGTTGTATAAACATCATAGCATAGAAATGAAAAATCGTTTGCCCTAAAGTGGATAGTGAAATAGTACCTCTTCCCTACCTATTTTGTTCTAACATGTATGATATATGAACCCATCTCTGTTACAGTTTTCCACTGGCTCGTAGCAACGTTCGGGACGAACGCCATGCAGCATGGCCGTGTTGGCAACACTGTATAGCAAACGTCAACATTTGAACGAATGAACGGTTGCAGCCGGGTGATGTGATGACGTCACGTACCTATTACATAAAACGGATGGTTAACGGTCGTCGGGTCTCATTTTCGCTCGGTCACTTCGCATTGACGGTTACTCGTAATTGTTTTCTCTGATTATAGAATAGTTTTGTGAGATTGGTAATTAATTTTATTGGATAAAAAGTAGAATATTTTTACAGTGATTATTGGATTGTGTTATAAAGTAAAATTATGCTGAGTTCAATTATTTGGTTTCTCATTTAGATATAAATGTAATTAACAAAGAAAATACAAGTGTTTGCTGATATATGTGTTTAAATTAATAGTAGTTTCCCCTTAACCAGACATGTTAGGCAGTTAAGGGCAACTGAGTCAGTAACTAATATGATTTTTTTTAACAAGACTTATATTATTATCTGTTTATGTTAATATCATCATCATCATCATCATCATCATCATCAGGTCTTTCTAGTCTCCACTGCAAGAGCACGACCCTCTCTGTACTACCAGAGCCATATACTAGACTGAGTAGTCAGAGGATTTGGCCTACACTCTCCACGCTGGCCAGACGGGTTGGAGAGGTCTCTTTGATGTTAGTAAGCTTTGTTTAGCTTGTGTTTCCTTAGTCGCCTTTTACGACATCCACGGGATGACTTTGATGACTATGTTAATATAGGATTCATATATTCATGCATATGTCAACCAGCTAGGTACGGTTATTAATACAAGAAGTAAAATAAGTTTATTTTGTGACAAAAACTGAGATGAGGCTACCTTTTTCTTATCTCATTAGAAAAATTTGATTAAAAAAGATAAACACCCACTTAAATGTATAATGACATGTGCACATACAAAGGCTAAAAAATACAAAAAACAATTGGAGTTCTTCATTTCAAATGAATTGAGCATATAGCTCAAATTCAGGCAACTCCTAGAGTTTCCTTGAAAGTGTTTTAACATGATCTCAGGAAAAATTTCAACATCTGGCATTTCACAACCCTCTTCAAAACTACTTTCAATAAGTCCCTTAATTAATTTTAAGTTATATTCACTTGACTCTACATAGTTGATACTTGATAAAGAATCTACATCCTTTATGAAATTAATTAATGTATTTCCATACATTTCAGGAAACGTGATTTCGCTCGCTACTTATAGTTATACAAATTTCATCTTTAAAACCTTACAATAAAGGTTAAATTCCTATGGAAAGTTTCAGGAAAGGAGGAGTATCTCTCATAATGTCATGTCACAAAGGTTGTCGTTTTTAAATAACAAAGAAATTCGTCATGTGTGTTGCTTTTTCAATTTTAATTTGCTGTATGCGTTTTGTTTCATATTCTGTTTTGTGAATGTAAAGTGTTGCGACGTGTTTTTGATGTTGATACAATTTATGCAAATATAGGTACCAATTTATTTTTTATTTGTCTGATTTTGTAAGGAAAATATTGTAATTAAAGCCCTTCAGGCACGTAGAGACCAAGTCTGGATTGAGTTTCTTTCGGCGTATTCTTCTCACCAGTGGTCATTACGAAACGCTAGTAGTTTTTCGATTTTGCATATTAAAAATTAAAAATATTAAGAATAATATGACGTTCAAGAAGAGATACAATTATCCAATTTTGAATAAAAATCTTTGACTTTGACTTTGTTATGTGACAGATTTAGAGAACGAGCAGAGAAACGCTTCCGTTTTGAAAATCTGGATCAGTAGTGTAAAGAATCACAGAAGTAAAAAATATACATCTAATTTTGTGAAAAAGATTGACAATTACTTACTTAGTGCTAGTCAATTCAAAAACACCAAGACTTTTAGAAGAAATATATAAGTGGACATGCGTTTTTATAAGTTGGTAGTACTGCAAATCAATTGTAAAACTCTTTAGCAATTTTATATTGCAATATCATCCGATGCTTACATCATCATCATCAGCAGGACTTTGTTAGTCTCCACTGCAGGAGCACGACCCTCTCTGCTACCAGAGCCATATATTAGCCAGGGCAGTCAGAGGATTTGGCCTACGCCGATGCTTACTGTATACTATAATTACTACTTATAATAAAATTATTGCACAGATTATGTTTGTATGTTTTACGTGAGTAAGTAGCTAACACTGTGTCAGATTTTTCAAGCTGCCTAAAAGTATCAGACGCACAAAGTTTAAATATTGCAAAATAGTGTCAATTTGATGTATCAATGGGAACCGTGCATATTTTTTCATTGCACTACGGAAAGTGTTCTCAAATGAATAAGGTAAAAATTTTCTTGAGATCCCGAAAACTCTGAGAAATATAAGGGTAACAAAATCACAATTAGTCCTCATAGCCTAAGGGTCCTTAAAAAACACACAACAGACAAGTGCAGTTACTTCTCTAGCATTTTATACAATTAACGTGATGTGCGAACATTGTTCCGTAGCTTTGTTAAATATTTTGTTTTGATAAAATCTTCGTTTTTTACAACTAACGTGATGTGCGAACATTGTCCCGTAGCATTGTTAAATATTTTGTTTTAATAAAATCTTCGTTTTTTACAACTAACGTGATACGCGAACATTGTTCCGTAGCATTGTTAAATATATTGTTTTTATAAAAACTAACTTCGTAATAAAAATTGGTATCAATTTTAAAGGTAAATATAATATGTAAAATATATTTTTTAAGATTTCCATGCGTTTGTAATGATTTGAATTTTTCGACTAATTTAACTGAACTTAATGTATCGATATAAAATAAAAAGTCCATAAAAGTCTTTTCATGCCGATAGATGCCTACATTAATAGAAACATTTTTCAAATTTTACTCTTCACGTGAGTTCCCATTGTCCTAAAAATATTACGGGTCCATATTTAATAAATTTATTTATTTATTTTCGAACTTACCACTATTTTTACAGGCTATATACCTAATGCAATAGTTGTGCCCAATCAACAAATATTAATATACCTTAATTGCCGTAGCATTTAGCTTAGCATGTAGCTTATTGTTAGATACAAAATGTTTGTATCTAACAATAAGTATGGGGTATTACCAACCAATACATCCCATAACTACGCCCAAGGCGTAGACAAACGAGATCGCAACAAAAATCGAATTAGGTGGCCTCTCATTATATAACAACAGCCCCTCGGAGGACTTTAATCATAATCTGCTTGGAAATATTGACAGCAGTTGTACAATTTGATATTGATACAATATTTTCATCACACTGGCTTTGAAGAAAATAAAATGTATCTTGATATTGGTTTTTATGGCTTTGGTAGTACAGAGAGGGGCATGCTCTTGCAGTGGAGACTTAAAAAGTACTTACTGATGATGATGATATTCGTAGTTTATTTTTTTGATTTTAAATGGCGTTGAAATGAGAACTAGAGTAGAGTTACGGAATTTTCACCAAATAAGGATCCCATTGCACTTTCCATTTTATGCGAGTACCGTATTAACTGTGAAAGTATGAAAATTACAAAAACGTGACGAATTCACAAAAACCCGATCATCGACATCGATCCTCCCACCATATTATTGTCAGTAAGAAGATGTTATACGCTGAACTTGCCAGACCATTTAGATTTTATTAGGTTTTTTATAATTCTTAGATCTATACCTACTTACTTAGCTTACGTATGGATTGAAAAAAAAATCGATCGTCATTTTGTAATATTTAGTTCATAACCTATTAACTTTTACTACCTATAGAGAATTGCAAAGTAAGTACTATTTAAAATAACATAATTATTGATGATGATGATGACATTGATGATTTAGCTATCTGCAAATCTTTCATTATTTGTGATGTTTTTCTGCAAGACTACACTAAATATCTTATCATCATCAGGTCTTTTTAATTTCCACTGCCGGAGCATGCATGACCCTCTCTCTCCGTCTCCCTACCAGAGGCATATATCAGTCAGAGCAGTTAGAGGATTTGGCCTACACTCTCCACGCTGGCCAGATGGGTTGGAGAGATCTCTTTGAGGTTTAAAAGCTTTGTTTACCTTATATTTCCTAGTCGCTTCTAGGAGTGCTTTCCAATCTGCCGGGAACCACACGGCATAAAAATATCTTATCAATCCTATTTCGAATAATTGAAATGACAAAACAGTAAATTTCTTCGTCCCCTCAAATCAGACTCAAAGGAGAATCCCAGAGGAATATTAAAAAAGCAATAACAATTATAAGTGGAGAGATTCCACCGCAATTTACCGAATTACAGACGCATCGGGGTTCAAATATAATGAATTTATATGAATTTTAGTGGTTTGCAGGCAAAGCAAAGAACTAGTGATACTGGATTGGGTTAGGTAAGTATTTTACAAGCTTTATTTAACTTGAATGTACCGTGGGCAATTGGGGAGGTCTATGTCCAGCAGTGGACGATTATAGGCTAATGATGACGATGATGGTGTATTCATAGAACATTATTATACCAACAACAATACGCGTAGCAATAGTATGGGGATAGTATACTGTTCTATGTGGCCCACTATATGTATCTTGTCTGCTTGGGTCAAATTTTGCAACTCAATTTTAAACCAGTTATCTTCATCTGACACAGCTTAAATTTTGCATAATCGTGTAAGTCAGAATCAGTATAATAAAAGGGGTTATGAAGTCAGTGAGCTGTTATGATGTTAGAGCCCTTACAACCATGAAAAAGGATCCTAATTGTAAAGAAAAATATCCTTTTCTTCCAACTACGCTACAATTCTATTATAACTGCACTACATATCCAGCACAAAGCGCAACTTTGCTGCACTAGGAGTAAAAAAAAAACTAAACAGTGCAGTAAAGGATTTCCATACATTTTTGCTGCTCTAGTGCAGCAAAAATGTATGGAAATCCTTTACTGCACTGTTTAGTTCTTTTTTTTTAATTGCGGTACAATTGTTGTCACATGTCATAAAGAAGGTTGGCCAATCTAACGGCCGTATGGAGTTTACAAAGGGACGTGTGTATTGCCTAAAAAGAATACTGGCCATAAAGAAAAAAGGTGGGAATGTAAACAACAAATTTTTAACTTTTGTAATTTGTCTTCAGTTTTATTTTTCACTTACTTTTATTGCAGTAGTTGAAAGAAAAGCAGATTATGCACCTCGCATTAAGTAAGTTATATTGCACTCGTGCTTTTTAGAGCCCTCGCTGGCGCTCGGGCTCCAAATTATCACTCGTGCAGCAATAACTTACTTTCTGCTCAGTGCAACAATCTACTATTACTTGTAATTAAAACCAAACGTATTGTATTCATTGATTATTGATTGCTCGTACTCAGTAAACTATCTATTATAGTCATTGGTTTATTATAAGCGATAAAAAATACCTTGACTATATCCAGGTTAATATACTTGCGTCGTAATGTCTATTAAGGTAAGTATAATAACATAATAGTTCTTCTTCTTCTGTTTTATAAAATGGCTTCCACCGAGATTTCAGTGATTCTGCCAATGTCCAGTAAATTGAGATACTAAGTATCGGTGTTGTACGGTAAAGTTGTAACTAGTAGATCAAAGATGGCGTATGTTCTTTGATGCCTCGTGGTCGGGAGGTTATGGTGCCAAGTCTATACGAGTCCATATAACAGTCCACTTTAACCATTTCACAAATTGTTCACGAGCACGAGCATTTATAACACCAAACTACACCAATTTTATATTATAAAGTCCACCAAAATCAATTTGCAAATTCGTCCAAGGTAGACCCACCCCTTGACTTCCCACCACAAACTCCAACATAATAGTTATCATGACTCTTTTTAATCGTCACTCAAATATGGCCCTTCCATTTTCTCGTATAGATACACCACCATAGCCCAGGGCCGATGCACCGCGGGGGGCAAAGACACCGTGCTAGCATAGTAATCTGGTTACCGAACAATTTGCCTCTCCGGCCATGCGAACTAATCCACAGACTGTTCAGCCATTGTTTTTAAGCCAAATGGAACCGATTTTGTAGTTTTGATGGATTCCCTTGTACTGTGTATTGGTTGTTTTGTTTGAAATGGAATGCAAGTTGGACAGTGAATTGTTATTTTATGTCACTAAATGTCTGACAATATAATTTTGCAACCTGTAACCATAGATATCAGAATATTGTCCTGTATCACAGAAACAGGGAATTTACCGATATACAAATAGAATTTTTTGAACAATTTTTTTTCATTTTTGTTTTAAAATTAAAGATAATTTTTTCAAGAAAAGGCGTACATTAGATGTTATGTCCTTTAACTATTTCTTTTAAAATACCAGTTCATTTGTGGTAACCCGTACAACCAATAAGGTTAATATTGGCATAACCATATAAAACGTAGCCTAACTACTTATGCAATATCAAACGCACATACGCATACGCACTACCTATTTTACTGAACATTTAAGTACTATGAAATGCCGTCGTACTACGTGGGTACGTACTGTATATGTATAATACCTACTTACACAGAAAAATGTAGACACATTTTTTTAACAGGTTTGTTAAGAACAACATCATACACAACAATACAGACTTAAACTTCCCAAATAATGTTACAGGAATAATTCTGTGCCTCTCTAACCCGTTTGGCCAGCGTGGAGAATGTAGGCCAAATCCTCTGACTGCTCTGGCTCTGGTAGTACAGAGAGGATCGTGATACTGCAGTGGAGACTATGATGATGATGATGATGATTAATAGTTAATTAATTATGTAACAGATTTTGTGTTTACATTATAAAATATGTATTGAACATTAATATTTGTTATTAAAGCTAGTGCTTCTAAACTGACTTGAAAAATATAATACTTATCATTTGTCACGAAAATCTCGGGAAAAACAAACGCAAGTCACGGGAAGCGTTTGTCAAATAAAGGAAACATTACTTAATTTCAGTCCCAATTACCATAATAGAAATAAGCAATGTCATACTTCATTAAAGGCAGGGTTGCGACAACGCTGCGACTGCGACCGATCGCGATAATCCGCAGAGCGTGCGGGCCGCGTGTCGCTCGTCTGCCGGTGACGGACAGCGGTCATTAACCAAATGTTTTATTTTTTTATTGTATCTGGCTTAAATTTTAAAAATGTTTCGTTTTTAGGGTATCGATGTTTTATATGACAAAATGCTGGGTCATAACGCGTCCATCGAACACGGACTCAAAAAATGCTGGAATACTTACATCGGCAACACGATTTGATAATGATTAGAGTATATTACTATAATAATCTCACGACTCAAATGCACTTAATGGATAAGTAGCTAAAGTTAATGAAAACATTATTGAAATAACAGAGAAACAATGTCTGTGTAGTTTCCACAGCGGAAAATTCACAGTGCCTCTATTGATACCTATTAGGTAGGTACCCTTCGGATATTATATTTCGTTTTAGTTTATCAGGTGAAGGAAACATAACTAGATGCAAATTACGCAGGTAATATAATTCCGGTGGAAACTTTGATGCTACATTTTATTTTTTTGTATTTTTATTTACAGTTCGATGGTATCATGTCTTGGAGAATTATAATATCTATGGTCTCATAGAGTGAGGAGATACCAACATGATACACAATGCACAACAATCGTGTTATAACTATTTTGACCTACTGGTCAACTGGAAAAGATTCCTTTTGGGATAGTCTACCATTTGTACGTCAACTTTCTTGTATATTTATATTATATGTTTTCAGAAGATTTTCAAATAAACACACACATCAAACAATTTGTATGGACGAACATGTTTCTTTTGCAAAATACTTAGTATCAAGTAATTTTTCCACTTAAAAAATATTAAGACGTGAACTGCTTTTCTGTCTGCATAATAAACTTGTATGCATATAGTTAGTTAGTTTGTTAGTCTTTCAGTTTTAGTTTAAGTGGATATAGAGAGAATCAATTGTTCGAGAGTAAATGCATTATTTTTAGGTAAAATTTGTATAGGTGCAATAAGTAACCAAAATATCTCTAAGTTAAAGTGAGGTCCGCATTGGCAAATATATTATTCTTCTATTAATATAAAAAAAACGCAGCAGTAAAATTTCTTCCGACATAATTTCGCAATCACTTTTTTATCAAGTCATTCTCACATAAAAAATATCATTTATATCAACAATAGTTTTATTACTACGTGTGAAATACTGTATTATGTCGGCACGCGACTTTTAATGGGTTAATGCGTGTATTAACACACAATGGAAATAAAAAAAGTACTGGGCGACATTGATATCATAATCAAAATATGAATTTTCGGGGGCCCTCGAGTGGGACTGCTCCCTGTGTTTGTTTTAATGATATTTTGTGCAATTGATATAGTGTTTGTTAGTGGATTTGTGTTTTGAGTTGTTTAGTTAGGTCTTGTATTTTAGTGACAACATCTGTTAATTACTGCATTGTAATATGCTAAATCTTTATCTCAATTTTGCAGGTCTAGTAACAAAAAATTAAATTTTACAAAAATAATCTAAAGGCATTATCTTTAGTAATTTTCCTAATTTAGTAAGTAATTAAAGCTTTAGAAAAGAATGATAATATTTTAGATAGAAAAGTGTATATAATAGCACTTAGAAGGTTACAATTGTTACTTTTTTCAGGTCACGGGTGTAAAGCCATTCGTGGATGTAAACCAAGCTTCACAAAGGATGTTTAAATAGACTGATATGTATGACTGGTATAACAACAACCATGGAGTGCTTTATTTTCATATAAAAACACCGACAAAAGCCTAGCTCTCAGAGATCTTATCCGGAAAAAAATCAAAGACAGAAATTGTATCTATCTACATACTATCTCTAATCTAGAGTACCTATTAGGTAAATGGGCAATTTATAGTAGGCCTAACACACTCTCAGTTATTTCATCCATTAAATCAACTAAGTATTGATAAAGTTCACTCTGTGTAGATATTGAGACACAGAGGAAAAAATATATATTGACAAAGAATAAAAACAAAAAACCAAAGAAAAGAATATCTCAACATCATCACAAACTAAATAAACCATTTAAAAAAAAAAATCACGTCCCGTTTGATAATAATTTAAATTCAGTTCGAATTTAGAGCGAAATTTTCTCAAATATCTGCAGTATCCCCCACACATTGTGCTGCAAGTCTGCACCAGACGCGCCACTTCTCCGGTCGCACGATAGAGAAATTCTATAAAAAACGCAGCGTAGCACGTGCCGACGCATTATTCGATAACCGTCGGGGGCGGCATAAGACCATTGAGGACAACCCTAATTTCTCTATCAACACAGCCACGCTATTTTCAACCTTCAAACCTTTATATTACAAGCAAATTTTCTTTGTACTGTGTATTGCAAAAATGCAATAAGTCGTCAATGAATTGTCAGCTTCGTTACTAAAGAGATAAGGTAAAAATTTGGTTGTGTTTAGTTCCAAAGGTTAACGAAATAGGGTTGTCAAGATTTTCTATTTATTGGTGGGAAAGGCCGCGTGTCAGATCTAACACCAGTTTTAATATTTTCAGACGCGTGCCAGCCACGCGCGTCTCTTTGGTAAAAAACTGGACGACATAATTCGTATTTTATTGTCACATTCTTCTTGTTAAATGTTATGTCGATTTTTTGTGGTCGCCGGTAGGGTTGGGTTGTCATTAGCGCAAATTGACTGGCCTCGTAATGCCCAAATTCTGAATTTCAATGTGGTCAATTATCGTTTATTGTAGGTATTGTTCAAATGTAAATTTATTGTCACACTTCACATGCGGAACATAATCTCTACCAATTTCAACTGTATGAGAAAGGAACTCGCCCATTGAAATGAATCTAAATAGGTAGGTACTTAAGGTAACTTAGTTTGCATAAATGTGGGACACATTTTACTTACAATTAAATAATATCGTGTAATTTTCCGAATGAAATTTCACTCGGAAAAGAAGTCCAGTGTAATTGATTAGCTCACCAAACAGGTCTTACTGTTTATTTTTTCTCCTATGTTAAAGGTGGAGTCTAATATCAGCATCAGTAGACTAGTAAGGTATTTCACGAATACATGCCGCTGGTCTTATGAGGACGAAAGAAAAAAAAAAACGTGTTTTTATTAATTGCGGAAAAGTTCTTATTAAGAAATGAATAGGTATTTATATCTTCACCTAACGCGAAGTGCATTGCATTGCATGCATAGGTACAGTGCATTGGTGAAGCAAAGCAATCGCAGCATTTGTAGTAAGTAGGTACATGCCGTGGCAAAAATAGAATCTGGATATATAAACGCAAAAAACTCTGACGTGCTTGAAATTTCCTTCTCCTTATTTTCATTGTACCTAAATCATAATTAGGCACCAATTATTGTCATGTTAACTACAAAAAACCGGCCAAGTGCGTGTCGGGCCACGCGCAGTGTAGGGTTCCGTAGTTGCGAATGACAACTTTGAGTTCACACTGTTTACACTCGCACCTCACAGTTTAACGACCAAAAACATCTAACAATGAAGATTGTATGAAATTTTACATTTTCCAGTACATTTTATAAGTTGGTTGCTTATAACTTTTTAGTTTGCACTTAGTACATAGCTCTGATAGTTTTCCTTTCAACTTCAGTATATATACTACTTCTGTAATTTTTTTCACATATCCATATATAACCGTTTAGCAGATAGAGGGGGGAGACACGTACCTCTAACAAAATTTTGCACTTTAAAACCAAATATTTCGGAAACGGATCCCTAAATCAAAAAATAGTGTTCTCAGCCTCACAATAATTTGAAAGACCTTTTTAATGATACCCCACACGATGGGTAAATAGAGAAAAAAAACTACTCCCCCACTTTACTTGTATGGGAGCTACCCAAAAAAAATTTTTTTTTCAAGATTTTATTCCACGACTTTTTTGCCATGATTAATATACACACTCATACCAAATTACAGCATTCTAGTACTTATGGTCTCTGAGTAAAACCGCGGACGGACAGACAGACAGACAGACAGAGAGACATGGCGAAACTATAAGGGTTCCTAGTTTACTACGGAACCCTAAAAAGGGCACAAATTGGGGGTGTCTATAAACATCAGACAAATACATGAATAGATAGCTGCTATGAAAAGGAAAAGTCTATAAGAGGAAATAAATACATTATAATTACGTTGTATTAGTTTATGTAATATTTTGCGCTTCAAACACATTTATTAATATTAACAGGACTTAGCAGGAAACTTTTATTTATTTATTTCCGCTGACGGTTCTATGGAGTTACATCTGCCGTGGTCGCTGAAGCGCATAGAAACGTCAGCGGAAATAAATAAGTAAAAGGTTCGTGCTAAGTCCTGTTAAAATTAATAATAACATAGTCTTTTCTGACATTTAAACTACTACCGCCATCTATCGCCGCCGCCGCACTCCTAACATTAGGGCTGCCCCTCAAAGGGCCTATTTCCGCGCACGTGTCGATGACAATGCGATATCATGCCGATATAATAGTGACGTCATAATAACGGATTATTTACATGGACGACAGGAAATTGCCTCCTATGAGATCTTTTGTGCAATGTTATGGCATTTTAAGAATTATTTTTCTTTTGAAATCTTTTAGGATTTTTCTAATATTTACCTTTTTATTATTTTTTAAAATTTTTCTAGAATTTGTAAATTAAAAAAAATATATACTGTAGGTTTATTACTTGTGTTGGAAGTGAATTCATCTAAAGGTAGAAATCTGGATACTAGGTATGTAACTTTGGGATTTATAGTAAGTACTATTTTTTTGTTAGAGTATTTTCTATAGTACCGAAAACTTTTGTAAATGTTTCAATCTACTAGAATACATCGTAGTTAAAGATAATCATTTAGGATTTTTTTTTCAAGAATTATTAATTAATTAGCTAGTTAATAGTTAATCAATTACCGGTCATATTGGAAATCCTTAGGGGAGGCCTATGTCCAGCAGTGGACTTCTTGTGGCTGAGATGATGATGATGATGATAGCTAGTTAATTGCTTACAATTTCTTAGAACTGTAATCACTTACTGTATTTCTTTGAGACGAATAAATATTAAGAAAAAGCTTTTAACTGTATAAGGTTAATTACAAAACTGAGACTTTCGTGGAATATGGCTAAGACAAAGAAAAGGTTAGTAAAAGTCACATTGTACAATTTAAATGCATTATTATGATAATGTTACTCCATGCTGATTTGGGAGAAAAGAAAAAATATAGAGTATACCAGCTGGTTTTCTTCCCGTGCAGATCGTAAAAGCCGGTCAAGGGATAGGGTGAAAATCTAAGGAATCACATTGATAGACGATGCGGCTAGCAACCCATCACTATTTTGATTTCGCTTTCAACCTTTACGCCCATTACGATGCTAAGCGTGGCCTGTAGGTTTTATAACCCCGCAAGGGATAAAGACGTGATAGTATGTATGTATGTACGTATTATTCGAACAAACAAATTTCACATTTGTATTATTAAGAATTTGTTGCATACAGATGACCAGACCGACATTAAGTTAGTATTAATAGTTAGTATAGTAATCATCTATCAATATTGCCTTTGCCGACAGTATATAACCATATAAATTATTATTCTTTCATAAAATACTTATGGGTTGCTGAATTACCTAACATTTGCGACCGAAATAAGCAATGAAAAGAGAAAATATTATCTTGCTTGTGGAGAGGTTTGTTACAACGTCTAAGTGGTCTGCTCACTTCGCGGGCCACTCCAATGCCTCAAGAACGCTCAGCCAATGTTTGCGAAGGAAATTTTTAAAGTAGGCAGGCAGATACATGTACTTTGTAAGGTATAACCATGGATCTAAGAATAATCAGGAAAGGCCGCTAAGAAACGTAAAGTAAGACAGCAGATATCAATGCATGTAAACAGTAATTAAGATATGAATAATGCATGCAATTTTTCTGATATATCTATTTCCCTGTTCAAGATTTGAAATCTTCCAAATGTTGTCTTAGTAAGTACCTGTTTATGCTGCACATATGAAAAGTAAAAAGTTCAATCAATCATTCATCATTATTATGACTGGTAAATTTGGACAGCTGCCGTCAAAATATCTCTCGAGTGCAAAGTGCCGCCACCTAAGGAAAAAAACAATTCCGGATACCCTCATTTATAACACTTAGATTTTAGGAAATTTATTAGATACTTCCAACATTTCTCAGTTGTGATATATAGAGATCCTTGGGGAATTTTGCCTGGAAATATTAATAAATCATATGAAAGCATGAACAGTTTACTGTCATAAGTATTTTTAGACTCCAGACTCAAATACACCAGAATTGAATACATATACATTTAAAATACCAGGTCAATCCTCATAAAAATCTTACCTAGGTCTGATAATAAACTTGTAAAGTACAAAATGTCTATGTTGGTGCTTTTTCTTTTCTGTCATATCTGTATGGTTTAAGCCTCTAGGTATCAGTCAAACCTCTCGTGCTAATCAATAAATTGTTGGCGCGATCTGGTGGAAACGTGGAGGTATTCCAATATTACACGCACATACATCAAAGACATTCCCTCGTTGTAATTACACCTGTGTCAAATAGAACCCTACGTACCATCTTTACGAAACGCAATTTTCATACATATAAGCGAAATGAAATGTGGATACTCAAACTAATTGGTTAAAAAGTGCATTACTTACATATTTTATAGTAGACATATAACTAGTTTATCTTAATTTTTGTCAAAACCTTAGTAAACTTTAATTTATAAGATAATACGAGCATTTTTTTCTCGCTGTTATTGCAGCTGTCTGTTGGTAAAGCAAAATATAAAATACATTCAATTTATTTAATGAATCTCTCATTTTATTAAAGTAAAAAAGAAAAGATTACTTTTCTTTGTCTATAAACTAAAGTTAATTACATACTTATTTTCACTTTTTAAATTTGTTGGCAACCCTAGTGACAAATAACGTAAATGAGACTAGTCGCGCCATCTGTTATAATTTTCAATTAGTGCCAAGATTTAATTTTGGAGTTTTCATCGAATAGGTACCTACTTAAAAAATTAAACAGCAGTTAAATTTGATAAAGGACTTACGGCTTTATTATTTTAGACATATGTAATGAATCAATTTACTAATAATAAATGTATAATATACCAAAAGGAAATGCTAGTGACATCTATTATGCACTTATTAAATTAGCAATGGTAAAAGCGCCATCTAGTATAAAATTGTAAAACTAAAAGCACAAGAGAGCAAGTAACTTTTGCGCCATCTAACTCATACTATTGGAACTATTGCACAAGAAACAAGGAAAACAACAGCAAGTTACGTCACTTTTAGTTTCATGGTGCTATTCTTTGCTTTATCCGTTAGATGTCACGATTACAATATTTTATCTTCTCGGTCTCTCAAAAGATAATAAAAGCGGAGTGTGTGTTTTAATAATTTAGTTAAATTAATAATAATTATTTGAACACAAATATATCTGAGCTGGATCTGCATTTGTGAAAAAGATTTATATAACTTATTCGTAGTAGGAGAAACCGTAGGAAATATATTGGCATATTGGCAATCATCAAGATCGAAAATTTCATTTAAAATATACTGCAGTTCCACGTATCATTAGAATCCTTACAGGTTAGAACCAATCGAGTAACATAGGCTACTTTTTGAAAAGTACTGATACGGGTATTATTTCTTTAATGTAGGCACGGAAAGGTATGCAAATTACAGGAAATTATATTTTAACGACTTCCATTTATTAGAAAGCCATCATAGTGAGTAGGTTGTAATAGGTGTGCAAACCCACTTTACCTAGGGATTATTATTTATATTATTAAATTTACCGTCTCTGTGCTTATTAAGTCTTCGTTACGATAGGTATTCAACTATCTATATCCTATTTATATAGATTGGGTTTCAAAATTAAATTTAATAAATATTTTAAGGAAAATAAATAATTTCATGATCTGCCAAAAAACTCGGAAGAGTGCAAGAATCCTAAACCACACACGTGCAAATCAGTTGAGTCATTTAAAAGATACCTATGGTAGAATAAATAAACACAAATCCACCCTTATCTATATTCTTATATAAGTAATAAATATTTATTAATGGGCATCAGGAATCTTGTCTATAGGCGATGCGGTTAGCAACCCATCACTATTTTGATTGATTCCGTTCTCATTTACAAGCCCACCAACATGTTAAACGTCGCCTCAAGCGTCACGTACAAGGCAGTCTAATAAGGCCCGGGTACTTTATAAAAGCCCTATCCATTTTCGTGTTTTCGAAAGAGTGTCAAACCATTAGAAATTACTTACTTATTGTATTTAAACTGAAAGCTTTTATCGTTGTTTACTTAAATTAGATATTGTTATTTATGTATGAACAACATTTTCAGCAAAATCGGTTTCTTTCAATGGAATGGAAGCTCCGTGGCGCAGTGGTCAACACGCCTGCCTACGACACGGAAGGTCCCGGGTTCGATGCTCGGTCAGGTCAAGATGGAAAATGATCTTTTTCAGATTGACCTGGGTCTTGGATGTTTATCTATATAAGTATCTATTATGAAATATGGTATCGTTGAGTTAGTATCCCATAACACATGTCTCGAAGTTACTTTGGGGCTAGCTCAATCTGTGTAATTTGTCCGTATATATTGTCCGTATATATTTAATAGGCTTTATTGCGCGTTGCACATTGGCTTTATTAACCGCAATTTTAATGATATTTTTTTCAAATAAATATATAATTTATATATAGGTAGTGAAGTGTTGTTAGCTTTTCATTATCATTTTGTATGTTCTTTTTATTAACCAAGACGTTTACACTGTTGCAAGTCATTAATTTTTCAGGTAGACTTTATTATATTTCAGGCCTTATTTGGCTCCAGTACCTTATTAGTAAAAGGCGGTTAATGTAAAAAACACAGGCTGATTTTAAACCTATGAGGTATATTAAAATCTCTTAGAATCTCTAATGTAATACAGAAATGTAAAAAAATGCTGAAAACTTAAAAATAAAGTTTGACTTACCATAGAAATTCGCCCAGCTGATCGTTGACTTTGTATCGGAGGTCTAAATTTTTTATTGGGGACTAAAATATAAATAAAAACGGGCCAAGTGCGTGTCGGGCCACGCGCAGTGTAGGGTTCCGTAGTTGCGAATGACAACTTTGAGTTCACACTGTTTACACTCGCACCTTAAAGTTTAACGACCAAAAACATCTAACAATGAAGATTGTATGAAATTTTACATTTTCCAGTACATTTTATAAGTTGGGTGCCTATAACTTTTTAGTTTGCACTTAGTACTCAGCTCTGATAGTTTTCCTTTCAACTTTAGTATATATACTACTACTGTAATTTTTTTTTCACGTATCCATATATAACCGTTTAGCAGATATAGGGAGGACACGTACCTCTAACAAAAATTTGCAACCAAATATTTCGGAAACGGATCCCTAAATCGAAAAATGGTGTTCTCAACCTCACAATATTTTTTAAAGACCTTTTTAACGATACCCCACACGATGGGTAAATAGAGAAAAAAAATTACTCCCCCACTTTTTTTGTATGGGAGCAACCCAAAAAAATTTTTTTTTTAAGATTTTTTTCTACCACTTTTTTGCCATGATTAGTATACATACCCATACCAAATTACAGCTTTCTAGTACTTATAGTCTCTGAATAGAACCGCGGACGGACAGCCAGACAGACAGACATGGCGAAACTATAAGGGATCCTAGTTTACTACGGAACCCTAAAAAGAATAGATGTCTATCGTCACACTCTATAAGTTACATTTTAAAGCAAAGGAAATGCAAAATTATGCACATGCATCATGCAGTATGAGACAGCCGTCCAGGCCGCGGTATTGCGCCGCTCCATCTTAGTCCGACTGACACTAGATAAACGCCACATACCTAGTTTGTTTGTTATAGTTGTTTGTTAATATTTGTAGACTATGAGAATTAAAATTATTTAAATAGTAATCCTTCGAAGCCACACCTGGTCGGTGGGTGTCCCATACCGAGCTTGCCGGTACGTGTCGCCATTCGAAGAACTTTCTGCCCCATCAGCTATTGGCACTGCGCGCTATTTGCCCCACCCACTGCCACTTAAGGAGCTCATCCTCTGAACTATGTCGACGGCTTTTGTTCTGACTGGAAGACTTAGATAGGTCCTATTCTTCTCTGGCGGGAACCACTCGGCAAGTGTAGTAGTTGTAGACAAAAATATCTCTCCGCTGTGAAGCGCCTTAACTGTGTCAGAAGTAGGCTTCTATGTTTTTTTCGTACACTGGTAAAAAAAAGACTAAAATATAAATAAAAAAGAATAGATGTCTATCGTCACACTCTATAAGTTACATTTTAAAGCAAAGAAAATGCAAAATTATGCACATGCATCATGCAATATGAGACAGCCGTCCAGACCGCGGTATTGCGCCGCTCCATCTTAGTCCGACTGACACTAGATAAACGCCAGAAATCCTGTCCGATGCTATTCTTGTAAGCTCATAGTTTCTTTATCATGGTGGAGATTTGTAATGAAATTACACTATTAACATAGTAACTTTAAAGGCATTCGAAGCCGTTTTTAACGAATGCTAATCCGTCTTTTCCAAGTAAATATAGTAGTTAAGTACATAGATATACGGACAATCTCACTGATGAAAATCACCTAATAGAAAGTTCAAGACATGTTTTATGGGATACTAACTCAAAACGAATCAACGATACTATATTTTCTGACCAATCCAAGACCCAGGTCAATCTAAAATTACCCCCTTATATTCTTTTAGATAGAAAATGAGCTCTATGTGTTGCATTTAAAAGCAAGAGGAAAGTACAAAATTATGCAGATGCATCATGCAGTATGAGACAGCCGTCCAGACCGCGTTATTGCGCCGCTCCATCTTAGTCCGACTGACACTAGATAAACGCCAGAAATCCTGTCCGATGCCATTCTAGTGAGCTCATAGTTTGTTTGTCGTGGTGGTTTGTACATATTTGTTAAACTATGAGAAATAATAACATTATTTATATAGGTAGACATTTTTATTCAAAGCCGTTTTCAGCTAATGCTCATCCATCTTTTTCAATACGTAAATATAATAATGAAATATATAGGTATACAAACAAATCTAATTGATTAAAATCACTCTAAAGAAAGTTCAAGACTTGTTTTATGGGATACTCATCATCATCATTTCGTGTAAGTGACACGGTGAGTCGACCATGCACCACCCTGGTGTCAGAGTTCTTCAGAACCGCCTCTCGGCCTCTGACGTGGTTCCTTTAACGACTAACAGATGGCAGCAGGACCAACGGCTTAACGTACCTTCCTATGCACGGAATCATCTTTCTTATCAGACAATCAGGTGATTCATGCCTGTAATGTCCTCACCAAACTGGAAACAGCTCAACAAAGTATGCTTCCCGTGGGAATCGAACCCACAACCTCCGGGTCAATAAGGCAAACGACTTAACCACTGCACCACAGAGGCCGATCTTTATTGCTTACGCGATAGATAAACTCTTAGGCCTAAAGACCCGAAGACCACGTTTAGTATTGGTAGAGTTGAAAATCGAAATTAAAATAATGCGTTTACTGGCCATATCGCCCATATACCTACATGATTTCATAGACCTTCACCCTTCAATCGGATATTAAAACACATTCAAAACTTTCACGACCCCTGTTTAACTGAATAAATAATAAATAAGGAAAATAATTTCTAACGCACACTTCTTCCAAAATTAGGTGAACAGAAAGACACTGAATTTACCCATGAACTCTAAGAAAGTTTAACTTTTTTTTTTTGATGGACAGTATCTACGGTACACGTCATGTGATGAAAAACAGTATTTTCTTTCCATGATGATATTTATTTTCTCCCAGATTAGCATGAAACAGATAAAATTCGAGTGATAGAAGATTTTAACTTTCATACAAGTAAAATCTGACAGTCACTCATGTAAAATGAGTACTCGCAGACTCACATATTTACAAGCATGGCACATCATGGGTGTGTCGATGTGTTCACCACCCGAGGTGATGTTTGTTTAAGAACATAAGTCAGCGTAACAACGCGCGCCACAACTCTGAATTACGACCGGTGGTCAGCTCGCACCCTTACTAAATCAATATTTGATAGAGCTCAAAAGTGATAGATAGGGCTTTAGTGACTAATTTTGAATACTTATCCGGAGTAACTTCATTGATGTTGCTGAAAATAAGAGGTGGCTAATGATTTACACATATATCCGCCGTGTAGTTTCCGGCAGAGTAGAATAGGACCACTCGAAGTCTTCCTGTGGATGTCGTAGAAGGTGATTTAGGGAACAAGCTTATAAACATCAAAAAGACCTATCCAATCCGTCTGGGCAGCATGGAGAGTGTAGGCCAAATCCTCTGACTGCTGTGGCTATTATTTGGCTCTGATGGAGAGATGATTTACAAGCACACCATGGGCGTGCCGATGTGTTCACCACCCGAGGTGATGTTTGTTTAAGAACATAAGTCAGCGTAACAACGCGCGCCTCAACTCTGAATTACGACCGGTGGTCAGCTCGCACCCTTACTAAATCAATATTTCATAGAGATCAAAGTTTAGTTAGGGCTTTGGTGGAGTTTTTTGTTGGGAAGCTAAAAGGTTCAGTTGGGGTTTGCCGTAGATGATTTAGTAATGGTTTTTAGCGCCTCTAACAAAATATCTGCAAATTTAGACGAAATAGACAATTAAAAATTGGTGCTGCGTTATAGGAATATTAGTAACGATTAAATATTAGTTGTTTATGACGGTCTGAAACTTGTTAAGTCTACTTTACGAAGTGTTGTTATGCAAATGGCGTGTTTAAAGAAGTACAGCTCGCAAATCCCGCTCATTGTTGCTGTTGACAGCGCGCTTGTTAGTTTTAACAGCGGACTACATGCCGAGGCTTCTAAGAAGTGACGATTTATCTGAGATCAGAGACGAGAGATTTTTTTTGAGATCCTCATATTTAGCCCTTTTATTTGCTATATGACACAGTAAGGTCGTCAAGGCCGTGTGGTTCCCGGCAGAGTAGAATAGGACCATTCCAAGTCTTTCTGTGGATGTCGTAGAAGGCGACTTAGGAAACACCAGCTAAATAAAGCTTATTAACATCAAACAGACCTTTCCAATCCGTCTGGCCAGCGTGGAGAGTGTAGGCTAAATCCTCTGACTGCTTTGGTTAAAAGGCTCTAGTAGTACAGAGAGGGTCGTGCTCCTGCAGTGGAGACTAAAAAAGACCTGATGATGATGATGATGACAGTAAGGTCGGAAAACATTTTTTTAATTTTCTAATTTGACCCCTTAAAATGACCCTAAACTTTATTAAATATTTCTTAACTTTGCACATCCCTGTTTGAGTCATAGAATTACACAATCTTTCCAAATATTATCTAATTTAGTTTAGTAGATTCGGCTGTTAGTTAAAACAGTGGACTACATGCCGCGGCTTCTATAAAATGACGATTTATCAGCCATATTCCCTGGGATCAACTTGCAATTTGTGTTACAATACCTATGTACTTTGAAATAAGTGAAAAAGGATGTTAAGAAATTTTGAATACTCAATATACATTTTAATCGAATGATATGATGCCAACAGGCTTATGTCTGGTCGATATGAAATAGGTCGGCAAAAAAGCAAGCAGGTCACCTGATGGTAAGTGATCACCGCTGCCTATGGACTCATGCAACACCAGGGGTGTGTCGAGAGCGTTGCCGGCCTTTTATTTTTCCTTACCCTGAGGGGGAGGAGGGGATGGGCCTCCACTCTCTGCAGAACCATACTCTTACAGATATTTTGTTTTTTTACGGACAAATCACACAGATTGAGTTAGCCCGAAAGTAAGTTCAAGACTTGTGTTATGGGATACTAACTCAACGATACTATATTTTAAAACAAATACATATATAGATAAACATCCAAGACCTAGGTCAATCAGAAAAAGATCATTTTTCATCTTGACCTGACCGGGGATCAAACCCGGGACCTTCCGTGTCACAGGCCGGCGTGTTGACCACTGCGCCACTGAGCTCGTCTAATAATCTAATAGGGTAATACCTACCCTGGCAGCGGCTAAGATAGGTTACAAATACGAGAATGGAAGTGTTAGGTAAATTTTCTGAATACTTGTCTGCGACCTACTCGTATCACTCTCCGAGAATCTCCCATAGAGCAAGGAATTTCAAGGTAGCTCGCGAGGACGCGACTGGTAAGACATCATTGCTCTGCGTAGTCTCCAGAGCCCAGTTTGGAGGCTGATTACCGCTTCTAGAGGCACAATTCTATTTACATACAATCTATTACTAAAATAGGTATGTCCCTATGTTTTATTTTTTTCGAAAACACTGTTTAAAAGAAAAAAAATTGTACAAAAACAGGTTTTTTGAAAAAAATTAAAAATAGGGGCATTCCTATTTTAGTACTAGATTTTATGAAAAAAGAATCGTGGCTCTAGAATCCGTTTCTGCGAGAAAATAGAGAAATACATTTGTATGGAAACCATATTGAAAAATACTGCTAGTTTACGCGTGTCCGGACCTATAGTCTCTTTTTCCAATAGGCCACCGCGTTTTCATCCTATTCGTCAAAATTCTCTACCATATTCCATTCTTCTTATAACGCAGTAGGGTTTGCATCACCTAACATATCTACCCACTCCATTTCAAGTATGGTAAATATTTGATTTAACTAATTGTACAATGAAGTCTAATAATCCCAATGATTTTTTCGGCACACGCGGTAATTATTTGTGCATTTTTATCATAATATATTTTATATTGAGGAAGCTAAGAGATTAATTAATTATAATATAGCTCAAAATTATTTTTTCAGCCCTATCGTGCCTATAAACACCTCGACTATTATATCATGCCTACAAAAATAATAGCTTACTGCAATTGAATCATAATGTACTATTGCTTCTTTTATTTCTTTCTAAGTATCATAATTTCGGCAAGGAACTTACCGGCCGAAACTTTATACATTTGATTAAAAATAGTAGATTGTTGCACTGAGCAGAAAGTACTTAAGTTATTGTTGCACGAGTGATTATTTGGAGCCCGAGCGGCAGCTAGGGCTCTAAAAAGCACGAGTGCAATATAACTTACTTAATGCGAGGTGCATAACCTGCTTTTCTTTCAACTAATGCAATAAAAGTAAGTGAAAAATAAAACTGAAGACAAATTACAAAAGTTAAAAATTTGTTGTTTACATTCACACCTTTTTTCTTTATGGCCAGTATTTTTTTTAGGCAATACACAAATCCCTTTGTAAACTCCATACGGCCATTAGATTGGCCAACCTTCTTTATGACATGTGACAACTATTGTCCCGCAATTTAAAAAAAGAACTTTTTTTACTCCTAGTGCAGCAAAGTTGCGCTTTGTGCTGGATATGTAGTGCAGTTATAATAGAATTGCAGCGTAGGTGGTAGAATAGTAGATTGTTGCACTGAGCAGAAAGTAAGTTATTGCTGCACGAGTGATTATTTGGAGCCCGAGCGCCAGCGAGGGCTCTAAAAAGCACGAGTGCAATATAACTCACTTAATGCGAGGTGCATAATCTGCTTTTCTTTCAACTACTGCAATAAAAGTAAGTGAAAAATAAAACTGAAGACAAATTACAAAAGTTAAAAATTTGTTGTTTACATTCCCACCTTTTTTCTTTATCTATGGCCAGTATTTTTTTAGGCAATACACACGTCCCTTTGTAAACTCCATACGGCCGTTAGATTGGCCAACCTTCTTTATGACATGTGACAACTACCTATTGTCCCGCAATTTAAAAACTCCTAGTGCAGCAAAGTTGCGCTTTGTGCTGGATATGTAGTGCAGTTATAATAGAATTGCAGCGTAGTTGGAAGGAAAAATATTTTTCATATCCATAAAACTCTCATTACTATCTAAACATCAGTAACCATCGAATCACAACGTAACATATGTACCATGTTAATGCGCCGCCATATTTAACGGGCGAGTTTAATATGAAGTGATTATTTATATGTCCATGCTGTAGGCTTTAAATTAACACCACCTGCTTGGACGTACTTGTAGTACAGTAGAAGCTATAAGATGTAAGCTACTTTAAGATGTCATACAAATAAGTACAGTAAGTAAGATACTGACCAACGTCTAGTTCAGGGATAGACTCCTGGATGGCGAATGGACGATGGATGGCGCCTTTAGTACTTTTTAAGTTGCTAGGTACAAACGTACCTTGATTCCAAAATTTGTATTCTGCCTTTCGATATGTATTTACCTACATAACTTACAATACACTGTAATTTTTGTCCTGTTTGATGTTTTAGGCAAAATAAAATATTAAGTTCTGAAATCAAGGAATTCCACTGTCCGTATTCTTTGTGGCAACCGTGTAAATATGAACAATCGAACTATTATTTGATTTTGCTAATTATTTTTAAAATTCAACCTTATTATTCGTTAATTATGGAATAGAACCGCCTAAATTTATATTTGAAGTTTTAATAGAATTAAACTGTGATCCAAATTATTTTTTGCTCACACATTTTAGTTGTGTACATGAAGTTTTCACAAAGTTAGAAATTAAGTTCGGCTATTTATTATACATGCTCATGGAATACAACTTTTAAAAATAACACAAATTTGTAAAGATATTAAGGATAAAAGTTTGAGGTTTTCGAATAAAACTGAATGAAACGAAGGAAATGATAAAGTTAACTTTGAAATATTTACTCCATAAAACTGTAGCTAGTAGTGGTGAACTAGCCTAACTGACCACCCGATTTTGTTGACCATAAATATATTCGAAATGATTTATACCCGAAGCCGGTCCTAATTATTTGGGTCAGCCTTTTAGAGATCGGCATTTTCTGGTTTCTTTTTGGCCGCGGATCATATTGTTATAATTTTGCTACATATAACTGTACTGTTACTTGGCGGGCCGTCAGTGAAATGCAGAATATAAAAATGTAGATATAAAATGCGTTGTTATTGAAAAATGCGTAATATTCTTGATTATATAGCCCTTTCTCGTGAGTTAATTATCGTTAATTATAATGCGTTTCCTGTTATTTTGATGTGTGAGCTATAACATCAAACAATTCTTCTAAATCTGTACATGATAGATTTTTAGGAGTACCCAATAAATACTCGTACATACATACCTTCATTCTTGCAAAGACGCAATCCTAATCCTAACTTCCTAACTAATATTATAATGCGAAAGTGAGTTTGTTTTTTTGTTAAGCTTCTACGCCCTATCTACTGAATCGATCATCATGAAATTTTGGTTCAACGTGATTTATTCATGTGCTTGGTTATTGCTATCATTGTAAGGTGTCTTGCACGTTAGTGACTTTTTTCAATTACTAACTTTAAATAAAATATAAAGTATCAAGTAGAAATTTGCGATCTTTATAGTTTTTCAATCTGCCAAAAATGAAGATTTATTATTCAAGTAATCTTACAATTTTGCACCTATTTTGCACTTTCCTTAATTTGTGTCGGAAAGAGCTACTTTATTATCGATCGAACATTTTTTGTTTCGCAAGAAACCCATTGGTATGCCGTCCACTTTTTAGCTTTGGCAAAGAGAATTTTTTTTCTAAACTATGGGGATGGCAGTGTTTTTTCAATTGGTTGGGAACTTCACTCTTTGTATGAGATTAATTAGATTTTTAACTCGTCCAAAAAGTTATTTTATGTATTACTAGCTGTTACCCGCGGCTTCACCCGCGTGGTTTATAGCCTATGTCCTCCTCACTACCTTAAACTATGTGTACGCTAAATTTCATGATGATCGGTTCAGTAGATTGGACGTGAAAGCGTAACAAACAAACAAACAAACTCACTTTCGCATTTATAATAGTAGTTAGGATAGAATTAGGATTATGTTAGTATATGTGTCTGCCCGCAGAAAGGGGTAGACGGATTACATACCTTAAAATTAGCTGGGTGTATTAAGTATTAGTCCGACAAAGACACCCTACACATATAGGTGATGTGTTGTGTAGGGTGTCTTTGTCGGACTATCTGCACACTGGCTTCTAAAGTATAAGTTTTTTTCACAAATATAATTTGTTACGATCTTTTATAATGAGTTAAATACTTCTAAAAAAAAAAAATGGGATTTTGTAGCCTTTATATTTTGAAGAATTTTTGGGTTAGCAAGGTAATTCGTTAACAATATTTATATTCTTAAGAGTTTTTTTCACGAAACAATAAATAAAACGATTAATTTCACCTGGCAAAATTTTTACGGCAAGTCACCTGCTTGAAGCTAAACCTCCTTTGGCAAACTACACTTTCCACGCTGGCCAGACTGGTTGGAAAAGTCATTGCTATAAGCTTTGTTTAGTTTGTGTTTCCTTAGTCGCCTCCTTCCACGGGAATGCTTGTAGTGCTCCTATTCTACTCTATGGGGAACCACACGGCACGGCCAAATTAGGATATTGAAAACGTATTGCATCATTGGTGTAACAACATAAGTGCACCATAGACGTGCAAGTCCAGAAAATGGACAGTGTCATTTTGTCATAATACCTCGCAACGTTACACAATCATAGGAATCGCAACGAGAATCCAAATTGTCCAATTAAGATTCCATACATCAGACATACAATAAATAAAAGTCAGAAGAATAGCTTCCACGCTAGACTGGTAGAAAACTGAAAACTTAGAACGCCAACCAAATTAATGGTGGATAATTTGAAAAATAATACCTGTAGATGACGCAGCGTGCAATTTGGTCTCTATGTAGCTATCATCATCAACAGGTCTTTGTAAGTCTCCACTGCAGGAGCACGACCCTCTCTGTACTACTAGAGCCATATATTAGCAAGGGCAGTCAGAGAGAGGATTTGGCCTACACTCTCCACGCTGGCCAGACGGGTTGGACGGCTATGTAGCTATACAGCGTGTAAATTGAGCCTCGGCACGTGTTTATGAATAACTTTTCCTATGGGATTAATGCGAAGAACTCAAAATAAATTTCGACATTCTCATACAAAAGTGTTCATCCGCCCGGACAATTTATTTGGGAAAATCTAATTTTTCTTTGAGTTCCCAGCTAGAAAAAGTCGAAATCTAAATAAAAAAAGAAAATATTGACAGCCTGAGTCGCCCCTTTAAGGATATGTCGATGATCATTTACACACAATATACACAATACAATTAATTTTAGTGGTTAATAATAAATTCTGCGCTCTCCATATTTTTGCACTAGGTATTTGTATGAACGGCGGATCATATGATGACGTCACGGATAATGTCGCAGTGTGATCGCGTGTGATTGTTTGATGTGGTGTACTTGTTGGCACAACGAGGGGGACACTAGGAAAACCCATGAAAAATGAAGTCGTTTCACTATAAAATTTGGATATTTTTTTAAGTTTAGGGCATTGTAGAGATTGAGCTATTTATGCGTATTTTATAAATTTATTTAAGGTATCAAATACTTGTTTTTAGAACTTCCACTTAAATAACATTAATATCCCAATATTAGATTAGTTTTCTAAGTATAAAGTTAAAAATCACGCGAACACGTTCCGACATTTTCACCTAATTTTTTACTGTTTATAATAAATAGATACTGTATATATATAGATACCAGTATATTGGAATAAAGTTTTAATGTCCCTTCATAAATTAGGAAAGATTTAGATATTTTATTCCACTTGTATTATCTAAGCTCAAAGACAAACAACGTGCCTAACTTACCACATCTCTTTTAACGGATATTATTCAGTACCAACCAGCACTAAAAGCAGTGCTTTTACTAACTTAACAAAAAAAAACCGAACAGCTGTCAGTACTATACTTAACCCAAAAATCCATCTTTAATGATAGACTATTGCACAAAAATATCACAGTGAAAGTAACAAAGCAAAATTTCTCATAAACAGTTTAACGCAACATTACCAACCTATCTAAATAAGAATTTTCAAACACCTCGGACATTTATCACGCACATAATGAGTATAATCCCATTAGCTTTGTAACATTATTTCGCTGTCAGCGGGCGATGCGAAATTAAACGGATAAATTCTCAGGTTTATATGATAATTTGCCGGGAAGTGTACGTTATTGTGAGCTTCATACATGCCTAGGTGTTTCTAGCTAATTTGAAAGCGTAGAAACCTATTTTTATCCCCTGAACCAACAAAAGTACAAACTTAAAAGTACAAAAGGTTCTGTGTGGTTAAGTAAGTATGTGAACTCGTAGCTAAACTAAACGTTGTTGAGTGAGATATATTAAATATAAGATGTTTCAATTCTTTAATGAATTGCTTGTAAAATTATTTTCCTTCCATTTCTTCTCAACAAAAAAAAAAATTAAAAAGGATTTTGTGTTAATTTTTTGACGCGTATGCAATGAAGTATTTGGGGGAAATTGAATTCTTTCTAGACTGTATATTTTAAGGATTTCTATATTAAATTTAACCTATAGGTTCATGTTCCATATGGTAATGGTGGTTCAGTTAAGTGCAGAACTTTGCCGTCTCTACTTTGGGATGTTGTTTCAGGCGACGGGCAAGGTCGCATTTGTTCAAGAGATGTTAAAATATCTGAAAAGCAAACGAGACGATCAATAGTAAAATCTTTGCCAAATCTTTCTACAATATAAACTAAAATGCCTGATTACCACCAGTTGAGGTTACAACAGGAAACAAGCACAGATAAGAGAAAAGTATCTTTAAATCTGCCAGGAAGTGTATATTGTAAGCGTCATACATGGTTTTGCACGCCTGACAATAATTCCGAGGTGCGTTCTCTGCACAATTTTCTGAATTTGTCTCCGCTCGTCAAAGGAATGGCTTTATGCAATATGTCAGCAAACTTTCATTCCCCAAAGTTTAAATGGCTATAATGTGACATTTATGTAAGCAAAACAAACTTATTTATAGGTAATCTATTTTGTTATTATTTGTAAAGTTTTAGATTTCCAAATTAATAAAAATAAAACTATAATGTTCGATTTTTAGGCTGTTTTATCCACGTAAGCACTACTTTTTACTGTTTAAGTAGTGTAATATAGGTAATGTACCTATAAGTGGCCTGAATTGAAACTGAAGTCTTCGATAACCATTAATAATGCATATTTCAAAGTATATCGACGAAGATCAAAATGGCATTAATTATCACGCTCAAATCATTCAATCATCAGCAATTATGCGTATTGATAAGTAGCAAATCTATTTTTACTTAAAACGAATTTCGAACACGTGCAGTTACTTTGCCTTCATCGTTTGTAAAAAAATTGCTACTAAGGAAGTTTTTGTACTCAGGTCAACAGGTGATCGAGAACGGTCTCAAGGTGGGCCTTCCTCAAATGTTCTTGTTAGTAGCCGTCACGACGCCGTCATCACGAAATAGTTATTGTTTCGACTAGCGTGGGTCCTGTATGCGTGGATCCCATTATACGGCGGTTCACGTCTCAATCTTAAAGGTTAACTGTGTGTCAGTTACTGTCAGATCGCGCCCCGCTGCGCCCGCGCAACCTAGCCGAGTGGCGCAAGGCTTGGAAGGAAGTGGAAGAGGGTGCGGTGAAAATAGCGAATTTTTTCCATTAAACCTACAGACTTTAATTTTTTTAAGTCACTTAATACATTATATGACAAATTGAACTATACTAATGTTTAAATGTGATGATCAATACTTATAATTTACTTCTTTATTTAACCTTGATGGGCGTATATTGAATAGCGAGTCCATTTTTCATGAATTATCAAGTAAACTAATGATTCTTAACGTATTATTGTATATGATATTAAAAGTAAATATACATTTTCCTAATGTTAACGTTAAACTAACTTCTCACGACATTGTAGTCAATTCAAATAAAACAACAGTCAACAGTCAAAACGATTTCAAATATTCTGTGCGTAATTGCGTAAATTAATATTGAATTATTGTGATATTTATAAAAGTTAACATTGAAACTTGTAACCATGTAAAATTGAAGATTTTAGTTTACTTAAGGCATACATTTTTATGTATAACCGAATTTGATTACATTTTTTGATTTTATTAAGGTAGATAGAAAAGTTTTTGAAACGTGTCATACACTTTGTTGAAACTTATTTGCTGACGAAAAAAAAAAATAACATGCTATGCTACTAAATGCATCATCAAAATGTATTCAATTATCACGTATGATATTTAAAGATTGCTGCTTTTTTATTAATTACTAGCTTCTCCGTCGCAATGCTTAAAAATGGGTCTTATTAAATTCTACTAAAGTTATTGTCCATGAAAATGTATCCCGGAAATTCCGCCACATCGCTTCTGCTCCTGTCTTACTCCACCACATTATAATTTGTTCTACTAAATTGTGTGTAAAACCTGCGCTTAGAATGTAATGTTTAATAACTTGTGCCATGGGAGGTTGATTTGTAATTGTACGCCTATCGGAGGATGGCTTAGAACAAATAAACCCGGACCACAAACAATAATATTAATCTGACATTTCGTTCTTGCTTACTGCAGGTAGTCCTTAGTTATTAGATAGTAACCACATATCAGGGTATAATAGCAATGAAGCTGTTATTACCTTATTATTTTAGATTTTTCTTTCTGTGTGTAATCAAATTCCTGGCAGGGATTTGGCTGGATAAGTTGAATGATATGTCGAGTGTAGTCACTTTTGGACGCCGTCATGTGGTCTGAACGCCTTAATCGTACGATTTGTTCGCAGAGACTCGCATAGATAGCGCCACTCGAAAATACACAACATTGTATCTACCGCATTATGAGAATATAAAAACATTATTCACAAAATATATCTTATTAAAAATTAAAACAATATTTTAGGCATAATATTTTAAAATAACACCGTATATTTAGTAAGTTAAAGGCTAACTCGAGCTACGCTACTCTGCTAAGCTACTCGAGACTAGATGACAGATTACCGCCATCTAGTCTCGAGTAGCAAGCAACTCTCCTCCGCCAAACATTCCCCTGCTTTTCGCAACCTTAATTTGGTCCAATATTTTTGTATGAGGTGGGCAGTCTATTACGTTAGTATTATATTGTCTTCGACGCCGTTTTCCACCTTGCTGTTGTTTTGGTTTTTGTTTATACACGAGTATTACACCACGTAAATTCACCACCGACAACCGTTGAATGCGGCAGCAATGATGGGAACTCTAAATTTCTTTATTTTGACGGGTTGAGTTACCTCTTAAGGAAAGTCGATGGTAAATTTGCATGGTGTATATTTCTTGAATTTGTAATTTTTATCTTCGCGAATTTTATATTTCAATTGAAATACTTGTTAAAGCTTCTGGAGAAGTGTATTTTTTAAATCTCGGACAAATTATATTGTTGTACTTACACGTCCCCTCTTCCCAAAAATAGCAGTACTTACTATAATACATCTTCTTCTTCTTCTGTTTTATAAAAATGGCTTCCACCGAGATTTCAGTGATTCTGCCAATGTCCAGTAAATTGAGATACTAAGTATCGGTGTTGTACGGTAAAGTTGTAACAAGAAGCATCAAAGATGGCGCATGTTCTTTGATGCCTCGTGGTCGGGAGCTTATGGCAACAAGTCTATACGAGTCCATATAACAGTCCACTTTAACTATTTCACAAATTGTTCCATGAGTACGAGCATTTATTATATCAAACTACACCAATTTCATATTATAAAGTCCACTAAAATCAATTTGAAAAATCGTCCATGGCAGACCCCAACTGTACCCCTTGACTTCCCACCACAAACTCCACTATAATACTTAGAAAAACGTGAAATTTAGTCCGACATTTGTATTGTCAGATGTGTATATAATTAGAGTAAAATGGCTATCTTAGTGTCCTTTGGTGAAAATAATGAGTGATAGTTTTTCAAAATTGTAGATGCAAAACAATTAAATAAATGTATGTTACTTTCCACGTAATACTAAAGTATCTCGCAATAAATAGCTTACCTCGACATTTTCTATTTCTACGCTGTATTGCTATTTGTCACGGAACATTTGTACCTATTATGGTGATCCAGATAATGGGATCTTGAAGACAACACCTAATATCGCAAATCAGTCCAATTCAGTCCTACTTCAGCTCAAATCGAGTCACGCGCGACATGTGGACGACATGATTGTCGCCGATCACATGATAATAGGGGTACGAGGGAGACGCAAGACGTGGGATAGATAATCCCATCACAATCATTTTCGTAACTATATCAGATTGCTATTGACAGGTGGATGAGTTTATGCAGTAGAGCACGTGTATAGTATAAGAGTTACACTTTATTGTCTTTGCTTGAAATAACTGATTAAAATTCGGCAATATAGGATAAAGGTAGGTAATAAAATTTTTATTATAACGATTATAATGGGTTCTTTAGACGTTTGGCATTGCGAGATTTAATGTTTTCGTTTTCGCGATTGTTACACATTTAAATAAAATTATTTTAATACGGTTTTTATCGCGTTTATTACATTATTTATACACCTAACGTTTCGAGAACTTTACAGTGTTCGTGGTCGCAGGTAGACTAAGTTACTTAGTAAGTAAGTAACTTAGTCTACCTGTACCGGATTAAAATAATTTTATTTAATTGCGAGATTTTCTCCTTTTAGTGCTTTTTTGTTCAACAAAAACAAAATCTCAATCTAACTAAATACATATACAATTAAATCTGATTTTTCTATCAAAGAATATGAGGAATTTAAGAAACTCGACAACTCAATGGGCGTAAGCATTATTAGCACTTACGCATGTAAAGCAACCTCGGGCGAGGTCCTCACTGAGATTGATATCAAGTGTCATACACATTATACATTTTTTGGAGTTTTGGAGACCAATCACGGTTTATGGGTAACGTACAGTAAAAACAATTAAAAGGCTCATAAAAAATTTAAATGCGTCTTGCTGACGAAGAAATGTTTGTTAGGAAAAGGTTTTACATTATTTTTAATTAAGAAATAAGACATAGTCAAGAAATTTCTTGCAGGCTATATTTGGTCTAATTACGCTACCATTGCTTAAAATGAGGTTGAGAAAAATAATTATACCTGTAACATAAAACCTAATTTGTCTATTCATACCTAAACGTTCTAGGTGTGATGCAAATTGATTTTATTCTATGAAATGGTGGTGGTATTTTTTATGCACCGATCTAATTATTTTTGGTTTCTAATTTAAAAGTAAAGTAGATATTAATCTTAAAAAATATTCAAAAGTCTTTTGAATATGTCGGAAAACAGGTTTTGGTTTTTGCACAGATTTAAATAATTTAATATACAAAATTACAGCGAGTAGAAGTTTTCGTATGTACGAAATTCGGTTGAGATTGGCTTAACTGTAGTAAAACTAAAACCAAACTACGTTTGTATGGGATTTCGGCTTTACGTGGGACTCTTAAAGCAGATTTTATGAAAAAAAAATCACCATTATTCTAGAGGTAGTTTTCAGGCAGAAAATACAGGAATACTTATAGAAATACTTTTATGTATATATGGAAAAATGCAGCTAGGTTACGCTCTCAAGTGCGTTTGACCCTTATGTTGGAGCAACGATGTGGTCTAGGATCGTATACGCTGAAAAATCATTTCCCTATCATATCAGCTGCAAAAGCCCACTGCTGAAAACAAGCCTCCCATGAGGATTTCCATCATCATTCACCATACTCACCACGCTTGGCAAACGTGTCGGTGACATACACCATCATCACCATATATTTATGTGTAAGCTCAGTAAACCCAGTAAGCCAGTTTTGTCTCTAAGAAAGACTAAACAAACAATCAGTTATCCATGACAAACCTGGAATGAATTAGCAATATTGGAATCCGACATGATCTTTGCATTCATCTAGCAGGTGTCAGATGGACTAAGATGGAGTGAGCGCATAATCTTAACCAATATTATAACTGCAAAAGTAAGTTTGTAGGATTTTTTTTTATTTTTGTTACGCTTTTAATCACGTTGAATGTTATTCATATAACCTAAATACGTGCAGCTTACTGTGATCCAACTACCACTAACAATAGGTAAAAATCTAATCTATGGTTGTTATCTTTCTTGTCATCATTTATCCATCTTCTCCTTCGAGCAACACGACCTCCGTACCGGACGGAGGGAGTGGGCAAAGCGACAATTTACTATTACAATTTTTCTGGCGTTTTTTACGGGGAAAATGTGTACACAAGTTAAGTTCCGCACACCTACATACAAAACTTAAACTGTCACTTGATAGTAATTATGAAATTGTCTCAAAAATGACATAAAAAAGAAACAATAATTTGTGTGCAGATAAGTCACACACTACTAACACATAGATATGCATCTCAGATATGCATATGCCCAATTTGGCTTGTACCTTGACAGAGGGGAACGCAGCTTACGCATCGTATGGCTACTCCCTTCCGGTACGAAAGGCCGTGTTGCTCGAAGATCTCCTCCTTTGAAAAGTCTCAAAAGAACACCATTCTCCGGGAAATAAGATCTCTAAGAGGAAAATGCATGGAAAATTGCATGCACTTTTAGGTGGCAAGGATATTTACTAAGTTTTTGCTTCCATTATTAAGAAAAGTCACACAATTTTGAACTGTAAATAAAATAAAATAAAAATATTTTGTTAGTGTAGTATAATAGCGTTGGTAGTAGATTTTTTGAAGTGAGAAGAAAAACAGAGATACTTATTTAACAAATTAACTTTAGATCACAATTATACTCTTATATCACAATATCGTTTTAAATCACTTTACTAAGCAGAAACTGTTGGTTTACCAGCAATCATTATTTTAAAGAGGCCATAAACGTCTCCGAAGTGTGCAGTAGTTTGCAGAACAAATTTATCGACGATATATGTACGAATCGTGTTGTCCTGTCGGTCTTACTAACGTATGTGTTAGATTTAGAGATTGTGTTCAAATGAGAAAATTATTCGATACGCGTGTTTAATAAATTGATATGAATATATTGAAAGCTGTACAATTTGCTTCGTCAAGAGTCATATAAACCTTTTTAATTTCGAGGATCAGTTTCACAACAAGATTAATATATTTACTTACGGAATTTATTAATTATTTATATTTAGTAATTAGATTTAGTATAGACAGATTAGTCGTAGAAGGCGACTTAGGTAATACAAGCTAAACAAAGCTTATAAACATCAAAGAGACCTCTCCAACCCCTCTGGCCAGCGAGGAGAGTGTAGGCCATATCCTCTGACTGCCCTGGCTAATTATGGCTCTGGTAGTTCAGAGAGGGTCATGCTCCTGCAGTGGAGACTAAAAAAGGCCTGATGATGATGATGATAGACGATTTATGAAAATTAATTACTATTGGATAACCAAATAATCCTATTTTTCCTTATTAAATGATTTGTAGTATTTTTCAAATGAAAAGAGCTATTCATTATAAGACCATGACTTTATTAATGCAAAAAGGCCGCTTGAGTAGATTTCTTCATTAACCAAATCCAAAATAATGGAAGGTCGTATACACTCAAGACCTCAAGTAATACTACAAGTAGGTAATTTACTACCAAAGTAGAGAACTAAAGATATGATTTATCACTTTGATCTGATAATGGCGTAGAAAAATAATATGCTGTGTGCCACTAGTTTAAGAGTCCCACGTAAAGCCGAAATCCCATTCAAAACCGTAGTTTGGTTTTAGTTTTACAACAGTTAGGCCAATCTCAACCAAATTTCGTACATACGACCGGATAAGGCATATTGATGTTTATAATCCGATTTCAATTTTAAAAACAATACCTATACAAAATTACAGCGAGTAGAAGTTTTGTATCGAAAAAACTAAAACCAAACTACGTTTGCATGGGATGTCGGCCTTACGTGGGACTCTTAACTTATCTAAGCCTGAATTCCAAAAGTTCAACCATTACGGCTGAAATGACAGATAAGTTCGTTTCAAAGCTTTGTTATACGTAATAATAGAGTGACTTTATTTCCCTAAGAGCGTGAAATTCTAAGAGCATTCCTAAATTGCCACCTGTCAATAACTGGTTGCACACGGAAATTCCTTGATCGACGCGATGTTCGCAGGAAGCGTGGCGGATTGCTTCCCGCGTATTGTGGGGTGCTATAATTGTGTCAATAATGGGTGGCTTTTATTGGTTTGAAATGTGTTTTAGTAACTCGCGGTCTCATACTTCAATTGTCGGGTACTCTAAAGCCTACACCGCGATCTCACCTGTACACCCTATCCGGAATAGCGCCACCAGACGTACGACGCAACATAACCAGCGCAATGGAGAAGCGCAAACAGGAGCACGACAAACGTCATCTACTCTATGGGCAAATTCCTCCACCCTCAAGACTCAAACTCGCAATAGTTACTTGAGGCACCATAGTACAAGCGTCAAAAAAGCCCCTAAGGCCAGAGTGGAACAATGGCTAAATAAATACTGGCTGGTGTTGGCAGATGCAACGAAAATAGAGTTAAATGGGGTTTCTCCAGCAAAACGGAGTGCAACTGTGGTGCTATCCAATCTATGGCTCACCTTTTGGCGTGCCCAGAGAAGCAAACTTCTTGAACTATGCAGGATCTCAATGAGGCAAACGAACGGGCAGTCATAGTTGCAAAACGCTGGTCAAAACATATTTAATATTTACAAATATTTGCCATTCTACGACTTGATAGAAGAAGACTTCAATTGTTTGTGTTCCGTTTTTGTAAATGGCCAACACTGGTATCAGATTTTTCAAGGCATCTGGCATAGCTTAACGACTGCCATCAATGATGACAGTATGGACCTGGAACAACAGCTTAGCGAGATTTCCGAAGCACGGAGTAAATCGAAATATTTTTATGCCAGTTGTGGTCACCCATCCAAGTGGGAGCTATACCCGGGATTGCTTAACATACGTAAGTACGCATGTTCAGCTACCCCGGGCGATGGCCCATTGAGCATAATTAGCATTCCTCACTGTACAGTGGCGTGTGTGTCATATCCCAAAATAGACTTAATGCTAAATGTACATTAACATTTCAGTTTTTCCAATAAATGCAAACAATATAATTTGGACACCATTTTATAGTCAGACGCCGAGATTAAAAACTAGAAAACATAACCACAAATAGTGATAAAAAACGCCTTCCGCGCGCTTGGATACCTCTAGAACGGCGAGTCTGTAAAAATCAGATACAAGTATTTATCCACGCTGAGAATCGAATATAGAGTTTCATGGAACAGATAAGCGTTACCACTACGCCACGAAGACTATCGATTCTTACATAAAAAGACTTCCTACATAAGTTACATTTACAATTTCCTAGCAACGCCATCAAGTAACAATATGTGAGCAGCTTGAACGCGTTAAGCTAACACGTGAGCAGGACATTTACTTAACAATAACTTAAGCTGTGCCTGTGTAGGCTAGCGCCATTATGCATATGCTGCGTTTACACGATTATTAACTGTTTGTGCAAGTACTAGCTATGCGTTTCTACTTTCTATATTATTAAGTCTTGGACATTTACTTTACAACAACCTCAGCTGTTTCCATGAAGGATAACGCTATTATGCATTGCTACGTTTACACACCCATTATGGTTTGCACTAGTACGAGCTACTCACCTTTACATTATTCATGGGACATTGACTTACATATGTTTATACAAAGTATACAATTAATAACTTAAGCTGCTGATTCTATATAGGATAGCGCCACTGCATACAAGTGCATATAATTTAAAATATTTTTAACCGAAAACATAAACCAACTTCAACCCTATAAATTTGTTTAATTAAGCATAAGAATAAAATGGAAATAAGTGTAAACCGAACGGCATCCGTGTATAACTTTTTTTTTGGTTTTTGTGTATTTTCAAAAAGCGCTCGACATTTTCGATCAAAATTTAATGGGAACATCTGTAACGTATTACCTATGAAACAAAAAAAGTAATTTTTTAAATCGATCGAGGCCTCTTCAAGAAATCGGGGAACTTACATAAAAAAAGATTCCGACGAATTGAGAATCTCCTCCTTTTTTGAAGTCGGTTAAAAATAATGCAGGGTTACTATTTATTCACTATTCAATGACTACAAAGAAACGTGACTTCTGTGACAGTACTAAAACGATATCTATTCTAATTTGTTCGGTTTTAGTATATAAATAAATGAAAACATTAATATATGTCAATGCAGTCATATATGCCACACCTTATCTATTTCACACATACTCGTAGGTACATTTAGCATTAAGTCTACCTATTGTAGCTTTTATAGGCTCAAAAAAGTTCTTAAATAAAAGTAAATAAAACAATCTGCTAGTGTTTAGGTTTATTTCTTTACAATATTTTTCTAAGAAAATAAATTTATTTAGAAAAGAGCTCCATATTTTTCATTCATCATCATCGTCATCATCAGCCTATACTCGTCCACTGCTGGACATAGGCCTCCCCAATTGCACGCTATCGAGATCTAACTTCGGCTGCTCGCATCCAGCTTCTGCCAGCCATCTTGCGCAAATCATCACTCCATGTTTTTCATTACTAGTCTAATATCGCCCAACAATCCAACCGGAGACTATTGCGTACTTATATTTATTCCATAAAACAGTTTTATAGTCTACATTACATAACGGTTTTCCCGCAAATGGAATTCAAGGTAAAATAATAAAATATTGGTAGTGATTTAGTTAAGGGGCTCTTATAGTAACACTAGCGCCACCCAGCAATTAAATTCCTTAAATCATAAAATGTATCGAATTTTAAAAATCTAACAAGTACAAAACTACTAATTTACTTAAAGATTTTTTTGTATATTACAAATAATTTACTAGTGCCATATTAAAAAAGTAAAATCGATTAACGCCAAAAGTGGCCACTTTTGGCGTTAATCTGTTTTTCTCTTAGTTTATGAAACGAGTATTAGTGATATAATTTAGTCGATATAATTTAGGATTTAAAGAATTAATTGCTGGGTGGCGCTAGTGTTACTATAGGAGCGCCTTAAGCACTAGTTTTCTTGAAGTAAAGTAGTTGATCAAGTTAACTGTTGTGCTAGAAGGGTGCTTCATGTCTCCGGTTATCTCATTACTAGTCTGATTTATCCCAACCGGAGGCGAGTGTGAACCAACCTAGAACCAACATGTATGGCACTATAACTTTCTTCCCGTGTCTTTGTACACGTTCGTCGCCATAGAAGTCTCAGTTTTGAGGTAAAAAGTATCCGGCGTAAATTCAGGATATGGTCTATATGTTTATGCTAAATCCATACAGATTTATATAATTTTTGAGAAGCAATTGAGTACCTGAACTAAACAGATCATTATTGACATATTTTTGGAGGTAGTGGAATATTTCTTATTTTAGACAATAGCGAATTTGACATTCACTAAGAGATGAGCCGCGTGTGACAGCTTAGTTGCATGCCAAATTTCACTTCAGCCGTCCTGTTTTTAATTGAGTACAAAAAGAGTATCCTCTCAGACATACGGACAGTAAAGTGATCCTGCAAAGGTTCCATACCTGGTTGCTAACCCTATTTTAGGTTGTCCGTCTATCCGTCTGTTACACATCTGTATCTTTGGAATCGTAATAGATAGAGACTTGAAATGTCATTAAATGTATTTTTACTTCTATTTTACAGCGAACAATAAAAAAACGAAATAAAATAAAATGTCATAGAGGCAATAATGCAAGAAACTAGTTTAAATTGGTACTATCATCATATTCATCAGGTCTTTTTAGTCCCTATTGCAGGAGCATATTAGCACTAAATATTATACCAGTAAATCTGACTCAACCCCGGATAACTTTTGAGATATTATATCATCATCATCATCATCAGCAACAGCCTTCTGCATCCCACTGCTGGGTATAGGCCTCTCTCAATGCATGCCATCCATTTCGATCTTGTGCCTTACGTAGCCATTTTCGACCTGCGATTTTCCTAACATTTGCACAAAGAGCTATGGAGCGAGCCATGCTCGGCATCAAACTTCAAGATCGAGTTACTAACATAGTGATCCGACAAAGAACGAAGGTTCAAGATGCTGGAAAACGTATTATGGAACTAAAGTGGAGTTGGGCAGGACACCTGGCAAGGCGAGGTGATGATAGGTGGAGTAGGGTTTTGACAGAATGGTGGACAATAGATGGCAGGCAAAGCGTAGGTCGTCGGAGAGCTAGGTGGATTGAGCTATTATATATGCATAGTAATTTCAAAGAAGCCAATCAAAACACATAAGCAGCTTTTATTTCAAATAACTTCAAAGTCCTACAAAGGTATTATTGGCGAATAAAACGTGTAACAAACGATTTCCCTAATATCCGGGGGTAAATGGGGAAAATTGCCAAAACAGGGCTGGGTAGGCGGAAATCGGCAATCTTTGTATTGAATACATTTCAATTGATATGAAAATTGATTGACAGGATTGGAATTTTCAATGTAAACGGAATAACGCACTTTTTAAAGTAATAATGAGAATGGCAACAAAAAAACTAATTGTAAAAATACACTAAATACGAGTAGGCATAGAAGTATGAATACGATTTTTTTTTTAAATCTATGCGAGTAGTTATTTTTATTTTTATCCGTTTCTGTAAGTACTTAATAATAGTGGTAAATCATTTGATTGTTCGCTAAAAAATGAGTGTAACTCGTATTTGTTCAACTTCCAATAGATTTTTAAGTATTTTGCGAAATTATATTTGACTAGCGTTTGCCCGCGGCTCCGCTTGCGTTAGTGTCGATCCCTGGGGAACAGTACTTTTCTCCGGAATGAAAAGTAGCCTATGTCCTTTTCCAGACCACGTGTATCCATAATTTCATAATGATCGGTTCAGTACATGGAGCGTGAAAGCATAACAAACAAACAATGTTGAGATTTCTAAAAAAAAAAACTAATCACTACATTTTATTAAAAGACTTCTGCGGCGTCTATCTGTTCACGATATACTAGGGAACTGCCGCACGAATTTTCATACGGTTCTTACTAATTTTTGTATGTAATTAAGCACTTGACACGTAAGTTTCTTTTGGCATATTTTTCTCAGCAGTAGTCGTAGCGTAACGTAAGTAGGTTGATTTTGCTAATATTAAAAAAAAAACAGTTATAACATGACGTTCAAAAAGAGGAACATGTTATCCAAATTTGAATAAAATTTCATTTAATTCCCAGGCATTGTCTACCCTGTAAGGGACAAAGACGTGATGTCTATGTAAGTAATTGTACACATGTAGCGTATCCCAGAGCTGAATCAGCGAAAACACCTGTCCGGTCGTTATACTCTCTATTTATCAATGGGCTATGGATGGTCGCGCGGTCACATAAATATCGGAAACAAAAACAAAATGGCCGGCGACTTGCCGGCGACGAGCCTGTAGGGTTGCCAAACAATTATTTTTATTTTAATAAAAAGGATCTCAAACTTAATGGGTAAAAAAAACAATCGCAACGTAATGAGGCTCTACGACAATTTAGTTGTGGTAGAGCCTCGTTACCGGCGAAAATCACTTTTGCTAGTAGCATAAATGGGCCGACTCGTCCGGGGAAGTACCACGCTCTCGCAGAAAATCGACGTTTGAGTAGTGGCTTTACCGCTGCTATGCTTCGTTCGGTGAGTGAGAGAACCGGAGGCCCATCTCCCTCTCCTCTCTAGGGAGGGAAAAGCAAAAGGCTGGCAACGCTCCTGTGATATCCCTGGTGTTGCAGTTGTCCATGGGCCGCGGTGATCACTTACGATCGGGTGACCTGCTTGCTCGTTTGCTATGCTATAACATAAAAAAAGAATATATAATACAAATTGTGATGACAGAGCTACTGAGCGTCAGGAAGTTCTTTACCATCAGATCAATTCGTTGAAATAATTATTAAAAATTGTTATTCTTTTATTCAAAATTTCATCCTGGTCTGGGTAAAAATGATACGTAGAACGGACCTTCTACTCCTCTTCTTGCGCAGATTATATAAAAAAAATATTTACGAAATAGGCAAAACCTGAAGAATCCCGAACAATCTTATTAATAAGCTATGCGGGTAACAACCCATGACTGTTTTCATTCCAAAGGGTGGAAGTCATGCTGTGATATGATTTGGCGAAAGTTTATACGACCAGCTGCTTGTTTACGCCAACCATATATAGTTCTGGAATAGCTATTTTCAGGAGCCGGGAATTGAACCCTAAGCCCCTCGTGGAGCAGGCTGGCATGTTTACTATTGCAGAACGGAGGCCGCCAACTTATAGCTACTCATGGAAGGTTGGCGGTTGAAGACAAACTGACCGTAAATTTTTTGCCGATTTATTTCAGCATGAGACTGGTCCTATACGGAATCATTGAGTGATTCTATTAGGTCCTTTTCAACTTATGGGTACCATCCAAGAACCAAGAAAAACCAACCAAGTCTATCATACTCAAAAAATTAAAAATATATTTGCGCGGTTCAAAACTACTACATAAAACAGGACTACTTGTTGACTAATGTGTGATTTGTGCCTAAATATTTATTTTTTATTTATTTTATTCAAATGTGAAAATGAACCGATTGCTGATGTCACAACGAGTGGTAGATCGATCCTACTAGTTCAAAAATTGTGCTGTTCAAACGCGTGCCTTCGCAATCTGCTTGAATGCTGTCAGAATAGCGTATTTGGGCTCCTATGCGTCTCAGCCAAGGATGGAACAGGAAAAACGGTTACCTAAGAAGAAGGACTGTATCTATATTATATAGTATCTAAATATTTCAGAAAATTATGTTGTTCAACCCTAATAAGCGCGCAGCAATTAAAACAAGTTTAAAATCTCGTTTGACTGACAAATTGCAATAAATAAGAATACTTAAATCTCTACTACGCCGTTTAGACACGGCGCAGCTACTTGCATGCCATTACGTGCTCCACACACGCGATAAGCTTTATTACAGTGCATTAGAGTTCATTTTTAAAAAGCTTTTTTTACTTATTGCAATCCGAGGAGGCATGAAATCAGAAAATTATTACTTTTGTTATTACGGAGGTTTGAAACGAAGAAGCTATCTGGTGCAATCTTTTTGCGTAAACATTTCCTTTTATGATGTTAATTTTTTAAAGTATGTATAAAGTATTTATCTTGAGTTACAAGAGTTGGATTATGTAAGCGTATGTTTTTGTATTATGTATGATCATATGTATGTTACAATTGTTATAGTCTAAATGTTAACCAGTTAAAAATGTAATAAACGCGATGAAGCCGTAGTATTTACAGTCATTTTATTTTAATACTTCTTCTTCTTCTTCTGTTTTATGAATATAAAACTTCGGTGGAAATTTCAGTTATTCTGCCAATGTCCAGTATAATGAGATACTAAGTATCTGTGTTGTACGGTAAAGATTTTCCAAGTAGCATCAGCTTCTGGTAGCAAATCTATATGAGTCCATTTATCAGTCCACTTTAACTATTTTAAAAATAATAACACCAAGCTACACCAATTTCATATTATAAAGTCCACTAAAATCAATTTGCAAAATTGTCTAAGGCAAACTTCAACTGTACCCCTTGACCTCGCATCACGAACCCTATTTCAATTCTTAAGTAGGTAGCTATCATGGAGACATATGTACAACGTGGTAGCGAGGTGGTAGCTATCAACTTATGACAAACTGTCATCCAAAATAAAACAAGCTTTTTTAAAGAAAAAACCGGCCAAGTGCGTGTCGGGCCACGCGCAGTATAGGGTTCCGTAGTTGCAAATGACAACTTTGAGTACACACTGTTTACACTCGCACCTCACAGTTTAACGACCAAAAACATCTAACAATAAAGATTGTATGAAATTTTACATTTTCCAGTACATTTTATAAGTTGGTTGCCTATAACTTTTTAGTTTGTACTTAGTACTTAGCTCTGATAGTTTTCCTTTCAACTTCAGTATATATACTACTGCTGTAATTTTTTCACGTATCTATATATAACCGTTTAGGAGATAGAGGGGGGGGACACGTACCTCTAACAAAAATTTGCACTTTAAAACCAAATATTTCGGAAACGGATCCCTAAATCGAAAAATGGTGTTCTCAACCTTACAATATTTTTAAAAGACCTTTTTAACGATACCCCACAAGATGGGTAAGTAGAGAAAAAAAAATGACTCCCCCACTTTACTTGTATGGGAGCTACCCAAAAAAAAATTTTTTTTCAAGATTTTTTTCTACGACTTTTTTGCCATGATTAATATACATACTCATACCAAATTACAGCTTTCTAGTACTTATGGTCTCTGAGTAAAACCGCGGACGGACAGACAGACAGACAGACAGACAGACAGACATGGCGAAACTATAAGGGTTCCTAGTTTACTACGGAACCCTAAAAACCGGCCAAGTGCGTGTCAGGCCACGCGAAGTGTAGGGTTCCATCAGTCGAATCACCGTGACACAATGACAACTTTGAGTTTACACTGTTCACACCTCACAGTTTAACGACCAAAAACATCTAACAATGAAAATTGTATGGAGTTTTATATTTTCGAGTACATTTTATAAGTTGTTTGAGTATTTTAAGTTTGTACTTATTACTCAGCTCTGATAGTTTTCCTGTCAACTTCAGTATATATACTACTGATGTAATTTTTTTCACGCATCCATATACAACCGTTTTGCAGATAGAAGGGGGGGGGGGACACACTTACCTCTAACAAAAATTTGGACTTTAAAATCAAATATTTCGGAAACGGATCCCTAAATAGAAAAGTGGTCGTCTCAACCTCACAATGTTTTTTAAAGACCTATTTAACAATACCCAATACGACGGGATTGTATTGAAAAAAAAATATTACTCCCTCTTTACTTGTATGGGAGCTACCCTAAAAAAATTTCTTTCCAAATATGTTTCTATCACTTTTTTGGCATGTTATTACATACCCATACCAAATAACAGCTTTCTAGTACTTATAGTCTCTGAGTAAAACCGCGGACGGACAGACAGACAGACAGACATGGTGAACTATAAGGGTTCCTTGTTTACTACGTAACCCTAATAAACCATACATGAGTATAATCCTTTCACAAAAATTCACAGTCATGAAATTTTTTTTTTGCTTTAACTATAACTGACTATGTACAAAGCACAGATATTATATATTAGTAGTATTACATTGGACCATGGAGATATATCTCAGATTTATAGATAAGTATATGTACATGGAGATATAGCTATTAATTATACTTCCGTGTATATGTAGAATAGAATAGAATAGAAAAATCTTTATTCAGTGATTTACAAATATGTACCACTTCCGTGCATTGGACACAGCAATTGACAACATTTAATTTTCTAAACCCCCCTAGATTATATGCTAGATTGAAAAAAGATACAAAATAAGGCACACGTATTTTTTTAACTTTTTTTTTAAATTTATTTTGACCATTCAAATGATAAAAAAACAGCTCGTTACTAAAGGGCGTAGGTGCCAAATTAAGGAACAATACGCAACAGCTTCATTGCTTGGATACTTTAAAACTATATCAATATTAGATACGTCAACAGTCTGTGGTGTCAATGTCAATCACTGAGTTTGACACCCGGTGTTTGTTGATCACGAAACTTCGAAGTATTTTATTTACGTGATTTTTTGTTGCTTTCTTAATTAAATTGACGGTAGGCAAGGTATGTAATTGTTGATGATTTGTTTTTCTTACGTGTTTTTTTTTCAGATTTTAGCTGCCTAAAAGTGTTCAATATAATTTAACGATTGCAATGATTGCAGCCAACCAACGCCTTAACGCATCTTCCACATTACGGAGGAGCTTGTGATGGTTTTGATATATTAAGGGTGACAAGCAATAATTTTGAGAAGTGCAGATGGTAAGAGCCGGATAAGGAAGTATAACAGAAGTCAGGATTTTGCTCCCATTACTGTCTTAGGATAGGCAATGCGGCTTGTAAGTCATCAAAAATTTGATTATGTTCTTCACTTACACCTCCATTATCATGATGACGTCATGACGTGGCTGTAGAAAAAACCTTACATATCTTAAGGCATTAGGATATGACTATATACACTCGCATTAGGCTATATCATCATCGTCATCATCATCATCAGGTCTCTTTTAGTCGCCTTTGCTGGAGCACGACCCTTTCTGTACAACCTAAGCCAAATATTAGCCTGAGCAGTCAGAGGATTTGGCTATATCATAAGGGATAAAACCGTAAATAGTATGTCAAATGTCTCTGACATATAAGTGTATCCAGGGTCACATACTCATTTTAGATGCTTCGGGACCCGGGGTCTGAGAGTCGGTGGAGGACCCGAGAGCCCATAAAAAACAGTGTGATAAATAAGGGTTTCCGTCATTTGAGCATGGTTTTGGGTATATCTCCACCTGAGATGCTTCCAGTACGGGTGTCCGAAACCCTCGCCGTTGAAGTATGTATGGATAAATGAGAATGAAAAATACGTCTAAAGTCTGTTAATTCAGGTCTTTGTTATTCAATCAAATAAACAGTACTTATATAGACATAGATGATAAATGAAGTTAACAATTTTTTTATTAAAACTAGTTGTCGTGAGATATAGACATAGTCAGCTACTGGCCGACATGTTAAGGCTGGTACATGCGCTAATGACCTTCAGGATTTGGGCCGAGTTTTGAACCTTAGTTTCCCGTCAGAAAGTTAGCGGTGGACTGGCACCCGTCGCCCAAATATAAAATAACATAAATTTAAAATTAAAAAGAAAAATAATCTGTAAAATAAAAATTCCTTGGGAGAGTTTTTAGGTTGATTGGTATTGTATTAAACATAAAAATTGCGTGACTCTAAGACAAGGAGTTACGTATTTAATGAATATAAGCAGTAAAAATCGATGTACGTAGAATTTTTTTTTAAACTTTGGACTTTAGAAAAAAGTCCTCCTCAGCAAGTAAAGATTAAAAACTATTCTACAATATATGTTTTTTTAGGTACTTTGCTTTATGTTTGACCATTTTTATAGAGGTTAAACATAGTCGAAATGGCCAAGGAGCACCCTTAACAGCTAATATCAGTGCAGATTAGAACGACATCGTGCGCGCGTCTTTATTCGATTTACTGACTGACTGACTGATTCGCACTGAGGAAGACCTCCGGATGAGGTCGAAACATGTCGGCCAGTAGCTATACACGTGACGGACTATATACGTGAGTGACCCGTTGTTACGTCTATTAATAAAGTTTATCATTGCTTAACGTTGGCTATAATTTATTTGTGCACACTCTGATTGCTATCATTATATGTTTATATAATTGAAGCCCCAATAAACTACCATTGTTAAAAAGCAGGCTGTAACTCACGTAAATTTCTCACGAATGCAATTTTAATTAAGCAGGCCGCATACATTATCTTTCGAGAACAATGCCGGCACAATTACGGTCAGTTCTGGTACGGGACCTTAAGGCCAAAAAACATGACCCAAATTACCTTCTTTGCCGATCCGATAGCGGCCGAAATTTGCCGAAAGCCGATATTCGGGTCACTTTGATTTATTTATGTTTTGTTACAGTTCCTTGTCTTTTTGCCGGCGGATTGATGAAGCGGTTTTTAATGTACGTAATCCTGGCATTAAGAAATACTTTTTAACGTACCCGACATACTTTTAACTAACCGTTTTGTTCGCCAAGAGAGTCCCCTTTGAGTTGTGTTTTTAAACACAATTTAAATTTTTGTTTAAGTTAAACATTTTACTCTTTAAATGAAATAAGATATGGGAAGAAATTCCACGTAGGCAGTATACGGACCAACAGTCCTTCCTCTTTGTACGAGTATTGCCTTACCAATTAGGTATTTTTATCACTTAGGAACTTTTTTTCCATATTTTATTTCTTAATTTACTAAAAAGTTAATCAAAATAGCATTGTAAATGCATAAAAATCTCGTAATAAGGCGAGTGACTACTGAATCGTTCTTTTGCTTCTTCTAACAGGTCATAACTTCTACTGCGGGAATATAAGACTCTTCCAATGCACTCCAACCATTCCGGTCTTTTGCCTTTCTTCTCCACGTCGAACCCGCAACCTTCCTTGGCGATGATATCACTCTAGCAAGCTAACGGTTTTCCTCGCTGTCGGTGTCCTGTCCCCAGTTTAGAAACTGAATCATTCACTCAACACTCAAAAAGGTTACATCTACAATGGCCTTTGAATATAACTTCTTTAATTCCTGTATCATCATCATCATCAGCCTATACTCGTCCACTGCTGGACATAGGCCTCCCCAATTGCACGCCATCGAGATCTATCGTATATAATTATTTAAATCCGACGGAAACAAGATATTCTGCCGAAATTGAAAACAAAAGCAAACCTTCGATTTGAATCTCAGTTTCAGATGAATATGAAAATGTATTTTCATGAAAAAAAATATATTTGTGTAGCTATAAAACTAACTTGTATTTGAGAGAAATAACAACTACGTATAGAAAGCTATATTTTACATTTAAACAGAGTGGTCATTTTCATGTACCTAAAGTAAGAAAGACTGACTTCTAGAATAGGGCTGACTATTGACGCGCGTATCAGGAGACCAAATCACCCGAATACGTAATTAGGTTTCAGCGGGGTTGAAAAAATGGACGACTTTCTGCCAAAACCGAAAAAAATCAGAAATTTATTTCCTTTTGCTAAAATTTGACGAATTTGGCTGAAACCAAAACCAAACCTCAAATCCACCTCAGAAGTTTCGAATCTTATAACAGTCTCATCTGAATCATCATCTGCCTTACCTTATCCCATTATCTGGGGTCGGCGCAATATGTCTTTTCCCTCCACAATTTTATATTCCTTACCATTTCCGCATCCACCTCTACCTCTTTCATATCCCTATTAACACAATCCATCCATCTCTGTTTTGGCCTACCTCTTCCCCTATACACATTAACCCTCATAGTTAGAACTATTTTAGTCAGGTGTTCTTCGTCACTTCTCAACACATGTCCAAACCATGCCAGTCTATTACTTCTTCCTTTCTTGTTAATAGGCACCACTTTGGTACTTCCGTTTCATCTGAATCAATAAAAAATACAGCTACGATGCGTTCCAACTGCGCCAACAATTGCTTGCATAATAGGCTATCTGCAGTTCAAGCTTACCACATACGCATTATACAGTAGCAAACTAGTCAATAGCATATGTAGCCGGCAAGAAGTTAATTACGCCTTTCGCCAGATTACACCAGAAAAACCAGGAAACATAACCGAGCGATTTCAATACACACGTTTATTAAAATTCCCTACAAATCATGTGGTCAGACTTGTGATGTAAAGCTGATGCTTTGCAATACGAGTATAGCATTTTATCACTTGATGATTTTGTGCAAAAGTATTAGGCAAAATCTGTTGAAAATTAAGTTGTGTATCTTTTTTATTTAATCCACTTTTGGCCAGATTTAACGAAAACTTTAGAATTTAAATTATGTGCAAAACATGCGGTTAGTGGTGTAAGGTAAAACTGAGATTAAAAAAATAAAATATGCTTAGCGTATTCTTCTTCTTCCAACGTTAAAGAGCTAGATTCATATAATTGTCCTTGCGTAATCCTACCTAACTAATATTATGAATGTGGAAGTGAGTTTGTTTTTTTGTTTGTCACGCTTTCATGCCCTATCTACTAAACCGATCATCATGAAATTTTGCAAACACATAGGTTAGGGTACTGAAAAGGACACAGGCTATATATCACGCTGGCAAAGCCGCGGGTAACAGCTTACTAATTGTTACCCGGCTTTGCCCGCGGGTAACCTATAATGACCATTTTTGGCAAATCCTACAACTAAAGGGAGTTATGAATTGCCTTGCTAATTTTGAAAATGTCTTTTTTATGATATAGCACGGCAAACGAGCAAGCGGGTGACTTGATGGTTAACTAAGTGTCTGAATATTTGTTGGATAGGTTTTCTTTGAAGGGAAAAATTTAATAAAAATAATCTTTTGTGATCATTAATAGCGCGACTTACTTACTTAAACGTGTTCAAAAATGTATTATATGAGATTTTTTGAGAAGAAACTTCTGTGGTTTGTATGCAACTTGTTTTAAGATCGCTAATTCCTGTAAGACAAGCCACAGTTTAAGTGGCTATAGCCTGAAGGGACGCGACACGTCGCTTGCATAACAAACTCTATGAATAAATTAGTTTGTGGAAATTACCCGTTTGGCTTTTAAAAGTAATTGTCTTTTTCTTGGACCGGAGGATTTGCTGCCAAGATTTCAGACTTTTAACAACTTGCAAAGATATTCTAGGCGTTGTTAATCAGAAGATTTAAAAAAAGGACAAGTTTCTGAATGCAGTTAATGTGGTTGCCATTAATAATATTAAAACTTACGCGAGATAAATTCATTATGCAAACACGGCTCAGTGCTTTGAGGGAAGCGTAACCGTCGTGTCGCCACCCCTTTCACTCGCCCCGATGATGGTCTTCGTAACAGACCAAAATTAGTCGGCAGATCCGACGTAATAAAACTTGAGTAAAGGCCTGTTTTCATAGTGGTTGCCATTATTATAATAATGGCAAGCTTATACATATATCAGCTTTTGTCTTGCATAAACGTCATAATTACTATGAAAAGGTTTAATAGGGTATATGCATGAAAAAAATATCTGTTATCTTACCAGTTTATCGAAAAAAAAAATTCAATATTAAAGTACTGAAAGTGAAAATAGAATAAAATTTGGTTAAAAAACGAACGAGATAAAATGATTTTACGAAAATATGTCTATCTCACTCGCGAAAACACTATTTTATATGGCAAATGTATGCATGACATAGACTATGACGTCACTAGTCCATATCGGACTTCTCTTTCTTATTTAAACTTTAAAGTTTCACATCTTCGTCGTTAATTAAGATATTTTAAAAGTTCTTTCATATTTTTTTTCTGTGGTTATTAAGGATTATATTAAGCAAATAAAAAATTACGTGCATACTCTCTATTGTGCATCTGGTACCATCGGGCTGTTGAACAGTTGTGATTGGTGTAAAGTAAAAGGGTCTAGTCCGTAAAATATAACATGAAGATGCAAGTTTCGATGTCCTATGAACTGTATTAATAGCAAATGTATTGACAAATATTTATAAATGCTGGGAACTGTATTTTAATTCGAGTAACCATTATGGAGAGTTTGAGGAAAACCCGTGTAAAGAGTTTGTTTTTTTTGGTTGTACGCACTAATTTCAGGAACTATGTTACAGGTCCAATTAAAAAAAAATCTCACTGTTTGATAGCTACGTTATCCCTGAGTGCCATAGGGTAGGTAAGTACCATGGGCAAAACTAGGTAATGCGGAACTTGCACACAATTTTTTTCATTGTCCTATGAAAAGACCTCTAAAAATAGAAATAACAGTGAAAAAATCATCTTGATAACCCAAAAACTCTTTGAGATGTAAGGGTTTAAAATTTTCAATTGTTCGTCTCGGCATAAACGTCCCTAAGAAAAAGCAATTGACTAGTAACGTCACTCCTTTAGCAATTTGTATGCGTGTTATTAGGACTTTGTTTGTCAGCTATGTTAAATATTGCGTTAAGGGAAATGGCTTCATAACAAAAATTGCTATAAATTTAAAGAGCTATTTCATAGTAATATAAGATTATTGAAATTTTCCACGGACTTTTCTAACCAATCTTAACCAAAAATAATGTATCGATTACGGACTGAAAGTCTCCTTAACAGATTTTTCCAGCTACATGCTTACATAATCAGAAATAGTTTTCAAAATGTACTCTTCAGGCAAGTTCCCCATTGGTTACTTTTCTTCGAGCCACAAAAACTGATTCGGAGCGATACATATGATATTAAATGACTTAAAAAAAATCCTATTTAATCAAATAATTTAAACATACATGGCGAAATTTTGATCGTTCTGGACCCTTAAAGGGGTGATTCAGCCCGTCGATATGAACCATTTTTCCTATGGGACCAATGCTGGAAACTCAAATTTTATTTCGACATTTTCATACAAAGTGTTCAGCCGCCCGGGCAATTTGTCGAAATGAGTCGAGGAATGTCGAAATTTTTTTCGAGTTTACAGCATTTGTCCCATAGGAAAAGTTGTTTATATTGACAGGCTGAATCACCCCTTTAATGGTCCGGAACGACCAAAATTTCGCCATGTATAGATAAAGATTTGTAGCTGTTTTTACTATTGCAGAAACAGTAATAGGTACATTAACGTTGGCACATAAACATAGCACTATCTATGGGTGTCACACATTATCATAGATACGTCTAAAGGTAGTATTTATATCTAGTATTTACTCAACAAGACCTAGGGCGATTAGCGAAAGTGTTTGGCTGTAATGTGAAATAGAGGACAGACCGACCGACCCTCTCTATCTCCCTTGTAGAGGTGCGTGAGGTGACTGGTCAGCTCTGGGTCATTTATCATCATCAGGTACTTTTAGCCTACACTGCAGGAGCACGACCCTCTCTGTATTACCAGAGCTATATTAGCCAGGGTGGTTAGAGGATTTGGCTAAACCTCTCCACGCTGGCTAGACGGGCTGGAAAGGTCTCTTTGATGTTTATAAGCTTTGTTTAGTTTGTGATGCTTAAGTCGCCTTCAACAACATCCACGGTAAGACTTAGAGTGGTCCTATTCTACTCTGCCAGGAACCACACGGCTCATATTTGTGAGCATATCCCCAGTTGTGTCTGTTTATGCTGGGATGAGGAGGAGGCTTATTCTAACTTAACTCTTATCTTTATTGCTTGTTGTTGTTATTGCACCTAAATTCAAGCAATTGTTTTGGTACCCCTTTTGTAGTCATGACTTTCCTTAACACAGATTATTCATCTCTTTTTATGTTTCTTCGACTTCTGGTTTCATCTATTTTCATATCCAATGACCTTCAGCTATACGGCTTTCCTGTCTTTGCATCGCTTTACATATTATTGCGAACTCTTTAGTTTTAGATTCTTTATTTTAAATTATGTTTTTTACCTTTTGTTTTGAAAATATGTCACTCTCTAATTTCTGTTATATATAAGTCTAGTAAATATTCGTAAACCCAAAGCGTTTGTCATTTATATTTCTAAAAGAACCTTTTAATAGCGAAAATAAATATCGATTGGTAATACGTATCTTTGGCAACATGATTATAGGTATATATTATTTAGTATTAATCATTTTGCAACCACTTATATTACTTTCTATTTTGTTTCCTAAATTAATTCAGATTCAATCAACAGTAAACAGCAGTAACACATAATTGCATGAAGTATCGAAATGAGCGTAAAATAATGTAATATAATTATGACGGTCGTAATATCTCGGGAACAATTAAAGTCTATAAGGCAGGGCGCCCCGGGCTAGTTGGACCGGCCGAACTAGGGTTGTCGCGAGAATACATAAAACTCTAGAAGCACTCTCATTCATTTACATCACAACCGAAAAAAAAAGTCAATAGAAATAAATAGGGACAAATCACACAACAACATCTTATTAAATGCAATGTTGGGAATTAACGCGAAAACATACAGTTTTTCTCCAGACGTTTCGGCCGGGTTACACCGACCGTGGTCACTGGATGACCACAATGATGATGGACTGGATGATGAGTCATCCAGTGACCACGGTCGGTGTAACCCGGCCGAAACATCTGGAGAAAAACGGTATGTTTTCGCGTTAATTCCCGACATTGCATTTAATAATCATGCAACGCGAAAGTTTAAAAGTAGTTATAACAACATCTTACCCAAAAAAATATAGCCCATGCCGTTTAAATACCACATACATTAAATCTGTACAGGCATAAAAGAGCTCATATCCTGTGAACTTTGTAGACCATAAAACGTCCACTTTTTAACAGTTGTGTAAAGAAATTGTAAGATATATACCTCCTTTACTCATCTGAGCATGAAATTAGTAATAAGTGTGGGTTTTTTTATTAGGGTAGTATGTTAGGGCTCCGAAACACCACAGTTATGGATGAAACCGGGTACCTCGACTGAGGAGGTAGAGGTTTATTTACGGTTTATACTATTTTTTGTGAATAAATTTCGCAATATTCTACGGTCAGCATTGGCATGCTCTATATACTGTACAACACTCACCACTATGAAAGCGGTATTGCGCTTACTAGTAAGTAAAATTATTGACGTCAACAATATTATCTATATGTATAATTTGTAACCAATAATGTGTTATGAAAGTATACGTTCACTAAATGATATTTAAAATCTTAGTATAAATAGAATATTTGACAATAAATATTGACACATCATTCTTCTTCTTCTTCTGTTTTATATTATGGCTTCCACCAAAATTTCAGTGATTTTGCCAATGTCCAGTATAATGAGATACTAAGTATCGGCACCAAGTACGGTAAAGTTTTTCCAAGTAGCATCAAAGATGGCGTATGATCTTTGATGCCTCGTGGGAGCTTCTGGCGGCAAATCTATACGAGTCCATTTATCAGTCCACTTTAACTATTTCACAAATTGCTAATGAGCACGAGCATTTATAATACCAAACTACACCAATTTCATCTGACACCAGTGTTGGCCACTTACACACACGAAAAACAAACTAAACAACCAATTTCATATTTTAAAGTCCACTAAAATCAATTTACAAAATTGTCCAAGGTAAACTTTAACTGTACCCCTTGACCTTCCACCACAAACCGCCTGACACATCATTAAAATAGCTTTTAAGATGACAGTGACAGCCCTTATTTTAAAGTGGAAAATGCGACAAGGTAACAGCTCCTACGCGAATACAAATACCATAAGCTGGACTTGCGGGTGCAAGTCAACCTCATCACTAACGATGCCATTATTAGAAATATGGACAGTCTTTTACTATCCCAGCTGCAGGGTGTCCCCTTTGCTGTGATTTCCTTTTCTCTTTATAACATTGCGTGCACTTCTTGTTCAAATACGCGGTTGTAAAATCCCTTGCTCCACCTATCAGTGATTTTATCAAGTGGATAAGATATGGAAAAACACGTCTTTTACTTTCGGATCTACAGCAGCGCATTTAAAGTCGACAGCCCTACACTTACTTGCTGAGTCCGGTGAGTCTCCCCTGGTCGGTAACTGGCTGTGCCTCGGGCGACATCTGGCGTCGCTACTGTGGCTACTTCAGGAGAAACAATTTGTTATATTAATAGAAAATGTCTTATTATATTATAATTAGCAAGTGTAATAATCTACCGTTTAACAAAAACTAACGAATATGTGTCTTGGGCAAATGATTGATGTGAATGAACACATAATCACTAAGGTAAACTTGGTAACTCGGCGGTAGCAGCAAGAAGGCAGCAAGTTACCTTACTTATAAAATTCTTTGTTGGTAAATTTGGCGCATGTGGACTTGTAACGCGATAAGTTTCGCTGTTATTTCGTACAAAATACGTGACAATTGCCGCTGTCAAATGTCGAAATTCACCTTAAGGTCATATTAAATTGATATATTAATTACATAGATACATGCATTCTTATACATCAACACATTTACGTGGTAAAAATATGATTTTTTGGACCCTCAAAGGGGAGATTTGGCTCGTCGATGCCAACAATATTTCCTATGGGAATGGGAAAAATGCTGGAAACAAAAAAAAAAAAAAACCTTTACCTAAAACAATATACAGCCGCTCGATCAATTTGTATGGGAAAGTAAATTTTTGAGTATCCAGTATATTGTTCCCATGGGAAAAGTTGATCATATTGACGGGCTGTATCTCCCCTTTATGGAATCAAAACGATCAAAATTCACTCAATCTATCAGGATCTAAAATTTTGCACACTAAACGCAACTTTAATAGAAAAGTGTTGTGGCCACAAACTTAAAATTTGAATTAACCTTCAGCAATCGACGACTCATAAAGAATTCACTTTATTTGTAAGCTGGGACAGTTTCATGTGGCGATTAAGACCGAAGGTCCTTTAGGCCCTTGCGACTGCCTTTGAGAAATCCCGCGGCCCTATTTTTAGTATTAGCCGTTTGCTGGCTTGTGGCATTCCACAAATAAAGTTTATGTAAGATGAATACTGATTCTCTAAATTAAATATAGTTGAAAACCTTTATGAAATTTTGTATGGCTTCTTACATATTGATTGATTTTATTTATTTAACTTCATACACTATTGCACGTGGGAAGGCGGACTTAAAGTCAATGGCTTTTTCTACTAGTCAACCTAGCAAGTGGTGTAGTGAAAACGTAGGGTAGTGAAAACACAAAATAGTGACAAAACGGAACTACAATACCGATAAGTCAAATACCACATTAAACTTGTAATGGTGGGGTAGTTATGTTAGGTGACGCAAGCCCGTATAAGAGGAACCAATGCTTTGGAAAATAATAAAATTATAACTGAATAATAAAAATGTAACCGAAACGGTAGCATAGGTTCCCTTGTATGAGTGGATTTAACAATCTGTGTAGAAGCAACTAGGTCACTTATTCTACATTTTTAATGTCTTATGGTTGGGGTTTCCAATAAAATCCTTTAATGATTTTAGTAAATACTAGTGACAAAATCACAGACTCAAATACTAGCTACCTACCTAATACTACCTAAGTATTTCCGTAATAGCTTTGAGACAGGAGTTTCAATAAGCCTCCAATAAAACCACAATGGCGGCTGTCAGGTACCTGTCGCAGGATTTATGGCTCGTCACTGGACAATAAATAGTGATTTTCGCGTTTCTCCTTAGTACACGCATGGATGTAGAACGTAATTTTGCTACGATAGTTTCATCTAGCTCTTTAGGTATAGAAAAAGAAAACGCATTATTTAGTTAGGTTAGCTAGCAAAGGATTATTTGTTTTCGTGGGTACCTGTTGTTATTGCCTAAAGTGTAGGATAATTTAATAAAGTTGTCTATTATAGTCGTCGATTTATTATAAGCACCCGGCTTTGCCTCGTGCCTATAAACACATCGACTATAATATCCAGCTTACCGTATTTGTATCATAATGTACAATAGACCTAACGTTTCGAACACTTTCCAGTGTTTGTAGTCGCAGGTAGACTAAGTTGATTTAAGGTAGTTTAATAAAACAGCACAAATTTCAAACACTTACGTGAAATAGAGAAGGAAATGTATACCACTTCTTTACTTTTGTTATAAATGCTAATTTTCCACAAAATAATCCCTTGTTATGGTCATAATGAACAGCTAGTTTCGGCTTTTCGGAGATAAGAGTCAAAAGTCTTTTTTTTTCCTAGAAAAACCAAAACGTACATTTACGTCCTAGGCCCGTTGTCCCGCAAGGCACGTACACCATTGTGCTGCATATAAGGCTCAGAGAAGCGACTTGATATTTTTATACGCTAGCCATTGTAGGAGCTAGTACTTGGAACAGTTATTTGTAACTGTAGTCCTTGTCACTCTGCAAATTGAGAAGCGATTCCTAAACTTAGTATTTTTGATAATAGATAGCTATTTTCCAACAGATTATTGTTTCATACATAAATTCCTTTACGTATTTAGTCCCTTGCGGGGTAGACAGAGTCCAAGTCTGTAAAACCTTAAGGCCATGTAAAGGATTTTGGTGGGCTTGTAAGTGAGAACGGAATCAAAATAGTGCTGGTTTGCTAGCCGCATGGCCTATAGACATGATTCCTGAGGCCCATTCCCCTTGATCGGCTTATACAATCTGCGCGGGAAGAAAAGCAGCTTCTTATCTCCCAGATCACCTTTAAAATATGGCTCTAACAACATTACTTAATAAACAATAAGTAGGCCAGTTTCCTAAAAAATAAAATAATATATTAAAATTTAATAAGCCCGTCAGTAAAATAATAACTTCAAACTATGACTTCCCACAAAATTAAAACAGGCTATACCTCTATCATTTTTAAATGACGAAAGAAAAATAAGTCTCCATTATTTTTTGATTATTTAACTGACTGTTTTGTTATATTTTTTTTGGAAACCTAGCCGTGAAACGTGCCTAGAACATGTTTAAATTATTATTCTTTCTAAAATATTTTCTATAGGCAGAAGGACTTCCATAGTCATGGAATAAATAAAATAAAACATTTTAAGCGATAATTATCAAAGTCCAAAAGGCCATTTTCCTAACATGGTCTTCAAAAAGAGGTTTTGTCACGCGATGCGTATTTAAATCACCGTTTCTCCTTAACTCCAAAACGACAATTTATGACGCCCGTTTCAAAGTAAATAGGTAAATAAAGAGCTCTTAATTGACTAATTAATGAGGATATTGAAGAATTGAATGGTTCCTTTATTTTAATTGAATGGCTATTAATGAATAGACTAAAAGGTGGAAGCGCTTTGCGGTGAACGATGAATGACTGGTATACATCTCAAATCGTATTGAATCAACTATTAAGTATATATGGGTTGATATATTGAAGAAATAAAGAAGGGAAACGAGGGAGTGGAAAATGAAGGTGAAAATCCAATGACCAAAAAATAATTTAACATAAAAAGAAATACCTACTTTGAGCAAATTTTACAACTTCGGATTCGAATCGAAGATTCTTTCCAGCAACACGGACGTCGGACATTGCTCTTATAAGCAAGAATCTGAATATATGTACCTTTTGGGTTTCATCGAGAGTTCAATAGACCACAAAAATAAAAAAGAGGTATTACAGGAAATGTATTGTACAAATTAAAAAATCAAGCAGAACATGATCACCGACAAAATGTGGACGAAATCAGGTGTTTCAAAATTTTACAAAGGTTAAATTCACATCGAACGACTGAGTTGAGTCTCATCTCAAGTACTATGAATAGTATTGACTCAACCTTGCGGGGTAGACAGAGCCCAAGATCATAAGACCCAAAGGCCAAATTTGGTAGAGGAAAATGGGATCAAAATAGTGATGAGTTGCTGCTGATTCCTTATTTATTTTTTCATTAAAATCTCTTTGTTATAAGTATAACAATGTATTTTAACTTACTTCAAAAAAGTAGGAGGTTCTAATTTCGACTGTATTATTAAAGTATTTTTTTAAATTTTGAATTTTATAGTAGGTACTAATGTTCAAATAAATATTATAAGATACATCGTTACAATAAGGTTGTATCAAAAATAATGCAGATGAAGAATTTTACGTCAAAGAAAATCAGTTTAATAGAATTACCATGAAGTTAAAGCGTAGTGGTTAGCTTTTAACGTTACGTTAAGCCGTGTGGTTCCCGGCAGAGTAGAATAGAACCACTCCAAGTCTTCCCGTGGATGTCGTAGAAGGCGACTTAGGAAACACAAGCTAAACAAAGCCTATAAACATCAAAGTGACCTCTCCAACCCGTCTGGCCAGCGTGGAGAGTGTAGGACAAATCCTCTGACTGCGCTGGCAAATATAATATATGGGTCAGGTAGTACAGAGAGGGTCGTGCTCCTGCAGTGGAGACTAAAAAGACCTGATGATGATGATGATGATGATAACGCGTAATGAGAAACGTCAAAAGAATTTGTGTCTTCTTATGATGACCGTATACCTATATATAAAATACCTATCTATATAATGGATGTTATTAAAAAAAGCTTTATTAATGACCCTCCTTCAGCAGCTAGATTAACTTGGAAATATAATTTACAATTAATTGATTTACTTACAACAGTAGACAGTGAAGTGTAAAAAATAACTGTGAATTTCGGTACAATGTTAATGCTTGCCCGCGGCCATAATTAGCGGTTCGTGTCAGGAGTCAGGTGAAATTTATTGTGAGTCAGCTCTGGCCACAGACACAGTCAGACATTGTGATCGATTTACCTGTGAGTCATGTCCGTGGGAAGTTTCGGAAGTAACTAGATCTGGCTGTCTAGCTGATTTCATTGCTTCCATGGTGGTCAAATACCTCTCCAACCCGTCTGGCCAGCGTGGAAAAGTAGGCCAATTTCTTTGACTGCTCTAGCTAATATATGACTCTAGTAGTACAGAGAGGGTCGTGCTCATGCAGTGGAAACTAACCAAGACCTGATGATGGAAGTCAAATAAAATGCGTAAATGTTCCAGCAGGCTTATTTTTCACGCAGACTGTACCTAAAAACCGGCAAAAGGAACGATAATCTGAGAAATCATGTCAATAGGCGACGCGGCTAGCAATCTATCACTATTTTCATTTCGTTTAAAAATAATAATTTTCATTCAATAATTTTATTGCTAAGGTCGGATAAAGCTAAATACAGTACTTCATTCAGTTCCACAGTTCAAGTCTAGTCACGTTAGTTCTATTAAAACAGTTGATGCAACTATTGCATAAAAATATGACGTTCAAAAAGAGAGACATGTATCTAATTTTGAATAATAAAATCTTTGACTTTGAAAGCTCCCAATAGAACTTCCACCACCACCTTAAAAACTTCAAAGAACTTCTAACACTTAACGAAGTTTTCTTCCTACAAAACAAGCAAAGCCGTGTAAAACAGCCAGTACCGCAATGCAGTTATGCAGTTCGGCACAAAGCGCCGCCAGTATAATGCAACCGAGCCTGGTGTTAATTCGCAAGTATGACAGCGCGGGATGCAAACCCGAACCGTGAGAGTAGTGTGGATACACCTTTATAAAACATAACATAACTTTTCACCCATATACATTTTTATGCTCTTTTGTTTCTATCTCATCTAAGCACTTATCTTTTTCTTCTTAAGGTGCCTCTCCAAAAAAGGTGCATCCCGCAAAACTCAAGCAAACCCGTGTAAAACAGTATAATTCAACCAAGCCTGGTGTTAATTCGCGAGTATGACAGCGCGTGATGCAGACCCGAACCGTGAGAGTAGTGTAGATATACTTCACAAAATATATATTACTTTCCATGGAGCTACGTACTATATTATTAAAATTTTCATACTAGAACCTAAAATCAAAAGTATTTTTGATATTTGCATTCACAGTTTGGCACAAAGCGCGGCCAGTATAATGCAACCGAGCCTGGTGTTAATCAAGTATGACAGCTTCACAAGATATTTGCATTCGATATATATTTATTTAATTTTATCCCCTTTGTCTCTCTGCCTTTGTCAATCTTATCAAAGCACTTTTTTCATCCTTAAATTTTTGTTCTTCTTAAGGTGTCTCTCCAACCAGTGAAGGTCAACAATTAGCTTGTTATTAGTCCTTTTTTTACTTGGCTCGCGGGAACAGCACAGGCGCTTTAACAATCCCGATTTCAACTTCTTTTTTATCCCACCTTGCGTTTTCCTGCAACTTTCCCCATCATTATAAGCTGTAGCTACGGAGTGTTAGTTGTAGAGGGCTTGTAGCTAAGGATGTATATGACGGTATGACCTCCATATCATCATATACATCCTTGCTGTGGTAATTTTAATTCAGATTTCTTATTCGTCCTATACCGTACTTTGAAATGGTTAACGACTAGTTTCTGACACTAACTTAACGGACATTTTAATTCAAGATTAGGAGTGATAAAGGAAAAGAGTGTTTCTTGTCTATTTCGGGGGTGAATCCTTTCTCTTTTAAGTATTCCGTACTACGTAATTGATAGTCCTTAAGAAGAGAAAAATATACAAACCCACTCTTGCATTGACATTAATTATATACAAGGTGTGCAAGGTCGATTGACCGTGTCACCTGCACGAAATGATGATGATTAATTATATTCGTTGGATGTGATTTGAGTGACGTGTCTGCGACAGTTATGCTAGTCTGAATATTTTCTTTATCTGTAACTAATAAAACTCCGTGTGTTGCAGATTACTCGCAAAATAACAATAATATGTAATAATATGAGCGTGTCCACACAAATCCACCGGCAGAGCAACGTGCATGCGACGGCTATAATAGTCTTGATATTTTCTTTATCTGCAACTCTCAGTGTAGTGTTACTGTGTTACCTGTTTGCAGATTAGTCGCAAACATAACAATAATATGTAATAATATGGTCGTGTCCACACTTACCCACAGCCAGAGCGACGTGCATGCGACGGCTATAATAATCTTGATATTTTCTTTATCTGCAGCTCTCAGTATAGTATTACCTGTTTGCAGATTACTCGCAAACATAACAATAATATGTAATAATATGGTCGTGTCCACACTAACCCACAGCCAGAGCGACGTGCATGCGACGGCTATAATAGTCTTGATATTTTCTTTATCTGCAACTCTCAGTGTAGTGTTACCTGTTTGCAGATTACTCGCAAACTCGCGAACATTACAATACTGCGTGTTGTCAGCTTTTGTGGTTCTTTACTTTTCATTTAGAGCCGATTTTGATTTCGTTAGTCTGTTTTATTATAATAGTAATTTATTTTATAACTGCGAATGATCTGTCTGTGGCAATATATAGCTACCAAATGTCTGAACCAATAGTGAAGCAGTTCTGTTTGTTAAAATTGGTTGAGTTAGCTATATAGAGGGAATTTGATGTCGGTGTTAGCTGAAAGTTATTTTTTTTATACTTGTTGTTTTAAGAGATCATGTCATCATCATCAAAAGGACTGGGTGTGCTTCTCTTCCCACGCAAGACAAGTTTGCGAAAATACGATTTCTCATGTCAAAAGAATGAATTAACGTTTCAATTAATACATACTCGTACTACAGAATAATATATAAATTCTATATCTCCCCAGTTTAAAATTTTTAATGTGTAGCTGACCATTCTCGTTCTACTTTTAAATACACAGATATTTTTTTCAGTAACGTGATTATGGTTAATTAACGCAACATGAAACGGTTTCCTTAGGTTTTGATAACACCCTATTTTTTATTCACTAACACTGATAAAGAAACAATTATATAAAGTGGTAAATACCGCTAAACATCGCAACATGACAGAGTAAAATGGGACCACACTTACTCTTCCCCGTGGAGATCGTAGAAGGCGACTAAGGAAACACAGGCTAAAAAAGCTCATATACATCAAAGATACCTCTCCAACCCGTCTGGCCAGTAAGGAGAGTGTAGGCCAAATCCTCTGACTGCTCTGGCTAATACATGGCTCTGGTAGTACAGAGAGAGTCATGCTCCTGCATTGGACACTAAAAACACCTGATGATGATGACCCTGCCTTGCAGTAATCAGCCTATAAATTTCACTATCGGTGCAAATGAATAAATGTTTAAATTATAACACACTACAGAATAATGGACATTAATCTACTGAATAATCAATTCCTAGACCACTTTTAATTGCTCTTGATTTACGAGGTGTGGTTACACTTTAATTATCAATTATAGAAAAAAAAAGTAATTTTAATTATTTTTGATCACAAACAGATAGCAATTATAGTTAATTAAATGTGTATATTATATGGTTGATATATTCAATTATGATGGTGCAAAAGTAAACCTATATTATATACAAATATAATATATTTATATATGTCAGTTTCTATATTCTACCATAACTTCTAAATAAATTAATGGATTTGGTTGTATCGTGTCGTTAAAATTTGAACACCTTTCCGCGTAACAGCCTATAATTTTATGGCAGAGCTGGTTTTTCTTTTCTTTAAATAAATTATTATGTACGTTAATTTCCATTTCAAAGTGGTTAGTTTTTTGGGAAATTACCTAGTACCTTTGTACTAGTAGAGGTTAAGTAACACACGCTTTAATACTTAACATGTATTAACTCTTGATAGTGGTAAGTGAGAGAGTAAGACCCCCTTTAAGGGGGCACACTAGGCACACTAGCGACGCCAATAATTTTATTCCTAATACTTTATAAATAGAAAGAAATTCAAGAATGTAAATCATATAAGCCTTAGTAAATAACCTGAAGTATTTTTGGAATCATGTTTAATATTATCAGAATCGGTAAGAATTATGAGAATCAGATTACCGCCAAAAACGGCCGTTTTTGCCGTAATCATCATCATCATCAGGTCTTTCTAGTCTCCACTGCTGGAGCACGACCCTCTCTGTACAACCAGAGCCATATACTAGCCTGAGTAGTCAGAGGATTTGGCCTTTACTCTCCACGCTGGCCAGACGGGTTGGAGAGGTCTCTTTGATGTTAATAAGCTTTGTTTAGCTTGTGTTTCCTTAGTCGCCTTTCAAGACTTGGAGTGGTCCTATTCTACTCTGCCGAGAACCACACGGCTAATCACTATTTCTCTTATTGACTGATTCTCATAATGTTAAAACATGATTCCAAAAACACTTCAGGTCATTTACTAAGGCTTATATGATTAACATTCTTGAATTTCTTTCTATTTATAAAGTATTAGGAATAAAATTATTGCCGTCGCTAGTGTGCCTAGTGTGCCCCCTTAAAGGGGTGACTCAATTTGTTAATATATACAACTCTTCCTATAGGGCTAATGCTGGTAATTCGATTTTATTTAATATTAATAAAAAAGTGATCAACCGAGCAATTAGTATGATTTAGTTGAATTTTTTTCAAGATTAAGGATCAGACGGTTTCATTAACATATATATTGTATATACAATTGAGACTATATCTCATTGACGAATTTCTTCTTCTTCTGTTTTATAATATGGCTTCCACCGAGATTTTATTGATTCTGCCAATGTCTAGTAAATTGAGATACCAAGTATCGGTGTTGTACGAGCATCAAAGATGGTGTATGCTTTTTGATGCCTCGTGGGAGCCTCTGGTGACAAATGTATACGAGTCGATGTAACAATCTATTTTAACTATTTCACAAATTGTTCATGAGCACGAGCATTTATCTATCTATCTAGCAAACTACACCAATTTTATATTATAAAGTCCACTAAAATCAATTTGTAAAATCGTATAAGGCGAACCCCAACCTCACCCCTTGACTTCCCACCACAAACTCACTTAAGAACTTATGGGTCAACATATTTATAATGTCACAATAAATAATATGTAGAATATCTAAATTTTTTCTTGACTATTTTTTATCGTAAAGTGTGTGTTACACACATCCGGTTTTTGTGTACGCAGTTTAGACTTCTGTTTTCACATATTTTGAACCCCGCTGTGTGACAAATATAACTCAAGTGAATAAATGAATGTAACTTAACACCGGAGCACAAAATTAAGATTTTAAAATTTATGTATTTTATTAAAAATTGACACGCGATATTGATTGGCATATTAATTATATTTGTCTATTTGATTTTTTTTATATACTATGTTAGCTATTATAACCTTAGCCTGTTTTAATTTAAATACTTATTTAATAATTTAAAAACGTCTATTTTTAATAAAAAGCGGGTAGTTTATTTTTGATACGATGACGTCAAATTATTTTAAGGATAATACTAAATAACTGTTATATTTTTATTGATTAATTGTTATTATTCCGATAACGTATTGGCAAGATGAGTTTTTGCCATCACACTAATAAATAAGACAAATTTTTATACTCTAATTTCACAATTAACATATACTTGTGCAAAACATATTGGATCTTCAATACAAAAACACAACTTAAAATAAGTTATACCTACTTACTACATCTAAATAAATACTTCATCATAGATTAATTGTTGTATTCAGTAGCAACTTATGAAAATATTTTATTACAATTATTTTCTTCAGGTTGAATAAACGATAAACTCAGTAAAAAGCGGAGAGCAAAATAAAATAAATTCATACTAGCCAATTCGTACAACCACTTACTAACTTTTTGCATAACAATCAATACCCCAAAAAAAAAGATATATTTCATCTCAATATTATTCGTGAGAATTGAACGTATTTTTTATTCGTATACTATTACAACAGAGCATCCAGATCATTATACTTTTAATTAGAAGCCACGCTGGGTCGCTGATTGAAAAATCTCGTTCATCGCGTGAGTTGCTAGCTTTAAAATATCGTCAGGAAAAAATATTATTTGAATATTGTTACGGCTTATTTGTTATTGTCTTATGGACAATTTATTTGTTCGTAATTAGTATGCATGGGTTATTTAAATTAAATTACATATTGGGATTTCTCGTGGCATTTGATTGTTTATTTAATGTCTACTATTTATAAAACTGTGACAAGCCACTGTTTTATTGGAAATTATTTTGATAATATGTTTTTTTTTATTTTATTTTACATAGCGAAGTATAGCAAACAATATTGCAGACATTAGACATTTTGCGAATAAAAAAAAATAGCGGACCTGGATTCCAAAGTGTCATATATTTACAGACATCACGTCTTTATCCCTTGCGGGTAGACAGAGCCCAAGGTAATAAAACTCAAAGGCCACGTTTAGCGTGTTACAAAGCATCACTGATAAGGATATATCGAGAATACTGAGATAAAAAGGAGAGACAGAGGGGGAAGAAGAGAGAAAGAGAGAGCGTATTTAAGAAGAAAAAATGAAATAAAACTCGAACATGCAAAACAAACGGAGCGTTACAAAAGAATGCAACTCCAAACACGCACAGCGGAGTGCGTTCACGCGTTCATAATACAAATTGTCTGTCTGTATGTGCATGTAATTTGGGGTAAACCCTTTAATTTAGTACTTATATACATTTTTTAATAAATTGAACAATAATTTATTATATAGGTAATATTTTTTGCATTGAAGTGGCTTGGAAACTACTGGATTTTCAAAATTCTTTATACACCTAATAGAAAGCTATATATTTATGTGCGGATGACATAGGCTATATTTTATGCGGACGAGGTTGCGGGAAAATTTGCGATTTTGAATACTTTCGGCTTTAGTCTTCCAAAATTGTTTTAATTAATTTAACTTACTTAGAGTCACATCTAAAACATAGTAACGTAAAACGTCGTAAATAAAACAAAAATAATTTTTACCTTTAAAAAATCCGCATGCCTTGGATACTTATTAGAAATAAGAAGTTATCTACAACATTTAAATAAGCCCACATAAATATAAATAAATAAATATATATGGACAAATCACACAGATTGAGCTAGCCCCAAAGTAAGTTCTGAAGTAAGACTTGTGTTATGAGATACTAACTCAACGATACTGTATTTTATAACAAATACATATATAGATAAACATCCAAGACCCAGGTCAATCTGAAAAAGATCATTTTTCATCTTGACCTGACCGGGGATCGAACCCGGGACCATCCGTGTCACAGGCCGGCGTGTTGACCGCTGCGCCACGGAGCTCGTCAATGAACATCCAGTTGTTCATTGAACAACAATGCTGTAAAACTTAGTTTATCATCTTCGGGTTAAATACGGTAGTTGCCTAATGTTAAGATTATATAAAATTTGTTTCTCATGAGACTAATTTCTATCTAAAAACACTATAAAGAACACTTTTAATTTGATATCGATTCGTTAAGTGATCTTAAAGCTTCTTTAAAGTTGGGTGAATAGGACCATTTTTTAAAGTATGAAAATCTTTAATTACAATTATACTGTATTTTAGTCTGCAAAATTTATAGCAACTTTTATTATGAAACCATTACCATAAACGCAATATTTCGTATAGCTACCAAACAAAGTTCTCACGCCACCCATACAAAATACAAGCTTGTGACGTCACAGATATGTAGGTATTTCAGCGTCACGTTTTCACGTCTAAAAACATGGGTCTTTAAAACTTTTATAACTGAAAGAGTTTTTTGTTTAGAAATGTATTTCTGTCACTATTGTGTTTATTTTTGGCAGGTCTTTACATAACAACATGAAAAAAAATTTAGTTAACATGCCCATTATGAACTAAGACAAGTGTTGAGTTCATTTGTGAGTTGCGAAAAGTGCATTGCATTGGATTTCATATTGCAGTCATCATCATTTCGTATGGCAGGTTACTGCAAGAATCCTATATGTTCAATTTTAAATTCTTCGGCTATTCTTCAGCTTTCGGAGTCAAAGAGTGAAGTTCGCTGAGTCCTCCGGGGAAACGATATAGTGGGTACTCTTCGGCAAGATGCCTCAAAGTTTGGCCTGCTATCCCACAGTCGCACATAGGAGAGTCTCTAAGTCCCCATTTGTATAGATGGTGATTGGACCGTCCGTATCCTGTCCGGAATCTGTTATATTGTAGTGAGTAGGTACTTAGTTTGTGCTGTCAGTTTTCACATCTCACTACTGGTGGGGCAGATATTTAAGGTGACAAATAAATTTTTCGGCGGCCAGTGCCAGATTATTAAAAATTTTGTTCTGCGAAGTCCTAGGTAACCTTTCAAATTATTTCATGAAACCTACTGTGTACAGTTTAAGTGTGTACGAAACTTTACGTTAGCGAAAAGTAGCAACGCTTTTCTCGGTTGTTCTACATACGTAAGCGCTAATAATTTGCACAAGACTAGGCCATCGAGGTTCTTACTCATAAACAATAGTCGATGATGAAGTTTCAATTCGCAAAAGACTTCTCTAACTGGACTATAAGCACAAGTACGATTGACCGCTACAAGTTTACTGTAACTCCAAGCAAATCCAAACAAGCTGCTTGTATAGGAATAAATGAAGACAGAGGCGGCAGGTGGAGTCACTGATTCCTTGCAGATAATTTGCCTAACTGGTTTTCAGCCTGACACATTACACTACCACCACATTTTATTAACCACGACCATCCCTCTACATAATACTTCCATTACGCCATTTCCTCCTGGAATATTTATATTTCTTAAACAAAACGCAGTAATGGATTGACAATTAGTATTTAAAATTGCAATTCTAAGGAATTCGAATGACCAGTGGTCAGTTCTATACGTCCTGATAAGCTTCTACTCATTGCGACATTTAATTATTATGATTATGTTTCAAAGAACAGGCTTGTATTATTTAAGCAGGCTTGGAAATTACTTTTTGTCTCCTGTTTGTGCTTATCTCGCCTTTGTGGCTCTTGGGAGATAAGAGATGCATAGATATGGTTATTGGCGTGCATAAGAAGTGCATTCTAGTGGACAAACAAGTGTAATAAAGAAACAATCCTGTTGAGAAAAATAATATTGACGTGAGATAAGAATAAACTTTACAGCTACTCCATGGTATTACACATTCTGACGTTAACTACTTGAACCGACTACCGATTTGAATGTTTTAAAGATTATTTTTCAGGCAAAAGATGCCTTTTATTAGGAGGAGAAGAATGATGTCATAGAAACATATAGTCGGATAACTATTGAGGGTCAAAATATGGGCTCCAGTTTTGGACCTCCGAAGGAAGTTATTTTGTTTAATTTTCGTGTGTGTAGATGGCCATAACTGGCTCAGATTTTCCAGCTATCTAACAATATCTCAACGATGTTATCCATCTAATGACAGCCGTAACAGTGAAAACAGTATTGTGAAGTCCAATTACAAGAAAAACTAGCTAAATCGTCATAGTATTAAACACAAGTTTATTAATTTTAAATATATGCAGAATAATTTCAATTTATTTGCGTGTCTACAATTTGATGTAAAGCTACTGTTGATATTTTCATCTACTCACTTGTAAAATCATTAATTAATAAAGAGGAAGAGCCATTCTTTTTATTTTATGGTTGAGCTGAAAATCCACGTGCCATATTATTTGTCTTTATTACGAAACAGCTGAGCTGAAAACTTTTTAGTTGCAGCATTACAAATATAAAACTATGCTTACAATTATGCTTAGTAAATAATTTAAGTTTGTTGTTTGTGTTCATAACATTTTGTTAATTTTATGCGCCAAGAAAATATATTTCTTTCTTTGTTTCTACATATAACTAAACTTAAAATGTTAGCTGAATATCACATATTATCTAGATTTGACTAAAAAAAAACACTAGTAAAGATCAGGTTACAAAGAACAAAAGCCAGGACATGCATAACGTTCATTACAGAGCGTTTTCACACGGGGTGCTTACAATAAATAAACATTATCTACAATAATAACTTGAGATTGAGTGGAACAATACTCCACGGCGTGGGCGGGTACCATCGGATATGGAATTATATAGAGCTGCTTACTATTTTCAAATATTTTATTCCTGGTCCCATTTATTGTAACGGCTTAAGTTTTGAAGCTCCAAGATTGAAAAAGGGACTATTGACTATAAACATACACAATTTTTTTTGTGTCAATTAAAGCGATAAATAATCTGAATTTTGTTTCTATTTTTTAGCTATCGACAAATGACATGACAAATATAAACTCTTTACAATTGGACAACGAGATGTATCCAAAATCTGTTTTTTTACATTTTTCAGCTGTGATTAACAATGGTTGTTTGAGATGAAGGGTTGCTTACTTGGAAGCACCTGTTTATAATAGGAAGATATAGCACCGTTTTCCTTCTTCAAGCCACCTTTATTGCTGAACTTGGCCTTTGGTCTTGTAATGTTAGGTTAGGTTCCTGTGAAGAAGTGATAATTAACATTTAGTAGTGGGTATTGTTAGCTCTATAAAAATACCCAAGGAGCCTTTCGATTTAATTGTGGGCAGCGTTAATTGGCCATTGTCCTGAATATTGGCCTGGCCTTGCTGCCCTGCACTACATAAAACCAGCCATTGTTTTTGTGGCCCTTATCTCTAGATAGGATAATAGGTTCGAGTTTCATTCAGGAGTCAGAAAAGTTGGTACTTTTTAATTTTGCAAAATTAAAGCATTAAAATAGGAACAAAAATAAATATGATGTTCATTAATATAAATAATCTGCACTAAAGACCTCACAAAAGAAACTGATAAACAGTGATAGCTGAACTTGTTCGTTAAAGATGTGTGTCGTGCCTCTTTTTGGCTCAATCTATACTCAACGTACGTATACCATTTCCTTGAAAATTAAAGGACTCAGATTTGACCCAATCATGTTTATATTGATTACTAGCTGTTACCCGCGGCTTTGCCCGCGTAATATATAGCCTATGTCCTTCTCAGTGCCCTAACCTATGTGTATGCAAAATTTTATGATAATCGGTTCAGTGGATACGGCGTGAAAGTGTAACAAACAAATAAACAAACTCACTTTCGCATTTATAATATTAGTTAGGAAGTTAGGATGTTTGACATATTACATAAAAAATAATAATCTCTATGCATAATATAAAGTATACCGATGTTAAGTTTATATAATTATATATTTCACAATTTGTGATTATTTTATGTGTATTAGAATTTATTTAAGATAACCATATTAAAATATTAGTTTTTTATCCTGTGCATTCCATTAACCCATTTTTCAAAAAATAAAACATTATATTATAAGCCATTACATTGCCTACCAATCCAATCCAAGAGAAAAGACCATCACGATCTATGAGAAAAGATAACAAAAAAAAATTATCACATGAATTTACACATTTATAGTAAGTATAGCTTATGCATATATCATCATCAGGTCTTTATTAGTCTCCACTGCAGGAGCATGACCCTCTCTGTACTGCCAGAAAAGTCAGAGGATTTGGCCTACACTCTCCACGCTGGCCAGATGGGTTGGAGAGGTCTCTTTGATGTTATAAGTTTTTTTAGCTTGGGTTTCCTAAGTCGCCTTTTACGACATCCATGGGAAGATTTGGAGTGGTCCTATTCTTCTCTGCCGGGAACCACACGGCTATGCATATATACCATATGCATATATATTTTTTCATTTCATTCACAAGTTATTAAACAAAATAGATTAAAAAAAGATACTAACACTAACACTACGCACGAACAAGACAAGACACTATCTATGCTTTGAACATCACCGCTTCAGATAAAGCTGAATTTAAATTCATAACATTGTTCGTCCGTTCTGGATTATCTAACAATAAATCGGCTTCCACCGGAAACCAGATAATATTTAATTGGCGTGAAAACTCAATAATTGAAGATAAAAATCTGTGGTACGCTGCTAACCAATTACTGCTATAGTGTGGCACTACGCATCCGACCACGTTCGCTGTTGCAAATTTAGTGAGGGGATTAGCGTTATCGACTAAACTACACCAACCAAATAAGTAGGAAAGTATTCGAAAAAAGTGTATAGTTTTTCCAGACCAACAGCTGCTTTTCTACCGTTTCCATAAAATGTCTTGTGCAAAGCTTTGCGAAGACGCGTTGCAAGGCTGTGTTTATCAGAGCTGTACGTTGTGGTAAGGAAGCAATGCAAAGCATTTGTCGTAGAACCGAGACCATGTCTCCGCAAAAGTGGTGGGACTTCCTTCTGCTAGGTGAACCAATGACTTGAGAAAGGTCGCTGCAAGATAAGGAAAGCGGAAAATCGTGCACAGTAGCGTGCCTTCGTGGAGTCTAGTATCCAGCAGTAGCCTGCAATAGTCTGATTATGATGTACAACACGCGGCGTATAAGTTGAACTAAGTGTGAACGAGACACACCTATATTAATCAGTGGCAATGTATTGCGGTGTCCTACTCACACTTAGGTCAACCTATTTGCCGGGCACTATATGAACGGTACGTTGCAAAACCATATGACGAAGTTGTGAAATGTTCGTAGGTAACGATTTTTTTCACATAGCCATTATTTAACTGAACAATATATAAAAAAAAATTAAATGACTAAGTATGCTTGAAGTCACTATCTTGTTCCCTTTACATGACTACAATTTGTTAATGAGTATTAGAAGACATTGGGTTTAGTTGTTCCAAATAACGCTACTAAAAAAAATATTTCGTTCGATATTTATCGATAATTCAACTAGACAAGCAGTCTATTAAAACCACTAACTCGCATGTGATTTTGCAGCGGTCAGGGCAGGACACTAAAATTCATCTAAGCTTTGTCAATATTCACATTTACGTAGAAGGTACAAATGGTGCGGAAGATTTCACAATTTTTATATACATGTTGATATCAATTTTGACTAGTGTAGTAGAATACCAACACTACCTCACATGTGGTTTTTCAGCGGGCAGGGCGCGGTACTAACAAACAACTTATTAGTTGACTCGCGATCGCCGCTCGCTTTTATTTGCGGCTGTGCCTCTCCAAGTTAATTGTTTAATTTGATTTTAGCTGACATGATTATAATTTGTGAATGAGTATTAGAAGACGGGTTTGGTTTTACTTGTTTAAAAAAACGCGACAAAAAATAAACAATTTTATATTTGATATCTCAATACCGAAATCTAACTAGATAAGTAGTATACCAAAAGTATCAAACAGCGGTTTGCAGCGGGCACGGTAAATTATTAAAATTCATATAATATGCTTTGCCAATATTCACATTCGATATCGATAGTTCAAGACACGTTTTCTGCCAACACTACCAACTCGCATATTTGGTTTTCCAGCGGTTAAGGTTCGTACGGAAGAAGATTCACCATTTTTTATACAAATATCGAAATCGATTTTTTAGTAGACTAGCGGTATACCAACACTACCTCGCATGTGGTTTTGCAGCGGGCAGGGCAAAACACTAAAATTTAAAAATCGCATTTGATATAGATAATTCAAGACAAGTTTTTTGCCAACACTACCAACTCGCAAATTTGGTTTACAGCGGTTAAGGTTCCGTGCCTTACGTACGAAAGAGGAATCACCATTATTATATAAATATCGATATCGATTTTTTACTAGACTAGTATATTACCAACACTACCTCGCATGTGGTTTTTCAGCGGGCAGGGCGCGGCACTAACAACTCATTAGCTGACTCGCGATCGCCGCTCGCTTTTATTTGCGGCTGTGCATCTCCAAGTTAATTGTTTAATTTGAATTTAGCTAAATTTTGGTTTCCTCCTCTTAGCATGTTCACGGTTGTGACCTCAGTTGAGGTGCTTCTAAGTTTGGGGTCCAACTTCCACTTTTTTATACACTTTGCACTGTGCTCGGTCAGAATAGGACTACTCCAAGTCTCCCCGTGGATATCGTAGAAGGCGACTTAGCAAACACAATATAATAGAAAACGGCCAGCGTGGATAGTGTAGACCAAATACTCTAATAACTGCTATGGCTACCTAATATATTTATATAGGTATATTGTTCTAGTAGTACAGAATGGGTCATGCTCCTGCAGTGCAGATTAAAAAATATCTGATAATGGTGTAACCGTGTTCCCAGTTGCGTCTTCAAGTAAGGTGTTCCAAACCTTGTGGTCCGCTTTGCGAAGTTTTTTTTTTCATTTCGCACTATGATCGGCATCCTTGAATGTGAGACTATTGGCACTCCCTCATCTCTTGCCGGAGTAATTGAAATAAAAAATGGATATTGTTGGTGGAAATTCGCCTGCACCGTCCATTGCTTCAGAATGCTGTAATCCTAATTTAATATTTGCTAAAAGAAAATCAAAGTTATAAGTAGCATTATGTCAAAAGATAAAAATAACACAAGAGTATTATTATACATTTATATTTAGGTAGAAAAACATCTCATATCCAGTAGAATCTGATAAAGATCGAAATCTATCATTATCTGGGGATTGAACCCGGGATTCAAGGCGCTAGCAGCAGTGCCACTGAGCCACAAATGTATAAAGTTAAGAGCTTGTAAAATGGTCACAATAATTCATACTTCAAACATATCTCACGAACGCCGCAGAATATTGGTACAAATTATGCGACAGGATTCTTTCACTCGAGATAATGTATTCGATTCCGGAGAACCGATGGAATCGTTCACGCGCGCTTCGGATGGTCGGTTTGTGTGAGGGCCCTACTAGTGGTAGTCGTCTTCTTCTTTTCGACTCGATATGGTTATATTTATTAATTTTAATCAATAGGTGGCCATGGTTTTACCTTTGTTGTTTGCTTTATTTAGGTCTTCATTTATATTGCAGGTGGAGGGACAATTAGGCCACGTCTTTAGTCACCAATACCGAGTGATACAACTTTTAAAAATTCCTAACCATTCGAGTGTATTTAAATTAGGTAACTACGATGTACTATGAATGTCGTAGAAGTGGACTTAACAAACACAAGCTAAACAAAGCTAATAAACATCAAACAGCTCTCCAACCCGTCCGGCTAGTGTGAAAAGTGTAGACCAAAACCTCTGGCTGCTCTGGCTAATTTATGGCTCTGGCAGTACAAAGAAGGTCATGCTCCTGCAGTTGAGACTTAAAAAGGCCTGGTGATGTATCTCTCGGAAAAATATAAAATTTTAGAATACGTCAGTAGAATTAAATAACTATATCTTCGATATTTTATAATCTTAGTAAGAAGGGAAGATTTATTAAAGTTATACATAACTTTTATAACAAATTAAAACAAATAAAATAACAAAAAAAGAAAAATGAATGCATAGAAAATTAATGGTAACTCGAATAAAATGCGATAATAGATGTTTCTTGTTAAAAAAATTAAATGTTTTGATAGACCGTGTCTGTAGAATTAAATAACTACCTTCAACATTTAACAGTACGAAGATAAGATTTATTCAAATGATAACATATGGAAATTATGGAAAAACAATTACGATAACGAAAAATGGAAAAGAAAGCATCGAGAACTAATGGTAACTCGAATCGAGTGCGATATTCAGACTATTTACGGCGTATGTTACAGCGAAATACCAAATTTTGTGAAGAGAGCGTCAGTAGTATGATATCCGATGGTAAAATAGTTATTTGTTATTTTTTGAGAACTGTTTCCAGATAGTGTTTAATATTTTTTTTTTTTTTTATATTTCTTTGAGCCGAATCAGCTATAAGGTAAAAAAAATTAAATTCATATTATACATACACTGGATAAAAGTGATCCGTGTATCGGCTATAAGTGTGCGTCGCCAAATTTATTGGTCCTGCTTACAGAATTAGGGGGAATCTATTCATGTATATAGTTATTATTGCCTTTGGATGTATAAGATCACTGAAAATAATGAAACAGTAACAGAACTAGTTATAACCTTGTATTTATTATGGATTGCGTCTTGCCGTTACAACTAGTCTAGCATACATGTGCAGGTACAAAAATTAATACTGACATTACTACAGAAATATTTTTTCAATTAATTTCTTTATTTGTTTTATTGCGAAGACACGGAGGGGTCCTGGGTTCGATCGATCTCCGTCCATCATTATGGTAAGCGATCTTTTTCAGACTAGCCTGGGTCCTAGTAACGTTAAGTAAGTATCCTACGACACAAGTTCCCAACCAACTCACTATAGGGCTAGCTCCATTTGTGAGATTTGTCACAATATATTGGTGGCTACCTCCACTGGCTTCTCTACTCTATTGGCACACAGATTTATTTGCTACACAGGCCCCTTCTTGTACAATAAACTTCACTCTAAATTATTCTTAATATCACTCCCATCCTACTCTTGTAAAAAAACAATTTTTGATCATTTGCTCTCGCTTAATTATGACGAAACTGAAAATCTACTGCTTACATTTAAATGACTACCTACCTAAACCTATAAAAGAACATTATACATTAATCCTACTAGAACTTACTTAAATATATAAATAACCTATACAGACAATCTCTCACTACTACACTTCTCTTCTATCTGTATTTTATAACAGCCAATCAACTGAAATGTGATACGTGACATAATATTGTATTAATCCCATAGCTTGTAATTAAATTCTATGTTTTTAATTTTATAAATAACATTGTACTATTACTATTATTCACATCCAGATGTGAGAGCACTGGTGTACTGTTACACAGGCATATGCTTTCAACAGACGCCAGTCTCCAAAAAAACTATATTTTTTGTAACAATATGAACGATTTTGTTATCTTTTTTGGAGAAAATAAATACTTTTTTACTTTATTTACTTTTACTATATTTATTTAAGCTGTGATTATAAAACATTTCAAAGCAATACTCCGGAAAAATCTTATTTTTGCTCCATAGACAAACGCCAGTATTATCAGATAAAGAAGCGAATGCCATTTAAATATTATCCTATTCTTTGGCCCTATTACTAAACATGTCGTGACCTATTAGAAATCGCCTTCCGGAGCGACCATGCCTCACACAGATTATGTTAATAGCACAGCCTTTGTCTTTACCATCAACACGTCTGTATTGGTTTACATAATTTCTGTTTTACAAGCTATTATTGAATCTTTCCACGCTGGTCTGGGAGAAAAAAAAAAACGTAGAATTTACTAGCTGCTTCTCTTCCCACTTAGATCGCAAAAGCCGATCGAGGGAATGGGTGTGAGGAATCATGTCAATAGGTGATGCGGCTAGCAACCAATAACTATTTTGATTCCGCTCTCCACCTAGAAACCCTACAACTTGCTAAACGTGGCCTTTAGGTTTTGTAGACTTGGGCTCTGTCTACCCCACAAGGGAAAAAGACGTAACTTACATACAGTCAGTTATTGAAGTGAAAACTCCTTTAAGCACGTTGGGCGTTTTTAAGATGGAAAAAAAGACTCATTGAACTTGTGACACCGTTACCAAAAAACAGACACCTCTGTACAAAGGTGTATATAAGTATTTCCTGCACAATATTTCCTGAAGATTTAAAGGTACAACGTAATAAATAAATAAATATATACGGACAAATCACACAGATTGAGCTAGCCCGAAAGTAAGTTCTTCAGTAAGACTTGTGTTATGGGATACTAACTCATCGATACTATATTTTATAACAAATACTTATATAGATAAACATCCAAGACCCAGGTCAATCTGAAAAAGATAATTTTTCATCTTGAACTGACCGGGGATCGACCATCCGTGTTGGCGTGTTGACCGCTGCGCTACGGAGCTCGACAATTGGTCAAGTTTTTACTTCTATCGGCACTCCCGGAGTGCCACTGCATTTTTTTTCACTAACATCTTGTTGTATGTCAGTTAGAACCACACAAATGACAATCTGTAATAATACATCAAGTTAAACATGGAAAAAAAAATACAAAATACTCTTACCCTAAAAACCTCGTACCTACAGTGCCGGAATTTTCTGCGATTTGAGGAACACCAGGAAGTTTTTAGTGGCCACACCCATAACTACTTTACTGTACCCGCAGTAGAGTGGTAGCTGAAAGCGTTTTTATCCCGACCCAAAAAAAAGGTATAATCCTTCATAAGGAACAGTATAAGTTTAATCAAAATTGGTTCAATAGTTTTTGAGATAGAGGTTGATGGATTATGGAATTTTGGAAACACTTTGTTTGGAGAACGGCAAACTTCGTTCTGGACAGAGGGTACCCTACTCCTTAGTTAGATCTTGTTTGCAACTATTTCATGCCTTCAGTAGGGTTTTGTTTATTTTGCGTGTGTGTAAGTCACCAACCCTGGTGTCAGATTTTTCAGGATAAATGGTACTTTTATTCCGGAAGAAAATACTGTTTCCAAGGGAACGACGAAATTAATAGATATTATAAACGCAAAAGCTAGTTTTTTTTGTTTGGCTCTTATACCTTAACTACTAGAGAAAACACCCTTATTCTTGGTCATCGACATTTTTATATAAATTGTTGGGCCAGCCAAACACTGTTCTGTATGAAAATGTAGATTTTTTTTCGAGTACCCCGCATTGGTCCCATATGAAAAAAGCTATATATAATGGTTATTTATAAAAAAGTAATGAAGAAAAAGTTTACAATGTAAGCTATCTAGTCCTGCAAGTTTGTCAGTGCTTTAACAGCAACCCTGTATACTATTCATACGTGAAATTAACGCGAGCGGAGCCGCTGGCGAAAACTATTAAGAAGATAGACTACCTGTAAATTTTCATACAAAAAAGCGATAACGCTTCCCACCCTTTAAACATAGTCCAATTTCAATACTTTTTTTACACATTATTGATAAATTGGAGAAGTATGGGTGTACGTTTTGATATTTTAGATATATTGCTTACAACAAAAGTTATGAGCATCTAAGTAACTATCCATATTTTCCACATAAAAAATACGTGGAGCATTTTAATTTATTTAAATTAATCTAAACCGAATCAATAAAACAGAAAAACGGTTAGCCCTAGATTAAGGTGTGTTAAATCAAATGTCACCAAAATTTCCTCATTTCGTAAAGATTTAGGGGGGTGGAATGAAAATTACAGATAGTCAATCCTCTTAAATTATAAATCTTTTCGCATTTCATCGCGCAACTAAATTAGTCGCCACTTATCGATAAATTAAAATTAGTATCTCAATCGCTATAAAGTGGCATTCACAGGCTCAGAACTTACCGATTTCAATATCGATTCCGCGTATGAGAGAATCGATCTGTCTTTACGATTGTACTTGCGATTTTCAATCAAAACGTGTACAAAGCCGATCTATCGCCTTCATCCAACATCCAACGTTTCCAATCCAAACTTAAAATCTACCATTTCTCACAAATCTGAAATTTATTCCCTGCGAATACGGACCGATATAAACTTTTCAATGATTTTGCATTTTGTAAAATTTTATAGCAATATTTCCATAAAGAAAGTGTCAAAGGAATTTGTATATTAGAGGTTTTATGATGTGGCTGACTCAAGGCGATGACAATAAGGCTAACATTTAATAGCAAATGCGGGTATTGTGGAGTAAATTGTGATCGCATGCGAAGGTCTTTCAAGATATCGTCGTAAAACTTGATATCTTCGGGCTACTGAAAGTAATATACAAAATGCACATATGTCTGTCAATTTGTTGGGTCTTTTGATAGAGTTCCTGGTTTTATCTGAGAAAAATAAAGGCTAGTCAAATAAACTAATGTTTATTACTGACTAGTCCTGCGCCTAGGCGTATATTATCATCCACACTTTATTATTATATATACTTATGTACCTTCCTCTTGAATCACTATCTATTTTTTTATGTTAAAAAAAACTTAGCATACCTATATAGAGACAGATTATTATTAAGTTATTACTTGTTATTACTTACAAAATAAAGAAAGAAATGATTTTTTTTTTAAATTAGAATGTGAATATGATGTAATATGTTAAATGCTTCATCAATATGGCTGACGAAAACTATGAAAAGCAGTCGGATGTTTTATTTTTAAAATTAAGGAGGCACCCTAGGCACAGTAGCGATGCCAATCAATTTATTCCTAATACTTTACAAATAGAAAGAAATTCAAGAATGTAAATCATATAAGCACTAGTAAATAACTTGAAGTATTTTTAGAATCATGTTTTAATATTATGAGAATCAGTCAATAAGGGAAAACGTGATTACCGCCAAAAACGGCTGTTTTTGGCGGTAATCTAATTCTCATGATTCTCCTGATTCTGATAATATTAAACATGATTCCAAAAATACTTCAAGTTATTTACTAGTGCTTATATGATTTACATTCTTGAATTTCTTTCTATTTGTAAAGTATTAGGAATAAAATGATTGGCGTCGCTACTGTGCCTAGTGTGCGGCCTTAATCCTATTAGTTTTCACTACATAATATAAAACAAAGTCGCATCCCGATGTCCGTCTGTCTCTTATATAAAATTATTTTACTTTTGATACTTTATTTCTTGCGATTTTTTTAGGGCTTTTTGATATCAAAATATTGCAAAAATTATCGTTAATCCTAATCCTAACTTCCTAACTAATATTATAAATGTGAAAGTGAGTTTGTTTGTTTATTTGTTTGTTTGTTATGCTTTCACGCCCTATCTTCTGAACTGCTCATCATGAAATTTTGCATACACATAGGTTAGGGTACTGAGAAGTAGGTAGTTAGGTATAAATGCGAAAGTGAGTTTATTTGTTTGTTTTTTACGTTTTCACGGTGTACCTACTGACCCGATTATCATGAAAATTTGCATACACATAGGTTAGGGTTACATTACGCGGGCGAAGCCGCGGGTAACAGCTAGTACATTTATAAACTTTGATCATTTATTATTTGCTTTCTAGCGGAACTATAAATACAAAATTCTGTTTATTTTTTCATTATTTCAATTAATATTCGACAGAATAAGGTATGGGTATCAGAGGTTCTAGAACAATAAAAGATACTGGTAGTTGCAACATAATTTTACAATTCGTCGTTAAAAACAGAAAATAGTAGCATAAATAAAACTTAACACGGATTTTAAATCTGTCACTACCCATTCAAATGCATTGAAACCTCCCAATATCACCTGTTTATTTTACGGCCCATAAATAAGCATTCTCTAATAAAAAAATAGTTAAATTCGTACATGTACCGCACCGTAAAACTCCCAAACCTGTATACAGAGATTCAAATAAGTATTCTACGATAATTTGGTATAGAGTGGACAAAGTAAAATGATTGATACATTGATAGGCGATGCGGCTAGCAACCCATCACTATATTGATTCCGCTTTCCACCTTTACGCCCACTATGATGCTAAATGTATCCTGTAGGTTTTATGACCCTGGGCTCTGTCTGTCTACCCCGCAAGGAATAAAGACGTGATAGTATGTATGTATGTAAAGTAAAATGGGACGGTCGTTATAGCGCGTTAATTTATATGTTTCAGTCTGTTTATAGGAGAGGCTCAGGGTTTGATTCCTAGGGCTGGAAAATCATCAATCATCTTCATCCTCAGGTCTTTTTAGGCACTTTTTTACTGCAGGAGCACGACCCTCTGTACTACCAGAGTTATATATTAGCCAGAGCAGTCAGAGGATTTGGCCTACAGTCCCAAACGGGTTGGAGAGGTATCTTTAATCTTAATAATCTTTGTTTAGTTGTGTTTCCTAATTTGCCTTCTATGACATTCACGGGAAGACTTGGAGTGGTCCTATTCTACTCTGCTGAAAACCACCCGGCGGGAAAAGACTTTGACTTAATTTACACAGGTATTTATCTGCTATTCTAGAGTTAGCCAATAATGGTTGGAGTCAAGCAGGTGGCTGGCTGTAAAAACTATGTCAAATTATATTTTCTATTCACGTTTTACTGGTTGCATCCTCAGCCGTGGTGCTGTTGCAAACGAAAGCAAATCAGTTATTTATGCTCTGAAAAGATTTGGCAAAAAAAAACCGCAACAGTCAAACGCAGTCTCAGTACTACCAAAGCCATATTCAGAGCCATGCCAGAGCAGTCAGAAGATTTGGCCTACACTCTCCACGCTGGCCACACGGATTGGAGAGGTCTCTTTAATGTCCTATGTCACCTTCTAAGACAACCATTGGAAGACTTGGAGGGTCCTATTCTACCATACTGGGAACCGCACGGCATTCAATTAAAGTAAAGGTAGAGAATTCCCAATTTATTTCACTTAAGGGCCCACACTAGGCACACGAGCGACGCCAATTATTTTATTCCTAATACTTTACAAATAGAATGACATTCAGGAATGTAAGTCATATAAGCATTTATAAATAATCTGAAGTACTTTCGGAATCATGTTTCAATCTTATGAGAATCAGTCTTTTAGAGAATTACTGATTACCGCCTAAAACGGCCGTTTTTGGATGACTGATTCTAATAATATGAAAATATGATTCCAAAAATACTTCCGATTATTTACTAATGCTTATATGACTTACATTCTTGAATGTCATTCTAATTGTAAAGTATAGGAATGAAATTATTGGCGTCGCTAGTGTGCTTAGTGTGGGGCCCTTAAGTGAAATAAAATACATATTCTGTGAAAATTTCAATTTTCTACCTATCACAGTTCATGAGATACATCCTGAAGACAGACGGACAAAAGCGAAAACGGACGGACATCGAGTCCCGTATTTACCCTCTGGGTACAGAACACTAAAATGCATAGAAAATGGAGTTTAAATTCTACAGTATCGATATCTAATCTCAAATCGAATAAAAAGTGAATTTAATCGATCCCATCTTCTCAATCTAAATTTAAATCGATTTGAAACACATTTGTAGACATTATCGGAACGCTTCTCATTATTGAAGAACAATTATTATAATTTATAAATAAACAGTAACGGTTGACGACCGAAGAAAATCGGCCCATTTCGTTGGTAATGGAATGTTTGGATTGTAACTACTTGACATAAAAAACAGAAGTTACTTTTCTCAGCTCGAGTAGAGTTTAATTTCAATTTTATTTGGTTACTATACGAGTATTATATAAGGTTTTCTTATTATGTTTAAAAACGGGTCACTCACGTGCTTCTTTAACGGGATTGTCGACTATAGTTTCGGACTCATCTGCAGGCCTATTTGCTAACTTTTGACAGTTACGGTGTACATCATTTTCATGGTAACTTCAATATTCATTACGGCTTCGGTATGAATGACTATTTTTATTTAAGATATGAAAACCGTAATGGATGCTAAAGTGACAATCAAATCGTTGTATACCGAGTTAGCAAAACGGCCTACAGGAGTCCATTTTGAAGGCGAGTTGGGGATGCGCGATGCCGAAGTATCCCGGGTCCTTACTGTCGGCAATCTCGACAAAGATACTAGAAAGGGCCCGGGCAGTAGCACGTGAGTGACCCGTTTTTAAACATGATGTATTTTTCTCACGTTAGTTTCATATTTATACTTATGCTTCGATACAGTACTTTTTTGAGATAGTAAGCTAAAACGATAAAAGGCGATATGTCTCCATAAATCTGACAATATTTATGCAAAATTATATGATGACCGGTTTAGTAGTTAAAACGTGAATAGTAGGTAATACTCCTTGTAGGTCCCACCTCAGAACCATCCTCGCATTCCCATCTCATAGAACTTCTTCCTATTCCTACTCCTTTTCTGTTCATGCAGTCAGACTTTGGAACTCACTGCCACCTGAGATTCGGGAATCTCAGTCGATTTCCATCTTTAAGAGACGAGTCAAGGATCACTACCTTTCGGAACTTTAATTTATTGGTTATAATTATGTATGTAGTATATTTGTTATGATTATATGTATTTATTTAAGTATATATGTAGGCGTTTGTTTAAGTAAGTTTATAGCTAGCTGTAGTAGATTTCTTATTTTTCATTTTTATTCGTTAATACATATTAATTTTTTTTTTCTTGTTATGCACACGCATCTGCCTTTCATAATAAATTTTCCTCTCACAGGCCTACTGGAAGAGATTTCTTAAGAAATAAGTAGTGCCTTTGTACACATTTTTATTTTTAATGTTTTTATTGTTTGTATTGTGTTGTGTACATAAACTTTTAAATAAATAAATAAATAATAACAACAAAAGAACTGCCGTTTTTGACAAAAACGCTAAGAAAAACTTTACGTTCTCACTTTAAAATGCCATGATCTAAATAAAATAAGAGACATCACATGCATTAAACAATCATAAGTGCAAAACGCATTACGCTCCAACAGACAGATTACAACAACTAGATAGTTACATAAGCGGATCCAGTTGTACTAAGCGGGGTTGATGTATTTTTAATTATATTTAGTTACAGGTAGTCCGATTAGACTCTGATCTAGAACATTAAATCTAGATTAAAGTATACAAGTTATATTTTAATTCATTGGCATCCTGTTGCAACAAATGTTTTCATGTAAAAACATTTTTGGAATCAATACTCAATTGCTAGTTTGTGTACCAGCCTAAAATCACATATTTTGCGCAAATGTCGCTGAAAGACTAATTTGATGGCGTTTAAATTAATTTATTTTTCGGCGATATCAGTAATTCCATCGCATCTGCATTTTTATATCTTTAGATATTATCACAGAATTAATAATAGTATATTATTATAAAAATGAAGATAGGATGGAAGTACTTTAGAAGTTATATCTAAAAAAGTTTTTATATCTCAAGTGACCTCTATGAAAGCGTTTGAGCTAAGGTTTGAGCATAGATATTACAATAATATTTAATTCATACATTTAGCTTGAGGTGGAACACAGTTCGAGTCCAGGGTAGATTTAAAATAACAAAAAAATTGTCTTGCTGAGTATGTATTCTACCATAAATTATTATAAACGGGTATTAAAAAGCTATATTATTGAACTATTGATGTTATCACGTCCAAATCATTAAAATTGGAATCGTTTTCACAAAACGACAATAAAATAAGAAAATAATAGCTACCACGATAGTTGGCTTATTTCAAATCATATACCAAGTGCTTGTTTATTCTGTGGCTCAAAAACAGGGACCCATTTCTATCCAGTCCCAAATTTTGTAATTGAAATAGTTGCCTCGTAAAAATAGAATAATTTATCTGCTAACACTTTACAAAACTAAAAATATACATACAATAAAGACTATAAACTAAACTAAAACTATAGTAACCTAGAAAATAAATACTAATTTAAGAAAAAAAAACTACCTACTAAATTATATAAAAAATTGAGCTCAGATCGCTGCGATCAGCGGGCAGGGTGCCAAGAAAGCTGGCGGCATTTCCACGCTGAATGGCCAAACTCAAACTTTGGCCAAAATGCGCACCAGAAACGTCGATTAGGCGTGCGGAGATCTCTTTGAAGATCTGTCTGGCCTCCGCACCCCAAGGCCCCAAGGTCTCCACGGTAAAAGGCCCAAATATGTAAGGTTCCCTTTACGATGCATATATGCGCCTCTTAATATCCTCCGCCGCTGCTGCAGCTGCTCCCGTTCTTCGAGCGGTCGCTTGTAATTGGGATGGAGCCACAGTATCCACGCACGTGGCATCCCATACAAGCGACCGCCCGTTTTTCCATGGAATGAGTGTCATGCCGTCGGGTCTCTTGCCATCACCTCGAGTAATGCTAGTAGGTTCAAGCACTGCTGGCACACCAGTGGAGGCAAGGGCCTCGTAAATCGAAATTTTAATAAACATTTGATTTAACATAATATTTTGTTAGAAAAATCTTTCTAAAAATTATGCTGCTAGTATTTTATCCAACGTAAAATATTTATTTAGAAAAGTATACATTTTACGTATTTTACAATTTGGCTCAAAATATTAATATACTGTTAATATAATATAATTATATAATTGTCAAACTAAAGAAGATAATAAAACAGATGGGTTGGCAGCATCCTTACTCAGTGGTTAACACAGTCCGCTACTCGAGGCACTTTGAGTTCGACTTCCAGCACGAATAAATATTTATACTTCATTTTCATAAGTCTACTGTTGAATTTACCCAAGAGTAAAAATGTTTAGGGGTATTAAAAGAAAGTAATAACACAAACAGACATATACATTTTTATCAGGTATTCACCCAGGTAGACAGAGCTTAAGATTACAAAACCTAAAGGCCACGTTTAGCGTGTTAGTGGGCGTTAAGGTACGAGTAGAAAGCAGAATAAAAATAGTGATTAGTTGCTAGCTGCATTGCCTATTGTGTGATTCCTTAGCCCAATCCCTTGACCGGCTTTTATGGTCTGCGCGGGAAGAAAAGTAGCTGGTATATTCTATGTTTTCCATTTTCTCCAAAACTAGCACGGAAGATAATAATAATGTTTAACAGAATGAAACATGAGATGAAAGGTTCACATATTTCAAATCGGATTTATAATTAGGCCAAGTATTTTGGGCCACGATATGAATATCTGTTCAATTAATATATGTAAACGAATGCCGTTGAGAACATCCGTAGTTCCCACGTGTGACAGACGGACAAATATGTCATTATGTTAATGTAATAATTAATGCGATTGGATGCAAGACAAACCAAAACTTCCGATGACTTTGGATAGTTTATTTATGGGTTCTGCACGGAACTGGTAGACACGTTATATTGACTATCAAATGAAATAGAAAAGAAATAAAGAACATAATGTGTAAGATTTATGGTCCTCATAGCACAATTTTTTCTTCCTTCAGAGAATATATGGTCGATGTATGCATGCAGCTTGAATATGTACATTTTGAACTAATGGATATAAAATAACTATATATGTTTTTCAGGGGTCATGCGATTAGGTAATATTTAAAACTAACGAAGTGATATGTATTACAATTGTAGTCATAACTTAGGTTTTATTCAATTTCGTAGGATATAAAAATATATCCTCTGACTGCTTTAGCTAATATATTGCTTTGGCAGTGCAGAGAGGGTTGTGCTCCTGCAGTGGAGGTTAAAAAAAAAGACCTGATGATGATGATGATGATGATGAAATTTTCATGATGATCGGTTCAGTAGATACGGCGTGAAAACGTAACAAACAAATAAACAAACAAACAAACCCACTTTCGCATTTATAATATTAGTTGGGACAAACGGTTACCTAAAGCACGTATTTTTAGTAGGAACTGTCAGCATTTTCCGAATAGAAATAGTGAGTGAAACTGTTTAGAAGCTTCCCACCCCTTAAACATAGTCTAATTTCAATATTTTTTTTTATACATTATTGATAAATTGAAGAAGTAGGGCTGTACGTTTTGTTATTTAAGATATATTGCTTACAACAAAAGTTATGAGCATCTAAGTAAATATCCATATTTTTTACATAAAAAATACCCGGGGCATTTTAATTTATTTGAATTAATCTAAACCAAATCAATAAAAAAGAAAAACGGTTAGCCCTAGATTAAGGTGTGCTAAATCGAATGACACCAAAATTTTTTCAGTTCATAAAAGTTTAGGGGTGGAAGAGTTACCGCTTTCTGTATGAAAATAACAGGTAGTCGATCCTCTTAAATATCAAAACAAAGTTCATTTTTGTTCTTTACATACATATATTGAATTTTAAAGTTTTTACAAAAATCATATTCTACTTTAAAATTTTATTACAAGCTTTGAGTATGCCAGCTGTTTTTGTGTGGGTTAAATCTAGAAATTGAAATTCAAACCTGTTCTTGTTGAGTGACAGACCTGAAATTTTGCATATAAATATAATAATGTCAAAGAGTGGGTCTGAAGAAAGTGAAACCTTCATCTTTGAAAAATTTGTTCACGACTACAAATAAGTAATACTTATTCGTAGGTTCACGACACAAAACTTTGTAACACTAATTCGTCTTATTCTTACACCTAAAATTCTATACATAGATATCTTGTTTCCCTATAGGTATGTATATAGTTAATGTTGCAGGCGTTCATAGGCTACGGTAACCACTTTCCTTCAGGTGGCCTAATGCCTGTTTGCCTACTTAGTTGAATAAAAAAAAAATAGCAGCATATCTCGGTTTCCTCAGTTTGTCTACGGGTCTCTAAAATTGGAGGTCGTAATTATTAGTACCGTAACTTCGGAACAAACTGTGAAATCGATATCAAAACGTATTGAATATCTAAGAGCCTATCGCCACATTCTAAGGTAAAGTTTTAAGCATCCATTTGGAAAAACAAATTAACTTTTGCATACCTTTTTTCTTCATTGTTCATCTTTTTTTTCAATATAATATTTTTTTTTTATAAGTAGCGACATATCACACAAATTGAGCTAGCCCCACACTAAGTTGTGAACTTGTGTCGTAGGATACTAACTCAACAATACTATATTTTATAATTGATACATAAATAGATAAACACCCAAGACCCAGGTCAATATGAAAAAGATCATTTTCCATACTGACCTGACCGGGGATCGAACCCGGGACCATCCGTGTCGCAGGCAGGCGTGTTGACCACTGCGCCACGGAGCTCGTCAAATCTAAATCAATAATAATACTTGGACAATGATTATTAATTTGAGCAATCAAATAATAATGACATTAGGTATGGGTTAGCGACATTATTCTCTAATTTAATTATTAGCCGATTATCTCGATAGCTCTTTTCACATTTTTATTTTTTTTTTATTTTATTTATTTATTATAAACATTAATTATACAATTTTCATGTTGCAATAGACGTGCAAAAACCTTAAAAAGATTTGTCCGCACATCTAATTTGACTCATCTTTACATTGTACATTAAAACTAAACTAAAATCTACATAAACTTAACGTATCAACAAAAATCCAATACCTATCTATTAAGTATATTCTATCTACGATCTGATTTATCGCAAGATGCAAGGACATGATATAGTCTTGTCAAGCCCGTTAGAGATAAAGACAATAGTTAAAATGTTTATACTAATAGTATAAAGAGGAAAGAATTGATTGTTTTTATTAAGTATTGCTTACTTGCTACTGAACCGATTTCCAAAATTCTTTCACCTCTAGAAACCTAATCTATCTGCGGGAGACGTAGGCTATAATTTACGCGGACAAAGTTGCGTGAAAATTGCTATTTTAAGGAATGTAGCAAAATTAAATAAAGTCTTCTTTCTATCCTTTATCTTTCACATCCAGATCAGCAACCTAAAAAGACGTTAAACTGAACCTCTCAGAGATAGTTCGATCTTAGTGATTGATGACTTAGAACGAATGGATGACCGAATGGAATCGATTTAGTGAGCAATGGCTGCATTTACATATGTATGGTGATTGAGGCACAGACTAAAACCACTTTGAGCTTTTGTCGTTCAAATAAATGGGGATGTTAGTAAAATGAGAATGTCAGAAGATAGGGCTTAGTGCCGTTCAATTCAAGGATATATTTTACATAAAAAGGTTTATGTAAGTATTGTTGATAATCCAAATTCAAAAGTAACATTATAAATATAAATTTAACTTTATCTAATAAAGGTCTAAAAGGCTAAGGATGAAGGAAAGAGTTTCTTTCGGCGTGTCTTCTCTTTAGTGGACGGTTTCGAAACGCTAGCTTTTGAAAACATATTATTTAATTAGATCATTTTCAATATGAAAAAGTGACTCCAGAGGTTTATTTTCTGAATAGACGTTTGATTCTTTGATAGATTCTTGCAAGAATTTTTCGGGTTTAAGCAAATGGGCTAAAAATATCTAATGACTATCTTTTAATAATTGTGTCGACGTGATATTTCTTACAATCCCTTAGGGACCGCAGTCTTGGAAATGTATTTTTAACTAAATAAATGCACACATTCATGGAAACAAATGGATATTGACCTTTCAAAGGATCCTTTATTCCTTTAGAGGTAGAGAACCCTAAAAAGTAAACAAAACTGACCACACATCCGATGTTCTTAACCCTAGCAATACACCGGAGATTGCCTACGTGACCGTTCGTATTGTATTGTCTACAAAAGATTGTATGTTTGTTTGTGTACAGGTGTACGCGACTGAATTACGCAGGATTCGATCGGGGCCGAAAGAGTAGTATGGATCGCTAAAGTTTATAATAGAGGTAAACGGGAAAATGTTATGATTGATTATACCATTATAAGTTAATTTTTTGTACAATTTGCTAAATAAATGAAATAATTTTTTTTTCTTCTTTCTAAATAAAGTTTATATAAATGCAAAGCCCGTGTAAAAATTCAATATTTTTAGAAATACCTTCGAAGACTACTTAGCGCATCAAAATGAACATAATCTTAATGGGATCCATGTGCGAGAATTCGAAAAAAGTTTAGAATATCTTATAGTTACTTAACACTTAGCCAGCTGGGTATTTCAAAACTGTGGTAAAATAAATATGATTTGATATGATTTATTTAAAATCAATTGTACAGGTGACTTGATGCGAAAACTCTTTGGTACTGATTTACCACAATAGCTTTACTCATTTCTTACAGTGTACCAGCGCCATTCACTATTGTTAGATTAATTCATAATCCTAAGGGCTACTAAAATCATCTATATTTTTAGCGTGTCCTTACTAAGATCATCGAGCCTATATCTCAATACCTAATGATTACCAATCCCGGCTGCCGTCCGGAGTCCGGACAGCCGATCGTTTGTACAACAAATTGTTCCATTTCATTCACAAACCTATTATTTTGCATGCGCATAGTCTTAATGGACCCTCTGTCTATCTGTATAATGTAAGTTAGATAAACCCAAAGAACATGAACAACTTTCATTATAGAAACAACTTCGATGTTGCTAGAGCAAGATTTTGTTTATGAAAAATTAGATTTTTTGGCAAGCTTTTAAACATCGTCTGAGTATAGTATGTATGTTAGTATCTTTATTTCACTATAGCTTTTGAATGAATTGAATAGATTTGGACGTATCTATTGTAGAATCCTTACATCCTTATGAGTGACATACGAGTATAGGTTATATATATTTTTTCCAAGTCAGACCCGTATTTATTTTTTACAAAGGCTTGTTTAATTAAGAAGCTATTTTTAATATTAACGTCGGGTAGGGCTGGGATTGTAGCCAGGATCTTTTAGTTATAAAATGCACTCTTACACCACTGAAACAGTTCCTTCACAAAAAAATCTTAATCCCCTAGATCACATTGACATATAAAAATGATTATTGCAGTGACGTTCACGTCTTTTCTTTTGTTTATAACAGTTATTATGTGACCGCAAAGCTATATATCTCTTTATACATATAATAGCTTTGTTGTTAGGTATCTCCAACAGCTCGCCACAAATGCGGTCACTCTCGATAAACACGGAACCCCGATTGTAAGGAAAGTACACACGACAATTTGATAATTATCGTATACATGACCGGACTTTATGGAACATGTCGCTGGCTCGAAAACCTAATATCGGATATATTTAGAGAGTTGATATAGCCCTAACTGATAGGATTTATCTAAATCCTTATCCTAACTAATACTTATTATAAATGCGTGAGTTTGTTTGTTGGTTTGTTAACTTTCACGCCCTATCTACTGAACTGGTCATCATTAAATTTTGCATACACATAGGTTATGGTACTGAGAATGACATAGGCAATATATCATGCGGGCGAAGTCTTTAAATAAATAAAAAGATTGTTTTCGGTTAAACTTTTATGCTTTAACTAATAAACCAATCATTATGATACTTTACGAATATGTTGTGTGAGGCATGGCGAATAGTGTAAATTATATCTTTAATAGATAAAATCCAAGCTGTGCCACGCTAGAAAAATTGAGGTACTGAGAAAAAATGGAGTACATTTTTAATTGTTCATCATAGCAGGTACTCTACTACTGGGATCTTCAAAGCCGCGGGGAGAAATGCTTGCTATTTAAGTCTCACTATCAATTCATTGTTTTGTTACGCCTTAACATTTTATCAAACTTTTTAAAAGACCATACAGATGTGCCCTCAGACTACATACAGGTGAAAAATAAAGCAGGTCTTAGCCTTATTATTGCGGGTTTTCGCAGTTTTCCGTCTTTGATTTGTATTGTATAATCTTATAGGTACTAAACAAAAATTAGAAGAAGTATTAAATGCAAATAACGTAAAATTTAATTGAAAAACTAAATTGTATAGATCAAAATATATGGTATTATCATCTCACTAGATATAAATTATAAACAAGCTACATGAACATCGTGGGACGCTCCAAGTTGCAGGTTTCTGTTGTTAACCTGTTACCTATATCGTTGTCTGTCTATAAGTAATAAAGTAAAGATCTAAATTTAGCTGTTATATTAATGTGATGAGAAGAAAGTCATTTCACAAAAAAGGTATTAGATAGATTTGAAAGTGGATGGAACGCGGAACAGAGGACGACCTAAAAAAAGATGGATAGATTGTGAAAGGGAGTGACTAAGGCTATGGTAGACAACAGAACAAAATGGAGAGAACTCACATATCACATACAATGTGAAATGTGACTTTATTTTTTAAAGTAAATTCTTTAGAAGTGTCTGAACCTACTCTACCAAAGCCACCAGTGAGGTGACATTTCGTCCGAAAAAAATAACCTACAGAACAAAATGTCACCCTCCTTGAATCGGTAGTGATAGCTGTTCTGATGATTCAAACTTTAACATAGCATCATTTAAAATATAATTCCAAACTAAAAAAAAGTTTAAATATTTTTAAGCCGAATTCACAACTTTCTACGTACGTATTAGTTTTGACTTCTTTCAAAACCTTTATATCGTTAGAATTACAATGGTAAGTATTGTAGATTGTAGTACGTGGGCGACTGTACCCTAGCAACTTTGTCACGGGCGATTATCAGCCACGGCGCTCAAAACAATAACCTGTTATCCAATGATTTATGAATGGCTTCCATTGCGATTGCGATTCTGAATAATGTACGGAGATCTAGTGAGAATTCTAATTTATAGTGTGCGTTGATGAATTTGGCATACTTATGACGTGACGAGCTCCGTGGCGCAGCGGTCAACACGCCTGCCTGCGACACGGATGGTCCCGGGTTCGATCCCCGGTCAGGTCAAGATGGAAAATGACCTTTTTCAGATTGACCTGGGTCTTGGATGTTTATCTATATATGTATTTGTTATAAAATATAGTATCGTTGAGTTAGTATCCCATAACACAAGTCTTGCTTAAGAACTTACTTTGGGGCTAGCTCAATCTGTGTGATTTGTCCGTATATATTTATTTATTTATTTACTTATCGTGGCTCTGTCAACACGTATCTGCTACAGAGCTTTTGGGTTTGATTACTTCTTCTTCTTACTTTATTTTATCCTACTTTTTTATGTGGGGTCAGCACGGTAAGTAACTCACCATTTCGACCTGTCTACCATATTTTTTGCTACTCCTTTCCTGTTCATACTCTTCTTGACACAATCCATCTATTGTTTCTTAGGCCTTAGGTCGCCCTCTGTTTGGAGTTCCATCGACTTTCAAACCCTTATAGATCATTATAGATTACGTACATGCTTTTCTTGTGCTATGATTTTCTACTCTACTCATCACATGCCCATACTAACTCAGTCTATAACTAGGGAGCTTTTTAGTTACTGGTACGACTTTCATACTTCTGACTTCTGCTTATATAACTACTTATTCCGTATTTTATTCATTCTTGTCACTCAACATTCGTATCTCTGGTTTTCTTTCTTTCCAACATTTTTTGGCCCAACATTTCAATCCTTACAATAAGACAGGTCTGATTTCGTAAATACGTGTACTTCCTTTTTACAGGTAGGTATTTGTCTGCTTTTCGTCGATTCTGGAGATTCAGTACCTAGTACCTAAACAGTATTGCCAGTCTTTATATCAGGTAGGCTGATAACCGCAAAAAGTTTCCAAATCATATACTGTATTACCACATTCGCTGCCGGAATATTAAAACAACGCATTTTTGATTTCAGACCTGCGGATGTAGCCGGAGGATAAATAATAGCGGAACGCAGGCTCCATACCGGGCAAGCAACCAAACTATTAAGTAAAGACGCAACCGGAATCACGCAATGAAGAAAATCGAATAACCCTTTATTAATTGATTCATGAACGACTTTATATAGAGCGCCGCACCATCCGCAATTTTATTTTTTTTACTCCTAAATTAGATCAAACTGAAGAAACCTAATTTAGTACCTACTTTGGTGGCAAATTACTTATAGGTACTTAGTATTTTCGGTATAACTTTTCATTCATATTAATATTTACTACCGAAGCCCTAAATTTGATTTTTTGTTAATTTGATCTGATTTAGGAGTAAAATAATAAAACAACAGGGGGCGCTAGTTTCGCTGATCATAATCTTATAACGAGAAATATTATAAATTGCCCTATTGTAGAAAGAAAATACCAAATAAGCTACTTAGTAATTAAATTAAAGGCATAATGAAATTACGAGTAACTTGAGTCAAATCAAAGATCACTTACTTATTTTTCCAAGTATTTTCTCAAGCATACTTTGTTGTTAAGTAGCTTCTGTTCTTGTTTCCTACCTGTAATACAGGGGTATTACCTGCTCGCATAATTACCAGAGCGGTATTATCATCTCCGCTAGTTGTCCCTGCCCGGTTGTAAACAGTAGCGTTGTTATTACATGCCACATACCTACGTGGGTGCGTTGACTCCTTTTAATAGTATATTGCGTACGCGCAGGCTTTAGTTAGGCTTACATGGAGCTTGTTTGTTATGATTTTTTTATCAGGTCTTTCTAGTCTCCACTGCAAGAACATGGCTCTCTCTGTACTACCAGAGCCATAATCAATCTAAAAACCTATTGCGCCACAGAGGCTGTTAAAACTAGCCAGTTAGACTTTCTGCTAGATATAAACCCAGCTTAGACCTAGGAAAAGATTGGTACATCTCGCTGCTATTGTGGTTATAGATACATATAGATAGATAGATAAACATCCAGGCCAATCTGAAAAAGATCATTTTCCATCATGATCAAGCCAGCCCAATGGTCCAGTGGGTGTGAGCTCTGTGAGCGCTTACGTATGTTAAGCAACCCCTGGTGCAGTCCCTACTTGGATGGGTGACCGTAAGTGGCATAAAAATATCTCGAGCTCCTCCGTGCTTCGGAAGGCACGTTAAGCCGTTGGTCCCGGCTGTTATCGTTGATAGCAGTCGTTAAGCTATGTCAGATGCCTTAAGGCAGCTTGAAAAATCTGACACCAGTGTTGGCCACTTAAACACACGAAAAAAAAAAAATGATCTACCTGGGGATCAAACCCGGGACCCCAGTGTCGCCTGGCGTGACCACTGCGCCAGAGGCTAAATACTGGCCAGTTAGACTTTCTGCTACATATAAACCCAGCTTAGACCTAGGAAAAGATTGGCACATCTCGCTACCGTTGTGGTTAGGTAATCACACTTATTATGTATGTATTAACTGGCCGATTAGCACATAAGTGGCCTCCGGCGATTGTATGCGGATTTTTGCTAACGGTTACTTGACAAGAACACTCGTCCGAACTCAACTTGAGTGCAGTTCATTAGTCGTTGCTCCGCGAATTTTAATCGAAAATAGTAGTCCAAAGTGGCTTAGTTGTTTAGTGTTATACATACTTCAATAGCTAAGAAGCCGGTCTATTGAATGGCGCAATTAGTTTTTTAAAATCTCAATGGAGTGAAAAATTATACGCAAATTAAGTTCAAAATTTTTAATAACGATCGGCGAACCCTGACCTGCCCCAACCCGCGGCCCGCCCGCTGCTGTGAGTCATCAACGTCGTCCTGTCGCTGTACTCGTGCTCCGTTTAACACTGAAGCTGCATCGCGTGCCTCGTTTGAACGCAGTAAGTTAACTAATCAAAAATGTCTTCGTCAAATAGAAATAAACAATCATATAGTTGTGTTAAATGCAACAAAAAAATCAAAAGCAATGAACTACTGACATGTTCACTATGTAAGCAATCATATGATATTGATTGCACGATTGTTACATTACAAAGATATCGGTTAATGACAAAAGAAAATAAACAAACATGGAAATGTTCTATTTGCATTAATAAGAATAAAACGAAAATTACAAATGAAAAAGATACTTCCATCAGCGCTATTACGAGCACCCCCAATGCATCGCGATTATTACTCGTTACTGAACATGAAAAGATAAATTATTCTCTGGAGCACGTCACAAACAGAAGAACAAGAAAGTGTAATAGGGGTAAAATTGACATGACTAAATCATTATCCGAGGACGAATCATTTTTATCGCCTAAGTCTGTACTACAACAAAGCCTGCCAGATTTATCCACTAGAGTAAATGAAGAAATACATGAGCTCAAACAAATAAATAAACAACTAAATGAACAACTCAACAGTGCCCACCAGGAAATAGAAAATTTAGTGCTGGAAAAAAAAGAACTGGAGAAAAAAGTTCTACAACAAGACCAAAAAATACAATTACTTACCCGTTTATGCACATCGAGTCCAACAAAACAGATAACTCCTACAAAGCTTAAACTGTCTGACTACAAATCGCCTGAAAATTCAACAGACGTAGATAAGAAAACTGAAGATATTGCATCACCAAAAAGTAGCTGTGGAATAAAAGTAAATGAAAGCGCTAACGAGTCCACTCAAGAAAAAACGAAGGAAACTACAAGTACAGAAACCACTAGAAAAATACTCATCCTTGGAACCCAGCAATGTGTTGGATTAGCGTCTAATCTACTAGATTTAAGAAAATCGACAAAATATGGAAAATACATGGTTGAAGCTTTGACGAAACCACATGCAACTGCAGAAGAAGTCTTAAAAGATTGTCAAGATATTAAATTGAATAGTTCTGATAAAATTGTTATATGTGTAGGTGAGAATGATTGCAACCCTGTAAAAATTATGTCAGAATTAAGTGTAGCTCTAAAAATTCTCAAATCTCACACTATTATTGTTTTAAAGGTTTTCAAAAATAATTATCTAAATGAAAATCTTCTTAACAGGGAAATTAGAATTTTATGCAATGCTTATAAAAATTGTCATTTCATAGATTCCTCCTACTATAATTTTTGTAATAAACTGAGCTACATCATAGATTGTATTGACTACCAAAATACATTTCTAAACATGAAGGAACTCAAAAAGCGCCTGCATAGTCATGATGGACAACCTACGAAAGGATGTTATATGCCGTCAAATGATTGTAAAAAAAGGCTTCGCCAAAAAACTATTTTGGACTTTTTTCCAGTAACCACGCGTACTAGTAATGTAAATGTAGATAATTATACTGAAAACATAAATAATATTTCGTTTTTTCGTGAATAAAAGTAAAGAAAAGTTTTTCAATATTTTACATCAAAATTTGGCGGGATTTAATAGCAAAAAAAATCTTCTTGCGGTCACACTAAACGAACTTCAAGATAATAATAATTTTATTGATGTATTATGTTTTAGTGAAACATTTATAAAGTCTGGTGAGGAGCAGAATATACATCTAGACAATTTCATACTGGCTGACAGTTATTGTAGGCCAAAGAAAAAACGAGGAGGCGTTTGCATATTATGTCGAGACCATATTTCCTTTAAAAAAATACCCTTTCTTAAACACCTAGGTATGGACTGTACTTTTGAGATTTGCGGCATAGAAATTCCCGATTTAAAATTTATAATTATATGTGTGTATAGAACTCCTGACAGCAATGCTTATGTATTCCTTAATAAGTTGGAATTACTTTTGACTAAACTCCGTCACTATACAAATAAGAAAATTATAATAGCTGGAGATTTTAATATAGATCTCCTTAAACAATCAGATAAACGGTCATTGCTAATAGATATTACACAAAATTTCAATTTTAATATTCATATTAATAATCCAACAAGGCTTAAAACTTGTATAGACCAAATAATAAGTAATATACCTCAAGCTACTGGACGGGTTCTTGATCTTCATATATCAGACCATAATACCGGACAAATGCTTACCGTACCAGTAGAAAATAAAGTAGATCCACCCAGCTACTACTACATTAGTCGGAGAGATTTCAGCAATGAAAATATGACCAAATTTTATAACTGTATAGCTAATTTAAATTGGACTGAAATTTATGACGAAACTGATATTAATGTAGCTTATAATAAATTTATTGAACTGTTGAAATTATTCTTTGACCTATGTTTTCCTATAATTAGAATCAAAATTAAGAATAAAAATAAATTATCATGGGTGACGAAAGGTGTCAAAAAGTCATCTGAGACAAAGAGAAAACTAAGATATAAATATTATAAAAACAAAACGGACACAAATAAAATAAAATATCAGAAATTCACCAAAATGTTTAAACGCTGTGTTTTAACCGCACAAAAAATACAAAATAAGAAATATATTTCTAATTCCAAAAATATCTGTTTAGCATCTTGGAAGTTAATAAAAAATGAAACATCAGGACGCAATAAGAAGGACGAAATAAAACAAATAATAAATAATAATCAAGTCATTAGTGATCCTGGCGAAATTGCGAACGCGTTTAATAATTACTTTATAAATTTGACATCACAATCAAACGTAGACCGTAGTAGATATATATATAAAACCAAATCTAATAATCATAACTTATTTTTAATACCTACAAGTGCAGAAGAGGTCTTTGAAATTATAATGAAATTAAAAAATACTGCTTCTGTAGGTTATGACGAAATAACAACAAAACTGATTAAAACATGTTCCGTAATCCTTTCCTCAGTATTAAGTCACTTGATAAATCTGTCTTTCTCACAAGGTATATATCCTGATGACCTAAAAATGTCAATTATCAAACCGATACATAAAAAAGGCAATAAAGAATGTATTGAGAATTTTAGAGCCATTGCTTTAATTTCTATCATAGCTAAAATATTTGAAACTGCAATGCACAAAAGACTTACAGACTTCATAGATAAATTTAATATAATTAGCTCAAAACAAAATGGATTTCAGAGCGGAAAATCCACGACAACAGCTGCGTTCACTCTCATTAATAAAGTCGTAGACTCAGTAAATATAAAGGAACCTGTAACTGTAGTCCTATTTGATATAAGTATAGCCTTCGATAGTGTTCCTCATGAATTATTGCTCGCAAAATGTGAAGTCTATGGAATAAGAGGTAAACCACTGGACTGGCTCCGAAGTTATTTGGATAAGAGAAAACAGTACGTCGAAATTGCACGTGTCAATTCTAACTTAGAACAGAAAGCTTTTAAGTCTGATATAAAGCATAATAAATGCGGTGTACCTCAGGGAAGCATATTGGGTCCCTTACTTTTTCTAATATTTATTAATGACCTTCCTGAAAACATTAAAAGCGATTGTACACTCTTTGCGGACGATATATCTATTGTAATACCGTGTAAAAATAGAAATACTTATAACGTTGACATTAATAATGAAATAATCAATATAATTGACTGGCTTGAATATAATAATTTAAAAATTAATATGACTAAAACAAAATATATACAATTTCATAATATGGGGGCTAAGAAATTTGACTTAAATGTACATTACAAAAATAATAAAATAAATGAAGTTCCTGAATCAACTTTTTTAGGAATAATACTCGACGAATGTTGTACATGGAAGCAACACGTTGATAAAGTATGTACAAAGATAAATCGTTTTGTTTATGCCCTATGGAAACTTGGGAAAATTACAAGCAGAGACACTGTTCTGAAGGCCTATCACGGGTACATAGCATCGAACATTAGGTACGGTATTTTACTATGGGGAAATGCAGTGAATGTCAATGCAGCCTTTATAGCTCAAAAAAAGTGTATTCGAGCAATCTGTGATGTAAGTCCTATAACTAGCTGTGTTCCATTATTTAGGAAACTGAAGCTACTTACATTACCCTGTATATACATTTACGAAATGTGCATATTTGTTAAGAAAAACTTGTCTTTATTTAGAAAAAGAGGAGATGTTAGTAGATTTAACTGTCGATATCCTAACAGGTTGATGTTGCCTAATATTAGAACACAAATTTGTGCAAGAAACTGTTATGCAATGGGTGCAAAAATTTTTAATAAGCTTCCTGAGGATATGAAAGCACTGACATTAAATAAATTTAAAAATGAATTACATTTATGGTTAGTGAAAAAATGTTTTTATTCTGTAAATGAGTATTTGAAATGAAAAGGGTTCACACTATATTATTATCATAATTGTATTTTTCTTATTATCATTATTATATAATTTTATCATGACATTAACATAATTGGACTACAATGTATTAAATTATATTTACATGCTGGATACAGTTAAATGTGTGATACTTATGGCTAAAGATTGTACTATGCTACCACATTTATGGCAAATAAATGAACTTTGACTTTGACAAGTTTGTTTGTTTATTACCCTGTTATGCTTTAAGTAGATCGAAATTGATTCAGTTGTGTATGTCGTGTGGTTTTTAGCCTAGAATAAAAGATTTTGTCCCCTTCTATGAATTTGGAGATATTAAATTTTGTATATAAACGGGACTTAGAACGAACTTTGTAATCATCTTTTGGTGTAAGATACAGATGCACATTAGTGTAACTTAATTTTGATAATTTCACTATTCACATATAGATATATACCGTGTGGTTCCCGGCAGAGTAGAATAGGACCACTCCAAGTCGTCCCGTAGAAGTCGATGAAGGCGACTTAGAAAACAAGCTGACCAGCGTGAAGAGTGTAGGCCAAATCCTGTGACTACCCTGGCTAATTATGACTTTAGTGGTGCAGAGGGGGTTATACTCCTCCAGTGGAGACCAAAATGCACCTGAGGATCCGACTGAGTAGAACATTTAGTTTTATATTTCACGATTTAACCCAAGCTAAACTATGAGGTGACAGAAGATATAAGCATTTTATTCATATATATAACAATGTCCTTTAACTATGTCATAGTCCACTAGTTGCCCTGCGTATTTTCATTCTTCAAGCAAACTTTTACCATAGATAAAAATGAAAGCTTCGCACTGCTAATAAAACTGACGACATACGCATTTTTGTATCGGTCATCAACGCATGAACCCTATATAAACTCTATTTCTGTAATAGCCAGCCACCGCTCACGTAATAGGGCAGATAATGGTATCTATCACGGGACCACCTGTTATTATAGGAAACCTGAATTACGTATTGTGAATAGATTGCTTTAATTCGAACCGATGGCGATGGCGATCGGACGTAATTATTGTAACAACCTTTTTGTTTGAGCGGATTAGATGGGACGTGGGTTTAATTAAAAGTATGGAGATAGCAACAATGTTATTATGAGCTAATGGCTACTTGCGACTTCGTTTGAGCTATAAAAATAAACTTTCCTATGGTTTAAGACGTTTATGGTGCCACACCCTGGGACATTCCATGGTCTATATGTTAATAGAACTGGGGGTGTGGACGTTCGGAACTATAAACTTATTATAAAAGCTAGGAACTATATGTCAAATAGATTGCAAGAAAAAAAACAAAAAGTTAATTTTTAAAAATAATGATATGATATCTTCGGTTCAGCACTTTTCTTATTTGGATATAGTTTTTCGATTTTTTACCTTTACTATACCTGCGTTCTAAAAGTCGTAATTTCCTAAGTCTAGTCATTGTGTCTGTATTTCTGCTTATTTAAAATCTAGTTAACTGATAAAGCAATAAACAACGCATATCCGTCTCAACGCCACCTGTGTTTCTCAGTAGTTAACGTAGAACTGATCAGATTTATGCAGACAGAGTTGCGGAGTACAGTTAGTCAACTAATGAAGCAATAACAAGGGCCTGTCCACCTCAACACATTTAGCGGAAGCGCATATGAAATGCGCATAGCATTGCAGTAAATGCACAGTGGCTGCAGGTAACGTCTTAATGTTTCTTAAATTTCTATAGCTTACAATGACAATGTACTAACGAAATATACATTTGGATGACGGTGCAGGTAGATTAATCGACTATCTTATGCCAGTCAACTTAAAAAGAAACAACCAGCGAATGTCCACCTCAACACTCCAGCGAGAGCACATATATATGAATTGCGCATTGAATTGCAGTAAATCACAGTGGCTGCAGCTAACGTCATAATATTTTTTACTTTTTATTAGATACAATCATATTTTATTAACAAAATACATTCAGGTGATGTCGTGGGCATAATCCAGTCAACAAATAAAGCAATAACCATAGCCAGTCCACCTCAACACCTCCAGCGGAAACGCTTATGAAATGCGCATTGAATTGTAGTAAATCACATTGGCTGCAGCCAACATCTTAATATTTTTTATTACGATTTTTTCATTGACATTTAAGACGAATCACATTTCAATGATGTCACAGACATAAGCCAGTCAACTAATGAAGCAATAACTAGCGCATGTCTACCTCTACACCTCCAGTGGAAACGCATATGAAATGCGCATTGCATTGCAGTAAATCACAACGCTGTAGCCAACGTTTCAATGCTTCTTACAATTAGCTTACAATTACTTTGTATTGATGAAGTCTACGAATAAATATTAGTAGAACAAAGTACATTTTGATGAGGTCACGGGTATTAACCAGTCAACTAATAAAGCAATAACCAGCGCATGTCCACCTCAACACCTCCAGCGGAAGCGCATATGAAATGCGCATTGCATTGCAGTAAATCACAACGCTGTAGCCAACGTTTAATGTTTGCCTATTACTGCGTTATTTATAACGACCGGTCTCAATCGACTTTGTATGGTTATTGGTTTACAGGATATGGTTTAATCAATTTATAACTCTCAGATGACGTTACGGTTAGGTGATGAAGTAATTACCACTACATTTTGTTCGTTAATTTGTAGAAGTTAAATAAATTGCCATCAACTGTTGACTTTTTGGCGTAAAAATTGACTGAGTAACTGTTTTTTTGAATAGAGTTTTAAATAACTTGACAAACGTAAGTGACATTTTATCAACATTGAATATAATAGTTCCTCGTAGACCGCCCCGTCATCCTCTAACTAAAATATTGAGTGGTCCAGCATTTAAAACCAACTTAGTATGTCATGCTCCTGTGAATAGAATGTGTAATACATACATTCATCTTAACCGTGACATTCCAGACTTGGACATATTTTCAGATATCCTTACTCTTTTTGTTAAGGGATAGTAAGTAACAATAGACTGTTAGTATGATTTTGTTAGAGAATGTTGTGTATACCTGTAATTGGTGCTTACATTAGATAGAACTAAGATTGAATTGTTATTATGAATGTCCCATGAAATCACTGTTGGTGTACCTTAATTAATAAAATAAAATAAATAAATAGAGCTCCTTTAATAAGAAGTAGGCTGCATCAAACATAAAAAATATTACATAGTATTAAGCTCAAATTTTATAAAAATCTATCCGGGCTTCGAACTATACCTCCGAAACACAATAAGAGAGAGAGCTTAACAGATTGATGAGAAAATATCGCTTGTATTACTGCAGCTTCACCCGCGTGGATGTCGATAATTGCAACTACGACCTATTTCCAACCTTATGCTTTTACATAATTTACAAACTTTGGGGTGCATTTTGTAAAATCAGAATATAAGTGTTTGATTTTTGTATTTAGCAGCTCATCATCAGGTCCTTCCAGTCTCCACTGCAGGAGCACGACCCTCTCTGTATACTACAATAACCTTATACTGAGTGGCTACGCTGGCCAGACGGGTTGGAGAGGTCTCTTTGATGTTAATAAGCTTTGTTTAGCTTATGTTACCTTAGTCGCCTTTTACGACATCCACGGGCTGACTTGGAGTGGTCCTATTCTACTCTGCCGGGAACCACACGGCGAATTTAGCAGCTATAGTAACAAATTTTATGGATATACCTTGACGTCTCTTCCGAAGCACGGAGGAGCTCGAGAAATTTTTATGCCATAAATAGTAGAAAACTAATTAATATAAAATTAAAAACTAAAATTAACTAAACATAAATAAACCTAACTAAAAAGAAAATTAAATACTTAAAAATATATTTACAAATCATACAGTCCCTCCAGGTGCTCACCGCTCATAACTAGTTATTATACAGTTGCAGAATTCAACGACTTTAATCTAATGATGACTTTTGGGACCAATGGCTTGATACGACAGTGGTTTAATAAAATTTATTAGTTCAATTATTAGTTGATATTGTAAAACATCGATTAAAATCTATTAAAGTTAACCAACACGTAAATTGTTCGCAATTCCAGTCTAATTTAAAGTAGTTTTTATGAGTCTAGGAAAAAATCTGCAGTGTGAGTCGGACTCGCGCAATGAGGGTTCCGTACCATTCTTACAACACAATCTATGCAACACTAGACTATCATGTTGCATAGATTGTGCATTGATTGTGATGTTGCATGTACACCCCGTTAAATATTTATTTTATTTTGTTTTTAGTAATTCTTGTTATAGCTGCAACAGAAATACATCATCTGTGAAAAACTCAACTGTCTAGCTATCACAGTTTATGCGATACAGCCTGTAAACAGGCGGACAGACAAACAGTCCAACGGACATCGAAGTCTCAATAATAGGGTTCGGTTTTTACCCATTGGACACGGAACCCTAAAAAGACAGTTAAAATCGATTAAACTGCTACAAAGCAATAAATATTCAGGATGTCATCCGCCAGATTAATCTTAACAAAACTCGAGAGCTACTGTCGCAATATTCCACTTCAATAAATAAAACGTAACGGCGGAAGCTGGGAGCTGTTTCGCAAGGCGTTTGTCAAGATACCGATAAATCTAATACAGCCTGAGGCTCTTGACGTTTTGAAACTATTGTAATACTTGTTTATGAGCGAGAAACTGGATCAAAATCGAAGTTTAATCTAAGCTGACATCAAAGGCTATATTAAACTTCTTTAGGAAAAAGAATCTGAGTTTTTTTTTAAACCATGCTCTTGTTAATACTGTTAATCTATATCTATATTCTATACATATAATAAAACAGTAAAAATATTTTGTCTGTACATTTAGTATTTTTGACTGAAATGGATAGAGGGACACATAAAAAGTATAATAGCGAGAATTTTGTTTTTAATTTCTTGTCTGTCTGTCTGTCTGTATGTATGATCACGATTATCTCCGGAAGTATTGGACGGATTCGAATGAAACTTTTTTTGCTATATAGCTATAAAGCCTGGGCAACATATAGGGTAGAAATTATTTTGGACAATGGAAAACTTGATTCAGCACCATAATGGGCCAGCTGAACTATAAGAAATATAAAAGTGGAGCGTTAGCAAAAGTTGTTGAGCCTGATGAGCATTTTTGTTGAGGTCATCAGGTCTTTCTAGTCTCCACTGCAGGAGCACGACCCTCTCTGTACTACCAGAGTCATATATTAGCCTGAGTAGTCAGAGGATTTGGTCTACACTCTCCACGCTGGCCAGACGGGTTGGAAAGGTCTCTTTGATGTTAATAAGCTTTGTTTAGCTTGTGTTTCCTTAGTCGCCTCTTACGACGATCCACGGGATGACTTGGAATGGTCCTATTCTACTCTGCCGGGAACCACACGGCATAAAAAAAATGTCTTATCATGATTTATTTCATTTGGTTTTTTGCTAAACTATGTTTTAATGGTTGTGTGGCAGGAACGACATGGTTTGCTTAACCACCATAAAGGAAAGATCTTCCAGCTAAGCTAGGTGTGCGTAAATAGCTGAGATCAGAAAAAATAGCGCTACCCGTAATTTTATTATTGCCATGCTAAATAAGCTCAAATTGAAAATATCTACTGCAGTACTTCGGTAGCAAATAACTTCTTGTATTTTTAGGATTACTTTAATTGTCTAAACTAAATACTTTAATTGAATACTGTCACCAAATGTCCAGACTATTTTTGGGGTTTATTCCAATCCAATACCACGAAAAAATACCACTGGCTTCATAAACAAAAACTTTGAAAACTGTAATCATTACACTCCCTTTTGGGTAGTAGTTTAAAAAAGAGGTACCATTACCAAAACCACCAATCATTTAGCCTTAAATTCATCAAAATACTATATAAAGCAATACTTAGTAGGTAATGTGTACTACAGAATAACAGTAATTTCCATACTAATGATTAGTACGAATAGCGTGAAACTGGAAGGAGCAAGATTGATGCAGCGCTATTGAGAGCTAAGTGATGAATTACACGCGCTGCGCTGTTCCTTAATTGTTAGCACTTGATTAACGGACTGAAGAAACTTGTGTGTGAATCAAAGGAGTGGATTGGCTAATATTTGTCAGTTATGAAACTTTAAAATGACAACAGCTTCCCATTATTACAAATGCAAATTTGGCGAAGTAGCTCTTGCGGTTTTCTTTTACTAATAAACTATCATGTATCGGGGAAATGAAGTGAGAAAGGATTTTGAATAAACAAAAAAAGTCTTTACATATGAGCAAATCAAAACTAACTAATATAAACTAAAAAAACAACAATTAAACATACCTATATACATATATAAAATAAAATTGCCTATAAATAAAACCTACCGGAGCAAATACCTGTTAATGCAGCTTATTAACATAGTTAAATAATACACAAAAATGCAGAAGTCTACTATAGAAAACCTCAATATCTACTCAGTGGTTCCTTAACCATGGATAAGTTCGTCAAAATCTGGTTTAAGAATAGGTAATAAATAGAACAGTAAAGAGTAACAGTAATTTCCATACTAATGATGTTCGCATAGTGCGAAACTGGAAGGAGCAAGATTGTTGCAGCGCTATTGAGAGCTAAATGATGAATTACACGCGCGGTGCTGTTCCTTAATTGTTTGCACTTGATTAACGGAATGGAGAGACTTGTGTGCGAATCAAAGGAGTGGATTGGCGAATATATGTCAGATATGAAACTTTAAAATTACATCAGCTTCCCATGATTACAAATGCGAAATTGGCGAAGTAGCTCTTGCGGTTTTCTTCTACAAATAAACTATCATGTTTTGGGGAAATGAAGTGAGAAAAGATCTTGAATAAACTAAAAAAAGTCTTTACATATGAGCAAATCAAAACTAATTTATATAAACTAAAAAACCAACAATTAAACATACCTATATACATATATAAAATAAAATTGCCTATAAATAAAACCTACCGGAGTAAATATCTGTTTATGTAGCTTATTAACACAGTTAAATAATACACAAAAATGTAGAAGGTCTACTCATAAAAACCGCAATATCTACTCAGTGGTTCCTTAACCATGGATAAGTTCGTCAAAATCTGATTTAAGAATAGGTACCTAATAAATAGAACAGTAAAGAGTAACAGTAATTTCCATACCAATGATGTTCGCATAGTGCGAAACTGGAAGGAGCAAGATTGATGCAGCGCTATTGAGAGCTAAATGATGAATTCCACGCGCGGTGCTGTTCCTTAATTGTTAGCACTTGATTAACGGAATAGAGAGACTTGTGTGCGAATCAAAGGATTGGATTGGCGAATTTGTGTCAGTTATGAAACTTTAGAATGATAAAAGGTTAGCAACTACAGATGCAAAATTGGCAAAGTAATCAAACTATGAGTAAGTGAGAAAGAATCTCGGATAAAATAATAAAAGTCTACACATATGTGCAAATGCATTTTTATGTTAATGCTACACTGAGTGTCATGATGATATTTATGTATTTATTTGGTACGTTAAGACAGCAAGATGTTAACGTGTCATTAATCTTATTTGTTTATGCAGCTCATTAACACAGTTATTTAATCGCACAAAAAAATTCAGTAATCTACTTGTAAAAACCCCAATACATGAACCCTAGTGGTTTCATGATAATCGTTACAAATTTGTCAAAATTTGGTTCAAGAATAGCGATAATATAGTACAGAACAAAGTAACAGAAATTTTCATACTAATGATGTTGGAATGGTGCGAAACTGGAAGGAGCAAGATTGATGCAGCGCTATTGAGAGCTAATGATGAATTACACGCGCTGCGCTGTTCCTTGATTGTTAGCACTTGATTAACGGAGTGGAGAGACTTGAGTTAAAATCACTATTTGAATTTTTGATACCAATAAGAACAGTCTTGTGAGTTTGTGAAATCAACGTATTATATTTCTCGTCTTGTTTAGCAAGGGTCTGGTGAAAACGGTTTTCTTTGAGACATAAGTTTTGGAAAATTGACAATATAAACAATGTCTCTTTGAAAACAACTTGCCCACCAGTAGACCCTGTTGGACTCGCCACCAGAACAGAATGCGTAGAGTAGGATTAGCTCCGATTACTTGTGATCGCCCGGCAAACTCGGGTAACTTTCACCCAAGACACCCTTCTGGCAGCGTAGCTTTCAGCCCATATGGAAAAAAACATTAAAGTTTCTGCCCTCCAAAGGCTTTGCATGAAAGCGCTGTCCATCAGGAATATAAGAGTCCATTGTTATATTCTGTAGCCTAAAAGGCTTAAACGATTTTAAAGTATGAAGTGTCTTAAGATTTGCATTCTTTACCAGAGTGTCATAAGCTATGAGATGTCAAGGCGCACGTACACTGTCAAAAAGGCAGTCGAATTTTTATTTTTTTAAAGAATTTAATATGTTAAATATTTGCAAACTGTTGCTAGCTTGTCCGCGCCAATTTTATCTACTTAAAGATAATGTGTTTAAACTAAATTACTTGTTAACGTTAAAACAACATTAATAAAAATAGCCATTATAACGGTTTTGTAAGTGGCTACTGACAGCGAGAGATTTAGGCTAAATTTTATCTCAAGTTTCAGATATATCGCCTTAAAGAATGTCTAAACTAATTATAGTTATCTCACTATTAACATGCAATATATTCTTATCGTACCAATTAGTCGCGTCTAAGATTTAAATATCGCAAAGAAATATAAAATCTAATACTAATAGAATTTTTTTAAACAACACAACCTCAAAGACATCATCGAGAAATATAAAATTTATGGAATTTGTCTCGAAAAACAGAAGAATCGTTGATAGGTTTATTAATTCATACTTTAGAACTTAGACTTTGGAATACAAAAAATACAAGTGTTGTTTTTCAAATGCGATAAATATGTCGCTCTCTCCTTGGATGATACAAACAATTTCTCAACGCAACCAGATCCACTGGCAGTGATTAAAAGAAGTTGATCATCAAGTAAAGATAAGAGAAGCAATCAAAACACAAATGCAAAGAAATTCCTTATACGCCGATAAATCAACCATCATTAAAGCAAATCCAAGAATGAGCCTTGTAAAACACATCACAGCCCAAGTAGATGGAAAGATAGTGAGTGATTTCGAACAAGTAACGCTACCAGGTAATAACTTAGCCACTAGTCTCCTTCAGGCTACGCCATTCCACGCTGATTCCATTGTAAGCATAAATACTGAACCGACTCACTGTGCGAAGGCAGTAGCGTCAAAAACAAAGGACGTAAATGTACTAACCGAAGAAATTTGAGCTTTACGCGAAGAAATTACAAAGGCTGATAGAAATAAAACTGTAATGTTCTAAAATTAAGACCCTTTAGATGGCAATACTTATTTAAATGCAAGCAAAGATAAACTTTATTTTGTTAATGATAAAGTTGAAGTTTGTGATGAAAGATTGTTAGTTGAAGACAAGTGTTGGGAACAGGTTATGGTAGGCCTCAGGCGTCATCATTTAGCACCAGTGTACGGTCTGCAAATTTATGTGACATTAGTTGTAACACTGGAAACGTTATGTTTTGTTGTGACTTTCACATCACTATTTATTGTATGTTCTGGTATTTCGAAACTATTTATTGATGTTAAAGTTTGCTCCGTTTACATACTGCATATTTTAGTAAAATGTAGTCAAGTCATAATTTTATTGTCTTAATAGTTACTTAAACGCACCTATACAAAAAAAATTAAATATTTGAAAACAGTGGAGTAGTATTATTGAAAATTAGTAATTTATTGTACTATACCATATTTTAGTTGGATGTATGAGTTTGACATAGGACAAATACACAAATTAATAAAAATTTTAAACATATAAAACACATATCAAGTATTGATTGATATACTTAATATGATTATTTGTATGAGGTTATTATGTCTTATAATGTTTTTTTTTTTTTTTTTTCTTTTTTATGGCTTTCACGCGTTACGTATTTAGCCAGTATCAAGTAATAAAAACGAAGTTTCCCGCGCTTTTTTCGAGTTTTCTAGTTTAACAACAAAATGATGGTGTTATTCATTTCGTTGAATCGACGGAGCCCCTGGCGACAATCCATCACGAATCCACTGGCTCAATCATAGACGACGCAGCAAGGCGGACAACCATCAGCCCGCTATGTAAATCTCACTACAGCCGCACTATAACAGTTTATCTTAGTTATTCCACAAATTGTCCATGGACATGGCCATTTATAACACCAAATCACACCAATTTCACATTATAAAGTCCACTAGAAACAATTTGCACAACAATCCAAAACAAACACCGTGTAGTCCGCTAAAATTCCCGCCAAGAACTCCCTTATAATGTTATTGTTACAGACAAATATCACCTAGGTGTTGACATTTGTAATAGGCAAAGACAAGAATAAGTTGAGTATTTGTTTGTTTTTTTTTTTTACTTATTTTTACATATAAAAAATACTTTATGTCATATTTGTCTTTATAACATCTTAAATTGGCTCTGTTATATTTACTTTTCAGTCAAGTCCTAGAAAGACGTCTTCATTGTGATGAATGTTGATACAAACAAACTAACGTCTAGCAAGGCATGGCAGACTGATTTATTTACGTTATAAATTTTGTCTCAGCATGTATTTGGCATGTCGGATTTAGCTATAGATAGAATTTTATTGTATGTTACTGTGTTTTACTTAAAAAAATATTTTATTTTTAACTGACTATAAAAAAGAGGAGGTTCTCAATTCGTTGAAATCTTTTATGTTTTTTTTTATGTAATCTCATAACTCTGTCGTTTATGTACCGATTTAAAAAGTTCTTTTATTTGGAAAGGTAGGTCCTATTAACATTTCATGAAAGTCGGTTCAGTATCTTGGGCTCGCGAGTAAGTCTGTTTTTCATGATATAGATTATAAATTATGTATGATTTGATTGGTTATTGATTGTTTAATAAAATTTGTAGTTTGTAGTTTTGTTTTTAGTAACTCAAGTTTACGATTTTGTAGAAAAACAAACAAATCATTAAAATAAACATTTATTTTCAAACTTTTTTACTTAGTTTTAAACTTTCAACCGTAACTATACGTTTTCTTAAACATACATACTTCTACATGATTTACAGAACGGTCAGGTACGTATTGAGGTAAAAATATGCACGTCTTAAAAACGAACCCAGAAATAAAGAT